>OX637313.1:13841946-15169714 GCA_951799385.1 Hyppa rectilinea
TAAGTTACAAAGAATGTTTGTGTTTACGTAAATTGTTATTGGAATACCAATTAGTTGGTAGATTTTGCTTTTCGTATTAGGTTTTTAGAACATTAATTTAAGCTTAGTTAGCTGTTCATACACGAAGTGGTAATTAGGCGATATTAATTAGGGTTTATGTTAAGGTATTTGTTTGAGTGTTCATATTTGTATTGGAATTAATTCATGTTTATAGGCTGAGCAACGGTATACAATATATAAAGCACGAACATAAATAATAATAAGCATCGCCTTTCTACGTATTTTGTGCTTCTTTCTTCTTATCTGTTTTTATCTGTGTACATGTAGGTATCTAAATTTTTAAGATAATAATTTTATTTTTTGTGGTATTACTTTTGTTTAGTCTTTTATCCATTCACAAGACACTCAGTTATTATTAAAGCACCACCAACAGTAAAAATACAAAACCTTTTCTACCAGATATTTAAAAGCATAATCCAAACCATTATCACATCTCAACAAAAGACTTGAATATTTTTTTAATACCGCGACAGTGGCTCCCCATCCCCTTACGAAGTCAATCGTCAAAGTGGTAGAAATGGGGTCAGCAGACGGCCGCGGAAATAGAGCACTCGTGGCGATGACGACTTGCTACTGTGATGATGATGTCTGTCACAGCCTACGGGTAATGGGCTTGGTTTTTTTTGGTATTTTTTAAGTGAGGTACAAACTGACTTCATAAATCATTTTTATTTAATTTTTTGTGTTTTTATTAGTAAGTAGTAGTATTTTTAGTAAATTATAGGTACTTATGAGGTAATTTAATTTTCAAACTCAACTCAAAGTATTTATTTCAAATAAACCACTTACAGGCACTTTTGAATTGTCAAGGTGTCGGTCAGTCAGAGAGATGAAGCTAGTTGCCCATTCCAAAGCAGTAGTAGGTACCTATGGAGAAGAACGGCCAACAAACTCCATGGACAGATGAATTAAGGTGCTAAAACTGCACTTAACAGTGTTCTTAATTTTCATGATGTATTTACTTTCAGTCTACAGAAACTTACGAGCCAATCATTATAAAAAGAGGTACTTACCTATTTTTAACCGACTTCAAAAAGGAGGAGGTTCTCAATTCGGATGTTTGTATTTTTTTTTTATGTTTTTTTATCAATGTATTGATAAAAAAAAATATTATAATAAATCATAAATTACATTATAAAAAAAAAATGTTAACCATCAATCAGTAAATTTATCAATCAGTAGATTCTGCCCGCGGCTTCCCCCGCGTGGTTGTCGGAAATTGTTACGTTATTGGAGATTTAGTAAAGATCCCCAATTTTTTTGAAGATATAATATAGCCTATATCACCTCATAATGTAGCTGCCCAACAGTGAAAGAATTTTCAAATCGGTTCAGTAATTTCAAAGCGTATTCAATGCAAATAAAAAAACAATCAAGTCTTGCTTCTTTATAATATTAGTATAGACAAATTATATTTTAATAAATTCACTATGTGTGTTAGTTTCCACTAAATAAACTACAAAATTCATAGCAATTTATTCAAATTCCAGCTACCAGTATCTTTATTCTATTGTGAACACAACGGAGGTCGGGTTTCATGCAAGAAAAAACACTGAATGTATTTTTAACCAGCCAAATCCTGTTCAGGGTCATAATTTTCAGACAAAATGCAACACTATTATGCAACCGCATAATACAGGTTAAACTTCATAGTATTGTTGCAGGAATATTTAAATGAACGACGAAGCAAATCTTTAAGATTTATTTATTTTTGTAGTAGAGAAAACCGAGATTCAAAGTTTTCTTTAGTTAGGATGCAGTTTGTATTTATAGGAGCTATGTCTTTTACAGCTAGAAAATTAATTTAATGATAGTTAATCTTTATTGCAAAAGTAGATAATCACACTGTCACTACGCCATGCTACAGTTGCTACGCAGTCGTAGCACAGAGTGACGCAGTCGTAACACAGAGCTACCCAATCGTAGCACAGAGCTACGCAATCGTAGCACAGTGCTACGTGCCGTAGAAGTGAGTGCTACGCAACAAAACTGCTAATAAAAACTTTAGTTGTTGCACCTACCCCACACAAATCATGAAAACCACTACCTGCTATGTAAGTACCAGTGACAGGAAGTTATATAAAACTCATCCACATTTTCTAAGAGGAATTAAATTTTTCTTTCTTTTTTTTAAATCGGTTTGTAATTTATGTAAGTAACAATAACTGTCAACTACTGATCACCTTTTACAAAATATTTCTTTATTAGAGATACATTATCAATCAGAATTTCCACTTAGAAAATGTTAGTAATATTGCCTACCCACCATCTTCCCACGCACGATTACTAATGTATATTTGATTGAGTTCTAATTGAATACTTCCAGCATTAACTTCTCAATAAAGCTTTTAGAACAGGAACTGATGAGTGAATTTGTAGAATATTATTGCCGTTTTAATTTAAGCATCACTGAAGCGAGTTGAAATTCTATGGCTAATATTAATTTACGCAGTTGACAGCATGCAAATTAAAAAATTCTTTCACATGCCTGACTACAAATTGCAGTGAAACTATTCCTACCAAAATAATATTTTCGTGTTGTTTTAAGAGCAGCAATAGCTGATACCTTGATAGGTAGGTTATTTATACGATATTTTTTTAAGGATTGAAAATCATCAAATGTCACGTCCCGCTGTGAGTAGAGTGGAACGGTGCATCAGACTTTGACTGACCCATCCATATTCCTTCCTTAGCACTATGTGTCCCGTCTTCGTATAAGATAATGTTATACGATGCAAGTTTCGGTACTGGGGGTCTACTCCCTAAGCACGAAGTCCGTAGTTTCGGCCTTCGTAACGGGCGTTTCCTACTCCCTAGCACCGTCGGACGGATGATTCGTCCGTGGCCCGAACGAAGAATGAACTACAACACGAATTGACATTTGTACCTACTCCCGACGTGTTTTTTCCGTCCTAAAAATTGAACTTGACACTTGTTTCGACGGAGCGTTATGTCAGTTCATACGACATCAAAATAGTTCTCGTGCTGTTGACGAAAATTATAATTTAAAGTGTAATTTCGAACTATGGCTGCTTTTTTGTTGCTAGAATGATCATTACGGGAAGAGCGGAGGTGTCGCCGACGATATTTACGCTAGAACATTATTTTGGCGAGTATTCCCGACGTCGAGTTCATAGGGAACTATCGGCTCACTCGTGAATTATTCGAGGACCTGTGTAAGGACTATATACCTCTTTTGCCTCAACATATACGACGAAGTGTTGATTCAATAATGAAGGTAAGGATATATCAAAGATTCTGCAACTTATTGACACCAATATTACCAATCCGTCCCACCCATTTACCTACTGTTTTCTTTGTTTACTTTTAGATCCTCGCTGCTCTTAATTTTTATGCCCGGGGGAGCTACCAAGGTGCAGTGAGCCTAAGCAGTCATGAGCCAGGGGGTCTACTCCCTAAGCACGAAGTCCGTAGTTTCGGCCTTCGTAACGGGCGTTTCCTACTCCCTAGCACCGTCGGACGGATGATTCGTCCGTGGCCCGAAAGAAGAATGAACTACAACACGAATTGACATTTGTACCTACTCCCGACGTGATTTTTCCGTCCTAAAAATTGAACTTGACACTTGTTTCGACGGAGCGTTATGTCAGTTCATACGACATCAAAATAGTTCTCGTGCTGTTGACGAAAATTATAATTTAAAGTGTAATTTCGAACTATGGGTGCTTTTTTGTTGCTAGAATGATCATTACGGGAAGAGCGGAGGTGTCGCCGACGATATTTACGCTAGAACTTTATTTTGGCGAGTATTCCCGACGTCGAGTTCATAGGGAACTATCGGCTCACTCGTGAATTATTCGAGGACCTGTGTAAGGACTATATACCTCTTTTGCCTCAACATATACGACGAAGTGTTGATTCAATAATGAAGGTAAGGATCAAAGATTCTGCAACTTATTGACACCAATATTACCAATCCGTCCCACCTACTGTTTTCTTTGTTTACTTTTAGATCCACGCTGCTCTTAATTTTTATGCCCGGGGGAGCTACCAAGGTGCAGTGAACCTAAGCAGTGATGAGCCAATGGCACAACAGTGTCACGTTCTCTGCGGCATGTCACAAATGCATTCAACATCCCCTCAATTTTGCAAAAATATGTAAGGTTGCCACAAAATGTTGCTGAGAGGAACCTTATAAAAAAACAGTGTCGGCGAAGAGACCCTATCTGAGTAACGTGGCCCAAGTAATGGGTGGACCGCTACTAAAAGTGAAGTGCAGTGAGTCTAACATGTGAAAAGTGAACATTTCTGGTTAGATTCTAATTAAGCCTAGTTAAGTGCTAATTAGTTTATATTTGTTGAATTCATCTTAGATTATGATTAATATATAGGGTTTAAGTCAATAAGACTGATATTATAAGAATTTAAGAGAATTTTTGAATGTATAGGGCAAATTACGTAACTTGAAAACATGGTTTTTTATTTATGGGAATATTTTTGTAACTTAGGGATTATGGGGTATTTCTAAGCCTAAAACGAATAAATCCTGTGGAATTATCAAAATAAACTAAAGGGTTCGGAAGTTATAAGCGAAAATGTATAGTAAACATTGTAACTTCACAAAATCTTGATATTTTGTTTTAAGGTTATTTTATATTATGTAAATACGATAAATATTGGTGTTGAATACTGACTACGACCTATGCTTTGAAGAGTGTTTACTTATACTCAAAGTGCACTAAAATAGATCGTATCATTTTTAACTTTAGTAAGTTGTATGTTTACAGATTTTATAACAAATATGCTAGACGTAGTTGACCGCATTGTAGGCAGTCGCTCCATATAACATACTGGTATTCAGCTGTATCCGGTTAGACTGGAAGCCGATCCCAACATAGTTGGGAAAAAGCTAGGCAGATGATGATGATCGTATGTATAAACTATAAAAATATAAACTTTGATTTGACTATGACAAAATGTATTTTATTTTATTTAGCACCAAGCAAATCCGAATAAATTCAACACACAACAATATACTATTACAATCAAAACATAGATTTCCTTTTATTCTAGTCGTTTTATTTTAAAATGTGCGCTCTTGCATAGGTGTACATCTTCATTCTGATTAAGAAACCGACGATACTATCGGCCGATAAAAAGTCTGTAGTCTGAGAGGGCTCTTAGCCTGAGTCATCCCACTGCTGGGCAAAGGCTCCATGAATGATTCTTCCTAGAATGTGTTGGAAATAATTATTGTAGTAGAAAATTTATATAATTTTTTTGTGTAAAATGTCAAAAAATGGACATTTGACATTTCTCATTTGTCATCGCGACGTAAGGAAGCAACCAGACGACTCGGTACTCGATACTCACAATTAATCGATTCAAGTTTGTATGAGTATTTGATCGATTTCATTATATATTCTAAAGTGCATTGGATTAAAGTTCTGAGTAACAAAAAAATAACTTAAACTTTAATTTTGTATGTATTTTGAAATGAAACAGTGGTACAAAAGGTCAATTTGTCTATAATTTAATATTTTTAGTTACAATTATATCCACTCATTCACAAAAAAATCAAGAGAAAGCGAAAGTGACTGAATCATCATTCAATCATTTTCTTCGGATGATGAGCCAAAATCGTCAGTTGAGCTATCGTCACCTATGAAAACCACCAAATGAAAATGAAATAATTATATTTACTTTTTAATTTTTCATTTTCATTTCTTTTATCAATATGGACGTCTCTCGAATAGCGTTTGCGTCAAATGTGTCAATACCTGTTACAGGCTTGCTTTTCTTCCCCATTTTAGGCGTACGTAATACATTTTTTTCAGTACCGGAAGGCCCATACTTTTCCTTCAAGATGGTTCGAATAGTTTTTTTGCTGAATTCAAGTGCTTCTGCGACACGATCTTGCACTTGCGTTACGAGCAATAAAGGTTTCGGTTAACTTCACAACTAATTCGCGTGACTGGCTGTTGATTGTACGTCCTCTTTTCGACATGTTGAAACAGTTGGTATGATTTACAACAAACACCAAAATCGAGTTCAAATCACTGTTTAAATCAATGTCCAAAATAGAAGAGCCAGGATCAACGTGATAGTAAACAGAAATAGTCGAAAAGCAAAGCCGAGTCGAGATTAAAATCGAATGAAGCTGGTGATATTAAGTAATTAATTGGCTACAACATTAGTATTAAGAAAATAAGGACTGAGCACGTAACTGTTTTGAGACGTTTCGTATTCATTAGAAATTGCATGCTACTATAAAGTTAGCGCAAAAACCAATATCAGCAATATCTTCCATCATATTATTAAACGCGCCAAAAATATTTATGTATTTTTTAAAACACTAAGTATATGTAATTAATGATTAGTTTATTGCTTTTTTCTGTTTCGTTCCAAGTTACATTCTAGGGTCATTCTCAAATGTCAAAACTGACCTTTTACTTTTTGACAACTCTAAGAACTTTGACATGTCGTTTGATAATTGGCGTTAAAAGAAAAAACGCAAAGGTATCGACAGGATAATGCCTTATTGCCGAACCAAAAAAGGCAAAATAATGTAATTCTGTATTTAAAGACATAATAAAAAGTGTATTTTTAATAATGTGGTCATTTTCTTACAACAAAAATAAAAAAAATTGTTTAGTATGTTTCGGAACTACAGAATATGTAAACCGGTAAGCGACCGATAAAATGGCGCAACTCTATTGCCATTCGTCGTTCGTTCACGAATATTGTCCGTAAGTAGTCTATGATTCCGTCCCGTTCTGATGAATCCGAAATCGTTAGGGAGTAGGGTTCGCTACGACGTAACGGACTACTGTCGGACGGGCCCGTTGCTTCGTTGACGGAGTTAGGGAGTAGACCCCCAGTGGCACAACAGACAGTGTCACGTTCTCTGCGGCATTTCACAAATGCATTCAACATCCCCTCAATTTTGCAAAAATATGTAAGGATTCCACAAAATGTTGCTGAGAGGAACCTTATAAAAAAACAGTGTCGGCGAAGAGACCCTATCTGAGTAACGTGGCCCAAGTAATGGGTGGACCGCTACTAAAAGTGAAGTGCAGTGAGTCTAACATGTGAAAGTGAACATTTCTGGTTAGATTCTAATTAAGCCTTGTTAAGTGCTAATTAGTTTATATTTGTTGAATTCATCTTAGATTATGATTAATATATAGGGTTTAAGTCAATAAGACTGATATTATAAGAATTTAAGAGAATTTTTTAATGTATAGGGCAAATTACGTAACTTGAAAACATGGTTTTTTATTTATGGGAATATTTTTGTAACTTAGGGTTTATGGGGTATTTCTAAGCCTAAAACGAATAAATCCTGTGGAATTATCAAAATAAACTAGAGGGTTCGGAAGTTATAAGCGAAAATGTATAGTAAACATTGTAACTTCACAAAATCTTGATATTTTGTTTTAAGGTTATTTTATATTATGTAAATACGATAAATATTGGTGTTGAATACTGACTACGACCTATGCTTTGAAGAGTGTACTTATACTCAAAGTGCACTAAAATAGATAGTATCATTTTTAACTTTAGTAAGTTGTATGTTTACAGATTGTATAACAAATATGCTAGACGTAGTTGACCGCATTGTAGGCAGTCGCTCCATATAACATACTGGTATTCAGCTGTATCCGGTTAGACTGGAAGCCGATCCCAACATAGTTGGGAAAAAGCTAGGCAGATGATGATGATCGTATGTATAAACTATAAAAATATAAACTTTGATTTGACTATGACAAAATGTATTTTATTTTATTTAGCACCAAGTAAATCCGAATAAATTCAACACACAACAATATACTATTACAATCAAAACATAGAATTCCTTTTATTCTAGTCGTTTTATTTTAAAATGTGCGCTCTTGCATAGGTGTTCATCTTCATTCTGATTAAGAAACCGACGATACTATCGGCCGATAAAAAGTCTGTAGTCTGAGGGGGCTCTTAGCCTGAGTCATCCCACTGCTGGGCAAAGGCTCCATGAATGATTCTTCCTAGAATGTGTTGGAAATAATTATTATTGTAGTAGAAAATTTATATAATTTTTTTGTGTAAAATGTCAAAAAATGGACATTTGACATTTCTCATTTGTCATCGCGACATAGGGAAGCAACCAGACGACTCGGTACTCGATACTCACAATTAATCGATTCAAGTTTGTATGAGTATTTGATCGATTTCATTATATACCTATTCTAAAGTGCATTGGATTAAAGTTCTGAGTAACAAAAAAATAACTTAAACTTTAATTTTGTAGGTATTTTGAAATAAAACAGTGGTACAAAAGGTCAATTTGTCTATAATTTAATATTTTTAGTTACAATTATATCCACTCATTCACAAAAAAATCAAGAGAAAGCGAAAGTGACTGAATCATCATTCAATCATTTTCTTCGGATGATGAGCCAAAATCGTCAGTTGAGCTATCGTCACCTATGAAAACCACCAAATGAAAATGAAATAATTATATTTACTTTTTAATTTTTCATTTTCATTTCTTTTATCAATATGGACGTCTCTCGAATAGCGTTTGCGTCAAATGTGTCAATACCTGTTACAGGCTTGCTTTTCTTCCCCATTTTAGGCGTACGTAATACATTTTTTTCAGTACCGGAAGGCCCATACTTTTCCTTCAAGATGGTTCGAATAGTTTTTTTGCTGAATTCAAGTGCTTCTGCGACACGATCTTGCACTTGCGTTACGAGCAATAAAGGTTTCGGTTAACTTCACAACTAATTCGCGTGACTGGCTGTTGATTGTACGTCCTCTTTTCGACATGTTGAAACAGTTGGTATGATTTACAACAAACACCAAAATCGAGTTCAAATCACTGTTTAAATCAATGTCCAAAATAGAAGAGCCAGGATCAACGTGATAGTAAACAGAAATAGTCCAAAAGCAAAGCCGAGTCGAGAATAAAATCGAATGAAGCTGGTGATATTAAGTAATTAATTGGCTACAACATTAGTATTAAGAAAATAAGGACTGAGCACGTAACTGTTTTGAGACGTTTCGTATTCATTAGAAATTGCATGCTACTATAAAGTTAGCGCAAAAAGCAATATCAGCAATATCTTCCATCATATTATTAAACGCGCCAAAAATATTTATGTATTTTTAAAAACACTTTATGTAATTACTGATTAGTTTATTGCTTTTTTCTGTTTCGTTCCAAGTTACATTCTAGGGTCATTCTCAAATGTCAAAACTGACCTTTTACTTTTTGACAACTCTAAGAACTTTGACATGTCGTTTGATAAATGGCGTTAAAAGAAAAAACGCAAAGGTATCGACAGGATAATGCCTTATTGCCGAACCAAAAAAGGCAAAATAATTTAATTATATATTTAAAGACATAATAAAAAGTGTATTTTTAATAATGTAGTCATTTTCTTACAACAAAAATAAAAAAAATTGTTTAGTATGTTTCGAAACTACAGAATATGTAAACCGGTAAGCGACCGATAAAATGGCGCAACTCTATTGCCATTCGTCGTTCGTTCACGAATATTGTCCGTAAGTAGTCTATGATTCCGTCCCGTTCTGATGAATCCGAAATCGTTAGGGAGTAGGGTTCGCTACGACGTAACGGACTACTGTCGGACGGGCCCGTTGCTTCGTTGACGGAGTTAGGGAGTAGACCCCCTGAACAGACGCCAGCACATCAAGCGATTCCTAACTGTCAAATTTTCTCAATTAAAAATGAACCTTATGTCTTTGCAATAAAGTTGAAATACTATCAAAGAAATTTGACAGATTGTGGTAACTTGATGTGCTGGCCTCTGTATATACAAAAACAATCAACACATGACTTGCATCATCCAAAAAATCACTCTGTCTCCATATTAACCACCTAGACTAGACTAAAGCAAAATACTTGGTAAGATCCTCAAAATCAAAACATCCGAATCCAGTTTACCACTTGAAGCAGAACAAATTCCATCACAGGAGATAACAGCCGCGTTTATAATCGAAACAATTTGAATAATTACATGAATTTCCATATCTGTAGCGTTCGCGAAATTTATAGAAGGTAAGCTGACGACGCGGCGACGTGTACTGGTGAGGCCGGAATATGAGCGAGAAATGAACGGAGCTGAGATGCCGTACAAATACAAGAAAGAAAATACCCGTTTATTAGCGGCAAACATGATGTAATAAAAAAAAAACAAGATGGGGGAAAATATGCGTCACATCCGCGCAAAACGGCCATCGCTTAGCATAATGCTCAATTATAATAAATAATAATAATGTTCATATAATATTCATATAACGCCTTATTGTGCAAATGACACCTGATTCATCTTTTTTTAATCCGTGAGTACAGCTCTCCAAGGTTCTTTCGGCGCGTGGCCAAATTCGGAACTAATGCTTTTGATTTCCTTGTCAGTCCAAAACTATTTAGAACAGAACTAGAGTCAAAACAGAACTATTTAGATTTGTTATTGTTGTAGTGTTTGTTGTCATGTTTATATTCTTATGCAATATCAATAAGTTGATTATGTTGTCAGTTTTTTGTCTGTGGTCCATCCATTGTCCATGGCCGAGATACTAACTGTCAATGATTTTGATGTTTCTGAATACGAGGTTTTTTAGCTGGTTTGCACGGATGTAGTAAGTGACTTTTTAGTTTATTTTTATAAATGTGCGTCTTGTTTGTGCTGCATAAACATTTTTTCTTGATTTCTTTTCTTTCAATATTTGTGGCAGTTTCACATTTTTTATACAACTAAGCACGCCGTCTATATCAATGCTATTCAGGCGCCAAAGATCGTTGTAACAGTCTACCAAACATATTATTTTATTTTTTAATTCTAGCCTCTTTACCGCAGTATAATATATTTCATTAGTAATAGTACTCCAGACGGAATTCTAATCTCAAATGTGAACAAATTCGGCGGGAACCAGCCTTCTCCAGCGGTCACTAAGAAATTTCTAATGGAAAAACTCAGTAATACATTTCCCGAGCCGGCAATCGAACCCAGGACCCCACGCTCAGTAGTCGCACTTTCGATCACGAAACCAACGAGTTTCTTTTTCAACGCGTTTGTGTAGGATAAACAATTAAAACTTCAAATCAATTTAATGAACAATTTATGTAATGGTTGTTTATACTATAATGTCTTTCTAAGGGGGTGCCCTTAGCGTGTAGTCGCTTAGTTTTGTAAGTTAGGTTTAGTTTTTATTAAGCCCTGGCTGGAGGCTACAATTCTTTTGTGGCAGCCACAGGCAAGCCCGGTTAAGCAGTAGACAACCTTTTGGTTGAACTGCGAGATGCCAATTCAAAAAAAAAAAAAAATAGCGTCGAACGTGACGACACGTCGTAACGTCAAAGGTACCAGCGAGGTAAAAATATGAGCAAGAAATAAACGGAGCTATGAAGCCGTACAAACAATTTGAGAGAAATAAATTAGGTTAATGAAGTTAAATTGGTACAGTATCAATTTTCTATTAATGAAACGCGTTGTTCAATAGCCTATTTATATCTGGTTAATTGCGGAATATGGGTAACTTTTCTTGTTTATTTATTCAACCATTTGTACACAAATATAAACAGACAAGAAGAAATAACAGCAAAATACGTACAAAAATGACGCTAATGGTTCGTATATTTAAAGTATTCTAATGAGATGTCTACCCATTTCCCTGTAGTAATTGGAAGCGATTGGTCGCTTCAGCGTCCAACCAGTAACAGGCCGGAGTCTTTATTTGTACCCGGCTCTCTCCTGTTACATTGGGCAATGTTACATACATAGATTTTTTTTACAAGAAAAAAAACACTACAAATTAATTAATTTAAAAAAAATATCATAACATCATGGCTTGACTGAGAATCAATAAGCTATTATGCCACCACCACTTGCTAAATGTGTCTCTAGTCTCGAGGAATAAGAAAAATTGGTACTTGAAGAAACTACTGCCCTCCGTAAAGGACAACTGCAGCTCAGGCTGATTTTATCAGAAAAAACCTTGACCAAAAGGCTAAGTACTCCGCTGTTTTCTGCTTCAAAATTGGACTGATCTAAAAATTCTTATTCATTATATTATATCAAAATTTAAAGAAAAGGTTATCTATGCTTCTGCTATTTTCTTTTTTGTTAAATACTTATCAAATTTGTCTGATAGTCGTCTGAACAGCTGTAAGAACGGGGTATTTTTCGGGATTTTGGATTGTTATAATTCTTTTAGTGATTCTGTTTTGGAAAAAAACCATTGCTCTAGAGGCATTATCCACGAAGAAAAGAGCAAAATGTGTTTGTATGGAGAAAGGCTCAATAGAGTTCCCTCTTAAAGAGCAATGAATCAACAATGAAATTACTATCTACACATTCTAATCAAGATAAAGAAATCTAACTCTAGTTAGTCCAAGTGTTCTTTTCAACTATTCGAAAAAGGAACTAAGCGAGTAAATGTCTCAGTAGAACTCGCGATAAAACTTTGTCTCTACGTCTTCACATATCGCGAGACGTTACAACGGCCTTATGTCGCGAACTTGTGAGTTATAGCCGGCGGGCCACGGAGTTTAATTTGAAATGATTAATAGAATGACGACCGTTATTGTTACTGGCAAGTTGTAATGTTTTTTTTTTAATTGTAGCAACACATGGTTCTTAAATTCGATGGAACAAATATAATCATTTTTGAAGGATTTGTGTCTTACCGGCTTAGATAGGCAGTCGCTCCTCCATGTAAAATACTGGTATTCAGCTGCATCCGGTTAGACTGGAAGCCGACCCCAACATAGTTAAGAAAAGGTCTAGGCAGATGATGATGATGTGTCTTAACGGCTTCTGTTTGGAATCTCAAAATCTACATTTATGACCACCAACTGTAAATATCAACTATTTAAATGTCTTATTAGAACTTGCAATAAAACTTTGTACATCTTCACATATCGCGATCCGCGACAATGTCCTGATGACGCGAACTTGTGATTTATGGCCGGCGGGCTATGGAGTTTGATTTGAAATGAGTAATAGAATGACGGCCATAATTGGTACAGGAAAGTTTTCGTTATTTTACAAAGCTTGATCTTGCATTACATGGGAAGACTAGGTATTTATTTATGTACGATCGCCAGCGATCATGCTTATACCAAACTGGCATTTTTTCCAAATGATTTTAAACCTTACAACGTTGATGGTTAAGTTCAAAATCATTTAAGAAAATTTGACATTTTGTGGTAACTTGATGTGCTGGTACTGTACTTAAACTATGGTGGAATGTACAGGTTAAATATTAACCTAGTAATGTCCACATTTTCCATGTTTTAAACACCTTTTTATTTGTGATATCCTAAACGCTCCGAGTATAATACACTATGACCGACTTTTACTAAGTATGTGTCCGGGATCTTTGTTGATGAGCATCGGTGGTACCTTAACTACTAGACCATGCTTTTGGGATGTCCCAAGGAAAAAAGCCACCTCCCGTTCTCAACTACTTGGAACTAATCAAGTGCCTTGACTTATTTAAGTACAGGAATGGCTGATAGCAATCACGTTCCATAATGTTAGGTAGATTCATTATTTATTTCTAAGGGCACTGACCTTGTGCCCCTCAAAAGCCCCTTAAATCAACAACCTTTAATCTCAAATAAGGAAAATTCCGAAAACGAATCACACATGAAACGCCGTAATATTTATTTAAGCAGCATTCCAAAGGTAATCCAATATAGAAAGGTAGCGGTCAAGGCGACAGGCGCCCTCTGGCCACATTTGTCGAAATCAAATTTATTACTGGTGTGTACCGAACCGAACGGTGTCAAAACGTAATCCCTACAAAGTTTCGGGTCATGCACGTACCGACGTGAAATTGGGTAAAATTGTTTGATGCTAAGGGTGAATTTCACCAATGAAACTGAACAAAATCAGCACTTTTTAACCACGTTTAAGAACTGTCAGTGTCAATGTTTCACTACCATGATGACAATGACAGGTCTTGGACGTGGTTTAAATGTGTTAATCGCGTTCAGTAACGTTGGTGAAATTCGTCCTATCTGTAATGTTATACAAGAATTGAATCTATTTGCAGTAAAGTATCGAGTTAGTTCGAATTGTGTTATTTAAATACAAGGGCTATAATGAATCCTTTTACATATCATAATAATATAGGAGTTTATCGAAATGTTTTAAAGTGAAGATTCGGGTCATGCACGTGTCGATAAAATTAGAAATTGATTGGTGTATTTATGGCTTCTATAAATGGGAGGTCTACTCAATAGCTTACTCTATAATTAGTGGATGGCGGCATTTCCTAACACAAATACAATTCTCACATACCTATATGGAAATTCCTTAGATCGATGTACTTAAACCTATTGTAGGTTTTAAAATAACCTGTTTTATTTTATTTATTGCTATGAGGATTGAATCTCTTTTTAGTAAAATATCGAGTTACTTCGATTTGTTCTACTTGAAAGTTTAAATACAATTTGTTTTTTTTAATAAATCGCCCTTATTATACCTATGTGTCTTATAAAGGAGTTTTAATATGTATCTTATGATTGCTAAAAAAAATTTTATTCACAGAATTATAAAAATGCTGGCACCACTTAACAATTTCGTGAGAAAAAGAAAAAGTGGTATATTCTTAAACTTATCTATTCGCAGTCCATTACATTATAATTTTAAATCAAAGTAAATAATACTTAGAATTCATTTTCTAAGTTCACAAAGTATTTTAATATTAATGTGAAAACTTAATCAAACTTTGGTACAATAAAACCTGAATTATAATATTCTGTATGGACTGGGATTAAATTCTGGATTATGTTTTGTCTGATATGAAATAGGGGCTAAAATAAATTAACAGCAGGGACGTTTATAGACATTAATATGAATGGATCTTCTTCTTCTTCTTCGTGTGGTTAGTGACTAACCTGGTGTCAGAGTTTTAATGCTGCCCATGGGCCTCTGACTTAGCATCACATGCTGTTGAGAAATGTCTCTCGGGCATGCCGGTTTCCTCACGATGTTTTCCTTCACCGATTTTAAGCAATATGAATGGATTACATTATGTTATCTGTAATAAAATTTAATGTATTTGAAATTAAATGTTCCCATACAAGTTATTTATTTTGCTATCGAAGAGTATTCATATGACCTCTCTCTCTTAGAGAGGAGGCTGTGTCTCAGCAGTATAGGCTGATTATGTGAGTATTCATATATCTATACTAATATTATAAAGCTGAAGAGTTTGTTTGTTTAAACGCGCTAATCTCAGAAAGTTCTGGTTGGAATTGAAAATATATTTTTGTGTTGGATAGTCCATTTATCAAGGAAGGTTATAGGCTATATAACATCACGCTACGACCAATAGGAGCGGAGTATAAATGAATTTTTTTTCAAAAACCGGGAAATTATTCCTTTTTGAAAGCTTCCGTTGCGTGCGCTACGTGAACGGTTAAAGTTACGCAAATATATCTAAACCACAGTCTCTCTTAGGTGACGCAGACGAAGTTGCGCTGGTCAGCTAGTATATTATTAATAAAATAGGTTTTATCCTTTGGTTTCATTACGTATGCAAAAAGTGCTAAATTCTACTTTATCATTCTAAATGCCTAATATCGATCTTGGTAACAATACAACGCATCAAAATTATGAGTTCATTAGCTGACTCAATATACATTGTCGTGTCCAAATTTCAATAGTTTCAATTAATAGTCCACGTCAATGCACGTATTTTGCGTACGGGTGGGGAAAATCGATCATTCGGTCCACCTCAGCTCCTAAAAGAAGACTAGCAAGGCCTTGGTGTTACCGACAATCTTATGGAGTTTTAATAATCGTAATAATAAATAAATATGAATAGTCATACCAAAATCCCATAGAAAATAAAACGTTTAGCTTTTTCAAATATGTAAATCGGTGATTTATAATTTTTTATTCCCTAAATACCTACCTAATTCAAACTATTATGAACAGTGTAATACACAAAACAGCCGTTTTCCCGTGATACCTACGTTTACCAACGAACATCATTACATTTTTATTTAAATAGATTTCTACCAACCAGTATTAATAAAAAAACAAAAGAACCTGATTGTCCAGTATCGCCACCGTCAACGGGACGTCAAGGAGATACGATAATATTAGGACCCAACGTGACCGACGTGCAGTGGATACTCGCCACAGTAAATGTATGTATGTATAGCTAGATCTGCGACGTCATCTCGTTCTCATTGAATCACCGTTGACGTAGCGGTGAACAAACGGCCTAAAGGCCACACCCTCAGTCCCCCACAACCACACCGGAGGACTTACTATTGAAATGCAAACTCAATTAACTACAGCATGATATCTTCAAACCGAATGCCGTCCGAACATTCATATGACGCTAATCTCTTGTCCAAACTAATCCGTCGGTAAGGCTGTGTGTCCATTGGGAAGAGAGGAGCGGAGCGGTGCAGAGCTAGGTAAATAAAAGTTGTTTTACTAAAAAAGTACTTAGGAAGGATTTTTGAAAATGTAGCCTATAAAGGAGTTAAATAAGGGATGGGAGTTTGTATGGAAGTTTGTCATTTCCGCCAATGGGAAATCACAACGGGGAGAACAAGCCTTAAAAACAAAATGAAAGCCCATTCATTGTATTTCTTTACATTTCTCTACTTTAGTGTAATAAGCTTAAAAGGGAGTAGAGATAAGTTTGAAACACTTTACTGTAAAAAGCATAAACATTTTCCTCTCCTTCTTGTCATTTTGCACCGACCCTTCGCATCCGCTCCATTTTACTGCAAAAGGCCACACCGCTAAACCGCTCTCGCTCTTCGCCCTTCCAATAAACACTAAGCCTTAGCCAGGTAGAAGTAGAAATGTTTCCCCCACATCGGTTCGGACCATAAGGCTCGTAAATGAAAAGATTAAGGAGTCCAACATGCTAGTTTGAATTCTAAAATGATTAAAACACGTTTTGCTTCGAGGGTAATCTAAAGGAAGGATTAGGTAAGGTCTGCGTAATACGTTATGGGCAGATATTTCTAGTATAAAGGAAACAGTTTCATATTGGAATAATAGAGGGACTTCCAGTCGTGTGAGGAATTTCGGATCCACTGGAGATTCCCAAGTCGAATCAAAGGATTTTTTTTTTGTTGAATAAAACTCAAAATTCGTCATTTCAGAACGTTGTTTACAATAAATTAGGTAGGTACATACTTAATTAGGTAATCCAAAAACATGACGGACACATGTATTATGTCATCTCTAAACCGCATTGGACTCGCATGGTGGATAATAGCCCACTCCCTCGCACAGAGAGGAGGCCTGTGCTCAGCAGTGGGAACAGAGTAGGCTAATTTTTCTTTTTTTATGCACACCAAAATAACTAACCTCAGGTAATTTACCGCATAAAACCAACTGTATCTAAAGAAAATAAATTGCAGCATCTTAACAAATCAATAAAAAGATAAAACCCACTTAATACAAGTTTAGGCTAGATTGCCTTTTTAGGAGCTCCAGCCATTTATTTCCAAGAAAATGAGAATCGGAGGAGCGAGCTACAGTAACACAGTGATTGTCGAATAAATTGTGCCTTAGGGAGTACCCAGACGCCAATTATCTGAGATTAAACGTAACGAAAGCCTTCGGAAAGGCCCCGAAATGAAAATGTGTGAAAATATTTTAATGAAACGCATTGTAGCATAATTGGGCAAATTGTTCTGCATTGCTGAACGTTTATGAAAAAAAATGAAGCATGAAAACAAAATTGCCTTATGAAAAAATATTGCATGTAAAACGTTGTCAAGCAGAGGGTTGTAAATTGTATGTATTTAATTTAACATAGAAACATGGGTATCAAGCTTTTAAACAACATTATCACATATTACACGTGACAAGCAAGCGCGGTACGCCAACAACACAAATATATGACAATGCGTGAACACTATAAAACGAAATAAACAATTAAATCATTACTCGCAGGGGGTGCCCTTAGCGTGTAGTCGCTTAGTTTTGTAAGTTAGCTTTAGTTTTTATTAAGCCCTGGCTGGAGGCTACAATTCTTTTGTGGCAGCCACAGGCAAGCCCGGTTAAGCAGTAGACAACCCTTTGGTTGAACTGCGAGATGCAATTTCAAAAAAAAAAAAAACATTACTTTTGTGTTATTTTTAGATGTCTTAAAAATTGAAGCTCTCGTACGTATTTAAGGACACGAAACAAATTAAAAGACACCATGGATATTGGGAAATTCATGATAAAAAGAAGAAATGAATTTGTAGCTCGCGCGTGCGTTTATGCTCTGGCTTTCAAAAGGTTAAAAACAGTAATGCTACGTAACATATAAATAGGAATGTTTTATGTAAGCAGATCCTTAAGCACCCACTCCTGTTTTATGATACATCATTAAAAACGCGTGACTTCGGTACCAATTTTCTTTTTACATTTATCTGTGGTTTTTAAGTTTAGTTTTTATCAGCAGTGATAGCCTAGTGGTGTGACCGTCGGTCTGCCAAGTTATAAGTCTCGAGTTCAAACCCAAGACACGCACCTCTGAATTTACGGATTAATGTGCGTATTGTACAATTTATTACATGTTTAAAAATCGGTGAAGGAAAACATCGTGAGGAAACCAGCACGTCTGAGAGATATTTCTCAACAGCATGTGAAGCTAAGTCAGAAGCCCATGGGAAGCATAAAAACGCTCTAACATGGTGTGTCAGAGGTAGCCAAAAAATAAATGAAAAATTCTGACCTCATGTCTCTAGTGTTTTACTCAAAAACGGCTCGAACATAATATTAATCCCAATAAGATTGGAGTAATTGTACCGTTTAAGGTTTTCGGTTTTTTTTTCCAACTTCCAAAGAATTGCTGATTCATTTCGTGACCTTTGAAACCAGCACATCGCATCGTCAGCACTGCTAAGAGCAGTTCTGATGCTAGGACATGAACACAGTAATAAATTTGGAATTTTGTTCATGCTTACAAAGCAATTGGGGCACCAATCAGTTTTCTATGTCGTCATCCAAGGTTACTTGTAAGGCTTCGTTACAATCACGGCATGACCGCTTTCACAACGAGTCCCGCACACAAAGAGAAGCATTTTATTGAAATGTTACTAATACGACGATTAGAATAGCTTATTGAAACGTTATATCTATGCCTTAAGTTTCTCGTGGCGACTACCAGGCTCTGAGAAACACTAGACAGTATGGCATTCGATGTTCTGTACTAGTATTAATTTACAATCAATCTGCCTAGCCTGTTCTCAACTATGTTGTGGTCGGCTTCCAGTCTAACCGGATGCAGCTGAATACCAGTATACTTACATGGAGCGACTGCCAATCTGACCTCCACAACCAGTAACCAGTAACTGGGTAATACGATAACCCGTGGCAAGACTGGCTGTCAGATTTTCGGACTTCTGACGACCCGTAACGGCAGTCAAAGATCCACGAATGACAACCGGGACCAACGGCTTAACGTGCTTTCCGAGGCATGGAGCAGGCTCGATATGTAAAGATGGTCATCCATCTCCGGACCAACCCGGCAAGCGTAGCTTTACCAGATATATCGATCCATGCGGCTCTAATTACTTAGCCACGAGCTCCTCCGTAGTATTAATTTATATGTGATGTTATTCAACCACACACTATAATTGCTTAAATTTGTGGCTGGCGTGTTTCATCAAATCATTTATCGAGTAATTGATAGCATATTTCTAAACATGTTATTATGTAAGCCAGCAAAAATAAATTATAATTAAAAAAAATTATTGCCAAAAAAAAATAAAAAAATTACAAGCTTGTGTAGTGTACCTACGTATACACAAACACACACATACACATGACACAAGCCGTACAAAAGAAAGACACCCGAATCCCTTTGAGCTAGCACTGAAATGAAATAATTCTACACATAAGTAGAATATTATTGCGACCCAAATCTGGCGATTGGATACGAAGACTAGTGATGACAGATGTCGCGATATCGCCGGCATTGTCATCGATTTCGGAGTTCTCGATGTGGCCCTAACACCTTAATCTGATTTGTTCAATTTAGAGAAAACTTTATTGGGCCTGATTCAAACAGCGCCTTGAACAATTGACAGTTTTTTTTTATCTAAGTGGATCCTACGAGACATGCTTCATGTACTAAGTAAGTTTGGCATTCTGGTCCAACTCTGTTTAGATCGACATCGACACGTTAAGAAGAAGAATTAGGCGCAAACCAGCCACGCAAATCAGTTACTTTTTCATGTTTTTTTTTTAAGTGTGGTCGTTGGCGGTCACCTGCTACTCCAATACTCTATTGCAGCAAGAGGCGACTGCCGAAGGTGGCTGTGGCCGGTAGCTTGGTTATACTGAGCCTTTATTTTACTATGCCTACCAAGACTTGGTATATAGAATAATTTAGGGGCCTATTTTTCATTATCGACGCGGTATAAATCTCGACTTAAACCACTTTACCTTCTCTTTTCCCACTAGTCCAAAAATTAGCGATATTGTAACTGGCAGCACTACACTAAGCTCCAAACGTTATGCCCTAGCCCATCTTGGCCGACCGCCAACGAACGCGGCGTACGCTTGTAGGCTTTTTCAAACATCGAATGTGCTCTAAATTCTAAATTGAGTATCGTAGGAATGTGTTCGATATCTAAACTCGTAAAAACAAAAAAAAATGCAAACCGTTTGGTTTCGGCAGCCATATTGGAAAAATTGGCTTACCTACTACGCAATAAAAGTTATTTCGTGGATTACTGTGGGTTCTCGTTAAACTGGAAGTAAGTGTAATAAGCCATAAAATAAGCTTTTTATTTCGGGTATTATTGCTGGATACTTACTTAGTTCGTATGTTATTGGTACATAGGGATTCAATGATGTTAGGGTATCAAGCTTTAATGAAGAGTTTTTCTTCGTAGTATTCTCTTAATATTTGTTCTTTATTTTGCTCCACAGAAAACCTTTACTAATAAAACTGCTTGGTGTATTTTATTTACTGTTTTCCAGTATTTCATAAGCGATTCAATAAACTGCTTAATTTAACAAACAAGCCTAAAGCGTTATTTCATAACATTATTGGCTTCACCGTTATTCTAAATTGCTTTAAAGTGTTCAAAGGAAAAACATCAAGACACTTAATGTAGGGAAATATTTTTCTTTTTTTTTGTCTTTTTCCTTGATTCCGTATACTGAGCGAGATCAACTTTATATTACTCCTCAAACTTTACCATAACTTTGTCTAGTTCTCATTGTCTTGCGGACGCCTGAGAAGCCTTTGGAATGGTTTTTTAATTATGTTTATGAAAGTCCGTAGGAAATACGAAAAATTATTCTCATTCCTAAAGTCACTGTTAATTTAACAAAACCAGTTTTCACGGAACAGGTGAATAAAGGAAGTTTTCTGGGTGAGAAATATAATTAGAGTTATTAATTAAAGGAAGAGATAGGTCGTTTATTATTTTTTCTTAAAATAACAGGTTATTTTAAGAAAAATCTACCAGGTAATATCACCTGTGATTTTACCTGGTAGATACCTTCAAATTATATTTGGGAATACAGTAGAGGTCAACAAGTCATCGGTAAATTTTTGCACCGAATTTTTGCTTAGGACAGGTAAGAGTTTTAATATTCGAGTTGGGTTGTTATTGCGTTTTGCTGTTAGAATATTCACTGTGACTGACAGATACTGAAATTGTACCCGAAAATCCGTAAACGACCTGAATAACACGCGACGGAAAAATGTTGGCGAATCTGATGGATGATTATAACAATATCATTACTTTGTATATATATGTAAAACCTACCTTCTTTTTTGTAAGGATGGGAAATCATCAAATGACTTCTTCCTGCTCTGGGTGGAGCGAAAGGGAACTGTCAGACTCTAACTGACTAAAACTCATCCATATCCACCTGAATACCAGTATTTTACATGGAGCGACTGCCTATCTGACAACTAGAACCCAGTAACTGGGTAATTCGATACCCTTTGGTAAGACTGAATGTCGACTTTCAAAGATCCATAAAAGACAGCTTAACGTGCTATCTGAGGCACGGAGGAGTCTCGTTATGGAAATATGGTCACCCATCCACGGACAAACCCCGGCAAGCGTTGCTTAACCTAATGGATCAACCCGTGCGGCCGTTGTTACTACAATCACGGGAGAGACGATAAACCAACATATCAATAATTATTATTTATCAAATCATTGATTTTCATTCACCTTACAAATTTTAATAATAAAATATACAACTTAATATCAATAGAACCCGGCTCAATCAAATTAATGAAACCTTTTCAATTGTGCACTCACTGAATCTTCAATCAAAACTAATTTGTGTTTCAAAATAAAACAAGGTCTATTTGAAAGTGAAGTTAATGATTTTCCAAGTCACGGAGTCTTAAGTTGGAATAATTATGAGTTATAATGTCAATAGCTATTTACATTTCAATCAGGTAATGGGCCTGGAAAAAGAAGTAGGTTAGAAATGGCATAATGTGGCAATTATTAAAAGTAAGGCTAATCAGAGGCAATTTGACTCAATAGCTTACGTATTTATGTGGCAATTCGTGTTTATGTTTTAGGTACAGAGGCCAACATATTACGTTACCCCAATCTGTCAAATTTCTTTCATAGATTTTCAACTTTATTACTAATAGTATTAAGGTCAATTTTTAATTGTGAAAATTTGACAGTTAGGGATAGCTTAATGTGCTACCATCTTTACTTTTCATCGCTTCACTATGAAATGTATTTTTTTAGGGATTTGGAAAAAAAAAATTATTTGAAAGGAAATATTAGTTTCAGATTGGTCCCTTATAAATAGTCAAGTTCTGATGAACGGATTTTGAGTTACCTTCAATAATACGTAGTTTTCCTTCTTAACCTATGTGGATGATGTTATAATAACTCATCGGGCAAACCGCGAAGGGTAAGACAGATGTATACCCATTGTACAGGCGCCAACATGTCAACCTATCCCAAACTGTTAAATTGTCCTAATTGAAAATGAAACTTTTGCAATAAAGGAGAAAAACTGCCAAAGAAATTTGACAGATTGGGGTAACTTGATATGCTGCCCTCTGTACATCTACATTTCGCCAACTTATTTTAAATGTTTGTTCTATTTTAACTTAATATCCATTAGAGATATCTTTACAAATAAGCATCACCTTTGTACGTATTTTCTATTCCTTTGTTCTTGTCTGTTTTTATGTGTATACATAAATGGTTAAATAAATAAAACTCTTTACCCACAGTTCTATTACAATAGCAGTTCTTCTTCTAAATTGGTCCAAGTCGTACAGCACGCCTAATTCGCGACATGTCCCGGCCACACCGAGTGCTCTCCACACGGCCTGGCTTGGCCCAACATGGCCTTGGCACGATGCATATAGCACAATGACAATGGAACCTTGACATAACCTTGTCATTGTTTCATTTGAATAAATAGAAACGGGATGTTTTCTTTTGTTAATGAATCTTGTTTTGTTTCGAAAAGTGTTTTTATTTTGTTAGTTATTATTTAGAAGTTTCAGCCCGCGTCTTCGCCCGCAGGGATGTTGGAAATTAGCCCATGGGAACGTACTAACGGGGTAAAAATTATATGTGTTAATCCAGGTTATAATCTATTTTTATTCAGTAGACAGTAGTATTATTATTCAGTACTCACACTCACAAACTTTCGCCTTCGTAGTGTTAGTGTGATATTTAGTTATGTTAACACGCTTTTTCCTCAGGTAGCTCACCGTCCGATCAGGAAGAGGCCCGTGCCGGACGGCGCGTATGTGTTCCACGCGCGCCTCAAAGAGATGTCAGAATTTGAAGGGGCCCGTTAGGGCCTAATCCTCTCGGGTAAGTGGGTTTGTCCGAAAGGGTTACCACTACCCCGGAACAAAAAGGGCTAAGGAATGAACATGGATAAGTTTTAGTCAGTAAGAGTCACAATCCGTTCTACTCCACCCAGAGCGGAAGAGCCATTTGATTATCCCCCCCCCCCAAATACACTTCCACCTCAAACGGAAACAATGCTAGCGAAAAAATCGCACAACATGATCAATTTTCCCACTATTGTTGACTGACTGTCTAGTTACAAAATAAAACCTTTACTAAATAAATGGCCTAACATTATTCAATGTAGAAATAAAAACCGCAAAGCATAACAAATACTAACAATTTTACAACCTATAAACAGGAACATACCCATTAAACCGATCATAAACTTAGTCGTACATAATTGAATCAGTACTAAAATCGTTTGAACGCAACTTTGATTGACCTAAAGACATATCCATTGCCGCATGAATATTTAACAGTACGATCAGATCAATAACTGAATTACTTTGTCGCTTCAAAGTTTTGAATATAAACTACGCATGTCGTAACAGAAATTGTATATATTCAATTGTTTCAATTTAATTGATTGGTTTAGTGTTAGTTTTAATAAATGTAATAGCGATTTTATAAAATAATGCCAGCAATTGATTTGCCCAGCCTTTTCCCAACTATGTTGAGGTCTGCTTCCAGTCTAACCGGATGCAACTGAATACCCGCTAGAGCGACTGCTTGTCTAACCTCCACAACTTAGTTACTGGATAACACGATACCCCTTGGTAAGACTGGCTGTCAGACTTTTGCGTTTCAGACGAGTAAACCCTGTCAAAGATCCACGAATGCCAGCATTTATTATTATTATTAACCAACGACTTACCGTACTTTCCAAGGAATGGAGGAGTATCGGTATGTAAAAATGGTCACTCATCCACGGGCCAACCCCGGCAAACGTAGCTTAACCTGATGGATCGAACCGTGCGGCTGTTATTACTTAGCCACGAGCTCCTCAGCGATTTCATAAACAGTTTTCTAAAAAGCACGTTTTTTGAGGGACTACTCCAATATGCCATTTAATTCACAGAAGTATACACACAGTGTCAAAATAAAAGGCACATTTCCAATACAGTTAAGCTGAAAAAAAGTGACAGAACAGAGTATCGACCTTTACTCCGAACGGTTCAAGTTCATTATATTCAAAAACAGGAGCATAATAAAACCTGTTTCGGATAGAACAAGCCATGATCGATGTACAAAGTTCAGTTCCCGTTTGCGGACACGTTGACAGCTTCATCAATCACGCTATCGGTGCCTACATAATTGAATGTCGGCAATTTTTCACCAGTATTTGTTAAAGAATTATGGATGATGCCAAATAAGATCGCGAATCTTGAGAAACAGTTTACAAAAAAAAATGTATATAAGTAGTTTATCAGCCATCTCGTTACCATAACTCAAGCATTTAGTTGCTTAGCTTGGGACTATATGGCATTGTGTGTAATGTCCAAGGATATTAGTTTCTCTATGGGTAATTTTGGAACACGAAGATCCATTTGTCCCCTATAAATGAGGAAACGTTAAAAAAACCATTGGATACTGAAGATTCGGTTTCATTGAAAGTCTACACAAAATTGGGGTCAATTTTGGGAGGTAAAATTCAGGAATGGATAACATAATTAACGATAAAAGACGAGACGGTGGGACCAAATCAGATTTTTTACTTTCCGCAAAAATCTGGTTTTTGATTTTGGCAAGCAATCCATCAATAAAAATGGGATCAAAGTCAAAAGCTTAATGACCTTTTGACTTTCTTTCTTTCATTGTAATAGTCTTTTTTTTTTAAGGCTGGGAAATCATCCACTGCCTTCTTCCGCTCTGGGTGGAGCGGAAGGGAGTGTCAGACTCTTACTGACTAAAACCCATCCATGTTCCTTCCTTAGCCCTTTATGTTCCGGGGTAGCGGTAACCCTTTCTGACAATCCCGCTTACCCGGCAGGCTTGGACCTGAGGGGCCCCTTCATATGCTGACATCTCTTTGAGGCGCGCGTGGAACAATTTTAATAGTCTAAGACGTGTTTTAGAAATAAAATTGGTTTGTATTTCTATGTGGGGGGTAATTTTTGGAACTACAGATCCAATTCCGCTACATTATGCTTGAGTGTCATAGGCTACATTAAAAAAAAAAAACCACGCCGACGAAGTCGCGGGCGAAATGCAAGTTGCTTAATAAACGGGAATAGAAAATCAATAAAAAGATAAATGTCGAAATCAATTAATAAATATTTCTACAAAAACGTAGGCGTATAAAATTACATAAGTTAGTACAAATTTAAAAGCTCACGAGAAAATGTTTAAAACCAGATGCTTGCGTTAGCTGGTTGGGTTACTGGCACCAGCCCAAGTAGCATGACTTTAGATGAGCTGAAGATACGAGTAGCTGCTAATACGAGAGCTTATCTTTGAGCTGTTAATATAGACCAGAATTTTGGTTGTATTTATTTATTTATATCAATATCAATATAATAATAATAATATCCTTGGACATTTCACACAACGCCATATTATAGTCCCAAGCTAAGCAACCTAATGCTTGTGTTATGGTAACGAGATGGCTGATAAACTACTAATATACTTTTTTTTTTGGGTATGCATATAAATACCTAGACCCCGACCAAAGGCGAACTAATCAATATATCAATATCGACTCGAAATACCAATTTATGCTTATCATTCTACGCTGTTCAGTTCTTGAGTAGGCACAGACTATAGAGCAATTGCTCGTGTTGTGGAAAAAAAATCGCTTGCCAGCAAAGATATTGGTTTCGTTGCCCTTTAAAAGGTTTTTCGAATGTAATCTTCTATTACTCCCGGAGTTTAGATTTGTACCAGTTTGATGGCAATAGGCCATAAATGATTTGACTTTGAATACGCCAAAACTCACCAAAATTCCGGCATCCTGAAATGGATTGTACGTATACTGTCGCGTGCAATAGCGAAATGCAACAGCGCACATAATTTCAAGCAACAGAATTCACAATGGACCTACTTCCTACTGAATGGAGCACATTCAATAGCTACCATTTAACACCTGATATCGTCACAAAAGCCCTGTATAAGACCCCTTTAATCCACGTCGCAACTCAGAATCCTTATAATGATCAGGTAAACTAATTACTAGGCGTTAATGTACGCCTTTAGGAGGGAACAGCAACCCCAGCATTAGGTACAGTAATTGTTATGACGTAGACAAGTTACATCAGTGTTGGGTCTGCATCCGACCGAAGTCCCGGGTCTGTCCTACTTTTGTACACAATGGACAAAGATGGGCGATCTTTTTTTTTGTAGTTTTGAGATTTTGAAGAGGATTTTTGATAAATAGATCTGAGTTAAGCGTTTGATACGGTATGCCATTTTTTTCGAACTTTGAAGCTTTTGGATAGAATGAGGAATTCATTAAGGATGGAACCAAAACCGTGTAGCCTTGGGGAATGGAATGAATAGGAAGTCGATGCAGTGGAACAGCTTAGACTGATGAATGAACAAAAGAATATGATAGGTCTTTGATGACATCTATACTAATATTATATATACTAATATTATAAAGAGGAAAAGATTTGTATTTTTGTGTGTATGTTTGTAATGATAAACTCTAAAACTACTGTGCCGATTTCAAAATTTCTTTCACCAGTAGAAAGTTTAGTTTTCAGGGAGTAACATTGGCATACTTTTTATCCCTGAAAAAATAACGGGTCCCGCGGGAAAGACCACGGGAGCGAAGCCGCGGGCAGAGTGCTAGTTTTTATATAAAAAAGAATTGCGTTGGAAAATAATTATTAATCGATAATAATGACAATTAGAATAATAGATTCAACTCTGTTCTAGAATGCAAATCTTGTGGTATCTGTTTATATGAAATTGAAATTCTAATTAATGTACCCGAAGTGCTTGTTTAGCATTATCAATTCAATTGGATTACTTCAAGCCATAGGGTCGCAAGCATTGTGCAATAAATTCTACGTAAACAATGCCAAGGATATGGTCGGGGCTTAACTCTAATATCCAGGGTTCCCTTACTCATTACCCGGTATTACCAGCCCCATAGATGCGGCACCTACGTCAGGACCCATGAGAAATTATAATAAGAATAATAGCATAATCAGCCTACAATGTTCCCACTTCTTGGAATCAAAAGTGGGGTGTAATTTACCACGCGGGCCCAGTGCGGGTTGGTAGATGTCACGTCCTAAACGAATTTTTGATTACGAAAGGTCGGTTTCATCACGACGTTTTCCTGCACAGTTTTGAGAGCAGCGGTGATGAAATTATTTAAGTACTCATAGTAGAACCACTGCTTCGAAAAAAATTGAATGTTTGAATGTTTTTTTGTTGAATTAGCCGTAGTTTCTCAACGCCTTATCGCTACTCTCTAAAAATCTCACCGTTACGTCATAGGTGAACTTAAATTGAGCTGTGTTAAATCCTAGCATCAGATAGAATGACAGCTTACTTCAAGCTAACTTCACCCAAGATTTCACGATGAGACTCTTACAGAATAAACCGGCCTGTGTTAAAGATTTTGAACAACGAAAACGTATTAAGAAACTGATTTGAAATAATATTTTGCTGTAGAGGTGCAAATTGTATAGCTTGGTAATGAAGACAGTATACTAGCAGAGAAATTCAATTAGTGTTATCTTGGGAATGTTTTTGTATGGATATATATTTGAAACAAAGGGAGATAATTAAAACACTCACAGACAGCCTACTTTCTTGAGTTTTCTGTTATTCGTTTTCATTGGTAAGTTTATTATTTATTGATTATTATATTATATTGTTGAATAGGCCTGCTCTTGTACATCGATTACGCCTGTTAGAAAGCAGTGTGGATGCGGAGTGAGGTCTATGATGGAAAGGACTATCTGCGGAGTCCCTAGCTTTAATATAATAATAAAAACCTTGGACACAACGCCATATAGGCCCAAGCTAAGCAACATAATGCTTGTGTTACGATACCGAGATGGCTGATAAACTACTTATATACATTTTTTTTTGTTAATACATATTACAGGTAGAAAAACACTCCTACTTAATATCTATAAAGTTAATTTTCTATAAGGATTGCATGAATCTTTTAGATATTGAATCTTCTATATATTTCGTCTATGGATCATGATCCAAACATTTAAGCATCGTTTCACCCAGATTTTGCTTCCTCAATAAAAGAAAAAAATGCATAGCAATATGAATACCCTCTGCATTCACGAGGTCTGTTTCATTGAATGTTGATCTGCGAATGAAAGAGGGATGCTGAAGCGGATCGGCAACATGTCTACCCATACAAATCGTGGAATTTGACTCAGCGAAATGGGCTGCTCTATTGCTTTAGGCAACGTTCTAGCGAGTACTGATTTGTTAGCACTCGCAACACTTCCTTTTTCAATACGAGATTTAAAAGGTCTTTTTTGTATTCGGATTCTATGTATTTGAAGCTTTGAATTCAGTATGTGGGGTACAAGAATAGAGATAATAACTAAAATTTATTTCTCGTCTGTCAGCTAGATTATTAAGAAATATTGGACCCGTATTTTTTCTTTCTTCACGTAATCTAAAGATTACGTCATACATTGTGTTAAAATGTGGCATGACGTCACTACGTCGTAAATTTTATATTCAGGTGTGACGTAGCGCGTCCCCACTCCCCAACTTTAATGCGTTTTATCTAAGTCATTTTTTATTAATATGATAAAGCAAAAAATACATGTCTAATATTTTTTTATTATCTTAGTCGTCACTAAGATAATAAAAAAATATAAAAGGGTATAGGTAAATAAACTGAACGAAATATTAGAAGATGATTATTATAAATTAAATCTGGATACTCTAAAACACTTACATCATGCATCATAATAGTCTTTCGATAAAATGTAGCGACGTACCTTGGCCGACTTGAATTTATTTTTCGAATTTGGCTGTTCTTCTATACCAAAAAACGAGCCACAATTGTTCTACCAAGAAATCCTTACAAACAATTACTTGATCTATACCTCTACTCGACCGATGAATTCTCGAGGCGAGCCGACTGACTGATGAGGCGTGATTTCTGCATGAGTGACACGATCGTTAGTTGAACTCATTACTACTGCTTAGCCAACAATTCGTTCACTTGTGATAATGATACTGTCACTTGTTGATGAGGTTGGTTTTTCTTTGCCTTCAGGGTTCTTTTATTTTTGCTTGAGAGATTTTGGGGTGGGTCCTTATCAGTCTGTGTTTATTTGTGTAGGAGCCGACTCTACACGTGTCCAGAGAGTTGGTCAGTTTTTAGGTCAAAGAATCAGCATTGCCATCCAACGTGGCAACGCTGCCAGGCTTTTGGGCTCATTTCCCAATGACAGAGATGGGGGTGAATGTTTTGACGCCCTATGAGCTCTTCCTTTTTTTACTACCTGTGCATAATATATATATATGTATTAGTTTTAGGTCGTAAAGCGTTTGTAAGATTTGTGTTTAATTAAAATTAATATTATATTATGTAGTAGTTTATGTCCAAGGTAAAATTAAAAGGCATCGTAAGTTGCATTTGTATATTGATGTTTACGTTATCACTTGCAAGCATTGTACTTACATATTAACACAATACAAATCTTATATTCGATATGGTATAACGTATTTGAATAAAAAAGTTTTTATTTTTCACTTTTTAGTTGTGGTACCTACACAACCCCCCCCCCCCCCCCATAATTTTAATACAACTACCTGGTATGTAAATTACAGTATTAGAACATCGTCCACATATATCAAGTAGGATTTTTTTTAGATTTTTGTTGATTTTCAAAAACCGCTTATCCGATTTCGATAAAATTTTTATGGGACCATTTGGGAAGTATACCCTTTCCAACAAAAAAAGAATTTTTCAAATCGGTTGGCAAGCAACGGAGTTATGCGCGAACAAACATAAAAAAAAATATATATATACAGTCGAATTGAGAACCTCCTCCTTTTTTAGAAGTCGGTTAAAAAGGAGAATTTGATCATATCGACAGCCAAAAAGACTTCACGAAGATTTTTTTATTTATTCCTTATTATCTTCTTATATATAAAATTCACGTGTCACAATGTTAGTTACCATACTCCTTAGAAACGGCTTGACCGATTTTTATGAAATTTTATATGCATATTCAGCAGGTCTGAGAATCGGCTACTATCTATTTTTCATACCCTTAGGTAGGTAGGGTAGGTAGGAAAGGTAGGTAGGTATCATAGTTAAGGCAGGACGACGTCTGCCGGGTCAGCTAGTAATATAATAACTTTTTAGTATTAATGACATTGACATGATTAATTCTAGATTCTTGACATTATTAGTAGTATGTAGTGGATAAGACACACACGTATGATCTAAAAATGAATTATTTTGATTTGATTTGATAAAATCCTTCATCAACAAAATCTCACCAACAATTCACTTCACACAAACCAAATCAACTAAAATTCCAACACGTTTCATTCATTAATCATCGATTCTATCAATTCTAGAGCAGCTACATACCGCATTCAGTCACTTCCAGTTACGCCCCAGGCTTACACATCGTACATACCAAACATGTGTACACAAGCCCTTCATGTTGAGCACAGAAACAGTCGTCGCGCTCACACATTACCGCGGAAACTTAAGTGGTGCGGTGTACGTAATCCGTCGTCATCCATGATGAATGGTGGATGCCGGCTAAACCCGTACAGGATTAGTCAATTGCGGTCTCAAATCTACCAAGTCATAGTCTCTGTGTCTGTGCGAGTTGTGAACTTGTAGCGTTATGTAAGGTTTTAGTTCGTAATGTAGTCATACTAAATAAAACATCGATTTTCAATTGTTTAGTTTATTCAACATCATAGAGTAGCCTGAATTATAATAAATAAGTATCTAATTATTGTATGAAAAGTAAAAATGTGCAGCCACTCAGAGCAAAGCTGCTTACATACATTGTTATAACCATACATTGTTAGTAGTTCTAGAAGTCACACACAGTTGAAGTATTATATTATTATTAGTATAAAAAATGTTATGATTTATGTTACAAAAGAATGTTATGTTATTACTGATCTCAAATAATTGATATCTAAATAAATATAATTAAGTCAAGTAATATTAAAAACATGTTTAAAATTGTTAATTTATTATGTAAACATTTAAATTTTAAATTTTATACTTTTTGCTGTGCCCTACAGGGTCCGTAATTGTTCCTTAGCTTTAAGCCTACTGTAAGATCTTCATACATTATGGAATGCAAATAAATATATGAATATGAATATAAATATGAACATTGCTAACATTGATGACGTCATGCAAAATCTTGCATCGCGCAAGCAGAGTTTACGGCGCGCTTAAATACAATATCCCGATAGTCGTGCAATAGCCCTCCAGATACAGCTCCCGTCGGGTCAAAGGATCCTCCCTTTTCTATAGAGCATGAGTGAACTTTCCACTCTGTCCTCATACCTCTATAAGACTCTGGGATCTTTAAAGTAGGTATATATTTATATTGCATATTTCACTCAAAAATGGACTGTATAGTGTATATCACTTGGAAATATAACTCAGTCACAAATAAATTAAAACAACTTCTATTAACTAGATGCTACTATAGTGTCAAGTGTGAATATTTAAATGACAAATTCTAAATTATCTACATACTGTTGCAGTGCCCGACAGGGTCTATAATGATCTAATGTTTGTACCTACGACCTAAGTTCACACGTGGAAGCAATAAATATATTGAGTATTGAAATTTATACAACCTCGTTTTAAACGCTTTCACACTCGCTAAGTCTGTACTTTATCACCGAACGAACGCGAACGTGACGGAAATTGTCTGGTTAGGTCGGGTAAACAACTGTCTGCCGCCACAGTCGATGTACCCTCTCGTTATTAGGTGGAGTAATTATATCTGAATCATAGTCAATGTACTTTTTTTTTGAGGGTGGGTAATCATTAAATGACTCGTCCCGCTCTGGGTGGAGCGGAAAGAAGTGTGACTCTTACTGACTAGAACCCATCCATGTTCCTTCCTTAGCTTAACCGGCAGGCTTCGGTCCTAACGGGGGCCCGTTCCGTTCCTTTATGTTTTTATGCAAAAAAGTGATCCAGGATACGTTTAGCCTAAATTGAACAAATCAATACTATATTATAACACAAATTGTGCAATTTAATGAAATGAAATAAAATGTAACTTAGGTACATGATATCAATACAATATCAAATATATATATATTCTCACGCCCTTTTCTCATGGGGTTAAGCAGGAACCATAGAACGCCACCTGCTAGGATCATTACAATAATATCCACACATTACACCCACACCCAAGAGCCGATATGAATACAGTCATCCAATACAAATCTTGTCCCAAGACATTCAAGTCGAAATATCAATAATATAGTACTGTAACCTGACATTTAGCTGATGCAGCGCTGTGTGAACGGCTTGAATACTAATGACCATCTCTGACGTCATCAGATGGCTTAGTTGGCTGATCTTAGGCAATGTATGTGAGGATGGTAATCAGGAATTATGCGTTATTGTAGTAACAGGGTATGTGCGTTTAGGCGATTAACGCACGGCACCGTTCGACCGAGCGGTATGAGCAGTTTGCAGTAGAAACGAGCACCGCCCGACAGTGCGATCGGGTGGTGTACGTGTGTTAGGCATCAACGGATTTCTTAGAGACCAATGCGACATGAGATCCGCTTCACCGCCTACCGCGGCGGAGCGCGGTGCCGTTTGTAAATCGCCTTAGTAATTGGAAATTAAGCGACAATACCTTGGAACTCACAAACGTTGACTATCATTAATGTGTCTCTTTGATATGTATTACATAACATGATACTCGAATCCCCCAAACGGCTAGGCAGAGCTTCACCTATAGTACGTCCACATCAGCATATCAAGCAGTGACAGCTTAGTGGTGTGACCGTCGGACTGCCAAGACATAGGTCTTGAGTTCGAACCCAAGACACGGACCTCTGATTTTACGGATTCATGTGCGTATTGTCTAATTATCACTTGCTTAAATTCGGTAAAGGAAAATATCGTCAGGAAACCAGCATCTTTGCAGATATTTTTCAACAGCATGTGAAGCTAAGTCAGAGGCCCATGGGCTGCATGAAAACGGACACCAGGTTAGTCACTAACCACACGAAAAAGAAAGAGAGAATCACATCATTCCCTTTGATAAAGTAGACAATCCGTCGTTTACTTTCATACTTCTCATACAAACACGCCGTTAGCAAGTTCTACTTTCTGAAGAACATCACCAATAAAGTTATGCAACACTGGATGTGAACCAAGGGCGTCCCTCAGGGTGTTTCCACTCATATTTTCTAACTAATCGCAACGGCGCGTAAAGCCTATTTGATCCAACGAAAAGGCTCTAAAATCAATTTCACCTGAAAATATTGGTCCTGTATTAAATCTGAGCTTCAATGTTGTCGAAGATACAAGATTGTTAGTTTAACCAATAAAGGTCGATGTGAAAAGAAAAGTCAGGCGGTAATCTTTTGTTATTCTTTCCAGCCAAAGTTTCGGACGTTTTTTACTACTAGTAGATATTGACGGCACATGGCGTCCTTGTTAACCGACTTTCAAAAATGAGTTTTTTACTAACTTCGTTTGGACAGTTCTTCAGTTAGCTTAATACTTATTTAATCCACTCTTTTTATCTTACTGATCTGTAGTACGCCAGGTCACTGTTGTTTACATAGTTTCTACTTTTTGTAGATTTTTATACGCATTTATAATACAGAATTAATTTCCAAAAAACATAGCACATATATTTTTTTTAAATTAATTCTTATAAATTTACCACACACTGAACTCCTAGAATCGCTTACTAGATGGCACTGTATTAAAAACGCATCTGAGCGTTGGTAAAACAGCCTATTCAAGTTAAAAGAGACTGTGGAACGAAACAATATTGTCTGTCTTAAGGTCTCAAGTTTCTAACACCAAATTTTTTTTGTTTTCTTGTAAATCAAACATGAGAAGGAACTTTGTAACTGGTTCAACTGGTTCAATGACCGCACATGTTTTTTTTCTTTTTAATTTGACTAACCCGCTGCTGCGAGTCTTGATCGGGGTACTATTATCGGTCATCCTCCATATCCTACGCTGAGATTGACATTTGTGTGATGCTATTTCTAGTCAAGAACCAGTAAATAAAATATAAAGGACAGCCGTCAAACCATTAAGAAATGTCACGAAACTGCGGAAACATTTCTTTATAAAAAACACATTATTATAGGTTTTTAATGCAAACTAGCTGCTGCAAGCGGCTTCGCCCGCGTGGATGTTGGAAATTAACCCAAGGGAACGTACTACCGATACCGGGATGAAAAGTCATCCTATGTGTTAATCAAGGTCATAAACTACCTCTGTACCAAGTTTCATCCAGATCCGTTCAGCCGTTTGAGCGTGAAGGACGGACAAACATAAAAACTCACACACACACTCATTCACAAACTGTCGCCTTTATAATGTTAGTGCGGTATAATCACAACTAAGACTTTAATTTAATGCACTTCTATTTTAATACTTTCCACACACTTAACTTACGAGTAATAAGTAATGGTGAAATGTATTTTTCTAATCCAACTTAGTAGCTACAACTAACACGTGGAAAAGTAATACGAAGTTACTTACCGCGCTCACCGGCGGCAAGGCGCGACATGGCATTGCAAAGAATTTTCGTAAGAACAAATGATTTTGAATCTTATTCTCTAACAATTAGCACTCATATTTCGTTGATATCGTCACAAGGGGACTTGGGCATGTTGCGAGAAGTTGCGGTATGCTGCAGTACCTAGTCTTCAGCATTGCCGGGTCATACAAAAATTAATGCCTTGCCGCGTCGTGTCGCCTAGTTTACCATAATCAGTGTATAACGTTCACACTGCTGAGATATAGACCTCCTCCGTGTGAGAGGGGTTGACTTATAATCCAACACTCAGGCCCAGTGCCAGTTGGTAGATGTCACAAGTCTTCGAATGTAATGTTTCAGATGGTTTCCTAGCGATGCTTTTCTTCACCGATTTGAGAGCAGTGATGATGAAGTAAAATAAACACAGCAAAGAGTGCCAGTATGATTTCGAACCCACAACCTACACGTAAGTCATGGCCGTTACCACAGGGCCGCCTAGTATGAGTAATGGGTAGCTCACTGTCCGATCAGGACCAGGCCCGTGCTGGACGGCGCGTATGTGTTCCACGCGCGCCTCAAAGAGATGTCAGTGTGTGAAGGGGCCCGTTAGGGCCGAAGCCTGGCGGGTAAGCGGGATTGTCTGAAAGGGTTAACGCTACCCCGGAAAATAAAGAGCTAAGAAAGGAACATGGACGGGTTTCAGTCAGTAAGAGTCTGACACCACTCTAGCTAGAGCGGGAGGAAACAGTTGAAGATTTACCACCCTAAAAAAAATGGCCGCCTAGTGTGCACCGGCCTTTTTTTTGCGTGCGCGAAATCGTCCAATGACTTCGGGGAATCATCTTCATATGCTAACATCTCTTTGAGGCGCGCGTGGAACATGTACGTGCCGTCCGGCACGGGCCTGGTCCTGATCGGAGAGCTACCCATTACTCACCGCCCGCAGGCCCGCGCCTACGCTGGCCGGATGTCGTCACGTGGCTCCCGACGCCCGGGGCGTCTCCGGCGGTGGCTCTGACGGGAGGACCTTTCCCTCTCCCATCCCGCAACCTCCTTCGCGAGCATGACTGCTTCGCAGTAGAAGGTTTCTGCCTCCCACTCCCTCTCGCTCCGGACCATGGCTTACACCAGAGCCGAGCGCGTGAGGTCACCGCCGCCGCCAATCGCATTCACTAGGACACGGTGGTGCTCCGCCCAGGCGGGGCAGATTTCCACCGTGTGCTCCACCGTGTCCTCTAGGCAATCCTCGCAGTGGTGAGACCCGGGCATTTCCTCCCGCCTGATTATGTGCAGGTATCTCCCAAAACATCCATGTCCGGTGAGGACCTGCGTCAGGCGGTAGGTGAGGGCGCCGTGTCGCCTCTCTAGCCACTCCTCAAAAACCACTATCGTGGCGTGCCCTGCGCTGGGTGTGCACCGGCCTTAATACTTATCACATGCAACCGCACTGTCAGCTAATGTAAACAGCATACTTGGTTGCACTTTTAAAATACGACGTGAATAGTGTGACTAGTTTATGCTTTACGTTTCACAATCCAGTTTAACTAGTTTATGTAAATAACAGGAGAAGTTAGAAAAGTTTACGGTAAACGCAAAGTTCTACAATGACATTGCGTACGCAGTTATGCACCCTATGTGTTATGTTTTGTAGAGGTTTCTGTTCAAAGTAAACTTTTCTTCTTGCTTTTGTTGCCTCGTTGGGCTGGTAGTTGCATAAATATGGATGTATTTGAATACATATCTGCCTATGCTTTCAACAGTGACCAGTGTGCATGTTTGTGGTTCGTAATTACAAAGAACTTTGGTAATACTCCTTTTTTTTTTAAAGTGGAAAATCATCATATGACTCCTCCCGCTCTCGATGAAGCGGAAGGGAGTGTCAGATTTTTACTGGCTAAAACCCATCCATGTTCCTTCCTTAGCCCTTTATGTTTCGGGGTAGTGGTTACCCTTTCGAACTATTTCGCTTATTTATTGTTATACTCCTGAATTTTAGTTCTTTCTTTTTCTGCTCTGACATCGGCTCAGGCTTTTTTTGCACATATAAATTACGGTTACCGCTACCCCAGAAAATAAAGGGCTTCCTGAACATGGATGGGTTTTAGTCAGTAAAAGTCTGTCTCCCTTCCGCTCCACCCAGAGCGGGAGCAGTCATTGGATGATTTCCCAGCCTTAAGGCTTTTTTGCAAAGCTTTCAAACTTCCAACATATGTACGACTTTACATCGATATATTTCTTCGTATGAAAACTGGAACAAACTGTTTAATATACTGTCACAAGCTTCGAGAATCATTAAGACATTATATGCAACAAAATTGTCTCCCATCTACAAAACAATGGCGACTTACACAGCTTAACCTAGTCGATTGCTAATACATGACTGACTAATACTTGACTGTGCAGTGCAGTTTGGCATGAAACCCCTCTATTAAAGTGCTGTGCTTAAATGAATTTAATGTAATGATAGAATTAATGCAATGAATTAAAGAAAGGAAAGAAGGTCAGAAGCCCGAAAGTCTAAACAGCCAGTCTTCACAAATGATATCGTATTACCCAGTCACTGGATTGTGCAGGCAGATAGGCAGTCGCTCTGTATTAAATACTAGTATTCAACTGCATCCGGTTAGACTGGAAGCCGACCCAACATAGTTGGTCTATTCTATTCTATCTATAATATGAATGCGACAACACGGTTGGCGCAGTGGTTGAGCGATTGACTGCTGCGCACTATGTCGCGGGTTCGATTCCCGCACGGAACAAACATTTGTACGACCTGCAAGTATTTGTTACGAGTCTGGGTGTTTTTCTATCTATAATATGTATGTATTTACAAAAAAAAATGTATATAAGTAGTATATCAGCCATCTCGTTACCATGACACAAGCATTAGGTTGCTTAGCTTGGGACTATAATATGGCGTTGTGTGAAATGTCGAAGGATATATTATTCACAGTTGGGAAAAGGCTAGACAGAATTAATGTTATTTATAGAGAAAGTAAAATTTATGAGTATGTATAGGGTTGTAGGAACTAATACTGATCCGTGTCCGAAAATATTATTTCACTAAATGGGAAGCTATAGTACCTACTACCGAGCCTCTAGAATACATTTTATATTAAAGCAAGAATCTTCACGCGGCCAAAGTAGCGAGTAAAAATAAAAATAACACCCCACAAAAACTTCTCCAACTTCGATCACACATCTAAGATTTACCGGGAAAAAAAATATGACGTATTGCATTTTTAATCGTAATGCCATAATAATCCCATAACTCCTGAGCAAGGAAGAAGTTTTATCTCCCTTATAATTTACGTTGAAGCTTCGCTTAAAAAGTTGTCATCTTGAGCGCGAGATTACACTTGATTTGAGTGATATAAGACTTTCAGATACTCGTCTTTACCTAACCCAAGTGTTGAGTCTAAGGTTAACGTTAATGGCGAAATTGAATAGATTTTTCGGGTAAGGAAATAGGATGGTACTTATATAGGATGTTCGAAAAGAAAGACCCACCTCGGAACCAAGTACTTCCTCACGTATGATTTAAAACGAAAAAAAAACTGTATTCCTTAAAAATCTAACGTTTGTTGTTTAACTCGCATACACTACTCTACTTACTCGAAGAGCTCGTGGCTAAGTACTAACAGCCGCACAGGTTGATCGACCAGATGAAGCTACGCTTGCCAGGGTTGGCCGTGGATGGGTGGCCATTTATACATACCGAGACTCCTCCGTGCCTCGAAAAGCACGTTAAGCCGTTGGTCCCAGCTGTCATTTGTGCATCTTTGACAGTCGTTACGGGTCGTCAGAAGCCCGGAAATCAGACAGCCAGTTTTACCAAGGGGTATCGTATTGCCCAGTTACTGGGTAGTGGAGGTCAGATAGGCAGTCACTCCATGTAAAATACTGGTATTCCGCTGCATCCGGTTAGACTGGAAACCGACCCCGACACAGTTGGGAAAAGGCCAGGCAGTAATGATGACACTGCTTACTCACCTGCAGATGCGTTTTAATGCAGGGCCCTCTAGTATAAGTCTTAGAAGTTCTAATGATCTTACCATACATATTAAATTCATACTTTCTCCTTTCTTTCTATTATTACTAATATAATATCATAGCATATTCACATTATGCTACCAATATTGTTGTTCCTAAGTTTTATTTTTGTATTCTGCAACTTTACTTTTTGAATAAATTATTTATTATTATGTATTATAGAAAGAGACAGAGAAGTAAATTGAGGGAGGAACAAGGATGGGTTTTAGTCAGTAAGAGTCCGACACTCCCTTCGCTCCACCCAGAGCGGGAGAAGTCATTGGATGATTTCACAGCATTAAAAAAAAAAGTCGCATTGATGGAGCATAACGGTTTTTCCTAACGTGACAATGTCTATCTTCTAAAATATGTTTTTAATCGTGGTTTGACAAAAAAACACTTAAAATTAAATATAAAACATATTATTTATTTTTTAAATGTTTTTTTGTCAAAAAAAAAATATTTATCTGATTTTTGCCAAACATTTTAGAAAATAAATAAATTAAAACAGATTCATATTTTATATTTCATCTTCCAAAAGCCAAAATTACTTTCCAAACTTCTAATTCTCCATTTTAATTTACACACCTGCAACTAATTTTATGCCCGAAATACACAAATATAATTTTTCAATATAGCAAAATAATGAAGGTAGGAAGAATTCTAGTAGAATATTATTTGCATGTGTCAAACCAATATATTACTTGCTGGCTGAAAACTAGCCTCGTGTGTCCTTCCGGGAATAAGAGCATGCCATTCGTCTTATGTAGCAATTTATTAGAAGAATATAAACAATTACTGTATTAGAAAGAAGAATTTTATTTCCAAACTCTCTTGTCATCAAAACCATTAATCCCATTATAGAACCCACAAAATCAGTAGTACCTTTTTTATCGTCGATCTCTTAGATTGATGTCTCTGATCTGTTGCTGTTCACGGCAATTAGCGACGTGACGACGGTAGACGGAGGGTAGCAGTGAAATATTAAACTCAATAGTTTACTAACTTACGATTTACGAGATGATGGGTAAGTAGGTAGGTACTTGAGGGTATCTGGAAGTTTTAAGAACGATTTGGGAAATGTATCGGTACGTTTTGGGAAATATTGTAAAACATTCTTAAACTTTTGAAATATAATATTATAATATGAAAACGTGCCCAGCACGCCCACAGTCAGCTGAAGCCAACACACAAACACTACAAAGACGACATTTTTGCGTGCAAAATAAATATGCTAGAACATGTGGCTTGGCGTGGGAGAGGACGCGGAAGCGTTCAAAAGGTCAATTAACTTAATTTTTAAAATTGGTGCTTTTGAAAATGTATTCCAAGAAATAATTTTAATAAAAGCTCATCTTCTTCGTTTGGTTAGTGACTAATCTGGTGTCAGAGTTTTAATGCTGCCCATGGGCCTCTGACTTAGCATCTCATGCTGTTGAGAAATATCTCTCAGGCATGCCGGTTTCCTCACGATGTTTTCCTTCACCGGTTTGAATCAAGTGATAATTATACAATACGCACATGAATCCGAAAAATCAGAGGTTCGTGCCTTGGGTTCGAACTCGAGACCTATGACTTGGCAGTCCGCCGGTCACACCACTAGGCTATCACTGAATAAAAGCTCATTGTAGAACAGCGGTGGCTCAGTGGTAACGGTCACAACTTATGAGTGATCGTGAGTCGTGGGTCCGAACCGAGGCAGGCACATAACCTTGTGTAAATTTTAATAATCTCATCACCACTACTCTCAAAATGGTAAAATATCGTGAGGAAACCGATCTGTCCTGTAACCAAAAAATCTGCGACATGTGACATCTACCAACCCGCAGCGCACTGGGCGCACGTGGTAGATTATAAGCCAACTCGCTCTCGAAGGTACTAGGAGAATTATACTACACTAGCTTCCGCCCGCGGCTTCACCCGCATAATATGTCGACATATTATACACATAAACCTTCCTCTTGAATCACTCTATCTATCAAAAAAAACCGCACCAAATCCGTTGCGCATTTTTAAAGATTTAAGCATACATAGGGATATAAGGACAGAGAAAGCGACTTTGTTTTATACTATGTAGTGATAATAGAAAGTACATTGTTGGAAGCTGTGAAGTATCAAACCAGTTTTCCTAAAACGAAATCTTTAAATAACTGTTGACACTTTCCGTGACCCAAGGGCTGGCTTTTACCTTGGCCAGAAGCTTAGCAATGTCATACTACATGGCAATGCATTTTGCGTACCCAAAAGACTGCCGGCAGTCTCTTGGGTACAAGCTATCCCTAACTGTCAAATTTTCTCAATTAAAAATGAACCTTATATCTTTGCAATAAAGTTGAAATACTATCAAAGAAATTTAACAGATTGTGGTAACTTGATGTGCTGGCCTCTGTACATTACCAGTCGACGGCAATGCGCAATGAGGAATATTCGACGCCATATTTTAGTTAGTCATTAGTTTTAAATACTTGTATATAATACCTATATTCTTTTTAGCCTTAATGTTAGATTATATATTGTATAAACCATGTTAATGAATTAATTGTAATATTTAAATAAATGAATGCCATCAAAAAACAAGAATCTTTAAATTGTATTGAAAATAACGTTTCATAAATAAACTGAAAATGATACATTATGTAGGTATACAGTTATAATGACCAAGTATTTTGTGTCCGACATTTTAAAAACAGGCGCTGTCGCATGTCGCTTGTATTTTCATTGAAAAATATAAGTAATTATGGTAATGGCTTCTCTGGGTAAGCTCAAAAAATAACATTTCAGGACCGAGTTACAACAGGATAAAAAAGATGGGAGACAGGATGCAAAATATCATCAATTTTATATATTCACTAGAGTACTCGACTATTCGTGCACGTAAATCCTGGCGATCCGATTTTAGAAATCCTTTGAAAAATCTTTATTTTTGGGTGTAGAAGGGAAGAAAGAAAACATATTTGGACAAATTTAATATCTAAATGCAAAATACTATTGTGTAATATGTTTATTACAAATCACAGTAAATATTGTTATAGTGTCGTAAATTCTGAAAATGATTAATCAAAATGTTTAATTTTTCTAAGAAATTGTATTGCATTTCCAAGTCTTTAATTTAGTATTACATACTTTGATGAGTATCATTGCTACATATTACAAAGCTGAGATATTGAGAGTACTATGGCTATACCTAGATATAACATCACTATCTGGCTAGCCTTTCCCAACTTTGTTGGGGTCGTCACTTCGGATGCAGCTGAATACCATTATTTTACATGAAGCAACTACCTATCTGACCTCTACAACACAGTTACTGGATAACCCGGTACCCCTTGGTAAGACTGATTCGCAGAGTTTCGGGTTTTTGACAACAAAACAGCTGATAAAGTTCTACAAAATATGACTAACGGCTTGAAACATACCAAGACGGGGGGTCTTCTGGTCTAGGTATGTAAAGATGATTATCCATCCACGAAGCAAACGCGGCGTAACTTAACCTAATCGATCGACCCGTGTGTTTGTAATGCTACTTAGCCCTAGGCCACATCATTACAAAACCTACTAATTACAGTTAAAAAATTTGGAGTTATGACAAGTTTATTCTACACGTATTAAGTAAAACCAGTGATAGCCCAGTCTTGTGACCGTCGGATTGCTAAGTCCGACGAGTTCGAACTTAAGGCAGGCACGTCTGATTTTACGGATTCATGTGCGTATTATTTAATGATCACTTGCTTAAAAATCTGTGAAAAAAAACATCGTGTACCAACAGCATGTGAAGCTAAGTCAGAGTCCCATGGGCAGCATAAAATCTCTGACACCAGGTTAGTCACTAATCACACACGAAAAGAGGAAGACGTAAAACTTTAGCATACATAAAAACAAAATTCCGGAAACCAATACGTCAAAACAATCCGTCGATATACTTTGCATCCCATTTCTAACATTTCCTGAGTTTGACATGTGAAAAATATAACAAACACGCTTCTATAAACAAACAAAGCAAAAAAAAAACTGGAAACAATTCCCCACAGTGGTACGGAATAGAAGGGCCTTGGACGGCCGTCGGATATAGCTTCAAGTGCCACTCATGCGCCGGCGGTCTATCCGCTCGTTGAAGGCTGATTTTATACTTTTGTAGCTTATGATCTAGCGCTAAATAGATTACACGGTTGACCTTTTGATTAGGTAGAACTTACTTCAATGAAAAAGGTAATTGGACTTAATTTTGGGGGAAATCTGTATTGTACCTAAGAACTCTCGGGTGTCAAAATCCACTTTGTTAAAAATTGACTAAAGTACTCGTATATCTACATTATGAGAGATTGAGATTCAGTTGTATTACTACGCATTAAAATTTAGATTTATTTTACAATAGTACCAGTAGGTACTTTTGTTATTGAAAATTCAGGGATTTTTGTCAAAGTCAAATTCAAATCATTTTCATCAAACAAGCAGTTTCGAAGAAAAACACTTTTGTACGCCAAAATTAACAAACAAAAATAAATAGAATTGATTCTAGTTGCCCCTTCGGTAGTAACAGTATTTTAGTATGGTGAAGAATGGGCGAGATCCATTACCAAGGGTTCAGTACATGATTCTGAAACTCACAACGTTAAAACTATTCGTCGTTTATAAGTAAAAAATCAGCTATTTCATAGAAAAGTGAAAATATACGGGACAGCAAATTTTATATTCTTGTAATAACCGTTGAATCATTAGCGCAGTGTACATTTCTGTGCTTAAAGTATGGAAAAAATTACAGGTAAATTAATTTTGTGATAGATAAATGATGCTTATAATTAAAGTTTATCTGTAGCCCAGTATGAGTAAAGAACATGTTTTAGCTTTAAGTTTTCACTTCATTTGGTTGTCCCGACGCCTGCATTTTCTACGCTCTCCATCAGTAAAACAAAGCGCAAAATATACGCCAAATTACCAATCACCTTTCTGTGTCGATAAGTCTAAGAAACTCTTAATAAACTCGCCATTTCCGATCCAAGGGGAACTAACGACCTCGAACTGAAACACATCTGCCTCCAAATCGGTCTCATTGTTCCAGTCCCCTTAACGAATGCCCCTCCTTAAAATAAAGCTAATCAAATTCTGAAAAACTCGAGGTCGTTTAAACCTTAAATGAACCTCCTTTCGCCCCATTCAGAATTGATGTCAAGTGCAGGCGCGGCTGCGGAAACAAAAATCTCTTGACTACGGTATCATGTTCGGCCCAAGTGTTTTTACCGCATCTTTCGCCGAGTACGACTCCGGACGAGATTTAGACCTTAACCGACGAAAGATTATTATGTTTGTGAAGTTATTGGGGTGTAAACGACTTCAGCTTAATGTTGAAAGATTTAAATATCAAAGGTAGATTTTGTTGGCATTTAGACTTGATGTTATTTCTTTTATTACCTAATAAGCCTTATTTTTTTTCTTATACTGTTATGAAAGTAATATCTATCCAATTAAGACTTTTTTGACTCCTAAACTCCTTGAATGTTCAATCGAAATTCAATTACGAATTGTTACCAGAGTAATAAATGTACCAGTTTAATGTACGTTTTAATATTAATACGAACTTAATATCTCGTGATGAAAATTCAAATGAATGACATTATAATTTCACGAATAATATTCCTGTAACAAATATAATGGACTGGTATACGCACAATGAGATTAATGTGGTTGTCTTTGAAGCACATTACATCCACAATAATGTTGGAAATATGAGAAAGCTTTTGAATTTGACGTTTCTTTTTTTTTTCTTTTTTAAATGTCGGCCAGTAACCTTTACTTGTTACCTGTGCTGTGGTTATTCTGCCTGATGAGACAAAATTCCTACCTATTTTAACACAACAGTAATTTGCATGGTTGATAATCACTACATAGTATAAAACAAAGTCGCTTTCACTGTCCCTATATCCCTATGTATGCTTAAATCTTTAAAACTACGCAACGGATTTTGATGCGCTTTTTTTAATAGATAGAGTGATTCAAGAGGAGGGATTGTATGTATAATTTGTCGACATATTATGCGGGTAAAGCTGCGGGCGGAAGCTAGTAATAATATAAAATAATATATTTATTTTTTGTAAGTATTTTAAAATGTTTTTATAATAATATTTAAAAATGTGCTTGATTGATGTGTTAAAATGAAATAAAAGGGTACAATACCTAGCTGTTTTGTGATCATAGGTAAACTTTTTGGGCTGGGTTGCATTTAATCCTCCTTGTACTCGAGTATTTCCCGGACCCTGGGCAATCAGTTTACTAAGCACCCTGCTGACTGGATAATCTTTTTATGATGGGTATTTTTGTATAGTTCGAGTGACACGGGACAAGGAATCTTAAAAAGACTTTTATTATTTTCGTATATAATACAATTTGAAACGGGGTTTTTTTATAGATACCTATTTTACATAAATAACTTCTTTAAGGATCTCGTCAATTAAGTGACAATTTTTGTATATTTCGAGTGACACGGGACAAGGAATCTTAAAAAGACTTTTATTATTTTCGTATAATACAATTTGAAACGGGAACGGGTACCTATTTTACATAAATAACTTCTTTGAAGACCTCGTCAATTCAGTGGCTACAATATTATTGTTGTGGTGGTAATGTATAATCACCACTTGATTAAAAAACGGTGGAGGAAAACATCGTGAGAAACCAGCATTCAGAGATATTTTCTCAACAGAAAAGCTAGGCACGGACCAGGCAGGTAAGTCACTAACCATACGAAAAAGGACAAAAGTTGTCACAAGCACCAGAGGGTGAGGCCCTGCGTTCGCATCCCGGGTCCGCCACCGGTGTCATTGGCTTTTTCCGGGATTTCTCAATAACAGTATGGAGTCTGGATTCATGCACGCAATAGTCCCGCCCCCTATTACAAGGGACTCAAACGTAACTGGCGGAATGCCCAGTCTCAGTTAACCGGTCGGGCTATAAATAAACAATATCCTTGAACATTTCACACAACGCCATATAGTCCCAAGCTAAACAACCTAATGCTTGTGTTATGGTAACGAGATGGCTGATAAACTTATATTCCTTTTTTCTTTGTAAATACTTACTTATATTAAACATAGAAAATTTTACATAGATTTTTTTTTTGTAAATACATACACATATCTATACTAATATTATAAAGAGGAAAGATTTGTATTTTTGTGTGTATGTTTGTAATGAATAAACTTAAAAACTACTGTGCTGATTACAAAAATTCTTTTACCATTAGAAAGCTTAGTTTTCAGGGAGTAATATAGGGAAATTATTATTCCGGGAAAAACAACGGGTCCCGTGGGAAAGACCACGGGTGCGAAGCCGCGGGCAAAGTGCTAGTTATACCTATAAGTTAAAAGGAGTACTATAGTTTCTACCTACCCCCATGGAATGAAGCGTGAACTTATGTGCATATGTGTATGTAAGTTCTGAGTGCCAGAAATTCGTTGAAGAGCAAAATATACATTGGCGTCCCGAAATGCATTCCGCTTCGAAGCTCAAAGCATTCACTAAAGTATCTTCTACTAAGTATGTGATTAGGGTTGCTAAGTTTTTAATTTCATTTTCTTTTAACTCGATCGTGCAATAGCCTTTCACTTACATTATCATTTACATCATTCTTTTCAATAACCAAACACATTTTTACTAACAGACCGTTATAGCAACACCACACATCATCATAGTACATCGTGAGGAAACCAGCATGTCTGAGAGATATTTCTCAACAGCTAAGTCAGAGGCCCATGGGCAGCTTAAAAACTCTGACACCAGGTTAGTCACTAACCAAACGAAAAGAAGAAGAAGTTAGCTGAAGAAAATATTAGTTGAGTCCTAAGAAAAAACTGCAAGGTTAAACTCCGTTTAAGTGTATCCAAAACTTCTCATTGCCGGGTTCTAGGTGTTCAAAATCTCGTAAACTTATTATAGATCAAAACTGCACATACTAACCTAAGTACACCTTTTCGCTTTGCCACGTCCCATTTCCGAACATAAAACTTTGATCTTGTACTGTACGTGACACCCCTACCGTTCCTACTTCAACATGTCTACCGAACAATTTAATATGGCGGCCAATAAAATTGACGCTCACAAAGGTTTATGATATAAAATATTAAAAATGTCTTTTTAAATACTATTCGTTTCACCTGAGTACCTTTGTACCAAGTAAAGTATCCAAATAGCTATTCAAATAACACTTTACGACTTCTTTATTATATCTATGCTTTACGACTTATATATTATAGCTATAATGATAAGAAATCTAAACACGAAAATACAAAATGTTTGAAATGAAAAATTTATTTTAAATGTTTTTTGACGACTCTCCGTCCAATTGACCTGATTTTGTGGCGTAGTGACCCAGAAATGTATTACTTTAATCATCTGATAAAGTCACATGTATTTTAAAGTAGTAGATTTTCGAGGAAGGAGAAAAGAGAGGAACTCGTGGCTGATTAATAACAGCCGCACGGGTCGAACATCAAGGTTAAGGAACACTTGTTGAGGCCGCTTCGCTGATGGGTGACCATCCACTACGTCGTGTCTCGGAAAACAAGCACGTTAAACAGATGGTCCAAAATGTTATTCGTTGATCTTTGAAAGTCGTTGTGGGTAGTCAGAAGCACGACAATCTGACACAGTCTTACCAAGAGGTGTTACCCATTAACTGGGTTGTGGAGCTCGGATAGGTTGCCTCTCAATGCAGAACAATGGTTGCCTCTCTGGTTTGACTGGAAGCCGACCTCAACATAGTATGTTGAGGTTAAAAAATTAACACAAAAAATTTTGTGGGAGCATTGTACTCATCGTTACAAATAACTTTAACTATGGGATGAACCCTGAAATTGCGAAAAAAATATGTGCTGTTCCATACATTTATGCACACGTAACTCAATAAAATGTATGGAACTAAAAAATTGAGAAAAAGCTAAGCAGATGATAATTTCCGAGAAGGAGCAAATGCGAATAAAATAAACGAATTTCGGATATTAAATTATAACCATGAAAGACAGAAATAAGCAATTTTAATTAGTTAACTGGAACGAGTCAAAACTTTTAGGAACATCTGCAAACTCGAACGGATTACGAAATTAAAGTGATTTTGTTGAAACCTAATTAGGAAATTCTAATCAGACTTCTGAATTATTACGATGAAAGAAACATTATTTATTATACAGCAACATTAATTACTTCAATACAGTATTCAAACTCTATGGCGGCTCCGAACATGTAGCGAGTCGCTGCGCATCGACCAATTCATGTGACTGCGGGGGTGAGGGGCGGGGTACTGCGCAGAATGTAGCTCACTTCAGAGCGGTCATAACGTTTTTATTTATTTATTTAAACTTTTCGCACACAATAAAGGTACAAAGGCGGACTTAATGCCTTAGGCATTCTCTACCAGTCAACCAAGGGTGGTGAAGAGATTAGATGGTAGGTGCTTAAAATAGTAGGAACAAACAAAACATTGAGAATTGAATAAAATGGGTACATAAATAGGTTAAAACCTCATAATAACAGTTTATACTATACATAATTATTTACTATAATAGATAACTATAATATATATCATATATACATACATACATATACAGGGTAGAATTTTGTAATGCCACGTTTGACGCTACTATACTCATTTGTAGTTTATAGATAACTTAAATATAATAAAGGCAAACACAACTACCTAAGTATTTATTTTTCAACTGTCTCGTTATACAAAATGGCACTACAATGGTGTCATTAATTTAAAAACACGGGTAGGGCTAGTGCCCATTAATCATATAAAAGGTCAAAATAAATCTCAAATAAAAAAAAAAAATGTTTTCTAAGAAACTAAATAATAAAATCAATTCGCCTCCTTTTTGCAGTTGTTTCATCTTAACAGTATTGCTTATTCGTTTTAATTTCATTGATGCGAATATCATGATCCGTGACCCCGGCAAATGACCGCTGCGCGAAAGTTCTTTAGGTTACTCAATATGCTATTTTCTGACATTTTGAAATAAATCCGTAAATAATATGAAGACATTATATTTCCATGAAACTTGGAAATATAATGTCTTCATGAAACGAAAATGTGAGAACGTTTGAGTATAATCAATGTCACCATTGTAGCACCATGCTGTATAATGGTCAGAAGGACTCCTAAACAAGGAGTCTTAAATTCGATCCCACCCAATGATTGAATGATTTTGTACTTTATTGTATTATTTGTTAGTACCAGCCCGGAGCCTGGATTTGTGGCAGTAGGCTTGCCTACAAAGACTATTAAATAAAATACTCTTTGCTTGCCTAAAATCACTTGAAACATAAACATAAGTATCGAAAACTTTCAACGAGCTAACGTTTCAAATAACCTTGTGTTTTCAATAATTATGATGTCGGTACTACAGGTTTCTAACAAACTGTATTAAAATAATAAAAACCCATAAAAGTAGAGTACCTAATTTCCTACAAAACTTATTAAAAGCGTCTACCTTTAATAAAAGTAACAAGGTAATAAACAGTTAAAATTAAGTCGTTAACTTAAAAACAATCAAGAACTTTATCAAATTATATCTAAACTGCTTTTCCCTTGAAGGAACATTTTAATTTCATTACGTACCTATTTTTTTTTAATAATATGCCATACTTACTTAAGTTTTACTTGTGCAAATGATACAATTTGGTTTTGATGCAAAATGAACATTTGAAATAAATTTTGAACCAAGATCAAAAGCATATTTTTTCAACAAGAAAAATTTAAATAACACATTCATTCATCATCATTCTCCTGCCCTATCCCAATTTATTTGGGGTCGGCACAACATGTCTTTTTATTCCAAACTTCTCTATTAGTCGTCATCTCTGTAGTCACTCCTTTTCCAGCCATATAATCTTACACACAAACCATCCATTGTTTCTATGATCATCCTCTACTAGTTTAACCATCCACATTCATAATCAAAACTTTTCTGATAACATTTAAAAAAACTACGAAAATTAATTCATGAAGCATGCTTATGCTTGCTTGCTTCGTTACTTGGTGTATCTATTTTATTTTCTCTTATAAAACATTATAATAAAGAAATCTTCTAGCAAAATTACTTACGTACTTCCTTCACAACGGCGTAATTAGCTAGCAAAAATGGCACCCACCTTGCATTATGATATTACCCCAGTAACCGTACTTTATCGCCTTATTAAAATCTCTAAAAGATCCGATTACCGCCGCTAATAGTCTCGCTATAATTCTATGTAATAACAAGAGGTAATCACGGAATCAGCCCTAAGTTACGTGACAAACAGGCATGTTCGAACACGCTGTCAGCCTCAGTACGAGTGGTCACGCTATGAGGGATTGCAAGTGTGTAAATATTTGTATGAGTTATAAGAAGGTTTTGCGATCACAGGGTTGGTTTTTTGTAAGTATGGTTTCTTATAATAGACGAACACTAAAAAACATTGTGAAAAACATATTGCATATATTATGTCAATATTTGTATAACTCGTTATGCAGATAACATGGATCACAGAGACTATTAATATGGTATACAATTTATAAAAAAAAAAATATTACCCTTTAATTAATAATACACACTTTTATCACGACACTATAATTCCGTATTTATTTATTTATTCAATTCATTTATTTATAAAGGTACACCGACAGCTTCTGTAAACCAAATATCACACAATAGTAGCAACAGATAAGAGCTTATACAGTTACCATTAACAGTTGAACCAACATTCTCAAATACAGTGGTAACTATATAAACAGAAATATAAAATGACAAATTTCAAAATAATAAAAGTTACACTGGTTGCAAGAAATAATAGTTATTTTTTAGATTGTGTGGGGTGCGTGCTTTATGAAGATATTAAAAGAGTTTTGATAAATATCAACATCTGGAGTGGATTCTATTTAAGTTCATCTCTCGGCTGAGCCTATGGTGAGGTGTGTTTATATTTGTATGGTGTGGAATAGATGGGTAGACACGTAATCCTATTGCTGCTGATAAGAGTACTGCTAGAGGTGATCATGGCGTCAGCTCTAAGTGACGTGACAAGCAGGCATAGTAGAACACGCTGTCAGCCCAAAACACTGGGAAAATAATGACGATCACAGGTGTTTCTGTCAATGTACTTAAAATTTCTACTGTCTGTCTCAAGCCTAAAATAACAATGTAGGTATTTAAATTAAAGACATGCTTCCATAACTATGTGTAATTGCATATTTGAACACGTTATTAGAACCTCATTATCGCTTCTAATAGCGCGGCTCTTTTCTGTATAATTGTCAGGTTTTTTTTTTAAATATCGTAATTAATGTTTAAGAAGGTAAGTTATCATTAATTCTACTTTAGAAATACTTGTTTTTTTATTGACAGGTTAAATATAAAACTCATCAAGGTAAGTCAAAACTAACCTCTTTAAAGGTTTTTTTGTTTGTTTTTGTAGTGGGATTTATAGATGTCCGTAGCTGTGTCCGTGGCATCACAGCGGGCCCTATCAGAATACCAGCGCTGCGGTATTTATTTATTTTTTAATCATGGCGACAGTATACTGAGAGCTCTTTAGGCCTGGCATAAGTGTTATTATTTTTACTTTTTTTATTACATAAAAACACATAATATAACCTCGTTTCCCTGAAGGGATAGGCAGAGGTGAAAGCACTACAAAATGATACTGCTCCGGGCTGCCACTGAGAAAATCCTAATGGAAAAACCAAAACTACATACTTATAATTAATTGTGAACAATTTATAAATGTTGGGGTCGGCTTCTATTTTAACTGGATGCAGCTAAATATCAGTATTTTACATGGAGCGATTGCGTATCTGACCTCCACAACCCAGTCTGTAACTGGGTAATACGATACCCCTTGGTAAAACTGGTTGTCAGACTTTCGATCATCTGACTACCCATAATGACTGTCAAAAATCCAAAAAAGAAGCCGGGACCAACGGCTTAACGTGCTTTTCGAGGCACGGAGGAGTCTCGATATGTAAAGATGGTCACCCATCCACGGACCAACCTCGGCAAGCGTAGCTTAATCTGATGGATCGATCCGTGCGCCTGTTATTACTTAGCCACGAGTGCCTCTGTATAATTAATAGTGAACAATTAATGCTGTGTAAAACATTCCAGTGTAAACTATTTTAATTAGATTAGTTAAGTAAATATATTTAGCTCTTAATCTAACAGATACTGCTAATAACATTGGCCTAATAAATTTAACTTTAGGCTTATCTAAGCCTACCCGATAGCGAAGTTTGGATGGGGAAACATGTACATTGACACGATCATTTATTAGATTGATCTTATGGGACGAAACCGAACTAATCCTGCGTAATTTATATGTACTAATGATATGTTAATGAAATACATATTAGACCATTACTGCAACTAAATTAATATAATGTTAATCTAAACATATTTACATTTAAAAGCTAAATATTCATTCAATATGTATAATAATTAAAGAGAATCCAAAAACTCGTCCACATCGCTGTCAACAGAAAAAGTTCCCAATAAGCTGGCAGCATTGCCACGTTGTATGGCAATGCTGACTCTTTGACCAAAAAATAGGCCAGCCCTCTGGTCACGTGAAGAGCCGATCAACCGTTTGTCTCGAAAAACAAAGTGGGCACAAGTTAATGAGTTAATTGTTACTATATTTCTTTAAAAATGTTTAATGAGTGATTTATTTCCCGAAGGATTTCTTTGTTTAATGTGATTTTTATGGTTTTTGACTGGCTATATGTCATAAGATTTATACTCAACAACACGTAACACACTCAATACTTAACACTTCATACGGTCTCAACTCCCTGCAGTCATTAGTATCTAATACTATAGGTTTGCGCCAGTTCTTGTTAGCCAATGAGAGCGGGGTAAGGCCCTTGTCCACTAATACCACAACTCGGCGCATCCCCACGTCGGCTTATAGGAAGTATTTCCTGAGACTGCATTCCTCACGGCTGTGCAAGATCTTAGCATTTAAGAAACCCTTACCACACTTCCGCGGGAATGTGGAGTTCTTATACAGTCTCATCACCGACGACCGTGGATAATGCATCCGACTTACAGTCAGAAATAGTAAATAATTGCCTCGTGATCCTATAGATATCTTTAAAAACTTTTTCTTAGGAAAAAGTGACTAAAGAATACATTCCCGAAAAACTCGCACTTAGTGCAGAAAAAGAGCTTTAGAGACCATATTCCTTTTTAGAATTAAGTAAAACCGAAATAATGCGACACATCGCCCGTTGCAGCACAATATAGCAAATTATTTCCCGTCCTATTCTGCCCTAGATCCCTAATTGCTTGCTCTGAGAGCACCTTAATGACTTCCCCCCAATTTTCGACAGGATTTTGTTTTAAAATGACTGTTCCAGGCACTGGCGCTCAGCTATTGTGCCAATTTACCATTGTGTTGAAAATAAAATTTTAATAAAAATCTTTGTTTGTGAGCAAACAATTCTTTTTATTTCAGTTTTATTTTTAATGAGTTTATGAATAAAAGGCCGTCGCTAAGCAATGGGACAGCGATGGTTAGAGAGAAATTAATTAATTAAATTTTTTTTAGAGAAATATTTAAGAAAACAAAGGTTTTTTTTGTAGCTTATGCTGAAAGATTATGGTGGGAACTTGCATCTGACAAATTCTGCTACTGTTGGTCAGTTGAACAAAACAATGTGTCATGATGTTAGCAACTTCCGTCTCATTGGACTATGGGAGTGAGGAATTGAGTGCACCTGTGTCTGCGCTCACACTTGCGTACCATGACATTTCCAGCGCCAAAGACTGGTCAACGCTAAGATTAGTCCCTTTTTTTTGAGGGTGAAAAATCCTTAAATGGGGGGTCATTTAAGGATTTTTCACTTTCGCTCTGGGTGGAGCGAAAGAGAGTCTCAGACTAAACTGACTAAAATTTATCCATGTTCCTTTCTTATCCCTTAGATCTGAAGGACTATTATCATTATAAAATTTCCTGAGCCTGTCAAATCTTCTGAATAAAGAAGGTCAATGTTTCGATTTCCGCTTCTTCAAAAATGTTTATAGGAATCTAAACCAGGAAACCCTATTTGAAGCAACTCATAAAGAAAGGAATGTACGCATTTTACCACAAGTAGTATCTACAGTTAATTTGTCCATCCTTATTCCAATACACTCAAAATACAATATACCAAAGTACAATGTACTTAAAGTAGGTACCATAGGTATGTCTACTTTTTTTTATTTTAGTGTTCGATATTACAATACGGAGCTGTTCACTTAACCTTTTGAACACCATTGTCACATATACGTGACAAACAAGCGCATGCCCTGTACCTCACACAAATATGTCACAACTGGGTACACTATAGACGATATACCCAATTAAGTCATTACTTCTGTGAACTTCTATATAACAATATAGAAGTCGTAAAAATTAAAGCTCTCGAACGTATTTAATGACATGAAACAAATTAAAAGACACAATGGATATTGGGCAATTCATGATAACAAGAAGAAATAAATGTGTAGCCTGGCGTGGAGGACACGCGCGTGCTTTAATACTCTGGCGATCAAGAGGTTAATTCTATACTCGCTAAACTTTTACGTTTGATAACTTCTTCAGCAGTCATCTCAATTTTCACCGCTTTCTAACCATCTCATATTTCGCTCATGCACTGTTTCATTGATCTTCCCATATCCGTTTGTCCGTCCACAAACCTACTCGATACTTTCCTTACAACAAAACCCTCATTTCCTCACTATAATATCAATAAAGCATATCCTCGTAATTCGTTATCTGACAAGAACAGAGACATATATTTGTGTACTTCGTATATAATAATAATAATATCCTTGGACATTTCACACAACGCCATATAGTCCCAAGCTAAACAACTTTATGCTTGTGTTATGGTAACGAGATGGCTGATAAACTACTTAATATATATATTTTTTTGTAAATACATATGTAGATAGACAAACACCCCGGAACAAATACTTATAGGTCGTACAAATATTTGTTCCGTGCGGGAATCGACCCTGCGACATGCTGCGCAGCCGTCAATCTCTCAACCACTGCGCCAACCGTGTCGTCGGACTGATATGACTGGACTTAGGAGAACTAACTCAATCTTATGATGTAGGCAATAACCACGATAAACTGAAGGGAGCGTTAACTTTAAGGAAGCACGCACACTCGATGTTATGCGGGTTGCACGACATTTATTGAACTGGGTCAGAAGAAACCTCAACAGGAATGAATTCTAAGATATCTTGAAATTAGGAAAGAAAGAAAAAGTTTTTAATTATTACATTCAAATGTGTTTATAATGGAGTATCTATCTTAGAGCCGATTTTTCAAACGCCTTATAACTTTTATCTGAAGAATAAAAATGGCGGTTTGACATATTTTCTATGCAAAAGCTGAAGGTCAAAAATTATCCCACGGGACCGTACTATCGGAAACTGAAAATATTCAGAGTGTTTATACAGGTTATAAACTAACTGTGCGCCAAATTTCGTTCAAAACCACTCAGCCATTTTTGCGTGATTGAGTAACAAACGTAAACCATAATAACAAGTAAGATAAATACTAATTATTATTTTATTAATATTTATAAAAATCGAATCCAAGTAACAAATAAACTAATCCGCGACTCAACGCGTCATTTCACCATTCAAATAAACAACATAAACAGCGTCTTGTCACTTCCTCCCGTAAACGTTAGCCCTAAGTCCTATCCTAATGCATCCACTAAAACATCATCCGTATCAGTTAGACTGATAGTGATCCATTAACTGAGAGGCTTGGCTTACATGAGTATATACTAGGTCAATATTTACGTATCAATCATCCTTCACGCCACGAGGATCGGCAGAGATTGACGCGGGTCCATAAGGATTTGTGATTCTTTCATGTTCGCCTTTTTTCTGGGAAAATCTGGACCTTTCCATACAGGAAATGCAGGGAAACAGGTAAAAAATAATGTGAAGAAGATTTGAAACTAAGAAGGTTATATTGTTTTGGGTAACTTTTACCTCCTTACTGATAAACGTTGTATAGCGTCTGTATAGTACAAAGCTTTGTCTTCTTCTTTCAAAATGTCAAATTTCTGACTGAAAGAGAGAAATCGGTGTGTAACGTAAAGTAAGGGGGTTAGTCTTTATACCATGTATAAGGATTCGTATTAGTATTTATCTTCAAATGTACTAATAAACAAATGAAATCTATTCACTTCAGCCATATTTTATTTTTGATTAACCCCTAAAACCGATGGCTAGTCATGTTTAATTTTATTACGTAGCGTTTTGTGGTCTTGTAAATTCGCTCCAGTCATGCAATAAGGTTGCATATAATAGCTTTATTATCATAATTTCACACCAAATAAATGGACCCTATTCGTGATTTCCCAACACTAATATTGTTGAAAAATGTCGGCTTAGTGATGCGAACACGCCACTTATTTCTACTCGGCAAACCGATTCTATATTCGCTTGTGCTCGAATCGGATTCTCGAGCAGTCGGATAACGGGCTGACTTCAATAGCGTCTCAAATTAAGTCCGATCCAGTTCTAGAATATTTTAAAATGAAAGCTTTAGTTAAATTTAGTGAGAGCCAATTTTGACGATTCGTTGAGAACGTGTATTCAAAGCGACATTTTATAAGCTTGAAAAATATTTTATAGTTATTAAGTGAGTACTTCTTTAAAAAAACTTCAATTACAGCTAAAAAAATGATTACTCTCCTGCTTATATTTATTAATTCAGCGGCAGCGTATTTTCAATTTAAAAAGCATTTAGCATTTAAACGTTAAGAAATTTATGTTATTAATATTTTTGTATTAAAATAAACTTGCCTTTGTAACACCATGATAATTAAGATGTCAAAAATTAATCGACTTTCGATAAACGATAAAGCGAAAAAGAAAATCCAATTAAATTAAATTCCCTTCCCTACACCACACGGTAACCACGAACTGATTTATTGTTTGTTTACCGAACGATACTCATAATGCAGCTATGAAATACCGAATACCATTATGAAAATACAGAATTTCATTTGGTTAAAATAGGGTATTAGAATATGATATTTACTTTACCTTATATTGGTGTTTCTAGAACTATGTTGTTGCACATACCTGAAACAAAAATAAATAATAATTTTATTTTGCACATTTTATCGATGATACTTGAACCTTGGGGTTCCGGATCTCTGGAAGTCGTACGAGGGATCAAAGCCAGATCGCAGAGGCCCGTAAGACGATTTTAAAGATTGACTGCTGCGCAGCATGTCTCTGGTTCGTTTCCCGCACGGAACAAATATTTGTGCGACCTACAAATATTTGTTCCAGGTCTGGGTGTTTTTCTATCTATAATATGTAAGTATTTATAAAAAAAATGTATATAAGTAATTTATCAGCCATCTCGTTACCATAACACAAGCATTAGGTTGCTTAGCTTCGGACTATATGGCGTTGTGTGGATTGTTACCCAGAACTATGGAACCAGGAAAACCCTGGCTACGAATACAGTCAGGCAGGCGCTATACTTTGTGTAAATTATTTCATCATCACTGCTCTCAAAACGGTCAAGGAAAACATCGTGAGGAAACGTGTTCTAGAACCAAAAATTCCAAGACATGTGACATCTACCAACCTTGGGCCCTAATGTTGAGAATTTCATACTGGAAAAACTCGATGGGAAACATAAACTAGCTTTAACCAACTAAAATATTTACGATATTTACAGAAGACTCGTATAATTTTAACATTTATAGAGAAGATTACAATATCCTGGCGTAACAGTAATGTAATGATTATTTCACACTAAAATAAGAGCTTAAATAAATTTGTTTAAATAAGGCCTCGAATCGAGGAGCTCGTGGCCCAGTAATAACAGCCGCACGAATCGATCCATCAGGTTAAGCTACGCTTGCCGGGGTTGGTTTGTGGTCGTTGGTCCCGGCTGTCATTCGTGGATCCTTGGACAGTCGTTACGGGTAGTCAGAAGCCCGTCAGCCTGACAGCCAGTTTTACCAAAGGGTACATAATTATCGTATTACCCAGCTACAGAGTGGGTTATGGAGGTTAGATATGCAGTCGCGTCAGTAAAATACCGGCTGCATCCGGTTAGACTGGAAGCCTACCCCAATATAGTAGGGAAAAGGCTCGGCAGATTGATTGCAGGCCTCGAATCGTAGCTGTCTTTGGTTTTAAATGAAAAGTCTCACAGACAAGGAAATTGATTAACCTATTTCCAATTCAAAGTGTCTCTATTTTTGGCCACGATTTTGATTGCTGCGAACCGGTCTATTCTCTAAAAAGCTCACCGTGGAAACTTAGGTGAAGTGAACTTGAAGTGAGCTGTTAATAGTCCCTGTAGAATGACACCTCACTTCACCGACCGGTTTATCTTGTCTAAGTCTAAAAAAGCTATATTTCAAAAATGCAACAAAACATGACGTATATGCCTAAAGCTGCGAAGGCCACAGCTACCATGAAACCCTTTAATACTTCTCTATTAAAACTTTTCCTTTCACTTATTAGTATCATGGTATATTTTCGTATAAACGTCGTAACGTTCAAGACAAAAATATGAATACACACAATCATGACAATAAAAACAAAACCAACGCGAAGCCACTGTATTACAAAATCTACAAAGCAATTTTAACTTTTGAGCGCTAACTTTAGGGTTTAATTTCGTATGTGTGTTTGTCTTTTGTTTGAAACAGGTCGTTATGTAGTGACTTCACGCGTTCTCATTACTGTCTGGTTTGAGAGCGTTGCGTTGTACTTCTCAGTGTTCCTTCACTCCTGGTACCACGGAAGTGTGGCCGACATACTTTTATTGTATTTCCTGCTATTTTCACTAATGTATGGTGGAAATGTAACATCTTATCTGTCTGTAGAAAGAAGATTGGATTGGATGTCAGATTACGTGTCGCAATCAGGGATGAGTGCTGTTCAGTTTTGATCCTCTTTTCGTTTATGACATCCTGGTACTAAGATTATTATTTCAGCAGTGAAAATGTTTAAATTAAATATGCTATGGATAGGGAGGGAAGGGAATGTGAAAAAACTGTACGATTTTAAATTTAAATAGAGAGGATTTAAATTAATAGTGTTGAGGATTACGAATAACCTCGTATTCATATTTCGGTGGTATTCATATTTACTTGCATTTATGCAGTTTTTTCCGTAATCACCAAACACCATTTAGCTAAATAAAAAATAGTGTGATATCTAATTTGCAGAATGAAATATATATAAATACAGTTATTACACTGGATGTAACCGAAAGCGTATATACATACAAAAGGATATACTGTAGATCATCAAACTGAAGAACTTTTCACAACAACTGAAAAAAAATTGCTGGTCTCTACATTTCAACGAGTCACGTGACCAAACGTGTATAGAACAGCTGTTTTTTTTTGCGATTTCGGAGTTGGTCCCATAGTAAAAGTTGTTCAGTTTGGTGGTCTGTAGTATATGCTTTTGTATGTATATATATACCCTTTCGGATACACCCTGTATACATAATTTAAAAAATGAATATCAAACATCTACGTATGTATGTAGCTACGTGTTTACAACAAAATACTTATGTAATTCGTAACATTAATTTCTAACTACCTTTTGAAACTTGTATGTGGAACTAACCAAACAAAACAGAATCTCATTGTAACTTCAGTCGTAAATCTTACCTCCCGTGTATTTAATTAATTTAAAACATTAAACTCAATGCATAATATCAGTTCGCAGACGGTTTTAAATTTAAAATAATTATTCAAATCACATCCGAACTTTTGCAATAAATATAAAAGGTTTTTTGAACTTACCTTCCGTACTTTGTCAGTTTTAATTTATTCTCCTCAAATAGAGATTAAGATGACGTTCGCAGTTGGCAACTTGAAGAATTCGGGACAACATTAATCGTCTCGTTTATTTACGCAGATGTAATGGCAACACTGCTATTCTGTCAGAACTTTCTAGAGACATTATTAAGTTCATTTGCGAATTCACCAGGTTGTAGACCTAATATCGAATCTTGGGTTACTTTTGGAAAGTGACGGAAAAGTACAATAAGAATGTATACTTAAATGATCAAAATTAAATCCTAGAGTATCAAAGAATCCGTAAAAAAGGTAATACAAACTTAAACAAAAGAAAGTAGTATCACGTCTGTCCTAATGTCTGTATGTATGTAAACTTAGATCTTTAAAACTACGCAACGGATTTTGATGCAGTTTTTTTAATAGATAGAGTGATTTAAGAGGAAGGTTTATATGTATAACATGCTTAATATATTAGAGAACCACTGATAATTTCCCAATTTAACGCGTGCGAAGCCGTGGGCAAAAGCTAGTTATTAATAATGCAGCAATTGCCGTATAGTAGATATAACGTTAGTTTATTCATTTAGTAATATAATAAACGGCATACAAACAAAATATTGCTTCTTGCCAAACATTATACTAAGTCAACGGGAAGTAACCTATGTATATGTTTTATTTCTTAATAACACACTACTAAAGTGCGTCCTTTTATTGTTCTCAATTTAGCATAAATTATTAAACTTAATATTTACATAAGAACCTAAAACATTATTAATAACTATGTACAAGTATATAACAGGAGGGAAAAAAAAAAAATCAAAGGGCATCAAAAAATTCGTCCACATCGCTGTCAACAGGAAAAGTTCCCAAAAGGCTGGCAGCATTGCCACGTTGTATGGCAATGCTGATTCTTTGACCGAAAAATAGGCCAGCCCTCTGGTCACGTGAAGAGTCGACCAATCGCTTGGCGATGTCTCGATAAACATAGTGGGTACTCGGACCCCATGGCCCTAGTGTTTCAACCCCAAACGGCTCGAATATATAACTTCCAATAAGGTTGTTATACTTGCGCCGTTTGAGGTTTTCTGCACCTGCAGCAGCTGCCCCAGCACAACCCGCCGTGCAAGGAAGATGGGATGGCGCAAGGAAGTCGACACACGTTGCATCCCACACCAACGGCCTACCTACCTTCCAAGGCGTGCGTCTTTATCATCATACTCAGCCTATAATGTTCTCACTGTTGGGACACAAGACTACTCTCGGTGAAAGGGAATGGGCCGTAATTTACCACGCGGGCCCAGTGCGGGTTGATAGGTACCAAATGTCTTTGAATTTCTAGGTCATTCCGGTTTCCTCAAGATGTTTTCCTTCGCCGTTCTAAGATCAGTGCAGTGGTGATGAAATTTACACAAAATAAATCACCTACCTAGGTTCGAACCTAGTAGTCACAAGTTGTAAGTCCCTTTGTTTGCAAAACTTGCGTAACTACCTACATAAATATCATAGTTGCCTATCAATCAATTTGCCTAGCCTTTTCCCAATTATGTTTGGGTCGGGTTCCAGTGTAACCGTATGCAGCTGAATACCAGTATTGTACATGGAGCGACTGCCTATCTGACCTCCACAACCCAGTCACTAACTGGGTAATACGATACCCCTTGGTAAGACTGGCTGTCAGACTTTCGGGCTTCTGACTACCCGTAACGAGTGTCAAAGATCCACGAATGACAGCCGGGGCCAACGGCTTAACGTGCTTTCCGAGGCACTGAGGAGTCCCGATATCTTAAGATGGTAACCCATCCACAGACCAACTCTGGCAAGCGTACCTTAACCTGATGGATCGATCCGTGCAGCTTTTAAGGACTGTAAAAAACATGTTCACAGATCCTTGCGACTTATAAAAACTAATGCCAATGGAAAAACGTAGGTTCACCCTACAATAGAGCTTTAAATCCGGATAATACCGAGGAAAGTCTAAAAAAATAATGCGGCACGGACTTTTCGACTCCGTGAATTATGTAAAATCCCCGCTTATTTTTTAGGAGCGGAAATAATTTTCGCGGTCTGCCCTTACTCAGTTTCCTTTTGTTTTCATGCAAATTGACTACGAAATAATAATCAGAATGTATTAATGGTGCGTTTACAGCGTTTTATTTGTGTTTTGTAACACGATTATTGGGCGAGCTGTATAATTTCTTGGGTGTGTTACCGCCCTTAACCATTGTGTTGAGAGGAACATTCAATTTTAATTACATTAACGCAGTAATGTCGTAACACACTTGAAGAATTTGTGTGAAAAACGATGTTATTCATGATTATTCAGTTTGTATCATTTAATAGGTATTCGCGTTTGATTTCAATCAGACTGTTCAGCTGGCACGGCTTATTTTTATTTTATTTTATTTATAAAATACGGACGCTTTTAAAGTGCTGCGTCCTCCTCACAACCATAATTTAATTTTCCATAATTTATGTCACCAAAGAAAAAATATATATTCTGGACACGAATAAGGGAAACACACAGAAAAAAAAATTAAATAACAAAACAGAATAATTATAAAAAACAGTTAAAAATTAAATAAAAAATAAAAAAAAACTAAGTACTGTGCGAGGCCGAATAGGTATCGTATAAAAAATAAATACCGCAGCGCTGCCGCTGCTATTCTGAATTACCAATATTATTGTAATTTTAATTTAATGATAATGATAATGATATTTATTTTGTAAAACATGAGTACAGATTATAGGTCTTGTATAAATTAAGGAGCTACATGTTTTGCCATTTGAGGCGTACAAAATTACAGACATTACGCAAAAAATATAATTAAAATAGGAATGTCAAAATTAAAAAAACAAAAAATTAGGAATTAGATCACAGTGTCAAGATTAAAAAATTAATTAAAATTAAAATAAACAATGTCAGAGTTAAAAGATTACAAAAAAATAAAAATTAAACACAATGTCAAAATCCAAAAATGTCAAAATCACAATGAGAAAGATCAATCATCATGTTCAGAGTGGTACAAAATTATTATCTAAGGAGATTATCATTTAAAAATTCCTCTACGCTGTAATAACATTTCTCGAGTAACAACCTCTGAAGGGATTTCTTAAATTTATTTAAAGGCATGGATTTAATCATGTCAGGTATTTTATTATAAATAGTAGGAGCAATACCAAAAAAACTCTTTTTTAATAAAGCAGTTTTGCACTTGTATGGACATAACAAATTTTTATATTGGGCACGAATCGGTGTTTTTTTGGTTGCTGAGAATTTTTGAAATAAATTAAGATTCGTTTTAACAAATAACGCAGTTTCTAAGATATACAAACATGGTAAGGTAAGTATATTAAATTTTTTGAAACAGGGAACACAGCTGTCCGTTGTTCTTAGACCACACATTGATCGCAAACATCTTTTCTGCATCCTGAACATCTGTTCCCTGTTAGTGGACTGTCCCCAGAAAACAACACCATATCTCAGAATAGAGGCGACCAATCCATGATAGGCCTTCAATAGCGTGTCATTATTGACTTTTTTGGATAATTGGTATAAAAGATACGCAGACTTACTTAGACGCTTACAGATTTCCTCCGAGTGAGGTTTCCAGGTTAATTTACTATCTATAGTTATACCTAAGAATTTTGCACTTGTAACTTCCTCTATTATACAGTTACTATGTGTAATGTTAACTGGTGGATTAGTACGGCGCTGGTGGAATTGTATTACTTTAGTTTTATTTAAATTAATTACAAGATTATTATTTTCAAGCCAATTTATAATGTCACTCAAAGAATTATTTATGTCATTTTGATAATTGTCAGGATTAGTATGTTCCACAATAACTGTGCTGTCATCTGCGAATAATACCATTTTATGATCTAAGGTTTTTGGGAGGTCATTAATGTATATTAAGAAAAGGGGTGGTCCAAGTACGCTACCTTGAGGGACGCCATATTTGACATATCTTGGTTTAGAGATGTATTTGATTTCTGATTTTGTTAAAGGACAAATTCTTGTGATTTCTGTACATTGGGTTCGGTCACTCAAATAGGATTCAATAAGTTTTAGGATGTTTCCTCTTACACCATAGCCATGCAATTTTTGCAGCAAAATCTTATGATCAACAAAATCGAACGCTTTTGTCATATCTGTTAGTAAAGCACATACAGGATTACCTTTATCTACTGATGGCATTACACTAGATAGTAGGTCATAGAGAGCCATGTTAATATTTGTATTTTTTCTAAAACCTTTTTGTTCACTACAAAATAGGTTAAATTTTTCAAAGTAAGAGTATACGGAGTTATAAATTACCTTCTCGATAATTTTAGAGAATACTGATATTTTTGCAATAGGTCTATAGTTTTGAATATCATTTTTATTATTTTTTTTAAAAAGCGGTTTAATAATTGCTCTTTTTAGGCTAGTTGGGAATATGCCATCAGAAATGCAAAGATTACATATATGTGATAGTACAGGCGCTATGACATCCTTTACGTGTTTTATTACTTTAGTTGATATTTTATCAAGTCCTACGGTATTTGTATTTTTCAAACTGCTAATTATTTTAATTATATCAGAATCTGAAACGGGTAGCATAAATAATGAATTCGAATTCGCGTTTTCAATAAAATAATTATTAGTTGAAGATGCTTTAGTTTTTTTAATATTATTTTCAATTACCTCTATAAAATAGTTATTAAATTCATTTGCAATTGTCATGGGGTGTGTGATAGTTTCATTATCCTTCTTTATTGATAATATTGGCTCTTGGGGTAAGTTAAATTGGGATTTATTAATAACTTGCCAGGCAGCTTTAGATTTATTTTCTGACGTATTTATGTAGTTATTATTTTGGGCTTTTTGCGTTAATTTTATTATTTTTCTATAAACCGAAGAATATTTTTTAAACGCAAGTCTATTTTTTGTGCTAGGATTAAATCTATATGTCCAAAGCAACTGCCTTTGTTTTTGACTACACGTTTTTATTCCACGAGATATCCACTTATTCTTTTTATTAGTAGAAATAGTGACCGTTTTAATCGGAAAGCATAACTTGTACAATAGTGAAAATTCACTCATAAAACATTCAAAGGATTCATTCGCATCTTTGGCATTTAAAACAGTGGTCATGGAGATTCTTCTCCATGGGTACCTCCTCCGCTTTGGAATGGGCCCCTAGCTTCTTCTTTCTGACTGACCAACCCATTGACATATCAAAAGTGCTAGTAATCTGCATAATTTTTTTTTTTAACTTTAGGTAAGAGCAATAGAAAACTGTTCAAGAAACTGTGGCACATCGTATTATGTAGGCAATATTTTTTTATTGCATCGAAAATGGATAGTAAATAATTTAAGTAACAACTCCATCCCTAGATTTAACAAACAATTACGTGAAACTCGATAAACGTTTAGTAAAAAAATTTGAATAGGTATGTTGCTATAGGAATACTTTTAATCAAAAAGATGGCAAGAAGATGTAGAATTTCTTTTACAAGGAAGTGAAATTATTATTCTAGAATTCCTATCCTTTCTTAGCAACCTCTTTCCATGGTCACCCTACCACAAACAAAAAAAAATCTATAATATTATCTCTCTAGAACAACCTACCCAATAAAAATCCCCTAATAACTTTGAACAGTAATGTAGGTAAACTGAACTGAAATGAACTGTAACTTCGAATGGTCAATAACGGTCTACGTGCTTTCATGTATCCACATGTAAATTTACCATCGCCTTCCCAATCCTCCGAAATAGGGAAACGCATTTCCCACGACTCCAATTTTTCTTCCTGATTAAATTTCTTCCGGATTCCAGGATGTTTTGACTTTCCATGGGACAATCAATGGCTTCGAACTCACGGATAACTCGTTTTCTAAGACATCGGCTAGAAATTGGACGACCGAGTCTTTTACACGTATTTCTTGGGCAGATCTCCCGATAATTTTCTCAATTGAATTCGATTTAAAATGCCGTCTCGTTTTTAAAATTGTATTTCTGAATTGTGCCGTGTTACGCTGAAGGGATGTCTAGCCCGCTTCGTTTTGAAATAATATAACAATATCCTGTTTCAGGAAATTAAGCGGAGACGTATTTCCGGCTGCTTACTAACTGTTATTAATTCCATCTCTTTTTTTTTCAGGTACATTTTCAGGGATCTTCAATTTGATAAGAATGTTTAGTTTATCTTGCAAAATTTACTATTGTGTCACTTTATAATAATAATATAGATATTTAAATATTTTTTATATTTTTAAATGTTTGTTTTTTGTTTTTTATAAAAATATTTAAAAATATATTAGATAAGAGATGAAATAAATAAACGAATAATAATAACAATCTTTATTGATGCTAAAACCTTTGCCATTGCTTAAGACTAGGATACTTTAGTTACCTAAAGGATATACACATAAGGTAAACCCTGTCTCGTAAACTAGGTGATATAAATCACAGGACTTAGAAGTCAGAGTTCTGCAGTCACTATGATACCAAAACCCTTTTATGTAGTGTTCTACTACTACTACTTTAATATACAAAGGGAATTTTTCTTCCAAAACTGGAACAAAGTTCGTAATAAACACATCACGACTACATTTCCCCAAATGTTAAGGCAGAGGTACACTGACATTCTGCCAGTTATGTCAAAGTTCCATGTCATAATGGGTGAGTCTATTGCCATCAACCGGGCATAGGTCCGGACTCCGACCTGCTACTAAGAGGTCCCCTACAGAAAAACCTAATAACACATTGCCCAACCCGGGAATCGCACCCAGGACCTTCATTCTCATAATAAAGTACCGTCCTATTTATTGGAAGCCTTTTAACTCGAGTCAAAGAAACCTGTAGTATCATATCTCAGTATTATCTACTCCTTTGTAAGTAACGAAAGAGAGCACTTTCCTTGAAAAAAATCACTTGAAACAAGTCGCATTACAGCGAACGTCTTCCAGCTAAAGTCCTTTTATAAAACGCGAAAGAATGATACTGCTAACTATGTAAAGGATAATAGGCTCTATTGTTTAGGTTTAGGTTACAATTTCGTTTGATTACGCAATGTCCCGTTAACAAGTTTTGAACAACTGTTACGTGTTTTACTGAAGCAGGGGTTTTTGGTGACGGGTATGAAATATGTGGTATGGCTAATATTATTAGGACGAAAGTAAATGGATTGGAATGACACAGGCTAAGGGATTACCCTTTACTTGTACCAATTGAACGAAAATTTAGGTACCTACTTAACTGTAAATCTCTATGAATTTTTGAATAAAATATACAAGAATTTATAGAGACATACTTGATCCAAAGGAATGAAATATTATTATTCATTAAAAACCCTTTTATAAAATGTGCATTATGTAAATCAGCTCAGTAGCTAATCACGGAGAAATCAGTGTTCATACTATCAATAATTTAAAATAAAATGTAATAATTTTTAATACATTTTATTTATTACATAGAATCATTTGTGTGATTATTAAAATGTGTGTGTAATTATTGTTATTAATATTCTGTGTTTTTTAGTTTTATGCATAAGTAATTTGACAATTTGATATGGATCATTCGCAGTGTCCATAAAATGAATTCATACTAACAAGTATTTGACATTTTAGCAAATAAATAAATAATTATGAAGAAATGGTTTAATTTCTGTTTTGCAAAATATTTCGCCTACACTTTTTTTTTTTTGTGATTGGCATCTCGCAGTTCAACCAAAGGGTTGTCTACTGCTTAACCGGGCTTGCCTGTGGCTGCCACAAAAGAATTGTAGCCTCCAGCCAGGGCTTATAAAGCTAAACCTAACTTACAAAACTAAGCGACTACACGCTAAGGGCACCCCCTGCGGGGTTCGGACCTCGGCTTAGGGCGTCGCTGGGGGGGGACAGCAAGGGACAGCTGGATCGGGGGTTTTTAAAACTACTAGCTCAGCGGCAACGGGCTGGCTCGAGCAAGGGTCGGGGGGATGATAGTGGACTGGGTCGTCGCGACGGGCCTCGACGGCGAGGACGGAACGACGGAAATTTGTGTCTGTGTGCTAATCTAATAGTGCTAGTAGCCGGGCTGCTCTCCTGGAGGAGAGTGGTGGCATCGTCGGGGGCAACGAGGGTATGCCGTGGACGGCGAACCTTACTGATGCGGGACGGGGTGTATCGGGAGGCGGCCGCAATCAGGGGATTGCGGTGCTTAGTGGCAGTGTCAAAAAAACGCTTCGAGAGGCGTTTCATGAACTGTTGAACTGTGGGGAGTTTAAAGTCTACACACAAGGCAAGGAAGCTAAATAATAAGGCAAGTCAAATAAAGGCTTGCAATAAAAAGAGATTATGTTATGTATTAATAACATAATCTCTTTTTAACAACATGATTAAGCCAATGTACGTATTACAAAATCTAGCAACATTATTCTTCCACCAGCGGGATTGTCCGAAAGGGTTACCGCTACCCCGGAAAATAAAGGGCTAAGGAAGGGTTTGCAGATAGGTGGTCAGCCGTTGTGATGAGGATGTTCGTTTGGATGGAAAGACTTGATGACGATGAACTGAGATTTAATGTTGATAAATTAGGTACAATGGTTTTCGTAAAATGGTAGTAGTAGTAGTCCGGTCGCGGGTACACGGGTTTATATAGTCGAAAAGGTGAGGGAGGAGGGCCCGGTGCCCCCCACCGCGCGTGGTTCCACGTCGCTGTTGCTCGTAGCGTCGTCGTGGTTGCCCGTGGTGTCCGATGGGTGGCGCCTCATATTCGTAAACATGCCCCCGGCCTTGGAAGCACCCGGTTCCAACGAAGCAGATTTCGCGATGCTGTCTTCATCAGGGAGCGGGAGTGGGCATATCTTCGAGTACGAACGCTTGATTGTGCCCGTCGCTGTTCTTATGCTTGCAACGCGAGCTATGCCATCTTTGCCCGGGAATGTCTGAAGAACTCGTCCAAGGCGCCACTTGAGAGGAGGTAGGTTGTCTTCCTTCACGAGCACGAGTGTGTCGGGAGTGAGAGTGTCCTGGTTGGTCTGCCATTTGTTTCTTTTCTGGAGTTCAGAAACATATTCCTTAGACCATCTGCTCCAGAAGTTCTGACGCATCTGCTCCACACGATCATATCGACGAAGGCGCTGCGTAGCCGCTGTGGTCCAGTCTTGGCTGGCGGGTGCAGTGAGCGGTCGGCCAATCAGGAAATGAGCGGGAGTCAGGGGGAGAAAGTCACACGGATCAGAGGACAAAGGGAACATGGGACGGGAGTTGAGGACAGCCTCGATTTGTGCCAACACAGTACTTAATTCCTCGTAAGTCAGATGTGCATTTCCTACTACGCGAGTTAAGTGGAATTTACAAGACTTGACACCTGCCTCCCACAGACCACCAAAATGAGGTGAATATGGCGGAATGAAAGTGAATTTAATTAAGTTATTCGCAGCATAAACCTGGATATCACTATCTTTATCTACTAGAAATTTAGCAAATTCCTTTAGGGCGCCTACAAATGTTGTACCGTTATCAGAATAGATCTGCCGAGGTTTACCTCGTCTGGAAATAAAGCGCTTTAGTGCCAATAAGTATGCTTCAGTCGTGAGATTTGTGACCAACTCTAAGTGTACCGCACGCGTTGTAAAACACACGAACAAACATATGTAGCATTTAGTTAACTTTGCCCCCCTTCCGGAACGATTCAACATGAACAATGGTCCCGCATAGTCGACCCCGCAGTTCATGAATGGATACCCAGGTATCAATCTTTCGTTTGGTAAATTACCCATCAGAATATTAAAAGGTTTGGCCTTCATACGAATACATTTCAAACAGGTATGCACTATTTGTTTTGCTAAGTTCCGCCCTCTGAGTGGCCACCAAGCTTCTCGTATCGTAGCGAGTAATAATTGGGGCCCCGCATGTAATAATTCTCTGTGTTTATATTCGAATAAAAGACGCGTGAATCTATGTCGACTGCATAACAACATAGGATGCTTTTTGTCAAATGAGAATGATTCGGAATTTTCTAGTCTACCTCCTACTCTGATTATATTGTGCTCGTCTAAAAATATGTTTAAGTTAGAAATATTACGAGGACAGTTTAAAGTTTGTTTACTAATTAAGCTATCGCAAATAGTTGGAAAAGACTCTTGCTGTGCAATACGCGTTAATGTTCTTGTTGCCGTGTTTAATTCATCAACCGACAAGTGGTCGATAAGGCGCTGTGATTTTATTTTATGTTGACAATTATTCACAAATCGAATTATGTAGGCCATCGCACGTAGCATACGATTAAAATTGGAAAACCTTTCGAGAGGGAACCAACTTGGCGTCGTTTGATTTACTAATGCGATTTTTGTGGGTTTTAATTCTGGTAATTCATCGTAATTAATATTTGGATTGCTACTATGATTACCTTCCATTCCACGAACGTATAAAAATGAAGGTCCGCGCCACCACAGATCGGAAGTATTTAACACATCCAATTGCACTCCGCGCGATAATAAGTCAGCTGGGTTTTGTTTACCACTAACGTGAAGCCACGCCTTATCACCCGTTAGTTCGTTCACTTCCACAACACGGTTTTGCACGAATGGTTTTAATTGACTTGGTGGCATTCTAAGCCATCCTAGTACCACGGTAGAATCTGACCAGAAATATATATTATTAAAATTTAATCGTAACGAACTAATTATCTTTTTGTAAAGTCTCGCGCCTACTAACGCGCCGCACAATTCTAAGCGCGGAATGGAAACCGGTTTCACCGGTGCCACTTTGCTCTTCACACATAGCAAACGCACGGTTATCATGTTATCTGTATAGCTACGTATGTACGCACACGCCCCGAATGCGTCCTTCGAAGAATCACAAAAGATGTGTAATTCGACTGTGTGTGCGTTATCTCCTATTACATAACGAGGTATGCGTAAATGTTGTAAATATTGCAGTTTGTCAACAAAATTTTGCCAATCCGCTAAAATTGGATTAGGAAGGGGGTCATCCCAACTTATCTTGGCTAACCATAGTTTTTGAAGTATCATCTTGGCAATAACTATCATCGGGGTGAGTAGACCTAAGGGGTCGTATATTTGCGCGATGGTCGAAAGAATGCTACGCTTACTATTTAAAGTATGCTCATGTTGAGTGTTAAAGTGCAGTTCGTCCGAAGAATTTAACCACCCCAATCCCAACGTTTTGGTGTGACACGAGTCTCCTAACGATAATTTTTTGAACGTAGATTCAAGTTGGGTTTGCAAAGGTTTTGCATTAAAGATCCACTTTCTCAAAGGAAAACAAGCCGATTCTAGAACTTTAGAAACACCATTACATGTCTCTAGTAATTTTTGATAATCCTGATTTCCCGTTATCAGATCGTCTACGTAAAAGTCATCACTAATTACTTGTGCAATGACGTCATCATCGCATTCCAACGCGAGTTGTTTAAGGCACCGAATACTTAAGTAAGGTGCGGATGCCGTTCCGTAGGTGACCGTGTTTAGTTGATATATACCAAGGGGTTCAGACGGCTTCTCCCTCCAAAGAATCAATTGTAATTGTCTTTGATCTGGCTGAACTAATATCTGACGATACATTTTTTCGATGTCGGCACATGCGACATATTTAAATTGCCGGAACCGTAATAGAATAGCGAATATGTCATTTTGTAAAGTCGGTCCAATGAATTGTATGTCATTTAAAGACTTGCCTGACGTAGACTTGGCACTCGCGTCGAATACTACTCTAAGCTTTGTGGTTGTGCTATGTTCCCTGAAGACACCGTGATGAGGCAAGAAATAGTAAGGCGGCGAATATTCAGTTATACGGCTCATATGCCCTAAACTTAAATATTCTTTCATAAAGTTGCAATACATTTGCCTATAACTCGGTGCGCTTCGGATTAGTTTGCGCTCGAGTGCCAAGAACCGGTTCTCTGCCATTGAAAACGTATCGCGTAGCTCATCAGCTGATTCCCTTAGCGGAATACGCACCGAAAAACGACCTTTATCGTCACGCAAAGTGGTGTCTTTAAATAAATTTTCGCATGCGATTTCTTCTTTCGTCAAATTTGGTTTATTACAGGTGACTTCTTCGAGTTCCCAAAAACGTTTAAGTTCTGCGTCCAATGCTTGTGTGAAATTACATTGTGTACGAGTATTATTTAAACTATGTTTTATTTGTTTTTGAACTGATCCTGATATAACCCAGCCGAGCTTTGTGTTTTGCAAATAAGGACCTTTAGGCAAACGTATTAGACCTTCATTTAACAGATCCCAAAACTTGTCGGCACCAATTAATAAATTAATTTCATTACTTAAATGAAAGTCAGGGTCCGCAAGTTGTATGTTTTTAGGAATTTCGATGTTATGATCGATGCCTAGTGATGGCCATTGTGCTGTTATTTGAGACAAAACTAAGCAATTAATGTGTGTATTGTATGAGCTTGCTTTGGATCGTATTTTTATTTCACATAATTGTGTGGATTGCGTCACGGAGTTGCCTACTCCAATGACTTGTATAGTGGACTGTATCGTTGGAATGTTGAGGGTTTTACAAAGCTTTTCGGATATAAAACAATGCTGGCTCCCGTTATCAAGAAGAGCGCGAGTTGTGTGATATTTATTTTCTGCATCCGCAATCTCCACTAATGCTGTCGATAATAATACTTGATCATAAAAATAGCGCGTATCAAGAGTACCGACTTTATAAGGCGTGTGAGATGCGGTGGTCGTAGGATTTGTGTGTGATTTCCGTTGTGGACTCTGGCGGAGCCACTATCTGTGCTGTGTGTGAAACAGTGGACGATTCGTTAGCGTCAACGAATTCACTGTGTATTATAGTATTGTGCTTTTTGTTACAATGCTTGCACGGCCCGAACCAACACTCAGCTATTGCGTGTCCGGTACGTAAACAGTTACGGCAAAGATTTGTTTCGTCGATGAACTTTAATTTATCTTTGGATGATAAAAGAAGGAATGCATCGCACGAATAAATAGGATGATTAGAACTGCACAAATTGCACTTGTAACGTGGCGACTTTGTGTGATTAGCAGATTTCTTTCCGTCTTTCTGAGTAGAAACATGACTATGTGTTTTTACAGACGGTGTATTTTTAGTGTGATTGTTTTGACTACTATCTATTGATTTACTATGAGAGGGCTTAACCGTTTCTAGAAAATCCGCGCGATCCTTAAGAAAGGTCATTAGGTCAGACAACGAAGTTTTTTTATTGGATGACGAGTTTATGAGGGTACTTCTGTAAAGTTCCCATTCGCGCTCGGTTGACGAATCTAGCTTTGTGACGAGAATATAGATTATTAACGTATCCCATTTGTCGGTAGGTTCGTCTAAAGTTTTTAATGCACGAAGATTACGTGAAATAGCATCCATTAGTTTGCGTATTTGAGAAGCTGATTCTTTATTTATTGCCTGGGCAGTGAATAACGCCTTAACATGATTATGAATTAGCAAACGGTTGTTATTGTATCTATTCTCCAACAAATCCCAAGCAACAATATAATTTTGTGCGGAAAATTCCAGCGCTTTAATGACTTGTAGTGCATTACCTGATAGAACTGAACGCAAATAGTGAAACTTCTGAATATTGTCTAGGGTATTACTATTGTGAACGATTGATAAAAACGTATCTCTGAACTCAAGCCATTGATCGTAAGAACCATCGAAGTTCGGCAAAGTAATTGTGGGTAATTTGATACCGTGTGTGTGTGATTTACAATTGTTATCATCGCTTTGAACTACCGAGTTTTCTTTTAAAATACACTTAGACTTGGCCACAATAGCATAATATTGATTTTCGAAAGATTCTCTTTCTTGCAATTCTTTATCTATCTGACTACCCGCGACGTACAAATCTATTTCATCTTGAGTGCTACAAAACTGATCAAACAACTCTTCTATCTTTTTCAAGCGCTCCTGTAATTCCGTTTTTTGAATTTCTGTTGGATTAGAAGCTTCTAGTGTTTGAACAAATTTTGAAAACAACGTTAATTTGCCTTTCAAGGAACCGCGTTTTTTTACTAAATCCCGAATAATATCATCAATACTTTCTGTGTCTACGATGGAATGCCTCTTTTTCGTCATCTTGGTGATTGCGAGGGACAAAATCAAGTAGGTATCTAAAATTTAACTCACTCGTCACAAGACAAAGAAATCGAGGAACAAGACAATGTTAGCACAAACTCAGCATGGAATGGAAATAGGAAGGAAAAGATTGATTGACCTGACCGTTAACTGCAGATGGTGATCTTCTCGAATCTTCTTCGTAGTAGATGGTGATTTTCTCGAATCTTCTTCGGTGCTCGTGCGTGATTCGTAGAACTCGCAGACTCGCAGATCCAGCTCGATGGACCAGAATGTTTGCAGATAGGTGGTCAGCCGTTATGATGAGGATGTTCGTTTGGATGGAAAGACTTGATGACGATGAACTGAGATTTAATGTTGATAAATTAGGTACAATGGTTTTCGTAAAATGGTAGTAGTAGTAGTCCGGTCGCGGGTACACGGGTTTATATAGTCGAAAAGGTGAGGGAGGAGGGCCCGGTGCCCCCCACCGCGCGTGGTTCCACGTCGCTGTTGCTCGTAGCGTCGTCGTGGTTGCCCGTGGTATCCGATGGGTGGCGCCTCATATTCGTAAACAGGAAGGAACGTGGATGAGTTTTAGTCAGTAAGAGTCTGACACTCCCTTTCGCTCCACCCAGAGCGGGAGGAGTCATTTGATGATTTCCCAACCTCCAAAAAAAAGCGACTACCTAAGTCCTACCTACATATTATTTATTTTATGAAACATTATGGAAATAAGAATCAGTCATGTACATAATCGTGTTGTGTCTCCGAACCATCAAATAACACGTTCCTGTCCAATTTGCTTTGGCAGAAAAGCCACCATTTCTTTATATTCATAATATTTTTTTCTGTTACCGAAAGAGTAAGACTATTACGAGGCTTAAAATAATAATAATAAGGGTGCATTACCACTAAAGATGTGCGACGATGCGTAACTAAACAATAACAACACTAGCTTCTACGGAAGGAACATGGATGGGTTTTAGTCAGTAAGAGTCTGACACTCCCTTCCGCTCCACCCAGAGCGGGAGCAGTCATTGGATGATTTCCCAGCCTTAAAAAAAAAAAAAAAGCCTAAACTATGAAAAAGAAGCGATCCTATTGGAGGATTTTTCCTCGCATACGGCCTAGCTATCGCACATTATTCGCACATCTCTGGTGAATACGCAGCCTAATACCGCCGTATCTCTACATTGATGTTGAGGTGGGAATTGCGCGCTCCTTTTTTTTTTTTTTAAGGCTGGGAAATCATCCAATGACTGCTCCCGCTCTGGGTGGAGCGGAAGGGAGTGTCAGACTCTTACTGACTAAAACCCATCCATGTTCCTTCCGTAGCCCTTTATGTTCCGGGGTAGCGGTAACCCTTTCGGACAATCCCGCTTACCAATTGCGCGCTCCTGCGTTGCTATTTTGTACAAAATGTCACCCTGAAAACTTAGAAGTGAGCTGTCAAAAGTGTTTATCCCTTATATCAGGTAGAACAACAATTCACTACACCTAAATTTTCACGGTGAGATTTCAAAAGAATAGACTAGTTGAAGTCTAGCTCTGTGCCGCCGGTGGAGATTTTTTTTTCAGAAAGTCTAGGGTGAGAGACAGACTGAAAGAAAAATATTTTATTTGAGATAGGAAACAAACTAAAAATTAAAGTAATAAAGCAATTAAAACAATCTGCCTAGCCTTTTCCAAACTATATTGGGATGGGCTTCCAGTCTAACCGGATGCAGCTGAATACCAGTTTTTACATTGAGTGACTGCCTATCTCCACAGCCCACACAGTAACTGGGTAATACCCCTTGGTAAGACTGGTTGTCAGGTTTTCGGGCTTCAGACGACATATTAAAACTAACAAAAGTAACATAAAAATATATTATATAAATGTCCTAGGAAGCCTGTTATTTCACCGTCCCATCTTATTCCCCCTCTTCCTCCTACTTCTCTTAATCCCCCCTCTGAATTCAGAACTCAACAATGCTGCAGAAACAAATAACATTTCATATTCTGTCTCCGGTCAAGCCCTTTCATAAGAAGCTACCGAACCTAATATAGTTCCAATATCAATAACAGTTTAAACTGACGTCCCTGCAATAGCCAAAATTGTTGAATATACATTGTTGGAACACATCAAAGCACTTGAATATCAGAGACAGCCCACAGTGTACTGCAAAGTCATCCAAGTTTGAATGTACTTCACATAGAACATTGAGTGGTTGTGGCCTGTGTACTGGACGTGGAAGTTTGTACTGGGAAATTTGGCTGCATTCTGACACAAACTGGAAGAGACAACGGTGGTATAAAGGTCAATATCTACAAAGACTCAGTTTTTAAGGCTGAATATTAAAAAGAAAAGGAGTATTCATGTTTTGAGGTTTTACTAATATCACTGGCCTTTACCGTCTATTACAAAAGAGTTCCAATTTCAGTTCGATCCTCAACCTTCCAATCAGTCATTCAATTTTGAGTTCTATTCTAAACACTCTAAAGTTTTTATTGCCAAATTTAAACTCAGGTTTGACGACAGTTTTAACATTTCGAAATATTTCAAAAATGGTTCGATGGTTTAAACCTGTGTCTAAAGCAGAACCTTTTTTTTGTAATAAGGACGCATTTGTTTTTTCTTTACGCAATTTATTTGTTATTGTACCACCTTACTATGGTTGTAAAGTTAAATGGCTAGTAGACCTTTTTGGTTAATGTGAAAAATGATGATTCGGTACATAATCTACTGTAGGCATATCGCCAGATTAAATATTTATGAACAGAATATTAACAGCACTAAATAAATTCCAAGAAAACGTAATAAATATTAACTCAACATAATTTGGAATTATTCCAAGAAAAAGTAATAAATTGGTTTATTATAACACTACAAATTAAATTTACATTGAATCCTCTTAATACTTTATCAACAAAATAACATACAATATACTGAAACGAATTAAATAACAAAACTCCAATTAGCAGGTACAGAGGCCAGTACATCAAGCTACCCCAATCTGTAAATTTCTTTGATAGATTTTCAACTTTGTTACAAAAGTATAAGGTTCATGATCAATTGGGAAAATTTGACAGTTTGGGATAGTTTGATGTGCTGGGATTGGACAATCCAGTAGGCTAGCCATGATTAGTAGGAGTCTATTGGAGCTAGCACGCACATTGGGGATTGGGCTATGTCCATACTATTGGGATTGTCCAATTGGATTCCCGCTGCCCCGGAACACAAAGATCTAATAGAAATAGAATACAGGTATTCAGATATGATGTTTACAACATACATGTACAGACGCCAGCACATCAAGCTATCCCTAATGAACCTTTTGTCTTTGCAATAAAGTTGAAATACTATCAAAGAAATTCGACAGATTGTGGTAACTTGATGTGCTGGCCGCACATCAAGTTACCACAATCTGTACAAACATAAAAAAGCATTCTAAGGAAGAAACATGGATGGGTTTTAGTCAGTAAGTCTTTTTTTTTTGAGGGTGGAAAATCATCCAATGACTTCTCCTGCTCAGGATGGCGCGGAAGGGAGTGTCAGACTTTTACTGACTAAACCCATCCTTCTTTAGCCCTTTATGTTCCGGGGCAGCGGTAACCCTTTCGGCCAATCCCGCTTAAGTCAATAAGAGTCTGACTCTCCTTTCCGCTCCACCCAGAGCGGGTGGGGTCATTTGATGATTTCCCACCCTCAAAAAAAAAAAGACTTACTGACTAAAACCCATCCATGTTTCTTCCTTAGAATGCTTTTTTATGTCAAATTTCTTTGATAGTATTTCAACTTCAAAAATTACAAAAGGTGTTAGATAAATCATACAGGGTAAACATTTATTTTTTATGTACAGACCGTAACTTGGCGTGCTGGCCGCACATCAAGTTACCACAAGCTGTCAAATTTCTTTGATAGTATTTCAAAGAAATAAGGTTCAATTTTAATTAAGAAAATTTTGACAGTTAGGGATAGCTTGCTGTGCTGGCGTCTAAACGAACCAACACACGAGCTTCAACTAGTTGAAACTAACTTCAACAATACAGGTACGGTTATACACTTCGTTAAATAAAATTAACAAGGCTACGTACCTCTACGAGACTGATAACGTTAAAAGGCAAATTCTGAGAATGCCTCTCTAGAATTTTCAACGATTTTATTTTGATCATTTCACTGAACAAAGTCAATGAAAACTGTTTGTTAAAGAACTTCTTTATTGAATTTACACGTACTGTATGAAAGCTAATTGGATTAGTTTTGATCAATTTATTTCATAAGGTAGGTACTAGATTTTCTGAGGAGGTTGTGGCAAATTAATAACAGCTGCTCGGGCGAGCCATCAGGTTAAGCTACGCTTGCCGAGGTTGGTCCGTGAATGTGTGACCATCTTTACATTTTGAGACTGATCTGACCCAGCTGTCATTCCATGATCTTTGACAGTCGTTAAGGGTAGTCAGGAGCCCAAAATACTAAAATTCAGTCTTACCAAGGGGTATTGTATAGTTCACATTGTACAATCACTTGCTTAAAAATCGGTGAAACCTGCATTTCTGAGAGATATTTTTTAACACCATGTGGAGCTAAGTCAGAGACTCATTGGCAGCATAAAAACTCTGACATCAGGTTAGTCAATAACCACTTGAGGTTTGTAGGGTCGTTGCAGCCCCGATACTGCAGTGCATCAGGGATGTTCGTGGATACACATGTGGATTGTTTCACGCTATGCGTAAGCACATTGCGCAACAACAGTATCCTGTATTAAATTTCGAGCAGGCTGGACTGTCCGTACGTGAATCGCTGTTACGCAATTTCCTATGGAATGGCTGTGTTTGGATTGTACAGGAGTAGAAAAATTATCACTAGCATTGGATACGTTTTTTACTAACATATGAGTCATGGTTACTTGATATAAATAAATTGAATATAGTAAGCTATGCCAGTAGCATTATGAGACGGGTATTTCGTAAATATTCATCCAGAAACGCCTCCTTAAAGCGTTTGTAAAGAATCCAATTCAATAAGCACGCATGTATAAGTTCAGTAAACCAGTAAAACATCACGATAAAAATGTACGGAATTCGTAGGACCGCGTTTTAAAATTTCAAAGGTTTTAATACACGAACAGGCGACGACGCGGGTGTAAACGAAAGGTCTTTCTCATTTGCATTTTGACTACGCATGTTGTATTTGTGTTATTTACATTTTTTAACGGGTGTTACCCTTTTTTTTGCTTTTTTTGCTCGGTTAGCAGAAAGAATAGCTGTGGGTTTGCTTGGTTAGGATACTGGCCACTGGAATCTTTATTTTTTTTTTACAAAATTTGGTTAAATAAATTAACTTATTGATTTCTATTGAAACAGTCAGGATAGGGCTTTTATTAAGTTGGGAAATCATCAAATTTCCGCTATGGGTGGAGCGGAAAGGAGTGACAGCCTCTTACTGACTAAAACGCATCCATGTTCCTTCCTCAGCCCTTTGTGTACCAGGGTAGCGGTAACCCTTTCGGACGATTGTCCGCCAGTGCCGCAGAGCCAGTGGGATTCCACTGGCTCGGCAGGCTTCGGCCCTAACGGGCGGAAAATATTCTTTGTACCTTTAATCAAAGATTAGTTTCCTACATACACAAAGCATTATTTGAATAGAATCTTAATAAGGCTGGTACTGAGATTATATTGCTGCAATCGGTCAGACGGAAAGCAGACAAGTTGGAAAAGTCTAGGCAGATTGGTTTATGATAAAATAACTCGTTCCATAAATAACCCCGGTATAAAACGATACCAATGGACGACACTGACTTCTCGTTTAAAATAAAAGTTGTATCGGTTTACATTATAACAAGGTCGCATTTTATTCTCCGAGAACGGTTTTACAATTTAACCCTTTAGATGTTCGCCTATTAGTCTTGAGCTCTTAAAAGCAAACGGCTTCTTTGCTTATAAGAGCTCAACCATCTATACGGTTATAATATTATCTATACTAATATTATAAAGAGGTAAAATTTGTAAGTTTGTAAGTTTGTATGTAGGGGGTAATCTCCGGAACTAATGATCCAATTTCAATAATTTTTCACTGATAAAAAGCTACATTATTCCTGAGTGCTATAGGCTATAAATTATATTTATATCATACATATTAGCCGAGCTATTGCATTTTTCGTCTAGCAAGTCGGAAAGAAATACCTCCGAAAACAGAATTATTTGCATGCGCTGCCTAAACAGTTGTTTAAAATTGAAAGCAATGTATGGCAACCCGGTTCGCCTTAATTATTTCTACAAAAAAGTCCGCGACACCACATTTCTATCTTTTGTATTTTAACTTTTATATTTCGTTTTATGTTTTAAAAAAGTATTTTTTCGAGTTACTTCTGTTTGGATGATTATTTAAACAACAAAATATCAATTCTTATAAAAAAAAATATTTTATGATCACAAGGACATCACAGAGATAAGATTTGCCCTCTACAGTATGTCAATTGGTCATATATTTTCCGAGATAATATAAAATTACTAAACGCAAAATGCTAAAACATTCGCCGAGCTCAACTATCATTCCTACTGCCTACGTGCTTTGTGCGGACGTTTTATCATTTTAGAGAAGCTTTAAATTAAATAGGTTCCTCACTTAAATTTTATATTTTTAACGTTAACATTTTTAAATGATGGTTTGTATTTTGTATATAGGTAGTGTAATATCTTTTGCCAGCGGCTTCGCCCGCGTGGTTGTTGGAAATTATCCCATGGGAACGGGTACGTTTTTCCGTGATAAAAATTAGCCTATGTGTTATTCCAGACTATAATCTATCTCTGTGCCAAACATCCAGATCCGTTCAGCCATTTTGGCGTGATTGAGTAACATACATCCATCCATCCATCCAAACTTTCACTTTTATAATAGTAGTAAGATAATTTTATTATTATCCGTGTTGGGTTAAAAATTCATAATGCATTTGCACCTTTACAATGCGAGGCAGGGTGTCGTAAACCGTCATCTACCCCGGTCGCGATGGGGAATGGAACCGGCGAGAGATGTCGTGCGGTGTCCCACAGGGATCGGTTCTGGGGCCGCTCCTGTGGGACATCGGTTACGACTGGGTGCTGCGGGCCGACCTCCCTGACGGCGTCAGCGTAGTTTGCTACGCTGACGACACGCTGGTCTTGGCGCAGGGGAGGTCGCATCAGGCGGCGGCCGACGCGATGACACGCGGGGTTGCGACAGTCGTTGAGAGGATCCGGCAGTTGGGTCTCGAGGTGGCATTGCACAAATCCGAGGCCATTTCCTTTCATGGTCCTCGGAATAGGCCACCATCGGGATCCCAACTTACGGTAGCAGGGGTTCACATCGGCGTCGAGACCACGATGAAATACCTAGGTCTGGTCCTCGACAGCCGATGGAATTTCGTGGAGCATTTCCGACGTTTGGCCCCCAAGCTGGAACGGACTGGGGCCGCCTTCAAGCGGCTCTTGCCCAATTTGAGGGGGCCAAACGCCTCCCGCCGGAGGCTTTACGCGGGAGTCGTGCGGTCCATGGCCCTTTGCGGGGCCCCGGTGTGGGCGCGTTCACTGCGGTGACGAGCCACCCACTATCTGAACGCACCCCAAAAGGTGGTAACCATACGGCTTATCCGGGGGTACCGAACGATCTCGGGCGAGGCGGCAAGCCTCCTTGCCGGACTGCCGCCGTGGGATCTGGAGGCGATAGTCCTCGCACGCCTGTACGAGTGGCGCGCGGAGGTACTAAGCCGGGGGGAAACTCCGTTTCCGCAGCAAATTGCGGCGGAGCAGACGGACCTCCGGCGCGATCTCATAGCGGCCTGGAATCAGCGACTGTCGCAACCAGGGCACGCCACGACAGTGGCAGTAAGACCCCTCTTTGAGAAGTGGCTAGAGAGGCGTCACGGCGCCCTCACCTACCGCCTGACGCAGGTCCTCACCGGGCATGGATGTTTCGGGAGGTTCCTGCACATCATCAGGCGGGAGGAAACGCCCGGGTGTCACCATTGCGAGGATCGCCCAGAGGACACGGTAGAGCATACGGTGCAAACCTGCCCCGCTTGGGCGGAGCACCGCCGTGTCCTCATAGAGCCGATCGACGGTGGTGACCTCTCGCGCCCGGCCTTGGTGCAAGCCATGGTCCGGGGCGAGAGGGAGTGGGAGGCAGTCACCTCCTTCTGCGAAAAAGTCCCGCTCGCGAAGGAGGTGGCGGGATGGGAGAGAGAAAGGTCCTCCCGTCCCAGCCGCCGTGGGAGACGCTCCGGGCGTCGGGAGCCACGTGACGACTCCCGGCCATCGTAGGCGCGGGCCTGCGGGCGGTGAGTAATGGGTGACTCACCGTCCGATCAGCACCAGACCCGTGCCGGACGGCGCGTATATGTTCCACGCGCGCCTCAAAGAGATGTCAGTATATAAAGGGGCCCCTCAGGGCCAAGCCTACCGGGTAAGCGGGATTGTCCGAAAGGGTTACCGCTACCCCGGAACATAAAGGGCTACGGAAGGAACATGGATGGGTTTTAGTCAGTAAGAGTCTGACACTCCCTTCCGTTCCACCCAGAGCGGGAGCAGTCATTGGATGATTTCCCAGCTTTAAAAAAAAAAAAAAGGGTATCGTAAAAGGCGACTAAGTTGAGCAGAAAAGATCACCTCGGTAATCTTTGGAAATTCTGATCCGATTCCAAAAATTCTCTTACTAATGGGAACCTACAGTATTGCCGAGTATCATAGGAAATATTTAATGTTAAAACTAGAAATTTTCCGCGGACGAAGTCGCGGGCAGAAGCTAGTTTATTATAATAATATTTATTGTCGTTTTGAGAGATTTTTTCTTGTGAAACTTATGGGGTTCATACGACATTTGTGGGGTTAAGGTATTGGTTGGCACAAAACAGGGAAAGATGGCGATGGCAGCTTTGGCTTATGCCTTTGCAACGTGAGGAAACAAATCTTCGAGCCCTTTCTCAACTATGTTAGGGTCGGCTTCCAGTCTAATCGCATGCAGCTGCACACCACATTTTTACAAGGAGCGACTGCCTATCTGACCTCTACAACCTAGTAACTGGGTAATACGATTACTTGGTAAGACTGGCTGTCAGCTTTTCGGGCTTCTGACGAACGTGAAGAAACTATTGAAATGTAATTATTGATGATTTGAATTTGGAATGATATTGCACTTAACATTCACATCACATAACTGTTTATTTTGGAGCAACTATCTTCTTCAAATAAATGGTTTGAGTTTTTTTTTTTTGCTTTGTCTGTTTGATTTAACAACCGATAGTATGTTTCCGAAATAATATTATAGTTATAGAATAGCAGTGAAAACTGAGATGACGGATATTGAAGATAATTGGGACAAGAAGCGATTAGGTTTTAAATAAAATTGGATTAAACGTTTGAGAAGGTGGTAAGTACGATTCCCAACAAGAAGGGAAATACAACCGCTTCTACATATCCATTTCAATATAACAATGACATCACCAAATTATACGAAAAAATTAAACAAACAAAATTCACCCACGTGAATAACTCTACTTCAAATTGATAAATGTATAAGCTCAACGCCATTTTCCCATTGTGTATGTATGCGAGTAAAAAGTTTTTTGCACCTACAAGCGCCATTTGTCTTCCCGTCTGCGTATGGAATTATAAATAGGCGGTCTTTTTGTCACGCGATTTTAATATGAGTGTTAAATACTCATATAAATGTATATTTTCAGGGTAGTAGTATTTTGTTTAATAAGCATTTCGTAAATAGATAAAATAACCTATATACTAACACTAACACCCGTTTTTTTATGAGGGTGGGCAATCATCAAAGTACTCCTCCCGCTCAGGGTGGAGCGGAAGAGTGTCAGACTTTTACTGACTAAAACTCATCCATGTTCCTATAGTGGTGAATAAGTCTATGCGGCTTTCGAAGGACCATAATGCGTGGTAATAATTTTTGTTGGGATGTAGATTTTAGCGTGGTGAACTGTTGGACGACACACAGAATTGAGCTTGAGGGATATGCGGTTATGAGAAATAGGAATGGATGGACTTACTTGAGAACCTTCTGGACAAAACACGTGGATTCAAGGACAGGTAGCTTAGCAGACGTCACACGTGCTATCTGGTTTTCTTCCCTTTTCAATGTGGTGCACTTTCACTTCTTTAAATGTCACACTTGTGTCGGCCACTTATTTATTAATAGTTATACAGTTTTTGATGCGGTTGCGGGTTGAGTAAGCGGTATGATTATGGAGCGGCGCGGTTCAGTATTCACACTGCACTTTGAACTTACACTGTTGTCTCAGCATTTTTAAATCATAGCTGAAGTGGGCTGCGATTGGTTCGCAGCGGCGGAAAAAGCGCGCCTCTGATTGGTCGTGCGCGATGATCTTCCAATCTCGTTCCGTTTGATAAGGAATGTATGGGTAGGAAGAAGGAATGATTGGCTCAATTCTGCGTTTTGAAATTGTAAGCGGAAAAAACTTATAAATAAAAACTTGCGCGAGCATATAGCCTTAGCTTATGTTCCGGGGTAGCGGTAACTCTTTCGGACAATCCCGCTTACATACTAACCGTCTTACTAATAAACGTTGTATAGCGTCTGTATAGCTACACATCGATTTCTCTCTTTCAGTCGTCAGTAATTTGACTTTTGAAAGAAGAACACAAAGCGTTGTGTAAATGTACAGAGGCCAGCACATCAAGTTACCACAATCTGTCAAATTTCTTTGATAGTATTTCAACTTTATTGCAAAGACATAAGGTTCATTTCGAATTGAGAAAATTTGACAGTTAGGGATAGCTTGATGTGCTGGCGTCTGTACTTGACAAACGCTATACAACGTTTAATTTGTAAGGAGGTTATATTATAAAGAGGTTTTAGGTTGAGTGAAAATGATATTAAGTTTTGTGGCTTAAAAAAATACAATATGTATCTACGCGCATTGCATCTGTATGAAACCGGGGCGGGTCGCTAGTATAATGTCATACCTACTATTGAATTATTTGGTCACGAGTCTTATTTTCTTGGGAAAATCCATAGCTATGCTCTCCGTCTAGGGAGACTTAAAGTTTTACGCTCTTCTTCTATTCGTGTCGATAGTACATTTATGGATGTTTTTAAATTGAATGCGCCAGTAGGTTGCCACTTGATCGCAGCATCAGTGGCATTCTTTAGGTCATCCGAAGTGCAGGTGAACGGGTACTTAGGACATTTCAGTAGTTTAAATCCTGATATTAATAGTCTAATTAGCCTGCATTAAAACTGTCCCAAAAAAACACTGTGTATTCTAATTTTTTTGTAATATAAAAACGCAATACATACAACTGTGAATATAGGAGTAGGTTCTTTGAGTACACATGTGCCAACCCTTCGGGATTAGGCGTGATGAATGTCAAAGTGATAAAACAAATAATACTTAATAATAAGTTACAAAAGGACCTTGCCAGCTTTACGACAGCATGATACTTATCATTATACGGAAGATAATACAATACTAACGATGGAGGTCGTTAAATTTTGAAGTTACGATTAGAATCGATAACTATTAATAACGTTTTGTATTATATACTTGATTGATTGAAAACATTCCAAATACGACAACTGATTCGATAGAACAGTGAATACGATACTCGAAATTTATTGTTTAAGCTAGTGTTTACTATAGAGGATTAATGCGAGAGGTACCTAACCTTAAGTTGTAGCTGGCTGGTTGGAAAATAACTTTGGCTGCATTCGACCTTTCAATTCTTTTTAGAATATTATTTAAATATTCGTTGACCCTGTAATAAGATTTGCTTATTAATAGCTTTTTTAATTTGTTCGTGAATAGATAGAGTTTTTTTTTCTTGTATTTTTCGACTAACTTATTATATAATTTTATTCAAAATAAATAATAATACACGGTGATTTTTAATTGACTATTAACCTTTCAGGGATGGATGCACTCGTGGTTATAAACAACTTTCACTATGGAACTAACTACGAAATAACAAAAAATATACATCTGTTTCATTCATTTTCATCGATGAAATATTGCATTTTTGTATGAAAGAGCTGATTTTTTTCCATATTTCAGAATTGATCTTACAGTCAAAGTTGCCCATAATCATAGGTAATTTCACACCCTAAACGGTTAACACTGAATTTAAAATCACTGTATATACATTTATTATTATAGCTACGTCAGCGATAGGTTATAATGTAAGCAACACGCGGTATCGGAACGGCTCAAAGGTCGTAAGTTCAAACTCCACCCGTTTCGCAATTGATGTGAACCCTCTCGTATTACAAAAGTCGTAGTTGCAGGGTTACCAGGAAAAACTAATAACGGGCCTTTCTGAATACACCAAAACAAGTAGGTAATAAGGTCTTCTCTGAATTCATTTATAGAACAGCCGATCAATTCTTTAAAAATCTTATCGTTGTAACTTATTAGAGCGTTAAGTGAGCTGTCATTTCAACCGATGCTAGTTCTCACTGTCATGTCACCTTAAGTTTTCACCGTGAGTCTTTTAACAGAAATTATTGGCTGAATAATGAAATGATTTTTTTTAACCCTTTAAATGTTCGCCAGTTAGAAGCCGTTTGCCTAAAAGAGCTCAACGGTTTATACGGTTGTATTCATTGTCGTTTCGAGAGAATTTTCTTATGTGGCTTATACGGCATTTGAGAGTATATAACAAGCAAAGTTGACAGCTGGGTTGATGCTCAAGCGAATCTTCAAAAACGGTAATATTTTAAGCCTATTTTTTGAAGTTGCTGAATTTTTTCGACTCCAAAGATTAGTGGTACCATCTAGTTTTAGTAGTAACAGTAGTTTTTGTCTGTAAACATCAAAAAAAGCTATCCAAATGTCAATAGATTAAGGACGTTCACTATAGATTAAAAGCGGCATTACGAGAATTTCTAACCAGGAAAAGTCAACATTTTGCGTAACTACTCGTAAATCAAGACAATCCTTACCCTTCACATTGTCACGTGACCACTAATCCAGCATACATAAAATTATCACGTCAACTATCGTGTTACGGCTGCCGTATACAGGCGCGCCAACAGCGCGATGCGATGATAGTTGAACAATTTCTTTGAAATCTTCATGGCAATTGTTCTATCAAAAGCACGTCGCACCGTCGCGTCGTCGCGTCGTACCTGTTTTTTTTTTTGAGGTTGGGAAATCATCCTATGACTCTCTCTCTCTCGCTCTGGTGGAGCGGAAGGGAGTGTTAGACTGTTACTGACTAAAACCCATTCATGTCCGTCCTTAGCCCTTTATGTTTCGGGGTACCGGTAACCCTTTTGGACAATCCCGCTTACCCGGCCGGCCCGGCCGGCTCGGCCCTAACGGGCCCCTTTATATACTGACATTTCTTTGAGGCACGCATGGAACATGTACGCGCCGTCCGACACGGGTCTGGTCCTGATCGGATGTTGAGCTACCCATTACTCACCGCCCGCAAGCCCGCGCCTACGCTACGGTGGCCAGTAGTCGTCACGTGGCTCCCGTCGCCCGGGGTGTCCCCCGCGGTGGCTGGGACGGGAGGACCTTGCCATCTCCCATCCCGCCACCTCCTTCGCGAGCATGACTGCTTCGCAGAAGGAGGTGACTGCCTCCCACTCCCTCTCGCTCCGCACCATGGCTTGCACCAGGGCAGGGGGCTTGCACCAGGGCCGGTCGCGCCTGTCTGTGGGATTCTTTAGTGCCTTCCTTTTTAGTAACTACCCAACTTTTACGATTCTCCATACCATTTACATATTATAATTTATTACAATTACCATATGCGAAAAATTCACAGTATATTAAAAAAAACAAAATGGCACGACATCGCGCAAATATAATACTTAAAATTCTTTACAAATATAATGAAGTTGTTAAAATAGTTATTTTTCATATGTCGAGTAGCACGATACGGTCGCATTAGTAATTATATTAAAATATTATGTTAACTTTACAAATGGATGTTTTACATTGCTGCTTATGTTTGTAAGCAGTTGTGATGTATGGAGATTGATGCAGTAATGTAGTAAGTTGAGCTTGAATAATTGTTAGAAATATACTGAGGTAATCATGTTTGTTTCCACCAATTTATAATAACGAACCATTATTATGATACACGCACACACGTCAGATATTTTTTAATGATCTTAAATATTTTTTTAAGCACTTGTCAGCTATTACAGTACTGTCAAATTGTTTTTTTTTTATATATACCAACTTGATGGCGTTGATCTTATTATAACCAAAAAGGTTTTATAACTATTAATTTTAAATAGATCTCTACAGGACCTTAGGACACAGTTATCACAACAAGCTAAGGCAGGCAAGCACAGGCCAACAAGCACACAAAAACAGGCTAAGTAATAACGGCCGCACGGGTCAATCCATGAAGTTAAAGCTCACCGGCAAGCGTAGCTTTAACTTCATGGATTGACTGCGAAACGTTGGTGGGCAAGTGAAAATCTGGCAAACAATTTTCTGCGAAAAGGCAGAGAACCATCGTATTGCCCACTATTTACTGGGTTCTGGAGGTCAGATAGGCAGTCGATTCATGTAAAATATTGGTATTCAGCTGCATTCGGTTAGACTGGAAGCTGACCCCAACTTAGTTGGGAAAAGGCTAGGTAGATGATGATGATCTAATGGCTTTGATCTTATAATTACAAAAAAAGGTTTTATAACTATTAATATAAATTAAAATAGATACACGGATCGATCCATCAGGTTAAAGCTACGTTTGCCTTCGTTGTTCCGTGGATGGGTGACCATCTTTACATACCGAGACGCCTCCGTGCCTTGGAAAGCACGTTACGCCAGTTAAGACTGACTGTCAGGTTTTCGAGCTATGACGACCCGTAACGACTGACAAAGATCCACGAATGACAGCAAGGACCAACGGCGTAACGTGCTTTCCAAGGCACGGAGGAATCTCGGTATGTAAAGATGGGGTAAATGAAGGGGTATCGTATTACCTATGTTCTAGAGGTCACATAGGCAAACGCTCCATGTTAAATACTATCCAGCTACATCCGTTAAGACTGGTAGGATAAGGCTAGGCAGATTATACTTATTTACGTTGTTCAGTTTTACCTTCCACGCGAATAGTGCTAGTTGAGCCTTGACTCAATACTGTTCAAAGTTTGAAGTTCTATTAGATCCAAAGATCTTTGTAAGAACTTCAATTGGAACAGACAACTTCTCACAACTTGTGTTGGTTTTTCTTTGACTTTAAACAAAGAAATTCTCCGAGAATGCTGTCATTTTTACGCTTGCTTTGCGTAAAACGGTTGTACCTTGTTTAAATTTTAAAACAAGAGTCCTCATCATTATTCAGTTCTCATAGTTTAATTCTGCAGATAGTCTAATAATAGGTTAACTCTTATATTTTTTTTTTTGCTTTGCTGATTTTTCAACAGTCAGATAGCTCTTATTTAAAGAATAAATATGACAATTTGACAGCTTTAGTAAGGAAAATAAGTCAACCTGTCATATTTATTCATTAGATAAAAGTTATCGGTCTATTAAAAAATTACCTAAAAATAGTAGTAGACTCTGTCAAAAGCTAGTGTTTGAACATGCCGGCTTCCTTTACCGTTTTGAAAGCAGTGGTGATGTAATTAAATACACAAAGCAAAGTGCCTGCTTGAGTTCGAACTTACGACCTCCAACAACTCGTTAGCCAGGACCGAACCACTGGGTCACCACAGCTGTCAAAAGTGCATAACTACAAGAAAATCAGTAGTCTAATTAGCCACCATGCAACACTGTTCCAAAAAAAAAACGGAGTATTCTTATATATTTTTTTATACAAATGCAATAAATATGACAGTGAATATGGGTGTACTCTATGTACACTTTTTTTTTTTTTTTGACCTGGTGGAAAATCCTCATGGATGTCCCCCGCCCCGGGGAGGGCGGGGGGGTCTGTCGGACTCTTACCGACTAAAAACCGAACCCGACTGTTCCCTCTCTCACCTGCGCGGGGGTCGCGGGAATCAAAAAGAATTCTTCCACGTGCCAACTCCTCGGGATTACAGGCGTGATGAACGTTAAAGTGATAAAATTATAACAGTAGGTAATACTTAAGGAAGCTACAAAAGAACCTTTCCCGCTTTAGGACAGAATGATACTACTCAATCATACCTGCCAATAAGCACTGTGAAATACCAACCTATTAAAATAAAACAAAATAAAATCAGGTTAAAGCTAATGACAGACTTACTACGACACTACTAGTTTACCGTTTAGACCACAGACGAGTAACTAGTCCCTCGGCGATTGTTTGACCAGCCAATTACACAGACTGAGGCGCGAGCTTAATCGGAATGTACTACAGTTCTGACCTCATGTCTACTTATTTATAGCGGAACAATTTGATTTTCAACTGCGACACAACTGATAAAACTAGAGAAGGAATTATTATGTTTCAAAAAAAAAGAATTTGTTGTCGTAGTTGTTTTATATTTCTTATTTCTCAAGTGCGATGATTCGGGTTAAAAACTTCACATAAACTTGTCGAAACAACCGACTTCCAAAAAAACAATGACTAAATGACTTTTATTTTAAAGTGTGTCTTTAGTTTTGTTATTCGTTTTTTGGCACCAGCTTCCCCATACCAATTCTTATACCACAAATTGATAAGTAAACGACAGTGATAGAAAGATCATAAGTCTTCTAACAGGAAGTATTAAAATATCATCAAGATGAACACAGTGGATATACGTATTATTGATACAGGTGATTACAGATAACTACCCAAGTAAAATAATTAAAATGTCCAAACTTCCTTTACCAAAAAAAACAACAAGAATAATTAAAATCGGACCGCAATTGACGAAAATATGAATGACCATACATTAAAAAAAATACATACAGACAAACATAGGACCTCCCCCTTTTTGGAAGTCGATCCCATCACACTAGACTGGTCCAGTGCTGCTTACATCTTCCTTAGGTCATCAGGTCTGATTGTGGTTGAGGTCTCCCCAAGGTCCCCACATTGCCGGATCAGCGGGATTGTCTGAAAGGGTTACCGCTACCCCGGAACATAAAGGGCTAAGGAAGGAACATGGATGGGTTTTAGTCAGTAAGAATCTGACACTCCCTTCCACTCCACCCAGAGTGGGAGGGGCCATTTGATAATTGCCTACCCTCAAAAAAAAAGTCTCAACTTAGTCTGCATGTACAAATAGTGAACCGCAACAATTATTTTTTTTTAAATATAGATCCCAACGTTCGACCCATAAACATTGTTTTTGTTAAAAACACTTACCCCTTACTAATAAACGTATTACATCAGGTGAATACTAACACACTAATTACTCACTTTCAGTCGTCAGAAATTTTACTTTTGAAAGAAGAAGAAAGAGAAAAGTAGCGTTGTGTATCTTTACAGGCGATATACAACGTTTATTAGAGGGTAAAGCAATCATTTATGCCCACTTCTGTATGCTTCGGTTACATTACACACATTACATAATCAGCCTATAATGTTCCCACTGCTGGAAAACAGGCCTCCTCTCTATAAGTGAGAGTGGGCCATAATCCACCACGTCGGCCCAGTGCGGGTTGGCGGATATTTCATTTCATTTATTCTGAACAAAAATACATTTGTGTCGAATACAGGAATAATACAATAATCAATAAAATAAAATAAAAAATAAAAGTTCCAATCAATAGTATACATAAAATGTCAAAAATAAAATAAGTAATGTCAAGAATTTAGTCATAAAAAAAAAAAAATATAAAAACAACACAATTAGTAGATATTCGAATTTTTGGTTCTAGAACATGCCAGCTTCCTCACGATGTTTTCCTTCACCGTTTTGAGAGCAGTGGTGATGAAACAAAAAACACAAAGTAAAGCGCCTGCTTGGGTTCGAACTCACGACCTACAATTCGTAAGTCGGGCCAGTTACCATTGGGCCACCACTCTGCTCGCTGCGCACACATTTAACCAGCAATAATTCATGCGAATGACAATAAAACGGACACATTTTCAATTATAAACTCTCTTTGTCCATCGTAATCCGGCGATCAAAATGATAAATTGCACTTTATATGAACCGTGATAATATTCTTCATGACCGATAACAAAGAGAGAAAAATGCTTAAAAAATTCCGAATATGTCAGCATGGACTAAATTCACCATCATTCATTAATTTGATGTTTTACGTACTTTTGTATTATGTTTTTGAATTAATGTATTCTTTCTTTTTCGTTCGGTTAGTGAGTTGTGTCAAAGTTTTTATGCTGCCCATGGGCCTGTGACTTAGCTTCACATGCTTTTGAGAAATATCTCATTTCCATGAGATTTTCTTCAGTGATTTTTAAGCAAGAGATATTTATACATTACGCATATGAATAAAAAAAACAAGTGCGTGCCTTGGGTTCGAATTGGAGACATAATATGACTTGGCAGTCCGACGGTCACTCCACTAGGCAGTTTTTTGTTAATTTTAGTAAATGTATTGATAAACTCTGTTAGGTGAATCAGTGGGAAAGTGCTTAGAGGAATTTAAAAATTGAGATTAATTTTGGACAGCATTTTTTGGATAGTAAGCCCGCATTGACCAATTGAAATTTTAACCGAGCTTGTTTCTTTGTTGATTTAAAAACAAGATGCAACTTCAAACTTTTGACAGGTTAATAAAATTCATTGCGTTATTTACGCTGTTAGGCTGACAAATTTTTCGAACAAAGTAGTGACTAAGTATTCAATGTAAGCTTTACCTACAACCCCAACTGAAAATTACAATCATTTTTTTTTTACAATACAAGAAGACTACACGCTCTTCATCGTAGCACAAATCTCGTAGCGCTACGCGCCTTACTACGGCGTAGCACGTATTACTCTGCATGATTTTTGCCTATTTGCGGAATCAATAACAAATAATTTTTATTTCAATTTAATTCCTGTATTCCCGTTGTCCCCGTTGATCATGTCCCCGTTAAAGGGGACAAAGGGAAAATAATAAAATAATTAAAATTACTTCCCGTTGTCCCCGTACGCAGTCCCCGTTAAAGGGGACAAAGGGAATTTAATATAATAATTAAAATTACTTCCCGTTGTCCCCGTTAATTTATTGTAATATATACTTTCAAATTATGCCCGTCGAGTTAGAATTAGAAGTGAGAGTGCTTTAATAGAGAGAGTATTGTACTTACATAAAGGCCTATATATAAAAAAAAAACAATTAATTAGAAAGAAAATGGGCGTTCTTAAGGAGGTTTTTGGTGACGGGACTTTCAAAAGTTGTCCAATGCTATTTTATCAGATTACATGCTGATTTTGGAAGCAATAATGCTTTGATGACGGACAAGAGAAACAAATGCTATACAATTCTTTTCTCAGTTATAAGGTCATAAATTCCCAACTGGAGTCCATAATCCATAATCTTTTACTTGCGATTTCGAGGAAGCAACTATGTCTGTTCTAAAGGATTTTATTCCAGATATAGATCTCCATGCTACTATCATTTCAATAAATCTGTATGGAAAAAAGGGCGTGAATTAGGCCTTACCAAAACTAAAGTCTTACGTCATTCAGTTGCACTTAGTGCAGTGCTTCCATTATTGCCTGAGAACGTCATAATGGAAGGGTGATTTTATATTGCTGACAAAAGCCCCGGTGACAGCCAAAGCACTAAACTAAACGATATTTTTCGTAGATTTATATTTACATTATTTAAATAGATAATAATTATATACATATTGCTTATTGGCAATTCTGTATTGTAAATAAATAATTGTGATATTATTAATAAGTATAACATTCAAGTTCTGTTTGTTGTGAATTTAGTTTGAATTATTATTTTTCATTATGTTTAAACTTTAACTTGAATCTTATTTTTGTTTTTATATCATGTTGATTCTGTCATGTTATAGTTAAATAGGTATATTAGAGTGGTGTTTTTTGTAAGTTTAACATTTAAATTATTTGTGTTTCATTCTAGTCTTTAGTTTGGAACGAAATCAAAATAAATAAGGTAAATACCTTATTTATTTTCTCTCTCCCCTAGACCTTTCTCCCTCGCGCCACCTCCTTCGTGAGCATGACTGTTTCGTAGAAGGTGGTGACTGCCTCCCACTCTCTCTCGTTTCGGACCATGGCTTGCACCAGGGTCGGGCGCGAGAGGTCGCCGCCGCCGATCGCCTATACGAGGACACGGCGGTACTCCGCCCAAGCGGGCAGGTTTGCACCGTGTGCTCTACCGTGTCCTCTGGGCGATCCTCGCAGTGGTGACACCCGGGCGTTTCCTCCCGCCTGATGATGTGCAGGAACCTCCCGAAACATCCATGTCCAGTGAGGAGCTGCGTCAGGCGGTAGGTGAGGGCGACGTGACGCCTCTAGCCACTCCTCAAAGAGGTGCCTTACCACCACTATCGTGTCGTGCTCTGCGCTGGGTTGCGACAGTCGCTATTTCCAGGCCGCCATGAGATCGCGTCTGAGGTCCGTCCGCTCCACCGCAATTTGCCGCGTTTCAAACGGAGTTTCCCCCCGGATTAGTACCTCCGCGTGCCACTCGTACAGGCGCGCCTGATCATCGCCTCCAGATCCCACGGCGGCAGTCCGGCAAGGAGGCTTGCCGCCTCGCCCGAGATCGTGCGGTACCCCCGCGGATCAGCCGTATGGCTACCACCTTTTGGGGCGCGTTCAGATAGTGGGCGGCTCGCCGCCGCAGTGAACGTGCCCACACCGGGGCACCATAAACCATGGACCGACTCCTGCATAAAGCCTCCGGCAGGAGGCGTTTGGGCCCCTCGAATTGGGCAAGATCCGCTTGAAGGCGGCCCCAGTCCATTCCAGCTTGGGAGCCAAACGTCGGAAATGCTCCAGGAAATTCCATCGGCTATCGAGGACCAGACCATCGTGGTCTCGACGCCGATGTGAACCCCTCTTACCGTAAGTTGGGATCCCGATGGTGGCCTATTCCGAGGCCCATGAAAGGACATGGCCTCGGATTTGTGCAATGCCACCTCGAGACCCAACTGCCGGATCCTCTCAATGACTGTCGGTTGCGACAGTCATTGAGAGGATCCGGCAGTTGGGTCTCGCGTGCCATCGCGTCGGCCGCCACCTGATGCGACCTCCCCTGCGCCAGGACCAGCGTGTCGTCAGCGTAGAAACGAAACTGCACGACATCTCTCGCCGGTTCCATTCCCTATCGCGACCGGGGTAGATGACGGCCCTGTCCGTCCAGTACGCCCCGACTATTCGACGGTGGTAGGTGCCGACCTACCACCGTCGAACCGGGTGTCACCGGGTGCCGACCCGGTGATACCGGAGAGCCTCCCCATTGCAATTCCAGGGCAGGGTGTTAAAAGCGTTGGCGATGTCGAATGACGCCGCTACGACGACCCTACCCTGGGACACCGCGGCCCCCGTCGTGAGGGCTCTAACGCGCATGATGGCGTCCACCGTCGAGCGCCCCTTGCGGAAGCCAAACTGGCAGTCGGCAAAGACCGGCCCCGTCACTAAAAACCACCTTAAGAACGCCCATTTTCTTTCTAATTAATTGTTTTTTTTTATATATAGGCATTTGTATAACTACAATACTCTCTCTATTAAAGCACTCTCACTTCTAATTCTAACTCGACGGGCATAATTTGAAAGTATATATTACAATAAATTAACGGGGACAACGGGAAGTAATTTTAATTATTATATTAAATTCCCTTTGTCCCCTTTAACGGGGACTGCGTACGGGGACAACGGGAAGTAATTTTAATTATTTTATTATTTTCCCTTTGTCCCCTTTAACGGGGACATGATCAACGGGGACAACGGGAATACAGGATTTAATTAATTATTTCAAAGCGAACCCTAACCACATCAATTAAATGCAACCGAATGTCAAAAATGTGTTTACACAAACCACATACTAATGAAAATAAATTCAGTTGGTTAATTAATTTGAAAGGGGTGGTGACCATTGATCAGGGAAATCGTATTTAAATTGTATTAAATTCAGTATGAATAGTTAATCTGGTGGATTATCGCTGATGGAATTGAGCAGCACGCATTCAATCCGATGGTTGCGAAATGGTTTAGGCATAATGTTAGTGTTGGTAGTAATAACCAAACACGTCGAAAGGGGGGTGGCGAAAGGGAGCAAAACCAACTATTTGCAATTTAGAATAGGGGTTCTAATCGCCTGCAGCCAAATCACGGAAAACAAATATTATTTACAGCCGAATGCCACACTATTCCTTTTGACGACCTTTCCTGTTGGAAAGGTGTCTTCTTCTTTTCGTGTGGTTAGTAAATAACCTGGTGTCAGAGTTTTAATGCTGCCCATGGGCCTCTGACTTAGCATCACATGCTGTTGAGAAATATCTCTCGGACATGCCGGTTTCCTCACGATGTTTTCCTTCACCGATTTTAAGCAAGTGATAATTATACAATACGCACATGAATCCGAAAAATCAGAGGTGCGTGCCTTGGGTTCGTACTCGAGACCCATGACTTGACAGTCGGCGGTCACACCACTAGGCTATCGCTGCTCGTTGGAAAGGTGTGCACATGGATACCAAAAGTTTAGTAATAAAATTATCACTGGCTGCTATCAGCTGCTGCACGCGGCTTCGTCCGGGACTATGTTGAAATTTTTCATCGGACTTTTCACTCCCGTTTCACTCCACGGAGGAGTTTCCTAAAATCCTCTCTTAGACAATGTCCCTACTCTCATAATCAACCTCTGTGCCAAATTTCATTTTCCAATAGTCCAGTAGCAGGCTCATTTCGAGTTCGTGTTACAAAGGCGCCTCAAAAAGATTTCAGTAGTCCGAAAGAGGCTCGTTAGGGCCGAAGCCTGCCAGGTTAGCGAGATTGTCCAAAAGGGTTACCGCTACCCCGGTACATAAAGGGTTAAGGAAGGAACATGGATGGGTTTTAGTCAGTAAAAGTCTGACACTGCCTTCCGCTCCACCCAGAGCAGGAGGAGTCATTTGATGATTTTCCATCCTTAAAAAAAAGGCCAGTAGTTTTTGTGTAATCAGTGAATGAGTGACTTTTCGCTCTCACATATATATTCCTTTAAATGTTCCCTTAAATACTTAATGTGGGACCCTGTCCATCACTCGACCGATCCGATAAACAAAACACAGAACCTTCCATAACATAAATTGGAAAGTATAATACTCAGGAGTTTTCAAGTGACATGTATTGGCATCCATTTTCCCATGAATATTTGACAAAACTATGTATTCTCCACTAACTTTTGTTCGTGTTTCCTCTCAACTAAGTTTTCTCTTGCCTCTAGAGGGCTGTACTTACTTCAGTGTACTAAGGTCCTTTATACACGACACGATTTTTTTATGGTACGGCCTATAAACTGTACGGTAAAAAAAAACGTGCCTGTCAACAAGCTTCCATAGAGATGCATAGAATACTGATGACCGTGCCTACACACAATGAATAAACTGTATTATTTAGCGGCAAGAAAAACGTGTATGTACAAAGAGCTTTAGTCTTCGAAAATCGATATGGAACATTCGAGAGACCACACATCGAAGATCCCAAGAATTGGTTAAAGTTGAAAGTTATGAAATAATATTTTTGACAGTAGGTTTTATGCTGTAGTCGTATTTTCATAACTTTGTTTTTTTTAATGCTTTTTTTTAGTTATATAAGGCATCCTCCAACTCTGCCACATAGAAGGAAAGTACATTAAATACTGTGGGTAGAAAATTTACAGAAAAAAACTTCATGTTTATTTTAATCATAATACGAACAGCTTTCAAGGAATTTTAAATAATCGCCTGTCTGAACCGGGCATCAAACCCACTAAATGTGAAAACAAACCTGCGATTTTACTGTAGGTACTGATCGAAAGGCTCACTCATATACGTTTATTTCATATAAATAAAATAGCATCAGATGCTATGTTATTCATATCATAGGTATATATATACATGATGTACAGGTCTCCAAAAGTGATAATGCGCATAGAAATCTTCGCCACTGTTCGGCAACGGTCGTATTTCCCGAGCGTCGGAAGACGATATGTATATAGAGTGGTTAAGTGCATTTTCTTCATGCATAATTTAGTAAGATTATGTGTTTTGTCCTAAAAGAGATAAATATTGATTTATCAGTAACGAAATTTGATTCAATAATTCCATGTAAGTAAATAGCGAGCTATAATTCATATAAGCCTAAATCTGATTTTTAATATGCTTTTTCTAGTACTTAATATGTATTTTACGTTGGTATTTTTAATTTTTTAATATTGAAAAAACGTGAAAAATGTTAGTATATTTAAATATTTTACAAAATTAACTATTTCAATTTGAATAAGATAATTAAAGTTGAAATTAAATTCACCTTTGAAAACAAAACCAAGAAAGGTGTGTAATAGCAGCTCTATATAATTCCAGACAAAGAGAACACGTGCAGTCACCACCAATATAACAAGACGACTGACGGACTTTTGACTGACCGCCGACCGCCCGAATTGTTTTCGATTGTGTACACATGATATTGACTCCTATTTCTTTCGAACAAGGTGCTAGATGCAAGTGCATTGTTAAGGACTCGAACGATTCAATGATTCGGGTGTTTCCGGGAATACGACAATTAGCGAAGATCTGCATGTGCATTATTAATTTGGGAGTACTGGAAGAATAAATGCTTTTACCTTGGTCAGAGATTTAGCATTACCATACAACGTGGCAATTCCACCAGTCATTTTCATTACCAGTCGATAGCGATGCGGAGAAATTTTCCGAAGCCATATTTTAATCAGTTATTAGTATTAAATACTTGTACATAAGATCTTCTTTTTAGTTTTAGTGTTCGATTATATATTGTATATGCCATTTTAATGACTTAATTGAAGAATAAATGTATACACACGATTGAGCCTTTCAATCAAAAACAACTTAAAGAATATTTTTTTACCATCTTAAAAAAAGACACGCCTAGCCTATGTAACCTTTTATCATTCTTTTTCACAAAATATTTAGTATAACAAATTCTGCACCACAATGGATATGAAAAATTGCACGTCAGGCCTTGTAATTTATTACCTAGGCCTAGATTGTTGCTGCATACATTATATTTCGAATGGTTGGCAGAAAACTCATGACCTGGCACAAATTGGTTAAGTATATTAACTTGTATATAGGGCGACTTGTATTTTGACAAGTATCTTCCAGGAAGTGATAGTGTGACCCATTTGCAATAATTTAACACCCATAAATTCTAGGTGAAAATTCATGGGATAAGAGATTTTTTCAAATGTATTAAAAAAAAAGGCCAGTTACTGGGTTCTAGAGGTCAGATAGACAGTCGCTCCATGTAAAATACTGGTATTCAACTGCATCCGGTTAGACTGGAAGCCGACCCCAACACAGTTGGGAAAAGGTTAGGAAGATATGATTTAAAAAAAATACCAAAATTCGTCACTAAACTCAACACATAAATTTAATGGATGAGAAATTATTAAATGACTCATCCCGCTGTGGGTAGAGTGGAAGGGAGTGTCAGACTTTCTTAGCCCTGTGTTCCACGCAAATAATGCACAAACAATACAGTTCCCAGAATTCAGCTCTAAATATAATTTTACTTGAAATACTCAAATTATATATTTATTACTACAATCTAATACAATAAAAACTTATACATACTTAAATTAAAAGACTATCTAACTAACTATATATACAAATAAATCCAAAAAAAAGACAAAAAGGACACTTAGGCGTCGAAGTACTCATCCGCATCGCTGTCATCAGGAAACGTGCCCAGAAGACTGGCAGCATTGCCACGTTGAATGGCAATGCTAATTCTTTGGCCACAGAACAATCCAGCCCTCTGGTCACGCGAAGTGTCGACCAATCGGCGAGAAATTTCCTTAAATTGAATGGCCTCCGTCGCTATTCCATTGGAAACCTAATACTTTTTAAAAGTCACTTTTAGTCTGTCTGTGTGACTGCGTTGTTTATGTAAACTTCACTATGGATTCTAAAACGATTATCACCATAATTGCGATATTTTATTCCGGTAGGTTTTTGAGTATCATGCCTAGCCGTTTTCCAACTATGCTATGGTCAGCTTCCAGTCTTACCGGATACCAGTATTTTACCTAACCGACGCTACATGTAAAATACTCAGATCAGATAGACATCTGACCTGCACAGGTTTATATACTAGTGTAGTCTAGTATAGTTATAATACATAATAGGCTGACATAATTGTAATAAAGAAATATCGACAAACGATGCGAAGCAAGGACGAGTCGCTAGTATTATACAACATTTACCTACACGCCAGAAAAGGTAGAAAATATTAAATAAAATGATAATAATTTTGCTGTACAATGGTTGGTGAAGGTCGACTTGGGTCTAGTCAAATCACTAGGGACGTGTTTAGGTAAATTATATTTAGTTTCTTGGTCAGGAAAATCATTTGCCCGAGCGTTATATAATTTTCATAGCAGGCAGCGACAAATGTTTTTAACAGCCACTTTTTTGTGTTTATGTGATTTTAACCCAATATATGATCACCTACGGCTTCTACCGTTTGCTTAAGAGCTCAACGAATTATACGGTTATAATTAGTCATCCAAGAGATTTTTACGACATTTCAGAGGTTAAAAGAGCCATGATTTTGTAGCGGCAATGATATCACCACTTGCAACCTACGCGTCAGTGACGTCACGCAGAATCCTGCATCGCGCAGGTAGAGTTTACCGCGCGACTAGCATATTTACAACACCCCACTGGCCAGTAGCTCACCAGACACAAAACCCGTTAGGTCGGAGAATCCTCCCTTTTCTATGGAGAATTATTAAACTTTACTACCCGTTTTTCATACCTCTATAATTTTATAGACCGTAAATAATGTTATTATTTGCTCACCTGTTACTTTGGCTTGTTGGTACTTAATGAATTAGATCGTTTGTGCCAAGCTCTGCCTAAAAAAGACGAAGCCTGAAAATTTGGTTGCAAATAGAAAATATAAGTAACGAGAAAAATCTTCGTCATTCGATGTATCTTTAGAATATTACAGTATGTTACAATTTGGATGAATGTTTTTTATCACATTAAATGTTCCGTCACGCGACTATATTTTGTATGGGGGATCAATCTTTTTTAGTTTAAATAATATGACAACAACAACTTTACAACCCCCTTTCGGGTCGGACATGAGTTTTGTTTCACCCTGTATAATATGATAAACTTATACACACGGATCAGAAGGATGGCATTCTAATGACGTTAAGGGGACCGCTGTTGGTAAACATTTGTGCAATTGTTTTTTTTAAGTATCTGAAAATATAAGATGGCTATTTTAGTTCCGATTTTGGCCACGCCCCAGTAGTACCTTGTACACCACTTAAATTACTTTATACCAAAACATGGGTAGATGTAAATGCGTTCAGAAATTATTCAATCAATCTGCTTAGCTTTTTTCCAACAATATTGGGTTCAGCTTCCAGTCTAACCGGATGCATGGAGCGGCTGCCTATCTGACCTCCACAACCCAGTCAGTAACCGTGTTATACGATACCCCTTGGAAGTCAGACTTTCGGGCTTCTGACTACCCGTAACAACTGTCAAGGATCCACGAATGACAGCCGGGAACAACGGCTTAATGTGCTTCCCGAGGCACGGAGAAGTCTCGACAAAGTACAGTTGGAAAAGCGTTCAGAAATCATTACAAATACAAATTCTAAAAATAATCGTTGAAACATTTGGAACGTTACCCAATCGTTAAAACTCCGACCAAAATCGAACCCCTAATTAAAAGTACCCAAACCAATTTTATTGAATTACCGTAATATCTAAATGGGGCAATTAACAAAAATCGAAACTCGAACCTCGCATACGCCCGATAAATCATGGACAAAAGAGACTTTCGGTCTTTAAGCTGCGTTTACACGAGAAATTTTCAGCAATTATTGCCGGCATTATTAAAAAAAAAAATCTTATAAAACAATATGGACCAATACGCACAAACAACCCATGCCCATATCTCATTCAGTCATACAAGTCCAACCAGTATTACCAAGGGGTATCATTTAAACCAGTAACTATGGTGTACAGGTCAGTCAGGCAGTCGCTCCATGTAAAATACTAGTATTCAGCTGCATTCGGTGAAACTGCAAGCCAGCAGACATGATAATGACGAGCTATTTCTGCTTTTCATTTTAACGACCTTCAGGATGGCCGAGGCAATTTAAGCATTTCCCAGTAATAAAAAAAAGCCAATATTTCTTGAATTTTATTGAAAAAAAAAACAATGAAAAACTACTTGCTACGAGGTGTGCAACTTATTCTGATGGCGAAAATATAGTTTTTAGAATGTTTGCCTGTTTGTATGGATGTCAGTTCTATTTAACAATAAAATTGGTTACATTTTCCTACTGTTTAACCTAACCTTATCTTGCCCACTTGAAAACAAATTAAGCGATCGTATCGAAATAGACTCGATATAATCATGTGAAATACGCCATCTGTTACTTTGAGGCAAGCCACAACAATACATAATAAAACTAAAATCGACACAAGACATAAAATCGATCTGAAAACTGTAAAATATCCCATACATCAGAGTACAGTTACAACTTAACTGTTCTGTGGTTACAACAGAGTATTTTTTTTAATAACGCTTCGAGGTTGGCTCGCGAAGTATAAAAGCTATTTTCCAGGCGATAATAGGGATTTTTAATATTCATGTCGCACGTATGAGGTGTAACGATAATACATAGTATGGGATAGCAAATAGGTTTGTGAATGTAGTTGTGTTTATCACCAAATATTGGTGTACTGGCATGTAGCGGCCGTAAAATGACGCCAGTCATGAAAATGACACTGGGTGGTGTCCAAAGACGCTCTTTGTACGGAAAATCGACAAATTGCGGCGTAATTTGACATCACCGCTTTCTTTGGAAACCTAAACGAAAATAACTATTATCTTATTTTAGCGACTTCATGCTTTTTTTTTCGTTTATTGTGCGTTTTGTTTGTCCAGAATAAACATTTTTCTTATTTTATCGAAACCTCAGCAATTTAATCTCTTATCACCTTTGAACAGATACCACAGTACATCCCAATAGATCCATGCTAAATTATGAACTGCATAATTTACAACAGAACACAATAGGGCGACGTACAAAACTGTCGCTTTGTCTCGCAAGACCCTTCGCACAAAGAAACTGCCGCGCCATACTTTGTCTGAAAGGGAACATTTTTCTCTTTGCACCGGAGTGCTTATAATTTAGCGGAATTCGCGTACGTATAGAGCCTATTGAAGCATGTTAAACATATTTTATATATGGACACATTACTCGTATTAAAATACCTTTAATGGCTGAGTCGAAGAATTTCGGCAGGTTAAATGCGAGCTAAAGAATTTTCGTTCTGAAATCTTATAGGTTATCGGTGTTGAGTGCTACGTAGAAGGCTTTTTCGAAGTATTGCTATGAGTAATAGATTAGTACGGTACGTTGGGCAGTACTAATGCCCAGTTGTGAATTAATAATCCTGCTACTTCCAGTAATCCGGCTCTGATACTAATGTTACTGAAAATTGCGAACATTGGGTAGAGCGCCTAAAATCATGGCTGTATTCGGTTGTTAAAATTGGCGAGCCCAATGCCAGGCACTTCAGATACCGGGTTGTTACTGAGAAATATCTAATAGGGAAACATCATTAACTCTGCGTAAAAATTGTCATATTTCCAAAATGTATCGAAATAATTAAAACACAATCAATATAATAATACATAAAAACGACATCTGTTGATCATTAATTGAAAACTAAATGATGATTCTAAATAGTCCTGTTTGAAGGAGGAACAATCAATTTAAATTTCGAACCATCGACCTCACCTGTCATGGCGATTGTCGAATATCGAGATACGACACGTATTGTTACTGAATTATTAAAATGCCTGCTAGAAATTATTATGGCTAAGGTTTTGTTTACCTGACTGCCTCGTTTGAATTATGGGCGCAAGCGCTACTGCTGAGCCTGAGCTCCTAGGTTCGATGCCCAGACCAGGTTCAGACAAAGTGTTATTGGGTTTTTCAATTAGGAATTTCTCAGTAGCAGCCCGGAGTCTGGATTTGTGCCCGGTTGACGGCAATAGGTTCGCCCTCATTACCTGGTACTTAAATATATCCGCCGAAATGTAGGTGTACTGTAGAGCCTGAGTGAAACCTTATGTTGAACATGGCTGGTAATAATCTGACAGCATTCGAACCTTTGAATTGTGAGTAGAATAGTGTGATAGGTTTTTGTAAAAGTGAAGATGTATTCTTGATAGATGTATTCGGTGCAAAGTAATATATATGTAATTGGTTATCCGCTAACTGTGTGTTTGCTTTGATAGCGTAGCAAATCCCTATTCACACACAGAACACAAGCTCTACCACCGAGCCCCCTCAGTGAAGTTCCCCGACCTTCACATTTTGGTGGACTGCCTAATCCTGCCGGGATCCAAGGCGTGATGTTGTTTAATGGTATGAGATAGTATTCTGCCGATTCTTTTAGAAATATGTCGGTATTTATATTTAACTGTTCTGTTTTATCCTTTATATTAAAAAGTACCTACGTCTATCTGACAATTACTATTGGTCTACTTTAATGAACAGTAACATGATCATAATTATTTCCAGAAACCGAATAAAAGTCTAGAAAAATAACCTTTTAAATTCTGTTAGGTACTCCATAAAATTACATCTTCAACTGCAGCCTTCACAACAGAATGAGACACGTTAAGCGAGAACCTCTTAACGTCTTTAGAATATCATGGAAGCATCCACCGGCATTGATCAAAGGAGTTAAGCAATAACGGCACTTAGAAGCAAAGATCGCTTATAATGGAGAATGCAGGAAGCGAGGCTCCATAATGAACGTGAGAGGTTTAATAACGCCTCGTAGTTATTAAGATATTATAATGAATGATTATACCGCGCGTGTGCTTGCCGGGGTTGGCCGTGGATGGGTGACCATCTTCACATACCGAGACTCCTCCGTGCCTCGGAAAGCAACTTTCTGAACAAAAAATTTGCTGTTCCATACATTATGCTCGCATAACTCGTCAAAATGTATGGAACAGCTGATTTTTTTTCGCGATTTCATATTTGTTCCCATAGTGAAAGTTGTTGTCTTAAAATAATGCCCATGAATTCAGTTTCACCCTGTATATATGAGGTAGTGTACTCTATCTGCGCAGGCACTTGTTATTTAATGATAATTGCACGTGTACCTAAATAATTTCATCAACTCTGCTCTCAAAACGGTGAAGGAAAACACTGCTCATTTTATTGTCAACGTATCATTTTATAATGTCCCTTCACCAACAGATATTTCTGTTCAATCGACCGGTTCAATTCGAAAACTATTGAAGCCAATAAAAGCTTTGTCTACTTCCTTTGACAATCTGACCTACAGGTGATACCTACTAAGCCCTTCCATGTGATTTCCCCTGTGTAACAACGATACGGCAAAGAAAATACGTCATCGGACAGAATGAAAATCGTATTATTGAATACTAGCTTTTTCCCGCGCCCTCAATCGCGAAGGCCGGAAAATATCCAACGGAAACGTACAGACGCACATCAAGCTATCCCAAACTGTCAAATTTTCTCAATTGAAAATGATCTTTACACTTTTGTAATAAAGTTCGATAATATTATATAATAAATTCACCATTCCATTTCTTCGCTGAACCATCAGAAAGCCATATCTGGGCACAAACTACCGTGGCCTTCTTGGAAAACCTTAAACAGACTTCGTACCCAAATAGGTCGCAGTAAGGACAAATTCCATAAGTGTGGGTTCATAGATGGCTCAGGTCTCCGATGTGTATGCGGCGTCTCCCCACAGAAGAGTGAACGGTATTAGCGTTGCTCAATTTTGGGCCAATCCAATTTAAAATATAAATAAATATTAAGTACTATTTTTGCCATCGACACGCTAAGAAGAAGACCATACGGGTTCACATTGGGCCGGTATGGTGAATTGCGGCCCGCTCCCTCTCGAAGAGAGGAGGCCTGCGTCCCAGCAGTAGGCACATTGATTATGTTGATGTTGACAACAGTGAGTGGGATTTTTCGAGAACACAACTAATTGCTCGTATTAAAATTCAGGTCTATTAATATTCTGCTTCAAGAGACATCGAGTGTTTGGCGCTTACTCACAAAATACCTAGATACCTACCTAACTTCTCAGGTCACAAAGGAACCCTAGTAGACTGTATTTAATATACTTACTGGAATTGGAATGAAGAACTTTTTAGTAATTAATTTTGGTATAATATGACTGAAATCCTTACCTGTAATAGCCCACAGTTCCTTCAAGCACTCCTCCCTCGATCTCTGTATGGCGGACCGTTTCTGCACCTCTGGCCCCGACTCCAGATACTCAAACAGCACTGCACCAAGTAGTACATATATCACCACTAAAATCACCAGGCCAATTTGCGAGAATGCTGCTCTTGCGCACCCAGTGGCCGCGCGGCGCAACAATCCTGGCCGCTCGCGACCCTCCAACGACACTTCAGACGACATAATTATTCGATTTTCAAAATTCAAATCTCAAAAATTTCACATTTCACTTTTCTTTTCTATTCTCATTTTTTAAGTATTGGTTTAGATAATTACGCGATTCTGGTTTTTATAATTATTTATAATACAAACCTACTTGCTATGAACATCCATTATAATCTGAAACAAATAAGAGATACGTTAAGATAATAATCTGTGATTAAATGTTTATACAAATTCATAATTTACTTTCGAAACCAACATATTTTTTTCGTTAAATAACGTTCCATGAATTACATGTAAAACCATAATAGGAGCGTATAAAGTTTACGCGCCTACTTTATAAAACTTTGCTGTTTATGGTATTTGATCCCCTTCAGTTATTTAAGTATGGATAAAATCGTTCAACTTTTAATAAGATGAGAATTTAACTTCGGCAAATAGGTGGGCGGCATATAAATTATACCTAGGTACTGAAAATATAATGTTATTGGAAAGATATATAGGGAGGTAGGAACTTTATCTCAATTGAGGCTTCTTTCTCCCTGAGAGTCAATATTTCATACAGAATTTTTTCTACATTGACAGTTGTTTGAACATGGTTTATGCCCTTTTTTTTTAAGGGTGGGAAATTATCAAATGACTCCTCCTGCTCTGGGTGGAGCGAAGGGAGTGCCAGTCTTTTACCGACTAACACCCATCCATGTTCCTTCCTTAGCCCTTTGTGTTCCGGGGTAGCGGTAACCCTTTCGGACAATCCCGCTTTGTGGTTTATGTCCTGAGACTCAATTCTGTAACTTTGAGTTAATAAGCAACACGATATTGACACTATCGACGCACTTCAGACATTATGTTGCGATTGTTGCAAGGTATTCTGCAAAAACTTCAATGGCCATTCAGTGGTGGCTCGGTAGTGTGTCGATAGTATGTCGATAGTGAGGCAGTATTATAGTTTTCAGCAATAATATTATATTTACTTATAATATCATTGGTTTTCAGTGTTAAAATATTTTCAGAATACCTTAACTCTGGCCGTCACGTTGACATTGACGCAATATAGTGGAGCAGACTACCAATTATTACAAAAGTCTTATTGTGGCGCTTCAATAGCACTACAGTGGAAAGTCAATGACCATAAATAATTTGTAGAACACCAAATGTCAATGATTAGTCTATTGAGACACTTTTTACACACTACTGACACACTATTTACAAGTTGGTTATTTTCCAGAATTGGGGCCTTGATCGCGTTCAGTTTTATGGTTGAAATTTGCCTTTATAAGTACTAAGCCGTCGATTTTGTTTCTAGACAAAGGTAGATGGATAGACTGCCTACCCAGATATAATTTTAGTAAATAGGGTATGACCTGAAACATTCAGAATGTGCCATCACATCAAGCTACGCTAATCTGTAAAATTTCATTGATAGATTTTCATTTTTATTAATAAATCATAAGGTTCATGTTCAATTGGGAATATTTGACAGTTTGTGATAGTGTGACTGTTTGTCACGTACTCCTATTTAATAACAAAATATTATACTTATTTTAAAACCAACACTTGGTTCGGGACACTTAGAAACGCATAAATTCTCTATTTAATGACAGGCAAACTAGGGATAATGACAGCCGACGGGTCGAAAGCAATAATTCAGCAAATTCTAAAGAAACGAGTAAAATATCTGATTTCTAAGCGCCACTTACAATACTTGTATCACATCTGGTTATCATAAGTCGGGCCCATCGGTACCCAAATGGACCCTTGAAAGAATTGCACAAAAACGGTCATAAATCTGCGAAAGTGTGGGAACATGGGTTAAGCATGGTGTTTTGGAGGAATTTAGGAGACTGATGCAATCAGGCAAGACAGTCGGTTTTGAAACCGCTATACGAAACGGACGTCCTGGTACAGAGTAGGAAGGATAGGCAGCTTGGTGTACGCCATGGGTTATGTCCGAGTAGGCTGTTGCAAGGCAGCGAGTATTAAGATTTAAGTCAAGTAAAGGCCAGATTAGACTAAGCAGGTACTTAACGTTGTATACGTGTGTGCGTGTGTGTGTTGGTGCGACTGGGTGAGTCTTTTACTACAATAATTATCCTAGGCTGATAGGATAGGTTTATATTACCTGCCCATCTCCCAATCCGTACCTTGACAGATAATTGTCAGTTGCGTTTGGTTATAGGGAAACGGGGAAGGCCTTCCCCTATACTTGACACTGAGCACTAGTGCTCCTGACTATTGACTTTAACTAACCCTCCAGACCTGGAAGGCAGAACCGTGTTTATCATCATTACTAGGCTATAAAGCCAATCTGTGGATACATAAATCAACCAAACGTTACTGATGGTGTCTGCTTCCAAAAAGGTCTTGCCACAGAATGTTTTGCGTGAGGCTTGTTGACGCACATTTCCAGGGAGTGGGGGTAGGCTTCACCAAGCACCCCAAACTGAATTGGTAGACACTGTATTAACACTAGGGCACTTGTCTCGTTAAAATAAAACCCGTCCGTTTTGTAGGACTATTACTAAATCGTCACTGTTTAGCGAGACACGTTACTTGGACGCAAAGCCGCTACTAGCCGCACCGCGTCCTCTAAATGGGGAAGATTAAGGAAATGTGAGGTGACGAAATACCACTTCGGCGCTCAACAAGTACGATCGTAATGCATTTTGCTAGAGACTGAGTCTACGGTGCGCTTGTGCTAGATTTGTGCTATAATAGTAAAGAAGGCGGCTAGACCGCCGTAAGGGTAATTTCACAGGGTAGATTCACAGTAGTCTGTATTTAGAACTACTCAATACTTGTCTTCCTCAATGCAGTTGGACTTAGCAGCACTCTGCCTTAGGATTGAGTAAGACATTTAATTCATGCCTAGGGAACGTGTTCTTTTAGAATCGTATTAGGGTCGTTAGAGGCTCTATGCGTCAGGTCTAGCAGAACACGTAGAATGAGACAAACGTTGTAAAACGGTTCCCGATCTCACTGAAGTGGGTACATTGTAATTAAATAAATTAACGTAACTATAAATAATGAATTAAAGCGCAAGCGTAACGATCCCTTTACCTTCTTCACCGACGAGACTGTGTGTTGACCCACAGCTCATTTCATTAATAATGATTATTCTCGAGACTTGATTCTCTATTATAATAACTAGTAATTCTTGAATATTACTAGATCTTTTATCCCAAGGCTCTACTATAACAATCATTACTGAGTCTTAATTATCTACTCTATTAACTTCACCTTCGCCTCAGATCAATAATATTAGACCTTTAGGAGAGTTTTATCTAAAACTCTATTATAATTATAATGACTCTTGAGCCTAGAATCTCAACTCTTTTATCCAGTAATTCTTGAATATTGTATCTTTAATACCAAGCCAATAATTGAGTCAAAATTGTACGAGCACGCGCCTTGCAGATGTGAGGTATCGTGTGAGTAATGTCTGTCTAAATACCCGTTACACTAGTGTAAGGGCTACTCACAAGTTTCTATAATAATATTATAATATTATACTTTGCATTCCCCTATTATCTTGTTAACTTTCTAAAACCACTTCCAATTTCATTACTATGAATTCCTAAGCCTCATATACCATTCTTTTCAATCCTTTCCTTGCTCTATTATTGAGACAAGGTATTGGACTTCTTCACTTTTGGAATTCATTTAATCTATGTCGGTGGGAGGGTGACCAGTCCGGGACGAGCCCTACAGAGTCGCGCGGAAGGCGGGGCGCGGCTCTTCCCCCTACGGGGGAACCGACCCAAACACTTATGGTACCTTAATGTAGGAAAAACGAAAATTTTATCAGCCTGGGGTAATTTAGGAACAGTCACATGTGGTGCCGTGACCAGGATTCTCGTCATTAAATGTACTGATTCACTTCAGTGCAACGAGAAAGAGCAAAATAAGGGTTACTACGAAAATAACGCAACGTAATTATAAAATGGTTCTATCGATTGTTAGAGACGGCAAATGTCACCACGGATACAATTAATTACAACTTATGTTAAATAAAGGCACGGTTTGATAGTGGTGGTTGAGTTCTTCAACTACTGGTAGTGGGTACAATTCCCACATGATTTATTAGTTGATGTGTTTAGATTTCATTGTGATGAATCTTGGGTTCGATTCCCGACAGATGTATTTGATTTTATGGGTTTTGATTCCTGCGTCACGGGGGTTCAAGTCCCGCATGAATAGGATTGTAGGACTTTGGTTCCGGTTATTACTAGAAGTGGGTTCGATTCCCACATGCACGGACGTATTTTTAAGTAGGTAATAGTAAGTTATGATTGTTGTTGGTATATCTGAACTACTGCAATAAAGGGTTCGACTCCCTGCAAACTTAAGTTTCGTTATTGACAGTTTGTGATTTGAAACGTGTTTGAGATTGATATGTGTGGGTGGAGTGAGACACTCCCTTATTAAGGGTAATACTAATATTATTAGTAAATAAGACAAACTAGGAGTGAAGCTCTTTATTTATTTATTTTAGGAGAACAACAGCTATAATAGGTGCATTATACAATGGCATATAATACCTAGGGCAAATTACATGTTTCTCACGGATAGAAACAGTAAAAGTAGCGCAAATCATAGGATCAGTAATAAAGACTATTAGATGGAATAGAATATATAAAGACATATAAGGTACAATAAGCATTATGCACTCTGAAAGAAGTCGGTGGTTAACCGAGTGTGTGTAGAATAGAAGTTGGTAGCAAATAAGTCAAATGAGAGCTCTTTACAAAGAATATTTAAGCCCTTACTCAATCGCACCATGCATGAGAACTTTGCATGTAGTTATAAGAAGAAGGACGAATGGAGATAGGTACATAGAATCTAAACGATTTCGTATAGCATTACAACTAAGTTACCAAGAGGGTACACCTTAAGTGCTAGCTTTTGCCCGCGACTTCGTCCGCGTGGAGTTCGGTTTTATCGCAATATTGGGAGACGATTTGGAGACAGAGAGTGGCCTTTGTCCTTTCCCAGGATGCAGTCGATCTAACTGTCAAATCTTATCAAGATCCGTTTTTAGTTTAGGTGTGAAAGGGTAACATGTAGACGGGCATGTGCAGTTGCTTTCGAAGTTATAATATTAGTATGGATTGCTATAAGAAGTATAAACAATTCTTCCCAACTCTGGTGTCGGAAGCATATGTCATATAATTGAATAGATACTCGTGTGGTCATATTTCAAATTCCAGGATATCTAAGTCCTCGCTTAACTGCGACAACGCCAAGTCTGATCCATGTGCTTGGTTTAAAGTTTCGTCAAAACCGGCCGGCACTGACTGACGTCAACAGCATCTGTAGCGACACTCCTGTTACGAAGCTAAGTTTCAATTCTATTTGTACATTAGGCTTGCCCGTTAATATTGCGCGGTATAATTTTGTTATCTCACAAACTTATTATTTTGTTTTAGGGCTATATTCCTTAACTAAAGGAAGCAATAATTATTGCTTCAGACATTCTAGAAAATTCTTTTACCAATATATTATAACCGGAGAGAGGAATAGACAATATTTTGTCATATAAAGCCAATAATTGTTACACAGTCTAGGATGCCTATGTTTTCCAATCAGTATCATTTTCCAACTCTTATTGGATTTTAAACTGCTCTAACCTCTTAGAATCAGAGGGGGGCGACCAATTGGAATGAAATCTAATATGTTTATGTGCGGACTATTTCAGCTTCTCCTGGATACGACTGCGGGCAGCTGACTAAGCTGACTCAGCAACTCAGTCGGTAGTTGCATAAGGAGATTCTTCTGTCCAGTTGAAACTTCCCTATGTTGAGTTTAGAACGAGGGAGTACTGTTCATGGGTAGTGTACCACGATAACACAAATACTCTTGAGGAGACCCTGGTATGTAAAATTACATTATAAGCATGCACAGGTCCTCCAAACTTAATTGAAAAGAAGTTACGTAATTTAAATAATGATGCAAGAGTATTTCCAGTAACTGGAAATACAAATATCATGGAGAAATTATAGTATCAATTGAAGATGCTTCTGCGAAACGCTACTAAATTATAGCAGCCATTGCATCTTATTGGGATCTTGTTGAATTCTCGTTCCAATTAGAATACTTATAAGTATTTGTTCAGATGAGCATAGCAGATAGGTGTTAGTATTTATATTCAGTGACACTTACAGGGAGCGCATTGTTCATCCTTTTGTAAAAGCTCATCCGCTGTAGAATCAGAGGGGAGTGACTAATTGGAATTACACCTAATATGTTTGTGTGCGGACTATTTCAGCTGCTCTTGAATATGACTGCGGGCAGCTGACTAGCAGCTCAGAGTTGCATAAGGAGATGCCTCTGTTCAGCGGCAACAGCTGTGGGCTGAGATTCGACAGAGGGAGCACTGTACATAGGTAGCGTGCCGTAACTACTCAAATACTCTGAAGAGAGACTCTGGTATGTAAAACCAAATTATAAGCATGCTCAGGTCTTCTGAACTTATTTGAAGCGCGGTTATGCAATTTAAATAATGAGACAAGAGTATTTAAAAGAACAATATGTCCAAGATTATGGTGAAATTATAGTATCCATTAAAGATGCGTCTGAAAAACAGTACACAATTATAGCAGACATTGCATCTTATTATGATCTGATTGGATTCATGTGCCAACTGGAATGCTTACAATTATTTGGTTTGATGAACATAGCAGATAGAAATGAGTATAGGATCCAGTAACACTTTCAAGGAAAGACACAGTTCACCCTAATGTGAAAAGTCATCCGCTGTACTGCGTCACGCGTCTGATTTTCAGAGGGGGGAATGTGACTGTTTGTCACGTACTCCTATTTAATAACAAAATATTATACTTATTTTAAAACCAACACTTGGTTCGGGACACTTAGAAACGCATAAATTCTCTATTTAATGACAGGCAAACTAGGGATAATGACAGCCGACGGGTCGAAAGCAATAATTCAGCAAATTCTAAAGAAACGAGTAAAATATCTGATTTCTAAGCGCCACTTACAATACTTGTATCACATCTGGTTATCATAAGTCGGGCCCATCGGTACCCAAATGGACCCTTGAAACAATTGCACAAAAACGGTCATAAATCTGCGAAAGTGTGGGAACATGGGTTAAGCATGGTGTTTTGGAGGAATTTAGGAGACTGATGCAATCAGGCAAGACAGTCGGTTTTGAAACCGCTATACGAAACGGACGTCCTGGTACAGAGTAGGAAGGATAGGCAGCTTGGTGTACGCCATGGGTTATGTCCGAGTAGGCTGTTGCAAGGCAGCGAGTATTAAGATTTAAGTCAAGTAAAGGCCAGATTAGACTAAGCAGGTACTTAACGTTGTATACGTGTGTGCGTGTGTGTGTTGGTGCGACTGGGTGAGTCTTTTACTACAATAATTATCCTAGGCTGATAGGATAGGTTTATATTACCTGCCCATCTCCCAATCCGTACCTTGACAGATAATTGTCAGTTGCGTTTGGTTATAGGGAAACGGGGAAGGCCTTCCCCTATACTTGACACTGAGCACTAGTGCTCCTGACTATTGACTTTAACTAACCCTCCAGACCTGGAAGGCAGAACCGTGTTTATCATCATTACTAGGCTATAAAGCCAATCTGTGGATACATAAATCAACCAAACGTTACTGATGGTGTCTGCTTCCAAAAAGGTCTTGCCACAGAATGTTTTGCGTGAGGCTTGTTGACGCACATTTCCAGGGAGTGGGGGTAGGCTTCACCAAGTACCCCAAACTGAATTGGTAGACACTGTATTAACACTAGGGCACTTGTCTCGTTAAAATAAAACCCGTCCGTTTTGTAGGACTATTACTAAATCGTCACTGTTTAGCGAGACACGTTACTTGGACGCAAAGCCGCTACTAGCCGCACCGCGTCCTCTAAATGGGGAAGATTAAGGAAATGTGAGGTGACGAAATACCACTTCGGCGCTCAACAAGTACGATCGTAATGCATTTTGCTAGAGACTGAGTCTACGGTGCGCTTGTGCTAGATTTGTGCTATAATAGTAAAGAAGGCGGCTAGACCGCCGTAAGGGTAATTTCACAGGGTAGATTCACAGTAGTCTGTATTTAGAACTACTCAATACTTGTCTTCCTCAATGCAGTTGGACTTAGCAGCACTCTGCCTTAGGATTGAGTAAGACATTTAATTCATGCCTAGGGAACGTGTTCTTTTAGAATCGTATTAGGGTCGTTAGAGGCTCTATGCGTCAGGTCTAGCAGAACACGTAGAATGAGACAAACGTTGTAAAACGGTTCCCGATCTCACTGAAGTGGGTACATTGTAATTAAATAAATTAACGTAACTATAAATAATGAATTAAAGCGCAAGCGTAACGATCCCTTTACCTTCTTCACCGACGAGACTGTGTGTTGACCCACAGCTCATTTCATTAATAATGATTATTCTCGAGACTTGATTCTCTATTATAATAACTAGTAATTCTTGAATATTACTAGATCTTTTATCCCAAGGCTCTACTATAACAATCATTACTGAGTCTTAATTATCTACTCTATTAACTTCACCTTCGCCTCAGATCAATAATATTAGACCTTTAGGAGAGTTTTATCTAAAACTCTATTATAATTATAATGACTCTTGAGCCTAGAATCTCAACTCTTTTATCCAGTAATTCTTGAATATTGTATCTTTAATACCAAGCCAATAATTGAGTCAAAATTGTACGAGCACGCGCCTTGCAGATGTGAGGTATCGTGTGAGTAATGTCTGTCTAAATACCCGTTACACTAGTGTAAGGGCTACTCACAAGTTTCTATAATAATATTATAATATTATACTTTGCATTCCCCTATTATCTTGTTAACTTTCTAAAACCACTTCCAATTTCATTACTATGAATTCCTAAGCCTCATATACCATTCTTTTCAATCCTTTCCTTGCTCTATTATTGAGACAAGGTATTGGACTTCTTCACTTTTGGAATTCATTTAATCTATGTCGGTGGGAGGGTGACCAGTCCGGGACGAGCCCTACAGAGTCGCGCGGAAGGCGGGGCGCGGCTCTTCCCCCTACGAGGGAACCGACCCAAACACTTATGGTACCTTAATGTAGGAAAAACGAAAATTTTATCAGCCTGGGGTAATTTAGGAACAGTCACAATAGCTTGATGTGCTTGCATCTGTACTAAGATACTACTACACGATACGATACTTATGTTGATGGATGGATGGTTTTAAACCTTTTTAGTCGTTGAAATATACACGTGAGAACGATGCAGAACTTAATAAAAGCGTCCTTAATTACAAGATTTTAAAAAACAATTCAAAATTAATTTAAATATTAAAACAGCCGTGGCAGCTAAGAGGTGACCAGCCCCTACTGACGGTGCCCGCTCATGAACATGACGCATGGATTAGCACCATTCAGCTCAACCATTTTGATGGGAGCTAAATGGTCCAAAATACCGCCACCACCAGTGAGACATTACAGGGAGCATGACATGCTCTCAGCCGCCAGCGCACATTCAAGTCAATGTAAGACGTACTCAGTAAATTGTAGCTTTATAGTAGGTACATAGTACTCACAAACGTGCTATGCAATTATACAATGCTAAGAGATTGAAGTTATATAATGCAAAAAGTTTTTGTGAATCTTCAGCAGCTCCAGGAGTAATCTCAGATGCTAATCAATTAGTTTAGGATATTAAAAAAAAAAGAAAGAATATTCAATAATGTAAACAATTGGAGCAGCTCAATCCCAAGCCCTTTTGTCTTCAATAAAGTCTTTGACAGTATAATAAGCATTCTGGCACAACTTGCGTTTAACGAACGATTTGAATTTATTAAGGCTTAGATCTTGAACGTGCCAAGCCACGTTCAAGATCTAAGTTTATTATAAAAGCGTATACATTGACATCTGAACGAGCCTCCTATTTTTTTGAGCCTTGTAGTGGGTACAACAAATTTGTGTTTGTTCCTAGTATTCTTATCATGAATATCACTATATTTTTTAAACAATTTTATATTTTTATGGGCATACAAAAGATTTTCAAAAATAAACTGTGAAGGTACAGTCATTACATTTATTTCTTTAAATTTTTCTCTCAGAGAGTGTCTCGGACTTAATTTATAAATTGCTCGAACAGCTCTTTTCTGTAAAACAAAGATAGTCTGAATATCGGCGGCATTTCCCCACAATAGAATACCGTACGACATTACACTATGAAAATAGCTAAAGTACACTAAGCGGGCTGTCTCTGTGTCAGTTAAAGTACGAATTTTTCTAACAGCGTATGCTGCGGAGCTTAGTTTTTTTGACAATTTATCTATATGTGGCCCCCACTGAAGCTTAGCATCCAAAGTTAAGCCCAAGAATACTGTGGTATCTTCAGGATTCAATTCTTCGCCCTTTACCAACACTTTGGTTTCCACCTGTCTAACGTAAACTTAATACATTTGGTTTTTTTTTCATTAAGAAGTAAGTTATTAACATTAAACCAATGAACTACCGTTGCGATCGCACTATTTACATCGTCAGTAGCCGGCTGCTGACGTTTAAGTTTAAACAAAAGTGAAGTGTCATCTGCAAATAACACTATATCATGACTATTTTTTTTTATGAGGTAAGGCAATTCGTTAATATAAATAAGAAACAAAAAAGGGCCAAGAATCGAGCCCTGTGGGACTCCCATTGTTACTATAGATCCGGGAGATCTTCTTCCATTAACGTCAACGCTCTGAATTCTATTACTCAAGTACGAAGTAAGAAGATCCAGAGCGGTGCTTCGGATCCCGTAATGGCGGAGTTTCCTGATTAATGTTTCATGAAGAACGCAATCGAATGCCTTAGACAAATCACAAAAAATCCCCAAGGCGTCGCATTTATCTTCCCATGCATTGTAAATATGTCCTAAAAGTTCAACACCGGCATCGGTAGTTGAACGACCCCTAGTAAACCCGAACTGTTTGGTGTGTAATAATTTATGTTTGTTAAAAAATCTTTGTAATTGCTCTAGAATTAATTTCTCAAATATTTTACTGAAGGTAGGTAGTATTGAAATAGGTCTATAGTTAGTGGGGTCTGATGTACTACCTGATTTAAAAAAAAAGGTATTACTTTACTATTTTTCATTAGGTCAGGAAACTCCCCACAGTCGATACAATTATTGAAGATAAGAGCTAAATTAGGTGCTACAATGTCAATAACAGATTTAGCAACTTCTACAGAATTACCCCACAAATCTGCAGTCTTTTTTACATTTAAAGTGTGAAAGGTTTTAATTATGTCTCTACAAGTAATATGCTCAAAATGAAATTCCGTATCGCAAATATTAACATGTTCCTTAAGTAAAGACTCAGCAACAGAAGGTGATGAGTTTAAGGATTTAGTAGTTGAAACGGGAATATCCGAAAAGAACTTTTCAAAGGCCGCGGCGACTTGTAAGTCTGATTTAATTATGTTGCCATTAACAGACAAGCTGTAGTCAGAATTTCGGTTACTAGACTTTCCCGTTTCACTATTAATAATGTTCCAAGTCGTTTAAATTACATTACTACTGTTTTTAATCTTCGCACTAAGATAACGCGACTTGGCTACGCAACAAACTTTTTTAAATAATTTTGAGTAATTTCTAACATATAAATTAAATTCAGCAGTATTTACAAAAGTCCTTTCATTGTATAACTCATAAAGGCGTGTTCTACTTCTATGAATACCAGTGGTAGCCCAGTCACTAAAAGATGCGCTACTATTCACCGAGATAGTCTTGGGAATAAAGGTGGAATTAAATTCTTTACAGTACATATTAAAAAAGTCATCATATTGATGAGTACGCTCAGCATGACTAGACTCCACCGGTAATTTACTATTGAGTTTAACTTTAAAGGCTTCCAAACGACTTGCAGTTTTGGGGTTAACCGTGATATACTTCTTAGCCACTTTGCTGTTAATGTTCCGGATAGTAATTTTTTGCCCGCAATGATCAGAATCTAGTAAATTTATAATTTCTTTGAGGCTCGGTATAACATCAGTGTAAATATTATCAAGGCATGTGGCACTAGTAGGTGTTATTCTGGTGGGCTCCAAAAATAGGTTTACAAGATTGTAGGACTGAAACAGACTTATTATTTTACTGCAAGGACCTGAATTTTCTAATAAATTAACATTAAAATCACCGCAAACAACAATGGATTTGTTTGAATTACAAATCTTGTGTAACACTTCATCCATTATCTTTTCAAAGCAGTCATACAATCCTGAAGGGGGTCTGTACACGCTTAATATAATAAATTGCTCCAATTCTATACAGGCTATTTCAACTGTCCGCTCAACAGATAGGCTCACAATATCCTTACGGTCTTTAAATTTAAGCTGGTTACTTACTAAGATTAATGAGCCACCATGTATAGCATTCACTCTGCTGAACGAACTACCAACCTGGTGATTATTAAAATTGAATAAGAACTGGTGGCTTTTTAGCCAATGTTCTGTTATACAAAGAATATCAATACTGTTAAAATTCAAAAATAAATCTACTTCTAAATCTTTGTTCATAAATCCTTGAATGTTTTGATGCACCAGGTTGATACTATTTAGTGTTGAAGAACTTTCTTTTAATTTAGATTCACAATTCTGTACAATATTGCAAGAGGTTGCCTCTAATATTGTCTCAATTTCTAATTTAAATGACTGTAAATGTCAACATTTGATGCCAAATTATTGGCTGAATTATTTAATATGTCATTGCATTGCTCAATAGAAGCAATTTGTTTAGCCAAATTCTTGGCTGTAATAGAAAAGTAATATGATAGCGACACAGCTGTCTGTCTTTTACAATACATAGAAAGATAGTATTTATCCATTAAAAATCTATCTTTTGTCAAATAAAAATGATTACTAACATAATTGTTAGTGTCAATTAAATGAAATGAATCATTATTACATGTCAAATTATGTAAAGTCATATTAATTTTAAATCTAAAGTTGTTTTCTTCCTGTGGCAAACTTTGGCTGTAAGGGTATGTGAACATGACAATTTTTCTTAAACTAAGGTTAGACAGTGTTCTATAATAATAAAGCAATTGGGTTTTGTTCACATTACCTCTGTTACCAACAAACATTAACAATATAGTATCCTGGTTAAAATTCTGAGTATTTTTACATTCTCTTTTTTACGTATTTTTATACACAGTGGCGCTACAATGGTGATATTTACACGGCACACACTCGCGGGTAGGGCTAGTGTCCATTAATCATATAAATGTTGATAGATTAAAATAAACCGCAAATTGAAAAAACAAACTTAATAATTAAATCAATTCGCATACTTTTTGCAGTTGTTTCATCCTAATAGTATTGCTTAATTGTTTGAATTTCGTTGATGCGAATGTTATCCGTGACCCCGGCTGTAAGATGCTATTTTCTAACATTTTAAATAAATCAACGTAAACAATAAAGTTGAATGGAAATATAATGTCTCCATAAAACGAAAATGTGAAAACGTATATATTGTGTTAAATTAATGTCACCATTGTAGCGCCACGAAGTATAACCTAACTTCCAATGTCAAGACACGTCACAATCTCAACATACCAGGAATACATAGCTAGGTAGGTCTACCGAAAAACTCTAATCCCTTTCACGGTCCAACATAATGTCAAAACAAAAATACCTGTACCCCGAAGGGAAATCCCTTAGCTCCGTAGGTACAGAACCCATATATCAAAGAGGCATTTGGACCAAAACTATTTGTGATATTCGAGTCACGTTGAAGTATCAAATTTAATGATTCCACCCTCACTTGGTACGGTCAGCGCCATAAGTTGGTGTACACGAATCCAAAGTTCAAAAATACATTTTTAATTAAAACAGGCAAATTGTTACGTGTGTGTAACATGAAGAGTAAAGAATACTTCAAAGACTTAGTATTACTTAGTAAACGAAATTAATCAACCTGCCCAGTCATTTCCCAAATACGGCTGGGTTCCAGTGTTGAACTCTGGATATTTCTAAGAAAAGAATCTTGAAATACAAAATGTACGCAAAAGAAGTCGAGGGCAACTGCTAGTCTTAAAGAGGAAAGATTTGTATGTAAGTATGTTTGTAACGAATCAACTCAAAAACTGCTTAACGGATCTGGATGAAACATGGCACAAAAATACTTACATCTTTTATGGGGTTCTGTGTTAAATGTTACAACAAAATACCTTGTGACATACTGCAATTAAATGAAAGAAAATTTAAAACTCATATTAAAAGTACACTTTGTAAACAAGCTTATTACCAATTAGAGGATTATATCAAAGATAAGGATGCTTGGAAACATGCTGGTCCTGCTCCACAGGACAATCTAGTGTCTAGACAAAATCAAACTGGTTGCTAAGTTAATTAGGTAATAATTTATAATTTGTACCATATTATTTTATTATATTGGAATAACATCTCACACATTGATTAATTTATTATTGTTAACTTTTAGAATGTTTGTAAATATGTGAGCACCATGTATTTATGACATAATTATGTTTATTTGCCACTGTGTATGCGTTTTTCTTTTCACCTTTTTGGTGTATTGTTTTTATTCTGGGTGCATCGTCTTCACATATAAATACATGTATACAAAACATTGTGAAACATTTTAAAAGAGTAACGGTGGAGTTTCTTGTCCATTCTTCTCCACACGAAACTACCTTTTGGAAGGGGCGACTAGAATCAATTCTATTTCTTGTTAATTTTTGACGTTCAAAAGTGCCTTTCTTGTGCCTATTTGAAATAAATGTTTTGACTTTGACTTTGAATAGATAGTCTTAACTTTTATCCCGAAAAAATTTACGGTTCCCGTTTGATAATTTCCTACATACACGCGGGCGAAGCCGCTGGCAAAAGCTAATTAGGATATAAGTTACTTAAAATAATATTTCAGTTCTACAATATTCAATAGTAAAATTCACGCAAGTCGGCTACATAAGTCAATGATAGATCATTGACTTACGTAGCTGACTGTACGGAGTACCTCTTAGTACAGAGGCCATCACTTCAAGCTACCCCGATCTATCAAATTTCTTTGATAGTTTTAATACTTTATAACAAAAGCATTAGGTTCATTTTCAATTGGGGAAATTTAACAGTTTGTGATAACTTGTTGTGCTGGCGTCTGTCCATGAATAGTATCTAATTGAATGATGTCACGTTGGGGAATCGCTATGGAATGTGCTTGAAATTATGATATGTGTATGTTTAAGTTTGTGTTTCTATGTAGAAGGAAATATGACGTAATTAAGTACAAGGTTTGGTGATACGTCATAACTCTTCGATGTGTAGGTAGGTATCCAATTTAACGATCAGTCAATGACAAACTTTAGATAGGTAGCACATATCAGCGACAAAGGAAATGTACCAAGGGACAACCACCTCCAGTAATATTTTAATAGTACTTCAGAGTAGGAAAGACATGGAGAAGTACGTACTGTATAACTCTATCTCTTTCTCACATTGCAGTATTATTGAAATAACCGGTACTGCTAAGACGGATAGAAAAAAAACACAGAAAACTCTGATAGACAACACCGACCTCATTTACTTGTAAAATATATTTTTTTGCCTTTTTTTTTTTTTTTAAGGCTGGGAAATCATCCAATGACTGCTCCCGCTCTGGGTGGAGCGGAAGGGAGTGTCAGACTCTTACTGACTAAAACCCATCCATGCTCCTTCCGTAGCCCTTTATGTTCCAGGGTAGCGGTAACCCTTTCGGACAATCCCGCTTACCCGGCAGGCTTGGCCCTGAGGGGCCCCTTCATATGCTGACATCTCTTTGAGGCGCGCGTGGAACATAAACGCGCCGTACGGCACGGGTCTGGTGCTGATCGGACGGTGAGTCACCCATTACTCACCGCCGCAGGCCCGCGCCTACGGTGGCCGGGAGTCGTCACGTGGCTCCCGACGCCCGGAGCGTCTCCCGCGGCGGCTGGGACGGGAGGACCTTTCTCTCTCCCATCCCGCCACCTCCTTCGCGAGCATGACTTGTAAAAGTATTTATGAAAGCTAATTCAAAGAAATAAATATCATAATTATTATGACATTTATCTCTGTTAACAGTATCAAACTTCAGCGGGATTATCCGAAAGGATTACTGCTACCCTGGAACATGCCTAAAGGGCTAAGGAAGGAACATGGAAGGGTTTTAGTCAGTAAGAGTCTAGGCTTTTTTTTTTTTTTTTTAAGGCTGGGAAATCATCCAATGACTGCTCCCGCTCTGGGTGGAGCGGAAGGGAGTGTCAGACTCTTACTGACTAAAACCCATCCATGTTCCTTCCGTAGCCCTTTATGTTCCGGGGTAGCGGTAACCCTTTCGGACAATCCCGCTTACCCGGCAAAGAGTCTAGGCTGGAGGATCATTTTTGATGATTTCCACACCCAAGAAAGAAAAAAATCAGTATCAAACTATTAATTCCCAATAACCTAAGTATACTAGTATTTTTTATTATTTTTATTTTTTATTTATTTAGTATAACCAACTTGCATTAACAGTCTAACAACCACACAAACAAGTTATTGGTCTGATATTCGAGGGTATACTATGTAGTATATTACCTGGCAAGTATAGTACCTATTAATATTAGTTTGATATGAACTACCTATCATTGCAAGTTAAGTTGAAGTAAGTAGATTTGAGGACTTATGTCCTTATAAGTTGTGACTATGCAGCTAATACCCAAAGAATCTTACGGTCAAGGCCGAGATATTGCAAAAATAAATAACATTTAATAAATATCATAATTATTATTATGACTTAGTAGTATCAAACTACTAATTCCCAATAACCTAAGTATACTAGTATTATATTCGTAGGTATACCATGTAGTATACTACATAGTAGTAGTAATATTAAATGATAGAAGTATACTACGTAACAATTATACTACCTACTAGTAATACTAGTTTCTTATGAACTTGCCATCAGAAGTGAGAAGATTCGAGGAATTACGGGCTTATAAGTTGAACTTAGGCAGCTAATATCCAAGGAAGCTCACGGTCAAGGCCGAGATATTGGAAATATAATAACATTTAATAAATACGTAATACTACATACCTAGTAGTATACTACGTAACAAGTATAATACCTATTAGTAATACTATGTAGTTTCATAATATGAACTTGCCATCAGAAGTGAGAAGATTCGAGGAATTACGGGCTTATAAGTTGAACTTCGGCAGCTAATACCCAAGGAAGCTCACGGTCAAGGCCGAGATATTTCTGTCCTAAGGGTTATGCACAGATTCTGATTTATGTATTTGAAGCTAATGAAGGTTTGGAGTCGATGTTGAATTTCCCTATCAATCGCGCATCGTTTTAAGTAGGATATCTGATTTGCATTTGACATTTCCTTCAATGCAAATTGATATGAAACGAATTCTCCTTCTCGTCGTTCTGCCTTATAAATACCTACTTTTAACATAACGATAAAGTTTCCATAAATGATAAGGGGGCCTAGGCAATTTTCAATCGCTCCGTGTCAATTCGATTTCGAAGATTGTTGATCGAACAATTCGTTATCTCAGCGATTCGGATTGTCAAGAAAGGCACTTGTCAACGCATTCGTATGGGAATATTAATCAAGCTTCGTTACACTATTTGACATTGTCTGGCACTTAGAGATCGAAAACTATTGATCACGTGACATTTCGAAAGCTTATGCCAATTCCATTTATTTCGGACTAGCACTTTGCCCGCGGCTTCGCTCCCGTAATCTTTCCCGCGGGACCCGTTATTTTTCCCGGGACAAAAGTAGCCTATGTTACTTCCTGAAAACTAAGCTTTCTAATGGTGAAAGAATTTTTGAAATCGGCACAGTAGTTTTTGAGTTTATTCATTACAAACATACACACAAAAATACAAATCTTTCCTCTTTAAAATATTAGTATAGTTATAAATTTATCTAATTGCGTTATCGTTAATGAAAATGTGACTTTGTCTAGGCCCCCAGATGTTTAAACTGTATAGCATAATCGACATAGCCTTTAAATCCGCGAATCGTAACATTAATGTTCTTTGATCGACAGATTTTTTGTAGTCTATTTGGTTAGAAGGACATAATAGGTACAGACGCCAGCACATCAAGCTATCCCTAACTGTCAAACTTTCTCAATTAAAAATGAACCTTATGTCTTTGCAATAAAGTTGAAATACTATCAAAGAAATTTGACAGATTGTGGTAACTTGATGTGCTGGCCTGTGTACCTACTAGCTGCACCCGCGTGGATCTAATTATTTTTTCTAAAATCTTAAGTTAGGTTACTCCTTATAACATCAACTAACGGTCAGTGAAACTCCTGTCAAAATCGGTCCAGTCGTTTGGGAGATAAGCCAGAGTAAACAAACAAACAGACAGACAGGCAGAAAAAAATTAAAAAGAGATTTTTTGTTCTAAGTACCGTACTTATAAACATCCATAAGCATTTAGTAAAAAGTCGTTCAAGACACTTACACATCCGACATACTTTTCATAAAGGGGATTTATCATGTTGTCTATTTCCGGACATGCGACATTCTAGCCTAGTTAAACACGCCACAATAAATCATCAAACTTGCCTACGTCATCATAAAATAGACACAGCCGCCACAATACCGTGACATAGCCGACATGACCCCTTTAAATCCGTGGCTCGATGTACTGGTTTCTTTCATTCACAGCCGTAACATGGAGACTGTTTTCTAACGCATTATGTTATGTTGAAGTGGACCCATTGCGGGTACAGTTCTAGGATATGACGGTTTCCTCACGATGTTTTTCTCACCTTGAAGATAATCGTCTGATCCATATTAAAGAACATCAGCGGCTATGTAATAACAGCCGGTCGGATCGATCCATCTGGTTAAGCTACGCTAGCCGAGGTTGGTCCGTAGATGTCGACCATACTTACATATTGAGACACCTGCGTGCCTCGGAAAGTACGCTAAGCCGTTGGTCCCGGCTGTCTTTCGTGGAACTTTGATAGTCGTTATGGGTAGTTAGAAACCCGAAAGTCTGACAGCAAGTCTTACCAAGCAAAGCGGGATTGTCCGAAAGGGTTACCGCTACCCCGGAACATAAAGGGCTACGGAAGGAACATGGATGGGTTTTAGTCAGTAAGAGTCTGACACTCCCTTCCGCTCCACCCAGAGCGGGAGCAGTCATTGGATGATTTCCCAGCCTTAAAAAAAAAAAAAAGTCTTACTAAGCAGTGAGTATCGTATTATCCAACTACTGACCGGGTTATGGAGCTCAGATAGGTAATCACTCCATGTAAAATACTGGTATTCAGCTGCATCCGGTTAGACTGGAAGCCGACCCCAACATAGTTGGAAAAAGGCTAGGCAGATTGATTATTCGATTCCTTTAAGAGTCTTCATAAGTTATCTATTTCCGGACATAAGACAATCTTGCCTCGTTAAGCACGCCACAGTAAATTATCAAACAAGCTTACGTCATCGTTAGACAGACAGAGACACCACAATACCGTGACGTAGTCGTAAACGACATAGTCCGTAAATCCGTGACTCGTAACAATAATGTTCTTTGAATTACAACCGTAACATGAAGGCGAATATCCCACGTTTTTTAACGAACCAGAAGAAGGATCTACTTTTCATCAAATACTCAATCTCAAATTAAAGTATTTATTTCAAATAAACCAATTACAGGCACTTTTGAATTGTCAAGGCGTCAGTCAGTCAGAGACATGAAGCTAGTTGCCCATTCCAAAGCAGTAGGTACCTATGGAGAAGAACCGGCAAGAAACTCCATGGACACTCTTTTAAACATAATATTGGTTACATATTAATATTATACATGTGAGAACGATGCAGAACGTTAAAAGCATCCGATATAAAATCTGTAAAAACTATGATTAGCCGCTAAGAGTTGACCAGTCCGTTGATTTCTTTAATTCTTTTTTTTTTCTTTCAATCTTGCACTATTCCCGCGGCTTCGCTCCCGTGGTCTTTGCTGCGGGACCCGTTATTTAACTCGGAATAAACAGTAGCCTATATTACTCCCTTTCCGACCCGACTTTCTTCTAAATATATAGATTATTAGTAGACAAATAAGTTTCATGTTCAAATGAAAAACAAAAACAATCGCTCGTCTTAAAAATTTCCATCGCCGTACAGAAATTAAATATTATGCGAAGATATAATCGTAAAGTTGCATTTAATGATAAAAGTATTGTATTTGATTCTAAAAATCTGTGACGTCATATTGTTATATTTCATACAAACCACGTACTAATTCCGCGTTTTGACAGTTCATAAAAAGTAACGTTATTGGTATTATTGATCGAAGACTACCCTTTCAAATACCCAGTTAAAAGATAAACGTTTTTTGAAGAATAAATCACCTACATATTTTCTGTCGGAGAAAATTAAAACTTCACTCGTAGTCGACATAAATTAAATATTGGTAATTTGGTTATCGTTATTGAGCCGATAAATTGATATTCTTATTTTTGTTTTTTTTTTTATCCGGAACTTAAAGCTCGACCAATTGATGTTATTTACAGCCGTAACATAAAGATCAATATTTTATTTATTTCTGAAAGAGTGAAGACTTAGTTGGACGTAGATCTTAGCCACAGACTTAATATTATTATACAATGTATTGAGCCAACGTTACAATTATTATAACCTTATAATTAGGTAAACTTAATGTCGGTCCGTACTGATAGCAATATTCATTTTTTACGATGGTCCCCAAACTATTAAACGGCGCCTGTACCTATCTTAGAAATATTATTTGTTTCTAATGACTCAGGCTTTTCATTTTGGAACTTTATTTCTATATCCTGGGATGACAAAGTTAGGTATGCTTAGTCGGTATTTCCGGAAATTCGACCTCCTTGCTTCATTACTAAAACACGCTACTACCACTATTCCATACTACCACATTTACGACGTGACCATTAAATCCATGACTGAAAACATTAATAATTCTATAACACGAAATGAACCTAAAAAACCCTTCAGAGACTTTATCATTCGCATGTCTGAACTAATTTCAGATTTTTTTAAATTATTTTTGAATTTAGAACTTAGTCTTTTGTAGAACTCACAAGAGTTTTTATTGGTCATGAAAACGAAAGAAACACTCTCATTCCAATAGCGACTTTATATCTGCTTTTTACAGTAAACGGTTAAACTGAAGATATGTTTGTAAAAAGATAGGAGTGACCCCTCATCGGGTAGGTAGGCTACTTGAGAACATTGCCTAGGTAGGGCCTACTTAGATAATAATTATATCATTCTGTTTAATATATCATTCTGGTAAAATATCGCCATCACACTTCTTCTTTTCGAATCGGTGGCAAAGGTAAAAATTATGTAGGTACCTACATTATTACATGATTTTTTAAATGAGTTGGGCCCGAGTGCCTAAGCCAATCGCGGCATCAGTGGTGTTTTAAGTCCTCAAAAGTACCCAAATCCCATCACAGATAAACTACTTACTAATTGAAGCAAAAAGTTGGTAGGCAGGAAGTTAAATATTGCTATACCTAAGGAAAAGTTTTTGAGAAATAAGTACTTACCAAAAAGTTAGATACACATTATTACACTAATTTTAATAATCCTTGAAATAATTTAATAGGTAGGTAGGTGTCTATTACTTTTACATCACACGAGTTACTGGAAATCTAACATTTACTTATTTATTTATTAAGCTAATAATTTACACAAAACTTTTACGAAACAAGCAAGAATGCCTAAACACCACATCCAAAATTTTAAGCGTTACAAATACTACTCGAAAACATTTTCCAACTAGATTACTTTCGTAACTTAAGTCAGTTAGCCAGGGCAGCAAAGAGCCGACTCCTTCTCCCGGCGCCTAAGGTGGTACTGAAGCATGCCTGTTTCCAACATACCCAGCAAACAGTTTTCCCACTGCTCCTTTCCTTCATAGTTACGATGCGCAAACCTGCGGGAAAAGCGTTTCCACGTGATAAGGTTTGTTTATTTTAGCTCAATTTAACGCCATCTCTTGCCTGGTGCTAAAAGTAACAACGTTGAGATTGATGACATCCGCTCAAATAATCTATAGTGTAACACATAGATGTCGTTAGTAGCTGCTTTGCTAACTTTGCTTTTAAAACTATGTAAAAATATTAAAAAGTATTGTTTTTCGATTTATATTTATTTTTGATATATATATATATTTCTGGATTTTATAATTTACTTAAATTTTATATTTTTGGGTTCTGCGAATTACCTCCTGGTAATAAAATCGAATGTCATGACAAAGTTGGAAACGAACTGTCAGATTCGTGTTCTGGAAAATTGTACACGAATAGAGATTGACACGCTTTCTTCTATTTTTCTAATAACTGTAGTAACGATAACCATATTTTATAACTTATTTGTTGTTCCCGGTGTTATTAGTAAGCTAGAAAAAGAAAAACCGCAAAAATGAGTACAATATTGGAGAAAATTGCGGGAATAGAGTCCGAGGTATGTAGTAGAAGAGGTTATATTAAAAATTCAATGGTTTTGTAACATAATATTGTCAATCTTTCACTAAAACATTCATTCGTACAAAACGTCCACAAAATTCAGCTATGGACGGTATTTTACATCTTTATTGTTATACTTTAACAATTTATTCACAACTTTACAGATGGCTCGGACGCAAAAAAATAAGGCAACTGCACTCCATTTAGGTATACTAAAGGCCCGGTTAGCTAAATTGAGGCGTGAACTGATCACTCCCAAAGGTGGCGGCGGGGCAACCGGCGAAGGTAAATAATCATATAAACTAATATTATAAAGCTGAATAGTTTGTTTGTTTGAACGCGCTAATCTCTAGAACTACTGGTGCGAATTGAATTTTTTTTTTTGTGTTGGATAGTCCATTTATCGAGGAAGGCTATGTAACATCACGCTACGACCAATAGGAGCCGAGCAGCGGGTGAAACCGCGAATGAGCAGCTAGTATTTTAGAACTGGTGAAATGTGGGTGTTCTATTGGTACACCGCTGCCCAACCTTTCGTGGAAACGAGGCGTGATGTTATGTTATAACGTATGCTTGCTAAAATTACATATTAGAAGTAATAACGGATTCCCTGTATAAAGAACGCCCAATTAAATCAGTAACAGAAAAATAAGTCATTGAAACAAAAAGATCCATTCAAAAATTTTATGAAACTGAACTGCAGCTATCTATTAAGTCCCAATTTAAATTTAAACTAATTTATCTTAAATGTCATATCAGAGATTATTAATAGTATATCGGTAAAACCATTTTATGAAAGAGTGGGCACTGTTTGCTTAAAGGGAGGTTCCAAACCTGTCTTAATGTACATATCGTCGCCTTAATTCTAATATGTCGTATCTCAATTTTGAACGTAACCGACATTTTTGTGTGCTTTGAATAAAGGCGACAAAGTGCATCTTTCTCTTTCTTTACTTTGCAAAGTTTGTATGAAAAAGAGTGAGATAAAAGACTTGACGTAATGCGACGTATCTCGGATCGCTCGATCTTTCTGCGAATATGCATTAACTCATTGAGTCACCATAGTTAGTCGACATCGCGCAGGTTGCTCTGCGATTTAAGTGATGTGTGATTGTTTTTAGAAGCTGCCAAGGTATGAAATCGTTTTTATTTTGTTATTTGACATTTGTTTACTGTTTTATAACATACTTCATTTGTGCAAAACCACTTATAATATAATAATTACGAGTTTAAAAGTGCCTTTTGAGATACGACCTATTCGAATTTAAATTTTATAGTTTGCCTTTGAAATACGACCTATTCACATGGATTTTTGTCATTGCTTTTAGATATCATCAAAATGGATTTGTTGCAGTCAGATGATGAGGAACAGGAAATCCTTCAAATATTAGCAGAGAATGGCATAAAAGTAACGAATCCTAAGAAAAAACATCAGAGCCGGATACAAATTTTAGAGAACATTTTAGTATACAAACCAGACAACGAACTCCTTCATGCAATTAATATAGCAGCCGAATCTGATCCTTCCATTAAGTGCCCAAAAGAATCCCCTTTAGAAGTTGATGTACAAGCGTCGAACTTGGGTTCATTACTTAGTGTTGCTACTGAAAATGGTCTTGAAATTGAATTTGAAGACACATTTTCTGTTACCGGGATTGATGCAGGTGCCCCTAAATCGAATGCTTTTATTAAAATATGCGAAGCTTCGGAAGGTGTCAGTGAATTGGAAATCACGCATTTTGCTACCAATGATAGTCAAACAATTGGAGTTGTAGAATTGGATGACTCTACTGAACCGATTATAGACACAGAAACGTTGGTTGTGGAATCTGGACTTGAAACAATTGACACTGAAGAACCAGAGAACAAGCCCAAACGCAGAAAACATGCTGCTTGTACAGAATGGCAAAGAAATATAACGAAAGAAAAGAGAATGCGGGGAGAGAGTTATTCAGGATATTCTGATGCAGATGGGTCCAACATGTGACTCCAACTTCTGCAAAAATAGCGCCAAGCGGTTTTGCTCCGAGTTCGGAGAGCATGACAGACAATTTATTTTTGATAACTTTTGGAAGGAGCTCGATTGGTCAGGGAAGAAAAGTTTTGTTTCTTCAATGATAGACAAGATCCCAATCAAACAAAAGACAGTTGATTCACATAAAAGACAACAAAGCTATGTATACTATCTAAAGCTGAATGAGGAAACAAACCAAGTCTGCAAAAAAATGTTTCTGAATACTTTAGGAATCAGAGAACGCATGGTTCTTACCTGGATTTCAGAAGCAAAGTCGGGTATCTCATTAACTGAGACTACAAAGCAAAAAAGCAACAGAGGCAAAAAAAGATCTACTGAGACACCAACCTCCAGTGGAATCAGTCAAGCTGAACATCTGCTAAAGTTTTTTGAAGAAATACCTAAGCTACCCTCACATTATTGTAGAAGCACATCAACGAAACTATATCTTGAACCAGTATTCGAAAGTAAAAGCCATGTATACAACATTTACAAGGAAAAATGCGCAAGCGATAAGGTGAAACCAATATCAGCTTGTTTTTTTTTTAACAAGTTTGATGAACTGAACTTAAGCATTACCAAGCCAAAGAAGGATAGGTGTGATGTTTGCTGCGGTTATGAAACCAAAAACGTGACAGAAGAGGTTTACAAAAAACATATTGAGAAGAAAAAGGCTGCAAGACTAGAAAAAGAAGCTGATAAAAAGTTGGCTATTGACGGAAAAATTACGGTTCTTACTGTAGATTTGCAGAGCGTGAAGGTTTGTCCTAAAGTTCAAGCTAGTGCTGTCTATTACAAGACAAAACTTTGTTGTCACAATTTTACAGTTTACAACTTAGCAACTCACGAAGTAACCTGTTATTGGTGGCATGAATGTGAAGGCGAGCTACAAGCATCCAACTTCGCTTCTTGTCTAGTAGACTACATACAAGAGAAGGTTCCTAAAACTATTCCATTAGTTATTTTTAGTGATGGATGTACAGCCCAGAATCGAAACTCTATCATGGCTAATGCTCTTCTTGACTTGGCTATGAAAGAAAACATAGTTATCACACAAAAATATTTGGAAAAGGGCCATACCCAAATGGAGTGTGACTCAGTACATTCCGTTATTGAGATAAAACTAAAAAAAAACGACATAAATCTACCTCATGAGTATGTTAAGCTTACTAAAGATGCAAAGAAGAAAATTCCTAAATATGACGCAAAATACCTTTCCCATGAGTTTTTCAAAGATTTTTCAGTACTGCAACGATACACGTCCATTCGACCTGGAAGAAAAGTTGGTGACCCAACTGTCACCGACATCCGGCAGTTAAGATATGAGCCAGATGGAAAAATTCAATTTAAACTTAATTTTTCGGATGATTTGCAAGAGTTGCCCATCAGATGGAAGCCTGGTACCTACACAATTAATCCAATGTACACAGGAAGAATACCACTGAAGCCAAGAAAATGGAAAGACCTCCAAGATCTAAAACACATTTTGCCAACAGACTGTCATTCTTTTTACGACAATTTGCCTAAGGCAACGACTGATTAAAGATTAAGTAAATATTTTATATAAATAAGTGAGAGTTAAAGTTGATGTAAGCATTTTTTTTTAATTTAAATTCCTACTAAGAATTTTATTTTTGATTGTTTTTTTAATTGTTTAATAGAAGTTTATTTTTGTTTGATACTTTTTGATGATTCCTAATTTTAATGAAAGTGCCATTATTACTAATGTAAGTGCTAAACTATCTTAATTGTAGACAAATAAAAAAAATATAATACAGTGGTGACTTTAATTTTTTTATGTTAATAAACATTATCTCAGTAAATTAATCATGCTAATAAAGCGTAACTCAGGTATTGAGCTACTTGGACAAGCAAATTGTATTACAATGTCAAAATAAGATATACTAGTATATTTTGATAGTTGGTTCAGAACATCACTTATAGTGTTGTCAAAGAATTATAATAATAAAAACAGTTTTTTGACCATCCTGAACAGTTGTCATTTCTGAGATACGCTTTATTAGAATTAAGGCGACGATATAATGTTAATTGTGACAATAAAGAATGTTGATTTATTACTGATGACAACTTTTATTTTTAATGAAATGTTATAGCAGACACATGAGTATTTAATGAAGCAGTGTGTTCTCTGGAATAATAATATAATTATGTAAATCGTTACTTTACCCTTTACAGGTTTCGATGTTGCCAAAACCGGTGATGCTCGAATCGGTTTCGTAGGGTTTCCATCAGTGGGGAAATCAACTCTGCTGTCTAATTTAGCAGGAGTATACTCTGAAGTGGCAGCGTATGAGTTCACTACGCTGACAACGGTGCCCGGATGTATTAAATACAAGGGTGCTAAGATACAGGTGATGAAACTAACATTCTTATCATAATATTTTTTTTTTATCTATAAATTAACAATTTGTGGCCTAGTTGTCATGAATTTTAATTACAACCAACCGTGGTTTGTTCATAACAATAAAGATAGTCAACAACGTCTCTCTGAAATTGGATATCTTTACTACTTGCTCTTTGGTGAAATTCCAGAGGGTAACACACTGTCCTCTGCATAACTTATGTTTATGTACTCAGTTGATACTTGGACTTGTTAATTGGCCCTTGTTAATCAGCATATTATAAATTTGACCCAAGTTAACTGACTTGGGTCAAATCAGTCAGGTGTTCAATTGGTTATTGAACGACGTCTTTATGTGTGGAAATTATGACTACATTGTGGTTGACTGCCTTTTGGGTTTAACACAAACACTGCCACTATTTTTTGTGCTATTCTAAGCTCTACACACACACATGTTAATGGCAGTGTATAGGCTAATGGTGGCAAGCACTACTGTTGATCTCGCATTCCTTAAGTTTCTGGAAAGACTGACTAGGCCTCAGACGGAACAAATTAAAAAAGTTCAATATTTCACATCATGAGTTAATTAAAAAAGCGTGGCAGTACATATTCTTACCAACCAAATTATTTAATAAAAACTTCCTTTTAAACATTTTCTAACTCAAGTTTTATCATATCTTTTCAGCTTCTTGATTTGCCTGGTATTATCGAAGGTGCGAAGGACGGCAAGGGTCGAGGTCGTCAGGTCATCGCCGTGGCTAGGACATGCAGTCTCATATTCATAGTCCTGGACGTGTTGAAACCATTGCAGCATAAGAAACTGATAGAGCATGAGTTGGAAGGCTTCGGGCTGCGGTTAAACAAGCAACCACCTAACATACACTTTAGGAAAAAAGATAAGGGTGGAATCAATTTGAATACTACTGTGAGTTTTTTTTAAGTAAATCACTGCACCTTATAAACCAGAGTCCAACCGCAGCGTTTTTTTCAACGATATGAACACATAAACTAACAAATGTATTTTCATACAGTTTTCACCAATAGACAGAGTAATTCATGAGGAAGGCTTAGGTGTATAATTCTAAGCGGGATTGTCCCACTACCCTGGGACATAAAAGGCTAAGCAACGAACATGGATGGGTTTTAGTCAGTAAGAGTCTGACACTCTCTTCCACTCCATCCAGAGCGGGACGAGACGTTCGATGATTTCCCACACACAAAAAAAAAATCTCTATATTTCGTTTAAGTTTTGTGCTAAATGCTTGGCTGAAATATGCCAAAGATTTTTGAAGTTGTTGGAGTGAAACATGGACTGGTATAAACTGTAAAAGACATAATATTAATGTTCTACAAGATTATACATCATAAGAAAATCAACTAAAAAGTTAGCAATAGCATATATCACAATAATATGTCTTTAACCATTTACAAAATACTGGATGCAACAGGCTGATACAAAATTATGACCGCAATTAAAACATTGGTATTCTAATATCATAATGAACTATTTGTAACTAAAATCTAATATCCTAATTCCAGTGCCCGCAAACTGAGTTGGATATAGAAACAGTGAAAACAATTTTATCGGAGTACAAAATCCACAATGCTGATATTACTCTGCGATATGATGCGAATAGTGACGACCTGATCGATGTAATTGAAGGAAACAGGGTGTATATGCCTTGTATTTATTTGCTTAATAAGATTGGTAAGTAATTAATATCACTTGATATACTCTATTCCAAAAGTATCTGATGAAAGAATAAACGAACCTCGTTCAGGTTAAATTTTCTACGACGAACTTGTGGCTAAGCAATAATAGCCGCCCGGATCAATCCATCAGGTTAAGCTACGCTTGACGGGGTTAGTCCGTGGATGGGTGGCCATCTTTACATATCGAGACTCCTCCATGCCTTGGCAAGCACGTTAAGCCGTTGGTCCGGCTGTCATTCGTGGATCTTTGACAGTCGTTGGGTAGCCATTTCTCCTCCTCCATAATAATACTGTTCATTACTTGTATATTACCAACATAAAATCCCACAGATCAAATCAGCATAGAAGAATTGGACGTAATTTACAAGATACCCCACTGTGTGCCCATCTCGGCCCACCACAAATGGAACTTTGACGACTTACTGGAGAAAATGTGGGAGTACTTGAAGCTAATCCGGATATACACTAAGCCTAAAGGACAGCTGCCCGATTACAACGCGCCCGTAGTACTGCACGCCGACCGGACGAGTGTTGAGGACTTCTGTAATAAGCTGCATAGATCCATCATTAAGGAATTTAAAATGTGAGTGGTATATTTTAACCATTTCAACGCATATACGTGAATTATCACATATACGTGACAAGCAAGCGACAGTGACAATGGCAGCAACACTATAACACGAAATAAACAATTAAATCATTACTTATGTGATTGTTTATACAGGATGTAACCGAAAGGGTGTAAACATACAAAAGCATATGCTACAGACCACCACACTGAACAACTTTGGGACCAACTCCGAAATCATGAAAAAAAAATCAGCTGTTCCCTACATTTCGAGTCACGTGACCAAAAATGTATTGAACAACTGATTTTTTTTGGGATTTCGGAGTTGGTCCCATAGTAAAAGTTGTTCAGTTTGGTGGTCTGTAGCATATGCTTTTGTATGTATATACCCTTTCAGTTACCCTGTATAGATATCTTAAAAATTGAAGCTTTCGTACGTATTTAATGACATGAAAAAAATTAAAAGACACCATGGATATTGGGAAATTCATGATAACAAGATAAAAATTAATTTGTAGCTTGGCGTGGAGGGCTCGCGCGTGCGATTATGCTCTAGCATTCAAAAGGTTAATTTTGACCATCTTTACATATCGAGACTCGTCCGTGCCTCGGAAACCACGTTAAGCCGTTGGTCTCGGCTGTCATTCGTAGGTCTTTGACGGTCGTTACGGGCAGTCAGAAGCCCGAAAATCTGACAGCCAGTCAAAGTCAAAGTCAAAGTCAAATCATTTATTTCAAATAGGCACAAGTAAGGCACTTTTGAACGTCAAAATGAACAAGAAATAGAATTGATTCTAGTCGCCCCTTCCAAAAGGTAGTCTTACCAAGGGGTGTCGTATTACCCAGTTACTCGCCGGGTTGTGGAGGTCGGATAGGCAGTCGTTGCTATGTAAAATACTGGTATTCAGCGGCATCCGGTTAGACTGGAAGCCGACCCTATCATAGTTAGAAAAAGGCTAGGCAGAAAACTTACATCATTTGATACAAAAGAAAGGAAATATAGGTAGTTTGTTATTTAAGGTATAAGCGCCAGGGTAGCCCTCGAAGTTCAATTTTTCTTACTTTTTACATGTTTAATGATTGTAATTGGGTATTTGAAAGGGTAGGGTGTTGGGTAATAACGTTACTTTTATAAATTGACAAAACGCAGAATTTCTACGCGATTTGTATGAAATATTACTATGTGATGTCACAGATTTTTAGAATCAAATGGAATACTTATTAGTATTAAATGCAATTTTACAATTATTATATCCTCGCATAATATTTAATTTCTGTACGGTGATGGGAATTTTTAAGACGAGCGGTCTTTTTTCTGTGATTTCATATTATATTTTTGACCGTTTCAAATTGTCAATTCTTTAAATACCCGGTCGCGAATCATATTTTGATCAACCTACAACCTGATATCAGTATCAAGTCAATTAAATTCAATTTTTCTTACGTATTTAGCAATGTGCAGTTCAGACTTCACGCAGAACATTTGATTGTCGCGGTCTACCAAGCAGCTTTCACCTTAAGTACCTACTAAAAAGTTTTTACCAAAAACAAAAAGCAGGCAATGTTTCGGTAATCCCTAACATCCATTACTGTCTTCAGTAAAATAAAAAAAAACACTGATAAAATGCACAAATTCATTTATTTTGAAAATTATACATGTCAATCTGCCATAAACAAGAAAGGGACGATTTTTCTATAAGTTGTTAGATAACTTTTATCTGAGGAATAAGCATTGTGGTATGAAAGGTAATGCGTGCGTGCGCGCGGCCTTGGTAATGACTCATGCTGACATAGGGGCCTTTAGGCCTCGGTATGGAACTTTTAATTTTGTTTTTACTTGTAATTTTCCTTTGGTTTTTTGTATTTCTACAGTGTTTTTTTAATTTGCGATCTTCCTTCACGAATACCCATAAAAACTTTTTTCAATTGTCAGATATCAAAGTAACTAAAAGGTTACACAAAACAAACAATTACAACCGCTCAGAAGACATTAATCTGAACATAACTGCGCAAGAACTTTTGGATACACTACTACATGAGCGTTCTCACCCCATATATAGTCTCCATGAGTAAATTTATTGTCTTCCACCACAAAGTACTTGGCATTCGGAACTTGATCTCTCACTCTTTCCGCATCCTTTATTCCTAATATTTCATCATTCTCCGCCGCAAATATAATGACTTTACATGTCACTTCATTAAAATCGTATTTCGGTGGAGTTTCCGAACCATTATATTTATTTGTATTATTCACACCGTAATCATATTGAGCAAATACACCACTATTAGCGACTTGCGCGTAATGATCAAAGTTCTTCCTGCTCGAACCTGCTGGATAATGAGCCAGTACTGTGTGAGAGAACTCTTGCTCCAGATTTTCAGGATAGTATCCAGATATGGCACCGAAACCTACCTTTACGCACACGTTATAGCCCAGTGCACCTTGCGAACAGAAAACTTGGAGTAACTTTACTATCAATGCTTTATCACCGAGTGTTTCTTCCACACCGTTAGCTAGTAATACTCCGTTGATTACTGGCCACAGACCTATCAGTGTTTTAATTGTCAAACCACTGTTTGTTAAATAACAAACAGGTGATAGAGCAACGAATACCTCTATTTTATCATTGTATTCAGGCTTCGTTGAGGTTAATACAAAAATGTTCGCATTCCCTTCCGAGTGACCGATCACGCTCAATTTTTCTTTTTCTGTGTTTTCCAATACAAAATCTATGACGGCTGACAAATCGTAATATCCATACTCATGCATACTGAAATTCCAGAATTCGGCATCCGTGTCAGGATTTAACGTTGTATGTCTTCGTGAGTAACGGTTTCCTCTATAATTCATCACCCATACGTCATAGCCTTTTTGTACCAGCATATAAATCAATGAGGTGTTCCCTCGTAATATGAAATCATCTGCTGAACTGAAGAAGGCGTGGGATAGTAGTACTACTTCGCCGTCACCTGGTATATGGAATACCTTCAGAATGTATCCGTCTTCCGTAGTCACATCATATTCTTCTGCTGCCCCAGTGTACTTCTCCGCGAGTCCTTTGAAGTCAAGAAGTCCATCTTCTGTGTTATTTACAAGTGTATTTAGATACTCTGTGACGTTTATTTTACTTATAAGTGTCTTGATTGTACTAAAAAGACCTTTTACGCCGTCAGAAAACTCCAAATTCAAGATACTTTGGAAATTTGCCCAACCTAAATTGCTTAGTACACTTTTCAAGTCTAGTAGTCCATTTGCAGAAACAGACACGTTTACAGAAGTCAATATGCTTTTTATATCCACATTGTTCGTTACGTTAAATTTCTGGAGTAGTCCATTTAAATCTAGGACACCTTTTTCGATGTTTAGCGAGTCTAGTACATCACTAGCGTTGAAATGAGATACCGCACTTACTAAAGATGAAGCACTTGATGCTAGCTCCTCAGTTGCAGAATTTAATGCATCGGAGATTTTCGACGTTAAAATTCCGCCCGAACTGCCTCGAATTATTAAAATAATAATAACTCCTTTTAGAAGAGAATTCATGGTGTTGAATTCTTATATCAAACCGTCGAAATTTTGATCTAAAAAATTGGTTCGCGAATATTTATACTTACACCAACGAACATGTATTGTAAAAACTAGCCAAGTTCTTAAAATACTGACAAAAAATATATTTTGCGCGACTGGGTTTCGCGTGGTGAATTCAACCAGTTCTCACTCTCCGAAAAATTAATTTTTCTTCCAAAAAAAAAACAACCGACTTCCGGAAAAACAACACAATTTAAAAAATAATTTTAATTTCGGAACTCGGGGTAATAAAAACATACAGTGGAATTGAGAACCTCCTTTTTTTGAAGTCGGTAAAAAAACGGACCTGTGTCCCAGCAGTTAAAACAGTAAACGCCTATTATAATATTAATATCTTTCTAATATTAGTCTACTTTCAATCCGAAGGGCCGTCCTGAAAGATAAAGTAGGTACTTAATTCGATTCTCGAGCATGGCTTAGCACTGCCGTGCGCGCCTAATATTCAACCGTTTGGACAGCTTATTTTACAATCAAACTAATTTGCTTAAATAAACGTTCTCTATCAATATATTATAATATATTTTGAAAAATATCATTACCAACTCACCTGTACTGACAATATGAATAAACAGCGTCGCATCACACGTCACTTTCGATAAATGAATATTAGGGGCCATTTTTTTATACCATACCGAACTTCGTTGTTAGACCCTAGTCCGAACTCCGAAGTAGTTGAATACAATGTACCAAGTTGGAAAATGACCCAAAACGGTGGTGAAATTCGTGAATTTTGGCTTAGTCATCATCAGGGTCGTACCCACAGCGGGATTATCCGAAAAAGGTTATCACTACCCCGGAACATAAAGAGCTAAAGAAGGAACATGGATGGGTTTTAGTCAGTAAGAGTCTGACACTCCCTTCCGCTGCACCCAGAGCGCTCTTGATGAGGGTCTTTTGATGATTTCCAACACTAAAGGGAAAAAAAACCAGCTTTGGCTATTATAGTATACTTACTTACCTTAAGGCTGTGTATCCACCAGAGGTCACATCATTTTCATAGCTTGAGCCAAGCTAGTGTTCTTATTGGTTCGTTTTTGCACATTCGCATCCTCGCACATCTCTGGTGGAAACCCTAACGCACAAGTAAAAGCCTACTGCAACTTTTGAACGTAATTGAAAGGGTTTTAGGATAAGGATACCACCACCACCTCTAAGCCGCGTTCAAGAACTGCCATTGTCAATATTCCACAAATAATAATGACAATGACAGCTTTTTAAACTGGTTTAGGAGCTGATCGGGTTCAGTTTCATTTATTTTATTTAGCCTACCCTGTCCCACTGCTGAGCAAAGGCCTCCTCCAAATCCTTCCAGACATCTTTCTCTTGAGCCACCTCGATCCATCCCTTGTGGTATGCGTCTAGGTCGTCTCGCCACTTCTTCCTGGGCCGGCCTCGACGGCGCCGTCCATCCTCAGGCACCCACCTGTGATTGAATATTTTAAGAACAACATGATTAAACAGCCAACGTGTTTGCGATTTTTCAATAGTCAGTAAGTTTTATTGGAGGATAAAAATGGCAGTTTGACAGCGACCGCATTGAACATACATCAAACCGCCATTTTATTCTTCTGATAAAAGTTATCAGGCGAGCAAAACCGAGTTTCAAAAGCAGTCATGTTCCCACTGCTCTGTGACACACAATACGTGCCTTCTCAAACATAGAGGGAGGAAGTATTAGTGTCACGGATTGCGGACTGGTCCAGTACGGATTATTGGATGTCACAAACATCACCGAATCGAATTAAACCTCTTTCTGCCTCCTAATTTCCAATATCTGGCCTTCGAGAAATAAAAATGACAATAGACTAATATATTTTTTTTTAATTTTCCAGTGCTCTCGTGTGGGGTTCTTCAGTGAAGCATCAGCCGCAGAAAGTGGGCATAGATCACGTGCTATCCGACGAAGACGTAGTCCAAATCGTAAAGAAAGTGTAGAATGTACCAATGTATACTGAAGAATATATTACAAATATATATATTTTTGCGAAACGAGATTGAAATAAACGTTAAGTGTTTCGAGTATCTGAGGAATTTCAAAAGTAATATTTATTCAGCTTGTAAATAATTATGACCTTGGAATTGTGTATTTTAATTTGTCATTTTAAATTAATATCCGTTGTTTTATTTTAATTACTTGAGTAAGGTTACTGAATTGTTTTGCTCGTATTTCAAAGACTTGAATTCGTCATGAAATACATAAGCCAAGTTCGGACGAAACATCATGTCTGATGAAAATGGCGGAGTCACGGAAGCCTATTAATTTTTAATAAATAAAATCCTGGGGGATAAATAAAATTTTTGTATGAAGTATTGAAATTTGGACAGGACAGTATATTCATTGTAAGTCGATAAGTAAAGATGGTCACCCATCTACGGACCCACCCGGTCAAGCGTAGCTTAACCTGATGGGTCGATCCGTGCGGCTGTTACTTAGCCACGAGCTCCTCCGATTAATTTTATAGAGAATCCTCATATTTAAGAACGGAATTACGGCAAAGGTGCATGATATTGTATTCATCGTACCGAAGACTTAACAAGGGATCAGCACACAAGACACAACTGCTTCTTTGGGTTAAAGAAAAAAACTTCCCTACAAATGTATCATTCCCTACACAATCAAAATGTAGGAAGCAGCATTTTTTTTAATGAATCCATCGTTAAAATATTCAGTACGACTCCCCTCCACCGCATTTTATTAAAAATTTCACTTATATCTACTTATCTTCAGATACTCGAAATAAATTTGTTATTGTTATCAAAGAAAATTCTATGTAAGGAATACGTTTGTATTGAGTTTTATAACATTTTTTTTCTCAATTAATTCGCATTACGTATCATAAGCCAACAGTAACCCATGCCTGAACTTGATGTAACAATCATAATAAATCAGAATTTAATAATTTATAAACTAAAATGGTATTTTTTCTTTTAAATGACTCCGAATTTGAATTAGCGAGTCCCTTAATACCTACGTTGAAGATTGGGTATTTAGTGGCTGAGCCTACCGGATCGTTTATACAGGTACAGGTAACTTAACGCGTTGATAGACACCAGTAAAACTTCTTTTGTTTAACCCAGTGTCCTTCAATCGGATAATTTAATTAAGTTTCAACTTGTTACTTGAATATATGTAAACAAAAAAAATGATGTAAGTTTAGGAGCAAGTTATCATACAGACATTTTTGTTTAGAAGCAAGAAAAAAATTGGCAAGTTGAATAAAATGTGCTGTAAAATTAGTTTGAGTATATTTTGAATAAAAAAAGGACTTTCATACGCAGATAAAGTAATAATTACAGTAAAATATACATAGACACGTTTTTCCTAAATAGTAACATGACAAATCCGACCAGTCTTTATTTATGGTATTTTTTTTAAAATAGGTAACTTGGGATGATGAACTTGTGTTGTACAGAATGCTCATTATAAATATATAAAAATCTAAATGTTGTTTTATTATCCTACTGTATCAACTATCAAGATATAAAGTATGCTTAGAGGATCCATAGCCCTACATTATTATTAGAGATGCTTCGGCTACTATTCAGCTTATTCGGCCCTTTTTATAATATTCGTCGGCAAACGCAAAATGGGGCTGAATACCAAATCCCAAATCTATAATATTAATATTATTAAGCTGCGCTTGTCTCTGGAACTACTGGTACGAATTGAAAAATTATTTTTGTGTTGGATAGTCCATTTTTATATATATTATTATTACGGATAGCTTTGATGTGCTGGCGTCTGTACCATAAAGTTAAGATTGGGGTAAGTACCTTAACCTTCTTTAATAACTTTTTGACAAGTTTTTGGCATTTATTGTCTCCGGGTTATGATTGCGTCCGTTTTGAACGTTTACCGGAATTGGCCCGGTTACTATAACAAAGCTTCTGAGTGGCCATAACATTTACAATACGGCCGGCGAATCAAAGCCGGTCATCATTCTCCTGCCCTTGTCTCAATTTATTTGGGGTCGGTGCAACATATATTTTTTCCGTAGGTACAGAGGCCAGCACATCAAGTTACCACAATCTGTCAAACTTTGATAGTATTTCAACTTTATTGCAAAGACATAAGGTTCATTTTTAATTGACAAATTTTGACAGGGACAGCTTGATGTGCTGGCGTCTGTACCTACTTCTCTGTTAGTCGTCATCTCAGTGGTCACTCCTTTTGCTAACCAAATCATCTTTCACACAATCCATACTCGTCTTACTCTACTTGTTTAGCCATCCACTTTCATACTCAAAACTTTCCTGACAACATTTTCCTCATTCCTCCGTGTATCATGCTCAGCATGACAACCGATTTCCACGCACTTTTCAGTCACCTGTGTCACTTCCTCTTAAGATACTCATTCCATAATATATCCATTCGCGTAACACTTAAAGCAATTAACATCCCTCTTAGCACTCCCATCTCAGCTGCAAGACTTTCGTTCATTCCTTTTGTGGCCCAACACTCTGATCCATACAAGACGGCAGCAACCATGCTTTTATAAATCTCCCCCTTGAGTTTAAGGGAAATGCGGGAGTCGTGATCTGCCGCCATTTCATCCCAGTCGGTTTAAACAGCATAAGAACTATCGCCATGCTATATCTCACACTCGCCTCATGTCAACGAACTATGATAGAAAAATGAGATGAACGGCTTTTAGTCATTGGTCCTAGGGTCACTGTTAAGAGTGATGATATTCAGGAGAATTTTAAAACCCATAACTAATTTGCGTAGACTTATGCTATTATCATTATTTAAAAAGGTATCTTCATCACATCAACTTTTTTATCCGAGTGCCGAATCCGCAACAAAATGAAATTGGCTGTATAGTGCGTCATACTTTTGCTATATTATATAATCTATGGCTTATTCATAAACGATACACGTTGATGACGTTGTCTTGACAGTTGACAACTTGACACTGACAGCAGACAGTAAAAATATATCCCATTTATGAGAATAATATATTGCGGTATCCAAACAAGTAAAGTTTTTGTTTTTTTTTTTTTTTGTTTATGTTGATTAGAGTATTGAGTATAAAATATAACTGTTTACTTGTTCTAGATTGTTACTAATCTATTTTAGAGATTGTGATAAAAAAAATACAAACCGAAACAAAAATTATTGCTTGTTTGTTGTGATATAATATAGTAAAATGACATCGTTTGAAAATCTATCATCAACCCAGGTAAGTTTTATTTCATCATTCAAAATGATATACTTTAGTATTGTTTAATTATTGATGACCAAAATTAAATTAAATGCTAACAAAAACAATTGACTATATAAATTCGTGATTATCGCCATCTATGCATGGAAAAACGAACTCTCATAAAGACATTTTGAAAGTTATTTTGTGAATAGTTCCAAACATATTTCATAGATAGCGCTTTATCTAATTAGTTTCTGGTGTTTTAGAAAATTCGAGCAGCTCTGCACCGGGATGTTCGAACTATAGGCACGGAAACTTGCCATTTCCTTGGCCTGGAGATAACAAAGCCTGCTATGGAAATTGTATCAGAGCTCGTTTATAAGAAACTGTCGGTTTACGGAGCCGATTTGGAAGCTTTTGCAAAGTTGGTATTGTTTTCTTGTAATTATTTCATGATATTGGCATAATTTCGTCATTTACTCAAAACTAAAAGTATTTCGAACTATACTGCCTATAAAAAAGGTTGTGAAAGTAGTAGATACCTACTTAGTGAGGTAAGGAAAGTAGACCACGATTTAATAAAATAATGATCTTTTTTTTTTAAATATAGTAAGTACCTACTTGTATAATTAATTTTATTCACATAATATTTACATACCTAAAAAGGCTTTTTTTACTGCTCCCGCTCTGGGTGGAGCAGAAGGGAGTGTCAGACTCTTACTGACTAAAACCCATCCATGTTCCTTCCGTAGCCCTAACATATTAATCTATATATATAAAAGAAAGACGGGTTTGTTCCCTTCGTTATAACTCGAGATCTGCTGGACCAATTTTCATGGTTTTTGTTTCGTTGGATTTGTCTCCGCCCTGAATAGAAGAATACATTTTAATTTTTTTTTTTTTTTTTTCGATCAGCTGCTGATTTTCCTCCTATAGGGTAGGTAGGTAGGGTAGGGTAGGTAGGTAGGTAGGTAGGGTAGGTAGGTAGGGTAGGTAGGTAGGGTAGGTAGGTAGGGTAGGTAGGTAGGGTAGGTAGGTAGGGTAGGTAGGTAGGTTGGTAGGGTAGGTAGGTAGGGTAGGTAGGGTAGGTAGGGTAGGTAGGTAGGTAGGGTAGGTAGGGTGGGTAGGTAGGTAGGGTAGGTAGGTAGGGTAGGTAGGGTAGGTAGGTAGGTAGGTAGGGTAGGTAGGTAGGTAGGGTAGGTAGGTAGGGTAGGTAGGTAGGTATCACAGTTAAGACAGGACAACGTCTGTCGGGTCAGCTAGTAATAACTATGTAAAGAAGTATATAAAACGGGAGGGAAAAAAAAAAAAAAATGATGCTTGATTTCAGACATGCGAAACGATCGACGATCAATGCAGAAGACGTTAAACTACTAGTGAGACGGTGTCCTTCTCTGGTAAGTGAATTAAACACAACTACCCTCCAAATTTTCAATTACAAACTGACCCTGCGATATTTCTATTGCCTCATGTCTTGTAGGTTGCTGACATTGTAACGCATTCTTTTCCTGTTGCTTCTGTATCTACTACTCTTCCCAAAAGAAGCTTTGCATGATGCTGTTATTCCATACGTGGGGAATAGGCAGGTAGGCAAGTACATCGCCTGTTTATACAAGCCTATACAAGGTCATCTTGAAGTTAGCAAAACCACAGTTAATGCACCAATAAAAAAAAGAAATTGTTGTACAGACGCCAGCACATCAAGCTATCCCTAACTGTCAAATTTTCTCAATTAAAAATGAACCTTATGTCTTTGCAATAAAGTTGAAATACTTTCAAAGAAATTTGACAGATTGGGGTAACTTGACGTGCTGGCCTCTGTATCATGTTGTAAATCGACACCCGCCATGTGTGCAGTTTCGCTAGCTAATTTAATTAGACCCTGCATAGATTATTAAGGCGAAGACGAAAGGGAATCATATTTGGTCAACATGAGAGTTGTATTGATGGAAACGTACGTACTTAACTTACTTACTTAACATACAACCGGATACTGACCTGCAAAACGTATGAAAAAAATATAACAAAAATTTCGCGGGCTATATACTTGGCACGTCTCCCTTAATATTGCTTTACATTAGGACAGGGACGGAGCTACACCTACTGTATAGTTTTATCTCTTTCTCACACTGAAGTAATAATATTAATATAATACTGCTCTTTGAGGTGCTGTTTGACACCAAGAACTGTTAAAACAAAACTAAAAAAAGTTATATGATATTTTTCTTAATACATTACAATTTTTGTTCCTTCGCGTGTCTTATGGTGTCGTATAGATAGATACCTAGATAGAATAGGTACATATGAGATACTCCTTATTAAGTACTTACACTAAACCAGGTACCTACCTATCCCACCTTTTAGTCTACCTCTATTACTCTTCAGGGGGCCTAGACAAGTGTCAATCGTCCCGAGTCGATTCGATTTCGAAAATCGAAGATCGAACAATTCGTTATCTCAGCGATTCGGATGGCCAAGAACGCCACTTGTCAACGCATTTGTATGGGAATGTTGATCGAGTTTCGTTACACAATTTGACATTGTCTAGCACTTAGCGATCGAAAACGATTGATCACGTGACATTTCGAAAGCTTATGCCAATTCCATACATTTCGGGTTTATTTTATTTTGTTATCGTTAGTAAAAATGTGACTTTGTCTAGGCCCCCCGTCCTTGTTCTCTCTTTTTGGTTGCTAACTAAGCATATTTCACCACGATTGTACAGAGGCCAGCACATCAAGTTACCACAATCTGTCAAATGTCAAAGATATAAGGTTCATTTTTAATTGAGAAAATTTGACAGTTAGGGATAGCTTGATGTGCTGGCGTCTGTACTTTTTTTGTGTGCATGCCCTAAGACTTGGCTTAAAACTATTCACTTATATATCTCAATATTTATACGCTTTCAGTCCTTTAAAGTGCCTTTTGGTTTATGAATGCAATAATCAGACCATTTCAACCACTTTCATTGCATGCATACAAATGAAGCCAAAACGCGAACGTGCATAAGTAAATTATAATCGAAAACCGTCACCTCATTATTAAAAATTTCCACCTTATAAATCACTTTAAAAAAGTCACCAGTCGGTGCGAACTCAAAACCCATGAATCGGTTCCCAGTTATATTAACAACGATTTTAAATTTAAATCCGATGCTGAATCTTTAAATAGCTGTGTGATGGAGCTGTTTGTTTATGCAATTGCTGTTTTCACGTTGAAATGATATGCTTAATTGACTTATTACAACACGCTGTTTGATGGACAGTCGACAATTATCGGTTCGGCGTCACGATTTGTTGACTTGCACGCAGCTTTGTCCAACATACCTATATACTTAACTTAGCACGTTTATTATTGCCATAACTTAGCTCAGTAGTTCGAATTCGTTCAGTGGTTTTTTCGTGAAAAAGTAACAAATATACAATCACACAGACACACATTCACAAACACACACCTTTATAATGTGAAGCATGTGAAGCTAAGTCAAAGGCTCATGGGCAGCAAGTTTGTTTATGAATATTATTTATTTTCATTGATTGTCTAAAAACATCGTGAGGAAACCGGCATACCTGAGAGATATTTCTCAACAGTATGTGAAGCTAAGTCAGAGGCCCATCGGCAATATAACACCAGGTTACTCACTAACCACACGAAGAAAGAAGACCTTTGTAATATTAGAGTGATACTAGACTCAGGTTCATTTTTTAAAGAGCAAAATGTAGGTAGTCCATGCTAAAATGCTTGAATGTCAAATCCCGCTAACACAATGGCGCATGCATGATAGCTAAGTATTTATAATATTTCATTAGTATCTGGATATTTTTATGTTTGTCTTCGGCATACTATTCATTTTTGTGTTCCGCTGGTGCATAACTATTGAATGAAAACCTGCTCATAATATTTCAGAAAAACCACTTAAACATAGTAGCTCCAAGTCCTAAAGAAAAACGTAGAAAGACTGCAAGCAAAGCGCCAGAAACGCCGGCTTCAATGCAAAAAGAACAAGAAGTCTCGACTTCGAAACAGAAGGAGCCGGAAGTTCCGCCTTCGAAAGAGAAGGAACTAGAGATTCCGACATCTAAACAAAAAGAGACAGAGGATGCGAATAAGAACGAGAAAGACAAACAGGATGGAAAAGCAGGGATGGATACTATGGACATTGATGATATGATTGATTTAACTTTTGATTAAAAGTAATTTTGTACTACTTGAGTATATCATTTGCACCCAAGTAAGTCGGTAAATGGAATGGACTAGACTATGACCTAATAGATGCCGAAAGTACATGTTGGAATAGGTGGCCCAGAAATAAATTTATCACTAAGAAAATTGGTTGGATAATCAACAACTTTTAAGACTAAAGATATTTAAATAAGCCAAGATAATATTGTTGAGGAGACAGTAAACACTGTTATGATAGAGTTGGATTATCATTCTCCTGCCCTCATCCTAATTTATTTGGGGTCGGCGCAACATGACTTTTTCTTCTTCCATACTTCTCTATTAGCCGTTATCTCGGTAGTCACTCCCTTTCCAGCCATATCATCTTTCACACAATCCATCCATCGTTTCTATGATAGAGATGAATGCATGATAACTGTATTGTACTAGCTGATAAGCTGACCCCAGAACGTGTATTATTATTAGCTACTGGTCACTTCAAACATCTTGCTCACTAATGTCATAAGGTTTTCTCGTCGGTCGTTCTACTATTTATTTTTCATTCTGTTATAGTTCAGCTGCAGCACATCGTATCAGGTAGGTACATTCACAGTCATATTCGTACTAATACCGATCTTATGGGGAGTGAAATGAGCAAAGCAAAACACAGGTTCGCCGCGGGTCGAGTCACCGCGCTCGCCAAAAAACTCGTTATAACGAAACACAATTACCATGGCACAGGGAAATGTATAGAGTAGGCAGATAAACGGTTATAATTAATTATGGTTATTAGTATTGGTGAAGCACGTTAAGCCGTTGGTTCCGGCAGTCATTCGTGGATCTTTGACAGTCGTTACGGGTCGCCGAAAGCCCGAGTGTGACAGCCAGTCTGACCAAGGGTATCGTATTACCCAGTTACTGACTGGGTTGTGGAGGTCAGATAGGCAGTCGCTCTATGTAAAATATTGGTATTCAGCTGCAGTTAGCGTTAGTTACCTGCTGCGGTTAGACTAGAAGCCGAACCCAACGTGGTTGGGCAAAGGCTAGTACAATAATCTATTATAGAAGAACAAGAAAAAAAAAAGATTATATGTGTTTTTTTATATTATTATTTATTATTCTAATAAGTAAAAATAATACAAAAAATCCTAGAATAAGTGGTTCAAAAATGCATAGTTTCGAAGATAAATTATTATCAGTTAATTTATCTCTATGTGTGTAGGTATCTAAGTTTCATTGATACAACGAGTAAATTCATTTTCATTCAAACCAATCATTAAATTTTTTTAGCAAAGTAATTATTAATCTATACTAATATTTTAAAGTGGAAAACTTTGTTTGTTTGTTTGTTTGGTTGTAATGAATAGGCTCAAAAACTACTGGACCGATTTTAAAAATTCTTTCACCGTTGGAAAGCTTAGTTTTCTAGGAGTAACATAGGCTACTTTTTATCCCGGGAAAAATAACGGGTCCCACGGGAAAGACCACGGGAGCGAAGCCGCGGGCAAAGTGCTAGTTATTAATATTATGGCAAACGTGTTATGTGTTAAGAATACATCTTGCGCCGACCCCAAATAAATTGGGATAAGGGCAGGAGAATGATGATGATGTCATGTGTTAAATTATATCCTGTGTCGGTTCTTTCTATTCTCTTCATGTCGGTTGCAATTAAGTAAGCTGGTCCATTTAAGACCTCATTTCAGTTTCAGGCCCTTGGATTTTATTTTTAGTTTTAACCTAATGCCTCTTATCACATGAAAGTTACTTCAAATCCATTATTTGTTGAAAAAAAATTCTAACACAACATTACTCCACCGCACCACCTGTCCACGGTAGTTAATTACTCCTATAACGACAGTTAGAGTATAATGAGATTTTTGCAATTCAACAGTAGCACATTACAGGGTGCTGTTTGTCAACTCCCTCCCCCCCCCTCCCCCAACTGACCACCCCCGGCCGTAGGGGGAAGTTATTAGGCGGCTTTGTTAATGAATTTCATGTAGGGTAAACACATATATCAGGTATGTACCTACAGGTATAAATGAGTTATGTTGTTGAGGTCACATGTCTGATTGTCGGTTACCGCGAGCTTTTTATATTTTCTAAAATGCTGCGTATATATATATTATGTGGGTACATACTGTAGGTGGGTGACCATCGACATTACATACCGAGACTCCTCCGTGCCTCGGAAAGCACGTTAAGCCGTTGGTTCCGGCTGTCATTTGTGCAGCTTTGACAGTCGTTACGGGTCGTCAGAAGCCCGAAAATTTGACAGCCAGTCTTACCAAGGGGTATCGTATTACCCAGTTACTGGGTTGTTGAGGTCAGATAGGCAGTCGCTCCATGCAAAATACTTGTATTCAGCTGCATCCGGTTAGACTGGAAGCCGACCTCAACATAGTTGGGAAAGGGTTAGACAGTAGCAGGGCCTCTGAAGACCCATAACGACAATCAAAGATGCACAAATAACAGTCGGGACTAACGGCTTAACGTGCTTTCCAAGGCACGGAGGAGTCTCGGTATGTAAAGATGGTCACCCATCCGCTGCCAACGGCCGGCAAGCGTCGCTTAACCTAATGGGTCGACCTGTGTGGCTGTTATTACTTAGCCACGAGGTGTTCATAAAGTACGTGCTAAGCAGAATCTTATTTTTTTTTACTTGCGGTTACACTCTTACAAATCCTACAGACCTTTCATTAACCATGTAATAGGTACGTTATCAACCCCTCACACTCCGTCTGACTCACCTAGTAAAAAAAAGAACCTTCCATAGATTTTACCATCAATTAGGCTTCTCTAATTATCGGCGGTGTCCCCCAGAAGGCCGATGAATATGCACGAGACACCAGACAGTCCCCCCAAAGCACACTTAGGCTAATGTTAACAGCTACTTTCTGAATACATTTGATATCGGTCCAAATGTTGCTTTGGTTCTCTTTGGAGTCAATGGTTCGTTTTTTAAATAAGGAGAATTATATACGTAAGATATGAGACTTTATATTGAATCGGTATATGACATGACTAAATGTTTCATAATACTCGAACTTGATCTACCAATAAAAAAAGATGGAAGGAAAGAAAGATGTTCATAAAAGCGGAGATATTAAATTTAAAGACACTATGACGCAAGAGAAGCTATTAAATAAGCATTGATGAAAAGCTTCCTGAAAGAAAAACAAAGATAACACGTTCCTATTGCATCCTCCATCACTCTCCAACTATCTTGATCTTAAATAACGAATGCCTAATCTTCACATCCAAAAACATCCTTATCTACAAGTGCCAATCATACAAATAACCCATCACTGTCTAGTGGCCTTCGGATCATCATTAACCAATCAGCAGGCTCAGATTACAACAAAAAAGCAAGTCTAATTAAACGCCAATAATCTCAAACGCTCGCCTTGAACAGGCAAAAAGCAAATCGGCCACATCCATCACACAAAGCGGGTGAGAGTAGTGAGCAGGCTACCTGGCTATCTGTGGCCGCCTACCTAGTAGAGCTAGGCCTGCGGTGCTCATTAAAATATGTAAATGCCTGCCGAGACATTACGCAGATAGGTGCTTCTGACTTATTGACTGGACCGCGTTATGTGCGCTTTGTGGAAGAAGTAGGTAGTCCGATTGGAGTTTAAGAACGTTTTTTTTCTTGCTAATCTAGGTAGGTAAAGATTTGCTGAACGTATTAGGTACGTGCAAGATAGCTGCTCTCCTTATTCTCCGTTTAAAACCATTAACTGCTTGTATTTTTGGAACTGGGAGTGATGCGAACTTTTGGATTCGATTTCAAGCAAGCCCAGGGGCCTGACCAAAGCTGTATTTTCTGTGAGTAAAAGCTATACGGGATACTGAAGTTATATTAAAATAATACTGCTGTGAAGGTGGTGGTTCTATAAGAGTGGTGGTTCAGGTTCTCAATCTTATCCATTCATCAGCCAGAAAATTTTTGGTTAAAGTTAACTTTCATTTAGTGGAAAGATGTAGATAAACCTATAATGCTGGAAATCGATCAAAGATTTAGCAAGAGACGATAGTGCGTAGACTTCCGGGCTAAAGATAGAACCGGAACCCGTCTTTTTTTAAATATTTTCCGATAATAATCAGACTAAAGATCCACTTCGCTTTTCGCTCATTCATCTGTCTGTCGGCGGGCTGTATCTCAAAATCCATAAAAGGTAGGCAGTTGAAATTTTCATAGATTAAACATTACTTTTGCCGCTAAAACAACAAATACTATAAAAGAAACGTATTTTAATATTTTTCGTAGTGTATCCTTCGTGTGCGATCCATCTATATCGGTAGTCACCCCCTTTCTAGCCATAATATCATCGAAAACAATGACACCTGTGATACAAATTCAAATTCAATTTGTTTATTTGCCAGAAAATACATATTATACGAGGGAAGATCTTACAGCCTCAAAGTCATTGTATTCTGCCTGCAAGCAAGCGTGCAAATTTTTGTTTTAATAAACTAATAATTATACAGATTAAAATAGATTAAAATATTACTACATTACAATACACACAAAATGTCATTCATTAATTTAGAATAAATCACTAATTATTACTTACTCTAAATCATTAATTATTACCTATTTTTATGATGTAAAAATTCTTTTATGCTGTAGAAACATTTTTTTTGTAAGCACTCTGATAATTTTATTTTAAAAGCATTACCTTGCAACAATTTCAGTTCGCTTGGCAGGGTATTATAAATTAATATACACATATTGAACACATACAAAATGAATCACTTCGCCAAAATCTTCCCTAATATAATCAGCATCATCCCCTTTCGCATATACCCATTCTGTTCGAGTAGAGAACGCATTACTCGCTTGCAGGGCACCTACCGCGCGCAACTATTTAGTATCATTACAAATGTCGCTCGCCGCGTCCGTGTGCCCGTCCGTCTGTCTGTGTGCGCTTGAGAGCTACCGTTCCTTATTAATAAGGAGTATTGGATGGTTAGGATGTATGGAGGAGGCTTTTGAGGAATTGATTTCGAAGATGGGAATTTATTTAAGGATGTATTTGGTAAGGGTTGCATTGGGCAGGAATAGTTTTAGACTAGAATCAAGTCTATTCCTTGTTTATTTTGACGTTCAAAAGTGCCTTTGCCTATTTGAAATAAATGATTTGACTTTGACTTTGATTTAGCCATCTACTGTCTTGACATTGCAGTGGAAGGGCAAGGCTTTCTGCGAGATCGTCTTGGTTTATGAGAATTTCGGGAGCGGAACCGTGATAGATTCAGATAACGCCGCAATAGTAAATATTGGTAGAGTTCCCAGAAATAACAAAGCCATACCTTGTCGTTCCATACGAAGACATCACTGGTTAAATCCAGCAGCCTTCTGGGCTACATTGAGTGAATATACTGCACTTGACTTTTACTAAGATTCTTTTAACCTTTTGAACGCCATTGTCACGTGTACTTGATAAGCAACCGCATACCCTGTACGCCAACGACACAAATATGTGACAATGGCACCAACACTATAACACGAAATGAATAATTAAATCATTACTTTTGTGAGTGTTTGTACAGATATCTTAAAAATTGAACCTCTTGTACATATTTTTTTAATGTCATGAAACAAATTAAAAGGCACCATGGATATTGTGAAATTCATGATAAAAATAAGAAATAAATTAGTAGCTTGGAGTGGTGGGCACGCGCGTGCGTTTATGCTTTGGCTTTCAAAAGAAGAAGGAGAAGATTTTCCAGTTCCAAAAAAAGAATGTGAAAATATTTTAGAAATTCTCTTTCGTTTCCATGAAAACCTTCCATATGATATGCTTTGGAAGCTTAGTTAGTATTAGCCTATCGAATTATTAATGTCTTCCTTCTGTTACTGTTTTCCAAATGGTGAAAGCGTTCTCCTTACAACGGGTTATCCGTTCGTTACCGAGTCGCTGAGGTAAGCAAGAGTGTTGTTTTGTTCCGTCCTCCGTCCCCGTCATTACGTACCTTTCAGCTCATTACGAGAACAGATCACTCGCTTAATTTGTGCATTTCCGATCTACAGATATTCAAATTTCAACCCTAATGACGCACGGGAAATGTTAATAAAATGTTAATGCCACGAAAGCGGTTGTCTCTCTCGCAATAAGTGACAGATTTGCTTGACAGCCCCAGGCTCGTTTGTTGCTATGTATGAATAAGTCACGATTTTGCTTTTTTGTTGGAACTAGATAGGTATATTTTAAATGATTGCTTTTAGAACCGGAGTTGTGGCATTTGGAGTATTTTAATGAGTTATTATATCGAAAGCTGATATTGATTTTGTTTTATGAATATTTTAGCCGTTATTGTTGATTTCGTTTGGTACGTTGTGCTTTTGTTTCGACTTAAGAATTTCTTAATCATGAATTTAACTAATCTATTATAGGCATCGTAATAGCTCCTATAAATATCAAAATGAAACATTAAAAAAAAATGATATCCCAGATAACTTTCATTACTGTAGTACAACTGATAAGCCTGCATACACCACTGTGGAGACGACCTGCATCCTCAGGTTTCTAAAAGCTTCAGCGGGATTGTCCGAAAGGGTTACCGTTACCCCGGAACATAAAGGGCTAAGGAAGAAACATGGATCGGTTTTAGTCAGTAAGAGTCTGTTCCGCTCCACGCAAAGCGGGAGGGGTCATTAAAATTTGATGATTTTCAACCCTTACAAAAAGGCTCCCAAAAGCTATGAGTAGACCGAAAATCCAGCTTTTACTAGTATTAACTGTGCTTGCTCAAAAGTTAAACTTGAGAATGACAGTCTAGAAATTTTTTATAATCATTTAACACTCACCGGTTGGTAAGACTGTCTCTATGACCATTTATATGTCTATGGGAGATGTAATATTGGTCGTGCCAACTCCAAACAGTCTGTGTTTGAAATTCGAACGCAGCGATGATGCCTGGCTGCACCATACCTCAACGGAACATCTCTAATTATTCCAGAATGCGTTGTAGACGCCGTCTGGAATAATTGATATCCGTCTATTATTTTGACAAGACTGTGCCGGTTACAGCCTAACAACTCTATTACGATAACGGCAAAATTCCTAGAATTGATACTATACCACGAGTAAATAACCAACAGAGATGTAACTCCTACAAATAGCGTTGCTGTGTTCCAAATTTGAAAAGTAAGTAGGTATGGGATAAGCGGGATTGGCCGAAAAGGTTACCGCTACCCCGGAACATAAAGGGCTAACGAAAGAACATGGATGGGTTTTAGTCAGTAAGAGTCAGCCACTCCCTTACGCACCACCCAGAGCGGGAGGAGACATTTGATGATTACCCATCCAAAAAATAAAAGTAGGTATGTGAGACGCTTTACATGTTTGGTTACATGTTATTGTCTCTGGGATGGAAACACACATGCAATGCCTTCGGTTTTTGTTTTGTTGGCCATACATGTTGGTGACCATTCACTAGTAGATGGGCCGCATGGCTTTGTGTACCCGAACGTGAACACACACACAGAGCTATGTATCGCGCGATTGTATGAAGCTTGATCTCTGTTGCACTATCTACTCCTGTGCGCTGTACCTGAGTGTCTTACGAGAAATGGTCTCTGAAGGTGATTGTCTAACTACCTGCTACTGCGCCATTGTAATCTGCAAATCCAACACCATATCGCTCTATATTCTATAGTATCTGAGTGTTTATTGTGTTGCCTATAGTTTTCTTTTTCAGACTCGCGTTCGATCACTATTGAAATAATCCTACCAAACGTTATAACTCACACGATCTGGGCAATATTGGTAGTAATATGCTACAATGAGTTATACAACGCTACAAACTCACTAATATTTTAAGGGGAAAAGTTTAGATGGATGTGTGTGTGGGTGTATGTTTGTTACTGATTCACGCCTGAATGGATGCGGATGAAATTTGGCAAAGAGATAGATAAGTCTGAAATAGCACCTAGAATACTTTTATTCCGGTAGTACGTCCAGTCGGATAATATCCGACACCGCTGTCAGTAGCTAGTGAAGTAGAAATAAGCATCTTATCATATTGATATTTCCCTCGCGACCACATTTTTTTTTAAGTATTGGAAATCATCAATTGACTCCTCTCGCTCTAGATGGAGAGAAGGGAGTGTCAGACTCTACTAACTAAAACCCATCCAAGTTCCTTCCTTAGCCCTTTGTATTCCGGGGTAGCGGTAACCCTTTCGGACAATCCTACTGTCCATCCCTTGCGACCACTGGTGCGCTATGACACGTAATGTCCGGAGACAAAAAAAGCCCAAAATGTCTTAGTAGTAACAACACGTCTTGTGTGTGTTTGAAATAGAAATTATAAATCTCTCAGGTGGTGTGGTTGAAGGGACAGGCTCTCACGTCCCAGCCGCGGGAAACGCTCCGTGCGTCCGGAGCCGCGCTTATTATGTAAGTTTGACCTTCAAAAAGTGCTGATTTTCAGACTAGTTTGAATAAATAACTAGTGATTTTGAGTAAGTAAGAGTCTGACAGTCTCTTCTGCTCTACCCAGAGCGGGAGTGGTAATTTGACTAATTCACCCCCTAAAAAAAAAAGTAGGTAGTGTCAGTAACATCCCTTCTTTGTGCCGCTTTCTTCACAAACAACTATTATTTACAGGTGACTTTACAGTTCCCTGTATGACCTTCAATCGTCTCGAAGTTTTTGTAAGTGTATTACACTCCCAAATCTAAATAAGGTCGTTTTACAAATTGAGTATCGAACCATTCCTATGATCTCCATACAAACTAACAGTATTATAATCTTCGCGTGCATTGCCTCAAGACAAATGGCGAATGAGACATAATAATTATAATATAAAATATTACGACACGCTTCTGTCTTGTAATTTATTCATATTAACTACTATTATAGCGAGGGTAACCTATCACGATTAGACTACTATGAGAATAATGAGAAAGCCTTTAATAAATAACGCACTGATATCCTAGTGGTGTGACCGTCGGACTTCCAAGTCTTAGGTCTCGAGTTCGAACCCAAGCCACGCACCTTTGACTTTCGGATTTATGTGCGTATTGTATAATTATCACTTGCTTAAAAAACCGTGAAAGAAAACATCGTGAGGAAACCGGCATGCCTGACAGATATTTCTCAACTGCATGTGAAGCTAAGTCAGAGGCCCATGGGCAGCATAAAAGCTTTGACACCTGGTTAGTCAATAGCCACACGAAAAATAAAACGATATGAAGTCAGAGATTACCTTAGGAAAACGTGTGTGTTTGATCACTCTGACTCATATCGTCAAAATACATTAATTATTCAAATTACGCTGAGGATTAGGACTTTTTGAACGTCAAAATTACAAAAACAGTCGCCCCAAAAGTCTGTAGCCCTTATAGCTGGTGCATCGTCTGGATGCAAGGCATCTAGATCAAACTTAAAAAACTCACGTAAATTAATACGGTCAGCGGGATTGTCCGAAATGGTTACCTCTACGCCGGAACATGAAGGGCTAAGTAAGGAACATGGTTGGGTTTTAGTCAGTAAGATTCTGACACTCCCTTCCGCGCCACTCTGAGCGGGAGGGGTCATTTGATGATTTCCCACCCTATAAAAAATAAACAAAATACTGAAGTGTCAACTGATAGGATTCACATAGAGGATAGACATAGAGTTGAAAGTTTTTCAAAATCATTCTTTACCAAAAATACTGGTAGGTACTGGGTTGTGGAGGTCAGATAGGCAGTCGCTCCAAGTAAAATACTGGTATTCAGCTGCATCTGGTTAGACTGGAGGCTGACTACAACATAATTGGGAACAGGCTAGGCAGATGATGATGCTCTTCACCAACAATTGGAATGAGGCAATGCTGCTTGACTGCAAGTGTAGGTAGGAAAGTAGACTTTCACAAGAAATTCAGTCTTCAAGCAACTAAAATAGCAACAAGATACCAGAAACGCAAAACAACGAAAATCCAACGAAATTCCTATATATTTCTGTTACGAATTAATTAGCTGATAGTTAGCTTAATGGATTCAAGAGTAAAGATAACTTTAATAAGCCTGGATTTGAATAAAACGTCCCACGCGTAAGTAATACTGCCGGGCTGCTAACAGATATTCGCAGTTTGAATAATTCATTATAATCACTGCACTTATACCTATCAAGTCCCGTTTTGTACTGAATTACTTGTAATTGTGTAGGTATTGTATCGTGTGGGGAAGCTTTCTATATCTTGAACAGGACTATTTTAAATGTTGGGTCCTCAAATGTTCAAACAATGATTTTTGTGCTAAAAAGTACTAGTTTATGTCTGCGAGTTCGTCCGCGTGGAGTTCAGTTATATCGCAATATCTGGAGATATTTTTGAGACAAAAAGTAGCCTATGGCCCACCCCGGTGTGTAATCTATCTCTCTGCCAAATGTTATCGAAATCCGTTCTGTGGTTTAGGCGTGACAAGGTAACATACACAGATAGAATTTATAATATTAAGTAATTGATGATGTAAGGAATTTTAAAAAACATGAGTTCAATAAACCATGGTATGTACAATACAAAGTTAATTATCATAACAAGCAGGTAGAAAGACAGTGAAGGAAAACATCGTGTGGAAACCTGCGGTATAATGTCATAGAAACATAAAAATTGGATAACACGTGACATCTACCAAACGTAGTTTAATGCCTACTTCGTCTGGAAGAGAGGATCCTTGTATCCCAGCAGGGGGATCCCATATTGTATGAGGATCATGATACGCTGATCATGAAAACGGATTAAGATATGATAAAAAAATTATAGTTAGTAAAAAATTAAATAACACGCTTTTTATAGAAAACCGAACTAAAAATTGGAAAATGAATTTTGTAAATTACAAAAAGTTTTTTTTTTTTAAATCGTGTTGTGCTTTTTTAATAATATTCCCCACCACCATGCACCCCACGCTTTTGTCCGGGTTACCTCTGTCCCGAAACATACGGCTAAGGAAGGAATATGGATGAAGCGGGAGAATGATTCCAATATAAAAAAAAAGGAATATTTTTACTGGCTGATAATATTATCACCATATCAGCCTATTAGGGACTTAGAGCATATTATAATCCGATAAATCTACCTAGCCTTTTCCCAAATATGTTGGGGTCGGCTTTCAGTCTAACCGGATGCAGCTGAATACCAGTATTTTACATGGAGCGACTGCCTCCACAACCCAGTCAGTAACTGGGTAGTACGATACCCCTTGGTAATACCGGCTGTCAGACTTTCGGGCTTCCGACTATCCGTAACGACTGTGAAAGATCCACAAACGACAGCTGGGACCAACGGCTTGACGTGCTTTCCGAGGCACGGAGGAGTCTCGAGATGTAAATATGGCCACCCATCCACGGACCAACCCCGGAAAGAGTAGCTTAACCTGATGGATCGACCCGTGCGGATGTTATAACTTAGACACGAACTCTTCTAATAAATATTATATTATAATTCGAATGGTACAAAACTATTTACCGTCTGCCATCCAAGCCATATCTCTCCCAGTAGGTACCTATAATCTAGTTCCCACGTGATAGGAAACGAACCTAACGTCCTTTATCGAGGACAATCCCACTCCCAAGCCAATCAAACTCGCGGAAGTCAAAGGATTTTCGTTTTATGTGTTTCTTTTTACAAATTTTCAGCGGCGAACCGCCATATTGCTTTCCGTTCATGGCTGGATGAAATTATTTTGGGTGGATGAGCAGTGTTTTTGTTACCTGTGGAAATACAGTAAGGGTTTTGTGTAAGTAGGTTGGCGTTATTGATGGTGCTCAACTGTTAGTAAAGTGTTGGACTGATTAGTAATGGTAAGAAGTAGGTACCTACTTATTACGTAATTCTTTCAGCAATGTTGGTACAGAGGCCAGCACATCAAGTTACCACAATCTGTCTAATTTCTTTGATAGTATTTCAACTTTATTGCAAAGACATAAGGTTCATTTTTAATTGAGAAAATTTGATAGTTAGGGATAGCTTGATGTGCTGGCGTCTGTACATATTTCCCTCAGTAGACCAGGGTCGATAATTTTTTTAATAAAAAAAAATATAGTAGCATGAAACCCATTGGAAAAGCAAGAGAACATAACAAAAACATTTTTTTTTTTCACTTTTTACCGTTTTCAAAGGCAAGGCACTGGTTTACAGTCTTTTCAGAAAAAGGTAGAAAAAAGGTTGACTAAAATTAAATGGTTCTCAACATCCCCATTTCATATATCATTCCCCTCAAAGAATCATCATCATACAGACTTCAAACATTAATTTAAATACGTATACGTAATCAATCTGATCCCACTCAGCGCTGGTCGCCAACTGGCATTGACATTTTTTGGTTTAAGCTTAATTATTTACAAAATAGTGAAAAAGTATGAGTGGTGGTGGCGTAGTGGATAAAATAGGCGGATGGTGTGGGTTTGGTTTCCAGGTGAAACTGATTTCGAGATTGTAGATTCTTGAATGTAGGTATCCAAAAGGCTAAGTTGATTAATTATATCAATAGGCTGTATAGTTCTGGTTGTAGAATAAATGATCAATCAATCATTTAATTTATACATCAAGAAAGGGTAGGAGCTACCGAAGAAAAATATATCTACACAGTATAATATAAAATCACGTAAAATTGTTGAAATGATTACACTTTACCAGTTATTTTTTTAACGTAAATGGTAAATAAATTACATTGTTTTGTAGTAATCGTAAAATAACGCAGTTATATATGATATAACGTTTACTATACGGTTATATCGAAATAACGGAACGGAAAATCGTTATTTGTCAAAAGTTAATAAATAGAGTATATTGGCAGTCTTCTTAAAAAAAAATCTGTTAGATCCTGTCAAAGTATTACTTTACAGCCATCGTATAACCTTCAAGAACAGCTCCAATCAAAAACTCACTTTATAAACTACAAACGCTAACTTACTCCATTACACGCACTATTCAACAATTCAATCTAAGTGAAGCTACCTTTGTAAACATGATCTGTGCGCAAATGAATAATAGTTATTTTATTTTTCGATTGTCCCCTGCGGTTCGTCGAAGCCGGCTGTCCAAGAATTAATAACGAACGGTACTGGGTTCGAAACCACGACAATCTGCTGCTCTTTTTGAGTGGGCGCATTTTTTTGTGCATTTTTTTTTTGTGTTTTTTCTATCAGTGCCCGATAGTTTTTTGCGGTCGTTGACCGTCCCCGCTTTTATGAATGCAATTGACTTTTTTTAATGGACGCTATGAGTTTTGGTTAACGATAATTATGTTGTTTAAATTGGATGTGCGTTTTCGTTTGTTTTTTTTATGTTTAAAAGAGTTTTGTCGCGGTGTTTCTCATGTAACTACCCATATTCAAGCAAATAAATGATTTGAATTTGAATTTGAATTTGAATTTGTTTTATGGATAGTTTATGCATACAATTGTTTATGTTATTCGAAGCGCCTGTGTTAGATTTAACACGTCCATGTGAGTGCTGGTGTGGTTTTTTTTATAGAGAAATTCTGAATGGTAGGGAAGGCGATCGTAAAGTGTCCTGAAACTACGGTTTTCTACAGAAGCGGTGGCCGCCAAATAACGGCAACAGTGACGGCTATCATTAAATTATGTGTGCATTTACTTTCGTCGCCACTGCTGTCAAAACGGTGATTGAAAACATTGTGAGGCAACCGACATGTCGTAGAACCAAAAATTCGTAGACATGTGACATCAACTAACCCGCGTTACGGCCCACTCCAGAGAGGACTCCTGTGTTCCAGCAGAGGGCACATTATAATATCCTTGGACATTTCACACAACGCCATGTTATAGTCCCATGCTAAAACCAAATTAAGCGGGATTGCCCGAAAGGGTTACCGCTACCCCGGAACATAAAGGGCTAAGGAAAGAACATGGATGGGTTTTAGTCAGTAAGAGTCTGACACTCCCCAGATCGGGAGAAGTCATTGGATGATTTCCCAGCCTTAAAAATAAAAATAAAGCTATAACCAAATGCTTGTGTTATGGTAACGAGATGGCTGATAAACTCTTATATATAAATTTTTTTAAATACATACTTTATTGATAGATAAACACGCAGACCCAGAACAAATACTTGTAGGTCGCACACATATTTGTTCCGTGCGGGAATCGAACTCACGACATGCTGCGCAGCAGTTAATCGCTCAACCACTGCGCCAACCGTGTCGTTATTATAAGCTGATTTATGTACTTATGTGTAAAATAATTGATATTTGTTGCACTCACTAGGGAAGAAAAAACTTTCAGTCACAAACATATATTAGGCATTTAGTAACTAGCTGTTATTTTGTCAGTACAAACAGACACTTCAGTTTTTATATGTTTATATCGATATGTATTCTCCATCGCATGTAGCGTCATGTTAGTAGCGCTGCGCTTGGAAACGTGTCGCGGTTCCGTATAAATTCATTATCACTAGCTGCTGCGATATGACGAACATTGTTCAGGCGACATGGTGTACCTACCTGAAAATAAATATTCATGAATGATAAATAAGCTTTAGCTGGAACGTAACCTCACGCTGTATTCCCCAAAGGGGCGCCCGCAGGGGCGTACTTACAAGCGGGATTGTCCGAAAGGGTTACCGCTACCCCGGAACATAAAGGGCTAAGGAAGGAACATGGATGGGTTTTAGTCAGTAAGAGTCTGACACTCCCTTCCGCTAAACCCAGAGCGGGAGGAGTTATTTGATGATTACCTACCCTCAAAAAAAAAAGTTTCAGTTCGTTTCAGTCCCATGTAGCTATCTACCGGGCAGAAATCCAAACTACGGACTGCTACTGAGAAATTTCTGAATGAAAAAACCCTTTACCCGCCCGCAAAAATCACATTTACTTAAATAATATCTCGAATATGTCCAATACCTAGAAATGATGGACGCCACTTAAAAAAAAACACCGTTTCTGTAAAACGCAAACGCATCATACTAGGGCTGTCAAAAACCGGTTTTTTTTTAATGACGTTGACGTGAATACCGTATTGATCACAAGTTGTGTTAGGACATTAATAAAACCCTTAAAATTTATTTTCAAATCAGTGTTTATTATGCTTACTAATTGAAATTAATAATATAAATAACTTTTATACCTATTTTAGAAGCCTCTTTTCAAGGGCTTTCTAAAACGTATTTAAATATTTTTTCGATTTTTTTCTTTAATTATTCTCTTTCTGTGTCCATTTTTTGTAAATATTATATTTAATCTATACTAATATTATAAAGAGGAAAACTTTGTTTGTTTGTTTGTTTGGTTGTAATGAATAGGCTCAAAAACTACTGGACCGATTTTAAAAATTCTTTCACCGTTGGAAAGCTTAGTTTTCTAGGAGTAACATAGGCCACTTTTTATCCCGGGAAAAATAACGGGTCCCACGGGAAAGACCACGGGAGCAAAGCCGCGGGCAAAGTGCTAGTTTTAAATAAATCCCTAAATTTTTGGCTAGCTACGATCAAGAAATAATACCTACTATCCACATCATCCAAAGTGGCTAAAATTTCGTTCAAAGGGTTTTTTTTCAGATTTCAGTGACTCCTTGACACACTCCATAGCCACCCATTCTCAGCCTCAACTTTCAAAAGTTGTACAAATAAGAAGTACTTTCAGGATAATATTTGAAGAAATTATACACTCGAGAGCAATGAATCCGGGTCACTTAAAGAATCCTAAAAATCTCGGAAACTAAAAATGCTAGGTTAATGCAATAAATTGTATTTAATAGACAATGTAATACTCCTTAAATGAAGGTATTAAAACTTCTTAGTTATTGTAAAGTTATATCATAAAAAAATCAAATTTGAAAAAGGGCCACTTTCGAAGATGGAACTACGAAATTACAGCATTTGGTTTTGCTTTTGTTTGTAATCTGTCATTTATGTGGGTACATAAACCATGTTGATAGTGCTCTATATTCATTATTCAAGCTGAAATTATGTCGCTTACGCCTGAAGAATGCACCAGAATACTTACAATGCTGGAAACCGGCCGGAGTCAGCGCGATACAGCCAGGACTGTCGGTGTGTCGCTGTCAACAGTACAAAGAGTTCTCCGACGTTACGAAGAAACTGGTTCTAACCTACGCAGACCAGGAACGGGCAGAACCAGGTGTACCACAGCACGAGAAGACCGATACTTGGTGAACACCATGCTTCGAAATCGCTTTCTCACAGGAACTGAACTCACAAATCAGTTTCGACACCTCGGAGGAAGTAACCCAAGTGCATGGACAGTAAGACGTCGGCTTGCTGAATCTAACTTAAAACCCCTTAGACCTGCAAACGGCCCTAAACTGGAGCGTGGGCATCGTATTTCAAGACTAAGATATGCCCAGGGCCACGTAAATTGGAGTATTGAAGATTGGTCAAAAGTTATGTTCTCCGACGAATCAAAATTTATGCTCTACAAGCACGATGGAAGACACAGAGTGTATCGAAGACCAGGGGAAAGATTCAAGCAAGCATGCATCGAAGAAAAAGTAGCCTACGGTGGTGGGTCTGTACTTGTGTGGGCCGGAATTTCTTCTGAAAGTCGCACAGAGCTGGTGATCATAGAAAACGGCTCTTTAACTAGCGTAAGATATGTGGAAGAAATCCTCAATGATCACGTTGGTCCATTTATGGTCAATTTAGGTGAGGATGCTATATTTATGCATGACAATGCCCGACCTCATACAGGTAGGATTGTGAATGACTACCTTCAAGAGATGAACATTACTCGTATGGAGTGGCCAGCGCGCAGCCCGGATATCAACCCGATCGAGCATGCTTGGGACGAGCTAGGCAGATGCGTAAAACAACGAAACCCTCCCCCAATCACGCTTCGTGAGCTCAAAATTGCTCTCACAGAGGAATGGGAGAATATTCCCCAAAATCGTATAAGGAACTTGGTGTACAGCATGCCAAACCGCGTAAACGCAGTAATGGAAGCACGAGGAGGCAATACGAAGTATTAAAATTCAAGAAAATCGTAATAAAGTTCAAAAATTTCATGTTTCCTATTTTTGTTTTAAGGAGAGATCAGCAGTTTTTTTCTTTAAGTAATTTTGTGTTAATAAAATGTATGGTGACTCATATTTTTTTTACTTTCATTTAAGGAGTATTACATTGTCTATTAAATACAATTTATTGCATTAACCTATCATTTTTAGTTTCCGAGATTTTTAACATTCTTTAAGTGACCCGGATTCATTGCTCTCGAGTGTAGTTCAAACATGATAGGTAAAGCAACAAACACAATTTTTTCATACTTGGTAGATGTACAATGCGAGTAGCATTAAAGTACTGTTCGTGTTTCCGCTTCCGCGTAATCACGGTATTGGCTCGTCTATACCGGTTTAAAAAAAGGCAGTATTTATCCGTGACTGCGGTATTACGGAATCCGGGAATACCGGTATTGACAACCCTACACCATACCGTGTTCTACCTCAACGCAGCCGATGTTCAATTTATTTTCGGCCAGCACAGATCGCTGCTTTGAGGTGCATTAATACGTTCCCAGCTAATTTTTAATGGAAGCCGAATAGTTTCATAACAGCCTTTCCTACGGACAATTTGTGGTGACAGAATCGAAGGGAAATAAGCGAGTTTACACTTCGAACTGTCAATTAGTCGAGTTCGGTGTCAATATTGAATTATGAAATGGTAGAGTAAAAATGTGAGGATGAGTGCGTGTGTTGTGGCGCGATAGTGTTTTTTTTTCCTGTGAGATATTGAGTGGGTACACTATTAGGTGACAGAGGGATAAATGTTTAATATTTTTTCTTGCTGTGGCAAGTGTAGGCAAAACATTTTCAGGAGGAAGAATGGTTTTAAAAATAGATGTAGCTGTTCAAATTTTTTTTGGGCAGGATTGTCCGAAAGGGTTACCGCTGCCCCGGAACATAAAGGGCTAAGGAAGGAACATGGATGGTTTTAGTCAGTAAGAGTCTGACACTCCCTTCCGCTCCACCCAGAGCGAGAGCAGTCATTGGATGATTTCCCAGCCTTAAAAAAAAAAGCTGTTCAAATTTGATAACAAAACTGCAAAGAAGCCTGAACAACTAGCGCCTAAACTGTATGTAGCTTAATAGCATAATCAGCCTATATTGTTCCCACTGCTAGGACTCAGGCCTCCTCACTTCGAGAGGAAATGGGTCGTAGTCCACCACGCGGGCCTAGTGCGAGTTGGTGGGTGCCACATGTCTTCGAATTTTTGGTTCACTTACTTAACTGATTTCCCTACTGTGCAAAGGAAAATCATTAGCCTGTATTTTAGGGTCCCGTACCCGGAGGATACCAAATAGAACCTACTATTACTTAGCCTCAACTGTATGTCCGTCTGACTGTCAACTGTACCTCCGCTATAAAAAAAAATAACTGCCTGAAACTAGTAGAAACCGCGCGCTTGGTCTACTTTAGTTACTTCCACAGCATTATGTCGTATGGCATTTTACTGTGGGGTCGGGCTGCTGACATTGAATCCATTTTTATTCTGCAAAAGCGAGCTATCAGAGCTATTTACAATCTACGTCGCCGCGAATCGCTTAGGGATCTATTTAAAAGAATTAATATTATGACAGTACCATGCCAATTCATTTATGAAAACATTATGTATGTAAGAAAAAATCGATATCTTTTTAACAAAATAAGTGATAGGCATAACTTTATTACTAGAAATAAAGATATAATAGATCAACCCTTTTTTAGATTATCAAAAGTACATACATCTTTTATGGGGTTCTGTGTTAAATGTTACAACAAAATACCTTGTGACATTCTGCAATTAAATGAAAGAAAATTTAAAACTCACATTAAAAATACACTTTGTAAACAAGCTTATTACCAATTAGAGGATTATATCAAAGATAAGGATGCTTGGAAACATGCTGGTCCTGCTCCACAGGGCAATCTAGTGTCTAGACAAAATCAAACTGGTTGCTAAGTAAATTAGGTAATAATTTATTATTTATAAAATACTATTTTAACATGTTGAAATAACTTCTCACACATTGATTGATTTATTATATATTCACTTTTAGAATGTTTGTAAATATGTGAGCACCATGTACTTTTGACATACTTAAGTTACCTACCATTACTATATGTGTTTTTCTTTTCACCTTTTGTGGTGTAGTGTTTTTATTCTGGGTGCATCGTCTTCACATATAATGTTATAATTCATGTATACAAAACATTTTAAAACATTTTAAAAGAGTAACGGTGGAGTTTCTTGCCCATTCTTCTCCACACGAAACTACCTTTTGGAAGGGGCGACTAGAATCAATTCTATTTCTTGTTCATTTTGACGTTCAAAAGTGCCTTACTTGTGCCTATTTGAAATAAATGATTTGACTTTGACTTTGACTTTCGTTTTTTGAACCTAAGGTTTTTTTTTGTCATCGTTCTTCTTCTTTTTCGTGTGGTTAGTGGTAGTGCCTAACCTGGTGTCAGAGTTTTTATGCTGCCCATGGGCCTCTGACTGAGCTTCACGTGATGTTGAGCAATATCTCTCAGGCACACCGGTTTTCTCACGATGTTTTCCTTCACCGTTTTTTAAGCAAGTGATCATACAATACGCACATGAATCCAAAAAGTCAGAGGTGCGTGCCTTGGGTTTGAACTCAGACCTAAGACTAGTGGACACACCACTAGGCTAAAAAATAATGGTGGTGCTGATCAAAATAATGGTGTAAAAGTGTATTTTGTAAAATAATGCTAAATATTGTTCAGTTGTAAAAAACAATTATCCCTTCATGTACAGACGCCAGCACGTCAAGCTATCCCTAACTGACAAATATTCCCAATTTAACATAAACCTTCTTGTTTTGTAATAAAGTTGAAAATCTATCAAAGAAATTTGACAGATTGGGGTAGCTTGATGTGCTGGCCTCTGTACAAGTCCGTCTCGCGCCCGGCCGGTATTTTTCAAGTCATCCCTTTTCTTCAACTCAATTTAAAACTGAATATACAAACTCAATTGTATTGTTCATACTCTTTTCTTTGGATTCGGTCACGTTTGACCGTAGAGTTTTTATGTAACTTACTCCCTTATTAGCATATTTCTTTCTGTAACGAGGAATCCTTAGAAAATATCTAACTTTCCGCCAGTGTGAGGCAGGCACGTGGAACAATTACAACGTGATCGTAAACAAAAATGGCGAAAATTCGGTGTTTATTTTTTGAAACAACAGAATTTATTTTGTTAGTAGAATACTCCTTTTTACAATATACGCAAATAGTAGTAGTGACAGCCTAGTGGTGTGACCGTCGGACTGCCAAGACATAAATCTCGAGTTTCAACCCAAGGCCTTTGAATTTACGGATTCATGTGCGTATTGCATAATTATTACTTGCTTAAAAATAGGTGAAGGAAACCAGCATGTCTGAGAGATATTTATCAGCAGCATGTGAAGCTAAATCAGAAGCCCATGGGCAGCATAAAAACTCTGACACCAGGTTATTTTTTATTACTTCCACGTCGAATCGTACCGTATTAAATGAAAATATAATTAAATGTAGATTACAATTACAAAAATAAGACGTAGGTGACCCACAGTTTTGAATCGTGGATGCTATAGAGAAGAAGCATGAGGAATATTCAAAGGAAAACGCAAAAAAAACTCAATAGGTATCTTCCTTTGTGTAGAACCAATAGAGTTTCTTTCAGGTTATCTGTACAAATAAATAAAAAAAAACAGCAAAAAAATCACGTTTGTTGTATTGGAGCCCCCTTAAATAATATATTTCTTTCTGTTTTTTAGTAGTTGATGTTAAAGCGGCAACAAAAAAAGTTTTCGCTGAAACTAGGTCTCGAATTCGAACCAAAGGCAATTATCATTTGCTTAAAAAACGGTGAAGGAAACGTGAGGAAACCGGTGAAGGAAACGTGAGGAAACCGGCATGTCTGAGAGATATTTCTCAACAGCATGTGAAGATAAATCAGAAGCCCATGGGCAGCATAAAAACTCTGACACCAGGTTAGTCACTAACCACACGAAAGAGGAAAATAATGGGAACTCTTTTAGTTCGTCAGGTCCCGTCTCGTACCAGAGAAAAGCAGTTCGTTCGTTCGCTATGCCCATTGTGCAAGCTCTTTCGTTTATTATGTTGATCTATTTTGTTATATTTTCATAGCTGTTTACCTACTTTACTTAACTATGTTTTTGTATACACGTGTTTTTGTGACAAACAAATCTCTTTTTCTTTCTTTTTGTTATGAAAAGCGCAATATAACGATGAAGTCAAAGTCAAAATCAAATCATTTATTTCAAATAGGCACAAGACAGGCAGTTTTGGACGTCAAAATGAACAAGAAATAGAACTGATTCTAGTCGCCCCTTCCAAAAGGTAGTTTCGTGTGCAGAAGAATGGGCAAGAAACTCCACCGTTACTCTTTTAAAATGTTTTGTATAGGTACATGAAATTATATTATGTGAAGACGATGCACCCAGAATAAAAATAAAACACACCACAAAAGGTGAAAAGAAAAACATATACAGGGTGGAATTTTGTAATGCCACCTGGAGGGAAAGTACTCTTAATACTGTAGATAGAAAATTTTACTCAAAGAAAACATTCCTTTATTTTTGAATAGAAAGAGAACTGCATTCAAAGATTTCCAAAAATTCGCTTGCTACACCCGGGAATCGAACCGACTAAAATCTGCAAAAAGTACACCCTGTACTTTTATTGCATCGATCGTTAGGATCAATCATAAGGACGAAATCTCTCAAAGAAACTTGATAAATTAAATGATAGGAAAACCATGAAATCTTAAATTATTTACAAAAAATAGTGAACTAACTAATTAGTTACTCGAAATGGGCTCCATTTTCTTGGATACACAAATGTATTCATGTAACTAATTCATATCTAGTAACCTTTAATAATAGTAACATGTTGTGGTGAATATTATAAATCGTATTCTGAACTTCAATTCTCAACTCGTTTACTTTCGCATAAGATTGAATGAAAATTTGATTTTTCACATATCACCACAAAAAAAAATGTAAAGGGGCGAGATCTGGTGATCTCGTAGGCCATCTGATTGTACCGTTTGTACCAATCTTCAATCGTCTGATCCAAATAGCAACTCGTCGTTTTAATGGATAAATCACGTCAATGATAATTATTAATTATTACTAACATAAGTTAACAGATGAATCTTTGACTTAAAGAGCTTTAACTTGACGCATTGAATTTATAAGTCCATATTTCATGGTTTTCCTCTCATTAAATTTATCAAGTTTCTTAGAAAGATTTCATCCTTATAAGACTAAGTGATCCTACGATCAACGCAATAAAAGTACAGGGTGTCATTTTTACAGATTTTACTCGGTTCGATTGCCGGGTGTAGCAAGCGAATTTTTGGAAATCTTTGAATGCAGTTCTCTTTCTTTTCAAAAATAAAGGAATGTTTTCTTTGAGTAAATTTTTTTATCTACAGTATTAAGAGTACTTTCCCTCCAGGTGGCATTACAAAATTCCACCCTGTATAGAAAAACACATAATTATAGCAATGATGAGAAGCGCATACGCATATGCAGTGAGCAAGTGAGCGGTAGTAGTCACGTGATTACCTCGAGCGGCGCCGCGCTCTCGCTCATTCTCACACAAGTCGTCTTATCGAACGAACTAATGAACTAAGAAGCGAGTGATCAGGGAAACAGCTTGTGGGAGCGCTTTTACGAGCTATACTTTATTGTGTAAGCACGTTAAGCCCTTGGTCTCGGCTGTCATTTGTGCATCTTTGGGTATCGTGTTGCCTAGTTACTGGGTTGTGGAGGTCAGATAGGCAGTCGCTCCATGTAAAATACTGGTATTCAGCTGCATCCGGTTAGACTGGAAGCCGACCCCAACATAGTTGGGTAAAGGCTAGGCAGATGATGACTGTATTTGGTAATTCGTTCGCGAACTACGCAAGACATAATATAAGGATAGAATTTAATACGGTTACCAACAAACGTATAAAGAAAGAAAAACGTTGCTTTTTGCAGTTCAACCTAAGATGTTGTCTACTGCTTAACCGGGCTTATCTGTAGATGCCTCATTAAATTAAGGCTTCCAGCCAGGGTTTCATCATCATCATTTCAGCCTATTGCAGTTCACTGCTAGATACAGGCCCCCCCCACGAAGCGCCACAGGGCTTAAAAACTTAAAAAATAAGCGACCACACGCTAAGGGCATCCCCTGTGGGGCATGGACCTCTGCTTAGGGCGTCGTTGGGGGAGGACAGCTAGGGATAGGCTGTATCAGATGCCTGATGATTGCTATTTAGGGGCGAATTTAAAACTACAGGCTCAGCAGAGCGGGCTAGCTCGAGCAAGGGTCGGGGCGGAGAAAAAGGGTAATCAATTATTTGTTTGCTTCCTAATAATAACCTGCTTCATAATAATAACATATCATTTATTTCAGGTAGCAAAGACCCATAACATATATACCTTACCTACAGACTATCATACATATTTATAAAAACCACAAAAATAAAAACTATTGTACACGAAGTGACGGCGTCGTGTTGCGCTGCGTGGTGTCTCGTAGCCTTCCGCGGAATCGCCGATACACGACACCTTTCGGCCAGAACTCTTCCTTGAGGAAGGTCTCTATATCATGAGTCGGAGGTCGAACCACAACGACTTGAACGGCGGCGGCGAGGGCTTGCTTTATGCATGCTCGCGCGCACTTCTTAGTACAAAATAATTAAATCAATTACATACCTCGATAATTTTATAATAGCGCCATTATTATATTATTATCAGTCTAGTACTTATGCGTAGTTGTATAATCTACTGAACTACAACCTTATTTATTATTCCAGTCATTATGTATCTAAGCGGGATTGTCCGAAAGGTTTACCGCTACCCCGGAACATAAATGGCTAAGGCAGGAACATGGATGGGTTTCAGTCAGTAAGAGTCTGATTCTCCCTTCCGCTCCACCCAGAGTGAGAATGTCTCTAAAAAAAAAGTCATTTTGTATCTGTCTCATTGATCTAGTGCCTGCAAGCGCTACTACTGAGCCTGCCCGGGTTCGACTCTGGGTGGGGTCAAAGTATTATTGAGTTTTTCTGTCAAAAATTTCTCAGTAGCACCCCGGAGATTGCATCATCGCCCGGTTGAAGGCAATAGGCTAGCCCCCTATTACTTGGAACTTAAATATAACTGGCGAATTGGGGTTTACGGCACTATACACTTCTGCCTAGCCCTTCGGTAAATAAGGCCGTGATGTTATGTTATGTACAATTCAAAGAACAGTTGCCAGCGTTTCAAGGTTTACCAAACTGTCAAATTTCTCCCAATGATTAAAAACCATAAAACGTTGTCAGTAAAGTTCAAAATCGATTGAGAAAATGTGACAGTTTGTGAGTGTACCTACGTACTTTACCTTTTGTTTATGTGTAATTTAAATATTTAATTTTATCATTTCAATGCGTGTTCATGTTTAGTCTTCGTGGGTGGTCCTTAACTCGCAACTGCTTAATTAGGAATAAGCCTTCTAAGCTTATGAGTACGATGTCGTTAAATGTTTTCTATATTTAAATACAACTTGCGGTTACCAAAGAATAAACACACATATGTACAGACGCCAGCACATTCAGCTATCCCAACCTATCAATATTTTCCAATTGAAAATCAGACTTTCTCCTCTACAACCCGGTCAGTAACTGGGTAATACGATACTCCTCGGTAAGACTGGCTGTCAGACTTTCGGGTTTTTGACTACCCATAACGACTGTCAAAGATCCACGAATGACAGCCGGGGCAACGACTTAACGTGCTATCCGAGGCACAGAGGAGTCTTGACATGTAAAGATGGTCACCTATTCTCAAACCAACCTCGGCAAGCGTAGCTTAACCTGATGGATTGATTCGTACAACTGTTATTACTTAGCCACGTGCTCCTCCTTTATGTTATAAAGGGCACTATAAGTCACAAAGCAATAGCATTTTGTGTGATAGCGGACAGGAATGACTCCGTTTTTTAAACTCTAGGCGTTTATTGTCTTCTTCTTCTCGTGTGGTTAGTGACTAACCTGGTGTCAGAGTTTTATGCTGCCCATGGGCTTCTGATTTATCTTCACATGCTGTTGAGAAATATCTCTCAGACATGCCCGTTTCCTCACGTTTCCTTCACCGTTTTTTAAGCAAATGATAATTACCTTTGGTTCGAATTCGAGACCTAGTTTCGCCGATAACATTTTTTGTTGCCGCTTTAACATCAAATACTAAAAAACAGAAAGAAATATATTATTTAAGGGGGCTCCAATACAACAAACGTGATTTTTTTACTGTTTTTTTTTTATTTATTTGTACAGATAACCTGAAAGAAACTCTATTGGTTCTACACAAAGGAAGATACCTATTGAGTTTTTTTAGCGTTTTCCTTTGAATATTCCTCATGCTTCTTCTCTATAGCATCCACGATTTAAAACTTGGGGTCACCTACGTCTTATTTTTGTAATTGTAATCTACATTTAATTATATTTTCATTTATTACGGTACGATTCGACGTGGAAGTAACAATACTATAAATAGCGATATGTGAGAACAATGTAGGTTAATGTATGATAAGTATAACATAATGTGTGAAGTAGGTACTAATAAGTTCCACATTTTGATAAGCAAGTGTTTCCATAGTAGGGATCTACCATAAATAAGTATGTTCCTAAGTTGTAAAAAGCTTTTGAGTTATGGTAAATACAGTGGAAAAACTCGTGGTTAAGTAATAACAGTTGTTCGGATCGATCCATCAGGTTAAGCTACGCTTGCCGGGGTTTTTCCGTGAATGGGTTCACAATCTCTGGTCCACAATAATTGTCGAGAATACAAAATAACATATAACAAAAAAATACATAAGTACAGGCTTTTTGGAAGTCGGTAAAATAGTGCCTCCATTTTTTTTCCGTATTGGTCGCACAGTAAGGCACTAGATGTATTATATTATCTGTGGAAAAGCCAATCTACGAGGTAAATTCCCTATTACCGCCCCGCCGTACGTTTTAGAAATCAGCGGAGATAAAGTTGCAAGCAAAATCGTCCTACACAGAGTTTCATATACTTACAAACTACATAAACTTTTAATTTAATTATAATATATTGGTAATATCCAGTAATGCAAACAAGGACTTGCTCGGCGAGCTACCAGATTAGGGTGTCCACGCGTTGAGAAAAACGGAGAATAAACAACAGATATTTTTATGAATAATCTTGAAAGAACCTAGATTTTAAGTCACTAACTGCAGTAGTAGTGGTCCAGTGGCAACAGCTTTTTTTTGTGGGTTGAAAATCGTCTAATGAGGGGTCCCGCTCTGGGTGGAGCGGAAGAGAGTGCCCTACTGACGAAAACCCTACCATTTTCCATCCTTAGCCCTTTATGTACCGGGCAGTGCTAACCCTTTTGGACAATCCCGCTGACAGTGGTAACGGCTGTGACTTCGAGGTGCTTTAGTTTGAGTAAATTATTTAATAACCACTGCTCTCAAAACGGTGTAGAAAACATTGTGAGGAAACCAGGATGTCCTCGAACAAAACTTCGAAGATATGTGACATCTTTCAACCCTCATTGGGCTCGCGTGGTGGGCCACTCTTTCTAACCAAGAGGAGCTCTGTATCCCAGCAGTGGGAACAGGCTAATAATGCTAGACCAACCGGTTAGTTTGCCCTTTATCCGCTTTCAAAGACGTTTCTGCTTCTCAGTGATTTATATCGGTACTCCTACCAAGAATACTACAGATCTTTTAGATACTCAAGATATACAGGGGTTTTCACGACACCTTTGAGTACTTCTCGCTATTTCAAATAGTTTCGAATTCGGCCATCCACGCCCACTTGAAAAATTCAGCCTGTATATCTTCAGACAGTGAATCTTCTTCTATTCGGTTAGTGATTAACGTGGTGTTTTTATGCTGCCCATGGGCCTCCGGCTTAGCTTCACTTCCTGTTGAGAAATATCTCTCAGACATGCTGGTTTCCTCACGATGTTTTTAGTAAATCAATGAAAATGAATAATATACGACGACAAACTTTGATATAAATCTTTTTGCAGACAGTTAGACCACACACGAGCGTGGTTCAAACGACATGCGAGCATAGTTCATTATTCTCGTTGATCTAGTGGTCGCAAGCGCTACTGCTAAGCATGACGTCCTGAGTTCCCGGGACGATGTTTCCATCTGAAACTTTTCAGTAGCAGCCCGTAGTCTGAATTTGTGTCCGCTAGATGGCAATAAGCTCGCCTCCTATTAATTGGGAAACACAACTGGCGAAATGTGGGTATACTATAGGCACACCTCTGCCTAACCATTTGAGGATACAGGGCGTGTCGTGATGTTATGTAGATATCTTAAATCTGAAGCATTTTTTTTAAAGTTTTGCACGGATTTCTTGTCAGTCACTTAGATGTGAGACACATGAGCATAACCTAACGTCTTTGGTGTAGCATTTTTATTCTAGGTGCATCGTCTTCACATATAATTGTATAATTCAAGTTTTCAAAACATTGTAAGACATTTGAAAAGAGTAACGGCGGAGTTTCTTGTCCGTTCTGCTCCACACGAAACAACCTTTTGGAAAGGGCGACTAGAAATCAATTCTATTTCTAGTTCATTTTGACGTTCAAAAGTGTCTGTGCCTATTTGTAACAAATTATTTGACTTTACTTTATCTCCATTCAAAAATGTACCCAAGACTTATCCTAAAACGACTCAAAATCGTAGCCACCACAGACCGCGTCCGCAGTATCTTAGTACAAGTGCATCGAATTAAATTCACGATTAGCATACGTAATTACTACGCTTATCGGCGGCTTAATTGCGCGGTAATGAATCAACTGACGGTTCTTATAACGCATATACTAGCTTACTTTCAGATACCTTTATATTTACTAAGTACAAGTATATTTTCCTGGTGTACATACCTATTGCGCAGAGACTCGTAAATGAGTCTGCAGATGCCGATCAGAAGTTAAGCTACGCATGTCGAGGTGGGTCCATGGATGGGTGACCAGCCATTACATATCGAGATCCCTCGATGCCTTAGAAAGCATGTCAAGGTGACGGCTGTCATTCGTAGATCTATGACAGACTTACGTAAACTGCCAACAAAGCGCTACGTCTTATAAAGGGGATAGTCCGAAAGGGTTACTGCTACCCCGGAACATAAAGGGCTAAGACTTCTTAGCCCTTAACATGCATGGGTTTTAGTCAGTAAGAGTCTGACACTCGCTTCTCTCCACCCAGAGCCGGAGGAATCATTTGATGATTTCCCACCCTCAAAAAAAAAGCTTAGGTGTATCTAACTAAAACTGTTTTTTTTTAATCAAATGGAATACTTATTAGCATTAAATGCAATTTAACAATTATATCTTCACAATACATTTATTTTCTGTATGGGATGGAAGTTTTTAAGACGAGTGGTCTTTTATCAGTGATGGCCTGAAACACAGGTTTAAATTAACCTAGATCGGGCTACATAAAATTGCAATTCCGAACAACCATTACTTGCACCTATGATAAAATCTTAGTTTCAGTTTTAGGCACTTTATTTGTATGGAAAACTTATTCCTGTTGGCTACATGTACACATTTTGTAAACGTTTTATTTTAAATAAATTATTATTATATTATTATTATCATATATGTAATTTCATATTTTAATCGTCTTGACCGTTTCAAATCGTCAATTGACGAAAATATCGATAACCAGACATTAAAAAAATACATACAGACGAACATAGAACCTCCTCTTTGAGTTCAAGTTTCAGTTGGTATGTTGTTGAATTAACTGACTATTGATCCAATAATAATTAAGTATAATAAATGGTCTTACTTTCAAACCAGTTCAATCATAATAACATTGCAACTTATTGAGATATTTCCTACTCAAATTACGTATCTAATAATAATTTAACAAAGTATCGCGTTTAATTACGAAATCATAATATTGCAACCTCGCAATGGAGACACGCCTTACGCGAAACCGAGTGCAATAACTTTGTTGCGTGGTGCATTTATTTATTGTTTTTTATTTTTATTGTAGGTTCATTCAGTCTCTTGTTCATTCATAGACTTGACTCGAAGTATTTATTTACATGTTTTTGCAACGAATACTTCAGTCATTTTTCTTTGTTCTGATATTTTTGAATTCATATGATTATTTTTTATTACGTTCTAAACATTCCATTGCTGTGCCACGAATACAATCATGTAACTCGAAAGTATTGACCAATCCTAATGACAATCAAACCATTAATTCAAATACACATCACATTTAATTACGCAATCATAACTCAGTTTCGGTCAAATCGCGCGTCGCTGCACGCCACGAGGCCGAAGGCAGTAACTTTGTCTCGTCGTCTATTCGTTAATTTATTTAATTTGCAGCTCTGTATATGCGGTGTTCTAATTGCTCGGGTGCCGTTCGCCCACTTATCATAATGTCTCGCAAATCACGACGTTGCGGGAATAAATCTAGCGTCGATAGGACTTGGCCACTGGTCTGCCAGGGCTGAGCTGTGCTTGAATAGATGGAATGCTGAAAATTAATAATAATGTTTAGACATCGAGGGTTTTTGTCTCACAGTAGGTATAAAAGGAGTATGTACTTTAGGGTCGTCGCAGTATGTAGTTACTACTGACACTCATGTGCAAAAAGAGGTAAGTCTATGTATACATGGTGATTTTTAATTTACTATTAACCTTTTAGGAGATAAGAGTACTCATGATTATAAACAACTTTCACTATAGGACCAACTACAAAATAACTAAAAAATATACATCTGTTTCATACACTTTCATAGATTAAATATTGCATTTTTGTATGAAAAAAAACATTTTTTTTTCGATATATCAAAGTTAGTCTCATAGTAAAAGTTGGTTATATACCCATGATTATAAGCAACTACCCATACTTTCAGATCCTGAAAGGTTAATAGTGAATTATAAATCTCAGTGTATATGTGTGTGTAAGTATAAATTAATATAACAAGTAAGCCTGGCTTAGTTTAAATAAGGATAATATGGTAGGTGAAATTGTAGATTGCTTTACAACACCAAAGACGATACAACAAGTCAGTAACATACCTAATCAATTATGTACTTCTTATTGATCTTGTTTCGTTCAAGATACAATTATGTCTCATTTTATAAGGAAAATAGTTTACGTAAGTAATTAAGGTTCTTACACAGCTGTGGGATATTAAATACGAAGTGAAAACGAGAATATAAAAACATAAACTCAAGCCTTGTTTCCATGGGGATAGGCAGAAACTAAAGAACGCCACCTGCTATGATCCTAACATCCTCTTTTAGCTTCGTATACATCTGACTAAAACTAAAAAAAAATTGCAACAAATAATGTTATAAGTTTTCACTAATTTCTCTATTCAAATTCCTGATAGCCCTACAGAATCCAGTTACGCACAAAAATGGAGCTGGGCGCACGCGAATTTCTAACATAAATCGCAAACGACTCCCCATCGGCGCGCACGCAGCGTACAGCGGCCACCGCAGTACTTTATTATGTATCAACACGAAATTATTATACAATCAACGCTATTAGCGATAACATTCAATTTGCATCTCATCTTAGAAACTAATCTTTATTAATTTTTATTAAAAATATTGAAGTTTTTTCGTATAATTAAGTGTGGGTTTTTAATAAGCGTGAGTATTATGCAATTTAATTAAAACTGCTTTTAACACTGTTATTAGTTTTTTTATTTAGAAGGTTATTTGCTGTTATCCCGGATGTGTTTTGTTAGATAAAAGTGAAGGTGGTTAACGTAAAGAATTTAAAGCAAATCTTTTAGTACAAGGAATAACCAGACTTCAAAGAAGTTATTAAGTTTCTAGTTCGCTTCAGAAACCGATGTTCATCTAACAACCTTCCAACGCCTTATATAGTTTGCCGAGCTACTCCGGCTACATGCTATAAATGATCAAATATACACTGAATATCCTTCCTCTGTATTTACGTAGTACATAGCCTACACAAAACACCCACCTTGTACGTTGAGACTAGAAATCTATGCCTATAGAGGGGCTAGGCCGAAAATTATTGGGGGGTGGGAGGGTTGGAGGGCAGAGGGGTTGGGGGCCAGCCGTCGCCGGCCTGATATGTGACCGGAGAGTCTTGTTCAACAAACGATGACGATGATTTAAGCTCAGGCGTTTTAAGTGTATTACTGGGAGAAGTCCGGCTTTTGGGCTTAGGCTTAGATTTGAGTGAGCCTGCTATTATGGGGGGAGGCTTCTCGATTTATGTGTGCCTGTCCATTTGACGGCGGGGCCGCTGGAGTCGGGAGTTGCGACGTGATTTAGTTAGTGGCGGCTTGTACGAAAAAGGTTTTATTATGTAGAAGTGTGTTTATTTTTTAAAACCGCCGAATATTTTAAATATTTCGAACACAATTTTTTTAATTAGCGAGAATACGATTCAAAAATAAGAAAAGAAACCCAACCTCTTTTCAAAGTCATCGATTACAAAAAATAGTATTTAAACTAACGCGTATGTTCCAAATTGAAATGGCGTTATAAAATATATAAAAATGCATTTTCAAGTATTGTTGTGACGCAGAAACTTAATTACGAATTCCATAAATAACTCAATGAACCACAATTACATTAAAATTATTCTTTTCCACGTAATCACGTGTTAATGTGCAAGATTAATACGTTTTAAGTGCATTCAAATGGTTAATTACAATAATTAAAAACACATTGTTATTTATTAACATCTACGGCTATACGGTGAAACGTTTAAAACAAGTAAAAGTGATTTTTACTTGTTTTGAGAAGGGCAGTCACGAAAAAGAAATGGAAAGTCATTTACTCTTTACATTAATTACTGTACCTAACCTTATTAAAAGTGCACAAAAAATACAACATTCCAATGACGTCATAAAACTAAATTAAATTATGCATCAAGATGACCTTTTAACCCTCACGTGTCTGCTACATAGTTACATACACCACTACTTGTGCCTATAGCACTGATCGCAGCTAATGTGTTTGCGTGGAAACCGGGAGGTCATCTGCTTTCCTGGGAAGGAAAATTGGGCTTTGGATACGAATTTCGAGATCATGATCCGTTTTAGTTAATGATGATCCATCGAAACTTCTGTGGAAAATTATCATGATTGAATCTATGCAGAAATTATGGGCAAATTGTGAGAAGAATAGTTTTTTAAGTTTTCGTATGACCTCGTTGTTTTGTTGTTTATGGGTTCTGCAGAACTAGCCATCTTTTTATGCCATATATGCTTGCCATATACAAACAGAAAAGAATTTCTAGTTAGTCCTAACGAAGACATTAAAAAAAAATACCAACTATTTATTTATTTTAATATTTATGTAGGTACGCACGGTAAACTCCACAGACAAACAACATTATTATAACTTTTGAATACAAAGGTACTATTATTAGTAAGCCACACGGGTCGATAGATCTGTAAAGCTACGCTTGCCGCGGTTGGTCCGTGATTGGGTGACCATCTTTACATACGAAGACCCCACCATGCTTCGGATAGCACGTTCAGACGTTGATCCCGGCTGTCGTATTTAGATAGAAAGCCTGACAACCAGTCTTACGAAGGGGTATCGTGTTACCTAGTAACTGGGCTGTGGAGGTCAGATAGGCAGTTGTTTCTTGTATTCAGCATATACTAGCTAGCTACTAGCTATTAAGCTGCACCTGGTTAGACTGGAAGCCGACCCCACCATAGTTGAGAGCAGGCTAGGCAGATAATGTTTATTTCTAGACTTGTGCCTCCATGTTTAAAAACATTGTATTATGCTAAGTATCGATTAGAGTCAGCTCCACTATAAATTTTTCGACGATTATACAATTCTTAAACGCTAAATCTTCGCCTTCATGTCATTGTTCCATAAGTTGTCTGAAAATGTGCGAAATACGAAACTCTCACACTAACATATCACTACATAGTATAAAACAAAGTTGCTTTCTCTGTCCCTATATCCTTTTGTATGCTTAAATCTTTAAAACTACGCAACGGATTTTGATGCGGTTTTTTTTAATAGATAGAGTGATTTAAGAGGAAGGTTTATGTGTATAATTTGTCGACATATTATGCGGGCGATGCCGCGGGTGGAAGCTAGTATAGACATAAAACTTAAAAGCATATCAAGAGGGAACTACATAACCACCTCATAACCAGAGGGAACTACATAACCACCTCATAATCAATCTATATTGATCCCACTGCTGGGACACAGGCCTCCTCTCTAAGAGAGGGAGTGGGCCATGATCCACCACGCGGTCCCAGTGCGGGTTGGCGGATGTCACATGTCTTCGAATTCTTGGTTCTAGGAGATACCGGTTTCCTCACGATGTTTTCCTTCACCGTTTTGAGAGCAGTGGTGATAAAAAGTACACAAAGTAAAACGCCTGCTTGGGTTCGAACTCACGACCCACAACTCGTCAGTCAAAGCCACTGGGCCACCCTGTACACTCATAACAACCTAGCCTCTTTAAAATATCAATTTACAAAATCGCAACATAGGCAGACTCGATCCTTATACCGAATAATCCCGAACCCGTAAATTCGATATTGAATTTTTCTCGAGTTAATTTTGTATTCAAATTTTAATTATATCATTCTGGCGTTTGAATAAAAACGAATTCATTTCGTTTCGTCGGTGAATAATAATGTACAGCGAGTCGACGCTCGAATTACAGAGGGCGTCTGTCATACCGTATTGTAATGATTAGCGTGCGTGATGATGTAAAGTTTTGAATGTTTTCTTACATTTCCGAATGAATGAATGAATGGAAACATTCAGTAACAAATTATGCACAACACAAACAATAACATTCATTTCATATTCATATATTTATTTGCATTACATATGTGTCATCATCATCATCTGCCTAGCCTTTTCACAACTATGTTGGGGTCGGCTTCCAGTCTAACCGGATGCAGCTGAATACCAGTATTTTACATGGAGCGCCTATCTTACCTCCACAACCCAGTAACTGGGCAATACGATACCCCTTGGTAAGACTGACAGTCAGATTTTCGGGCTTCTGACTACCCGTAATGACCATAATGTGTGAAGATCTAAAAATAGGCTTAAAGCTAAAGCTAAGCTAAGACAACTAGGCTTTCAGGTACGTTTATTGATGTTGAGGGCTTTCCTGGTCATATTTTAGCTATGCCTTAGCTTGTTTAAAAATCTATGAAATGGATGGGAAATCGTCAAATGACTTCTTCCGTTCTGGGTGGAGCAGAAGGGAGCGTTAGTCCCTTACTGACTAAAGCCCATCCATGTTCCTTTGTCCTTCCTTAGCCTTTTGTGTTCCGGGGCAGCGGAGTAACCCTTTCGGACAATCCCGCTGACCAAGACATATTTACTTATTATTTTTTATGCATCTTCGGGACGAAATCATAGGCATATTGGACGACTCGCACGAATTTAGCTTACTACATTTTTTGTGAGGGTGTCGATTCGCACGCCAATAAATAAAATTTGTGCGAATCGACTACAGAAAAAAATATGTTTTAAAGGAGTCGATTCGCACGTTTTGTGCGAGTTAAATTCGTGCGAGTCGTCCAATAAGCCAAATCATAATGTTACAGTACCGTGTAACATACAAAGTTATGGAGATCAACAATTAATTCCTATGTCTGTATCAGGAAAAGCACTTTTCATGACCTCATCATATGCATATATTGAAATGATGCCGTATGATTTCGTTTAGAATATTATCATAACCGGGATATGCTATCAGTTCTAACCTGACAGCTAAGGCTATGATTGTCATAGCACTAATTAGGGCTATTTTCATTTGGATTTAGATTTGAGTTAGTGAATACAGGCGGTCCTGAATTTATTGGAAGGGCTAAAATTACATTAGTTGTTGTTGCTATTTTGGTAAGTAAAGTAACATGATTTGTTAATTTACTTACCGAAATAGCAACTTAACAGTTTAGTTAGATTTAGTTGTGATTGATTCACAACTTAGTGATATTGGAGGGACCTACTTACAGAGTACTCAGACACTCAATATAAGGTGTTAAAAAATTAATACATACATTTTATTGAGTTACGTGTGCATAAATTTATGGAACAGCTTATAATTTTTTTCGCGTTTTCTGACTTCTCATTGCTCGTAACGATACTCATCGTTACGACAATGCTCCTACGAAATTCTTAGAGTTAATTGTTTAACACCATATATGAGTACTTCGCAAAGGCCCATCGCCCGCCTGGCAACTTCTGCGCTGGTCTCGCGACTGCTCGACACGGGGTCCTGAGTTCGATTTCCAGGTCGGGCAAAGTGTTATTGGCTTTTTTATAAAGAATTTCTTAGTAACAGCCCGGAGTTTGGAAGTTGGCGGGGTGCAACCCCCGTGACTCGGATAGCATGTTAAAACGTTGGTCCTACGTTGGTTCCCCGGTTGGACCGGATTGCCGTCCTATTGAACTTTATGAGTAACAGAATAGTCTTCCACGTCGATGACTAGTTTCCGCTTTCTTTCTGTCTTCGTGTGGTTAGTGACTAACCTGGTGTCAGAGTTTTTATGCTGCCCATGGGCCTCTGACTTAGCTTCAAATGCTGAGAAATCTGCTTGGAATTAGCTTGTCTCCGCTTAGAATGACTGAAGTAGCCGAAATTTAATCTGGAAGACAATTTCAACTCTTTAAGTTCTTGGGTAGGAAACAGATTTCCGTGATCTATTTTGCTTGATACGACCTTATTCATGTAAGATCTCTCACAAAAACTGATCGAGTCTTAACAATAGAACATAGCACAGTCTATTATGCCTTTAATTGACATAGGGAGCACAAACTCGTCATAATCTACGCGGAGGAAGTCTCAGGGGGCTCCCACCATGCCGCATCGTACTAAGAACACATTTAAAAGGAAATCACCATAACGAATTCAAACATTAATTCAAAAGCATAACTGTAAAAGTAGGTACGTTACTAACACAATCTGTACAAAGGGTACCGAGTTCTCCATTTATATAATACTCGTCAATAATAATTTCATTAAAATGTAGATCTAGTTAAAAGCATTTTTTCTGATTAATTTTCAGTCGCGGGCCCCGCTCTTCTTTTTTTAATTGAATATCAGGCCACTTTGATGGCGCGACGAGAAAGGGTTTGAAAAAAAGTTCGCCCTCATTTGAATAAAATAACAGCACTCACACTTTGCATTTACGGAGATATTTCAAATTATATCTGGACTCTTTTTTGTTTTAATTTTTTTTTTGTTCCTCGTATTTATTTTATTTTTCCATCACCGCTCCCGTCTAATTGAGTTAGGCCTCGAAATCGAAAATGTCGATCGAGTTGTAATTCAATTTATTTTTGTTTCTAATGGAGTTCGGAGCTTTTTATTCTCTTTTTTTAACTGTAATTTTGAATCATTTGCCTATTGAAGGGTTGGTTCTGTTTACCGATGCGAGGACTTTGCCATTAAATGTGTTTTTTCTTGGAACTGTTTGCGTGCTTTGTTTTTAATATCTGTGCATAGGATCCTACTTATTACGTAGAAGCGTGGTTGTGCTTTGAAATGCTTGATTATTGAAACTAAACAATAACATATACATTGAAAAGAACCAGACATCATGAAACAGACCACTGAAATAAGAAATCAATCTGCCTAGCCTTTTCCTTTTTTTTTGGGGTCGGCTTTCAGACTACGAGATGCCGCTGAATACCAGTATTTTACATGAAGCGGCTGCCTATATAACCTCTACAACTCAGTAGCTGGGTAATACGCCCCTTTCGTAAGACTGGCTGTTAGATTTCCAGAATTTTAACGACCTGTAACGACTATCAAAGATGCACAAATGACAGCCGGGACCAACGGCTTAGCGTGCTTTCTAGGCATGGAAGAGTCTCGGTATGTAAAGGTGGTCACCCATCCATGGCCAACCCCGGTAAGCGTAGCTTAACTTGATAGATCGATCAGTGCGGCTGTCATTACCTAGCCACGAGCTACCCTTGACAAAACACTAGATACCTACACAATAAATATTAAGTTAGTATAATAAGTATAATGGTATTCAGCTGCATCTGGTTAGACTGGAAGCCGACCCTAACATAGTTGACACACAAGAAAAAAACAGCCTTCAACATGCATATTGCCACACCATGGAAGTCCATAACACATTGTCAACGGGTCCAGAATTGTATACGGAATCCAACAGTAACAGGTTGCGCGTCAATATAACGACCATCCTGTATACTGACCTATTGTCCCACCTGCATGCTGTCCCATAGATAGAAACCACGACCTTTAATAATCACTGAAAGACCTCTGAAACTAAAGCCACTCGACCTACAACCTAAAGTAGCTTAAAAATAAGGTCAAATTCCCATCTTAGCCACATGCCACAGAACATAATGAAGATTATACACGTATAAGCATTATTATATTAGGTGTATACACGCTGCAACAATGTCGCACGGACGGCGCCTACTCAAAAGACACTTGTCGCTTCTACGCTGATGGAGAGTGGTTGATACTTTTCATTAAAATTAATTAAGTAGATTGTTTTTAATTAAAAACCTGCTGTACGAAATTATTGTGAGCAAAGTAAATGTACCTTTTGTTATCAGTCATCGTGTTTACTGTCAGAGAAATTAACACACTACGCGAATACGCCGTGTAAGGGACTACTCACACTTATTCAACTCCATTGATGTTTAGCTGAACGATTTTGGTCACACTTAAACAGTTCGCTTCTATCAGCCGCCTTCAGCATCGTAAGAATGAGAAAAGCTGTTATAGCGTGTTATCACTGCTGAAACGCTTCTATCTACTGCGTACGGCGCTGATTATGCTGCGAAGACAATAAGCTACTCATTTAGTATCGTGCCTTCAACAGTTGAAAGCTGAACGGATGCGTACGCGTCTCCATGCGTCGTTATTTTCTAGGGGCGTAAGCTGAATAGAGCTGAATAAGTGTGAGTAGTCCCTTAAAACCATGTCAGACATGTGGCAAAGAATGTTAGTAATTGTGATTTGAATGAAATTCGTCGAAATAAATTTTGTTCTTACAGCATTTACTTAAGCTTAGTTATTGAAGTCATTCACTGAATTTTATGTTGTATTCAATAGAAAGAAAATTCTGTAAGATGAAAACGGTTAACTAAAGTTATACTTAACATTAACATTTTGCAAATAAATACATGGAAATAGTGACATTTTATAATGGATAACAGCCCCTTTAATTCAAGGGGGGCAGTTCCCTCTGCTTCGCCAGTGAAGACAACGACGGTCAAAGCCCAAGAATCTGTGGAAGTGGTCTCCACTCCCGAGATACAGAAATGGATGACCAATATTGAACTGCACCTCAATGACGTTTGCTCTATTGCCGCGGATGGGAAACTCAACACGGAGCAGAAATTGAAAATTTCAAACCTGTGCCGTAAAATAGGTTCAGGCACCTCTCAAATGGCAGTCCTATACCAGTCTTTAAAGCAGAAAGCCGTCCACGCGTACAATATGATCGATGCCATGCAAGAAAAGCGCGACCTGTCTGAACACCTCTCGGAGCTTAAGAAAACTATACAGGACTCAAGTAATACAGGAAGTGTTTCTTTTGCCGAAATGGTGAAGAAGGGGCCAAACAGTTATGTGCGCCCAAACAACGTGAGTTCTGTTGTCATTTATCCCGAAGACAAGTCCAAATCCAGTGACGAAACGAAGATTCTTGTACAGAAAATTATTCGCCCCGATGATATTAAGCTACAAGTACGAGGTCTCCGTAGAACAAAAGATGGAGGCGTTATAATCAGCACGGAGACAAAACATGACGCCGAGAAGCTTAAACGTGCAGTACAGGCTTCGACATCTGGACTTACTGCTGACGAACCCAACAAGCGCAAGCCCCGCATCGTGGTCGTTAGAGTGCCAACAAACCTAACCGAAAACGAGGTTTTTAGGTATATATTTCAACAAAACATAGCGGATAAACTTCCAACAGTGACTTTGGAAAGTTTTTTGACGTTAATGAAATTGAGCCACAAATCTGGAAAGAAAGATGCTTCGACGTGCAACTATGTGATTGAGGTTCCAGCACATATCCCTAATTTCTCAACCGAGGCTCTTTGTAAATTGGTTGTCTTGTCCCGTCAGAGACTTCACATTGGTGACGCGATGTTACAATTGCCACCAATATGGTCATGCAGCGAAGTCATGTAGAGATGCTCAGCCGATATGTGGTCACTGTGGTGAGGCGGGTCACACGATGACAAACTGCGCTAAGAAATCAGACGCAACAAAATGTGCAACTTGTTTACGTTATAAGAAGCCCAGCAATCATAAAACCGGAGACACTGAGTGCCCTGCTAGAAAATTAGCAGAAATCCGTTATATTACTTCGATTGATTATGGGGGCACCTAGTGCCTGAGTCACTTCAAGCTCAAGGTTGGACTTCCGTGTTACGCTGCACTGTCCTACTAACACTCGGACTATCGCTGTCGAAGCAAAAATTACAGTCGTCTGCAGAAACAACGCGCGTGTATAATTTGTGCAACATACACTTTGTTGTTGTCACGTTTGTTTATGTAGATCATTTTAATTTAGTTTTATGTTAATTAATTTTTCAATTTTTGTCACTATTTATTTTACTTGTTATATTAAATATTGTTAAGAATCCAATTTTCCTTTGGGGAATAATTATTATAAGCATTTTTATCGCCTGCGACACAGGTATATCCTAGTGCAGGCATATTTAACATTATGTTACCAATTGTTTTTCCTAAGTTTTTATTTTTGTATTCTACCACTTTACTTTTTTGAATAAATTATTATTATTATATTTATGTAAGGACATGCCCCAAGTTACACATATACTTCACAATTTTTTATGGAAATTAAATTAAACTCGAAGCATGATTTTCCCAAGTATCAACCACGTTAACTCCCGCTACAATCACGGAGAGCGTTTAAGAGAGTGAGAAAAGCTCGCCGCCCCGGCCTATTCGTTTCATGAGGGCACCCCTACTTTTGTCTTGGCTGTCGGCTGTCGGCCGCCGGCGACCGAAACGGGGTAAGTCGGGATTTTACAACATTTTTACTGACTTTTACGAGTTTTTTCTTTGCGGTTTTGTTTGAGTGTGCTGATGTAAGATGGGGAGTTTAGATAAAAGGAATGTTTTATTGTTTTAATGCTTTGTATATCTATACGTTGGTGTTGCAAATGATAACGTTTTAATCGTTGGTTTTCTCAAAGATAACTATGTTCAAAACGATGGTGATAGTTTTTGTTGATTAAAATTACTTCATATACCGTCTTATTTAGTTGTAGTGAGTTTATAAAATCATCATCCCATAAAACCATGATTAAAATTTCGTTATTTTATGGAATAATGTTTTATTGTTTTTCACAATTTAATACAATAACAACTTATACATACTTAAATTAAAAGACTATCTAACTAACTATATATACAAATAAATCCAAAAAAGACAAAAAGTACACTTAGGCGTCGAAGTACTCATCCGCATCGCTTGTGTCAGGAAACGTGCCCAGAAGACTGGCAGCATTGCCACGTTGAATGGCAATGTAGTCGTTGTTTTTTTATAAAAATGACAGTGGCATTGATTTTTTTTTATTGCAACTGGTGTATGCAAGGGTTTGGGAACCCAAAAACTTGAATAAAGTTTATAAGTCCATCCCGTTGCTTTAGATTTTTTTTATTATATCAAAATCCTATGCTGCCCATGGGCCTCTGACTTAGCTTCACATGCGAAAACAAAAACAAAAACATGCAAAAACTCTGACACTAGTTTAGTCACTAACCACACGAAAGGAAGATAGACCCTTCTATGGTTAAAGAAAAATCATAACCCCTGAAAAACAAAACACGCTCTACAGACTTACCCCCACTTCTTTCGCCGCCAATCTGAGAAGAATCTCGGGGCGAGGCTGAAGTGACTCACGGCTCGGGGTTGCCAGCGCCCCACCGGACTTGACACTCATTTAAGTAGCATATAATTCAGTTTATTTAGCCGAATTCAATCTACAAGAAGTTCAGAAGGGTTGGCTAAGGAAAAATAATAGTTGTGAGTGAAAATTTCGGTTCTGTTGAAAAAAAAAAAAAAAATAATAATATCCTTGGACATTTCACACAACACCATATCGTCCCAAGCTAAGCAACCTAATGCTTGTGTTATGGTAACGAAATGGTTGATAAACTACTTATATACATTTTTTTTGTAAATACATACATATTATAGATAGAAAAACACCCAGACCCGTAACAAATACTTGCAGGTCGTACAAATATTTGTTCCGTGCGGGAATCGAACCCGCGACATGCTGCGCAGCAGTCAATCGCTCAACCGCTGCGCCAACCATGTCGTCAAGTTCTCGAGTTCTCGAGGTTTAAAAAAACTCATTGCTGGCATCTCTTACTCGCTCGAATCATTTACTCTGCCAGTATATTCTGTAAGAATCTCACCGTGATGACATTGGTGCAGTGAGCTGTCAGTAGTGGTAATCCCTATATTCAGGTGAAATTACAGCTCAGTTCACGCTCACGTCACGTATGTTCTCACGGTGTTTTTTTGCAGAATAGCACAACTGGTCCTTGTCCTTAAGAAGAAGCCTTTATTTTTTTTAAGGCTGGGAAATCATCCAATGACTGCTACCGCTCTGGGTGGAGCGGAAGGGAGTGTCAGACTCTTACTGACTAAAACCCATCCATGTTCCTTCCGTAGCCCTTTATGTCCCGCTTACCCGGGAAGCGCTGGCCCTGAGGGGCCCCTACAAATGCTGACATCTGTTTGAGGCGCGCGTGGAACATATACGCGCCGACGGCACGGGCCTAGAGCTGATCGGACGGTGAGTCACCCATTACTCACCGTCCGCAGGCCCGCGCCTACGGTGGCCGGGAATCGTCACATGGCTCCCGACGTCCGGGGCGTCTCCTGCGGCGGCTGGGACGGGAGGACCTTTCTCTCTCCCATCCCGCCAGCTCCCTCGCGAGCATGACTTTTTCGCAGAAAGAGGTGACTGCCTCCCACTCCCTCTCGCCCCGGACCATGGCTTGCACCAGGGCCGGGCGCGAGGTGTCGCCGCCGCCGATCGCCTCTACGAGGACACGGCGGTGCTCCGAAGAAGAAGCCTGTAGTAGAGTTTATGAACTGTACTCAAAAGTCTGTCCATAAAGTTTGCATAATCATCCTATAATGATTCCACTGCTGGGACACAGGACCGCCTTACCCGGTGAGAGAGAGTGGGCCATAATTCATCACGTGGGCCCAGTGCGGGTTGGTGGATGTCACATTATATTGAATTTTTCGTTCTTTGACTACTTCACCGTTTTGAGAGCAGTGATGATGAAATTAGGTACACATGACATAGTAAAGTCTTGCCTGGGTTCAAACTCGGTAAGTAGGGGCCGATAACCTTTGTTCACCACTGCTCCACTTGGCCACAACTGCTCAGTCGAGTCCATCGATTATTAAAAAAAAGATTAGTGAAGTATATGTATAACTTGGGGCATGTCTTTACATAAATATAATGTTTAACTTTAGTTAACCGTTTTCATCTTACAGAATTTTCTTTCTATTGAATACAACATAAAATTCAGTGAATGACTTCAATAACTAAGCTTAAGTAAATGCTGTAAGAACAAAATTTAAATTTCAGTTATACACTAGCGTAGCTACACTTTTGAGGGTGGGAAATCGTCCAATGACTTCTCCCACTCTGGGTGGAGCGAATGGAGTGTCAGACTCCTACTGACTAAAACCCATCCATGTTCCTTCCTTAGCCCTTTATGTTCCGGGGTAGCGGTAATCCTTTCGGACAATCCCGCTTACCCGGCAAGCGTAGCTACACTGACGTAAGCAATAAACTGTCACATTGTTAAATATCTCAGTAACACTAAAATGGTTGGTCCTGTAATAAAATATGTTTAATGGATTCAATCAGGTACAGACGCCAGCACATCAAGCTATCCCTAACTGTCAAATTTTCTCAACTAAAAATGAACCTTATGTCTTTGCAATAAAGTTGAAATACTATCAAAGACATTTGACAGATTGTGGTAACTTGATGTGCTGGCCTCTGTACCTACTGAGCGGCCAGCTAAAGGACGTTGCGCGGTGTCAACTTGTCCCAACAATAAGTGGTTGAATGCTTTATTCGCACTTACGATCAAATCTATTCGATCCTCGTAGGAAAAGAAAAAAAACTATGTGCTCACCTACATGATAAAACTCCAGGGGCAACCATTCCTCCTGGCAGAACATTAGCATGCGGACATCGAGAACCCACTGGGAAATAGCCCCAATGGGAAGTCGCTGCCCGCACCCCAGGATGCACCGGCCCGAAGACTGGCCTTCCCCCCAGACGTGTCCAGAAAGGAACTCCAGTCCCCGGGCACACGTGGAGGTTTTCTGCCGGGCATCCCTGGTTTGTAGCCTAGAGTATTTTTTATTTCAATAATTCTATTGTGACATTCAGATTTTTTTTACATTTGTCAACACTCAGTGGTTTAAAACTAGGAGGTTAACTAACCGAGGGGTTACCAGACCCGTGCCGTACGGCGCGTATATGTTCCACGCGCGCCTCAAAGAGATGTCAGCATATGAAGGGGACCCTCAGGGCCAAGCCTGCCGGGTAGGCGGGATTTTCCGAAAGGGTTACCGCTACCCCGGAACATAAAGGACTACGGAAGGAACCCCTAATTGCTAACTTATTTAAAGAACTTTCAGTTAATACTCTCAAAGGAGGGTTCTTTAAGAAAAAAAAAATCAATTTTTCCTTTAATCTCATGTAAATGTTGTTAAGAAATCCGATGGGGCTGGTCAAGCAATAATGAATTTAACTAACTTAGATTTAAGTACTGGTTTTCGAAATTTCTGAGTTTCCTTTGCATGTCAACATTTTCTGTAGGTTTAAAAAAGTTTTTATGCATGGATCTACGTACCAGCCAGTATTTCTTTAAGCGGGATTGTCCGAAAGGGTTACCGCTACCCCGGCACATAAAGGGCTAAGGAAGGCACATGGATGGGTTTTAGTCAGTAAGAGTCTGACACTCCCTTCCGCTCCACCCAGAGCGGGAGCAGCCATTGGATGATTACCCAGCCTTAAAAAAAAAAAGGGGCAACCATTGTTTTAATATTACTTCAGTGTGAGAAAGAGATGAAGCTATACAGGAGATAAACTCCATCTCTTTCCCAATGTGAAGCATTATTAAGATGATAATATAAAACTGTATGCGGAGTCGGAGCGGTTTAGTTAAACAGTGCGTTGTCTAAAATCTTAAATACACTCACACTGAGCATTTAATTTTTTTATTAAGTAGATGGCCAGCTACAGGCAGCTTACATAGTAAACTCCAAAAAAATCTGTTCAAAGAGGTTTTAAATATCAAACCAAGTCGTCACCAACTTTTTACAAGAATATCCCTAGTACTGTCATCTCTACAGCTCTAAAAGAAAAGGGTAATTTGGAAGGGGTGTCAAACCTTTTTCTTTAAATAAATTAGTGGAATTGTGTTCTTTCTCGTGCTAATGAATGTCTTGTGGACTCGACGTCAGTCCTGAATTAATTTCGTCTTTAATTAATTGATTTTAATGAGAATTCGACGAATTTATCACCTTATACCTATACTAATTAAGTAAAAGTTAATTTTATTCAGTCGGGTTTGTTTTGGGATACTTATTTGGAATTTAAATAAGTAGATTAGGTACTAACATACATACGTAATTGAAAATAAATTAACTGATATAGTTAATTAAACTCGGTTAAACCTGCATTTTTCAATGACATACCAAAATATATCCACGTAAGTTTAAGGTACAAGGTTATTTTTTTTTTAAATTAACTTGATCGACCGTTAATTAGATGCATGAAAATCATGTTAAAAATACGAAACAAAAATCGCAATGTAACACGACTATTGTGCGCATTATAAGTATTAGAAGCGTGTGTTTTATCACTGCGACAATCAAAACGTACGTTCCCGACCGCAAGTTTAATTATGCAAACATCAAGCCGTCGCCAGATTTCTCATTAGAGCCAAGATAATGACGGTACACACTGTCGCAAAATTAGATAGCAAGCACGCACCCAAACAGATATACGCGCCACATTAACATAAACCGAATTTGCATGTAAATTACATTTTACAGCATCTTAATTAAAACATTTTGGCATTATAAATGATCAAGCGGGGGAGGGTGGTGTACCCCTGACCTTAGCGCCTCCTCCCTCTGGTTAATTCGATAGTTTGAAATTTGGAACATTTGAATTTGACGTTCGATTTTATTATAGTTTATTTGCGTTTGGCGGGAAAACCAACGTCGTTTTTTTAATAAAACTACAGTACGCTCGGCAGTTAATAAATAAAGGAAGTTAAAATGTTATTTTTGGAAAATTCATTGGATAGAGTTCATACTGTACTTAGCGGTTCCAAAAATGCTTTTACATTTTCTAGTCTTACCAAGTGGTATCATATTACCCAGGTACTGGGTTGTGGAGGTCAGATAGGCAGTCGCTCCATGTAAAATACTGGTATTCAGCTACATCCCCAGGTTAGTTGGGAAACACGGTAGAGCACACGGTGCAAACCTGCCCCGCTTGGGCGGAGCACCGCCGTGTCCTCGTAGAGGCGATCAGCGGCGGCGACCTCTCGCGCCCGGCCCTGGTGCAAGCCATGGTCCGGGGCAAGAGGGAGTGGGAGCCAGTCACCTCCTTCAGCGAAAAAGTTATGCTCGCGAAGGAGGTGGCGGGATGGGAGAGAGAAAGGTCCTCCCGTCCCAGCCGCCGCGGGAGACGCTCCGGGCGTCGGGAGCCACGTGACGACTCCCGGCCACCGTAGGCGCGGGCCTGCGGGCGGTGAGTAATGGGTGACCCACCGTCCGATCAGCACCAGACCCGTGCCGTACGGCGCGTATATGTTCCACGCGCGCCTCAAAGAGATGTCAGCATATGAAGGGGCCCCTCAGGGCCAAGCCTGCCGGGTAAGCGGGATTGTCCGAAAGGGTTACCGCTACCCCGGAACATAAAGGGCTACGGAAGGAACATGGATGGGTTTTAGTCAGTAAGAGTCTGATACTCCCTTCCGCTCCACCCAGAGCGGGAGCAGTCATTGGATCATTTCCCAGCCTTAAAAAAAAAAAAAAAGGTTTCCAAGTTTAGATTTTTTCTATGAAAAAATCTACCTGTCTGTCTACCAATTTAAAGTAATTTCTTTAAATTCTCCAGAGTCATTAGTCTTCACTTTGTAAGAAATCACTACAGATCACTTTCTTCCTAAGAACGTAGCAAACAAGAAGACACACATTCACGCCTGAATATGCCTGTATACAGCTTTTGTTTACCAACATTTACCCAGCATTAAATTTAACCCTCGCACTGCAGAGTTACCGCGTTGCAACGCCGTGACGTATGGTTGACCCTCGACGTATCTACGTTACACAGCCAAGTGCAATGAGGGCTGTAAGCACGTGTTTCGAACTAATTATGAGATAAACTTTTTTTGCTCTACGTTTTCCTTTATAAAAGTAGACAACTAGTCCGCTATCACCCTCAAAACTAAGGTGAAATAATAATAATAGTAATAATATCCTTGGACATTTCACACAACGCCATATAGTCCCAAGCTAAGCAACCTAATGCTTGTGTTATGATAACGAGATGGCTGATAAACTACGTATACTTTTTTTGTAAATACATACATATTATAGATAGAAAAACACCCAGTCCCGGAACCAATACATGCAGGTCGTACAAATATTTTTGCCGTGCGGGAATCGAACCCGCGACATGCTGCGCAGCAGTCAATCGCTCAACCACTGCGCCAACCGTGTCGAAATGAGTTTGAAATGAGCTATTTTCCATCATGTGGGATTAACACTATTGACTTTAAGCTAATTTGACCAAAATTTTCATGGTTAGATTTTTGAAGAAATACTGGCTGGTACGTAGATTGATGCTTTAGAACTTTTTTAAACCTACAGAAAAAGTTGACATGCAAAGGAAACTCAGAAATTTCGAAAATCAGTACTTAAATCTAAGTTAATTAAATTCATTATTGCTTGACCAGCCCCATCGGATTCCTTAACAACATTTACATGAGATTAAAGGAAAAATTGATTTTTTTTTTCTTAAAGAACCCTCCTTTGAGAGTATTAACTGAAAGTTCTTTAAATAAGTTAGCAATTAGGGGTAACATAAAATTAACATAATTGTACAAGTTCGTGCTGTTTATGCTTCGACAATAACGATTGTGTCTGTTGCAGTCTTCGTGGGTATGTATAATGAGGGGAGACGGAATTAAATAACTTGGAAATTGATAGTACTTATGTACAGAGGCCAGCACACACATCAAGTTATTTCTTTGATAGTATTTCAACTTTATTGCAAAGACATAAGGTTCATTTTTAATTGAGAAAATTTGATAGTTAGGGATAGCTTGATGTGCTGGCGTCTGTACCACTAGCTGCCAGCGACTTCGCCCGCGTGGATATCCGGAAATATTCCACGGGAACACATTACCGGGATAAAAGTGTGCTATGTGTTAATCCAGGTTATAAACTATCTGTGTGCCAAATTTCATACATATCTGTTCAGCCGTTCTGGCGAAATTGGGTGGGCAAAGATAAGGTGACGGCAGACGAACTGTCTTTCTGAATTCTACACAAATCCTTTTTGTGTTGTTGTCGCTAGTAGACTGTGATAATCCTAAATGACAAATGAAAGCAATGAAATACGGTCAAGATGAGATGGCGTGAACAGATGCAATGGCTGAAATTAAATACTTAGTAACAAAAAAAAATGCAAGATTTTAATGCGTCAAACAAAATAACGACAAAAACAGAAGCACCTCAATCATGTCATCCTAAGCTAAAAGACTTCAAACTTGACACAAATGTTTTGTCATACTAGTGACGGACCTTTGTCCTGGAACAGGAATAAATAATGAACACTGACGACTGCTACTTCTGTTGCTAAAGGAACTCGTAAAGTAACGGTTTTAGCCCACGGCGATGCCTCCGTAAGCTTTGTTGCGCTTCACTAATTCTAGCAGTATAGAGATGCGAATGTGATATTTACGCGGACTGACGGTGGTCTGTCAGATGGCAATGTTCTTTTTTTGAATTTCTATCGTTTTTTTTTTCGTGTAATCGTTAATGGCTTGTGGTTGAATATTGAACTGCGTGTATTATTCGAATTGCAGGGAACGGCGGATTGGTAGAATGTAATGTCACTTGCAGTGGAGGAGCCATAGACAGACAGTTTGTTTAAAGAAATGAGGGGATGGTTACTTAAGTCTTTGCTTTGATTAATATCATCCCCAAAAACCTAAAACTAAGATAGTGGCTATTGTGTCGAATTAATAATAAAAATATTGGCCCTTGTTCCCAATACATATCGAGAAAATGTCTAGTCAAACAAGTGCAAATAAATTAGTAAACTATACTTACTAACCTACATAATTATTGTCTCACTGCAGGGCAAAGCCTACTTTCTTTCTACTTCTTTCTTATTGAAGCTGCAAAGAACCTGCCAGTCGATACTGTAAAAATATCAACGTGAAAACTTAGGTGAAGTGAGCTGTCATTCCACCATTACTTGCACCTATAATAAAATCTTAGTTTTAGTTTTAGGCACTTTAATTGTATGGAAAACTAATTACTGTTGGCTGCATGTACACTTTTTGTAAACGTTTTATTTGAAATAAATTATTATTATAATTTTTTTTTTTTTTTTTTTATTTATTTATTATGGTTTACCAACAGATGTTACAGCGATACATACATAGAAAAAACATAGCAATTGACCTTAGTTCTACTGCACACCCAATTACAGGTAAACACAACATGCAATTATTCTATTTTACTAAGGACAAGAATTTTGAACAATGTAATATAATACTACTATTATAAAGGCGAAAGTTTGTAAGTATGGATGTATGGATGTTTGTTACTCTTTCACGTAAAAACTACTGTATAGATTTGGATGAAATTTGACACAGAGATGGTTTATATCCTGGATTAACACATAGGATATTTTTTATCCCGGTAGAACATTCCTGTGGGATAATTTCCGACCTCCACGCGAGCGAAGCCGCGGGCAGAAGCTAGTATAATATAGACGAAAGTGCCAGCATGAATATTGGCTTAAACTATGACTTAAACTTAACTTATCATATTATGTATACTAGTATTGCGGATGAAATTTTCTAGTGTGTCTGCATGGATATCATTGAGATCACTGTTTTCATTTACTAATTTACACATCCGTGGAATAGGGGAACCAGTACCAGACTTAGTTCGACGGAAGGGTGGGACTAGAGGAGTGATGGGCTTTCGTGGTAGTCTACATGGGGCTCGAAACGAGACTTTACTTAAGAGTTTAGGGCAGTCAGTCTTATTCCTGAGGAGCTTGTAGATAAACCTTAGATCCAGGATATCTCTCCGTTTCTCAAGGGACTTCATTTTGAAAAGGGCCAGCTTTTAGCTATATGATTTCCTTTTGATTTTTTTCCCTACTGAGAACCCTAGGTAATTTAAAAATCTTTTTTGCACTCGCTCTATCCTAAGGCAATGAACAGCATAGTGAGGCCGCCAGGCAGCACTACAGTACTCGAGAACACTGCGAACCAAAGTGCAGTATAGCAATATTTTCGTTTCCGATTTTCGGAATAGTTTGCTATTACGGATCACAAATCCCAATGCGCGTAACCCTTTTTTTATAATACAGTCAACATGTGGTACAAATGTCAGCTTACTGTCTAACGTGACACCCAGATCTTTAATACAGTTGACTTCTGTTAGCGGAGTTTCATTTATGTTGTATGTTGTATCTATGTTACGTAATTTCCGGCTAAATTTGATGTGCACACACTTTGTGCAATTCAACAGCATTTGATTACGGGAACACCATTCGGATAATCTATCCAAATCTTGTTGGATCAAGACAGTATCCCGCGGGGATGTCACTTTCTTTACAATTTTCATGTCATCGGCAAACAGAAATGGAGTAGTATTATGGAAGCATGTAATGACATCATTGATGAATATAATGAATAATATAGGACCCAAATGCGAACCCTGTGGGACTCCTGATGCTATCGCGTAACAGGCTGAACGGAAACCGTTAACAACAACATAAAACTCTCGATCGCACAAGTAAGTCTTGAACCAATTAAGAAGTGAACCGTGGATACCATACATTGAAAGCTTGTCAAGTAGAATTTTGTGGGGAACCCTATCGAATGCCTTGCTGAAGTCCGTGTACACAGCGTCTACCTGAGCACCGGCGTCCATCGCTTCAGATAATGACTCCTTGTAAGACACAAGGTTTGTACAGGTCGACCTAGCTTTAACAAACCCGTGCTGGTCTTCATAAATGAACTTTTCGAAGTAACGCTGTATGCGCGGACAGAGCAAGGATTCTAAGACCTTGCCAAAGATGGATAGTATGTAAATTGGTCTATAATTGCTAACCACACGATTATCACCACTCTTAAACACCGGCACCACCTTTGCAATTTTCCATAACTTGGGAAACTGTCCTGAGCTAAATGATTTCTTAAATATTGCCGTCAATGGAGCCACAAGATTTCGCGCACAATTTACTATAAAATTTGGAGATATTCCATCGGGACCTGCACCTTTGGATGTATCTAGCTGACTAAGTTTTTGGAATATTTCCTCGTTGCCTACTTCTATGGTTGAAAAACTGTCATGAGTAATGTCTTGTTGAGTATAATATGTTTGTTTAACGCTATAATCTGGCGGCTTGAGGGTGTGGCCATAAACCTCTGCGTATTATATTATATTATTCCAATTAATGTTACGTATTGACACTATCACCACTTCACTTCAAACTCAATACCTAATTTCCACAGTGAGATTTTTACAGAATAGCATAGTTGTTCTTCTAGAAGCAGTCCAACGCATCGTGCTATTTCCGTCCGTACCTGCCGCGGCCCCGAACGTTAGCGAAAATTGAATTCCATTCTTTATTTTTTTATAAACATCGTATAAATAAAGCATTTAAAACAGCTGTAATTCAAACTTCCTAATAAAGTTCGCACTGAATTTGAACCACTTTTTCGACCCCATTACGAAAGGATATACACCTGCCTCTATTAATTTCAATTACAACAAAACTATTTAACGGACCATAAATATATCAAGTGAGAGTATCTTGATGTTGTAGCATTGCGTGTGTTGACGTGATCAATTATTATCTGTGGACACGTTCAAAATGTGAAGCCATCTCATTTGCGATTTATCATTGGCTGTGGCTCGATTGTATTAAAGTTATGCCCCCTTAGTCTTGTAATTATAAAAAGTTTTATAGTGTGCTAGCTTTTGTCCGCGACTTCCTTCGTGTGGAGTTCGGTTATATCGCAATATTTATCCCCTATAGACAAAAGTCTATACCTAATTAAATCGATCGTTTTTCACTTACTTAAAATGACAATAAGAAAAATGATCATGATTAATAAAGCATTTATTTATTACTACCCTACGTTGGCATGTGTATCGATAAAATATAATATCTTCTGAATAAAACTGTCAGGCTAAGTATACACATCAACTAAAGCAAATATTTATTAAAAATATACCGCGTCGTTGAAGTACAAAAAATAATAACTCCTCCAACAATACGTTCAACAACTCTTGGCGCAAAAAGAAAAAGCAGGAAAATAATGATACAAAGCTCTTTATTTCACACAATTACAGCGATATGTGGAGGAGACGAGCCGTTGAACATACACAATTAGTCGCTTTTTCACACAACAAGCCACAGCATAGCAAACTTGTGACGCAGAAAAGTTCGCTCCTCCAGTAAGTCAATCAGTTTAAAGCACGTTTTGTTAGTCTGTACAGATCACAAAAATAGGTTGTTAAGGTGTAGACGCTCAGCGACTGCAGCGCCGTGAAAAGTAATGAAAAACAGGCGCCTAGTGTCAAGTGTAAATCGCCTTGTTAATTTCACTAGCCCTGCGGCGAATTTCGCCGAGGACGCATTGTGTGTGCCGGCTTTATGTCGCGTCTTCCCGTTGTCTGTACACGGCTTTAATTGCGCGCGTCATTGGCGCGCTTTTTGAAAAAAGAATGACGTGTAATTAACGCGCGAATATGGAACGTGACAACGCGCGTTCTGAGGGAGCGATTTTTTTTTAATTTTTTTAATTAGGCACACGAAGGGTTGAGTTCGGTGTTTTGTTTTTGTTCGTTTTTTATTATTATGTTGTTATGAGTCCAGTTATAGCAAGCGAATTTAAATTATAATGAATAAATTAAAATGCTTTTAGTAAATCATTTTTATTGATTATAATTATTATAACTTGCTGTATTTGACACCTTGCATTCAGTTTTTATATAGCTTAAGGCTTTTATCGCTTGTATGACTTATTCCAATATACCTTATTATTTACCTTAAGTGATAGAGAAAAGTAAAACACATTTTCGGAAATGAAGAACTAAGAAAATAGCTGAACATCGTTTTTTGCAAAACATACACAAACTATTGCTCATTGACCTAAAACAGTTCCATAAACATAATTTACTGAGTAATTAATTTGATGTATACTTTCGCCGTTTCCCGTGTCTGTGGATTGTAAATAAATAAAAAAATAAATATAATTTTTTTTGAGGACAATGACTGTCCGAAAAAAGCGATGATACATGATCCTCGTTTGGCTGGCTCGCGTACATTTTTTTTTATTAAAAAAAAAATCACATTAACGGCCTTCATTGGGGCGGCGATAAATAATGCCCTCCTTATTCAAATTTTTGTTTTGTTCATCCCCCACACGTTATAAATGAGACTTATTTGGAAACGAATGATAGGGAGCGATAAAATTCTCGATTATGTTAGAATGTGTGAGTGCAGAACGAGTTGGTAATCGGGCCATTTATAATAAATTTAAATTTTATTTTTACGCGCATTACCTGTGCCTGTATTTGGTTCTGTATTTAAACTGTTTTTGATAATTAATCAAGGCAGCGAAACGATTTTTGCGAATGGATACAGGTAAATGTATCTTTATTTTGAACAGTGGCAAGGTTGCAAGGTTGAGTTGTTATATTTAACCTTTTTACTAAGAGGTACTTCAGATGTTACTTACTATTTTTATAAAATCCTTACCAACTTTGTTCCAGCACATCAAGCTATCCCTAACTGCCAAATTTTCTCAATTAAAATTGAACCTTATGTCTTTGCAATAAAGTTGAAATACTATCAAAGAAATTTGACAGATTGTGGTAACTTTATGTGCTGGCCTCTGTACCTACCTAATTACACACATTCCTTTGTCCCCAATACGACCTCTTTTCAAACAAAGGTACTGGCTGAATTCTACGAGACTTTCAAACTGCGAAGAATCCCACTAAGAAGTACATGCATACCATTAATGCAACGATCCATAAGAACCCTCGACACTCCTCAATCAGGACTGATGGGTAAGGTCGCTGCGATTTTCCTACTGACCTTCAACCGTTGCCAACTGATGCAGCTAAGTGGGATGCTCTGTCTCTTTCTTGCTGAGGAGTGCCGTCTAGATCTTGGTGTGTTCCTGGTTTGGGAATGAGGATTTTGCGATAGGCATTTGTTTTTTTAAAGACAATAAGGATGGGACAAGACTCTTTTAAGGGTTATCATTACATCAAGTACCTACTTAACTAAGAATAAAAAGGTTCCATTACAAAATATGATGGCTGTTCCAGGGTCAATATGAGGACCTAGTTGTAATTATTTCTAGACTTTCAATTCCATCACTTTTAGTTGAGTTGATAAATTGAGATATTTTATTTTCTGTAACATCCACTTTATGTAAGTTTCTGTACTGAAAATTTTGGCGTATCATAAGAGAATCATCAGATCACTCCCTCTCTGAGTGGAGCGGAACGGAATGTCAGACTCTTACTGACTAGAACCTATCCATGTTCCTTCCTTAGCCCTTTATGTTCCGGTTCCAGTAACCCTTTCGGACAATCCCGCTCAGTGGCATACGACACACACTATTCTTCTTACCACCTACTGGCGTATCTTGAAAGCTAGACAATATTCCAACTACAATCAAAACCCGTACAGAACCACTTCGCCCGTTCCCCATACATAATGTATGAACTTAAAGAAATGCAATGAAATGATAAAATGATCGCTCCATTGTAGATAAACGGGCCATTTCCACTGGCACAATTGAATGATGACCAGTCATTGTGACTATGTTTAGAGATCCTGCATGTAATGCCTGGATAGGTGCTCCAGAGTCTATTTCATCCACTTATTGCGACGTATTACTCGCCTTATTGGGTCAGCATGAGCATGTTCAGCTGGTAATTGGAGACGGAGATTTGGCGTGGAAGATTTTTGCACGTCGCGTCTAGGATGTTTTTCTTGAGAGTATATTAGATAAGTATTGCTTTTGTGTGTTCATTTGAAGCAGGAAGGAGCGGAAATTAGTCACTAGATGAAACTTTATGTAGATGTGATCAAAGTCAAAGTCAAATCATTTATTTAAAGAGCACAAGAAAGGCACTTCTGAACGTCAACATGAACAAGAAATAGAATTGATTCTAGTCGCCCCTTTCAAAAAGTAGTTTCGTATGGAGAAGAATGGGCAAGAAATTCCACCGTTACTCTTTTAAAATGTTGTACAATGTTTTGTAAACATGAATTGTAAAATTCGAAGATTATGCACCCAGAATAAAAATACTACCTACACCACAAAAGGTGAAAAAAAAAACAACAATGGCAGGTAACATTTATTACGTCATAAATACATGGTGATCATATTGACAATCATTCTAAAAGTTAATAAAAATGAATACAGCATTACCTACTATCATGGTGAGAACTGTGTCCCAACAAAATATGCTAACATTGGTGAATTTATAAAACCCTTTTTTTGGGTGGGAATTCATCAAATGACCCCATCCCGCTCTGGTTGGCTCATTTTTAATTGAGAAAATTTGACAGTTAGGGATAGCTTGATGTGCTGGCGTCTGTACCTATCATATATTGAAGAATAGTACTACGGTATCCTCATCATCTGCCTAGCCTTTTCCCAACTATGTTGGGGTCGGCTGCCAGTTTAACAGGATGCAGCTGAATACCAGTATTTTGCATGGAGCGACTGCCTATCTGACCTCCACAACCCAGTACCTGGGCAATACGATACCCCTTGGTAAGACTGACTGTCAGATTTTCGGGCTTCTGACGACCCGTAACGACTGTCAAAGATGCACAAATTACAGCTGGGACCAACGGCTTAACGTGCTTTCCGAGACACGGAGGAGTCTCGGTATGTAAAGATGGTCACACATCCACGGCCAACCCCAGCAAGCGTAGCTTAACCTGATGGATCGACCTGTGCGGCTGTTAGTACTTTTAGCCACGAGCTCCTCTGCCGCGGTATCCTATTTACAAAAATACCAACACATCAATTCTCCCCTCATCAATTCCGAAAGGTATGCATAGGTATACATAATCAATATCAGCTTACTAAATATCAACTGTGTCTAGCGTTACAAAGTGAGTGTTCTATAAATTATATGGAGCGAATGTCTGCATTGTTGCCAACCTTTTTACGTTATGATAAGTATATGAGATTTTGTTTTTTTTATTTTGGAAATGGAATATTGATGTGCGTTTGTTTTTGAAAGTTTTAATAAGTTGAATGATTTGTGGGTTCTAATGTAATGTTTTTTTTTGAGGTTGGGAAATCATCAAATAATCTCTCCTATTTTGACTAAAACCCATCCACGTTCATTCCTTAGTCCGGGGCAGCGGTAACCCTTTCAGACAATACCGATGACATTATGTAAATATTGGCGATGTCATTCTGATTTTAGGTACGGTTTTACCATATGAGAAAAATAATACCAAGTAGGTTTATATATGAAAACTAAAAAAACATAATTCTATTATATTCTGCTTTGAACTAAAATGTCCATCACGAATATTTTCAAACAAACCAAACACTATAGAATTATAGGAAGCCTTTATTTCGCATAGTACCTGGAGGATCAAACGTGATATAAACAAACAAAGGCTTAGTAATATACACGGTTTCCTGAAAGTAGAAATTGAAATGGATTTTTAGAAAAACACAGGCTACTATGTTTACCGTGCCGGCGATTTTTAGGTAAAAATTTAAACATTTTCTATGAAAATGGACTCGGTAAAACTAGCTACAGCATCCCACACGTATTTAGGTACTCTACCAATTGCGAATAAATGAGACAAAAGGGAGAGAATGGTACTTATGCTAGCAGTTACAATTTTTCGGAAAACTTCAATGCAAAGGTAAATGAAAAGCTAATGAAGGAATTGATGATGAAATAGGGGCGAAAATACCTTGAACTTGGACAGAAATAAAAGAGGAAAATCGTGAGGATACTGGTCAAAACAGATATTGTAGTCACTGAACGTTAAAGAGCGCTCAATTTTAACCTTTTGAACTCCATTGTCAAATATACGTGTCAAGAAAGCGCATGCCTACAGGGCCAACAACACAAATATGTGACAATGCGGGTACACTATAACACGAAATACACAATTAAATCATTACTTTTGTATGTGTATATATAGATATCTTAAAAATTAAAGCTTTCGTACGTATTTAATGACATAAAACATATTAAAAGACACCATGGATATTGGGAAATTCATGATAACAAGAAGAAATAAATTTGTAGCTTGGCGTGGAGGGCACGCGCGTTTATGGTCTGGCGTTCAAAACGTTAAACAGCCTTTATTTGACGGCTAGGCTGAATAAAAATATGTATGAAGAAGGTACGTCAAACAGACACGGACACACACCACGCTCAATTTTAAACATCCCATCAAAATCACGAGCCAATTAAAAAAGAACCAGCTTATAAAAGTGCAATGATTATGAGATCGTATACGAAATATTTTTCAAAATTTCCTACCCGAGGTTATCGACAACTGGTAGGACGCTTAAATTACGGGGCAGGCACATTTTTATCTGCTTTTTTTCCCGAGCCTAGGGGTGGTGCGAGTTTTTTGGACTTATTTTTTATCGAGCGCTTCGAATGGACCACTTCAATGTAGGGTTAAACTGTCTGTGCACCGAAAACTACGCTTTGTTACGTCGAGTACGTGTGTAGTTATAATATGTTTTATGGTGTTATTTCAACGGCTAATTGCTAATCTGAATGTATGATTGGCTGGATGAATTCTGTATGATGTTGTTTGTGAAAATTTTGTTTTTGATGAGCTATAGTTTTCAGGAGATTGCTTATCAAAACTGTTAATTAAATTAGCTAAATATTACTAATAGGCGCATCAAATCAGCTAAACCATAATTCGATAACTGTCATTTTCTTTTTCTGGGACTTCAAGTATTATTAGGTGTAGTTAAAAGAGTTAAACATTTTCAAGCTCCGCGTCATTATAGGAAAACTGAGAAACGGAATTTTCAAGACATTTAGATTTAATTTATTGTCAGCTATTGGCTGATGAAGAGTAATTAAATAATCTTCGTATTTCCGGTAATCCTTTGATGATACATGAGACATCGTAATATTCTTTCTTTTCGTGTGGTTAGTGACTAACCTGGTGTCAGAGTTTTTATGCTGCACATGGGACTCTGACTTAGCTTCACGTGCTGTTGACAAATATTCCTCAGGCATTACCGGTTTCCTCACGATTTTTTAAAGCAAGTGATAATTATACGATACGCACATGAATGCGACAAGTCAGAGGGTTCGAACTCGAGACTTAAGGCTGCTAAAATCCGACGGTCACTAGGCTATCGCTGATCGCAATATAATAGATTCGGACTTCGTAATATGGTAGACTCCTCTTGCTGGAGTGTGCCCATTTACCTGCACTTCAATGATACAGTGATCAACTTAGCGGCCTAATGGATGAGTCCAGTTTTATTGATTGAAATCAATATAAAAACTTCGAAGAAGAGTACTATCGACACGGAAAGAAGAATTGGTAAGTAATTATTTTTAACTGGCTGCTACCATCGACTTCTCGCGCGTGGATATTGGAAATTATCCGCAGGAGACGTATTACCGGGATAAAAATTACCCTTTGTGTTGCCAAGTTGCATCCAGATCTGTTAAGCCGTTTGAGTGTGAAGGACGGACAAACGTACAAACTCACACACACTCACTCACAAACTTTCGCCTTTATAATATTAGTTTGATTAGGTATAGAATTGAGTGATTCATTTTGCAAGTCACACACCTTATTGTAGATTATTTAAGTGTTTTACATATAATGTTGCCAACTAGTGCCAAAAGGAGATCTTTTTAATTTTCATTATGGGCCTTCGAATGGCTATAATTATGTACATTTTTCATAGATCGAAATCATTGGGGTTATAATTCTTGCCATAATCACAACACTTACCATCGTTCGAAACAATATGAAGAGCATTCTTACGAATTCTTTTGGTTTATATATTTATATCGGTAATTTGTAAATGACATAGAGTATTCTATTGTATTATTATGTTAACCTATATCTTTTGACTTTTATAATCCTTGATAAGCCAGAGGCCCATGGGCAGCTGAAAAACTCTGACACCAGGTTAGTCACTAACCACACGAAAAGAAGAAGGAGAAGAAGAAGAAGAAGATCCTTGATCCACGAATTTCGTCGACTTTTTGATCGTAAGTCTTCTCTTACAAACAATAACAACAAGAAGACTGATTAAATTTTCTAGAAGCTTAAAATCCTAGTTTCCACCTCTAACATAATCATCGCTGCAAAAACATGACACTATCACGTTGGGCTGCAGTCAAAACACGCATTGTACGACATTTTGTTTTGCGGCTCAAAACAGCGTGCAATCTGAGTAGCACAATCTAACCAACCGGCTTTGTGCTTACTTTCATATTCACTGCATTGACAGGTAAAGGACGGGGTAGGGTTGGCGAGAGTAACTCAATATTATCGGAGTTTTTAAGCAGCTATATTATTTTTTTCAACTTCCAAAAAGGACGAGGCCCTATCTTTGTCTGTATGTACATTTGTTACGTAAGTTTATCAATATTTTCGCCAATAATGGACCAATTTTAAAAATAATTCTTCTAAATAACGTCAATTTAAATAATTTCATAGATTAATTTAAATAGATTCAATTCCACGCCTAAGTGTACTTTTTTTTTTTGTTAATTATTTGTATCATTATTAAGACAAACAGTTCATTAGACTCTTTTGAACGTCAACATTTACAGAAGAATACAATTGATTATAGTTCTCACCAACCTTCCAAATGGTAGCTTCGTATGGGGAAGAATGTTGCACCTAAATTATCAAGCTACTGATAAGTTTCGCTAAGCAGGAAGCCCTATCTTTTTATTATAAACACCATCAGAAAAAAGCAGTCCACAACGCCACAATACTTTTTGTAAATTAAAAAGTATCTTCTTGCAGACAAAAATTGGATAAAAAAAGGCCTATACTCTAATCGCTTTAGCGTTACAACATCGGTCATTGACTGGTGGGTCAATGACCGCTGTTGTTTATTTCAAGCATTCATTATTTCAAAAACTGAAATAAATTCCATTACGGTCCTGAATCAATATCTATCGTGATCTTCTACACGTTCCAATATCGAAAAACCATTCATAGATTATTGTTTGGGTTCTAAAAGGGAGAAAGGTATTAGGGAGGGGCAACATAATTATGGTTTAACTAGTATTCGCCCGCGGCTTCGCCCGAACGATAGTATCTACATTGCACCCGTGCAAAGCAGGTGCAGGTCGTAGGTATCAAAAACGACTAAAAATTTAAGTACACGGTTGGTAAAGTAGAGGAGCTCGTGGCTAAGTAATAACAGCCGCACAGATTGATCCTCTAGGTTAAGCTACGCCTGCCGGGGTTGGTCTGTGGATGGGTACCCATCTTTAGATATTGAGACTCTTAAGCCGTTGGTCCCGGCTGTCATTCGTGGGTCTTTGACAGTCGTTACGGGTAGTCAGAAGCCCGAAAGTCTGACAGCCACTCTTACCAAGGGGTATCGTGTTACCTAGTTACTGGGTTGTGGAGGTCAGATAGGCAGTCGCTCCATGTAAAATACTGGTTTTCAGCTACATCCGGTTAGACTGGAAGCCAACCCTGACATAGTTGGGAAAAGGCTAGGCAGGATGAAAATGTTTGGTAAAGTAGGCAAAGGCACAGTCAGACAGTAAAACGATGCAAATAGTGATATATAAAATGACCTTGCGTAATTAAATATCAACACATTTAAAATAAGACAAGCGCCAGACCATTGTTAAAAAAAATAAGGCTACGGAATAATTTCCACACTCCACATTATAAATAGAATAGAACTATATCGATAAATTCAAAAACAGTCATAAAATAGCTAATCACAAGATAAAACAACCAACCCATCCAGTCCTTAAGGAAGAAATTTATCACAATCTCAATCAAACCTCCTCCCAACCCTAAGGGTACCAACACATGCACAGTAGTCGTACCGACCGCCTTATTAATAAACATACGCTAACAATAAATAATTGTTTATAATGAACTTTATAATATATTAGTGCAGATAGTTCATTATCTTTAGCACGCACACAGTGACGGTCGGTCCACGCGAGACGCATCGGGTTAACGTAGTGTTGGGAGCTATCGATATCGATGATTTTCAAATCGATTTATGAGTGTGAGTCATTGGGCGGTTGCGTGGTTTTGAATCATTTTGTGTTCGGAATTTGTATCGTGGTTGCACAATGTGTTTTGGATATCGTTTTGATAGGCATTCTCGATCTGCGAAGAAAGGATGTGGTAATTGAGATCAAGCAGTTCTATGAATAATAATAATAAGACTTTGACATTTCACACAACGCCATATCGTCCCAAGCTAAGCAACCTAATGCTTGTGTTATGGTAACGTGATGGCTGATAAACTACTTATATACATTTTTTTGTTGTAAATACCTACATATTATAGATAGAATAATCCATGGGGTTTAATAAATCAGCGTAGATCATGCAAAAAGGCCCAATCACAAACTAAACCCAAAATAGACGTCAAGAGTCATAACAAAAGTTGACCAAAAAAATTGCAAGATATTCGAAATCAAAATATTTCATTTCACATATACCATGGCATTTATAAAACTTCACAAGGTAGGTGCACGGTTTTAATTGTTCGTTGTACAAATAATTGGCGTTTAGAATATTTCCAACTTACAGTACCTATAGTAAACTTCTGAACAAGTATTAGAAACTTAATAAAATCAAATAAAATTAACGACATCAAATAAAGCTACCAGAAAGGCGAGGAGGAGCTCGTGGCTAAGTACTTACAGCCGCACAGATTGATTCATCAGGTTAAGCTACGCTTGCCGGGGTTGGCCGTGGATGGGTGACCATGGCTACATAACGAGACTCCTCCGTGTCTCGGAAAGCACGTTGAGCCGTTGGTCCCGGCTGTCATTTGTGCGTCTTTGACAGTCGTTACGGGACGTCAGAAGCCCGAAAAACTGACAGCCAGTCTTAGCAAGGGGTATCGTATTGCCCAATTACTGGATTGTGGAGGTCAGATAGGCAGTCGCTCCATGTAAAATACTGGTATTCAGCTGCATCCGGTTAGACTGGAAGCCGACCCCAACATATTTGGGAAAAGGCTAGGCAGATGATGAAAGACACAAATTAAATTCCTTCTATAACTACGTAAGAAAATCAATAGCATATTGACAAAAAAAAACTATCGATAAGAAAAAAATCGACATCACATACCTACTTTGCGCAGGAGCATCGCCGCTCGCATTTTCTTTTATCAACGCATTGATTAATGCTGGTTGATTTGAATAATAATTTTCTGATACAAACGTTATTGTATGATAAATTTAGTGCAAATTGTAATGTGAGAGCGAACCTGAGTTATGGCTAGATGTTGCTATCTGGACTCCTTGATTTAATAGCTCAGCCAGGAAGTGAGCTTTTAATATTTTATTGTTGTACTGGGACGTAATTTGCTTTGAGTTGGATTATTGTATTTGTATTATGAATGGTTTCCTATGTAATTTTTCATAAAGGCTTTTCATACAGCGGGAATTTCCGAAAGGACGCTACCCTTGAAAGGGCTAAAAAAGGAACATGGAAGGGTTTTAGTCAGTAAGAGTCTGACACTCCCTTCCGCTCCACACAGAGCGGGCGGAACCAGTTGATGATTTCAGAACCTCAAAAAAAAGGCTTTTGATAAATACACTCAGATTATTTTTTTACTTAAGAACACGGCTGTCAATTAGAGGATCAAGTTGGCTGAAACTCAATCAATATGCTTAGCCTTTTCCCAACTATGTTGGGGTTGGCTTCCAGTCTAACCAGACGCAGCTGAATACCAGTATTTTACACGGAATGCCTGACTATCTGACCTCTACAACCTAGTAACTGGATAATACGATGGGGTATCGTTGGTAAGACTGATTGTAAGACTTTTGGGGCTTTTGACGACACATAACGACAAAGTTGGCTGAAACTACTCACTATATTGAAACGACGACAAGTGTCACATACTTCTAAAGTTCCAACATGCATCTTAGCAAACAAACAAACTACATGACGATTTCATACTTTTTCCTCTCTCCCACTATGCTGTGCCCGACAGGGTCCATAATCTATACTAATATTATAAAGAGGAAAGATTTGATTTTGCACTGTTGCATCCCCCCGACCCTTGCTCGAGCCAGCCCGCGTTGCCGCTGAGCCAGTAGCTTTAAAAACCCCCGATCCAGCTGTCCCTTGCTGTCCCCCCCCAGCGACGCCCTAAGCCGAGGTCCGAACCCCGCAGGGGGTGCCCTTAGCGTGTAGTCGCTTAGTTTTGTAAGTTAGGTTTAGTTTTTATTAAGCCCTGGCTGGAGGCTACAATTCTTTTGTGGCAGCCACAGGCAAGCCCGGTTAAGCAGTAGACAACCCTTTGGTTGACTGCGAGATGCCATAACCAAAAAAAAAAAAAAATTGCCCTGTTGGGAAGCTATCCCCGGATAACATAGGCTACATCATATTTTCAAAAAAATTAGAGATCCTTACTAAAACTCCAATAATGTAACAATATCTGACATCCATGTTGGTATAATAATTTTATGCCTACCAACTGTATTAGCAACGTATAGAACGCAAAAAAGAGAGAAAATTGAGAAAATGTAATTGTGCAAAACAGCAAAATATACACCATCCTCTTACAAAGAGTAATACAAACCTTTAAAAGTAAAGCAAACATACACACCCACCCAACACAACTTCCCATTCGCCCATTCACTATACAAGTAACGAAAATCCCATTCACAACTCCCAAAGGTCAACAAATCGTTCATAAAACAAGGAGAGTGGCATAAGTACGAGCAAAACAAACGTCGCGAGGTGAAGGTCGCCCCACAAAGACGGAGCGTGTATGCAACATACACGAACAGCCAAACATCCATACATACATACATACATGCACATACATGCTCAGATGAACAGTACAGCGCTACTCACTTACTCGGACCAAATAAAAACGTGTTTGGGAGAAATTGAAAATTGTATAGAGATGTTAATTCTGGTAATTATTTTTGAATTTGTGTTTCTCTTATTTAGGTTCTTAATTGAAAGTATTTGTTTTTTTATATAGATTTGAATTATTTTAGAGCCAATAAAGATAATTAATATTGTTCTTACTAGTTAATTACCGAAGCCATAGTTAAAAAGAAATTTAATAGTGGTTAATTAAAAAAAACTGTGAATTACAAAATTTTTACATAAACATTTTTATTTTTATCGCCAAGAGACTTCTTAGTGGTAACCATCAAACCGTTCCGTAATCTGCTCCTCGTTTATTTTGACTACCTAATTAAATTAGAATAAACATAATGAATTCACTCAGGAACGATAAAAAACACCTTGCAGAACAGAACGATGAAAACTGAAACCAATTGGTAATACAATGATATTTAAATTTCATATTGTCTTAATTCCAAATGCTGCTTAATCGACATCCACCTTTACACCTGTTACCTGTAAGCTATAGACACCTGAAACAAAAAGAGGTTAGTATTAAAAAGTTAAAATGTCTCATATTGTTGTCATGAAAAAATAGCTAAGCTTAAAATTAATTTTAATTCTTTAAAATATTTGTACACTGAAAACAGCAGAATATTATGGACGTCATATTATGTGTAACACCATGTAACAACAATATTCATATTCATAATAGATACAAATTTTTATTTAATATTATTTTGTCTCTTGATATTTCTTGAAACCCTGGAGTCTCAGACCTTTGGAAGGCGTACCAAGGGCCGAAGCCAACACGCAGAGGCCCTTTTGACAATTATCAATAATGAGGAGGCAATAACCGACGATTATCCCTTTATGCGCTATGCAAGTGCACCCAAGGACAGCCCCCGGTCGATGCAGGACTATTGCAGAACATAGAAACAAAAACTTTAGGGCTAAAGGTTTGGATGGCTAATGTACTGGTTACCGAGATCTATGGAAAGACTATGGCCTCTGCCTGACCAATGTAATATATGATATACACAGTTAATTATTTATTATTATTATTAATACCGTGTGACCGTCCGACTGCCCAATCATAGGTCTCGGTCTTCGGATTTATGTGCGTATCGTATAATTATCACATGATTAAAAATTCGGTGAAGGAAAACATCGTCAGGAAACCAGCATGTCTGAGAGATATTATTTCTGGACAGCATGTGGAGCTAAGTCAGAGGCAGCGTAAAAACTCTGACACCACGTTAGTCACTAACCACACGAAGAAGAAAGAGAAGAACTTACTGGAATTATTTTATGATTTTTTACTTATTTTGACACCACTGTATTTTATTAATATGATTGAAATACGCATTAATATTTGTACGCCTAATGGCAAAACATAGAGAACCTTTTAAAATTGTCTAACATCTCACACACTGTGTAATTGTACCTATATTTACAATAAAGATTCTGATTCTGATTCTGAAGAATACAGTCACACCCGAAACAACTACTGACACAGTTTAACAGCTCTATACAGTTCCTCCCACTAGGGCGGGCGGCGTAAGTCCGGTGGTCCCACATATCAGGCGCCACCTCCAGTCTTTTATAGTTAACACGACGATGATGGCTTAGTAGTCAAACCCTTGTTGATTTACTCCCATTTATATCGCCGCTCGTTGAACTAGCTTCACGGTTTAATATTAATTTTGCAAAAGTTTTAATATAGAATAAATAAATCACTACATAGTATAAAACAAAGTCGCTTTCTCTGTCCCTATATCCCTATGTATGCTTAAATCTTTAAAACTACGCAACAGATTTTGATGCGGTTTTTTTTAGTAGATAGAGTGATTCAAGAGGAAGGTTTATGTGTATAATTTGTCGACATATTTTGCGGGCGAAGCCGCGGGCGGAAGCTAGTATACAATAAACGGAGAAGTAAATTTATGTATTTTTGTAATCATAAAACAACAGCTTGTTACTAAATGAAAGTATTAACAGTAGGTACTTAAAAAAACAATTATTTGTCTGTCCGTCTGTTTGCTGATACGGCTGGACTGATTTTGATGGGACTTTCACTGGCCGATAGCTGTTGTTAAGACAAGTAACTTTTTTTTGAGGATGGGAAGTCATCAAATGACGCCACCCGCTCTGGGTGGAACGGAAGGGAATGTCAGACTCCTACTGATTAAAACCCATCCATGTTCCTTCCTAAACCCTTTATACTCCGGGGTAGCGGTAACCCTTTCGGACAATCCCGCTTAGAATGGCAAACCTTCATTTTTTTTTCATTCAAAAGCAATCCATTTACTGGAAGTATTCCGCAAGTGGAAACTCCAACTAACAAAACCAGTACTGTTTATACGTCGTCACGTGTCAGTACAAGTTATTACAATAAAACAAGGGACTCATTAAATGCGTACGTAATAAAGCGCCACATTACTTGGTACGGACACAATGTAGCTACAACTGTAAATTACTTACTGTCGCCAAATAGCGCATCAGTGAATAGTTCGTGCTTGTCCATTGGGTACGACACAGGTTCCATGTTTTAGACAAATCACTTTTACCGCTTCTTCTTCTTAGCGTGTCGATGACAATCTAAATTTACTCGGCCCAGAATTCGGGTATGTGTTAGGCGCCATCACTAGCGTCCATCAGTTCCTGTAACGTGTGTACGGCAGGGCACACAGGACACGTTATTAAGTGTCGATTTCCCGCTTCATATTTGAAAGAATACGGTGTGAAATTGGAAATTGCTGTACTTTTATAAAAGTGACTTGTTAGGTAAAGCTAGTTTGTCTTTTTAGTATGTCGTTGAAGAAGGCATAAGCTCAACATAACTTGAAGTAAAAAAAAATGTAAATAAAATCAAAATTTAAAAAAATCAGGATCAAGTGGGATTCAATAAAATTTTATAAATGCTGCCGGAAAACGTAGATTTACCAACATTTCATACAAAGCTACAAACGTCCGTATAATTTCATAAACACATTCATCAAACAAAACAACACTCATTTCTATCTAGAAATCCTAACACATCCCGTGATACGATTTCTGGGATAGAGCAATTAGAAATCAGTGTGTTGTATGATGAATTGATATATCGAAGGTTTTTATACTATTGAGGGATTTATAAATTATAGGACACATGTCATGGGAAAGTCGCATGATATGGAAAAAAATGGTCATTTTTATTTTAATCGATTAATTTCTTTGGCTCTCATGTTGAAGTTGACATCTATAAAAAAAATTATGTAATTATTTTTAGATTACCTATTATTATTTTTTGACATTGGAATTTAAGTAGGTATTTTGTTTTATTGATTACATTAGAATAAATATTATTGTTACATTTGCATGCCGAATTTAGTAGGTGGAATATGTACAACTATATTGTGTGCAATATAAGATTTGTAAAATACCATATTTTAGGCAAATAAATGGATCGATCTATCTATTTCGACAAAGTCGGCTTAGTGAGACAAATTTAGTTGCGTAAACAGTCACATGGCGCGGGAATTTGTGTCGGGACCAATGGAAACGACGTAGACAGGGCGCGAACTTGTGTCCCATCCTATTGTGTGGACTTGAAACAATAATCTGGAACTGTAGTAATGAGTCGACGAGCCAAGGGCTGTTGTATAATAGGCACAGGATTTCATTCTAGACGAAAAAACTGGCCGCCATTATAATTGTTTAATGTATTATTTTTATAACATTGATTTCATATTTAGCGATTACTTTAACTTTATTTCGTGTTGAAATTAAAAATAAATTAAAATGGTTTTTTTTTTAATTTCATCAAGTAATGTTTGTAAATACATATGTGAGCACCATCTATTTATCACATAGTTAATTTACCTGTCATTGATTTATTTGTATATTTTTTCTTTTCATTTTACCTTTTGTGTGTCCAATCATTTTATTCTACGTGCATCGTCTGCACATTATGGTTATTGTATAATAAAATTGTTAACTTACTTAAATAAATAAAGATATCGTATGGAGAAGAACGCATAATAAGCGACATACATTCTTCTCCATACTAAACTACCTTTTGGAAGGGGGGCAACTAGAAATAACCCATTTTTTTATTTTGTTCCTAAGTGCATTTCATGTTCCTATTTCAAAAAAATGATTTGTCTGTGACTTTGCAAAACCAAATGTGCGGCCATTGTAGAGAACGGACCGCAAGCCGTCCGCCTTAAGGCTGGCTTCTTATGCAGATTTTACGAGAGGTTATAGCTTTAAGCAGCGTTTGAATCGCTTAATTGTTCGAATCAGACGTCTTGCGAACAAAAACTTAGCAACATTCGATGTTTTTGGCAACAAAGCGATATGACACGCTAAATCTGCTTCATTTGTTAGTTATTCGTCTAGCCACTTTAAGAACCCTTGTGGTTTGTCTGGTAAGTCTGAATTAATGTGAAATGTTGAGTGAGGAATTTACTATTTAAAAACATCTTCTCTGGTATATCAATTTTAAGCGGAATTGTCCGAAAGGCTTACCGCTACCCCGGAACATAAAACGGCTATGGAAGGACTATGGATGGGTTTTAGTCAGTAAGAGTCCGACACTCCCTACGCTCCACCCAGAGCGGGAGGAGTCATTTGATGATTTCCCAACCACAATAAACAGGTATATTAATTTAAAATAAAAACAGCTATATCGTTCCTAACTAAGTAATCCCAATTAGTCATAAATTAAATTAGAGTCTTTGTAAACCAGACTCAGACATCTAACTTCTGAACGTAACGTTCTGTAATTATTAAGCGGTCAGATTATCATTATGTTATCTATATATATTGTATTTAACTGTAAGTCTTCCAAAGTCGTTAAATAATTTAACTAAAATTCAAAAACCATTCCTGAGTCTTGAAGATGTCTGGATTTGGGGGAGGCCTTTGCTTAGCAGTGGGAAAGGGTAGACTAACCTTTTTCCAACTATATTAGGGTCGACTTCCATTCTAACCGGATTCAGCTGAATACCAGTAGTTCACGTGGAGCGACTGCCTATCTGACCTCCACAACCCAGTAACTGGGTAATACGATACCCCTTGGTAGTTGGTAAGACTGGCTGTCAAAGATGCACAAATGACATACAGGATTAACGGCTTAACGTGTATTCCGAGGCACGGAAGAGTCTCGGTAAAGATCCATCCACGGTCAACCCCAGCAGGCGTAGCTTAACCTGATGGATCGACCTGTGCGGCTGGTAGTACTTAGCCACGAGCTCCTCACTCACACAGAACATTCACTAAGTAGAGTATAGATTAAATTAAGGTTAGGAATTAACTATTGAAACACCATTCTTATGATAAAGGCTGGTATTAATGGGGTGACTCCGAAATTAGCGCAGATGAGAGTCTTAACTACTAACCGACATCCGTCCGTCAGTTATAGACATCGGGCACAAGCTGACCTCCGAGTCGATCAGAGTTAAGTTTCTATCTTAGAACTCGCGTTATATAATCTATAGTGTCGTCGTATATCTATACTAATATTATAAAGCTGAAGAGTTTCGTTTGTTTGAACGCGCTAATCTCTGGAACTACTGCTCCAAATTGAAAAATTATTTTTGTGTTGGATAGTCCATTTATCGAGGAAGGCTTTAGGCTATGTAACATCACGCTACGATCAATGAGAGCCGAGCAGGGGGTGAAACCGCGCGGGAGCAGCTAGTAGAGTATAACATAATCAGTCTATAATGTTCCCACTGCTGGCATACAGGCCTTTTTTTTTTTTTTTACGGCTGGGAAATCATCCAATGACTGCTCCCGCTCTGGGTGGAGCGGAAGGGAGTGTCAGACTCTTACTGACTAAAACCCATCCATGTTCCTTCCATAGCCCTTTATGTGCCGGGGTAGCGGTAACCCTTTCGGACAATCCCGCTTACCCGGCAGGCTTGGTCTTGAGGGGCCCCTTCATATGCTTACATCTCTTTGAGGCGCGCGTGGAACATATACGCGCCGTACGGCACGGGTCTGGTGCTGATCGGACGGTGAGTCACCCATTACTCACCGTCCGCAGGCCCGCGCCTACGGTGGCCGGGAGTCGTCACGTGGCTCCCGACGCCCGGGGCGTCTCCTGCGGCGGCTGGGACGGGAGGACCTTTCTCTCTCCCATCCCGCCACCTCCTTCGCGAGCATGACTTTTTCTGGCATACAGGCCTCCCCTCTTCGAGAGAGAGTGGGCTGTAATCCACCACACGAGTCCAGTGCGGGTTGGTGGGTGTCACATGTCGTCGAATTTTTGTTCCTAGGACATGCCGGTTTCCTCACGATGTTTGCCATTACCGTTTTAAGAGCAGTGCTGATGAAATTATTTACACAAAGTAAAGCGCCTGCCTGGGTCGAACCCACGATCTAGAAAGAAGAAGAAAGAAAGAAAGAAAAAATATTTATTCAGCACAAACAGGACGCACAATTACAAAAATAAACAAAAAAAAAGTCACATACTATATCCGTGCAAATCAGCTAAAAAACCTCGTATTCAGAAACAACAAAATCATTGACAGTTGGTATCGCGGCCATGGACAATGTATGGACCACAGACAAAAACAACATCTACAACTCGTAAGCCGGTCCAGTTACCACTGGGTCACTACTGCTCGCTCTATGTACCTGTCTGTATTTATTATAATATACTTATTTATATTTCCAAGGGAAGGGCACCGGTAATCTTTTTAGTCAGCATCCTGAAGGCTTCGACTTCTAGTTTTTTTTAATGTTATACTCCCCGTTTCAACTTGTTGATTTTAAACGTGAAATAAGAAGAAAAACCTGCTATTTTATTTTGGATGACTTTAGGAACTTTAAAGTCAAAGTCAAGTCAAAGTCAAAGTCTTTAAAGTTTAAAGTTCCCACTGCTGGAACACAGACCTCTCGGTGTCAAAGTCAAAGTCAAAACATTTATTTCAAATAGGCACAAGAATGGCACTTTTGAACGTCAAAATGAACAAGAAATAGAACTGATTCTAGTCGCCCCTTCCAAAAAGTAGTTTCGTGTGGAGAAGAATGGGCAAGAAACTCCACCGTTACTCTTTTAAAATGTTTCACAATGTTTTGCATACATGTATTATAACATTATATGTGAAGACGATGCACCCAGAATAAAAACAATACATCACAAAAGGTGAAAAGAAAAACACATGTAGCAGTGGCAAGTAAACTTAATTATGTCATAAGTGCATGGTGCTCACATATTTACAAACATTCTAAAAGTTAATAATAATAAATTAATCAATGTGTGAGATGTTATTCCAATATTATAAAATAATATGGTACAAATTACCTAATTTACTTAGCAACCAGTTTGATTTTGTCTAGACACTAGATTGTCCTGTGGAGCAGGACCAGCATGTTTCCAAGCATCCTTATCTTTGATATAATCTTCTAATTTGTAATAAGCTTGTTTACAAAGTGTACTTTTAATATGAGTTTTAAATTTTCTTTCATTTAATTGCAGTATGTCACAAGGTATTTTGTTGTAACATTTAACACAGAACCCCATAAAAGATGTATGTACTTTTGACAATCGAAAAAATGGTTGAATTATTTTATCTTTATTTCTAGTATTAAAATTATGCCTATCACTTATTTTGTTAAAAAGATGTCTATTTTTTCTTACATACATAATATTTTCATAAATGAATTGGCAAGGTACTGTCATAATATTAATCCTTTTAAATAGTTCCCTAAGCGATTCGCGACGACGAAGATTGTAAATAGCCCTGATCGCTCGCTTTGCTTGCGCGGTGAGAGGGTGAGGGCCGTTATCCACATAACACAAGCCTTTGGATGCTAGGTTCTAGGACATGCGGTTTCCTCATGATGTTTTTCTTCACCATTTTTGAGAGAAGTGGTTAAGAAACTATTCACACCAAGTAAAGCGCCTGTTTGGCTTCGAACCTAATAAAGATAAACTACGATAACATGCCGCGCCCCTCTATTACTGTTTCAGTCACATCCTTACGAAAGAGTTTGTAAGTATTCGTCTTCACTAGCAGGCTGGCAGCAACGTGTGTTGTGAGTCTGGGTGGCGCTGTGTAATTACTTTTACAAAGACTTTCAAACGTTTTGAATTTTGGAGGGGCCATATTAATTATAATATCCTTGGACATTTCAAACAACACCAAAGTCCCAAGCTAAGCAACCTAATGCTTGTGTTATGGTAACGAGATGGCTGATAAACTACTTATATACTTTTTTTTTGTAAATACGTACATATTATAGATAGCCAAACATCCAGACCCGGAACAAATACTTGTAGGTCGTACAAATATTTGCTCCGTGCGGGAATCAAACCCGCGACATGCTACGCAGCAGTCAATCGCTCAACCACTGCGCCAACCGTATAGTCGTACTATCGTAGTTATTTCTCTCTACTCGTAAGTCAAGGTCCTCTTAACTCAGGGGGATTGTCCAAAAGGGTTACCGCTACCCCGGAACATAAAGAGCTAAGGAAAGAACATGGATAGGTTTTAGTCAGTAAGAGTCTGACACTCCCATACGCTCTACTCAGAACATTGGGTAGGGGAATTTGAATGATTTCCCACTCTCAAAAAAAAGGTCCTACTGAAACAAAGATACGCATGAGTCACCTAACACCTCTGAATCAGACCATTTACTCCTATCATCAAGCCTTAAACAGCTCAGATAGAACAGCCTATACTTAGTAGTCACAGCTACATTTAGGCGCCACCATAAAAGTATTAATTGCTCGCGCCATTGTTGTTCTGATACAGTATATTGACGGATCTAGAAGTGACAAAGATAAATATGAAATTAATTAGGTTTAAGTAAATTGAAAATAGTATCTTCTAATGGTTGACAGGTAAATGATTAGGTATCTATTTAATTTAAAATTTAAACAGGCCTTCAAATAAAATTTTAAAAATGAGTTTTGCATAGTCTCGTCGCATTTATTTTTACTATGAATATAATATTTATTTTATATAGTTTACATTAGCTGTCGCCGGCATCGCCCGCGTTGATCCAAATTCATTTTCTAAAATTTACTCCTTAAAACATCAGCTATCGGTCAATGAAAGTCCCGTCATAATCGGTCCAGCCGTATGGGAGACTTGCCGTAACAAACTCAAAAAAATTAAATTGTTTTATTTGTTATAAGTACCGTATCTACTTTCCTATGAATTTAGCTAAAAAACTGAAATTTTATCATTAGAAAATACACAAAAAAAATATTTATTTGTACAGATTGTTGAAATAGAATGATTTAATGCTTTAAATGTTTCCAGAATATATCAAAAAAATGTGAATAATCTTCTGAATTTACAATTATTTACTCTGCTAGATAAACCAGACATTTTCTGCCCTCATAAAACAAACAATTCATTGTCATTCGTCGATATTTGTCAATCGTTACTGGTCGTCAGAAGACCGAAAGTTAGACAGTCTTACCAAGGGGTATCGTATAACTTAGTAACTGGGTTGTGGAGGTCAGAGAGGCAGTTGCTCTATGTGAAATACTGGTATCGTGCTGCATCCATTCAAACGGGAAGCCGACCCCAACATATAATTGGGAAAAGGCTAGGCAGATTGACATTATCGTTCAAGAAACTCAATAAGGGTTTTCATATGTACACATGCCAGCACATCAAATTTCTTTGATAGAATGTCAACATTATTGCAATTGCTTTTTAAGATAATATTCACCACCACCATGCACCCCACGCTTTTTAAAAAGTAAAATTTATTTTCTATTTTTTAGTTCGGTTTTATATAAAAAGCGTGTTTTTAGTTTTTTTTTAACTATTTTTTATTTCCTACTTTTTAGTTCAAATTAATGTATTGTCATCGGTCCTCGATATTTACAATATCTACTCGATATTTATACAAAGTTTGAACGAAATCTGGCAGTTTAAACTGGGTGATAATCGCGTCTAAAGGAGTCGATTACAAACATAATAAATAACAAGTGAAGCTAATATAAAGCGTGTAATAGAAGGGTTCATGTTCAATTGGGAACATTTGACAGTTTCGGGTAGCTTGTGTATAAGTATGTACAATTTAATCGGTTTTCAGTCATTCTAAAAAAACAGCAAGAAAAAATAGATCTTCGTTTCCATTTTCTACGTTTATCTATTGTCTTAGCCAGTTCACATATAAGTCGTAACAATTAATTGGTATAAGTACCAGGCTTGGCCCGATAATTGTACCGTGAACCAGTGGGTGACTCATTTCATGTCTAACACTATCATATTAATTAATGATGTCATAGCAATTATTATAAGTGCGATTATATTTAGTCAGATTCTAGATTATGTTTGTTGAATGAGTTTCATGTTACAGTGGAATAAACTTTATGAGCGAGGATGTCTGTATGTGGATTGCGTTTTCATTTGTTTCAACGACTTACCTGGCAGGGTTTAATGAATGTGATGAGCTGCACAGGTCGATCCATCAGGTTAAGCCACCATCTTTACATAATTATCGAGACTCCTCCGTGTCTCGGAAAGCACGCTAAGCCGTTGGTCCGGCTGTCATTCTTAGACAGCCGTTACGGGTCGTCAGAAGCCCGAAAATCTGACAGCCAGTCTTACCGAAGGGTGTCGTAGTACCCAGTTACTGGGTTGTGGAGATCAGATTAACAGTCGCTCCCTGTAAAATACTAGTATTCAGCTGCATCCGGTTAGGCTGGAAGCCGACCCCAACATAGTTGGTAAAAAGCTAGGCAGATTTAAGCTGTTGGTGTACTTTTATAAATAAATTTTAAGGTTTGAACAGAAAATTCAGAAACAGGTTATATTCATTAGAGATCCTTAGGCCATGATTTAACATGGCTTTGACTGCATCTCTATAAAAGCTTACAAATTATCAGAAATTAAAAAAAAAACATGTTACTCTCTGGTACTCGAACTTCCATGAGGAGAAAAATTTATTTCTCATATGAACAGTTACATGATCAATGATTGCTTGCATATATTAACTACTGCACGCTTTTTACAATTCTGAGGTAATAATGATAGAGACCACTTAAATATTCGTAAACACCTGTACATACCACTTACCCACGTGCGTTTATTGTTCAAAGTTTTCTTGTTTCCCACGGATTTGGACGGATTGAGGTATTAGACGATTCGCCACGATGCCGCTATGACGTCGACCTTTTACACGCAGCCATTTCTTTTTATGTACCAACAAATCGATTAGGCAAACGATTGATAGATCTCGGCTAAGAATCGAGCAGACAGAGTGTTCAGAATAGAAGTGCGACGATGATGGTGCAATTGCCTATTTGAAAGGGTAGTCAATAACGTTACTTTTTATGAATTGTCAAAACGCAGAATTTGTACAGAGGCCAGCACATCACGTTACTCCTATCTGTAAATTTCTTTGAGAGTATTTCAACTTTATTACAAAAGCTTAAAGTTCATTTTAATTGAGAAAATATGACAGTTAGGGATAGCTTGATGTGCTGGTGTCTATACCTACTTGATTTGTGTGAAAAATAACAATGTGACGTCACAGATTTCCAGAATAAAATGGAATACTTATGGGTGCTTGTCTATCTATAATAGGTAAGTATTTACAAAAAAAAAGTATTTAAGTAGTTTATCCAGCCATCTCGTTACCATAATACAAGCTTATGGTTGCTTAGCTTGGGACTAAATGGCGTTGTGTGAAATGTCCAAGGATATTATTATTACTTATTTAGCATTAAATGCAATTTCACAATTATATCTTCGCATAATATTTAATTTCAGTACGGTGATGGAAGTTTTAAAGACGAGCGGTCTTTTATCTATGTGATTTCATATTTTATTTTTGACAGATTCAAAAAGTCAATTGGTTTTTTGAATGTTGAATCAAGACGGTCATTTGTAGTATATAATGCAGATATCGCTTCTCAGAATAATCTTAATGTCTTTCGTTCAAGGTTGGAGCTTACTATCCAGGGTGTGCCTGGTCCTTTTAAGAAAAGAACCACCAAATGTCACGTTTAACTAGCGTCGCGGGTATTTGAATGGGTAGTCAATAACGTAACTTTATGAATTGTCAAAACGCAGAATTTGTACTTGATTTTTATGGAATGTAACAATGTGACGTCATAGATTTTCAGAATCAAATGGAATAATTACTTAATTGCAATTTTACAATTACCTACCTCTTCGCATAATATTTAATTTCTGTACAGTGATGGAGGTTTTTAAGACGAACGGTCTTTTATATACTTATGTGATTTCATATTTTATTTTTGACTGATTCTAATAGTCAATTGGCTATTTGAATGTTGAATCAAGACGGTCATTTGTAGTACGTATTGCGAAATGCAGACAGAGGTTTTCAGAATAATCCTAACGCCTGTCGTTTGCAAGGTTGGAGCAGATCCAGAATGCCGGCCCTTTTTAAGAAAATAACCACTGAATATCGTAAACATCTAACTAGCGTCACCATAATTTCAAATGATAAGTCGCTCCTACGAAATCTCCAACTCCCATTCTAATTATTCCAACAGTTGTTACATCAAAAACAAACTAGCCCGTGCTTCAGGATATGCTAATTAATAATATAACAAAACAATCTGCGAATAAGCTTAAAGCGTAAGCGGTTGCAGTTAAGCGAAACGTACATAGCCGACTATCGCAGACTGACCCACCCTTATAAATAATAGTGGCAAGGCGCCCATCCGTGCCTCCTACCCCCTTCAAGGGTACCCTCCGGATCTCATTTCCAAATTGCATTTCGAAACCGAATCTCGACCTTACAACTGGACACAGCAGATCAAAAACCCTCCCTATCTTAACCACCTTAAAGTTCGTTTTCGATTGGTATTGAGGATAAAATTGAGTGTTTAGTCGTCAGGTCATAACCCAAGGAGGCAACATCTCCGTGCGCAAGCACTAACTTGTATAATGAGATATGATAATAAACGCTTCAGTTGAATATTGATGTCGACGAGTTAGGAATGCACTCGCCATGTTTACGGCTGCTCAGAACTTCTAATTAATTATAAATAATTTCAGTGGATTGTTTTGAGCTGACGTAGCTAACTATCTGTCTATGTGTTTGATGGAAAGGTTCAGACTAATTAATTGAATGTGTTTTCAGCTGTTTAAGTTTGAATTATTAAAGATGTGGTTTTTAATCTTGTCTATGCTAAGTGATAATGTTACGTTCACATGAATCGACACCTAAAGGAACAGTAGACTCTTCCGTGTCTATTGCTTAAATATGTTTGAGGTATTTTAATTAGGTACGGTACACAATGTTCACAAATTTTCTCGCAATTTATCCCATTTTCTCGAACAATTGAGGCAGTGGCTGAGCTATCGGCTATCCTCAGTGTAGCTGTTCGATAGCTCATTCGGGGTACCAATTCCCGCGTTAACCAAATATTTGCGTAATATGTCCTAAAGAGCGGTAGGTAGTACATCGGCTATAGTTTAGTGTATGTGTTAATTTGATAAGGGTAATGTGTTATTTATCTGTGATAACGAATTCTAGTAGATAGTACAAGCAACATACAATGCTGCCTGTCTTCTGGGCACGATTCCGGACGATAGTGATGCGGATGAGTACTTTTAGTAGTAGTAAGTGTCCTTTTTGTTTTTGTATTTATTTGTACAGAGGCCAGCACATCAAGTTACCACAATCTGTCAGTTTTTTTTGATAGTATTTCAACTTTATTGCAAAGATATAAGGTTCATTTTTAATTAAGGAAATTTGACAGTTAGGGATAGCTTGATGTGCTGGCGTCTGTACATAATTAGTTAGATAGTCCTACCAACAACACAGCCACAGTCTTACCAAAGGGTATCGTATTTCCCAGTTACTGGGTTGTGGAGGTCAGATAAGCAGTCGCTCCAGAGGGGGGGGGGGGGGTGGGGTCAGATGAGTCCTTAAATTTCAGTATGTATAAGATGTTTTTATACAGGGTGAATTTGAATTCATGGACAACATTTTAAGGGTTCATTGTACTCAACATTATGAACAACTTTGTGTAGCATAACATAATGTATGGAACACCTGATTATTTTTCGCGATTGCAGATCATAGTGAAAGTTTTTCATAATGATGAGTACAATGACCCTTTAAAATCTTGCCCATGAATTCAATTTCACCCCGTAGATGTTCCGTTGATACTAAAAGAACAAGAAAAACGTTTTCTAGGAAACGTGGTAGGTAATTATCTCAGATGAAGACGTTTCTTGGTTTTTTGAGCTGCGATGAGGTACGTTCGGACACGGAATCTATTTATATTTCTTCTTTGTTGAACTAAATCCAGAACTAATCACTTGAACAGCGAGCTTTCCTCGCCGGAACTTAATTTTAGAAAACAGATATTCTAACAAAAACAAGTTAAAGCGAAAATTTAAAATGTCACAAATAATACCTATCGTTGAGTCATCAAATTTGATTGAATAATACTTATATTTTAATTACAGAAATAGATGGATGACACGATACGGTCTGCTCATTGAAATGGGTCTATACTGTAGCGGCGGGGTACCGCTTAAGTAAGTCAGACCCTTCATTTACTTATTATCCTTTATTTTCTCTAACTCATCATCTGCCTAGCCTTTTCCCAACTATGTTGGGGTCGGCTTCCAGTTTGGCTTATTTTATCTAACTACGTAGGTAATAATATATTGATTTTATTTTCCTTGAGCTATAATGAACGAATGAATTAATGTATCTGGCCAATAAATGTTTCAATCGTGAAGTAATATAGGGAAGTTGCTTATTGTGATGCAGATCTTTACGTCTCTCTTAGGTGTAGGACATCTGGCAAGCCTCTTTAGGATTAATACATGTTTTAAATGTTACGTATTATTCGCACTTACTGATTTACTTAAAAATTTCTACGCTGTATTACTAAACTAAACCTAATGTCGCTTAAAATAAAAATGTAATACTGCAATAAATAAGTAGCATAAGTGAATATATTTTTCAAAACGACATTCATGACCTATACTGAATGAATGAATGAATGAAACTGACCGATAAGTGTGTCAACGCGGCCCGTTTGTCACCCCCTACAAATTGTGACCTAATAGAGGGAAGTTGCTTATTGTGAAGCGGATTTGAACGACTGTTTAGCTATTGTGATCTTTAGGTCATTCTCCTCGCGGTCTAGGCGGTCTAGGTTTGATTTGAGAGTTTATTCACATTATGCTAAAATCGAGTACCTAATTGGGTCCGCGGAACTTTTTTGTATGAGAAAGATTTGTTGATCATCACAGCCGTTCTTTGCTGATATTTCGTATACCTACTGATAATTGTAGTTAATGTGGCCAATAGGGATGATGACAAAATTTTGTTTTGTTCGACGGCTAGATTACTGAAAAATATTGGACATGTATTTCTTTTTGATAACTCTCTCTCACTCACTAATTCCCTATTGGCCACACTGCTAAAATATGTCACGTGACGTAGATTTTATATTTACTTGTGACGTAGCAAGCCCCCACTTTCTCACTTTAATGCGTTTTATTTTAGTAATATTTTAGTCATACAATAAAACAAAAAATACGTGTTTAATATTTTTTATTAACTGACTGACGGACTAAATTGTATTTAGTCATTAATTTAAGTAGGTATGTATAAGTTGTTAAAATGTAGAAATGTAATTAGTACCTACATATTGTTTAAATATTTTTTTAACCCAGGCATCCGGGCGTCGGGAGCCACGTGACGACTCCCGGCCACCGTAGGCGCGGGCCTGCGGGTGGTGAGTAATGGGTGACTCACCGTCCGATCAGCACCAGACCCGTGCCGTACGGCGCGTATATGTTCCACGCGCGCCTCAAAGAGATGTCAGCATATGAAGGGGCCCCTCAGGGCCAAGCCTGCCGGGTAAGCGGGATTGTCCGAAAGGGTTACCGCTACCCCGGAACATAAAGGGCTACGGAAGGAACATGGATGGGTTTTAGTCAGTAAGAGTCTGACACTCCCTTCCGCTCCACCCAGAGCGGGAGCAGTCATTAGATGATTTCCCAGCCTTAAAAAAAAAGGCATCGCCGCTATCTTGGGTTTACAGGTTCAAAACCAAGGATTTTTGAAAGTGAATGTTTGAAGGTATCTGTCCCATTATAATTTGACAAACATTAATTGAGCCAGAATTGAATTAAATGCGTTAGTTTCAATTAATATATACAGAGTGGAATTTTGTAATGGCACCTGGAGGGAAAGTACTCTTAATACTGTAAATAGCAAATGTTACTCAAAGAAAACATTCCTTTATTTTTGAATAGAAAGAAAACTGCATTCAAAGATTTCCAAAAATTCGCTTGCCACACCCGGGAATCGAACCAACTAAAATCTGTAAAAAGTACACCCTGTACTTTTATTGCATCGATCGTTAGGATCACTTATAAGGATGAAATCTCTCGAACAAACTTGATAAATTAAATGATAGGAAAACCATGAAATCTTAAATTATTTACAAAAAATTGGAAACTAAACTAACTAATTAGTTGCTCGAAATGGGCTCCATTTTCTTGGATACACAAATGTATTCTTGTAACGAATTCATTTCTAGTAACCTTTAATATCGTGTTGTGGTGAATATTATAAATCGTATTCTGAACTTCAACTCTCAACTCGTTTATTTTCGCATAAAATTTAATTTTTCTATGATGTATTTGTAAAACAGCTCCCTCCCATTCTTAGAAGGAGTATTTATGCTAGAAGAGAGAAATGTGAAGAAAATAATAAAATTATTTCTCTAATATTCTGCCTACTATGTCATATGATACATGGGCTCATAATAAATACAATAATAATAGGTAATTGAAATTGTTTATTGAAAAAATTGATTATTACATATGTTTACAAATATAGTGCCATAAAACTAGAGGTACATAATTAGTGGGTTCTACCTGAACTAGGAATAAACCTGTATCTCAGGCATCACACTCAAATGCTTATACATTATACATAGGTATTATCTAAGTTTCCTTAAACGAATAGTAAATAGTAAATGGTGTTATACAATTTTATAAATGCTATTAGGTACTTTTGGATCATCGTAAGATATTTTTGCAACGATGTTCTATTTTGATTTTTGCAGTGTAATATTTTTAACAAGGTCGCGAATACATTCAGAAAAAATTGACGGGTCATCAGAATATTAATTAAAACTAAGTATTTTATGTGCTAGTAAATATTAAGAAGAAGTATATTAACAAAAATATATATATAAACGTTAGTGCTCTTACGCGACCTAATTATAATCTATGGAATTAATGTATCTAGTTTCCGCAATCTTTTTTGCAGGGCATTCTTGATCGCCTGTTTTGTGATTGCTCGGTTTTTTTAATCGCATGCAGGTTGCACAATTTGATGGTTCAGCAAGTTCGGTGCACTCATTTGACTGGTGACCTTAAATGTCTTACTCATCTATTCTTTTCTGTAATGATGTTCTGTAAAAGTATCACCGTGAAATCGTAGGTGAACTGACTTTAAAGCGAGCTGTCAATGTCAGCCCCCAGCATTAGGTGGACCGCCAACGCAGTTCACGCTCACTTCACCGAAGTTTTGACGGTCAGTTTAACAGAATCGACCGACTGTTAGCCATCTTGCAATCATTCTCGCCTACCTCAGTCCATTTAGTTTTTCTGATCGAATTCCACTTGATGCTAGAGATAGATTATATTTCTATTGATACCTCTCTTCAAAATCACTTTACCTGCCAACGTCCATACTACGTTGAATACACCGGTTCTCGTCCGATCACCGAAGTTAAGCAACATCGGGCGCGGTCAGTACTTGGATGGGTGACCGCCTGGGAACACCGCGTAACGTTGGCTTTTTAAGCGGGATTGTTCTAGGGTAACCGCTGCCCCGGAACATAAAGGACGAAGGAACATGGATGGGGTTTAGTCAGTAAGAGTCTGACACCACCCAGAACGGGACGTGACTTGATGATTTCCCACCCTAAAAAAAACACTTTTGCTAAGTTTTCACCTTTAGATCTTTACAGAATATATGGTCGACACGCGCCACTATTATATACGCACAATGACACCAAAGCAGAAAGCGAATAAAAACATTACCTCATTCCAACGGTAGCCATACTAAAGGTCTAATTAATTAGCATTTAAATAGCAATTAACTAAGTAGTACAACAAACAGAAGTTAATTTACCATCTTTTACCTTTCAAACAACGTATGTCTGTATCTAAGTCGTTTCATGAATATTATCTACGTTTTTTTGTCCAGGCAAGCATTATCAGTCATCAAGTTAAAACAAGTACACGATTATGCGTAATTTATGATAATTATTCTAACATTGCCTGTTAAGTAGATTTACTGTGGACGTTGAATTTTTTCAGGACGTTTCCATTGTCCGACGGCTTTTTGAAAAGGAAAGCTTCTCAGAATTGAGCAAACAAGACAAAGACTAGGCTAGGCTCACCAGCCATAAAGGGATTGTCTGAAATGGTTACCGCTACCCCGGAACATAAAGGGCTAAGAAAGGAACGTGGATGGATTTTAGTCAGTAAGTGTCTAACACTTCTGCTCCATCCAGGGCTTGAGGGGTCATTTGTTGATTTCCCACCCTCAAAAAAAAAAGGCTCACCGGCCGCATGTGTGCCATCTTCTCTTCTTATCGTGTGGTTAGTGACTAACCTGGTGTCAGAGTTTTAATGCTGCCCATGGGCCTCTGACTTAGCATCACATACTGTTGAGAAATATCTCTCAGGCATGCCGGTTTCCTCACGATGTTTTCTTTCACCGATTTTTAAGCAAGTGATGATCGTACAATACGCACATGAATCTGGAAACTCAGAGGTGCGTGCCTTGGGTTCGAACTCGAGACCTAAGACTTGGCAGTCCGACGGTCATACCACTAGGCTATAACTGTTCTATGTGTGCCATGAATCCATTCGAGACGTATGTAAAACCATGTGAACTGCTTGTCGCTGGTGGATGTAGTCTGAGGCTCGTTTGCGATATAAAGTTAATTCGATTATCGCATGACTAGCTGATGCCCGAGGCTCCGCCCGCGTTAACGTTTCAAAATTTCAAACTATCTCCCACCCACTATTTAACCCTTTTAAGGGGGGAGTTTCCTAAAATCGTAACCTAACTGACGTCTCCTACTCATAATCTATCTATGTGCCAAATTAAATCGTCGTAGTTTTTGAGATTTCGTGATTAATCAGAGAGTGAACGAATTAATTAGTACCTTTCACTTTAATACATATAGATAGGTACCTAAAGAGGGATGTGACTTCCACAAATAGGAACTCCTCTGTAGTTCCCGTTTGTGGAAGTCCTTTGTAGTGCAAGATCTTTTCTCTCTATCACATAAAGGCAAAATAAAACATAAAAAAAAATAGAGAACCAAAAGCTTCAACTCCCAAATCACTTTCAAAGATGTTCTCCATTTTTATACGGGAATGGCTGTACAGAAATAATATCGTGTGTGTCGGATAAATCGGCGTCAACACGATGGCGCCTTGCCTACTGATTGATTGGCGCTCCCAATGATTTACACTGCCGGGATAGGGACAAATCGTCGGCTGAAACGGGTGATACGATGACGATACTCCAACTTTGTGTTGCTACGCTAAGTCGAGTTAGGAAGCTCGGTGATGGTTGCTGTAGCGTTTATAAAAACCGGGGTTCCATACTACCATATAATATTTTACACTACTTACATCATTTTAATATAAAAATAAAACTTCAGTTTTAAAAAACACGTTTCCTATATGGCTTTGACTATGGCTATGGCCCTTTTGATTTTTAGGTGATTGTGTTTTGTTTTTTCTATAGCGGCAATAGACATACTCAATCTATGAAAACTTAAACTAATAATAATAATAATAATCTAATAATAACTGTCTACATATTACGGTTCTTGAGATACAGCCCACTGATAGAGCAGCAGAGGCAATAATAGGGTTCCGTTTGACACCCTTCTTTTTCTTCCAGAAGAATATGTACCTACTTATGAGGCATTTCAGAGGTATCTACTTACATATTGATCCGAAATTACTTTGTTCAACAACACTCACCAATGTTGAACACCTATAAGCGCTATGAAAATGAAGAAAATTTTCATAACTAGATAATATTTGCTAAGCTGCTGGAGGCATTTTATAGCGAGCTACTTTCACCTACGTTATCAAGACGCAATACAATGGAAACATTCATAATGAGACATTAACATCCGTAATTAGATAGCCGTGAAATTATTATTCTACAACATGTGAACTCGTAAAACTGGCTACATAATTATTTCTTCCAACATAAATTGTTCAACTATTGAGACTTGGTCGGCATCCTCAAAGGTGGCTACATCATATGGATATTGTTAATAGAATTTTTATAGCCCACATTATAAAATTATGAAGAATTAACACGGTGTAATATTTATATGATAATTGGAAGGTAACGCACGTGACGTCATTAAAAATACCGTAACGATTAGCAAGTGTTGATGAACTAAGAATTTGTGGTTTCTATTCACTTCAAGGTTAATCTTGTAATAGATAATTATTGTAAAGTCGATGCATTTTGAAGTGTAGCGAATTTTAATTAACTTACCTGATAACTCTACTCATACTACCTAATATCAGTCTCGACTCATCTGGTTAAGCTACGCTTGCCGGGCTTAGTCCGTGGATGGGTGACCAGCTTAAAATATCGAGGCTCCTCCGTGCCTCGGAAAGTACGATAAGCCGTTGGTCCCGGCAGTCATTTGTGGATCTTTGATAGTCGTTACGGGTAACCAGACGCCCGAAAGTCTGGCAGCTAATTTTTCTAAGGGGTATCGTATTACCCAGTTACTGACCGGATTGTGAAGGTCAGATGCATTCGGTTAGACTGGAAGCCGACCTCAACATAGTTGGGAAAAGGCTAGGCAGATTGATAGGCGCTATACAATTTTAAACTATAACCAAGAAGAAACAACCTTCAATATTGTTTTTAAAATCTTGTTCTAGAAACTGATTTTAAACTTAACTTTACTTAGTCCAAGAACAAGAACTAAACTGCAAACTAAATTTTTTCCAAATTCAAAACTTAAAAGTTGACATGAAGGGATGGGGGTAGGGTCGATAGTTAATTCTGTCGGTACTTCGAAAGGGGGTTAATTAATAATAACGGCGTATGGGTGATTAATGAAACTGTACCCTACCTAATTTATAGTTGGACTTAAGCACCCCGCCCCGCGCGCCCCCGCCGGCCCAAAGCAAACTAAATATCCAATACCTCGATGTTGACTGCCGAGTTAATGGTTTTGATACTTGCATTACTTTTTAAGTTCCACTGGCATTTTTATAAGTGAATGAAATTGCGGTCTTTTTAGAACAGTTTAACAGTCTTACTAGGTAAGGCAATATTGTTACCCAGTAATAGGTTGTGGAGGTCAGATAGGCAGTAGCTTCATGTAAAACACTGGTATTAAGCTGCATCCAGTTAGACTGGAAGCCGACCCCAACGTAGTTGTGAAAAGGCAGATGATATATCTTAATAACACCTTAAAAAAATAAATCATTTTGCACAACTGTGCCTGCAGGAACTAAGCCACTACATACGAAGCAATGGATCAGGAAATTTCATCAAACTGTTTTGAATTATAATTGAATGTATTACGCAATTAGGGTACCTACAAGTCGCAATAATTACATTTCCTTCAGGCTGCATTTGTTAATATTGGTGTGTTAAGCTAGAACATTACATCAGTTACCGAAAACAATGTAAGGAAAAAAACTTAATGTCCGATCTCTGCTAGAGAAGAAGCATACAAACCGCGAGGAAAGTTCCAAGTTTGAATTTTTAAAGATAATTTATAAAAATAATATTAAAGTATCAACTCCAATCAATCCGCTCACATTATTATGAAGACAAGTACGAGCAGTGTATTCGGACTTTGAAAATCTAATTACGTAGCCGGTACCCTTACCTCGATCGCTCCTTCGCGCCGCCCAGCCCGCCGCCCACGGCGCGCGGTCCACTGCTGTCGACACACAGTCTAGGGATCGACGGATCAACATATCGTAAACGACAGCTGACAAAGAAGTTCACCAAAGCATTGTTTTAAGTTTTTGAACGAGTCTGTAAAATCTTTTCCTAAATCTATTTCGAGAGTAGATAGCATTTATCTTTTTTATGCAGTTTCAAAATGTTTCAAATGTTTTGATGATTTCATTTTTAAATAAGGGTATCTCTAACGAACAGTGAAATGAGGATCCAATAAAACCTACGAATTTCGGATTTGGATGTTACTATAAAATTAAATCGAAGAAACTGCAGTCGTAAATAGAAAAAAAAGCCCATAGCACAGTGAGAACTTAATATGAAAATATAAAACTAGAAAAAAATAAAAAATCGTGTCGAACCAAATGGAAAACTCTTAAGTTTGTCCAGGGCGCACGAATTATACATGGTGTATTAATACGCTGTTCAACTCAACTATTGCTAGTGAAGTTTTAATTCGATAACCCACCGGCTGGCCGCGGCCTGGCCCCCTTTGCCCCGTCTGCCTCGTCTGCCCCGCGATAATGTATTTATGGACGATACCACGGGCCTAATGAGCGAACCTATGCCTCTTTACGCGACCCCTGTACTTAGATTTGGTTAGGATACGTTAGATAATGTACCGTTTGCGTTTTAGGGTTAAGGGGTGGCTCTGTTGTGATGTTTGTTTGTATTGGGTGCTTAAGTTAAAGATTGGTTTTTTCTTGTTTTCGTTTTGATGACTATATGTTGCCAGCGGCTTCGCCCGCGTGGATATTGGAAATTGTCGTACTATCGGCATAAAAAGTATCCAGGTCATAAACTACCTCTGTGCCAAATTTCATCCAGATCCGTTCAGCCGTTTGAGCGTGAAGGACGGACAAACATACAAACTCACACACACACACACACACACTTACAATCTTTCACCTTTATATTATACTAGCTAACGCCCGCGGCTTCGCCCGCAAAATATGTCGACAAATTATACACATAAACCTTCCTCTTGAATCACTCTATCTATTAAAAAAACCGCATCAAAATCCGTTGCGTAGTTTTAAAGATTTAAGCATCAAGCACATAGGGATATAGGGACAGAGAAAGCGACTTGGTTTTATACTATGTAGTGAAGTGGCATAGTTCTATGAACACGTTCTTGTTACGTACAGTAATCCTATTGTGATCTACAGAATACTTGATACTGACCTGCAAAAAATTTAAGAAGCCTTAACGTTAACTTAGAAACCGCCTCGTCGATCTACTGATAGTAAGCGCTACTGCTGAACAAGAGGTTCTGGGTTTGAATTCCGGGTCGAGCAAAGTGTTATAGGATTTTTTTATCCGCAATATCTCAGTTGTCAGTCAAATAATGTATTTCAAATAGGCACAAGAAAGGCGCTTTTGAACGTTAAAATGCACAAGAAGTAGAATTGATTCTAGTCGCAGCCCGGTTTGGATTCCCGGTTTGTGGCAATAAGGTCGCCCCCTATTCCATAGCTACCGAAATGTTGGTGAACTTTAAGTATAGCTCTGCCTAACTCTTTGGGAATAACTCGCATAATACTACGCTAAAAAAATTCAACACTGGTTGATTTTTTTAATTTAAAAAAGTCATTCAAATTTACGTAACGCTTACGTCACAGGTAAAGAGGTCAGCACATCAAGCTACCCCAATCTGTCAATTTTTTTTTGATAAATTTTCAACTTTATTACTAAAGCATAAGGTTCATGTTCAATTGGGAATATTTGACAGTTTGGAGTAGCTTGATGTGCTGGCGTCTGTACGTGCTAAGGCTTCTATCTGGTTTTGCTGTTACAATTTCTAATAGAAATGCGTTACCCTTGATAGGGTTACCGCTGCGTGGACTAACGAGATTTCTATAATGTGTGCGAGTATTAGCAGTTCTAGGTACACATGCCAACACATCAAGCTATACCAAACTGTCATTTTTTCCCAATTGAAAAAACCTTTTGCTTTTGTAATAAAGTTGAAAAACTATCAAATAAATTTGACAGATTGGGGTAACTTGACGTGCTGGCCTATGTACCTATATTATCCTTTATCTGGAGTGGAGAGTCTTGGATAAAATTATAAGTGATAATGGGGTATTTTCAGTTGCTGAAATGAGCTGAGATGCTGAAAATGTTGTTTTTTTTAATAATAATATGTATCAGCTGTGAGCAATGTATTGTCACAACGAGTGCAGTAGTTTTTACGTTTGTGTGTTTTAAAATACGTATTAGTGTATGGTATTATTTTTATACTTATTATATGTACTGTGTTTTTTGGGTCTTCGTTGCCTGAAATAAAGGATAATTAATAAGTAAAATGTATTAGATCAGTGAAAGAAGCTTATGTATCAGATATTTTCATAACATCGTACGTAGACAATAGATTGGTGATTTTAGTGCTCACGGGTTACTATGAAGAATTAATTGGTAAGGAGTCTCTATACCTGGCCGTCAAACTCGGTTGATTATTTTCCGAGAAACAGCGCGGTAGAATGAAGCATTGTTGCTATCTCAAATTCGGCCCTCCAACACAACACACTTGACGAGCTCTACCACTGAGAGCTCTCTAAGTAAAGGCCCATCTGGTTTTCACACTACTAACCTATTACTCGCGTTTAAACATTAAACATGGTTCCTCGGACATGGAAATAAGTCGAGATGATCCGCCTTGTGACAGATCAGAACAGGTCAACCGAGCAGGGTCTGGGCCAAGGGCCATCCGATCAGGGCCAAGACGACATATTCTATGAGTATAGTCACGAGCACCAATATGTATACACGGTTCAACTTTAAAAAGCGATTTTATGCTTCGGCATGTGTTGTAATTTCATGTTGTTATTAACTTACTATTTGGGAACCCATACTAATATGAAATAGGTTCTATTATCACAAACTTATCGTTAGTCCACGAGTAAATCGCTTTTCAATGTTTCTAAGCATATACATATTGATGCTCGTGACTGTACATGTTAGTAGAAAAATTCTAAAAGTACTGAAATATTGCGTCTTTTGCATTTGCTATTTGCAAAAAAAAAAGTGTGACTATAATAACCTAATTTGGCCGCTGAGTCATTCGAATTCCGTCTTTACACGCACTGCATAAGGACTTCGCCAGCGGTCATTATATGCGGCGCGTGCCATTCCCAGTTTTTCAGTTGTGATTCTTCACTTGAGAATTTACAGGTGAGAACTTCTCAAACTCTATTTAATGATTACTTAAGGTGACAACCACATATTCAAAATTTCTTTGCAATAAACGAATGAAAATTTGAATTTCGCGGGCTACACTGATGCATCACCCTTAAAGAGAATAGAGGTTACTCGCGAAATTCAAATTGTAATTCTTTTTTGTTAAAATTGCCCTGAAATGTCTTGATTTCATGACATTGTAATTCCGTAAGGTTATAATATGAACTTAGAAGGTTGTATAGGTGATTTTAATAATTACAGTTCTGTAAGTGCGTAGTCGCGTAAGCCGCGTACTATATTTTGAGCAACATAAAACCTAATACACAAAGTCAAAGTCAAATCATTTCATTCCAAATAGGCACAAGAAAGGCACTTTTGAACGTCAAAATGAACAAGAAGTAGAATTGATTCCAGTTGCCCCTTCCAAAAGGTAGATTCGTATGGAGAAGAATGGGCAAGAAACTCCACCCTTACTCTTTTAAAATGTTTTCTATACATGAATTATAAATTTATTTGTGAAAACTATGCACCCAGATTAAAAATTCAAATTGCAAAAAAACTGAAAATAAAACTGGAATTTCGCGGGCTTCACATTCACCTTAAATACAAACACACCCTGGTTTAGGCAAGGATGTATTATATTTATAATTTATAGCAGGAAGGTAAATACTATCATGAGCCCTCAAAAACTACACAAACAAAAACAACTGCACATCGCCGAACCACACTCGAACTTAAACAAAGCGCGTCTATGAAGGACAATAGATACTTCCATCTCAATTTTAATTATAAGTAATAATGATTAGAGCCATCAGCGCGACAACGGGTTGACCTACCGTCTCACACCCTCTGTGGTCTTGGAGCTACGGAGGTGACGCTGAAGGTTGATGCGGCATTTTGAATTGTGAATGTAGACGTCCTGGCAGCCGATAAAGATCAACGATTGTGTTTAATTTATTGTCACTGTCTTGTCTATGAATGGATTTGTATTAAGATTGTCATCAAAGGAGGACTAGTTTGTAATTTACTTTTAAATTTGTGCACCCACTCAGCGATAAAAATGTAGTGATCAATATACCAACCCGCACAGGCCTGGGTGGTGGATTACGGCCCACTACCTCTCGAAGAGTGGAGGCATGTGACCCAGCAGTTGGAAAATTATAGGCTGATCAGTTTTGATCAGACATTTTTTTAATTACACAATTTTATTGTTATCTGCTTTTCGTTAAAGTGAAGCTTTTGTGTCTCAATGAATTTGGAAGACTAATAATAATATTTTTTATATTTATTAGAGCTTATATCTATAGTTCAAACTTGTCCAAATTAGCCAGTTAAGCAAAAACCAAAACAGACCCTCAAAACGGAAACCAGACCAGAGAAAAAGTCATGCTCGCGAAGGAGGTGGCGGGATGGGAGACAAAAAGGTCCTCCCAGCCGCCGTGGGAGACGCCCCGGGCGTCGGGAGCCACGTGACGACTCCCGGCCACCGTAGGCGCGGGCCTGCGGACGGTGAGTAATGGGTGACTCACCGTCCGATCAGCACCAGGCCCGTGCCGGACGGCGCGATATGTTCCACGCGCGCCTCAAAGAGATGTCAGCATATGAGGGGGCCCCTCAGGGCCAAGCCTGCCGGGTAAGCGGGATTGTCCGAAAGGTTTCCGCTACCCCGGAACATAAAGGGCTACGGAAGGAACATGGATGGGTTTTAGTCAGTAAGAGTCTGACACTCCCTTCCGCTCCACCCAGAGCGGGAGCAGTCATTGGATAATTTCCCAGCCTTATAAAAAAAAAAAAGATCTGAAACCAACATTTCGTAGATATTTGACGTCTACCAACCCACACTGGGCCCGCGTGGTAGTTTACAGCGCACTTCCTCTCAAAGAGACGCCTATGACCCAGCAGTGGGAGCATTATAGGATGATTATGAGTGTATCACTGATAAGCTATATCCACCTTCTGGAAATAAGACCTTGATCTCCAAACTATTTCAAACCATAACCTCATTTTACGAATGAAAGTCAGACGTGGCTTAAGCAATAATCGTTAATCCTGGCAGTTACTAAAGAACTGCCTTTTGACGAACCTTTCAGTCGATTTTGTAAAAAAAAAACTCACCGTGAAAATTTAAAGAATAGTGTGAAGTGAGCTGTCGTTCCACCTAATGCTAGAGAATGACACAAATAATTGACAGCTCACTTTAAACTCACTTCACTAACGTTATCACGGTGAGGTTTTACTGAAATACTGTATCTCAAATGGATTCCTTCCCGAATTGAAAGCCTTATCCAAGCTCAGGCACAACCTACTTCCTCCACCACCCACCAACCCCTCAGTAGGTACGTACGTCTTGAACCAACTTTCCGTAATTAATTATACTCATTATCATTATTGTTTGGAAGGCAGTTTTGCTTCGATAATGAATTGTTCGCTTCCATCATTAATTAGTTTATTATAATAAGAACGTAAACTTTCTTGGTAGATTAATCAAGTTTATCTGATGCCCGTTGCGTTTAAAAGTAGGTATTATTTTGCTTAACTGAAGATTCGCCAATTTATTTATTTTGATGGATGGTTCAAGTTTTTGGGTTATTGTTCGGTGTTTTTTGTTAAGATTATTGTAGTATTGCTGTTGTTTTGTTCAATACATGAAAAGTTTGTTTGAACGTCTATTTTCCTTAAGAGAAACCGACACTATTCATGTCAGTATCATAATGAGTAAGCCCGATATAGGATGCTGCGTATCGCGCGATGGCTGGACCATCGTAGTCTAACTAACATTGCCATTGCTACGCAGTGTCTAAGCAGGACTGCACATGAGCATCGTTTAAGTAACGCATATGATGTGACTGCTAAGCAGCGTCTACGATAGACTCCTACCGAGCGTCTACGACGTGACTGCTACCGAGCGTCTACGACGTGACTGCTACCGAGCGTCTACGACGTGACTGCTACTGAGCTTCTAGGACACGACTGCTACTGAGCGTCTGCGACGTGACTGCTACCGAGCGTCTACGACGTGACTGCTACCGAGCGTTTACGAAGTGACTGCTACCAAACGTCTACGACGTGACTGCTACCGAGCGTCTACGAAGTGACTGCTACCGAGCATCTACGACGTGACTGCTACCGAGGGACTACGACGTGATAGCTACCGGGCGTCTACGATGTGAATGCTACGCAGCGTTTACTACGCCACTGCTACGGAACTACTGCTACCGAGCGTCTACGACGTGACTGCTACCGAGCGTCTACGACGTGACTGCTACCGAGCGTCTACGGCGTGACTGCTACCGAGCGTCTACGACGTGACTGCTACCGAGCGTTTACGAAGTGACTGCTACCAAACGTCTACGACGTGACTGCTACCGAGCGTTTACGAAGTGACTGCTACCGAGCATCTACGACGTGACTGCTACCGAGGGACTACGACGTGATAGCTACCGGGCGTCTACGATGTGAATGCTACGCAGCGTTTACTACGCCACTGCTACGGAACTACTGCTACCGAGCGTCTACGACGTGACTGCTACCGAGCGTCTACGACGTGACTGCTACCGAGCGTCTACGGCGTGACTGCTACCGAGCGTCTACGACGTGACTGCTACCGAGCGTTTACGAAGTGACTGCTACCAAACGTCTACGACGTGACTGCTACCGAGCGTTTACGAAGTGACTGCTACCAAGCGTCTACGACGTGACTGCTACCGAGCGTTTACGAAGTGACTGCTACCAAACGTCTACGACGTGACTGCTACCGAGCGTCTACGAAGTGACTGCTACCGAGCATCTACGACGTGACTGCTACCGAGGGACTACGACGTGATAGCTACCGGGCGTCTACGATGTGAATGCTACGCAGCGTTTACTACGCCACTGCTACGGAACTACTGCTACCGAGCGTCTACGACGTGACTGCTACCGAGCGTCTACGACGTGACTGCTACCGAGCGTCTACGGCGTGACTGCTACCGAGCGTCTACGACGTGACTGCTACCGAGCATCTACGACGTGACTGCTACCGAGCGTCTACGACGTGACTGCTACTGAGCTTCTACGACACGACTGCTACTGAGCGTCTGCGACGTGACTGCTACCGAGCGTCTACGACATGACTTATACCAAGCGTCTACGACGTGACTGCTACCGAGCGTTTACGAAGTGACTGCTACCAAACGTCTACGACGTGACTGCTACCGAGCGTCTACGACATGACTGCTACCGAGCGTCTACGACGTGACTGCTACCGAGCGTCTACGACGTGACTGCTACCGAGCATCTACAAAGTGACTGCTACCGAGCATCTACGACGTGACTGCTACCGAGCGACTACGACGTGATAGCTACCGGGCGTCTACGATGTGAATGCTACGCAACTCGACTGCTACGCTACGACTACGCTAACGCCACGGTAGTGCCCCGTATGGAGTAACTTCTAGTAGGTAATCTTAGGTAGGTAACTTAATAACTATGCAAGTCTTATGTAGTATTGCGGAGTATGCAGGTCTGAAACACAGTCACTCTGTTAGCCCTTTGGGAGTTAAACCGAGATGTTTAATCGGATGTCTGTCCGTGATCGCTTGGATGTTTACACATTAACATGACTTCGAGTTTAAGAGGATCGGTAGTAGCGTCTTTAAGCCTGCCTATACCTACCAGCATGAGGCTAAGTTCTGCAATAATCTATTTAAAAAGTATGGTGATAGATTTATTTTCTTTGATTTTTGTAGATATCATATTAAAGAGTGGTCGTTTGTGAGATGAGAGTCTAGAAACTATGTCAAAAAAGCATGCTTAGAATATTTCTACAATACTCTCCTCTCTCTTCTCTTTTTCTTCCCATTTAATCAAAACATTGTCATCCGAACCTTTTTCGTCGTTTCTCTTAGCCGATCTCTTCTGTTTAATGGCAAATTGACTATTTGAACCGGTCAAAAATAAAATCACATGAATAAAAGACCGCTCGTCTTAAAAACTTCCATCACCGTAATTTAATATTATGCGAAGATATAATTGGAAAATTGCATTTAATGCTAATAAGTATTCCATTTGATTCCAAAAATCTGTGGCGTCACATTTTTATATTTCATACAAATCACGTACAAATGCCGCGGAAATACCCAATTTCACCCATAAAACTGAACGCGATCAGAGCATAAACTTCGTTTAAGGACTGGCAGTGATATTATTTTCTATGGAACATTGACACTACCAGCTCTTGAACGCGGTTTAGATGTGCTGATCACGTTGCAGTGGTGAAATTGGCACTAAGAACTTGTTACTTTGTATTAACATACCCACAAACAACATTACTGGTTACCTCAACAACTGAAATGGTTCATAAAACTTTTTCATTTAATAAAACTTCATTTAGTTTTGCTTTCTGCGCTCGTATTTCAAAACTTTTAGCTGGCCAGTGAGTTTGCAATGGAAAAGCCTAGTTCGATTTGTCTTTCCCGATTTGTCCAAATCCGTTTATCTGCTTAGTCTATTGGTGGATGTGTGTAGAACGAAACAGTGCTTTTTTGATTAGCTTTCCCTGAATAAAAATGAATAATTTCGTTTTTGGTTAGATTTTAACTTAGCTTCCCCTGTTTTTTTTTTGAGTTGTATGGAATGCGCAAGTTTTGATCCAAAGCTCAATATGAATAAGGTTCAAAATAAGTTTAGATAATTGATGTGTCTGAAACATTCATTGGCAATAAGAGTCCATTTCTTAGCAATTTAATAAGGAAAATTGCGAAAAGCTTAATACTTGGATAGGGTTCTACATTCATAAATAAAGTCATGACCAAATGAAGGAGGGAGAGATAGTTTTAATTTTGTCATAGATTAACTCCACATTTTTTATGATAATCATCATCATACAGCTTATATCTTTTGTTAAAATATTGTAAACGCGTAATCCCTGAAGAATAATCAAAGAAATCCTTTCTTCCTTTATGCAAATCCATGGACGATTTTTATTAAGTTACAAATTTTAAAATAATAATTACGCATTGTAAACACTAGGATCGAATAAAAAAGTTCTTGTTCCCAAGTTGTTTAAAAGATTTTTCTCTTTGGACTTCTCTCATAATTTATTCATGTCTCGTTACCCATTCTACAAGTCGCGTTTTTGGGTCGCGGTCGCCATTTCTTTTTCGTGTTCCCGCGTTTTTTCTTTATGGTTTGGTTATGCTTAAAGTTGATTTTTTTTTTAATTTAAATTATTTAATGCTTGTAATTGTAATAGAACATAAACTGAGCTGATAAAATTCTTAGTGAGGAAAGAATCCCACACTCCCTGGTCTTTTGTCCAACAAGTCCACGTACCTTTGAAAGACCCCCCCCCCCTAATAAAAAAAAATATGTAACTGAAAATGAATATTAGCTCTACGATTTAAGTGTTGGTTTTTCCAAAATCAAATTATGAAGCAATGACGACACTATACGAGGTTCCAATTTTAAATCCGAACTTGAATTTGACAAACGAAATTTTCAAATCGAAACTACCCTGTTTTTCGAAAGAAAAATGGCTAACCATAGATATAGAGTAGTCAATCGTTTACGCTTACTTATAGGGTCACACAGCTGATTGCCATTGTCTGCAAATCGTAGAGGTCAGGTCCGAAAATAGGTCATTGTGGCACGACCGGACTGACAATTGAGTAACTATCAACACTTAAGTATGCATGCACAATCTCAATCGCTATCATTGCTTTGCATACTTTGTTTTCTATGTCGAAGACATATGAGTCATTATCTCTTGGCAGATGTCCTTCTATTAGTGAAGAAAAAGGTATTGGTATAACTATACATACTTGTATAGAATGAAATTGAATTCATAGGCATTATTTAAGGGATCATTGTACTGACCATTATGAACAACTCTCACTATAAGAACAAAAATCTGCTGTTCCTTACATTTTGATGAGTTATGCGACCAATAGCTTTTGCTAGCGGCTTCGCCTGCGTGTATGTAGGAAATTATCCCACGGGAACCGTACATTTTTCCGGGATAAAAAGTCTGTTGCTATTCCAGACTATAGTACAGAGTTGATATGACAGAGGGGCATTAAATTACGCGGGTGTATTTAGTATTAACTCGGTACGGTATAAAAATAAAAAGCACCAAAAATGAGGTTTTTATTTTTTCAAAAAAACTAAATAGCTTACAAATAACAATAAAACGCAACCATCCTTTGTAAATAAAAACTGACCGTGTAACGCAGCGGCACCGACGCGTGCACGCCGGAGCGCTGTTAGGAAAGATACATCGTGTTCAAACGGGGCAAAAACTTAAAAAAACATTTGCGACTAAACTACTGCTCCTATTTAATTGAGTATAGTAAGCTATTTAAAGGAAAGCCCCTCTGTCGTATCAACTCTGTATATCTTTGTGCCAAGTTTGATCCAGATCCGTTAAATAGTTTTCGAGTTTATTCGTTACGTTAAATAGGAAAGATTTGTATGTATGTTTATACATACAAATCTTTCCTATTTATAATATTAGTATGGAAAATGTGTAGAACAGCTGATTCTTTTTCGCGATATCAGTTTTGTTCCCATAGTGAAAGTTTTTCGTAATGATGAGTACAATGACCCCTTGAAATTATGCCTATGAATTCAACTTCACCCTGTATAAATGGCTGAAGTGGAAGAGAGAAAGAAATGCCATATAGAAAAGGAAATTTAGCTCGAATACCTAAGTTAAACAATGAAATAGTACAAAGGCCAGCACATCAAGTTACCACAATCTGTCAAATTTCATTAATAGTATTTCAACTTTATTGCAAAGACATAAGGTTCATTTTTAATTGAGAAAATTTGACAGTAAGGTATAGCTTGATGTGCTGGCGTCTGAGCAACAACCACATCAACAACAAAACATTTGCAACAACAACTTGCGCTTATTGTTTGTATGCAACTTTAAACTCTGGACTTTTACTACATTAATATCTGCTGCCAGCGGCTTCGTTCACATGGACGTCGGAAACTATCCTATGGAAACGTACTACCGGGATAAAAAGTACCTATGAGTTGATCCAGGATATAAACTACCTCTATGCCATATTTCTTCCAGATCCGTTCAGCCGTTCGAGCGTGAAGGACGGTCAAACACAAAGTCACTCACAAACTTTCGCCTTAATACTCGTAATATTAGTGTGATAAAAGCGGCTAATTGCAAAAATTATGTTTTAAGGAAACGTGGGTGTTATATAGGTAGGTACTCGGCTTAGCCTTTCGGGGAATACAGTACTTATGTTTAAAAAAAAAAGGCAGTATTAATTTCACTTGTAAATCACGACTAAAAGTTGAAAATTACCACAATGCTTTAATATCGACGAGAATAGAGAACGTTAGTATTATAAGGATTGTCCGAAAGGGTTACAACAACCCTGGAATATAAAGGGCTAAGGAAGGAAAATGGATGGGTTTTAGTCAGTAAGAGTCTCACACTCCCTTCCGTTCCACGCAGAGCGGGAGTTGTCATTTGATAATTCCTACCCTCAATGAAAAAAGCGTTAGTATTAAACCTATTTTAAAATACCTTAGTAAAATGTCTAGTAGTAGACCAAACAACTGACGTCACAGATACATTGGTACCAAGTTAGTTAATTTTTAGCTCGACCCCGGAGCCAGAATACTCGGAGATCCAACTCTTGGACCTGCTACGTGTCAGTAAAGGCTATTGCTATGAGGAAGACAATAAAAGACTTCACTGGTTACAGTTGAAATGAAATGAATAAAATAAAATGAAATGTTTATTTCTCTAAGACTGTTAAAGACACTTTTACACGTCAATGTTTTAAAGATGGCGCTGGCAGTTCAGTTTTTAGCTGACGGATTCCTGAAAAAAATGCCCAAACAAAGTCAGGGGTAATGGTCTCATTTAAAGCAAAAACAGTATATGATAAAGATTTTATGTGAGTTTAGACTCACTCACATTGTTAGCAATGCAAGGCCATGTCTGGAAGCGCTAGTGAAGAAAGTGCCATTCCAATTCCGAGTTGACCCATCCCAATGGACGGCATGCATTTACCAACTAACATGTATGGTTTACTAACTAGTTTAGCTAAGTCAGAGGCCCATGGACAGCTTAAAAACTCTGACACCAGATTAGTCATTTACCACATGAAAAAGAAGACTAGGTTGTGGAGTTCAGATAGGCAGTCGCTCCATGTAAAATACTGGTAATCAGATACAGACTTTAAAAGATCATGACTTTTGAGTTTGTTTCGGCATTGCTTCTCAGGGCTTCTCTTATTACTAGCTTTTGCCAGCGGCTTCGCCCGCGTGTATCTAGGAAATTATCCCACGGGAACCGTACATTTTCACACCGGGATAAAAAGCTTATATGCTATTTCAGACTGTAATATATCTTTGTGCCAAGTTTTATACAGATCCGTTAAGTAATTTTTGAGTTTAGTCGTTACAAACATTCATACAAATCAATTCTCAATTCTTTATTGCATTCCACAATGTAGGCTTAGGTGGTAAATATTCGCCAAAAGAAGCAATCATGGACCCTGTCGGGCACAGCAGAAGAAAGATTTGTGGAGAAAGGGACTTATCAATTACATCTATACTAATATTATAAAGAGGAAAACTTTGTTTGTTTGTTTGGTTGTAATGAATAGGCTCAAAAACTACTGGACCGATTTTAAAAATTCTTTCACCGTTGGAAAGCTTAGTTTTCTAGGAGTAACATAGGCTACTTTTTATCCCGGGAAAAATAACGGGTCCCACGGGAAAGACCACGGGAGCGAAGCCGCGGGCAAAGTGCTAGTTACTTATAATCTAACTTAACTTATATGTTTTAAAGATTTATCTTTTAAATACTCGTTGACATTATAGTAGCATTTGCTTATTATTATTTTTTTTAATTTGGTCGTGAATCTTTCCTCTTTATAATATTAGTATACCTTTATAATAATAGGCGTGTTCTCCTAAAAAAATACGCAAGAATAAAAAAATGTATTTCGTAGGAAAAAGTTACCTTGCAAGCTAACCGTTTTTCATCACGATCGATCCATTGTTCACAGCTACTCAGCCTATGTATCTATATAGTACATTGCACTCCTACGTACACACGTACCGTCCAGTACACAAAGCTCTGTAGTAAAGGGTTGATTTTAAACTTGCACGTGCATATAACCTGTTGAATTAAAGATTACACGTGCACAGTGACGGTGAAGACCTAGATTGTGTAGTGCTGCGTTCATACTTTGTGATAATGTGGGTTCGATTCTCGTGTTAAGAGGCTACAGAGAAACATTACTGCCATTATCTAAGACTGAGGGTTTTTGAGGGTGGGAAATCCTCCAATGACTTCTCCTGCTCTGGGTGGAGGGGAAGGGAGTGTCAGACTTTTACTGACTAAAACCCATTCATGTTTCTTCTTTAGCAATTTATGTTCCGGGGTAGCGGTAACCCTTTCGGACAACCCCGCTTATCCGGGACTGTTGGAATACTGATCTCGGTTTAATACCGGTTTTTAAATATCAAATGTCGGATTGAAAACTTCTCTAGCTCTACTAGCGTTACTTGAATAAGATGATGTCCATGGGCAATGAAGATATCCCACCATCATAAAATATTATATGAATAAGCCGCGCCACGTTATTTGACCGCCGAGTCATTCGAATTTCGTCTTTAAACGCACTGCATAAGGACTTTGCCAGCGGTCATTTTATGTGGCTCGTGCTATACAGAGTTTTTCAGTTGAGTTTCTTCATTTGAGAATTTAAAGGTAAGAACTTTTCAAACTTTGTTTAACCATTACTTAAGGTGAAAACTCCATATTAAAAATACATATTAGCAAAAAACGTAAGGAAATTGGAATTTCGCGGGCTACCCAGGTACTTTCACCTTAGCTAAAAACACAGATATCTCGATATTTTGACGTGTCGCGACATTAGTATATTGTACCCGTACCACGCAAGGGCGGGTCAATAGCATTTAAATTCTTAACTGAATCATCATCTACCTAGCCTTTTCCCAACTATGTTGCGGTCGGCTTCCAGTCTAACCGGATGCAGCTGAATACCAGTATTTTACATGGAGTGACTGCTTATCTGACCTCCACAAAGCAGCAACTGGGCAATACGATACCCCTTGGTAAAACTGGCTGTCAGATTTTCGGGCTTCTGACGACCGTAACGACTGTCAAAGATGCACAAATGACAGCCGGGACTAACGGTTTAACGTGCTTTCCGAGGCACGGAGGAGTCTCGGTATGTAAAGATGGTCACCCATCCACGGCCAACCCCGGCAAGCGTAGCTTAACCGGTGCGGCTGTGTGTGTAAATTCTTAACTGAATATTAAAAACGATATTTTCTTCATACACAACTTAAAAAAACCTTATGTCTGATAGCAACTCCTCGCCCGATTAAAACGGCACACGTAACATTCAGTTGGTATCAATAATTAATTGAATCGGCAACTTTCATCCGCTGCAAGCCGGTCGGATTTGAAGGCGTGACGTCTTTCAGCTATTTATACGTACCTATAAGTAACGTGTTACCTGAGCCTGAGACGATGTCTCGATTCTTTAGACGATTTGTTCCGATTTATTTCTGACTCGATTGAACTGTTTGTTTTGGGATGGATTATGGGTAATGTTTATGGGTAATTTGGGAATGATAATTTAATTCCAAATGTGCCTTTGAGGGTGGGAAATCATCAAATGACCCCTCCCGCTCTGGGTGGAACGGAAGGGAGTGTCAGACTTTTACTGACTAAAACCCATCCATGTTTCTTCCTTAGCCTTTTATGTTCCGGGGTAGCGGTAACCCTTTCGGACAATCCCGCTTATGGGTGAGGTAGCGGTAACCCTTTCGGACAATCCCGCTTAAAATGAGAGACAATTGTAGATCTTAGGTTTGAAGGTTCAAACCTAAGATCTACAATTGTCTCTCATTTTATCCATGTTAAAATAATTAGCTGAATTTTTCATCACAATAAACCTTGATTTAAACTGAATGTATAGGATGGGTGAATCATAATTGCTACATGACAAGCTATATGACAAACTTCATATTTAGTTTTTTGGGAATTGTTCTCATGTTTGTGACTTTTATTCCTTTTTAAATGTATAAAACCTAAACCTTTTTAGTCTATAATTTAGACTATAACTATAACCATCATGTCTTGATAGTATTTCTCAACAGCATGTGAAGCTAAGTCAGAGGCCCATGGGCAGCATAGAAACTCTGACACCAGGTTAGTCACTAACCACACGAAAAGAAGAAGACGCCCAGCCCGGCTACGCTTATGTTGTCCCTATATTATAAAAGACACCTACTATCAAATTGATATGATTAGGAAGCGCAGACGATGTCCGCTGGTCGATAGTGATTCTGTTACCTCGATAATGTGTGTAGAATGTACTAACTAGTGTAAGGGGGCGAACAGACGGGGCGACTTGGGACAAGTGACCAGTATTGTATTTAAAACTACATTACTGTCATTTGGGAACTAATATTCTTATAAAAATGGTACGAAGGGTTTTGCTGTGTAAAAAAGAATAGTGAAAAATCTGATGTTTCAAGTGTAACTTGGGACAAGCTTTAGTCTAGAAGTGGGAAATGATAAGTAGATATTTTTAGGTATTTTATGGGTGGGGGAATGGCAAAGGATTGTCTCTGTTAAATAAAATGATTAATTGTAGTAAACTGACAAAATTTTCAAAATATTCAAGTTTTTTTTAATCAAAATAAAAAATTGTAAAGTGGGTTAAATAGGGGGGGGTGAATCGTGACGAAACTTAAAAAAGGATTTTAATATTGAAAGAATATAGTATGTTACCGACAAGGACACTTAATTGTTCATTATAATAGAGTAAACACAATTTCAATGTCAAAATCACATTTAAATTTTTCGTCCCGTTTCACCCCTGCATCCCTATTCAATCCATTACATGATATTTTTTTTCATTTTTTACATTCGTTCTCTCTCTTTAAATAACTAACAAAACTTAGGTATTTGCCATGTAAATTTAAATGTAGCACGTTAATTGGCAAATTGCTATTGGTACTTATGGTACTTAGTAAACATGGTACAAAACGATCATAAGCAAAACGATAAATAACTCAGGGCCAATTTCACCAATGAAACTGAACGCAAACAGCACGTGAGCTCCGTTTCAGGGCTGTCACGGACAGGTCTTGAACGCGATTTAGATGTGCTGATCGCGTTCAGTTTTATTGATGAAATTGGCACTTAGTAAGCAAATCGATATTGATAACTCGGTATTTTTTTTTTATATGTATCGATATTCGAAACCTACATGAAATGACAAACCACAAGGTTCTGTGAAGTGGGACCTCACTCTTGAGCAGTGGAGGAGTACTCGTTGTATAACTAACTAGCACTTTGCCCACGGCTTCGCTCCCGTGGTCTTTCCCGTGGGACCCGTTATTTTTCCCGGGATAAAAAGTAGCCTATGTTACTCCTAGAAAACTAAGCTTTCCAACGGTGAAAGAATTTTTAAAATCGGTCCAGTAGTTTTTGAGCCTATTCATTACAACCAAACAAAAAGTTTTCCTCTTTATAATATTAGTATAGATATGGGGATGTAGTCAAATTAAAGTAACATACAGTGAATTTTATGAACTGTCAAAACGCGGAATTTGTACGTGATTTGTATGACATAACAATGTGACGTCACAGATTTTTAGAATCAAATGGAATACTTATTAGCATTAAATGCAATTTTACAATTACATCTTCGGATAATATTTAATTTCTGTACGGTGATGGAAGTTTTTAAGACGAACGGTCTTTTTACTATTTACGGCAACGCGCCTAATTCGAAAGTCATATTTTTCCAAACAGTAATATTTAAACTTATTCCATTTCATTTGAAAAATCGAATGCAGCCGGAATTATTTTCTTACCGGCCTGCTACAACATAAGGTCGCATAAAGCCTCTATAGCATCTATCTCCATAATCTTAAGTCTTCCCAAATGCCATAACAAAAGCAAACTCAATAATACTCACACTCCCGATACTACTGCTTATGTTCAGAGCTACAGGTATCAGTTCGGTGACGCGTTGGTTGTCGCGATCACAATTAGGCTTGACCGGTGACAGTCGCCGGTTGAGTAACCCACAAATTGTGTCCCACAAATGTCACTGACTATTGAAGATGTTCATAAAATGTGTCCATGATTAGTACTTTAAATAGTATGAAAGTTCCATAATAGTTTAACTACGTGTTTATTATAATATTAAAATTTGTTTTTATTAGATTTAAGTATACATTTTGCAAATAAACCTAAAATTTTCAATTCATACGTAGGTACTTTCTGAGTTAATCTGGAACATTACTGATAAACATCGTGAGGAGACCCGGACTTATAGTCAACAAAAGTTTGGAATAGGCAATCCCTCTCGAGCTAGCGTGAATTTTGGAATAGGCAATCCCTCTCGAGCTAGCGTGGTAATCAACGCGCGTGCCTTCTCTGTATGAGAAGAGGTCTTTGGTCCAGCAGAGGCACAATAGCATAATCGGTCTGTAATGTTCCTACTAAAAATAGGCGAAGCAAAACATCGTGAGGAAACCGGCATGCGAGAGAGATATTTCTCAACACCATGTGATGCTAAGTCAGAGGCCCATTGGCAGCATTGAAACTCTGACACCAGGTTAGTCACTAACCACACGAAACAGAAGATGTTCCCACTGTTGGGACACAGGCCTTCTCTCGGTGAGAAGGAGTGGGCCATAATTCACCATGTACAGACGCCAGCACGTCAAGCTATCCCTAACTGTCAAATTTTCTCAATTAAAAAGGAACCTTATGTCTTTGCAATAAAGTTGAAATACTATCAAAGAAATTTGACAGATTGTGGTAACTTGATGTGCTGGCCTCTGTACTCTCCTCGAAGTTTTGGACAGTGGGACAATAGCTAGTATTATAATAAGCCATGAAAAATCGTGATTTCGCGAAGTTTATCTCAGCTAGCCTTGGATTTTTTCTATACAATATTAAAGCTTAACTGTGTCGAATTTGTTTCTTTATGAATGAAACGAACAGGACACAGATGTTCTTGTTAATTCGTGTCTACTGACTGAACCATCTCTCTGTCCAGCCTTTTCCCAACTATTTTGGGGTCGACTTCCAGTCTAACCGGATGCATCTGAATACCAGTGTTTTACTTGGAGCGACTGCCTATCTGACCTCCGCAACCCAGTAACTGGGTAATACGATACCCGTTGGTAAGACTGGTTGTCAACAAGTTTCGGGCTTCTGACGACCCGTAACGACTGTCAAAGATTTGAATGACTAAACCATCAAATAAATAAAATTGAAGTGTTGGTTTGTTTATAAAATAACATCTTTCTACTAAATTCATATGAAAGTATATAAGTACGACACTAATAAGAAAAAACAATTTTTAAGTTTTTATCTGTCTGTCTTTGTTTCGGCAAACCTCCAAAATGGCTGGACCGATTTTGACGAGAATTTCACTGGCTGATAGCTGAAGTCATTTTTGAAAATGAATTAGGGTTCACGCAAGCAAAGCTGCTAGCAGCAACTAGTTTTAAATAAAAATAATAATACCTTTCGACATTTATTAGATCAGGCAGCAAAAATCTCTCAAAACTAAACAAAAATGGATCTCTTTTACTAACCATAGTCTAGAATGACTCAATATTTTTTTTTTAATAAGCGACACACTTTGTTTCTGTCTGTATCATTTCAAACGATTGACAGGAACAAAAGTATTTAGTATTTGTGGTGCAAGCGGACCTAATTAAGTATAGAACTACTTAACAACAAATATCTTCCAAAATATCATTCCAGACATATCCCATCTAGAAGCACCCTTAGTATCTAGTTGATATATCGGCAAACATCGCCTAATAAAATTACTTACTAGCTTTTACAGTTGAAACCTCTTTGATATGAGGGGTCAAGCAGATTATTGATTAACTAGCGATCGCCCGCGGCGGGGCCCGTTTACGATAAACTAACGTACGGAATATAATTTCTTGACATTTAGTTGGAATTTATTGAGTTTCAATATTAAGGTCAACAACGGGCGGACAGAGTTAATTTGAGTTTTCACTGTTTGGAAGCATCCGGATTATTCTGTAATAAACTCACCGTGATCTTCTTCTTTTCGTGTGATTAGTAACTAACCTGGTGTCAGAGTTTTAATGCTGCCCGTGGGCCTCTGACTTAGCATCACATGCTGTTAAGAAATATCTCTCGAGCATGCCGGTTTCCTCACGATGTTTTCCTTCACCGATTTTAAGCAAGTGATAATTATACAATACGCACATGAATCCGAAAAATCAGAGGTGCGTGCCTTGGGTTCGAACTCGAGACCTATGACTTGGCAGTCCGAAGGTCACACCACTAGGCTATCACTGCTTAGTGATAGCCTTCACCGTGAGAACTTTGTCTAACCCTTCGGGGAAGTAGGGCGTGAAGTTATTTTTTTTAATGCATTTGTTGCTCTTGCAGAAGGCAAAGACAATAGAATCAAGACTTCGCTTAACAGTTCTCCCTGATTCGAGTTCTGCAGATACTCGTTTGATTCCCAATTTTATTTCACATATCTCTGAAATATAATGAGTTGAGTTATTTACCATCAGCTTTCTTTTTGAGGTTTGGAAATCATCTCACTAGATGATTTAACGCGGGAGAAGACGATAACGATTTTATTTAGAGCGGGAGAAGTCACTACTTCTCCCGCTCTGGGTGGAGTGGAAGGGAGTGTCAGACTTTTACTGACTAAAACCCACCCATGTTCCTTCCTTAGCTCTTTATGTTCCTGGGGTAGCGGTAACCCTTTCGGACAATCCCGCTTGCTCGGCAGGCTCGGCGCAACGAGCCCCTGCAACCATCAGCTAGGATAGTGGTCAAGCGCAAGCCTATTGACATAAAAAAGTGATATTCTATCAACGATAACGATGTTGGCAAAGTTCAAATATGTATTGGATTTACATAAGCTACCAAAAAGATTGTTGTTGAAAGTTGTTGTAGATATTTGAAACGCTTTGAAAGTCCCATTGTATAAGTAATACTCGTATGCATATTATTTTTCCCTTTTGTTTTCAGTAACTCGAAGTCAAATCTTCTGTAAAACCTTTATCAAAGTTAAATTCGATTTCGAAATTTAAAAATCTCATTGTTTTTTTCTCTTATCCGATATATTTTGATCGATGCTTATTTTTTTCCACGTTCCCATAAATACTAACACAGGAAAAGTTTTTTACTTACAATTGAGTCATGGTTACTTGAAAATAACTAAAATTGAATTGAATAAATATAAAACACGGTGGAAAATCTTGTATTCAACCAAAAAAGTTAAAATCCATCGTTCGTTGTTTTAAACTACAAGACAATCGGTAAATTCTGCAAAGGTGTTGAAAACTTACATATAGATCCCATTTTTTTTTAATACTTTATACGAAGAAAATACGTCACCATTCCTAAGTTTTCGAAAAAAGAACCTTTTAACTCCGAACGCAGCAAGCACATCCCAAATTTCACAAATTTTCTCCCTCGCAACGAAATTAGTAAGACAAACTAATGTAATTTCAAAATCACAGACAGGTGGATGAGAGACTAACTCAGAATTGAAACTCACGTGCCGTAATGGATAGGAGGCCTATATCCAGACGACTGTACACTTACTTAGATATAGAAACATCGATAGGGCAGACGATAGAGATGCAACTATTTAAAGCAAGATCCTAGAAAACAAATTTCAAAAGTGTTCTAAGTGACATTGACATCTGTCAAATTTTTTTTTGTTTCTCGGTGGACAGTGTTTTTTATACGTTTCCTTCTCCAACTCTCGTTGATAAGGTTGCTATGGGATTTAATGTTTTAGACATGAAAAATTAAATTTTGCGTAGTTTTTAGTTTCAACCTTCATCTATTCACTTGACCAGTGTAACCTATGCTACTTTAAATTAAGCAAAGGCAGCTTTATTTATAGTTTTTAAGTTAGTAATCGTAAGTTAATGTGAGAAGCTTGGATGTGTTAACTTGCACAGTCATCACCCAGAATGTGCACTTCTAGTACGAAAAGTTCAGCCAAGGAAATCGTTTTTCTATTTTTTTATACTTATAACAGTTACAAGGGGATTTAAAAAAAAATAGGAGTACAAGTTGGAATCATCCATTTAGAAGCAAACGACGAGTCTATAGAAGTTTACGATCGCAATAATCAAAACTTTTTGGATGATAAAGTGTGATCATGCAAATTAGATGACGTAAAATTGAAGAATTTTGATGGAAATATTAATTTTACTTTTAAATAATGGACACAATAAGTTGAAAAAGTTAAATAATAGATATCAGATCATCCAGAAACTCGATTGATACGTGAATTTCGACTTTATTAGTGCATTGCACCTGTGATTTTTCTAGTTCTATTAATCATCCTTATTTTTTAAGATCAAGAAATCAATTCAATGATACACTCAAATCATTTTATGGCGTAGGTATTTATTGATTGTAACTCATTTGGGGTACTTAAAATTGAAATCCGTGAAATTTTTAATTGCGTTTAATGCTTTTTGTTACTTTTTTACTACAATGTACGTGATGTTTGTCCAGATTTATTTTTGGAATCTATTCGAAATGTGGTAAAGCCATTATATCACTGGACTGGCCATATCCCATTCAAATCCTGTTGTTTTCGAGTTCAAATGGGCCACTAAGGTGATGCGTCCGATTCGCCGGCACTGCTCGATAATGCATTGTCCAGTTACGCGAACACCCCCGAAAATACAGCATGCGAAAAAAGCCATCCTCGCCACCTCCCGCCAGCATTAATGTCCCCCCACCTCGCACTAAGCTTCTTTTTTTAATACATAACTTTTTTTCAAGATGCATTTTTACATGTTTCGGCCTAAAACTTTACACACCCAGAAGTGAGAGCCGATGGAAACGGGAACGCCTATCGGCGCTCGGATGTCTCGCTCGCGCGCGCGGCCCGAGTCCGCCGGACGATAGTGGCGCGAGCGAAACGGACACATCCGTGCCCACTGCTGCGTCTTAAACTAAGATTAAGGCTCTATTCGGCTTTTCCGAACGCAGATTCTTAGTTCAAACGCTTGTAACGTTAACGTTTCATCATCAAGACCTGATTCTCGGTGCACTACTCCACACTACATTAACCGAAACAAATTAAAGTGTATTTAATGAAACGCAGCCACTGAAATAAGGCGAAAGCTATACGTCTCACTCTAGCGTCCAGTGCGAAGGCATTCGCGCCACGACAATTGAGTTGAGTTGAATTGAATTGAGTCGGTTAAACCGTAAAAATGGTCGGGCGGGTATAGCCGCGCCAGAGAGAGACGAACGAAAGGCGTGTTGGCCGAGACCGCTGCCTTCTTCTCCTCGACTTACGCCGAGTCGCGACTAGTGAACGTCAGCGTCCTGACGTGGACGGCCGTATCTGCGTTTGTTCGTGTCACGTTTGACAGTTGAAAAAAAAAACGTTTCGCGCGTCTTTCTGTCATTTTGATTTGAAACTTTCGAGTGCGTTCGGATATCGGACTGAGTGTTGTTGTAGGGTTCAAAAGGATTTTATTTGAAGGAAACTGGTAACGTGTTTGGAGTGTAATAATTAACTATCGGCTTGAACTAGCCGCTGAGACGCTATAAAGTGATGAATCAGCGAGCGCCGGCTAATTAACAACGTCACTGCTACGAAAACAAATCTGAAGCTCTAACTACTGTTATTTAGCTTCTGGGATATTGTAAGTGTAAAGTTTTGTATTGTTATACCATGTTTTTTTTTGCTTTTGTCTTTTCTGGTAAAAATAAGTTTTGTTTTGATTGATTTACTATTTTTTTTTCGTCAAAGATAACTTTTTAGAATTTTTTTTTTAAATTAAGTATGTCAGTTAAATATTTAACAATTTGTTTTTGTTGAACGAAAGTTTTTTTTTTATTTAATCAGAGTTGACAAAATATATTTTGTGAGCCGCGTGTAGTAGATTTTAAACTCATCATGAAGTTTAAGAAAGAAATAGTATGAATGTTGGACAGAGAGCGGGATAAAAAAAGAAATTTTATACCTTGATAAAAAGTTTATCACACGTATCGGGAAAATGATGGAATGGTTATATTTTTGACGTGCCAAAGAGGAAAAGTTACGCGGGGCGGGGCGAACGAAGCCAACAAACAGCTGATTGGTTCGGATACATGTGTCGCGTTTTTCTGTAGGTATTTTTTTTACTTTTTTTCTTTTCTTTGGGCAACTTTTTTTGTAGGCTGTATTGATTTTCCGTATAAAGTGCATCATCGTGCGTGTATCTGAACGAGTAGTGAATATATTTTTATAGACAAAGTAGAAGTTTGTTCAGTAAATTATTTTGAACATAAAATTATTTGAATATTCATTTCGACAGCTCAACACCTAATTTGAAAAGTAATTTGATTGTAACGATAAAAACAGGTGCATTATCATTAGACCATGAATTTATTGCTCCATCATTAATTTTCTCATTATTATGATATTAAGTGGGTCGTTATTCATTACATCATTTTGTTATCACCCACTTATTTTTTGATAAAATCACTATTATACACAGAATGTAACACCTAATTTGTGTTTTTGAATATTTTAAATTAATTAATGTTCTAAACATAACTTTATTGTAATCTATTAGATTTTTAAAATTCTGTAAAACTTATAATTAAATGTAAATGAAATTGATAATTTTCCCCCATAAAGGCAGCACACAAAACATTTATTTTATTAAAATAATTAAACTCATTGCAACAAATTATTATCTTATCCATCAAATGTTAAAGTTTACTTGAAACTTTAACATTTGATGTTATAAGTTTTTTTAATAGACACCTTTTCAATGAGAAAAATCTTTATTCAAATAAGTACCTATCTAAGTAAGGTCAATAATACAACAAATAATAAAATAAGTACCTACTGAATATCAATAGGTCCCTATAGTCAATGAATAAAAAAGCCGGCCCAAGTTTCACTCAAGTCTTTTTTTTATCAATATAAAACAAACAATAAAAATTAGAACCAATAATTAAAAAATAAAATCATGTGCGGTCGGGGAACTCCCTTCAGGAACGTAGTTCTTGCACGCATACACACACACTCTCATATGATATAAAAAGACAGAGAGAGAGAGAGAGAAATCGAAAAGAGGGGAGAGTATAACGCTTTATCCTTACGTGACGTTTTCTATCTATTGACTCCTATCGCAAACCGCATTAAACAACTTCTCAAACGATTATTAATATAGATCGCATTACCACCGCAATGAATAATTATAGTAAAAAAACAAGAGAAAATACACAAATAATAGACTAAAGCAATACACGATAGAATAAAAATATGATTATAAAGATTGATTGCACGATAACGTTGTCTAGACAACGTTTAACATGCGCTTGCGCAGACAATGTTAGTTTTTTCTGTTCCATTTTTTCCCTCCCCTTTTTCCATTAAAAATAAGTGTGTGCTAACTCTTTGAAATTGTGTACAATAAACAAATAGTATCTATGTCTAGTATGTTTAACAATTCTAAATAAAAATTATTAAAAAAGTGCCTATTTAATTTTTTTCTACCATTTTTTGTGTTTTTGTTCATATTGCTGCTTTTTTTCTACTTCCTGGTATCCCCATCACAATCTTGATTAAATTGATTGGTTCTAACATTGTCAAAATAATAATGATATCCTGAAATGTGAAAAGACATAGGTCTAAAAGTCGGAAATATTCAAACCAATTCACACACAGCAGTAATAGCTAAGAAAATGAAAAAGAAGAATTTAAAAAAAGTCAAAGTCACTCAAATAGTCACAAGAAAGGCACTTTTGAACGTCAAATGAACAAGAAATAGAATAGAATTGAAGTAAAAAACTCGTATAAAATACTTAACTGTTTTTAGAAATTAGAATTTTAAAGACTACTGACTAATTTTTCGATAAAGAAAATTATTATCTCATGTAGAGTCATCTTACCAAGACCTAACGTAAGTTAGTATAGTGTCTAAAAAACCATGAAGTAAAATAAAAATAAACTGATGAAAACAACTTTTACAAAAAGCTTACTACTTCTAACAAGAATGGAAAAAAAATTATAATGGTCACAAAAACACGAGATTAAACATAACATTCAATGTTTTAAAAAACACTAATAAAAGTAAAAATTTGTTAAAAAATAATCGAATTAAAATATTAACTAAAATATAATTGGTGCTCTGTCCAAAATCATTGACATTTCAGCGGTTGACCACACAAAAGTCAAACTTGAGCCCCTCTGCAATGTCACAGACTTAATCGGTTCGTCACTTGTATTTAGACATGATCACATCATTTTATTCCTTAGAATTCTTAGTCCATTGTACCTAATTAGAGTCCGCCACGTGACTCATTTGTATCCCAACTTCGTTGCTATGAATCAGTCATTTTAATTGTACCCGCGGTCATTAAAATTCTGTGGCTTTGATTAATATTTAGATTGTACAATTGTGTCAGCTACTATAATCGGCCACGATTTGTATATAGATATCTAGGGCGACGTTAATATATTTTTTAACATTAAAACACTGGAAATGGAAACATCTCACCATTTTACGACAAACAGAACACCGTCTCTGACATCAACTTTTATAACCGTTCAAACAATTACATCTGAACGCGGTGTCCTCTCGCGAGCCGACCAGCACGCTGAGACAGAAAGAGACAACCATAAACTACTCAGCTACGCCCATCAATGTCTAATTGCTTTTATTATTTTAAGGCATCGTAATCATTATGGCCGCAATAAAAATTGTAATTACTTCTCATTAGTTCAATTAAGAATTTTCTAGACACGGTTTAGTTGATATGTTGATTGCAAAATGGTTTAGTCTAGTGATGCATTGTGTTGAGAAAGCGGCTCTTTTATTACTATTACGTTATTATTAATTCCCTTGTCTGTGGGTGAAATCTGATGTCGATAATCAATAAATTTTATGAGTGTTAGACACGGCTCGTATCAATCAATATTAATGATCATTCCGAAATTTGGAACTAATCGACGTATTTTAATTTTTAATATCCATAAGTTCTAATCTTTCCGAATAGGTACTTTAACGGCTACAATTCGAATTCGAAAACGGTTTTGTTTAAACCGACGAAACGTTCGAAATTCAAAAATTACACGCGCTTACTTTTCCAAATCATTCGTCAATAAAAGATATCGTAGCTACGAAAATAATAGACAACATAAAACCGAGTTGATCCTACGTAAAGAGAACGCGCGTTAAGAAATAAAACTGCTAAGTGTAGGCGAAGTTGAGCGTTCAACAAAAAAGTCCTCGTAACGCGTGCACGCTAGGAAAAACTTCGCCAAAAAGTTTTCATGCACGTGGCTAACACGTGGTCTTGGGTGAAAAATCGCGCAGCCCCGCGCGTTCCTTGCACCACCCCCTCCCATACCCCCTGACGGCACGGGGGGACCCGCCCGAGGAGTCCTTTCTAAACGATCAAGGCGGGAAGATGTGACTGACGGGATATACCCAAGTTTATTGCTCTGACTTGACTTTTTCCGCTCTTTTCTTTAGTTTATCTAGCATGATATTTCTATAGAGTTTCTTATTGTACAGTTGCGGCGGCAGTCCCCAGGACGGCGGCAAGCTGTTTTACCCCTACTTGAAGACGTCCTCCCTACAAAGGGACTTCCTATTTGCCAGTGGCTCCGGTACGTAGCTTGTAGTTAGGCACAGTTTATTTGTAGATCACGATAGACTTGATGAACACTAAGTGGACTTTGTCGAAGCCATTAAGATTGAACTACTCTTTGAAGTTACAAACATTTAGAAGTTAGTATAAGAAGGATTTTCTTTAACTTTAAATCTCAGATCTCTTGATCTCTCTTGATCAGTTTATTTCACGAAGCAGGAATTATGTAAGAGTCTTTAATCAATAATGGATTTATTTTATTAATTTTAAGCTTCGATCAAATAAGTGAGGAACTCCTTTTCTCAATTTTAAATTTCGAAAATTTGAACGTAGGTATATGAAAGAACGCAGGCACTGGCCAGTAAAACAACATTTCACAGACTCCGAACGAAACGAAAACTTATTTTAAACATAATAATTATGGTGAAAGTTAAATTCATTCGGCTTAATTATAAAAACCAACTTGCATACGGTTGAAGTAATTAAAATTGTCAATGCATAAATTATGTGAAGCGCGTAATAACAGCTTTTGTACGCATCTGTAAACTATTTTATCTTAAGTACGATCTACGGAACGACGTGTGTAGCATTAAGGGCCAGTAAAAACTATTAACAATCCACTACAAATGTTTGTTTATGTAAAGTTAATTCTTTTGAAGTATTATCCATCTTATTTATCGACACATAAGTCGATCGCGGGGATCAACTGAATTAGTTTATACGCAGAGTGATGGCCCTGTTTGACATATGGAATCGATTAAATTTTATCGATTTAACGATGCGAGTTGTTTGTCAAAATCAATTATGGGATTAGTGGGGACCACACAGCTTCTTAATGGGTGCTTAAAAAAGGGAAAAAAAGAGCTATTTTCAAAACTCAATTACTTAGTTAAACTGAAAAAAAACCATTTGCACACAAATCAGCGAAAAAATGGCTTTCATTCACAGTATATATTATATTATCTAACTTCTACGGCACTCTTTCATAACTTCAAGGAATATATAAGAATATGTATATCCTAATCTAGATGAAATCTATCAAGAATAAGAAGCCATGCATATTTAGAACATTTATTTACAAAACATAACACTATCTACCATTGATAACTCGAGCTTTACTCTCAAATACATCGTAAGTTAGTCAAAAACCGCCATAAATACTGTTAACCGAAACTAGAGCAATACAATAACACATTCACATCAAAATTGAGTTATCATTACTCCGGTTTTGCTTCGGCTGAGCTCGCCAGCACACTCATCGACATAGTTTTATAGCAACTGAGGCGCCCGAATTACATCGCAAACAAGCCCGATTAGATCGACTCCGAGAACTGCCCATAAATTCAACCCTAAAACCACCGCTCTGTTTAGTTTGGAAGCACCCATCCCAGTAATTATACAATAATTCATACTTTAATAAATACTAATAAATCGTTCCCTCACTCCGCCGGCTCACAGCATTATCGACCATTATTACACGATGTAATTACTACCAATAAATTACCAAATAATGCATCAATCAGATGTGTTATAATTTTCTTATTATTACTTTTTTTTTTACTTTTTATTGGACAACGGGCAATTTTATTAAAATTATAATGCAGCGGCCGGCTCCAAATTGGGGTAGCTGGAGGCTAAGATTCGGTTTAATTATATACATATGTAATGTATAATGATATATTCTTATAATAAGCTACCTGAAGCTTGGTGGGCATAAATCAAATATTTCATTAAAATTCGGAGAGCTTACAACCCTTCATTTGGTAGTTATTAGTCTCGGGCTACGATTGTTCGCGAAATCCTCTAAGTGTAGGTGAGAGCCTAATTTTGTGTGGAAATAGCATTTTTGTAGTGACGTTGATGAATGGGATCCATTTAATCCGTTCATTAATGTTTAATAATTTTGAATATAGAGTTAATTTTAGTGTCGAAGTCGTTAGTATCGACTTTAGTGCTTTTATTTTTAGTACGTTTGGCGTCGCTTAGAATTTAGTAGTTTGATTTTTAAACGGGTAAGTGAATGCCTAGCTTTATTGACGGATGTTTTTTTTAATCAGTTCGAGAAATATGTAACTATTTTTTTTTTTAATAAGTAGCGTGGTTTAACTTTATTTTAGTCAAATTAGCCGACTCGTATGCTGCACGTGAATTTTTTTTTAATCAGTTAGAAATAAGTGTTCCTTACCTACTATAGTTTAAAAAAAATCGTCATTTAACTACAAAGCAGGTAAAACATTTTAATTAAATACTATGAATAGCCGACTCGTATAGTTTCATGTGAACATTTATAGTTATATTTCCTTATAAATCGACGAGTTCCTGTAGAAAAAAAAAACATGAATTGTATCAGCTGCTTACAATCGTGTAAATTAACAGGAAAATGACTAATAATTATAATTGTTTACCTTGTTCGACAAAAATCCAATACTTGGAATGCCTTCCTACAGGATAATGTGAATATGGGGGCGATCAAGGGATCCCATTAAGAGGAATGGCGAGAACCATTCTACCTACTATAGCATGTCTATCATAGACACGTGGTTATTATTGCAAAAACAGGTTTTGTCATCACTTTTAAAATAAAAATAAATATTTTAGTCACAATATAGGCAGTGAAACTTATAAAAAGTCAGGCATTCGTTTATCTCAAGTAAAGACTAATTAGTCCTGTCAAGACTAAAATTAAAAATATTTTTCTAATCTCGTTCTAATGGAGCTTGCAGCTTTCATTAATTACATTTTTCTTCTAAGTATATAATTTAACAATATTCTGAAATATACGGAAAGGAAAATAAGTTTGGTAAACTCAATTGTTGTCACATTAACTGAAAAAACAACCCAATATACACTTTCACACACAAAAAAAGTCTAAACAAATTTTGCGCGAAAACTAAACTGGACTAATTAGTTCTATTTATAAATATTTGTATCATAAAATAGGTACTTGCTTTTCATTACTAGATCACCAGATTTATCTTGCAGTGTATTTCATAAGATCTAGAAATACCCCGAAAACGAGAATCAATTCTCTTCTTATTAAGAAATATTACATCCCAGCGGCCATCTACACACATTGACACAAGAGTCTAAACCAATTTCGCGCTAAAACGAAACTGGACTAATTAGTTCTATTTATAAATATTTGTATGACAAAATAGGGACTTGCTTTTCATTACTAGATCACCAGATTTATCATGCAGTGTATTTCATAAGATCTGGAATTACCCCGAAAAAGAAACGAGACTCAATTCTCTTCTTATTAAGAAAAATTACATCCCAGCGGCCATCTACACACATTGACACAAGAGTCTAAACCAATTTCGCGCTAAAACTAAACTGGACTAATTATTTCTATTTATAGGAGTTTATATCACTTAGTACTTGCCAGCTAAATAATAGTGGATGTACAATTAAATAGTGGATGATTCATTTCATTGTTCTAAAATTAGGACAAAACTAATTGTCACTTGTTTTGGAGTTCCGAAATCCGTTGATTGTCGACTACGGCCATATGGTTCGGTGAAATAGACTGACTGTGGATTTGTAAATGAGCCTTGTTAGATTCAACTTTACTACAATTTCATAGTACGGTGCAAAATATAAGCATGAAACATACAGGTCGGTTCATTAGACATTTAGTTAAAATAAATAAATAAAGTCTAAGAACAAAATTAAAAAAAAAAAGTATGTGGAAGCGCGGTGTCAATCCTGAAAGGTCCTATTATTTTACACTCCCTTTATGGATTTACTAGCTTCTGCCCGCGGCTTCGCTCGCGTGGAGGTCGGAAATTATCCCACAGGAATGTTCTACCGGGATAAAAAATATCCTATGTGTTAATCCAGGATATAAACCATCTCTGTGTCAAATTTCATCCAAATCTATACAGTAGTTTTTACGTGAAAGAGTAACAAACATCCATACATCCATACTTACAAACTTTCGCCTTTATAATAGTAGTAGGATGATGCCCGATAAAAAACAATGATTTAAAAAAAAAACAACAAAGCAGGCTCTAAATATTATCAGTCAAGGTGTTAACCCTTAAGCATAAGACTACTGTATCATCATCATTATTAAAACTATAGCAATAAATAAAAGGCGAGAATTAAAACTTGAGCATTTATCACCTGCAACACATCTGGACAAATAATTGTAAAAAATGCGTGTACGTCATTATTGTTAATAAGCGTAGAACTAAAGGGTTGGTTTCACTAATGGTGACCCAAATTCTTATCTGAATTTTTATTGTTCTTGTGAATATATTTTTTTTTCGGCTAATGTCAGTTTCCGATGTCTAATCAGCCAGATACATAGCCTTGATATAAGACTTTTTATGAGAAAGTTATTACACATATTATAATTATCTTAATCTGGTTCTTGTAAATGTAAAACTAAGCAAGAAAAACATTGAATTTGAGACACTAAAGGTTGTCTTATAAAAATTCAGTTCCATAGTTAGAAAGTCTTAAGTACAGAGGCCAGCACATCAAGTTACCACAATCTGTCAAATTTCTTTCATAGTATTTCAACTTTATTGGGTTCATTTTTAATTGAGAAAATTTGACAGTTAGGGATAGCTTGATGTGCTGGTGTCTGTACAATGTTCCTAAATAAATCCACAACATTTTGTTACCAGAGACTAGTAACAACCATATCTTTCGAAAGTCTTTGAATAGTACTTTTTGGAACTATATACCTACATATATTAGAATCCATGCAGGCGACGTCACAAGTAGAAGTTAGTTAGTATGTTCAACACATTATACCCTCAAAGTTCACTTACGTAAATCAATCTGCCTAGGCTTTCCCCAACTAAATTGGGGTCGGCTTCCAGTCCAATCGGATGCTGAATAGGTACCAACATTTTACATGGAGAGACTGCCTATCTGATCCCCACAACTCATTATCTGGGTAATACGATATCCCTTGGTAAGTCTGGCTGTCAGACTTTCGGGCTGTTGACGACCCGTAACGACTGTCAAAGATCCACAAATGACAGCCGGGACCAACGGCTTAACGTGCTTTCCGAGGCACGGAGGAGTCTCGATATCTAAAGGTGGTCCGGGTCACCCATCTACAGACCAACCTCGGTAAGCGTAGCTTAACCTGATGAATCGATCCGTGCGGCTATTATTATCTAACTACATAAATACCCGGTTCATTTTCAATAGCTCCAAGATTGAGACAATAAATCTGCTAGCTACAGGTAGGTATACATTAAGTTCTAAGTGCAGCGAACCGACACGAAACAGTTTGCTCTGTAATTGACACAACTGTCGAAGACAATCCAGAAATAAAATCAGTCTTGTAACGTGTTTCTCTCGATATCTTCAAATTCTACAACGTCTATTGACACAGTTCCCATTTTGCAAACCAATCGTTTCACCTACCAATAGTATCGTTTTCTTTTGTCAAATTAGACCCTTCTTTTGAGGTTATTTTATTTACTAGTGTTTTGGCATTGTTATGGAAAGATCTCTTCTTATATGAAAAGCTGTGAGTTCTAAGCAAATTGTGGTAACTTATTTCTTTTATATCTCAATTCTCTTTTAGAGAAAATCATCATGCATTATAACATTAGCATCAGTCTATAGCAGTTCACTGATGGACAAAGGCCTCTTCAGTTGCACGCTATTCAGCTCAATTCTTGGCATCTCTCATCCATGTGTCTACATCCTAATGCTACATAACTACTTACATACATAGATACCAAGGGGTATCGTATTGCCCAGTTACTATGTTGTGGAGGTCAGATAGGCAGTCCCTCCATGTAAAATACTGGTATTCAGCTGCATCCGGTTAGACTGGAAGCCGACCCCAACATAGTTGGGCAAAGGCTTGGCAGATGATGAAGTACTTACATAGATATTTCGTTCGCGGAATTCATTGATTAAGATCTAAGTTAAATGCAACAGCAACAAAAAATATCCGTCTATAATAAAAATGATGTTCTTTCTATGATCCTGGATATCATCACGCTCAACACCATTTTTTTCTTCAATACTTTCTTAGCGCATCGCACTTTCAACAAAGAAGCTTGCCCTGTCAACAGTTGTCAGTACCACATCCAAAAATGCCTCCCTTCCCAGGAATAACGCATCATTTGTTTGCTTCGAAACTCCGAGACCGTTCCTCCTCCATCCTTTTTCGCTTTGTCCTCATTCACTCTTCCCTCCGGTATTCTTTCAACACGTTCCAACCATTGAGATTTGCTCTTTCTTATTTTCACAAATATTTTCATGGCTTTTAAATTTTTCGTCGGTTCTCGGTAGAACTTTGTTTTGGTAGTGTCTATCTGCTTTTAGTAAACGATCGATTTTGTTTTCTTTATTAGCTACAATTAACTATTTAAAATTAATATTGAATGAAACAGCTATTGCTTTAGTAACATAAATTCCAATACGTTCAAGCCTAATTGCTATAAATAAAATAATCTTCCTCCTTTTCGTTTTACCTGGATAGAATTCCTGTATCACCATATTTAAGTATTCAACAAGGAAGTATTAATAGGGATATGCCATCACAAGTACCTACTTCTGTGGCTATTTAACAAACCGATTCAGTAATTAAATTAGTTCGTTACTTCCTAACCGCGTCGTCCTTGATAAGCCCATACATCCAATTGACAACATTTTCGAGTGTATGTTGGATTTGCGGCACACATAGAGGGATGTGGCTACTTATAATGATTGTTTAAACCGTCTCCCGTCGAATCGTTAGTATAATAACCTTGTTTAAATCAAGTGTCTTCTTCCGAGGAGGGGAATAGAAGCGGAAATATTTCGCATGGAAACTAAGAGGGATATTTGCTTTACAATTTATTGTTTTATGACCTAGTTAGACCTCTTTACTGCAAGGATGCACGAGGATGCTGGAGGTCTTTATACGATCTTCTTTGTCATACTTTTTTTGTAAAGACTCAGGGACCCAATTCTGTAACTTTGAGTTAAGCAACACGATATTGACACTCTATAGGACATTATGTTAGGTTAGGTAAAATTGACCATAAATAATTTGTAGAATAATAAATGTCAATGATTAGTCTATTGAGACACTACTTACACACTACCGATTCCGGTGAAGGAAAACATTGTGCGGAAACCAGCATGTCTGAGAGATATTTCTAAACAGCATGTGAAGCTAAGTCAGAGACCCATGAGCAGCATAAAAACTCTGACACCAGGTTAGTCACTAACCACACGAAAATAAGAGAAGACCGATTTACTATTAATAAGTTGTTTATTTTACAGAATTGGGTCTAGTCCCCTAGTCTACCTCTAGGTCCCTACTCTTCTCTCGTTGAGAATTCATCTACTAGGAGATTCTTGTTTAGTGACAAGGTCTTTTTAAGAAACCGATCGTATCTTATGATCATCCAACGTCTTCCAAACCCATCAGAAGCTATTGGACGTCTTCTGTAAGACGTCTTAAATAATACTTTACCATCGCCAAGTAGAAGGATAGTTAATCCTAGTCATCCATGGTACGGCATAAGCCTGGTACCATACCGGTTTTTCAGCACGTTTATGCAACTTTACGTGCACACAAACGTTGCTGTTTTTTCTTAGCGCGCTTTCTAGACTATGGATATCGAATGGTCTTAAAATAATTATGGAAATATGACAAAAATATACATTGGAACCACCTCTGTTTATTATAAGGTGGTCTATACAATATAGAAGTGTTTTTATTCTGGGTGCATCGTCTTCACATATAATGTTATAATTCATGTATACAAAACATACACAATTTTAAAAGAGTAACGGAGGAGTTACTTGCCCATCAATTCTATTTCTTGTTCATTTTGACGTTCAAAAGTGCCGTTCTTGTGCCTATTTGAAATAAATGATTTGACTTTGACTTTAGAATAAAAAACATAATACTCTGCATACAAATATACCTTACCTGTAACCTAAGTGAAACGTCTCCAACACCAAATGCAGTGAAAACATTTAAAAACCTGAAAGAAGAACAAGTTTTTCAGTATCTCCTTTTGTATAACAAGAACAATAATATTGTTCAAGTCTAATTAAGTATTAATGAGGGCTCATTAGCAGTACAAGGAAATAGCTAATCAATCGCTTATCTATCCTAATGTACGAACGACCGAGTTACACAATGTTTTATAACGCTGTTTTCCCAGTCGTAACTTAATTACGAAAATATTACGCCTCATTAATGAACGGTGCCTTTTGAGTACAGGGGTTGGCGTGGAGTCGACTCTGTCATAGATTTATTCTAATTTTTCTCTTCTCATGTTTTTTGTCTTAAATATTTCTAGTCTTGTATTCATTATTCAGCTGTTATTCATAAAACAATCTTAACATTGTTCTCATCACCTCATAAAGTTATTTGATTAGCATCTGTTTGTCGGTTTTAGCTTGGCATACAGTTGTCAAAACGTCGTGTAGTGTTGTAATTTTAAAATAAAATACTGAGTAACACGTTAATGTTACATTTCGATTGAGCGACACCTTTCCCGATTCATATTTCTTTTTGTCATTCTCCTGCCCTTATCCCAAGTTATTTGGGGTCAGTGCAACTTATCTTTTACTCCCATAATTCTCTATTAGTCGTCATCTTGGTAGTCACTCCCTTTCTAGTCATAATTATCATCTTTCACACGTTGTCCAACGTTTCTTTGGTCCTCTACATCCATATTCATACTCAAAACTTTCCAGACAATATTTTTCTCATTCCGCCGCATATCATACTCAAAACTTTCCTTATATTTTTGCATGAATATTGAAATAATTATTTAACTTACATTTCCGAAACCCTGTCCATGGAATCTTGTTCCCTTTAAGCGGAAAAAAACACACGTTCAATTCTACAGACGCTAAGAAGGCAGCAGGTACCCACTACTCATACATAAACATAAAGTTCTCAGAAATATTTGACAAATAGTCAATAATGCAGGACAGACAATCGATAGCCTCGTTATAAGTTCTGTCATTAAAAATGTCGTAGTCTAAAAAAATCCTCAACAAACAAACTAATTAGTAGATATGGCGCGTTGTAATTACTTGTCGATCTTTGATGTACCTTTTAATTAGCAGTTGCTTACACCACGATAACACAGGGACTAGCAACACTGTCCGAATAATAATTAATACCTCATTTTGTGACGTCACAGCACATTATAAAATAATAATAGTCGGCTATCTAGTGCGGTTTATTTGAAGTGATAATTTTAAAATCATTAACATAATTACTAACGTTCGTTTTGCTTTTTGTTACAATATAAGTTTTATGTCTTTGCCGAAATAAGAAAGAATGTTTTAATGGGTTCAATGGTAGCTCTAAAATCTGCTTTAATTTATGGGCGTGTCGCGTCTGAGTTTATGAATTAATCTATGATTAGATAAAGCTGTATATGCGGAGGCGTCTGCGCATAAAAAAGAATAATTCGAGCTAAATCTGAGCTCATTTTGAATTAATATTTTAATAAGAGTTACGTCTCAATTCAGCCTAGATCTATATCTGTTAATTTTATTGTGGGTAGATTTTAATCATCTGAGTTATGTTATGATTATCCCTAATAAAGAAATTATTTCAACCGAAATAAAGCATGGTGTCGAGCACCAAGTTTTATTATTCGACATGATGTTCATAAATGACAATCATTACGAAAAGTAAAATCGCTGCAAATTTTGTGCTTTGGAAGTATAGCATCACTCCTTTTTCACGTCTAATTTATTCTATCATACAAAATTGTTGGAGACGCAACGGTTGCGGTTATTAGAAAAATGGGCAATCCTTTACCAGCCAAACACCTAAGAAATTTCCAGGCGGTAGCCTGGGGCATATTCAATACAATCAAATCTATAGATATCGTTCTCAATCAATTGGAAACAAAAACTTACACCGTATTAACATTCACAGCAAGTCGACTAACTGCGAGTGCCACTAAAAAAACGTCTTACACAGTTCAAACATGACACAGGAGCATAAGAAACAAACCAAAGCTTCCAAAAGAAAATACAGAAAAAATTACCTACTATTTAATTTCAAAGGTTACCTGTATCATTCACTAAAACAACAGTTTCTTAAAATAACGATGGCATGCCACGTAATGGCTGCAGTGATGACTATCAAGAAAATTACGGCAGCAGTCAGCATCATTCTCCAGCCTTTATCCCAATTTATTTGGAATCGGCACAACATGTCTTTTTCGTCCCTACTACTTTTTCAGTTGTCATCTTGGACTTTACGGTATTAAAGAATGCTCTCGGTATTATAGAAAAATGTTTTTATAGTATTAAGGAATTTATGAGTTTAAGACAAATGGGAAAATTGCAGGACATGTAAATTGCATTTGACATTTTTATTTTAGCTATTGACATAATTTTTTGACATTTGAATCTACACACATCAAAAGTGTCTAGGGATCAACATATATTTTTGCAATAACTTTTCTCTTGATTGATATTAATTTAAATTTTCTTTAAGGATTCATCAAATAAAGTGTTTTCGTTTGTCACAGTAACGATAAACCAAGTCACCTTTGCATTAATAAAGAAATTTGCCATTTTCCTAATAAAGGGATTTTTGACATTTGAACCACTAACATTAAAGTTCGAAAAAAAGACTGAAATAACAGTTTTCTTTAAAATTTTATTGGGTAACTTAAACAATTAATAATCCGTGTTTCTACCGCGAACACTAACAACACAAGAACATCGGTTTGGCATACTCAAAATGAGTTCATCCAAATCACGCTGTGGAATGGCCGCCCATGTTCGTTGCAACAACAAAAAAAGGTGTTATCAGTCGACTTTGGACACGTTACCGAAGCACTGGTACCGTGGCTGAGCGCCATGAAGGACGGTATCGCTGCACCACACGGAGACAAGACCGATACATTCAAATCTTAACTCGAAGAGCTCCAACAATAACCGCCATGATGTTAGCCGTGAGGCTTCATCACTCTTCAGGGAACTTAATTAGCGACCAAACAGTCAGAAACCGCTTGCATGAAGTGAACCTTCATTCCCGAAGACCGCTACGGGTACCACCTATAGCAATGCACAATCGTAGGATTCGATATCAATGGGCTCTTGAACACAGAAATTGGGCAGAAGAACAATGGCGTTTCGTGTGCTTTTCTGATGAGTCTCGTTTTGGTATGAGACCGGATACAAGACGTATACGACACTGGAGAACCCCTGGACGCCAACAGCGATTAAAATCCTGCCAGGAAGTCCATCCTTATAGTGGTGGAACCATCATGGTATGGGCGGGTATTTGGATCGGCGGAAGAACTGAGTTGATTTGGATCAGAGGCAACCTCAACGCTCAAATTTATGCTGAGACGATTGTATCTGACGTCATCGTTCCTCTACAAGTGCAAATCGGTCCCTTATTTCAGTTAATGCATGATAATGCACGACCGCACACCGCAAGAGTTGTAAGACAGACTCTCGCCGCAGCTAACATCAATGTCCTGCCCTGGCCTGCTCAGTCGCCAGACTTGAACCCGATTGAGCATGCATGGGATATGCTACAGAGAAGAGCTCTGCCGAATATGGAGGGTATCCAGTTGCAAGAAGACCTTTTTTTGTTGTTGCAACGAACATGGGCGGCCATTCCACAGCGTGATTTGGATGAACTCATTTTGAGTATGCCAAACCGATGTTCTTGTGTTGTTAGTGTTCGCGGTAGAAACACGGATTATTAATTGTTTAAGTTACCCAATAAAATTTTAAAGAAAACTGTTATTTCAGTCTTTTTTTCGAACTTTAATGTTAGTGGTTCAAATGTCAAAAATCCCTTTATTAGGAAAATGGCAAATTTCTTTATTAATGCAAAGGTGACTTGGTTTATCGTTACTGTGACAAACGAAAACACTTTATTTGATGAATCCTTAAAGAAAATTTAAATTAATATCAATCAAGAGAAAAGTTATTGCAAAAATATATGTTGATCCCTAGACACTTTTGATGTGTGTAATTATTTTAATTGTTATTGTTACAATATTTGCATGCCGAATTTAGTTGGCGAAATATGCAGAACTATTGTGTATTGTTATTAAATCTGTGAAACACCATATTTCAGGCAAATAAATTAATCTGAATCTGAATCTCTAGGAGCGAAACGTTAGTTAGGAAAGTAAGTTGGTGTGCACCAACTTACTTTCCTACCTAACGTTTCAATGACGTCATTCGCTATTAAACTGTGAACGGTATGTGACTGCCACCGCTTTTAGCTTAGCTGTGGCTTTATTAAAAATAGGAAGGGTTCATCTCGCGAGTCGTGCCCTTGACCGAAAGTTGCTGTGTTGCATCGATGTCGGTTAAAATCGACAAGCTTGCGTGGGGGAGCGAGTAGAGGGTGGCGCGAATCTGCAATGAGGCTGATAAAACCGATACTCAGGCAGTTTAGATGTTGCAAACGTTTAGAACAAGAACTAGACTTTCTTTATTGAAACATAGCTGTTCCCCGCGGTTTCACCCCCGCTGCGCGGCTCCTATTGGTCGTAGCGTGATGTTATATAGCCTATAGCCTTCCTCGATAAATGGACTATTCAAACACAAAAAGAATCTTGCAATTCGAACCAGTAGTTCCTGAGATTAGCGCGTTCAAACAAACAAACAAACAAACTCTTCAGCTTTATAATATTAAGTATAGATTAGAAACGAGCATGAGAAAATAGAACACTTGCCTACAGAAACTTTACTGACAAATTTCTCCAATTGATTTTAAACCTTAAAACGTTGACGGTTGAGTTAAAAATCGATTGAGAAAATTTGATAGTTTGTGGTAACTTGATGTGCTAGCCAGCACCTAATGATTTAAATAAATCCAGTAAACATGAGTTTCACGGTGTGATTTAATTTCCTGTGGCATGGCCACAAGTTAACTCAACAATAAAAGTTGCAGCGTCTAGCCGGCGTTTATTTGGTGCAAGTCATTTGTTGCTTCAATTTTATTGTTTAGCGCGCAAGCAACTGTACTCGCGTAAATGGAGCTTTAGAAACTGATTCATAATTTATTTAAACTATTTATTTGATATATTTATTTCAAAATAAAAGAATATTAATAGTAAAATAATCAAAGGATGATGCGCATTTTGGTCCCATCCTCCAACAGCTACAAGTAATACATCGTTATATAGGTCGTTTTGAGCTGAACAAAACTTAGTCCTTAAGTTTTAAATCTTAGTCCGTTCCAAGTCCGTGTCCGTTACGTTTTATTAAACATGCCAGTTTAAGCAATAACCAAATAATGTTTTTTTTTTAAGCTTCCAGTCTAACTATTCTAGATACCTAAGTAATTGAAGTCAACATTTTAACTGTTCTCTAGAGCTTTTTACATCTGTGTAATAACAATAAAGCCAACGCAGTAAACATCTCAAGTATATCATCTTTGGCTAAACAAACAAATACAAAATACAATGGCGATATTACGATTGCCCGTAAATGTTGAAAATCGCGATGCCAATCGTAAAATGGTAGTCCAACTTATAATTTAAACAGAACGAAAAAAAAATAGACGATTCAAAATTAAAATCGCTAATGACTAAGACCATTAAGTTAATCATTTTAATTAGACGTTGGTGTACGCTTGCGTTTCTATATTTTTTCGTGTAAAGGGGAGAGCGGGGTAATATTGTAGCGTCGGCTACCGCGACCGTTTCGCTCGACGCTTATACAATACCACTTCACTTCATTATTCCCCAGTTAAGCTTCTGTTTAAAGCAGCAATGTATTACAAATTAATTGGAGCTTAATTTAATGAGTGCAGTGTACGGTAGCCACACTTAAATCTATCAAATGTCATAAATAAAGTCACAAACGAGTCTGAAGCGGGCTTGTCATTTATTGGGGTGATCAAATTAGATGTTTTTTTATATAACCAATTGAACGGGCTACTTAATTGAATTTATTAACTTTATTATGCCTTGTAAAGAGAAGTTAATAAACAAGAAACAGTATGAGAAAAAAAATTAACTAAACGTAATTGACCTAGGAGAAGGTAAAAGTACCATAAAATAAATAAGAAATTTGCAACTCAATACACTGATTAACGAAAGGCTTCTAGATTTGTAAGTATTACCATTTCGCTGAATTAAAAACCCCTTCATTTAGTCTCTGTCTTCGTCAGTCGTGATTTCGTGAAGGATGTGTTCAGGATCTACGAAAGAATATTTTAATGCTCCTATCGTGCCAACATGTTATTTTCCAACTCTTTGTGGGTACGTACAATTTTGTGTTCGGTACTTTAACGCAAAATGGAACAACTAGATTAAGACAAAAAAAAATTAACAAAACGTATGTAAGCCGTGTTCTTCTGAACACAAAAAAAAAGAGGCCGGTCATAGAAAAAAAAAATCTAATTTATTTATAAACATTTTGTGACTGGATATCAAATGTGTCATTCTTGTTCTGGTTTTCATGTCGATGGTACTTTTCTTGGATGTTATTAAATTGAATGAGCCCAGTAGATTGCCGCATTGATGTGTCATTTACCAATACAGATACAGTTTTATATTCAAACACTAGCTTTTGCCAGCGGCTTCGCCCGCGTATGTTGGCAATTATCCCACGGCAACCGTACATTTATCCGGGATAAAAAAAAGTAGCTTATATGCTATTCCAGACTATAATCTATCTTTGTGCCAAGTTTCACCCGATCAGGTCCGTTAAGTGGTTTTTGAGTTTATTCGTTACAAACATACATACAAAACTTTCCTCTTTATAATTATACATAGTGTAGATTTTGTTCAATGTTAAAATAAAAAGCTCCACAAAACATGCCATATCCAACGGTTCTCAGCTGAACACGTCGAAAAGATCCAGACGGACATCTGAATAGCGTCTCATTATCCTTAATTATATACTGATTCTTCGGCAGAAGGGGTGCCCGCTTTACTTATTTCTGCGTTCCCAATTATAAACTGCTATATATTTAGTTTTATACTTAAATGTATTAAGGATTCGTAATCAAGACCTTTAATTTCTGTTTTGACTGCATCTTTCTTTATAGCCAGTGTTATGTGATCTTTAAAATAATTAAATGAGGTCCGCAATATCATCTTCAGTGTCGGGTTTAAGTGCGAACATACGTCTTTAATATTTTCTTAAGATTGCGATCTAGAAAGAAAGACCATGATTACGACTATTAGAGAAAATGGAAAAAGAATGTTTTTTTCTTTGTGGTTGTTAGCAAAAAAAAAACCTATAGTTTCATAATAGTTCCGAGGTTATAATGTCATTACAGTAGTTTGTATGTTATTAAACGTGTAACAAACATAGATACTATCATATTGAGACATTCCCTCACAGCTCGACCTGTCATCAAGAACCAGCCAGTAACTTAATGGCAAGGCTCTTTTTATCAACCCTTTTTAACTGTCTGCTTTAAAGGATTATTGTCTTAAGAGTCAAAGAACTTGAGTCAATTCTTTATTTTCCTGCGAGTTCGTAGAGGGTCATAAGCAAATCTCGAAACGTGTTGGACATTTCAAGTCCTACCCATAAAATAATACTTACCACAATACCTAAACTGTCGTCATAAACATGAAACTGAGCATCAACTATCATTTTCATTTAAAAAAGCTTCGATATAAATAAAGAATCTTTTCAGCGGCACTTATTACAGGGTGAAAAAGGGGATGCCAAGGTAAAAAGTGTAATTATGTTGATTATTTAGGCCTTAATGCGCCGACTATCCCGCACCTCCCCGAGCCGTCATTAATCGCCCCCCCCCCCCTTTCCTACAGCCTTTATTATTTCGTTTCAATTATTTTTGTGATTATCTTTTTATGGCGAGCGCGCATTAAAACTCGAAAAAATAACAGTGGACATTAAATGTAATTAGAATCGAAATTACGAGATGTCACCCAGTGGTGTTTGTGTTTTTAATATTATTAGGGTTCTGTGCGTTTTAAGCTGCGTTTGTCGTTTTACGGCGTGTTTAGCCGTCGTCTTGTGTTTTGTTATTTGTTGGGAGTGAGGCGATCTTGCTTTACCTTTGCGTCTCTTCCAGTAGTGAGACAGCATTTAGTGATTTTTACTTTTATATCTTGGTTGTTTTTTTCGGGAATGTGGGAGATTTTATTGACCCATAAAGGAGACCAGTAGCGTATAAGTATGAGCTTTTAAACTGAAATTATTTCTCAATCATTATTATAGCAATGTTAAGAACCGTGTCTTTTAGAACGTAGTGATATCTGATGTCCCTAGAAATGACAGACGTACCGATGTCAGTATCAGGTTTGCCAGACGTCCCGATTTTGGCGGGACCTTCCGATTTTTTGCCAAAAATAACGTGGTACATTGTTTTTCGATTAAGTATAGAGAGTACTTATTCAAATAATAATTAATAGGAAACCGAGCAGTTACCGTAATTCGTTTTTTAAAGTGACGTAATTTCTTTAAAAATATATTATCTGTGGCTAACTATCAATAAAAAAATAAGTATTAAAAATAAAAATAAACTGCTGTTGTTTTCATTTATTTATTAAATCCGGCCTTTTTCGAATGATACCCGCTTTTTTACTCAACATTATTCAAAATCCTTTGCCGAAAAATATCGGGCGACGGGAAGTTGCATAGTGGAGATTTTTCCAGAAAAATCTGGAATATTTGGGTATCAAACGTTAGGGGTGTAAATATATAGGAGTTAGTTTGGAATAGTTTTGTTGTAGAAAATAAACTACTAAAACAAAAATACAGAATACATAATTCAACGTAATTTGATTTAAGAAGCTCTAAAGTACAAATTAATACTTAACCGAAAATGTATATGAAATATTAAATAACTGCCAAAAAAGAAAACCTTTATTCAGAACTTCGTATCTACATTCATAAAGATAAAATACTCTCAATATTAAACTATAAACCAGTATCCAAACAGTAACAAAAATTATAATAAGCACAACTTTAAATGCTTTTTTTTCTACCATAGATTAACATAAAAAAACTATATTATAATCACCAAACATCTATACAAATGTAAAGCATTAATTTCTATGGTAACGGAAATATAAAAACACATATACTTAATACTACCAAGTTAGACGCGTGACTATTAACAATAGAACTTGGATTTGCCAACCCTTTGATTCGAGTCACTAATGAATAGAACAGACGAACAATGTGGAAAAAACTTTAACACCCAAAACATACAGTTCAGAATAAAACGGACGTAGACGTTAATGCATATTATTATTAAGAACATTTTATGGATGAGCAATTTTTATGATTGTACCTCCATTGTACAGTAGTTGCGTATTGCACAGATGTTTGACGTATTGTTTAGTTAATCGTTAAAATCTTTGGTTAATACTAACGGCACTTAGTTCAGTTATATCGTTATTTGATTTAAATGACAAACAGTGTCACTAAAACTTGCTATGCCGGCTCCATCTTCTTTCAAATATACATATTGTTAAAAAAAGTCCTTTTTTGTGTATGGCCGTGTGATCGCGTTTTTGATGCTATAGGTAGGTAATATTTTAAGCTACTCATTTCGTATCAACTTACGGTTAAGCTGTAACCTGCTCGCTGTATTTAATAATAATAAATACTTTATTTCAGAACCTAATACAATCCATTTGGCTAGTATACACACGACTTATAAACTAGTGTTAGTACGTAAGTACGTAAGGATTGTGTTGTTTTTCCCTGGTAGATGTAAATCTACCAGGGAAAAACAACACAAACCTATATTATTTGGACAATGAAATATTTTCTATTAGAAAGAAAAGAACGAATATAAGTTTATTTAAGGTAAACATGACGAAAAAAAAAAAACACAATCAAGAAAATATTGGGGACCCCATGCAAGACAGAGCCGCTGGTTGTCAGTGACAGACATTTCTTTTTCTAAATACCAACTACCCGCTTCCATTACCTATATCAATCGTTTTATGATCTGATTGCATGGCCTTATTTTCTTCAGTCCCATGTGAGAAAATTGCTCAATGCAACATTTGACGATATACCGGCAAAGTTTTAATAGGAATACCAAATTCTTGGGCTCTAAACAAACTACTACATAAAAAATATTATTGTCAAGACCTTCCTTCTTTGAACTTCTCTCTACTTAACCTACAATTAACTCCAATACTAATAATGAATTGCCAAAACCAAAAACAAACATTTTAAATGGACATTTAATATAAAACTGAAATAATTATCCGCATTTTACAAACGTGTGGTCAGCGGCGATCACGCAGGATTGGCAGGGAGCGCCGGCGGTAGGGTGACCATGCATCGCGGCCGATAGCTTCGGGACATGGGTGTTGATTTATTTTGTGAAAACAATTTAGTATCGCGAACGTCTATACGCTTTATGCAGCAATGAGATGTGTTGTGTGAAGAGAGTTTTCAATGCAATTCAAAGAAGAATGTACAGTGTTTTAACTTATAATCGTTATCATTCTCGCGCCCTTACTAATTAATTTGGGATCAGAGCAGCGTGTCTTTTTCTTCCTTACTTCTCTTTTATTATTGATTTGTTTTAGCTTTTAAAAATCATTCGACAAAAAAAAACTTGTAAAGCTGTAGTTGTAATAATATCGCAATATTTTATCATTTAGTCAAATGATTTCAGAATATTTTAACCCAAAATAATACAGAATACAGATTTTATTTATTTATTTTTTATCTTAGTGTAGTTATTCTTAATGTTTGCTCAATTGCTTGAACTAAATAAAGTAAAGTAAATCTACTAATGATACTTACTAAGCGCCCAAACGCACATTAAACCTGCTATAACCACCCAAGAGTCAAAACAAAACCCCAAAAATTAACATACTAAAGTTTGAAAAATAAACACTAAATACCAATTTTCAGTAAGCCAAAATCATGGCTGCCGCGCACAGCGAAATTGAAAGTGCCCGGTCCGAAAACGCAGTGGACATTCATTGATGTATCTCTTCATCTATTATTATATTTACGAATGCGTTTATGCCTGGCCTCAGTGAAAGTGAAACCGTTTTCAATTGTTATCCCTCTCACCGCTTAATTGACCGATATTTGTAAAAGCCAGCGGTTAATTTGCGTTTTCAACGATACGCGATGAGGTTGCGCGGTGCAATGTTTTTGCGCGGTGGGATACTTTTGGGATGGCACTGCGTTCTATGTTTCTATATACCATGGAGTTTCTATTATAGAGCACGTAGAAAGTTCTTAACGCGTTTTGGGAATCCGTCTTGTCTATGGATGGAAAAAAGCGTCTACTATGGAAGCAATTTTGGGGTCTTCACCACGTTGTTTCCAGTTCTTCATACTTGGCATCGTCTCTTGGCAGTATAATTAATTATATTATGGTATGGCTGTCAAATGTGTTATCTACCTATGATTAGATAAACGCAATATGAACATTAATAAAATAGGTTAGCACTAACTAACTACCACTAAGTCTGTGGAAAATTCAGAAAATATCAAATTGTATGCCGGTGACATGATTCTGAAAACTCAGTGCTCCCGTGTGGTACTTCACTAATAATCACATTACCCGGAGTACAACGTTAACTTAATATCCCTACACAGTATCCGTTTGATCTTGGCTCTATTGGAGTAATTGGTGGATGAAAATAGTGACGAAAAATTTGCATATAACAGTACAAAGTTTAGATCGGCAATCATTTTTATATGTCCCCTTTTCAAATTATAGTCAGGCAATGAGCTGTCAAAAAACGTAACATAAAATGATACATGGCTGAAATATAAAAACTTCTTAGCTAGCTATACTTTTAGTGTGCAAGACATACTTCAAAACTAACTGTAATCTAAAGCAACTTAACCATTAAACAACTAAAACCCATCCACAGAATAGCTAACATCATTGTCACCGCAGCTCAAACTTTTTACAGCCCATCCCTAATCTCGTTTGCATTCTAAACAGCAAGCTTTATTATAGCAAAACACATAATCTCGCAGAGTGTAATAAACAGACCATTTCAACGAGTATAGAAGTTTATTCCATTGTGCTTTGTGTTCAAATACTTTGATTGTCCATGACGGGAGTGCATAAACACCTCTTTTTCTTAGAACTTTGGCCAATCAATCTGTTGGCTATGTTGTAGTGTGGTCTGGGGTAAGACCACCCGGGGATACACTTAGGAATATCGTTTGTTCAGGAAAGGAAGGAACATGGATGGTTGTAGTCAGTAAGAGTCTGACACTCCCTTCCGCTCCACCCATAGTGAGACCCTCGCTCATTTGATGATTACCCTAAAAAAAAACTCTGGCTGGAAATATATTTATATGTCAAATGTCAAGATATTGCGAACTTAAGAGACATGGAGAAACGATATTAGCAAAGCTACTGGCTGAAAAAGGCTAAATATGGACCGAGCTCAATGGAGAGCGTCCTTTCAATTTTAAGAAGCCATGTCGAGCAAAATTCATTAGACTGATCATAATGATGAAGCATGTTCGAGCGATAAAGGGTTTTTTAAAACCTTAAAATGTTTTTTTTTCGCTCAATGAAGTCTGTAAGTACGAACGTAATCTTCAAGAACCAGGGACGGAAGATAAAGTTCTTCAAGACTTCGAATACCCATATTTGGCAGAAAATCACAAATCATATAACTTCAAACAAAAATACTAGTTAAAACATAACTTTAACACTCCTAAGCGACTGCTGTCGTGCTTAATAATAATACCATCATAAGTTTACGCGCTTTGCCGTCTCTAAATAACACATTAGACGGAATTTTACGCGCTCAGTGCATTTCCTTGACCATTACAATTGTTCTTGTGATGTGTTCGCAATAAAAGCCCTGTTTCTATGCCGCTATTAATATTTAGTTCAAAGGAGCTGTCGACGCTTCATTTTATACTATTATTGCACTGGCGATTAAGTTATGATTTTTGTCTGTTTTTTTCATTGGGTCGTTGAGCTGTCTTTTGTTTGGGAGATTCTTTGTTTAATCTAGAGCTAAAGTTAAAGCAAAGCAAAAATAGGTTACTCTTCAAAATTGTCAAGACTAGAGAATACCCTATTTTTAAGTGTGGGAAATCATCAAATGCTCTTACTCGAGCGGAAAGAGAGTGTCAGACTCTTACTGACTAAAACCCATCCATGTTCCTACCTTAGCCCTATTTGTTGTGTTTCGGGGTAGTGGTAACCTTATCGAACAATTCCGCTGACTAGTCAATACTCTACCGTAAATACCATAAACAGTTTTCTCCTATTGTAAATCGCAAATACATATTTTGATAATTGGGGCCTTCTAGATTCTCAATGGCATATTTTTTTTTAATTTGGTTTTGTTCCGGGCCACGACGACTTTTCATAATTTTTCATAACTGTCGATAAAACGATACTTTACGCATGAAATACTTTTTACATACCCAACCTTATTGGTGACATAACAAAAATACACGTGCTTTGACTCCAATCAGGTCAAAAATCACTACATATTATAAAGCAAAGTCGCTTCCCGCGTCCTAATGTCTGTATGTATGCTTAGATCTTTACAACGGAACTACACAACGGATTTTGATGCAGTTTTTTTAATAGATAGAGTGATTCAAGAGGAAGGTTTATATATATAATAACATGCAATTTCCGTCATCCACGCGGGTGAAGCCGCGGGCAGAAGCTAGTAAAGTATGAATGAGGACGAAGCAAAAGGAGTATGCAAAGTTTTTTTTTTAATTTCTTCTCATTCCCTGAGAAAAATATTTGTGTGTAATGTATTTCGTTTTTTTTTTATATTAACTGGGCTAAAAGAAACTGCTACATTCCATGTTTTTCTTTCATTCTCAGATCGACATGGATATAACGGGGTCTTAGAGTCGAAATATAACATGTACAATTGTGCATATCCTTCAAAAGATACCTGGATGCTTACAGCTCTGTTTACCCACTTCAATCAAAACCGTGAGTATACTTCTATAGTTCCATGCCTATGTCCATGTTGATCTGAAAACAGGAAATTTTAAATAGGTAGTTGCACTTTTTCCCGCGTAATTTTTATGTTTTACTAACTGCCCACTGTTTTACCTAATGGCCCTAAACATTTTTCTAGTCTCAAACAAAACCTAAGTTACTATTTATATCATTAGCCCGTGAAAGTTGCGTCAAAATCGGTCCTACCGTTTCGTAGATAAGCTGGAACAAACAGATAGACAGTCAGACAAAAAATAATGTTTTTATTTTGTTTTAAGTAACATTAAAAACAGATACTTCAATTTTATTTATTTGTATACATGTATAATTATGAAAGGTAGACATTTAGAATACCAAATGATAATATTTGTTAGTCGTTGAAGATAATTTAGTATGTCAATATTTAAGTTGATTTTATTTCATGATTTACTGTTTTTAAGGCTTCCGTAGACCAACGCGCCTGTCTGCAGTAGCTTTAAATCCCCATAATCACAAAATGAATTCCATAAACTTCAGTAAGTAAAAATAAAAGTAAAAATATTCAGTACCCATCTTCCTGCGCAAAATAAAAAATGCATCTGTGGGAATCGCTCCCCCACAAGCCATGAACGTCGAAATGATCGGTATGTTGGTGCGAAAAGTTAAATAACCCGACAAATAAACGATTAAACTGATTCCGTTTTATTGAAAGAGGTTCATCATAAAAGAGGATTTCGTTTCATGTAGAATTGACAGATGACAGTTGATTGTCTATGGAAGTTAAATGGCTGGTTATCTGTTAATACATCGCTTGACAGATACAAATAATTGTAAAGTTTCGAATTGACAAAGATCAGTTAGTTTAACGTTCACTCGTGACTTTATAGTTTTGTATAGTCTAAGGCTTGGCATTCATCAATATTGTAATTAAAAAACCTTTAAATATAATAACTCATAATTTATAACAAGAGGAGCTCGTGGCTAAGTCATAACAGCCACACGGATCGATCTATCAGGTTAAGCTACGCTTGCCGGAGTTGGTCCGTGGATGGGTGACCATCTTTACATATCCAGACTCCTCCGTGTCTCGGATAGCACGTTAAGCCGTTGGTCCTGGTTGTCATTCGTGGATATTTGACGATCATCAGAAGCCCGAAAGTCTAATAGCCAGTTTTACCAAGGGTAATCTTTATCTTTATCAAGGGTAAACTTAGATCTTTAAAACTACACAGCGGATTTCGTTGCAGTTTTTTTTAATAGATAGAGTGATTTAAGAGGAAGGTTTATATGTATAATAACATGTAATTAATAACAACTGCTACTAAAAATCCTTTACAAATTCGACTCTGAAATTCCCAATTCTGAATTAACCCCCAATTCTACTGTAAATTTCACACTTCAAAATTCTTACCACTTGTGTATAATAAGATGCAATACAAAATTACACAAAACCTCCCATACCCGGAGGTGTGTACTCACGAAGGGCCCTCGTCCCACTCAACGTGACAATGGCACTCCAGCATCATTCCTCCCGCGTGAGCACCGATCACTTATTATTTCCTTATTATTATTGTGTTGGCTTCACGCTATTGTTTGACATTTTACATTTTGTCTTGTTAGAAATTGTTGTTTGTTTGTGGTTTTGTAAGATTTTAATGTTTTTCAATGTATTTTATTCTTAAACGACAAAAAACTGCCTAAAAACTTCAGCTTTTATGATACTTTTTATGGTTATGCGAGATATTAGCAAAGAACCACCGCGATCGTACTCCAAAATTAGATTGCTTTACAATCAATACAGTACATCAACGAAACACATTCTTCGATTAAAGTAAACGTATTGACTGGAGGATTTTGGCGCCCATCCTTTTAACAATTGTTGTAAAGGGTTCAGTTCAGTCAAATTGCATTATCTTTCTTTTTTGTTACGTGATTTTGTCACTACTCTAGTAGAAACATCCAAGTAAAAAAAACTGTTGGATAACGACTTCTTTCGTTCAAAATTAGAATCTAAGCTATTAATTAGTTTTCAGAATTCTTTTAGGCTTCCCGCAGACAGGCGCGACGCGACACTAGTAGAACAATTTCTATGAACACTTCAAGGAGATTGTTCTACCGTCGCACCGACGCGTCGCATCGCGCCTGTCTATGGGAGCCTTAAGCCATATTAGTAATCTACCCAAATATTTAATGATCCACATTCTATGAAAATACTACAATGTTAGAAACAAATGAATTCTCACCATTGGATGCTAATTACAATGTCGAAATCAATTATCAACTAACAACAGATGGAAGCTCAAATTGACATTTTGTATCAGTGTGTCGTGTATTGAAACTGGCAGGTGTGAGCAACTGATTGGTCTCCTAACAGAATTTAACGTTAATCATTTTATATCTATGATAGGTTTTGCTGGGATGTGACCTATATATAGGAGACAAATAAAGACTGGCGTAATATTGTGATTTTTGTTAAGTCATGATACTGCCATACTGCTACTATCGACTAACTTAGTAGTTCATGCTACTACGAAACTATACCTGATTTCACGAAAAAAGAAATCAGCTGTGTACATTTCTTTTCGCATAATTCGTCAAAATGTATGGAACAGCAGATTTTTTTTTTAGATTTCAGTGTTGGTCCCATGGACAAAGTTGTTGATTTCCATGAGTACTATACAACTTGAAAGTATGTCCCTCTTTAACCTGACACACTGTATAATAACTTAACCTAACCAAAACTATTAACAAACTAAAATATGACGTCGAAAAATTCCTCCGCAACGCTGTCGACTGGTAATATACCCGACTGAAGCTGGTGGCATTGCCACGTTGTATGGCATGCTTAGCCTATGGCCAAGGTCACGAGAGGCAGTCCTTGGGTAACGGGAAGTGTCAGTGTGCCCACCGATATGTATATTTTGTGCATTTAATTTGAGGTTTTGGAATTAGGACCTATCGCATCACAGAAACTTCAAATTCTCTATGAATGAATAGCTATATTCATAGTATATGAGCTATATACTATGAATATAGCTCATAGAGTTGTCTACTTATTGTTTCTCTTTACACTATGGTTATTGATGAAAATAACTTATTCTGGATGTATTGAAAACTAGTTTCTCTATTACATGATAACGCCAATGCTGGCTACCCTATATTTGGCGACTGTGTAAGTCCGAGGCTATTTTTATCTCAAAAAATCAATCTACCGAGCCTTTTCCCAATTATGTCGGGTCGGCTTCCAGTCTAATCGGATGCAGCTGAATACCAGTATTTTACATGGAGCGACTGCCTATCTGACCTCCACAACCCTGTAACTGAGTAATACGATACCCCTTGGTGAGACTAGCTGTCAGATTTGCGGGCTTGTGACGACTCGTAACAGCTGTCAAAGATGCACAAATGACAGCCGGGACCACGTGCTTTCCGAGGAACGGAGGAGTCTCTTTTCACGGATGAGGCTATTTTTACTTATAGTACTTAATATGTTATACAGATGATGTTGGTGTAAGTACAGTTATAAGTGATGCGCCATTTTATTGGTCGTACTCTCGTCTCTTCGGCAACTTGTCATGACAGGAGATTCTAAATTCGATTGTTCGGCTTATTGGACGACTCGCACGAATTTAACTCGCACAAAACGTGCGAATCGACTCCTTTAAAAAATATTATTTTTTCTGTAGTCGATTCGCACAAAGTTCATTTAATGGCGTGCGAATCGACACCTTCACAAATATGTAGTAGGCTATTCGCACACATAATGTTTTTATATGAAATGCAGTTAAGATAAAGTACACTTGAGTACAGAAGTAGTAAGGTCAAATGTGTTTTACTCGTAATAGATAGATAATAAAAACACAATCTATAATAAAAAAATATCTGTATTAAAATTAAAACTAAGTACTAAACAAATCAATACAACTAATATAATAATAATACAGATATTTCTTACTTTCAAGTAAATATCTGTTATTTAAACTTCGATTATTTTTTAGTTTAGTTTAGAATATTTTTGGAAGTTGTTTTTGGTCGTACCTACTCGCAATGATTGTAATTTAAGATTTTCTACCTCCCTACATTTTGGGAAGTTCGCAACAGCAACTGATGTCTCGTTCCTACGAAAGTTTAGTTAATAGATATGAAGCCCTATTTAGATATTGAGAAAGTTCAATATCTAAAGATTAACACCAATAGTGTAGTGGGTACGAGCAAACCTACCGATGCTACTTTGTTATTCCGATTGCTTTGTGTTAGACCATCTTTGAAGGCATTCGTAGTTATTTATTGAGTTGAAGTCTATAATATTACGTCCGTATACGAACTGCTAGAGAGCAGTGATGGCTCAGAGGTATCTGTCCCGATGGTATTCGAACCCAGGCATGGTATGTCATAGGCAGGATTGTCCGAAAGGGTTACCGCTACCCCAGAACATACCTAAAGGGCTAAGGAAGGAACATGGATGGGTTTTAGTCAGTAAAAGTCTGACACTCCCTTCCGCTCCACCCAGCGCGGGAGAAATCATGGGATGATTACCCACCCTCAAAGAAAAAAAGGCAGGCACTTTATTTTGTGTAATTATTTTCATCACCACTGCTCTCAAAATGGTGAAGGAAAACATCGTGACAAACCGTGCTAGAACCATAAATCAAAAACATGTGATATCCAGCAACCCGCACTGGACCTGCGTGGTGGATTATGGCCCACTTCCTCTTATAGAGAGGAGGCCTATGTCCCAGCAGTGGTAATATTATAGGCTGATAATATGAACTATTTGGACCTTTTTAGTCTAACTAGAATGTTTAACTCTATCCTTAATAGGGCTATTAATTATTAGGAAATGGTGCTGAGGGTTCCTTCTAAACATACATTGGAATACGTCTGCAAAAATAGAATTCATAACTTTTACCTTACCTAAGTACAGGTATAACAAGTTACCTGTTCCTATGTTTGAATATTTCAGAGTGGGTAAAACAAAATCCAATTTCGCATATTCATACCGAAACAAAAAAAAAATCATAAGTGACTTTCCGAATAAACCCTCGTTAGAATTAGAAATCAACCGTCACGAGCCGAAAAAAAAAACAATAATTATAAAGCGCGCGTAATTCTAATTCCGAATTCAAATTAAAGCCGCTTAATGCGCGGGAGCGACCCCGTTAAAAAAAAAGAGTTGACGAGTGCTCGGAGGGTGGTAATTTTTCATTAATTTAAGTTCACCATTCCCTGTTTTGTTTGCTTTTAATCGCATTTCTAATTAATCCCGTCGAGAATAACGTGACAACTGTCGACTATGGCCGCCATTTTTTCGAGCCGAGTATAGCAGATGTCGGCCGATTTCCATTTGTTTCTGAGATTAATGATTCGGTACGATTGTGAATTTTTCCGGTCGGCTTTTGTTGTTTTAGAAGCAATTTGTCCGCTTACTTTTGTAGAGAGCCAGTCGTTAAAGCCTCCACAAATGATATTGGAACGAAATAAAAAAAGTCGCGACAAAAAAGGGTTTCATGTATTCGATTTCAGTTGCATGTTAACGGAATTCTGGTTGATGCAAACGAATTACTATGAATTATTTAGAACCCAGGGAATTCTGAAACTAAAATATCTAAAACCATCACAAGTTCAAAATGATATCAGAGCTGTTTATTAATCAAATACTGGAACAGGCAAATATATTTGGAAACTCTAGATAAGGCACTAACTCCAGCAAAAAAAAAGCTAATAAGGATAAGAATGGTAATCCAAGTCGTAATCCGAATCAAAATTATTTTTAAACATACGAAGGTCTGAAAGATATTTCTCAACAGCATGTGAAGCTAAGTCAGTGGCCCATGGGCAGCATAAAAACTCTGATACCAGATTAATCACTAACCACACGACAAGAAGAAGAAGTAGTACATGAATAAATCACAAACGAATGAGGGAAAACGTGATCAAGTCATCAACTCAGCCTATCGCAGTCCACTTTTAGGCATATGCCTCTCCCAATCTGAGCCACAACACGCTGTCTTCGCCTTCCCATCTAAAAAACAAAACAATATCCCAAGTTAAATTCATTCCAATCGACTGCCACCCTAACAACAAACGACACCCACATTCACCCGTCAAAATAAAACGTCACAATATTGAACAATAGCCTTCATAATATTGCAAAAATAGTTTCATTTCCACGAGTCATTCTGTCCCCTACGGAACAAGCCATACTCAATAATTCAAGAACTCGCGCGCAGCATGTAACACGTATAAATGACACCTCGATTAAAAAATCTACCATCCGTAACCGATCGTAACTAGTGGTAACTGGTAAGTTGTGTAAAATCCACTTATATGTGTTGCAAAGTGTTACTTAGCTGCTTGTCTGACTTGAAGTATGAATATGTATGTGTGAGTATCATTATGTGCATGTATGCCTGTATTTTTATAAGCAAGTCTTGGTGTTTATAACTTCTTGCGTCGTTGTCTTCTCTTGACATCAGTTTACTAGCTGAACTTCGTCTGCATTCCAAAATGAAAAGTAGCCTATATCCAATACCGTTCAGCCGTTTTAGCATGAAAGCGTTATAAACCAACTCACTTTTGGGTTTAAAAGTATGTAAGTACTATATTTATGATTTGGAACTTTAGAAAACGAACTTTAAAAAAAAACATATTATAATTGAAGAGTGTCGACGGTTCTTGATTATTGACTTGAAGAAACATTGAAAGGTCGATTAAAGCTATGCTGTAAGTTCTTGCTAACTATCTCTTTTAGTATACGGAGTTAGATCTAGTCAATCAATCTAAAACAAGTAAAAAACCAACATTTAACATTTTGCAATACAATACGCGCGCATTGCTTGTAAGTGTTAATAACATTACTAAGTCAAAAGTTTTTCAAAAGTTTAGCCTTATTAAGACAAGGATGACGCAGACATAAGCAAACTTCCAACTTATACCCATGTCAAATGTAACAAAATATTGTGGTGAGAAATAAACATTTTATTATTTTATTTATTATTATTCATATAAAAAATGACGTAATTGTTGATCACCCTCTTTTCCGTGTTGAAAAAAAAAACTCAAACAAATGAAGAGCGGTGAAATGAGCAATTATTTCGTTTATCACACACCCACACTACCTATAAAAGACAAAGATTATTTGAGCATGCGAATGATATGTAGAACAGACACTTGAGAAAATAAAGGACAAACACGGAAGTATCCTTAATATCGACAATTAGTAAAGATAGCCTTTACACTTACACACTTACTAACAGTTATAGCATCTCACTATGTTATAAGTGTTTACATGTTAGTAAAAGAGTTCTCTAAGCCCATTAGATGTTCGCCTATTAGAAGCCGTTTGCTTATAAGAGCTCAACAATTTATACAGTTATATACGTTATCGTTTCGAGGGAATTTTTCTTGTGAACCTATGGTGTTCATACGACATATGAGTGGTAATAAGGCGGATATAATTATGTACTGTGTACATTCCTCCCATGCAGAAAAACCAAGCGTTCGAGAGGATACGAAAGAAATTCATCTGGCATTCATGCTCTAGAGCAAAAGCATACTTCCAAAGCCTAAATAAATGAAGAACATACACGAAGATCACAAATCGCCTTAATATCAGCACAGTTAGTAAAGCTAGCCTTTATAGTGTAGTGCTATAAGTGTCTACTGCCTGTAAATTTTCGCAGAGGCGATCTGTGGCCGGTCTTTGTGCTATTAATTTGTAATGTCCCCCTCTGCCTGCCTAGATGCATAGCTCGGGTATACGTGGGAGCGTATGGGGGGATAAGTCGACAGCTTCGGGTTAAGGTTTTGAGTGCGTACGGCTGCTTGTTGCGAAGTTAAGTTTGGGTGTAAATTGTGGTTTTGTCAGGATCATGTGTTTTTTCCCGTGTTGGTTGATGTTGACGTTACATTTGTTTTGTTTTCGGTTTGACGTTTAGAGAGGGTTAAAAATGAACAATGTTAGGTCAAGTTTTTATGGGAATGACGTAAATTAATGAGTTGAATTTCGTACAACTGCGGAGAGGCTTATAATTATCCAGCAGTGGACTGCTATAGTTTGATAATGATAGTAAATTATTGTGTTAAGAAAATAAAAGTAAGAATTAAAAACAAAAACCTAGAAACATATTTTCTGATGTCTAATTCTTTTAAAGAATCTGACGCCGATTACCAAAAAATAGTAATAGTATTTACAAATATCCATCTCCAAATATTGCCAAACCACTCATATCAAAGATCGACACATCGTTCCCCAAACCCCCACCAATGACTCGCAACATATTCGAAATCTTCAGACATGTCGTCGTTTTAGTACCTCGTGTTGAGCCTTTGCCGATCTTCAATGGGGGTCCGCGTTTCCGATAGGATTAAGCCAGACTTACTGCTCGGTCAGGAGCACGGCGCGACGCAGTAACCCACCCTTCCCCGCACACCCGTGCCACACACCCTACAGCCTAACCTCACCCCCTCCCGCGCCCGCCGCATTAGGAGCAATCATATTCGACGGCAGCTAGGTTTTGGCATCGGTCTGTGTTGCTTAGCCTCGGCCAGCTATTTGTGGAACAATGATTGGTCTTGTCTTAGTTTGTAACGTCGTTTAGGCTCAATTTCGTTTGTATCGTCCACATTTTTGTTACAGTTTTTGCTCTTGGTTGTCAAAGTAATTTCATCATACAGGCAGAAGTACCATTGATGTTAAACTATTTAGTATGGGAAAATTATAATAGAAGCTCGCTCCAAATTCTTCGACACGGTCTTACTATGTAAAAATTCTTCGTTTAAATCACTTCCTGATCAAACAATGGAGTCTGTGGTAGTCGTAAGCCGAGGCGTGACTTGTCAACCTTAGACCAGTGCCTCAAGCCTAGCTTTGTGCGTAAGTTATTACTTACGTTCAAAGGTTTCTTGTGTGCCATGCGGCCGTACGTAAAGACCACCCTTTCACTTCCCGCGTAAGAGGCGACTCAGGGAATAGCTTCGGCAAAAGGATGGGATGCTGCATCGTGATTACGTGGACGTCACCTAGACGTTGCTAGTTGTACAGCCTCTATGGCTTCAATATATTCTCCTGTCCAAATATTGCAGTCTTACAGCTTATGTCTTTCTTAATTTACACCTAGATATGCAATTAAGCCATGGAATTATTCGCCCCATTTTACTATGCCGATATTTCGGATACTCACTGATTAATATCTGGATATATCCAGATAATACGGTTAAAACTAATATATTTGCAATTGAAATTTTGAACAGATGATTAAATCATTTTTAAAAGATTATTTGCGTCGTTGTAAACAAATAGTGAAATAAATTTATTATTATTAAATACCTATATAAATTATTCTGAAAGTAGGTAATTAGAGTATACTTGGCATGACCCTTTCAACCCTTTTGCTTACAAATCGAGCTCTGGATAAAAGTACTATTAGCACTGTTGAGTTATCTTTATGATGAATCTTGTAATTGTGTCATTAGATGAATTTGTAGACATCGATGAACTCCCACAATTTCACGATTGCGAATGCCTATTTTATTAAAACGCAATGTAAATTAATATAGACTTTGATGTAACAAATTAAGTTAAAAAATGAACTATCCGTATTATTCGTTTTAACTGGATAGTAAAACTAACGATATCCGGCTAGCATACTCTATTCGCAATAAAATTTAAAATAAGAATATCAGAGTTTTAGTTTTTTTAGAGCCATCTGAGACATCTTTAGATCTAAGATCAGACCTCCGGAATACAACACCTGCCCAAAACTTAAATGATTAACTACTTTTTAAGTACAAATAAATCGCAGAACGAACCCTTCTCGTACGTACGTCATCTCCCACAAAGTGACATGACATGTATAAGTAGCTTGGATATAGATACATCTGCACTAGTGACCGACAAGCCAACTAAATACTAGCCGTGCGTTCGACAGGCGAGGGTTGTAAACATTTTTGTATCTATATTCAATTCCGGGTTCGTAAATGCATGAAGGATTCGGAATTGGAGTGATAGAAAATCGTTATAGGACCGACAATGGGAGGTAAAATAATTATGCTGTTTGCATTAGTGAAACTGTTCTGTTTGTTCTGTGTTAGTGAAACTCTTTGATACAATTAATTTTGCTAACTTGCCGGGTCGGCTTCCAATCTAACTGGATGCAGCTGAATATCAGTATTTTTCATGGAGCGACTGCCTATCTGACCTCCACAACTCAGTAACTGGGTAATACCCCTTGGAAAGACTGGCTGTCAGAATTTCGGGATTCTGACGACCCGAAACGACTGTCAAGCATGTACAAATGACAGCTGGGACTAACGGCTTAACATGCTTTCCAAGGCACGGAGGAGTCTCGGTATATAAAGATGGTCACCCATTCACGGCCAACTGCGGCAAGCGTAGCTTTACCTGATAGATCGACACGAGCTCCTCCACTGTGTATAAGTATCCTCCTTTTATTTCCTTCTTCTGTATCTCTGTTCTGTTGAATTAAATACTTAATTTCTTCACGTAAGGGCTCCTATTCTTATATGGTACTTTTAATTCTGTTGTCAGAAGCTCGTATGTCATGTCTATATGCTTAGTAAATATGTTGATGATATTATTCACCATTTTAAACACATCATCTATCTACCTAGCCTTTTTACAACTATGTTGGGATCGGCTGCCAGTTTCAACAATTAAAAAAGAATATGACAAATATTAAGGAGGATGCGCTTAGCCCGCGAGATTCAAGGTTAGAATTGGCCACAAATGTCATGATTTCCGTTATTTTGACCTGCAAATTGAAAAAAAAGGTAAAAAAATTCGAATTTCGAATGGCGGATTTCACCTTAAAGCTGTGTATCCACCAGAGATGCACGAGATAGCTAGGCGGTGTGCGTGGAAAAAAGCCACCAATAGGATTACTTCATTTTCTTAACTTGAACTAAGCTAGTGTCGTTATTGGTTGGATTTACGCACATTCGCCACTACGCATCCTCGCACATCACCGCGGGTGGAAATGTCATAATTATTAGTAAGTTTAAGTTTTGAGCTGAGCTGCACAATTTATGACAAATGCGTGCACTGACTATACAGGCCCACTCTATCTGTGTGGTTCTTTCCTCAAAAGGCCATTTCAGATACCAACCTACATGGTCTTCGCATGATTTGACCAAGATTACGTCTGGACATTAAAAGAGACTGTGACCTCTAAGTTTGTTTCGGCCATTGTTCTCAGAGAGAGAGAGAGAGAGAGTCAGTTTGAAAACGCCGACCTCATCTAGTTTAAAAAAATATTATTGACGTGTAAATGTGAAAACCCATTTACGAAAATGAAATCATTTATCATTTATTACTAAAACTTGAAGGTATTGATAAAATACGATATGAATTAGGCAATCTTTCTATAGTTTAAGCGGGATTGTCCGAAAGGGTTACCGCTACCCCGGAACATAAAGGGCTACGGAAGAAACATGGATGGGTTTCAGTCAGTAAGAGTCTGACATTCCCTTCCACTCCACCCATAGCAGGAGAAGTCATTGGAAGATTTCTCAGCCTAAAAACAAAAATCTTTCTATTGTTACTTAGCTCATAAGTCTTGCATGTCCATCACAGCTTGAATAAGAAACAAAGATATGAATAGTAGATTTAGAAGCAAACTATTCACCCCAGCTTAATAAGTATTACACATTCCAATTCTATTATACTCAGAATCTATAGTTTACAGCCGCAATGATGTTTGTTCATCGTTCTCTAATGCATTTCCAAGTATCGGAGCTTCTGCTGGCTAATACGGTATATGTCTGAACTTCCATAAACATTTGCTTGGAGCATTCCAGGTATTATTGCCGCTTCTGGTAATTTATTCATTCTAGCACTGTTCTTAATTTTGTTTTGATACTTATTTCGAAAGAAAGAAAAAACAATAGGTTTATTGTCATAAAAACGTACGTGCGTATAAAAAGATAATAAACTATAAGGCGATTTACACGCGGCACCGCGCTCCGCCGCGGTAGGCGGTGAAGCGGATCTCATGTCGTACACCGCCCGACCGCGAGGTCGAGCGGTGCTCGTTTCTAGCGCAAACTGCTCCTACCGCGCGGTCGAGCGGTGCCGTGTGTTAATCGCCTAATAGGTCATCATTCTCCTGCCCTTATCCCAATTTACTTGGGGTCGGCGCAACATGTCTGTTTTTTTTCCATGCTTGTCTATTAGTCGTCATCTTGGTAGTCACTCCCTTTCTAGCCATATCATCTTTCATACAGTCCATCGTTTCTTCGGTCTTCCTCTACTTGTATAGCCATCCACAATCATACTCAAAACATTCCTGAAAACATTTTCATCATTCCTCCGCATACAATGACAATCGATTTCTACAAACTTTTCAATCCTCGGAGTCACTTTCAGACTTCTTCTTGTATACTCATTCCTTATTCTATACATTCGCTTAACACCACACATCCCTCTTAGCAATAAAATAGAATAGGTAAAATAATAATAGATCAACATATTATAATCACAAGCACAAAACAGAAATATCGTCTGCAGCGATATCGTCCAGCAATTGAGAGAATTTAAACCTATAGAATAAAAGACACAAACATCAATCTGCCTAGCCTTTTCCCAACTATGTCGGCTTCCAATCTATCCGGATTCAGCTGAATACCAGTATCTGACCTCCACAACCTAATCAGTAACTGGGTAATGGAGGTCTACCCGTAACGACTGTCAAAGATCCACGAATGTCTACCGGGACAAACGGCTTAACGTCCTTTCTATATTTAAATTATTATAATTTGACTCAAATGATTTTATATCACTGTAAGCCATTAAGTTTAAAAGTATCTTATTTGATAGTTATCTCAAAATGTACTAGTTTTTTTAACAAAACGGAATGGAAATAATGATGTTTCGAGGGTCGCCTAATTTCTAACCTAATTAAATAGTTTGTTAAATATATCTCGCTTTATATCAAGTTTGTATTCAAGAATATAAATATAGAAATAATCGCACTGAAAAGTCGTATCATTCAAGGTAGATATTTAACCTCGAAAATTCGCACTACAAAAAAATGTCCGTCAATGAACATGCCGAGAATAATGATTAAACTATCTATTTACAAGTCTAATTTACTTACTGGGCCCAATTAAAAGGATTTGTGGACCAGTATTGGTATTGGTACATTACCCACCTCAAAGCCGCTTGTACATAATCGGTACTATGTTATCCCTGCACACGGTATTATACCCGTAAGAGACAGGATCAACGTATCTTGTGCAAGGAATTTAGTCCTGTTTAAGTTTACTTGCAGTAAATAAGCAGGACACGTTCAGTAATTTAAGGCAATTAAAGTTTAATATGTGATTTCTTTACAAACAAGACTCTTTAATCAAATATGTTATCAAATTATAATGCAATTGTTAAAGTGTCAAAAGTTGACAGTTGGAAACGTCACTAATTCAAAAGTAGAACATCATCCACCAACTTTTAAAACAAGCCAACATTTCGATTGCATAACGCCTGCGTCGGATCATTCTATTTTTGAATTAGGATTCACACTCAAACATAGTTCTAGAATTCAATCTTAAAAAACAACATTTTAAATCCTAAAATCAGCAAACGGTTTAAAAAAAAGAACGCGATAACCCAAAAGCAACAAACAAACCGTTCTTCCCAACGCCATAATAATCCGTCCTTCAATTGACACGCGATTCCAAACAGCTGATACACTTTTTCTTCTTCCTACCTAACAACACATTCTAAACACCACCTTGTTGCCTGTTTCGTAAAGCCGTTATTCGTATAGGCACACTGAATTCGAGCGAAAGAGGGAACAAAGGAGACGGGACCACGTGTCTTGACCTATTTGTGTCGTGCGATTGGTGTAGGTCGTGTTTACTATGTCTGGAGAGAGTTTTTAGAAGGTTAGCAGCTTTTTAGGGTTAGAAAAGTTGATAGTGTTTTGTTTTCTTTGCTATTTGTTGGTGATGAAGTGGCATTGTGAAATGGAATAGCGTTTCGTTTGGGAACGTGATTAAAAAATGGTAGGTGTCATTTAGATCAAGAAAAAAGGTGTTGATTACAATTTTGCTGATTTTATTTTGATTAGAGATTTGGATACAAACGTTTTAAATTGGTAATAGAATGAAATTTTCTAAGCAGTTAATGGTGGACAATGTAGGGATGCAAACTACATAAACTTATACAGGGTGTGAGAAAAAAGACGTTTATTTTTTTTAATTTTTGGCCTAGTCTTAATTATATTGAGCGTGAAACCAGATTAATGACCTACTTTGTACCTTTTGATTCATATTCAAAGCCACTTTTACATAGATATGTTTTTTAAAGTAATTAAAAATAATTAATTTTCTCCAATTTTTTGTCCACAGACGAGTCGGGATGCGAGGCTGATATGCTGGAGGGCGCGGAGGTGGGACGGCACTCGCCGCCCCGGCCGCAGCAAGAGCCCATCAACCTCAAGAATGAGGTGAGTCCTCTTTACAGCACGTGCTTTATGTAGAACATAAGATTAAGGGGCAGTGGAGTGAGTTCTTTAAACATAGATGAATAGGCAAACATAACTTGAATTTACTTCGTGAAATTGACCTTTATTTTGTACTAGCTTTTGCCAGCAGCTTCGCCCGCGTGTATGTAGGAATTTAGCCCACGGGAACCGTAAATTTTTCCGGGATAGCTGATATTATGCTATTCCAGACATTGCTTTCAATTTTAAACAACTGTTTAGGCAGCACATACAAATAATTCTGTTTTCGGAGGTATTTCTTTCCGACTTGCTAGACGAAAATTACGATAGCTCGGCTAATATGTACGATATAAATATAATTTATAGCCTATAGCACTCAGGAATAATGTAGCTTTCTATCAGTGAATTTTTTTTTAAAATTGGATCTTCGGTTCCGGAGATTACCCCCTACATTGAAACTTACAAATTTTACCTCTTTATAATATTATTATTAATTATTATTATTTTGTATATAACTTCAATTTACTTCGTGAAATTGAGCTTAGCTGTTACTAGGTTCTTTATGTGGGCAAATCTACTTCATATAACTAAGATTAAGACGAAGTGAAGTGAGTTCTCTAAAGATAGGTTAAACGGGGAAATTGGGTAAAACATCAAAATTACGCCAATCTTAAAAAAAATATTTTCTTGTTACGTATGAGAAAATAGTCTAGCCCATACATTGCCGTGAACATGTGTGTTGAAGGGAGTGAGCTTAGAATAGCACAAAAATAGTGGCAATATTTGTTCTAGGTTACTGAAGTGACATATTGGTGGCATATGGGGGTCTACCATTGACGTACCTATAAAAGAGGTCTTTTCGGCATGCGATTATGACAAAGTAGAGTTCTTTACTAAACTTTTCGTTTAGGACATACATGAAACGGTTTACATCACTGAGGATTACATTATTTACTGCGTACTGAGTACTGAGTGAACAGTGTAGGATGAAATTGGTTACTGAAGTGACATTTTGATATGAACTCGTCATCTTTAGAAACGGGGTGAGTTCTCGGAATTCTTCCTAAACATCTTGTGTTTAGTACATTTCATAGGTGATTTTATGGGATAATATATTGAATATGAAATAAAATAAAAAAACGTTATAAATAAAATTGCACTTAGTAGCAGCCCTATGACTAGGTTAGTAGTGGCTACGTGGGGGCGAGTTGGTGACGCTATACAAATATATTGGCACTTTGGTGAATAAAGATGTATTTGGTATAAAATGTGATGAGGTTTTTTCTACTCATGTTTGCAAACAAACTGTTGAAGCGACTGTTGCTTTAGCCCATATTAAATGGAAATCCATGTCCAAATCCAAAAATCCCCCCCTAATTTATTTTCATTCCGACAGCTCCGAATTCCACTCTCGACTCTAAAAAAACTAAGCTGTCAAGCTCACCACTGCTACTTAACTAACACGTGGCCTTTAAATTGAAAACGCGGACAAAGTTGAGTGCGAATAAACGCGCTCGATCCTCAAGTGGCCGCTCGGCTCACCAAAAAGACGACGACATCCCCTGGCTCAAAAGGTCCTCGCAAAGACTAAACATCCGTCGCTTCGTTAGTGCCTCGCGAAAAAATCGCCATGCGATTCGACTCCGACCAATCTGCTCCGCACTGCCGCAACCTACTTGCCTCAGAATCTATAGTATCGATTAGTGAGCGCTTTTTTACCCACACGCACTCACACACCGCCGCGGCGGGGCCAGCCTTTTTAACAATCTTTTTTTTGTCCACCCTCTCCCCCAAAACCGCCATGTCCATTGCGCGGATGCAAAGACCACCCCTCTCGCCCCACCCCTCATATAGCAGCATTGAAAATGGAATTTCCATGAGTGATGGAGTGTCAAACGGGAAGTGAAAAAACGGAGAAAAAGTACATTATGTTAATTATTGAACGCGTGCTCCGTCCGAGTTTAAATTGAATGTCATGTCATACGCGTCCGTCGCGTCGTCGTGTCGTGGAAACGCACACTTGTACTCTTCTATTCCGTTTCGCGTGTACGGCATAATTTTTAATTTTTACTCTCTGTTCGTGCTTAATTAATAATCGCACATGTCGAAATTCGGACAAGCCGTATATTTTGTATGTAGCAAATTTTGAAACATAACCCGATTGGTAACTTTTGGCCCGTACACGTGGACTTAGCGGACACACATTACTGGCATTTGATCAAAATTGAGCTCTATTACATGATTTTAAAGCCGTTAATGCTAGTTCAGCCGGTTACCCGCTCGATCGCTTCTCGCAACCACAGTTGCAAAGAAAAAGTTGTCAGTTTTGCTTCGTGCAACCGTCGTTGCAAGGCGACGAAGTCTTTTTAATCTAATTTAGTTTCTATACCAAACGCATAGAGTCGTAGTAGTATGTATTTAAACCAAAGACAGATATATTTCTCATAGACGTGTGCCCATACTACCAACATCTCGGTAGAAAAATAACGAAATATCGTCAGTTGTGTTTACGTGAGTGAAGTGACCCCATAGTGTTTTCAAGGAGGTGATAAAATATGTCGTAAGTTTATTATTTTACTGATTTCTGCTGATGTTTATATACTAAATTAATCTGTAACGTGTGTGTTTTTATATTAAAGTAATATTTTTAGGTACATTGTAAGAACACATTTAAAAAATCGTTATTTAAAAACATACTCGCAGTGTCGTAGTCTTGAACTTAATTTTGTACTGCTATATCATCGTAAATACGATGTTTTTCTTAAACATACAATATTAATAATGATGTTTTACTATATTTATTCAATTTAAGGTATTAAGTTGTGTAAATTGTTCTTCAGATTGTAACAGATTGCGAAAATTAAACCGCCCGGTAAGTTTTTACCTACTCAATTTGATATTGCCGCTTTGGTTGCGCGAAGCAATATGTGTTTTGGCTTAGGGTTGGCGGTCGGTGTTTTTTGTTGGTTTATTTTTATTTTATTTATTGGTGAAAGGTGACGAGTAATTTTTTCAAATCTAAGTTAATTAGGTTTTTTATTTTTTAATTATGTTTTCATAATTAATTTTTTTTTTTTTATATTTTAATTATGTTTTTATGTTTTTTTATTAACCTACCACACATCCTACACACATATTACAACACAACTCTTACATACAACGTGTAACAGATTAAACGCAACATCTTAAAATTTTACTAATCATGACAATTTTATTTTTTCTTAAAATTCATAACCTTAATTTTTCGAAGTCGGTTAAAAACTATTTAAAATGTATGCAAAAATAAATAACATAAATAAAATTTGATTTTAAGAAAAAAACATTGATATATTAACACAATGTTGTTCTCTTAATTTAAGCTGTAAGTCGTAGTAGTTGACAACCCTAGCTAAGAATGGCCGCCATCTTTGCCGTTCGGGCGTCAAGTGCTTGATCTCAAGTCCCAGCCAGGTTACGTATGTAGCCGTTTTTATTTAATTTTTTATTAATGTTAATAATACTTTATTTTTGAGATTTATGACGCTTTCGAAACGTCAGGATTTGGCCTATTTATTGTATGAGTAAATATGATTGCTTGGTGGTCTATATTTACAAATTTAAAGATTTAGGTAGGCAATGCAAATTGGCAAAAATATGTGCCGCTTATTTTAATTTATAAATTTGACAAACATTTAAGAAAAACCCATTTAAACTATTATATTCATCTAAGAGTGAAGAAAATGACCTCTATAGAAGTGGTAATATTTTTGTTCTATGTACTTTAGTTTTAATGTAAAGTGGCCTAAATCATACCTAAAAAAAGTTACGATCTTTTACGCAGCCGCGAATTCTGCACCTGGTTTTACATAATATTTTTAATACATTCTTATATGTAAATTGTTTTCAAATACTGTTAAATATGTACAGTGATAAACCTAGTTTAAGAATAAAATAAATAACAATTTACTTATTGATCTTATTTTTTTTAAAACCCCCTATGTTTTACAAAAGTCGCTAAAATGGGTGGTACTCTTAATTTATACACTTGTAAAATATTAATGTAATCATATTTTTAAAATAAAGCGATCACACATTATTTCTTATCTCATGGACTACTCATAACTTTAAAAATATTTGAAGTACTCCACTCGAGGAAGTCATAAATTAAGTTTTAGTAACAGCGGGCAGAACGCGCAGTAAGCGGTCCAAAGTAACTGGCAAAGTAAGGTACCCATTTTTTTTCGCGCAAGCAATCGAGCGGTTACGCCGGTAGCTAGAATGACTTTTATTTTCACTCACTAAGTGCGGGAAGATAGTACACTAGTAATAATCTTTCCTAATAACATTGTCGATTCTTTGGTTCTTGTTTGTTTACTTCACATGACTTCTTCGAACTTTATGCAGAAGGTCGTCTTAAGAGCATATTTGTGTTGTTTTCTTGGATCTTATTAGTTTATTACCCTCTGTATTATTGATGCTTATTGCTTACCTAAAAATAGCCGATTAACATTCGATCCCAACATTACTTAGTATAGTATTGTGGGTTCAGTTTCATTGCTGTCCTAGTCTCGTCACAATGAGCTCGAACTACATTAAAACTAATGTGTGTTATGAAACAATAATACTCATACCGCTTGCTCTGTTTAACTTTTAATGAAATCTACTATCTAAGCGAGCATTGCAAAAAGACCGGACAAAGCACTTATTCACCGGACGACACGAACTATCCGGACAGTCGCATTGCTAATGGAAAATCCCGAAAAAATATTGGCGGTGAAAAAAATAGTTTAAAAAAATCGTCGAGCACATTTGAATGAAAATTGGGTGGCGAAGGGGAGGCGCGCGCGGCCGCCGATCGCCTATTATTATTATTATTACTTGCATTATATCTGCATTTTTTTCACGCACACAGACGCAGGCGCGCACGCCATTTTTATTTTTTACTTCCTTTTTCTTTTTTTCGGGAAATCGACGGGGGCGCGGCGCCCCCACACATGGGCCGAGCTCGGAGCCGGTGCTCACCAGAATCGAACTATGCGATGTCTACAAGTGGACGAACATTTAAATTGGCTCTCATCAAATATTGACTGCGTGTAGTTTTTTCATTAACCATTCGGCTTTTTGTGAGGTACGCTCGCGGCCACGTCGGTTGCCGTTCAATTTGTATCCACTTCCTTTGACCAGCTCCAGGAGTGTACCATAAGTTGTTTTTCAGCCTCAATTAATAATTTTGTAGTGCATAAGTCCTCCACGATCAGTTGACTTGTATGAAGCTTGCATGATTTGCTTTCACATAATATTATTTTTGATAGCTACAAAATATTGAGTCATACCTAATATTATCTAAACATGATTTCTCAAAAATGTGATAACAATGACATAATATAATATATCCCCAAACACACAATTACAAAAGAACAACTGCATATTGTAACACTACCTACTAACACCGTGTCGACGTAATTAATCATTCGTGTGATTTGGTGGCACACACGAATACTCCATGTCGCTTTTATCCAAATGTTTTAATAAATTCGCAACAGGTTGGGAGTGCTTGATAAGAAAACATGAATAGTTTGAATTTGGCTCTTAGATATTTCCAGTTCAGTTACTTACACTCTTAACTTGATTCGGTGAACTCACTTTATTTTAGAACTCGCCAACTCCAAGAAATCCTCCTCTTTCTTATCTTCATTAAACACTGACCTAACCTGACCTTTCGGAAGGAAAACATCGTGAGGATACCGGCCATGTCTGAAAGATATTTCTCAACAGCATGTGAAGCTAAGTCTGAGGCGCAGCATAAAACTCTGACTCTAGTCACTAACTAGAAGAAGAACACTGGCCTATTTTTTTCAACATGTTGGTAAACCCCAAGAAAGTGTCTCAAATGTACTGTCTTCAACGCTCCTCGTAAGAAAATCTTAAAGCTTAGCATTATCTACATCAACTTCCATGGATCCATCTTCTTCATTCTTACGTTATCGCCCAGTTGCCAAGGTCTGCATCAAACAAAAAATCATCCTTCGTTCTTTCGGACGCTTGGTAGGTAGTTTCTTTTTGAACCATTTTACATTGACCCCTCGACGCCGCCGTCTGGCCTCACTATTTGAGCCGGAAACTTTTCTATACGATTGATGATAAATATTATAACACTCTGATGTAACTACTTATAGACTACTAATGTGTAGTATTTATTGTGTTGCCATCCTTATGGCTAAGACTTCAAAAAAAAGTTTGTATCTTTGTAAATCTTAAAGCGAGATAGGTTGATATCAAATTCTAATCACGTTAAGTACCATACTTAAAGATGTAACTTGAGAAAACTTATAAATAACTTATAAAAATTATAATAAGACACAAAATAATGCATGTCCCACGTAGAACAACGGACGGCGCTGCAGTCAAGCGAATTTATTATCATTAAAAAATGCAAAAAATCATAATTAAAGGGGTGACTGTGGGGTGCATCCCATTTTTTATTTTAATTGGCTTGTAAATTACAAAAGTTATAGTGAAAATGTTGAGACCGTTTTTTCGGTATCATTATGCGGTTTTAAATTTTGTCGTTTACCCAAGGTGAAATGTATTACTATGGAAATAAGTTGCGCCTGATTAAATAAGTTATGAGGAGGTTCCGAAAGTCGTTCGGCAAGTTATCTTGTTTTTGTTTACGGTTCCTTAATTATTGGGACTAGTTTATGAGTATTATTGGCTCTTGTGTGATGCTGTTTGGCTTGTCAAATCGTTGTTTACTTTACCATCAACAAAATATTATAGAGATCGGAAAAAGTCAGAGCTACCATAAACAGGGATAAGTCGACTATCATTATTAAGCAGAAAATTTTATAACATTTTGTGTGTTGTAGCGATAAATATAAACTTGAGGAAACCAGCATGTCTGAGAGATATTTCTCAACAGCATGTGAAGCTAAGTCAGAGGCCCATGGGCAGCATAAAAATTCTGACACCAGGTTAGTCACTAAGCACACGAAAAGAAAAAGAAGAACTTAACTTAAATTGACGTTTAAAATCAGATCTCTGAATACGGCTTTAAAACCCAAGTTTTTAGCATCTATTCTACTTCAGATGGCCGGACCGACTGATTAGAATTACCACATCCTCAAAACACAGCAAAGATCGTAATTAAAAAGTTTTCTTACTGCGTTTGCATCTGTGACTTGATTTTCCGAAGACAATAAAGGCGCGTAAGAAAAAAGAAATTTAGAAATGGAACAAAACGCATTTTTTTTCAAATAAAGCTGTCACATCATGAAGAGGAACGTGCTAACTATAATACAGAGAAATTGCTCACATGTGATGTACAAAAAAAACAAAGTCGAATTAATTTCATTACATTCGAAAATTGATCTGAATTGCAGGAAAAGAATAATCACTTTGAAGATTTAATCTGCTATGAAACGATCATAACATCGGTAGATTTAAAGCATACACTCCTTCGTTAGTAAAAGATTTAGCCATTCGAACGAAACAGTGAACTAAAATTTATTAGTACCCAGGTTCCTTTCAGCTTAGTGATTTACAACTCAAGCGCAAGTGAAATGTTTTTTCTTCGGGCCACAAGCTCAACAAACAACATTAGATTATGCAGCACTTCTCACGTCATAAAATAATATCCTACGCATAAACCCAACGGTTTCTCACAAAATGGTTATCCAGAAACTTTGCAAAAGATCCCACCATCCAACAGACACGAAACAAAACGCTATAGCAAAAGGAATAAAGTTCAAAATTGCATCAAAATTAATATTGACAGCGGTAAATACGGTGTAGCGCCTCCGAAGCTAGGGTTGCTACAAATATAAATCTCGGCGTCGCAGCCGCGGCCAGGGCTACCACGGAGGACGGACGTGATTGATCAAAGTCGTTTGTCAGGCTCGCGTCGCGACTGTTGGTAGCCCTGTGCAATTAGCACATGATTCTGGGCGTCTAATGCACGAATTTGGTTTTAATTATGGAATGCTGTTGCATGGCATCTGTGCGTTCTGTTATTCGAACTTTAAATGCTATTTGATTGTGGTTTTAACGTAAATTAATAGGATTTAAATTGGCTTGTGCAATTTTGGTATTCTTTGATTTTAAGATGGTATGTTGTTGAGGTTTGGTCCTTATGAGTGACCCTATCGATCGATGCTATAAGAATACGGGATGTTTTTTTTTTATAATAGGGCAGATGCATGTAATTTTTCATTTTTTAGTTACATTTATATTATGAATATTATCTTTTTATACTGGGTGGCGCAAAAGTACTGGCACTAAAGAAAATACTTTTTTTTTTTATATATGACATTTTCTGTCATTCTGTTGTTGAAAATTGTGTAGTGAACAAATGTAAAATACACTGAAAATAAACATGGACCGTTTTACTCCCCAAGAACGTGGAATAATTGTGTCAATGTTCTTACGGAATAATTCATCAGTGATAAGAACACAACGTGAATTTCGTCGACGATTTCCCCACCGTCCGGCACCGATTGGTCGCACAATTCGACGCTTTGCCACACGCCTTGAAGCAACTGGCTCAACATTGGATAGACCTAAGTCTGGGAGACCAAGAACAGGCCGTTCAGCTGAAAATATCGATGCTGTGCGCGAAGATGTGGAAGAGTGTCCAGAAACATCAACGAGGCGACGTGCCACGCAATTGGGCATTTCCAGACGGACCCTGCAGCGTATTTTGGTGAAAGACTTAAAGATGTTCCCGTATAAAACTCAAATGACTCATCAGCTGCTGCCTGCTGACCACCGAGCTCGTCTGGATTACTGCCAGCGCGTCATAAACCTCAACCTTGAAGAGGATGATTTTCCTTCAAAATTGGTTATGAGTGACGAAGCGCATTTCCATCTCTCAGGGCATGTCAATAAGCAGAATACTCGGTTCTGGGGCACTGATAATCCGCGCATTATTCAAGAAACACCTCTACACCCACTAAAAGTTACTGTATGGTGTGGCATCTGTGTTGACAGAGTGATCGGACCCTATTTTTTCGAAGACGCTGGAGGCAATGCGATTACTGTCACTGGAGAACGCTACAGAACCATGTTACGTGAGTTTTTGATACCCAGTTTGGACGAATTGGGGCTGGAGCACATCTGGTTTCAACAAGACGGCGCTACGGCACACACAGCGCGCGACACTATGGACTTAGTGAGGGACGCTTTTCCAGGCCGAGTTATCTCTCGTTTTGGCGATTTGCCTTGGCCTGCAAGATCACCCGATCTGACCAGTCCAGACTTCTTTCTTTGGGGTTTTTTGAAATCTCGGGTGTATGTGAACAAGCCACAGACTCTCGCAGCTCTAAAAGAAAACATTCGTCAAGAAATAACGAACATATCGCAGGAAGTGTTACGGCAAGTTATGCAAAATGTCATAAATAGGGCTCAAATGTGTATCAACTCTGGAGGTCACCATTTAAAAGACATCATCTTTAAATCCTAATGGTACGAAATTTAATGGCACAAATATACATTTAAAAAAATCTAAATCTAGTTTTCTAATTTAGAAAAAATGTTATAGCTGAACCAAATAGGGTCTTTACTTTTGCGCCACCCAGTATATAAAAGAGAAGAGATAATGTAGTAGTAGTACCATCACCTTATATATCATGCTCGCCCTTCTCTATGGTCCCCGTAACATAAATATGTCACAATTAATATATTTAAAAATTACTTTTAAAATTGTACCGAGCCTGAGGAAAATCATGGAAGTTTTCGTTAACTGCTTCGATATAATTTGTCGTTAATTATTAATTTGTATGCTTATTCAAACGGACTAACAATAAAATGTTTAATAAGCTGTATAAATAAGTCATTACCTACGTAAAGCAGTTAAATCGTGATCTTTTAAAATGCAATCTATTTAATTTTTATGACTATTTACTCTGTACTTACAGATATCAATATGACAAGTTTATTTCTTTGTACTTTTAATAATCAATAATTGTTTATTAATTCCTTCATCCATTTTTTAGTTGACTTCCCAAGTCCCCAAATAGGACTGAATATTCGTTCATCTTACCTAAAAGCGATTAACCTCTCAAACGTCGTATGAACCCCATAGGTTCATAAAAGAATTCTCTCGAGACAACAATGAATATAACTGTAAAAATCGTTGAGCTCTTATAAGCAAACGGCTTCTAATAGGCAAACACCTAACGAGTTGAACGCATTGTACAACGTTTTCGATAATAGTATAGATCTACTTATTATTGTAATCTAATTTAGTCCTAGGTCCTAAATACTTATTTGAAGGGGCCGAAGCCTGCCACCCGGATTGTCCGAAAGGGTTACCGCTACCCCAGAACATAAAGGGCTAAGGAAGGAACATGGATGGGTTTTAGTCAGTAAGAGTCTGACACTGCCTTCCGCTCCACCCAGAGCGGGAGGAGTCATTTGATTATTTTCCACCCATAAAAAAGAAAAAAAAACAAATATTTTTAAAGATATTCTGTCGTTCTAAGAGACTCGTTAGTCTGGTGGCCACGAGCGCTACTGCGGAGCACATGAGATCCTGGGTTCGATTCTCGGGTTGGACAAAGTGGTAACGGGTTTTTCCATCTGAAATTTCTCAGTAGCAATCAAAAGCCTGGATTTGTGCCCGGTTGATGACAATAATCTCGCTCCTTATTAGTTGGTTGCTCTCAAAAAACAGATAAAGAGGTTGCTCTCTATATCCATATATTCCAAGTTTCGATTTTCCTTGCAAGAAAAGATTGGAAAAGTTGTCCAGTGCAGCACGGTTTCATACAGCCTTCTACGAATGGTAATGAGTCCATAATCAACAAATTGCCATCTACACAAGAAACAACACGTTTGGAATCTTTTCCATTGTGTCGGCTGGAGAGATGCATCAGTTCACCTGATCTCCAACATTATCCTATCCTACGTGAGATAATATAACAAAACATCACGGCAGCCCTGAAAGGTTAAGCAGATATAGCACACCACATTTAACCAGTTATGTTTAAGTCCCATGTAGTACGAATACCTCCAAAATTTGGAAAATTTTACTTTAAAAAAATTTAAAAAAATTTAATGGAGATGTGTCGATATCTAGGTATCTATCTAAAATAGCCCATAGAGTTGTCTACTTCCTTTTCTTTACACTATGGTTATAAAATTTATTCTGGATGCATTGAAAACTAGTTTCTCTATTACATGATATCGTCAATACTGGCTAACCTATATTTGGCGACTGTGTAAGTCCGAGGCTATTTTTAGCTCAAAAAATCAATCTGCCTAGCCTTTTCGGCTTCCAACCGGATGCAGCTGAATACCAGTATTTTACATGGAGTGACTGCCTATCTGACTTCCACAACCCAGTAACGGAGCAATACAATACCCCTTGGTAAGACTGGCTGTCAGATTTTGGGCTTCTGACGAACTGTACCGACTGCCAACGGCTTAACGCGCTTTTCAAGGCACGGAGGAGTCTCGAAATGTGTCGGTACAATATATGGATGGATAATTTCCACCTTCCAAAGAAACAGGCCACGTACTACTGAGAGACCGGGATGCTAAAGACGATACGCACATTATAAAAACATTACAAAAATACCAAAGAGCGGATAATTCACGGAACTTTTACGATCTTAATAACAGAAATCCAATTAACTAAGTATGAATATTCAAAACAGTTTACGACAGCCACGCATCGATCAAATAATAGTACAATAGTATTAATTTTATGTTGTATCTTACGCCTATGGGATCTGATGCAAAGCGCGCGTATATATGCACGCGTACGTGCGCCCTCACGCTTAATAATGCGCGAAGAAAAAAAATACGCAATAAACATTTAAAAAGGGAGATGTCCTAACATTACATATGAATTAAAATGCGAAATCACGTACATTACAACCTGTTTCGATACTCTTTTTTTCAATACACTTATAAATTCGAACAACGGAACGAGTGGAGTGTCTCGATTGTATTATTTTTTTTATTTGTAATTGTTTTTTTATCACGTTTGCTGGAGTAACTGTTCAGGATATTGCGTTTTGTATCATCAGTTTTTTAATTAAATTTGCTAAAAATGTGTTTTTGTGAGTTGAATTAAGTTATGAAGTTACATTGGAGACTCGTTTATTTGAAATCGCATGTGATGATTTTTATTATTGAACATGTTTACTGTTTAGGAGTCTCTATTGCCTTTTGTCCCGTAGTAATGTGGGCGGTCTGCATTAAAATTAATGGAAACACTGCTTAATGGTTGGTTCTAATCCTGTATTTATTTAAAATTTTCATTTGAATCCATCGTTTCTGATAAAAGAGATAGCGTTGCTTTTATTTGCCTTATATTTTCGTTGTTTATATATATATATTTTATACCTAAAACATATTTTTCAAGATTCCCATTTATATACCCAACTAACAAAGTAACAAAGCATTCACACATAATTCTCATTCAGAAAAATCTAAAACCTCCAACTACTGAAACGTCTAACTCGATAAACATCAAACGATATCTCTCAAAACAACTCCACACGCCACAAACATTCTATTACATTCACAAAAGAGATAAATTGCAAAGTCTATTAAACAAAAATAATAGTGTTGCAATCATCAATTTATTCAGCAATAGGACATCTCCCATCGCAACTCGGAGACTGGCCAGAAACAATACACTTCACCTATCGCACCCAACAAAGAACCTATTAACAATATGAGTAATGCACAACTTAGATCGAGTGGCTATCTGATATATGAAACCATGCGAACAGACGGGCGGTAAGCCACGACGACATAAACGCGCAAAATAAATACGAAGGAAATCCTTGCCACAGAAAATCAGACTTTATTGTGCCATCTAGGGTCGTAAGTGGGGTGGATAAAGAATGTAATGAATTGCACACCTCTAAAAAAATTAAACTAAAATAAAAGTAATCTTCGATTTACTTAATTGAAACCGTGAATCATAAACGTTCGTTAACAAAAATTTCTGACAGCCGATTACTAATTAATAATTGTGTTTGAGTATTTAATTCGATTATTATTAAAATAAAACGACTGTGAAATTGTTTTAGAACCAGAAATTGTGTGAAATATTTTACATTTATATCGGTTTTAAATTAATAAAAAGTTAACCTCGAATTCCACGATATGGTGAAAATTTTTAAATACGTGTAATCAGATCGTTAGAAAAATACATAAAACTAAATAACTTCCTCGCTCAATTAAGAATTCGGATATACCACGATTGATTAAAATATGTGATATTAATTAACTTTGATATTTTTTTCAAATGTAACCGTTTGAAACGCAGCGTTTTGCCCGCTCGTCTGCAACTACCCGCTCTCCACCCATCCTCTGAAAATGGAGCGACCGATAAAAAAGGTAACGAATTATAAAAAAGCGGAGGCGCACAATCGCGAGCGCGGACGTGTGGGCGGTGGGCGAAATGAAATGAAATAATGAAAAAAATGGACAAAAAGCAGTACAAACATGCATTGTCCTCGCCACCACCCCCCCTTAATGAGTGGGTGCGGGGAAGCGGCCTCCCCTGTACGCGCAACGTGTGTCTGAAGTGGCTGATTATCACCTGATTCCATCTGCGTCAATTGTTGTCCGCTAAATAGGTCGCGTTGTTTGTGGTACCTACTGATTACAGACGAGGACTTGTGTGGGTACAACCCTATTATACCCATGGACGGGCTAGATTTGCTTAGCCAACTAAGTTTTTGTGGAGTTCTTAGATGGGTCGCAACTTTTCGGCTGCAATCTACTGTTTGGTTTAAAATTATATTGACACAGCCATACCTATGTGGTGATTAGGTTTTTAGTTATCCTTTCTCTTAAGATACGCTTTTAGTACAGAATGTAACACGCGTACGTGTACGTGTGCACGAACTTCAAAAAGTTTTTAAAGTTCCAATATATTGGCCTGAATAACTTTGTTCTTGTATTTAATTTTCCGCTTTGGCTTCTGAGTAAAACTTATTAAATCCTTGAAACAAAGAACAAGCGCAGTATTATCACATCACGGTCGCTTGTAACTTAATATTGCCCCTCCCAAAGTTTTCTTCTCACCCGATTGGTCTCACAGGAAAAAAATCCCAATTTGCGAACATATTAACCATCAAAAACAGCGTCCGAAATTAATTTGTTTATGCGAAACAAAGGTGGGTGCCGGGCGCATGCACCCGCGTCACCCACTCCCCGAAAAAAAAGAAAAAAAAATAGGAAAAATGGGGGGAACGCGGGGTTCCCACACCCCTCCCGCGGCGCGATCGGCATCAGACTTCTTTTTTTAATCGCGTCGCATTCAGCATGGTCGTTTTTGGTAAGCACACACTGCGCATTGCCTATTTTCCAATTTAGATTGCTTTGTATTACCGGTTGAGCGATGCGCAATAGTTTTTGAGGCTCGTGACACGTGAGTGCAGGAAATTAAATTTCTGTGTAGAATAAAAACAAAAGGGACCGGGTTTGAGGGTACGTGGGCTTCATCTCGTGACGAATGGTCTCGGTAAGAGAAACTTTTGCTTGTTCTTCAATCCATTTTCGCCCTTTCACATTACCTTCGTCGACCTACTTTCACCAACAGTCATTTATACGTCTTCTTAAAATTTTTCACAAAGTTGTTCTCACACCTACTTAGACAAAAAATAATTCTTCTCATATTTTATCTAAACACAAATCTTAAATACACTGTACAACCTAAAACTAAAAATAATATGTATATTATGTACAAGTAGTAAATAAAAAGGGAAGAGCTCATAGGGTCAAAAAATTCATCCCCGTCGCTGTAATATACAATAATAAAAAATAATTGTCTAAGGAGTCTCTAAACATGGCCGTGTCCAAATGTGTATAAGAAGCCCAAGTAATGAATGAATTCCACTATTATTACTTGTGCGTTTTGTTAAAACACTATTAACCAGGTCTGAATTTTTTCTGTTCTACGCAAGGAATGGTTATGAAACTCTTTGTCAAAAACAAACGAAAACTCATGACAAGTTTTTATGACACTACGTTCGCCTTAGAAACGACGCTTATAAAACTATTATTAAAAAATATGTATAATTATTATCGGTTTCCTAAAGGAAGCTGCGCCAAGCTACGGACTAATTCGGGATCTCCAAGGCATCAGAGGAGCTCTGGATCTTAGATTAACCACACTTTAAGCAAGACGGTTAAAAAACAAAAATCTAACCAGTATAAAGAGTGAAAAATAATTGTAACTTCTTATTTCTAAACGATATCTAGTTTAACCACTAATTAAACAAACAACTAACACGGCTTAATTGCAAAATGCCTTTAATTGGCCGACTCTTACCCCGTTCCAGTTAAACTTCGGCATAAGATTTCAAAACTATCATTCACGGATCAATTATAACAGTATTAAAATTAAATATAATTAACGACTTACCAGGCTGTAGACTAATAATTCAGTATCAAAATTCCTTGATAATTAGCGCGCTAAAGCAATAAATATTGCCAAGACGATTATTAACCGGCGAGTACTAATCACAAGAAGTTTATAGTGACACCCTGTAGACTAGAGACGTGGCTCAAATGATAGGGGGGGGTTTAATTGTGGTGGAAAAATGCGTTATGAGTTCGAGATGGCGACGGGATGCAAATGTTGTCTGTGTAAGACAACTATAGAATTTCTAGGTGGCATTTAACCTCTCAAATGTAAAGAAAAATTCTCTCGAAACGAGCTCGATCTCTAATAAGCAAACGGCTTCTAATAGGCGAACATATAATGGGTTAACAAATCAAATAGTTTTACATTTTAATAAACTGGACCTTTTATTTAAGTCATCTGCCAACTTAACTCCTATGGATCAGACTGTATAACAAAACTTGTAGTATTTCTTTAAAAATAATAAAAACGAAATAACAACATAGTTTCTAATAATAATATACAATAGAAGAGGCTCTATAGTCCATTGAAAACGAAACAACTTATTGCTTAAAATTATCTTACGTACGCGACATAAAACCAGTTTAAGGCAATAAAGTTCTAAGTCCAAAGCTATCCCAAAAGCACTTACTACGCCTCAAGCAACGCCAGTTTTCTGCACCCTTCCATATAATTAAAATACACTACTTTGTATAATTAGAGAGTACAAAGAAATAGTTTCTTTAAAGATAATATCACTAAGAACAAAGTAGCATGAAGTTATTAATGATATGAAAGTGCCCTATAAGTGTGGGCTATTGAAATTAACAGGACGTATCAGATTGGAGATACGACAGTTTAGAATTGAGATATTTGGACATAATTACGTTAAAAACCGTAAGTAAAGAGAACACGCAATATGGAAAGCGGAAATCTACTCTCTCTCTCTAATGGTTAATACAATAGTAATTGTTATTTGTAGCAACAATCGTACCGATTTTACTAATTTTTAAATATCAACGCAAATAACTAAGTAATTTATTTTATTGATCGTTTTATGCATGTAGTTTTTACTTATAAGTAACTGATCTTCTTCTTTTCGTGTAGTTAGCGACTAACCTGGTGTCAGAGTTTTCATGCTGCCCGTGGGCCTCTGACTTAGCTCCACATACTGTTGAGTATATCTCTCAGACATGCTGGTTTCTTCACGCTGCTCCTACTGGTAGCCTAACTTCAAAGTGTTTCAAACATTTCTCTTTGTGAGAAAAGCTACGGGCAATCCTTTCGAAAAGCGTCTAAATCGTCACACAAATGTGACCTAGGCGTGCTTAGGTGGCGACGAATAATGAAATAGCCTGGAAATGTCTGCTACTAAACATGACAAAGTGCGTTGGAAAAGGACGACTGACGAAATCTGTAGAACGAGAATTATTTTCATCATTCGTGCATCTTTCGCTTATGAATGGTATAAAAACATAATAGCATAATCAGCCTACAGTCCCACTGCTGGGACGCAGGCCTCCTCTCTCCGAGAGGAAGTGGGCCACGGGGCCCAGTGCGGGTTTGTAGATGTCAAATATCTTCGAATTTTTGGTTCTCGGATATGCCGGTTTCCTCACAATGTTTTCCTTCACCGTTTTAAGAGCAATGGTGCTGAAATTATTTGCATAAAGTAAAGCACCTGTCGGGGCTTGAAACTACAATTCCTAAGTCGGGTTTGTTACCAATGGGCCACCACTGCCCTAAGTCGTGGACTCGTTGCCCTTACCCATGGGATGACTTATACAAACTGTAAGCTGATTAAGCTAAAGTATAGGTAAGTGTAAATACGTGCAGAAAAGGAGCGAAAAAGATGGAGTATAGTGTGAGGATGCTCAAAGAAAAAAAGAGTGTTCGATTATCTTCGCATTTAAAAACCATGAAACAGAGTAGTTAGAGAAAGCAACGTTATGCTGACCCACAATAAGTAAGTATCCACCAAGGAGTCCGAAAATGTCCATGTGTGACGGATTGTCGATTGAAGGATGCCATTTTTTACAACAGCTCCTTTAAAACAAATGCAATGAAAACAAATAAATATCTGTATGAATTCTTACTTGACACAATTCAAATTTTGGCAGAATTGCTGGATATAAATATAGCTAGAGATGCAAAAATTTAAAAAATCTGTACGCGAATTCCCAATCGGCTTGTATGAAACATTCTTAAAGGGCCGGATGGGTAAGTGTACGTTTACGAGGGATATAAATGTGTATCATTAATCAACGTAATTAGATCATTGCCGGGATCGTGTTGCCTCCCGACCGTCCCCGACCAGCCCCGAAGCCGACCGAGAAACTATCTTACGGTGTTCTTTTTTCAAATAAATCGGGTTCGGGTGCTTATCTTTTGATTATGAGGATAATGAAGTCGAATTTTGAATGTGGAATGAGATAACAATGTTATTTAGTGACCTTTTTTTGTAGTTGGCAACTTATATTCTGGTTTAGTGCGCGGGTTTCGCCAGGACGTGTTGACGTGAACAAAACCTATGATTCTGTTTCAATCTATTCGGAATACAGCTTACCCCACGACAATTCGTTTATATCACTACTTGCAAAAAACAGTGACAGGCAGTTTTACAACATTATCAATATACACTAAGTTGATTAAATACTTATTGTTGAAGTTAACTCGAAAACAGGCCGAGCAAAGTTAATAAAATTAGTACTTATGGGACCACCGTGCGAGCTTCTTCTTACACGTGGAAAAAAAAAATCAAAATCGGTACCTACACATAATTATTTTGATGAAAAAATGCTATGATCATCGATTATTTTATTAAATACATATTATAGTAGTTAACTCAAAAACAAGCCCAGAAAAGTTAATAACATTAATATGACACCACCGCGCGAGCTTCTTCTGACAAATGAAAAAAAAAAAAGAATTTTCAAAATCCGTACACATTTGATGAAAAAATTGTATGTTCGTCGATATTTTTTTAATAAAAATACATTCAAGCGAACAAAGAACCTTCTTATTTGAAGTCTATTAAAACTACTGTCTATATTCTAAGAATAATCACTTAATAAGTTTCCTCTTAGTGCTTAATGAAGCAATTATGTGAAAGAAGCTATGGAAAAACTTAAAACAAGTTTTACGACAAAGAGAAAGACGTTTTGTGTGAAAATGATACTGCATTGTTTATTGAAACAGTTTGAGCTGTTGAGATAAAAAAATCAAAGTAAAATTTAATTCATGGGCAAAATTTTAAAGAGTCATTGTACTCATAATTATGAACAACTTTTACTATGGGAACAAACCAGAAATCGCGAAAAAAAAAAACTGTCAACATGTAGGGAACAGCTGATTACAGATTTGTTCCCATAGTCAAAGTTGTTCATAATGATAAGTCCCCCTAAAAATAATGCCCATGAATTCAATTTCACCCTGTATAGTAAAGGAACTTCTGCCTGTGACATCTTTCGCGTAGAATAGCGGATGTCTTCGACGTTCAACAATCTATGTGCCAAATTCAGTTCAATTCATTCACTGGTTTCAGCTTTCTGTTGATAGATCAGTCAATCAGTCCTGGTTACTTTTTATAAATACAGAGTAATTAACAAAGTAAGCAGCATTTTGGCACTTCACAAAATTTTTGTATTTCGAAAAGTGTCGTAACTGATTTTTCTGGTCTTACTTCGAAATCTGCCTAGCCTTTTCCTATATGTTGGAATCGGCTAACAATCTAAACAGATGCAGCTGTATTCCAGTATGTTTTAATGAAACGGCTACCTATATGTCCACTACTATCAAAATATCACCCAACGTGCATCAATCCAAAATCACAAAAGTATCGATAAAATGTGTCTTGAACATCACTAATAGACCCTTCACGTTGCTGTTTTTGTGCTGGTCTAAGACACATTTTCATTATGTCATTGTTTTCAATACATCTGTTCCATACCGTATCTTATTCAAGCTTTCTCAATAACAATATCAATGAATGAATTATTGTTCTACTCGAGTGAATGCAAGTAAAAGATAGATAGATACATAATTACATTCAGGACAGCATTAGAACTGCTTTACTTTCCGTATCTTGCGTAATTATTTCTGTTCGTAATACAACTATTTCGTACTATAATATTCATGTTGATTTACTTTTAAGTTCTTATTAAACATGGAATCTTAAAACTTATCGAACACTTGTAAAACAGAACTGATTTTCCTTCTTCACTATCGACAGATTCGGAAGTGTTTATCGACTAAATCACATCACTAAAGCACTAATTCAACTGAATAAGTAAATTTTATATCGAATAATTAACTCAAAACGCTTTTTCCGCGTTCCTAAGTAATTTTATCCGATCTAAAACTACCACATAATTGGAACACCTATGATTTATTATCAGTTAATTTTATGATAATCAGACTATGAATAATCTGCGCCGGAGCCGTATTCTGTTACCGTTTTAGTCGGTCGTTAATCGAGTTACGTTTATCGATGATTATTATGTTGCTTGTCATTTGTGTTGTATGTAAATTTTTTATCGATAATAAGTGTCACTCGTCGTTAATTTTGTTGTGATGAAGATGTTATCAAATAATTATGACATTGTGTCATAATTATTTGATAACATCTTATGATACGACAACGAAACTAGGTAGACTTTTGAATGTTACTTTGTAAATATACTTTAATACTTTACGATAAGACTAAGTTTAAAAAAATAATGTGCGGGTAAGTACTCGAGTAGCATCAACATTAACTTATGTGAACTACGCGTCACACTGACGTCATGTAAGATTCTGCATCGCGCAAGCAATGTTTACCGCGCGTAAATATTATAAATACAACATCCCAGCATTAATCGTCGGGCAGTACCTAGCCCACGAGACACAACACACGTCTGCTCGGAGGCTCCTCCATTTTCTATGGAGGATGAGTGAACTTTACACCCTGTTCCTCATACCTCTGCCTCAATAGCTACACCTCTGCCATATCTTTCGAGGATTACAGGTGTGATGTTTTGTGGTCTTTATTTTTTAAGCCTTTTTTTTTTTAGTGTGGGCAATCGTGGGCAATCATCAAATGACTCCTCCCGCTGAAGGGAGTGTCAGAATCTTACTGACTAAAACCCATCCATGTTCCTGCCTTAGCCCTTTATGTTCCGGGGTAGCGGTAACCCTTTCGGACAAGCTTCTAAGCCTGACATTTCCATTTGCAGAGAGGGGAAACTACTTGGATTATTACTGATTATTGTAGCTGTTTTCCATTATACTGTGAGTGAATGCACAAATGCGCCTTAGGGCTCAGAGAAATCCAAGCTTTTAATAAATTATCTTTCTAACAGTCGAAGGGAAAGTGTCATAAATAGGATTATGTCCGTATAAAATCGTAAACATCATCATGTATGTACGGTCAGGCATAAAAACAGAGAAAACAAGATGCTGACAAAAGGCTTCATTATTATTTTATTTATTACTGGCACATAATGAAGAGATCGATTTTCAATTGTTCCATCTCTTTTTGTGTTGTAAGGGTGATCGTACATATGACGGAGGGTCGCGTCACGTATTGTTGGTCGAGTTACACCATCGCGCAAAAAGACTATAAAACATTCCTTACACACTTTTCAGCGAGATAGTCCAAAAGGGTTACCGCTACCCCGGAACATAAAGGGCCAAGGAAGGAACATGGATGGGTTTTAGTCAGTAAAAGTCTTCCGCTCCACGCACAGCGGGAGAAGTCATTTTACGCCCGGCGCATCTTTAATACTAAATAACATCATTATTTTTAATATCTTGAACCTTAGACTAAAGGCTGGCTTTTCAAACGCCTGATGACTTTTTTGAAGAATAAAAATGGCGGTTTGACATATTTTCTTTGCAAAAGCTGTCACACTTCCATCTTTATTCCTCCAATAAAACTTATTCGACTATTGAACAAATCATCACTTACATAAATAAATACCACAAAGATACTAGTGATGTTCTACAACATCCGGTAACGTAATGCAAATCCTTAAATAGTATAAATAATGTAACGTATTGACTACCCTGTCAAATATCCAATTTCGATTCATAAAACAACACCTTAAGCTGGACTCAAAACAGTTGGAATTACTCTTACAAATTGTTTATTGTTGTCATACTTTCCTTTGCTTTTAGTAAAAAGTTGTTATTTCGTCATTACAAACAGACACTTCCCACCTATTGTTCTTAGCGTGATTTTACATAGCCTATAGCCTTCCTAGATAAATGGAGTATCCAACATAAAAAGAATTTTTCAATTCGGACCAGTAGTTTCGGAGATTAGCGCGTTCAAACAAACAAACTCTTCAGCTTTATAAAATTAGTATAGATTTGTAACTGAAATCAAGATGCATAGTCTCATTCTGATGATGACGTAACATTTCTCAGCATCTCCTCTAAACTCGACTAATATTTCATACAATATAATTACAAGTCCAAATAAATTAAATCAAGCAATAAAATATAATTGTTATCAAAATACTATCTACAGTAATATTGTTTAGGATACAATCTGAGAGTAGCGGAGCGGAAGCCATAACTAACTATATTCACAAAGCAGCTCACACGGTGTTTATCTTAATTATATACTGATCATACGTTTATATATTGCACTCTGTGACATCATAATTAGAGAGCTTCTTTTAAGACTAGGTTGTTATAAATTATTTATTTTGGTACTTATTTTTTTTAGGTTAGGTCAGACTTAAATAAAGAACATTGCCCATGCTTCGTTACGCTCGTAAGTGACATGTTTTTTTTTTTGGTAATGGTATCTCGCAGTTCAACCATAGGGTTGTCTACTGCTTCACCGGGCTGTCTGTGGATGCCACAAAAGAATTGTAGCCTCCAGCCAGGGCTTATCAAAACTTACAAACTAAGTGACTACACGCTAAGGGTGCCCACTGTGGGATTCGGACTTAGGGCGTCGCTGGGGGAAGACAGCAAGGGACAAGCTGGATCGGGCGTATGACATGGTTCCTTAAAAATCAACATATATTAACTACAAATTATTTCAATTTTCATTTTTATATGTGAATAATTTTTTCACACTGCTGTTACTAGACTATTGTGATGAGTTTCAAATGTTTACACATTTAAGAAAAACTTTTTATCTCTTAATGAATACCTATGAACTTATGAACTGAACCCACCCAAGTCAAGTCAAGTGGTGTTTTAGGTGTTTTAATAAATCGGGTATTTTACGGTATCAATGACGAAATTCGTATCAGGATCGGATTGTTATAAATTGCCATCATGTAGGTACCAAAAAACACCAGACTCAACAGTCATTTGTTTTTAATAAGAACGCTACCAATTTTAAGTAAGACTAAAATCGTTGAGTTTAAAAATGGAACAAGATTTTTAAAGAAAATCATAAACATTTACGGCGATTTATTTTTGTCCTAACCTTTTTTTTTTAAATATTCTGCATTTAATATCAATACTAGTACTTACTTACGACTATTTGATGGCAGGAATCGACGTTTTCTTTGCTCTAAAGCTGGTTTTTATACACCGATTACTAAAATATCAGCTGGTAACACGTCGGTACATAATACTACCTCGGGGCAGCGTGTATCGGGAGCGGATTGTAATAAGTCACCATAATTTATGTTACATGCAATTAAAATAAGATTGTTGCCTGGTCCGGCGGCGGTAGCGCGGGAGTCGGGCTTTTGTGTCTGATTGCTATTATTTAGTTTAATACAGTATCGATGTTTTAATGACAGATTGGAGGTGAGTGTTCGGTTTTTTTTTAAATTAGTAATTATCGCTGTTTATAAGACTGTTTGACTATAGTTAAGTAATATCCTTTCTTCCTAGTCAATATACTGAATTTGGTATCAATAAAAATGACTAAATTTACAAGCAAACTTGTATATTTTGTATTTTTAGTTTTGAATGAATCTCCTTCTTTTCGCGTGGTTAGTGACTAACCTGGTGTCAGAGTTGAAAGAACGAACGAATGTACCTATTTGTTCCACAAATTTCGCCGTGTAGTACGCTGTGATCACACTAAAGAAATCCACATCAACTCGTAAACTTCAGCTTAGGAAAAACTATAGAAAAACAATTTTTCCCATAAAAAACTATATAACTGCAACAATATTTCCGTGTTTGTAAACTTGCTGTAAATCCGCTGCTTCACACTCCACGCTCCCGGCCTATAATTGCGGTTCTGTTACTAGGTTTCCTGTCACTAAATGAGATTAAATGCACCACAGAATGTTTCTCAATAGCATAAGAACATTTAATGAAGCCAGCTCGTTTTACGACCGCATTAAGGACTAAATACATTTGTACTGGAGAGCCCGCAATGCACCGGAATAGATGACTTGGAGTTTATTGCTGAACAAATCTTTACGCACCTGTTTATCGTCGTGGCGTCATAGAGAAAGAGAGAAAGAAGATTCATTGAAAAAAATCGCTTGAAAAGGAATGCTAAAAGGGCATTTTGTAGTCGTTTATCTCTTCGAGAAGGCAGTGGGACTGTAGACATTATTAATCTTTGAAATAAGGCTGTGTTTTGCTTAGACAAACATATTGTCTGTAATGTATTACAAGGCAACGGAAACCTACAGCAAATGCAGGCGGATGCACTACCAAGTTTGTCGTAGACCAAAGTTCGATAAATGCTTCTGACTTTCTGACGCTTTGAAAACAAAAACATTCTCTTGTCTTGAGTAAAAATTGAGTACATTGTTACGTCACCTCCTTACATACTCCTTTCACATCGTCCCTACTCAATGTCAAAAAAAGAACACGTTCCAAATTCAAAAAAATATGGAATTTTCTTTTAAAAGCGACCGTTTTGTACAAATGTAAACAGTCCTTAATCATATCAATATGATTATTATATGTAATGATTTTATTTATCGTACCAATTACTTCCTTGTTATGCAAATGTACATAAATGTCGGTGGGTAGTTACATAAAATAATAAAGGTACTAGGAATATGGGTTTAATGACTATAATGCTATGTTATCTTCATTGGTTTGTTAGGTAATGGATACAGGATTGCTAACTCAACCAATCTGCCAGGCCTTTTTCCGACTATGTTGGGGTCGGCTTCCAGTCTAACTGGATGCAGCTGAATACCAGTATTTTACATGGAGCGGCTGCCTATCCGACCTCCATAACCCAGTCAGTATCTAGGTAATAATGCGATACCCCTTGGTAAGACTGGATGTCAGACTTTCAGGCTTCTAACTACCCGTCACGAAAATCAAAAATCCACGAACGACAGCCGGGACCAACGACTTAACGTGCTATCCGAGGCACGGAGGAGTCTCTAAATATAAAGATATTCACCCATCCACGAAGCAACCTCGGCAAGCGTAGCTTAATCTGATGGATCGCATTAGTTACGCAAAAATGTACTAACACAAGCTATGAGGGAAAAGTGTTTAATGGTGGATTAAGGCAGTGACCGAGTGGTGTCCAAGGACTGGAAGACGAAGTGACGATCGGTCGTCGGAGAGATGGGTGGACGACATTGTAAGCATTGCGGGTAGACCTGGATGAGGTTGGCATGGGATCGTGATGATTGCCACGTGAAAGGAGAAGCTCATGCTCAGCAGTGGATGAAGTCAGGCTGTGGATGATGAAAGGACACAATTCCGAAGAAATCTAAGATGGTTCAGTCATTACCAGCCTTAATCCATCCATTGCTGAGTATTGGCCTCCTCCATTTTGTGCTACGTTTCCCTATACTGCACGGGTCACATCCAGTTCTTCTCCGCGATCTTCTCAAATCAATATTGGTTCTCAAGTCGTCTTCTTTTCGTGTGGTTTAGTGACTAACCTGGTGTCAGAGTTTTTATGCTGCCCATGGGCCTCTGACTTTGCTTCACCTACTGTTGAGAAATATCTCTCAGACATGTTGGTTTCCTCACGATGTTTTCCTTCACCGATTTTTAAGCAAGTGATAATTATACAATACGCACATTAATCCGTAAAATCTGAGGTGCGTGACTTGGGCTCGAACTCGATACCTGTGACTAAGCAGTTTGACGGACACAACATTAGGCTATCAGTGCTGCATTGTAACACTCTTCTCAATAGTGAAGTGAAGTATAAGTATAAGGTGCGTTAATAAATTACAAATTGCCATCAAAATCATACAATCAAGAAATCTAATTTACTACTTCGCTTTCTACCGTGTAAAGACTTCGTTAATGTATCTAAGGAAATAAGTTAAATGCAAACTAAAACAGCTCCAATTCAGTATCCTTAATTGCATGCAAATATATCCAAATAAAATTATCACACAACACTATTGCATGATATTAGCAATTTAATCTAATTATGCCAAAACTAGAATGTAATCTCATGAAACAACAATCAGGTTTTATATCTATCTCGCTCACTCCATCACAACGTTAATTGGTGCGAAAGAGAAGGGAGACATGTTCTTGGATGTGTGCTTGCGCAGAAAACTGCGTAGCTTACATAAATTGTTTAAGGCGTTAAACACAGCTACTGTGTCGCGCGACACGCGATATGTCGCGCGATTACCACGCGTCTTTCTTTATACACATTTTTGTAGTATGTCTAACATTGCTTGTGATTTACTGCCTTCTTAACGTGCATAACTGTAACAACTCCTACTGAAGTAAGTTTTTGTTCATAAATACATTATACGATGGGCTTGAATAAGTTCCAGAAAGGTGCCATTTAAATCACATCATCATCTGCCTAGCTTTTTCCCAACTATGTTGGGGTCGGCTTCCAGTCTAACCGGATGCAGCTGAATACCAGTATTTTACATGAAGCGACTGCCTATCTGACCTCCACAACACAATCTTCTTCTTCTTTTCGTGTGGTTAGTGACTAACCTGGTGACAGAGTTTTAATGCTGCCCATGGGCCTCTGACTTAGCTTCACAGCTGTTGAGAAATCTCTCAGACATGCCGCATGCCGGTTTCCTCACGATGTTTTCCTTCACCGATTTTAAGCAAGTGATAATTATACAATACTCACATGAATCCGAAAAATCAGAGGTGCGTGCCTTGGGTTCGAACTCGAGACCTAGACACAACACAATAACTGGGCAATACGATACCCCTTGGTAAGACTGGCTGTCAAAAGGAAGGAAGGAGGGTGCCATTTAAGTATTAGAAAACATACTAAAATTACTGTTTTATGCAGTGTTACATTCAGGATTAGCCACCGAAACTAAAAAAGCAGATGCAAAACTAAAAATCACGACAAATAGGAACTTACTACATTCATAATGCAGAGTCTAGCTGTGCAATAATTTCACTACACAACGTAGCTACGTCACGCACAACCAAATGTCGAATACCTCACGAAAGACATCGGATACAACTTTCAACAGCGATCTTCCACACTTTCATAGTACCTAATAAGTTATCGGTACAAGATTAGCGTCTTGTCGCGCGTATATCGCGGGCCGCGACAACCGGTAGCTCGAGCTGCGCCTACGCAGCCGCGCGCCTCCACCGCGCCGCGCCGCGCGCACGTCGATCGCCGATTCTAATCAATATGCTAAGTGGCGATACGGCATCGCGTGCGACCGCGAAATACTCGCTCTTTGTTTAATTAACTACCCGATTAATGTTACATTACGCGGATATATCATTGCTACAGTTATAAACTAGTCCCTTTTTCTGTAAGGATATCGTAAAAATGTAGATCGAGATCATTTATAAGATCTAGGGAGCAGTGTGAACTTGTTTGTTGACTTCTGAAATTGATTTACTTGATATGGACGTCGATTTTAATGTGCTAAGTTAAGATAGTGTCGGATACGTGACTGCACATGCAAATTAAAATATATAAATACTTGGTACTTTCTTGTGTCGTTTTTTGCAGCTTCTTTTAGATGTTTCAATGACATATGTGAACAATTTTGAACCAATTCAGGCGTGCACGTATAAACTTGAAACAATCACACAAAAGGTCGCAAACACCATTCTTAAAGACAAAGAACAAATATAAATCACAATTAAAAGTAAAAACAGATGAATATTTTACTTCATTAGCCACTCAAGATTAATGCTTAAAGAAAATAAAATGGTGCTCCAATCAAGGATCCAAAATTTCAGTTTATTCTTTTTGACTGGCCCATATCAGAGAAAAACACTTATGGATGCAATTTTATTAATTAATTTCGAGATGCATTTATCTTCTTCGCATGATGCAAGCGTTTAATAAGGCCGAGCCACCATTATGGGGATTGCGTTTGAGGGAAGTTGGGGTGATTCGGACAACGGGCTGAGTGGGCAATAATTCATCGCGCGGGAAATTAGGTCCGCTCCGTTTTTTGCGATACCTTTTCGTTAGCTCTGTTTGTCCGCGCGAGGTTTTAATTTTAGATTTTATGCGAATTAGATTGTTTGCGCTCGTGGAATTAGATTTATTGGTTTTTATCGAATTGTTTTTTGAAATAATTAAATATATTATAGCAAAATACCTACTGCTTTACTACTATGTTTAGCTGTTAACACTTAACTATGTTAGTCGATACTTTGAATCGGGAAGACACCCTTACATAAATATTAATTCTATGCAAATGGAAATGTCCTAATAATGGGTCAGTTTTATAACATATTTTCACATAAAACTAGGTACTTTGTTCAGAGCCTAATAATATTCCAAAAACCACGGAAAATATTAGAATGTTAATAAAACACGCAAACATCCCCGAAGAAACTAATTAACACAAACAGATTGAGTTCTAAATATGATATTGCCATAACAATAAACAGGCTCATCGATTTACACAATATTAGTATTTTAAAGCCGGTCCACACGGCCCGAGCCTCCCCTAATTTGAATAATAATCTCGCCATCAATCTGTTTGGTTTGCCTTGCTCCTTGATTATTAAAACAAGACCTCATTTAGATTATGCGTTCAACATTAAGTTAATTTTGTATTTTGTTTATTTCAGGTTTTGAATTCTTCTATTCCGCTAATAAAACCGAGACAATACTGTTTGTCGTGGAAAAAAAATTGCATCTATGTTTTTTTTAACGCAAAAACATTTTCTATTTAATAGGATTAACACATCACACACACACACACACACACATCACACACACATCACACATCATCACATCATTCTGTATAAATCTCACTGTGAAAACTTAGGTGAAGTGAGCTGTCAAAAGTGCCACTACTGAGAGCTCACTTCACTAAGATTAACCTAGCATCAGTCGGTCTATTCTGTAATAATCGCACTGTGAAAACTTAGGTGAAATGAGCTTTCCATAGTGCCACTACTGAGAGCTCACTTCACTAAGATTAACCTAGCATCAGTCGGTCTATTCTGTAATAATCGCACTGTGAAAACTTAGGTGAAATGAGCTTTCCATAGTGCCACTACTGAGAGCTCACTTCACTAAGATTAACCTAGCATCAGTCGGTCTATTCTGTAATAATCGCACTGTGAAAACTTAGGTGAAATGAGCTTTCCATAGTGCCACTACTGAGAGCTCACTTCACTAAGATTAACCTAGCATCAGTCGGTCTATTCTGTAATAATCGCACTGTGAAAACTTAGGTGAAATGAGCTTTCCATAGTGCCACTACTGAGAGCTCACTTCACTAAGATTAACCTAGCATCAGTCGGTCTATTCTGTAATAATCGCACTGTGAAAACTTAGGTGAAATGAGCTTTCCATAGTGCCACTACTGAGAGCTCACTTCACTAAGATTAACCTAGCATCAGTCGGTCTATTCTGTAATAATCGCACTGTGAAAACTTAGGTGAAATGAGCTTTCCATAGTGCCACTACTGAGAGCTCACTTCACTAAGATTAACCTAGCATCAGTCGGTCTATTCTGTAATAATCGCACTGTGAAAACTTAGGTGAAATGAGCTTTCCATAGTGCCACTACTGAGAGCTCACTTCACTAAGATTAACCTAGCATCAGTCGGTCTATTCTGTAATAATCGCACTGTGAAAACTTAGGTGAAGTGAGCTGTCAATAGTGCCACTACTGAGAGCTCACTTCACTAAGATTAACCTAGCATCAGTCGGTCTATTCTGTAATAATCGCACTGTGAAAACTTAGGTGAAATGAGCTTTCAAAAGTGCCACTACTGAGAGCTCACTTCACTAAGATTAACCTAGCATCAGTCGGTCTATTCTGTAATAATCGCACTGTGAAAACGTAGGTGAAATGAGCTGTCAATAGTGTCAATTCCTAGGGTGGAATGACAGCTCACTTCACTTAAGTTCACGGTGAGAATTTTACAGAATACACCGGTTGCTGGTGTAGCGGGTTTGCGATACGAGTAAGAGATAAACTGCTGATAACTAATGTTACCCTTATGTTCACACGTCCAAATGATTTGATGGGGTTCTTATAGCTTCTGTATGTCAGCTGTGATTTTTTATGGGGAACTGGGTAGTGGTTCAGAAATCGCTAGGCTACGTATTGTTGGAAATATAAAAAATATATGTATACTCATCTGATTTAAAAAAAATTAAAACTAAAGCTACCTGGAAATAAAAGTAGTTAGTTCTACTCTTCTCGAGGTTAGTTCACGTACGGTCTTGTCTCATGCTTTTAACAACGAACATACATACTGCTCTTAACCTTATAGGCTAATTATGGATTTACAACTTTCAATCCACGCATCATTAATTTTTTTTCACAGAAACGGATGAAAAAATTAAATTCAATTGAAATAAAAAGTAATTTAACATTTTTATTATAAACTCAATTTGTTAAAATAAACGCCTAGGTACTAACTAACCTGAAAGTTGTCCAAAGTATATAAAAATGTTAAAAAGGGTTGAAAGATAAAGTCAGCCAGAACTTGAACAATAGAGGCAATCACAAAAAATTAAAAACGTTTTCACAGAAGAAAACTTTTTTATTGCAGATTAGAATTTTTGAACACTGTGTGGTTATTATTAATTTAACATTTGAAACTACTTTTATTACTTTTGTAAAGAATATTTTGTAAAAGTCATGCAATCGAATATAATAAAAAAATTGTTTTTCATTAAATGCCAGTTCATTTAATGATAAACAAATGAAAATGAATATTAAAATAATCGAGCATTCTTTTATGTATAAATAATTTACGATTCATTTACAGAACGGTTGGTTTATTATGGTACTAATAGTTTACAACCTAAAACTAAATAATATATATTATGGCGTCAAAAAATTTGTCCCCATAGCTGTCAGTGGGAAATATGCCCAAACGTTCTTAAATTGAAAAGCTAAGTCTTAAAATAAAAATATATAAAAAAGGAGGCCACCTTTTTTATATATTACTATTTATAATTATTATAAAAATAAAAACCGCATCGCTGTCAACAGAAAAACTGCCGAAAAGTCTCGCTGCATTGCCAAGTTGTATTGTTGTTTTTTTGGCCAAAAAGATAAGTTTATTTGTATGATTCTGTTTTCCTTGATTTTTAAAAATTAAACTATACTTTGTTCCCTTTACTGACGTGTGTTTAGAAAATCTTAACTGAATAAAGGTGACTTTTATGCAATCTCTACGTTAATATTCTTTTACTTAGTCAATGGCAGTAACAGAAGTTATATTCGGTTTTAATTGAATTTGCTGTCCCTATCACTTTGTGAAGATGAATAAATAATTGAATACACAATGTATTGAATATCTATTCGTAACACATAGAAAATATGGATGCCGTTTGTTATAATATTGATAGAATATGAGGTACGGGATTGTAAAAACTAACCAATAAATAAATATTTTTGTAAATATTTATGTTCATATTAAATCTTATACAGTGTGTTAGGTTAAACGAGGTACATACTTTCAGGGGTTACTATACTCATGAAAAGAAACAACTTTGGCTATGGAACTATACCTCAAATCACGAAATAAAAATCAGCTGTTCAGTACATTTATGTTCACATAATTCGAGTCAAAATGCACAGCTGATATATATTTTTTCATATTTCAGAGTTGGTCCCATGGACAAAGTGCTCTCGCTTCCCCCGAGATGGTGTACCAAATAAATAAAAGATATTCCTATTTATCAAAACATTAAAAACGATTGTCTATTAAAAATCAGAAGAAAAAAAAGCTATGCAATATGTTTCTTTTTTACGATCTCAGTTTTTCCTCTCGTGTTACGTCGAGTTGTCCACAGCAATTATTCCACAATTCTGTATTGAAATGTGATAGCTTACTACGCAATTAAATATTGAGTCTTAATAGAATCCGTGCCGATGGTTAATTGCTGAAATCAAGTGACTCCAACCATGTAGGAAATCACATTAGTAATTCGTTGACTGGCGAATGTGTGTCATCGCGGGTTGGGGTCGGGATTTAACTGAAGACTTTCCTGCTTGTCAGTCAGCCTAGCCGTTTCCCAACTATATTGGGGTCGGCTTCCAGTCATACCGGATGCAGCTAAATACCAGTATATTACATGGAGCGACTGCCTATCTGACCTCAACAACCCAGTAACTGGGTATTACGATACCTCTTAGTAAGACTGGCTGTCAGATCTTTAGGCTTTTGACGACCCGTAACGACTGTCAAAGATGCACAAATGGCAGCCGGGACCAACTGCTTAATTCCGAGGCACGGAGGAGTCTCGGTATGTAAAGATGGTCACCCACGGCCAACCCCGGCAAGCGTAGCTTAACCTGATGGATCGACCTGTGCGGCTGTTATTACTTAGCCACGAGCTCCTGTATTATGTAATAATCTGACATTAGAAACTAAGGTAAAGTGAAGTAAGTTGTCATTCTACCTGCTGTTAGATTGACGCTTTTGACAGATTACTTCACCTAAGTTCTCAGGATACGATTTTTACTGAATAGTCCGCTGTGCTTAAAACTACAAACATTTGAGTCTAGGTAATTGTCCGTATTTGGTACTGCAGCTTTCCAATTACGTTTCTTTTAACAATATTAAGGTAGTTAAAAAAGCTGTATACGCAAAGGTAGCACAAGAAATTTAAACTTTCTTGTATTTTTGCAATTTTAAGGTTTTTGATTCGCGATCACGACACATAATAAATATGTGTTGATTACGAATCATTATTCTAATCAAGACAGTCCTGACACTGACCTGCAAATCGCAAAAAAACTGAAGAAACACTGATTTACGCGGGCTACCATTCCGCACCCATTTTAAAGTATACAATTGCATGAAAAAGGAGTATTGTGAAGTAGGCCTACTATTAGTCACCAAGTAGTTTACAAATGCCTGTAAAACTTTTGCAGGAGCAGTAAATCCGACACGGCATACCCATGCATGCATCGGTCAGCATGTCTGAGAGATATTTCTCAACAGCATGTGAAGCTAAGTCAGAGGCCCATGGGCAGTATATAAAAACTCTAACACTAGATAAGTCACTAACCACACGCAAAGTAGAGAAGAGTGAATGCGACTTTTTGACCCCAACGTAGAGTTTTGACCCCAACGTAGAGTTTTCAATGTACCACATCTGACCAGATAGTTGTTGTGCATTTACACGTTCAATATATTAAAAAAATGTGTGCGTGTACTAGCGTACACTCGTAAGAAGTGAAACTTCTTTATGACGTTATTTTTCAAAAAATAATTTACTAAGTATATGCAACTTTACAGAAATTGGTTAAATAAAGTTAAATTAGATAAAGTTTAATAAAAGGCTTTTATTATCATAGACATAAATACAAATTCTACAATTATTTCATTTTAGCTTATTACTACAAAGATTATTATTGAATTTCATTAATTGTAATACCAATCCCTACTCCGCTGGAGAAATTATACTTCGAATCACGCATGGTAGGGATAAGAAGAAGATGGCGCGTAACGGAAAAATGTGACGCGTAACGAAAAAATGTGACGCGTAACGAAAAAATGTTACACTAAATTTTTTTCCAACCCCGATAAAGAAGTTTCACTTCAATAATTATTACTGTAGTTAATATTATTAAAAGAGGAGGGATAGCCAGTGGTGTGACCGACGGAAAGCCAAGTCTTAACTCTCGAGTTCGAACCCAAGACACGCACTTCTGACTTTTCAGATTCATGTGCGTATCGTATAATTATCAACCAACCAAACCAGCATGCCGGAGAGATATTTCTCAACAAGAGAAAGAAGAAAGAAAGACTCTTGTTAATTCCAGTTTATAAATAAAACCCAGATATATTTTGACTAATCTTTCTAACTAAATCTTTCTCAAGCTGAAAAAATCATCTCGATTTTTATCCTCGATTAACCTAAGTTCACACTTGCGAACCCTATACCATCGGGTATAATATCGAGTATATAAATACTGCTTTCTTCATTCCCGACGGTATTAACATACTTATTAATTGCTGCCTTCGGGGTACACTGGTAGCTTTATAATATTTCTCCAATGCTTTACGAGTCCGCGACTCCGCCCTCTGCGTTGGACTTGCAGACATTAATGCGTTGCCATCGTCGTCAGACAAATGAGTATGCTGATTAAACTCGTGTGCACTATTCTTTATTTTCTTTTGCTTTTTTGCTCGTGTATCGGCTACTTATTTTAGTTTCAAGATGGTTGGTGTAGTGTTTATGGTTGTGCTGATATTTCTTCAATATTGAACTTCAATTTTTTCTTTTTGCGTTTTATTAAGCTTACGGTGGTAGTTGAAGAATGTGTGTTCTTTGGCGTGTAAGTTTATGTTAAAAGTGCAATAAAAATTAATCTCTATCATTGCATTTATATAGATATAATGCAGGTTAGATAAGATTAAATTAAGAATAAACATTTGCATTGTAGATGCCTCATTATTACAGCGTGATATTATATTATTGGCTCCTGAAGTGCCTCAATTTACAATCCAAACATTCTCAGTTGAATTGAACCAACAAATCTAATGAATGCCTCTTTTGTTTTCAGGTAAAATCGCATTCCACATCACCAGTAAGTTAACAGCACATCAAACATTTTCGTACATTATCATAACACAAACAAACTATTTAACGAACGTTGGCACGCACACAGACGCGTCTTCAATCAAGGCAAGTCGCATTTCGAAAGCAAATTATCAACCTAGAAGGGGGCTAAGGGGGGGGAGGTATAATTAAAATCCGTTGATTAATATGTAAATGTAATAAGATTACCCTCCCCTGAATAATTTAAATGGAAGCCCGGGAGATGAGTTATATACGGCGGACTCTCATTATACCGTAGTTGTATCGGCCACTATAATGTATGTTGCGTCCCGTTTGATAAATGCTGTCTGTAGATGCGGGTAGGTGCGAGTTTCGCTCGTGTGTCCGCAGCTTGGCTTCTGAGTGCATTGTTTTGAGGTCCACTCGGATCGTAAATGAAGAAAAGTGGAAGGGATCCTTTTGGTTGACTGTGATGTCTACAAATGAAGGGGGGTGCGCGATACACATATTGTGTATTGTATTGTGAAATTTGTTTTAGTTACACAGTTTTTGAAGTGTAAGACCCATGGGCAGCAAAAAAACTCTGTCACCAGGTTAGTCACTAACCACACGAAAAGAGAGAGAGGGTTTTTGAAGTCGACAAAGTCGCTGATCTCGTGGACTGTAGTCAAAATTTCTCAGATAAAACTAAGATGATTTTCTTGAGTTATGTTGGTATATATTACCCCATATATTCCCCAATACCAATGATCTAACACAACCTGCACTACATAATCAGTTTACCACCGACCTCGCACCGCCAAAACGGCCATGTTTCCGCCATCTTTATTAAGAACGCATGGCCACCCGCCTCCTGGCGTTGGTCAACAGCCAGCAAGGCGTTAAAGGCATCAGCTACACCACCCACCACTTGTGATAGACCTCCCCACCCCCGCTAGAACCTAACTGTTTCTAGTCGCAGCGGGGTGGTGAGACGGCGTAGACTGGTCAGTTTATACTGGTCTTAGGTGCTTGGCTCACTTGTCTAATGGCTTTGATTAAACTGCCAGTTTATTTGACGGTACGATGCGTGCGTGCGACCACGTATGAATTTATGTTTAGACGACGACCGAATATGGAATTATGATCGGAGATTTAGGATCGGGAGGAGGTAGGTACTGTGGGCAGTCGTGGGCGATGGCCTGCGTTTCGAGGAGATTTCTTTGACTTGGGTCATCATTTCATCAATTACAATAATATTTTAGACTAGAAAACAGTCTTAAACTATAAGCTGAATAGTTTAAAAGCGTTTTTTGTTATGGAATTGGTAGCGCGAAGTATCTACAAACAGTGTAGAAGCCTCAAAACAGATGAATATGTTAGTAATTTTGTGAATTGTAACATTTTATTATGTTAGACTAAAAATTATACCTAATGTCAAATTCAAAGTCAAATCATTTATTTCAAATAGGCACAAGAAAGCCACTTTTGAACGTCAAAGTGAACAAGAAATAGAATTGATTCTAGTCGCCCCTTCCAAAGGGTAGTTTCGTATGGAGAAGAAAGGGCAAGAAATTCCACCGTTTCTCTTTTAAAATGTTTTACAATGTTTTGTAAACATGAATTATAACATATGTGAAGACCCAGAATAAAAACACTACACAACACTTTTCACCACAAAAGATAAAAAGAAAAACACATATAGCAATGGCAGGTAAAGTTAATTACTTATGTCATAAGTACATGGTGCTCACATATTTACAAACATTCTAAAAGTTAATAATAATAAATCAATCAATGTTTGAGTAAAAGTTATTCCAAAATATTAAAATACTATGGTTCAAATTTTAAATTATTACTTAATTTAAGTAGGTAAATAAAGTAATCATTTGAACCATAGTATTTTAACATTTTCAACGCAATCAAAATGGTTGCTAAGTAGCAACCATTTTGATTTTGTCTAGACACTAGATTGTCCCGTGGAGCAGGACCAGCATGTTTCCAAGCATCCTTATCCTTGATATAATCCTCTTATTTGTAATAAGCTTGTTAACAAAGTGTACTTTTAATATGAGTTTTAAATTTTCTTTCATTTAATATGTCACAAGGTATTTTGTTGTAACATTTAACACAGAACCCCATAAAGGATATATGCACTTTTGATAATCTGAAAAATGGTTGATTTATTTTATCTTTATTTCTAGTATAAAATGCGATATTAATTTCAAATAATAAATGCTATTTTCGTTTTGCTTTAGTAGGAACCTCTGCTAGATTTCATTTTCTGTAAGATAAACATTATAATTAAAGAAATTTAATATGTCAGCTATATTAAAATTCCTACCGTTTATTAATACATCATCATCATCAGCTTAAGCAGCCCACTGCTGGGCATAAGCCTCTGATTGCACGCCTTTCATCTCGATTCTCGGTAACTCTCATACACCTGTTACCAGCCACCCTGAGAAGATCCACGTGCCTGAGGGCTTATTGATACAATTCGATTGCATGGATTTAAAACCTTCTTGTAATAAACACTGGCAACAATAATTTGCTACTTATTAAATCCTATTTCATATTGTATTTACATAACATCACGCCTTATTAAGTTACTAACAGTTGCCAGCGGCTTCGGCAGCGGCAGCGGTGGATGTCGGAAATTATCCCAAGCGAGGATAGCGAGGATTTGTATCCTTTACCAGGATACAAAGTATCCTATGTTTCAATCCAGGTCATAATCTACCTCTGTGCCAAGTTTTATCCAGATCCGTTCAGCCGTTTGAGCATGAAGAAGTAACTAATATACTAACACACAATCACAAACTTTCGCCTTAATAATATTTCTACGCGGACGAAACCGCTGGCAGAAGCTTGTTTTTATTCCGTCACATATTGCAAATGTAAATTCATTTCTAACCTAACCTTTATCTACCTCAAATTTCCAGAATTACTTACGTAAGCTGTATTTGTGGCCAATTCAGTCCATGTTCAGACTTAGGCTAGAACAACAAATTATATCAATAATCCTAACTATTACCGCCTCAACGTAGCTTAGGTATTTATGCTATAAACCTGGCCACTAAGTATAAAGGTCTGCACGATATTGTCGATGAAAAGTTTCGGGAAGAAGAGGTTTTAGATAACATTTCTTCAGTTTTGATGAATATGTCGTTTAGGAGACAGCTTATTTACTGATTTACGGCAAGAGTTTATTCGCCCGAAACAAGCGAATAAGTATGAAATTTATTTATTTGGGCGAATCGACCACTCCAGAAATATGTATTAGGCAATTGGCACATTTTTAATTTTATGAAATATAGTTAAGAAAAAAGTAGATACACTAAAAACTACATTTAGCTTTTTTTTTCCAATCTTAAGAAGGGAAACATTTTTATTTTTGCTTAACTGGACATATAAATACAATAACAAATTATACATACTTAAATTAAAAGACTATATCAGTAACTATATATACAAATAAATCCAAAAAAGACAAAAAGGACACTTAGGCGTCGAAGTACTCATCCGCATCGCTGTCGTCAGGAAACGTGCCCAGAAGACTGGCAGCATTGCCACGTTGAATGGCAATGCTAATTCTTTGGCCAAAGAACAATCCAGCCCTCTGGTCACGCGAAGTATCGACCAATCGGCGAGAAATTTCCTTAAAAAGGAGTTGGGCACTCGGGCCCCATTTAGCTTATTTTTTATACTCAAGTTTATATTTGTACAGCAAAAAAAAAATGCATACAATTCAAAATGTGCCAATTGCCTAACACGTATTTCTGGATTAGCCGATTCGCCCTTAAATACATTTACTTTATGCGAGTCGACTACGGCAAGATAAAAATTTAAAAGTGTCGATCCGCCACCGTTTTGGGTGAGTAAATTCGGGGAATCGACCAATAAGCATCGGAGACATTATTGAGCCCTGACCGTCGACCTTAAGTAATATATTAGGTTGTATAATTTTTAAAAATGAAATTGGAGTCCCTAGCCATATAATTTTAAATATAATTTAGATAAAATATCATTTCTATGTGTTTCTGAAAATCTTTAGTAGAGAAATCTATCGATAACTTTCCAGCAATCTTTATTTATTGGCAAATATGCTCCAAATCTATCCCAAGAACCATTCACCCACATTCACACTTCACAAAAACCACACAATCTTCGAAGAAACATCGCACCAGTAAAATACAAAGCAATTATTATTTGTAGCCGACTCACGTCAACAATAGTTCAGCCGAGCCTTGCCTGGCCTCTCAATAATTAGGATAGTGCATCTCCGTTTACCGAATGAGAATAAAGCCTACCCTTTGTGCTTGTGTGAAGACCCCCTCTGTGTATGTGTGCGTGCGTGCATCTTGATTCTCCGTATTTATGTGTGCTGGCTGTGGGGGCATGTCCTCCTCCGCATGCCACTCTACGATAGTAATGTCGTATATTTCGGTCGTGCGTACACATGTCGTCTTATTATAGTCTAGCTGGACGGAGTGACTTAAACAGACATTATCCTGCCAGGAACTTAATGTATGAAGATTCTAGAAAATATTCCTACTTCTTCCTTAGTTACGGTTCTCGTTGGACAATCAGAAAGTATCGCCAATAATATAAACCGAATTCTAATTTCGTTTTAATTTTTGCCGGTCGAACATTTTGTAATCAGAAATCCTTTAGAGACTTCAATTTTTATTGAAATTGGCGTCTCGTTAATTAAAACCAAATCGAATTAATTACAGAGTGGAAATTATTCCACCCCTTTCCAGCGACCTTAAAAACGTAAGACAGACTAGTAGGGTGCATGTACACAAAATCGGTACATACATATTGTTGGAAACACCGCATGCCATAAACTAATATTCGCTCGGACACTACTTGGAGTTATTGGACAATGTAAATGAACGCTATCTCCTATAATGCCTGCCTTATTTCCCCCTCAGCCAGGCCAGTGCCCGCAGCGACCCCTCCCGGGGGGAGGCCCCCACCCCGGCCGATGTCTCATCAGTAAGGATTGAACCCTTTAATGTATTCACCGTAACTTCGGGATGAGTCTTGTATTAGTGTTATAATGAGACGTGGCCCTAAGGAATTATGGCTATACTTGTGGATCTCTGGGGCCGGGATTAACCCCAACCTAGTTTCAATTTCTATATATGAGAGGTTTCGTGGGAAGGGGTCGATAATATCATATCTCAATGTTTTAAATCTGATAGCCGCATTGTTTTGATTTTAGTACAGGCGTGTCTGCTTTTGCTATAGAGCCTTTGTTGCTACTGAGAACTTGAAGCTAAGAAAAATGCAAGTCTAGAGTACATTGCCTCGTTACCATGGATACTGAGATTACTTCTCTAACAGTTCAAATTATATTAAGAAACAAATCTTGAAGCACTTTAAAGAGTGCCCTCTATTAAAAACTTCTTTGATTATAGTCCATTAAAGGAGTTAGTGTTTAAAATTTCGCTTTCATCATTCGCCAATAACCAAAACGGTTTCGTTAAAAATGTTATTTACCGAGGCTCCTTGAGTCGCCAACAGATCGATAATGCTGCCAATTAGCCGGTACCAATTTTCCAATAAAACTTCAAACTGTTTTCCATTCCATTATCTCTCACCACCCTTTATTGCTGGCGAAGTTAAGCTACGACTCCTCTTTCCACTCCGCTCCGAAATTATTACAATAATAATATTATTATATTAATAATTGTATTGATAAGGAGACTCTCGTAATAAGGGTAAACCGTCCCCTTTCTGCCAGCCATCCTCAATAGGAGAATTTATGTAACTAATGAAATAAGCGAAGTGGCGCGCCCCGCACCGCGCGACCCGCCCGAGCCCGCTCCCACCCTTCATTATCGGAAAGTTTGAAATATAATTTGAAATTATGCTCAATGTTATATTGAAGATAAGAGAAACACAAATTCCTTTAATTGGACTTGTTAAAGTGAGTCAAATTAAGTTAACACCGAGTTGATGGTATTACTTTTGAAGTTGGAAATTATGACGGACTGTCCGTAGGCTGCGGAATTCATGGGGTGATTAGCGATGGAAAGAACAGTTATCGGCTCCTCGGCCGCGTGTTTCATTTAATGGCCCGACGTTTATGGGAACGTATTGCATTGTATTATTAACTTCTAACTACGTTAAGTAGAGCGGAGAGGTACCGAGTCGTGTGTACTGAATCAATACAATAGATTTTTGTGCAATCAATTATCATTAATGAATTGCAATTATCGGTGCTCTATTCAAAAAAAATATTTTTTTTATAATAAATCCAATGAATTCTTTTTGAAATACAAGCTTGCCTTCCAAGCAAGTGGAACTTTCTCAAAATCCCAAAACAAAATGAATTATTAATCATATTTGTATATAGTTTATCCGTGAGGGTCGCACGTTAGGTCAACTATTGATTTTGGCGGACGCCCCGCACAGAGTCGCAACTTGAGACCATCACAATTAGTCCCCGGTCTCAATCTAATTATATTTGTGATTGGGCTGGTGGCGACGCATTGCTTCATGTGGTGATTTACACCATGTGCCTCTGTAACTGGTTCTGCCTGAGACGTAACAAGACACCGTTGCCTCGGAGATTATTTTTGTAATTAGTGATTTAGATTTATGCGGTCCGAATTAGAGTATTTGTCGTTGTTGTAATTGTATGATTTAGTAATGGTGACATTAAAATTAGAATTGTATTACAAGATATGAGTGTGCCTTCTCCGAAATATTTTCAACTCATTTTTTTTTAACTTTTTGTTTTAGTTTACTATAGGTTTTATTATTTTATTTCTAATAATGGATACAATGGTAACCATTACATTCCTACATAATCAATATAATGTCTATACGTCATAAGGACTTACAGTACTGACGATTTACAATTAGATGCAGATCGAGATCTAATTATTCGGATTCGGCTCGAGCTGGCACAGCACTATTCTGATTGTCGACAAGCGATTTCGGAAATTACTAAGGCGTCGACGCCGCCCCGCTCATTCCAACCGCCCTGTTCCTTGCGTTTCGGTTAGACGGTCAGTCACTGGTACCGTCACCCTATAAATTTTCATGGAGTTCGCAATAATGTTTTATGGTGTATGTATCATTGTTACAACGGTATGTTTTGACGTATTGGTAATGTGGATTTATATTAATATAGTGTATTGGAGACAGGAAAATACTTTTTTGTTTTCAAGTTAAATTTTTCAGTTAAATTTTAATTGGATTTTTCTATACCTACCTATTTAGTTTTTGGCGTTGAAATTTATTATAGGTAAATATGGTGTCACATACTCTACATAAGTCTTCAATTAGCTTGTACACCCTGTTATGGCTTATGATGCCGAAACGTGGACACTCACAGCATGGTTGGTCCATGAAATCACGGTCGCTTAGCTAACTGTGGAACGGACTATGCTCTCTTCAGGGATTGAATCCGGAACGAGGTGATCTGGCATTAACATTGTCGATTTAGCTCACAAAATAAGCAAGCTGAAGTGGCATCCTATGTGTTAATCCAGGTCATAAACTACCTCTGTGCCAAATTTCATCCAGATCTGTTCAGCCGTTTGAGCGTGTAGGACGGGAAAACATACAAACTCACAAACTTTCGTCTTTATAATATTAGTGTGATTTTAACCTTTGCTATGAAAAGGAAATCCCCGCAAAAAGCTTTCACCACGAAATATTACCATCCAGAAGTTTCTTTATCATAGAAAATTACATAAATCTATTTCCTACAGCCTCACTAATTCACCAAATAAGGTAACAAACCCAATAGTCGACAGCGACTCCACTATGCTGACGTTTCTAGAACGTAGTTATATCGACCAAAAATCCCCGCTTGGCATTAGCATAACAATTAAATTAATCAACCCACTCCACATTAAGATACCGAGCTGGTATTGTACTCGGTTGAGTGTATTCTTGTACTCATACTTCATATCATCTCCATGTGAATAAAGTTGGTGTAAGTAACCTTTACATTTGTTTTTAAGTTGTATCTGCAGACATCTAAAAATTTCTCGAGGTTTCCTGGATGGAAATTCGGTACGTGTTCGACGTTGTATCTAATTCTGTTCATCAGTTATAGAGTCAATAAAGACACGCGTACCATAGTGCTATTCTGTAAAAATACCACCGTGAGAACGTAAGTTAAGTGAGTTTCAAGTGAGATGTCACTAGTGTCAATCCCTAGTATTAAGTCATTGACTGCCACGCAGCAGACACAATAGAAAAACTATTGTTTGTCGGACACACGGTGACCGCGTTGGCGTTCAACGTGTTAAGTAGAACGACGGGTCACTACACGCTCACTTCATCTTAGTTTTCACATTGAGATTTTGAAAAAAAACGACCGAAAGAGCGTAGATTGAGTGATACATTGTCCTTGCTAAGGACCTATTACGTGACCTTCAAGAATTATAATCAACCCTTGTGACCGCGACTTCGTTTGCGTCAAAGAACTTTTGAAATCTGATCAGTAGTTCCGAAGATTACCTCCTTCTAGATAAACTCACAAATTTTACCTTTAATATTGTTACACCTCTTTTTATGAGACGAAATTCGAGTGTAGTAATAGGTACGTCTCTGCCCAACCCTTTGGAAAAACAAGCATTGAGCATTGTTCTATTTCAAGCCACAATACCTTCTCTTTAAAAATTAAATAAATCATGAAGGAATCCACTGTAACCTTAGCCCAAGATACAAAGACCGCTGTATTCTTGTTTTGTGAGTATCATTTACCCCGTGATTCGTATACTAGATTCAATAAAGCATGTTTGTAATCTAAGATTATGCATGAATAGATTAATGTTTGCGGACCAAGGATGTATGCTTATGTGTGCTAGATTTATTTCATGGGCGAATGATATTCTATGATACAGACCGCTGACTCCCGAAGTCTGGCTGAATTTATTTAATTACCTAAAATTAAGGTTTCTGGGTTAAATCAATTTTGTGTTTTGTTTTAATTGCCTAGGTTCAAATTTAATTCTCTCTTTAACGTATTTATTTAATTACGCAAGAACAGTCTACTTTATTGTGATGTCCAAGAAAAGAACGAAAGAAAATTAAATTTGGTTAGCCCTAATCCCTCCTCTCTAAAAGATGGACTTAAAATAATAGTATGTTCCTCATAGATGATCCAAAATATAGGTTACTTACGTAAATCATTGTTGTCAATAGTCTAGTTCACAAAATTAATTCGTTCGATGCGCATACGTTGGGTACAAAGTATAGTCGGCCAATAAACGCGACGTGCCACCCGCCGCCCGGCGCGTTTCCTCGCGTCTCGCACGGCTCCCCGAAGACCGGCCCACCCCCACCCTGACTGTACATCATCTCATTTGAATTTCTAACTAGGAAACCTCCATGCAATTATTGGATTAATGTAAATTACGCAGTCTACAGCTCTACGGTGCACTATCAGGGACAGGGTTTAATTAGAATCCGGTTAAGTCTAATAATTCTATAGTGTTTCGCAAAGTCGCTCTTATGTTCACTAAAGAATGGTTGAATTTAGAAAAGGTTGGCCGCGACGGCAATTAGAATAATTATTTTCACAAGTAGACGACATTTGGGTCTGTCACCCTACATTACAGGGAAACTAGTCAATTTCAATGTGGAAATAATGTTAATTTATTTCTGTTTACTTGTTATTGTAGGAAGGATTTGAAATTTAATAAAATGAATGCATGTGGTTTTTCTGTAATTGATTCGCTGCGACTGACAAGACCGTAAAACTGTCATCCATTTTTTATTTCAACTGTAAAATTGTATCTCTCGTTAACTAGGAGATCTTTCTTTAACCGCAGACTGTTGCTCACAACAAAGCGCTTCACATTTTTCTCCCAAAAAACCCAGACATTCAAAGACGGGTTCACCCAATTCCTAAACCCTCCGCGAACACTCGAATACATAACCTCAAAACATTCCCACCGTGACCTCGAAAATGCACGTAGGTGAAAGCCCTCGGGAGTTTCACGTAGGGGAACAAAAAAACCCCTAACCCCCGCGTAAGGAGCGAGGGGGGCGACCCACCCGTGAATGAACGAAGGAGGATTGCGTCCTTGGAGCAAAAAAGTCACGTGACCCCGTTCAACAGGTGGCGCCGTGAGTGTGTCCTTGCGCGCGGATTAGAAAAAAAAAGCTGCGTTCGAATTCTTTGACGTTTCTTTTTTTTAAGAAGCGGAGCTTTTCGGGCTGTGGTTTTGGCGTGCCAGTTTGAATTGTGAATGAGGTTGTATGTTTTTACATCGGCCATTATGACGCAAGTATCAATAACAGCTATGAATGTAGAGAACATTTTGGGTAAATAATAAAAGCGAAAAATAGTTATTCAAACCAAATAGTATTTGTGTAGAGGAGACAACAAACTTTATAAATAGACACTGTCTCTTGTTCATGAACCGTTGACTTGGGGTCAGTTCCCTTTGTTGGTTTGGTATATTACTTTATCGCGACTTATATTAATTTGCCCTACAGATATTTGTTCTAAGTCTGGCCCTTCCACTGTGACTTAAATCACGTGATAACATCCCGTATAGAACAGAGACACAGATGAATCATAAGTATTAACCATCGTTAAGCCCACTTTTGCTTGAAATCGATGTAGTACTTCCTTATCAATACTTGTCTTCACCTTAAAGAAAATCTTTACTTTAATCTGGTCATCAAAAATCAACAAGCATTCTAAACGTGAAGGTTATAAAACCCCTAGACATTAGATAAATTGTTACCAGGCTATTGAAACGGTCACAAAGCTAACGCTAAAAATACCATCACAGCCAATGCAAAGTGCCTGATCAAACAAAATACCCATCTACACAGCTTTACCTTCAAAAACAATGAGTAAAATAACCGAACAAAAACTATAGGCTATAGTGAACACTTTCAAAACAGAACAGTAACAAAGCAAAGTTCTGTGCAACCAAAAAGCGTATATCCAAAAAGTTTACTTCGAAACAAGTAGTAGGTGGCTCGGCTCCTTTATGAATGGCGGGCTCCCTCGGTCCCGCTTAACACAAATGTCACGGCGCCCCGACGAGCCGGAAAACTCTCTTTTCTTCCTGAATTACCGCACAAACGATACAAGCTAAAACACTCTTTACCACCCAAAGAATAGAACACAAATCCCTTCACAGCTCCCGGGAAAATTTAAGGAATTTTCTAGTTAACACAGTCGTTGGATTTTGAGACGTGTTCCAGTTAAACAAGGCTGGTTTTTCAATGGTGTAGTTGGCGTCGAAGGCATGAAATCTTGCGTCTCCCGCGGCAAATTGTTTCCTCGCTCCGCGTGTTTGTATTTTATTATACATTTTTATTTCTCGATAACATTAGCTTAACCGACTTTTCATTGCCTCGCCTAGGGCTGCCGCTCGCGTTTTGTGTTGATGTCTTTTTATGGTTGCCACTGAATGTTTCAACTGAACTTTTTCTTGTTGCGTGTGTGGTTTACGGTTTACATTTTAAATGAGCTGTTGTAAGTTAATTTAAGTGGCTTTGAACATGATATTGCTTGATAATATTGTGTTTTTTGTTATATTTACATTATTTACTGATAATTGCTGTTATACAGCTGCTTCACTTGATCCTTATGCTTTGAAAGCTAATGATAGCCTATTCTTTTTAACTTGCTGAGTGCTATTTGAAATACAAAAAGTTATTTAATGAGGTTCTTTCAATGTTTAAGAATATTATGTACTTAATTTATATCACTTGTAACGCCATGAGAAACATCTTTTCATCATCTTGTCCCGGTTTTTTTTTATAAAAGAAAACTCACTAGCAATGATCTCAGTCAGTTTTCAACAAAATGAAATCGACATAAAATCAAGGTTCAACCAAATTCTTATCCCGTCCCCTAATCAAGTGCAAAGAGCGCTTCACAGCCCTAAGAAAAGTTGAGGCGAGGTAGGAATGTCAAAAACGTCGGGGCGCGAACAAATATGTGCTTTGCCGACGGGCCGGCTGCCTGCACCGCGGCTTAAACGTAGCTTAACCAACGTTTACAAAGCCTCACAGATTGTGTGTTAGTTTTACTTTTTGTTTAACATTTTTATGTGTTTTAGATGAACGATTTGAGTTGAGTATTAGTTTTGACAGTTATGGGCTAAGTTCGACTAGTTTAATAAGTGGAAAACTTTGCGGTTTCATGATTTTAAGTTCCAGCCAGTTCATTGTCACTAAATTCAAGGTTGAACTTTTGTTGCAGTTGGAAATACACCAAAAAAGACAACACGTCATTAGCTCTTTCTAAACATCTCCCACACACACTCAAATATAATATTTTACAAAAATACCCTGATCATATTACAGATCTTTCCGATACACGAACGCTAAGTTCAGCTGTCCGAGTGACCGTCGTTAACCGATCATGCCACTAGGCCGCTTGGCGAGACCCCTCAACGGCATCCTTTGCATTTCCCTCCGCACTTTACCGGATTTTTTCCGTTTTATTTACTTGGTGCGAACGTTAGACGCCTAGGGCGCCACTTACTACACTTGCCTTTATCCGGATGTCGGCGTCGGTTGTGGCCCGATGTTTCGGATGCTACGAAGTTTTGGACAAATTATGGGATTTGTAGCTGTGGGACTGAAACTTTGCAGATTCTTTGCTCATGTGTGCAAGGATTTTGTTTCATTCATTGGAGGTTGGATGTTATGTTTGTGTGGGAAGGTTATCATTGAAATCTTCTTAGGATCTTTGTTTCTTTACGTTTTATCTGGATGGTGACTTTGATTGCAGGACGATATTTAGAAAACTTCGGACATGTGGTTATGTTCTGTCATTTGGAGCACTTAGTTTTTGATGTTGTGGACCTTTGTCGGGGTTTTTATCACGTTATTATTGTTACGTTTATCCAAAGAAAATTCTATTTGTAGAGCGATTTATTGGATGCGAAAAATATTCAGAAAAAATAATAATTTATATGATAGAAATTTAAAACATTCTTTACAGACAATGTTGTTTTTGAAGATGTTTTTCTGTATTATTTTCTTGTTTATTTGGACGATGCTCTGGTTGTGGAATTTTATTCAGAACCTTTGACACCAAATCACCAGATTCTATTGTGGACTGATAGTGTTATGTGGCTGATTTACACTTATGAAAAAAATCGTTTTAATATTGTCAGGATTCTTAATACTTTTCTTTGCCCCCATTGATGATTGTAAAACGTCTGGCATGGATTGTGTCGAGATTCAAAAATATAATTTGAATCAAATCCTCCAAAAGCTTTATTCTCAAATATTTGCAATCGCAATAACAACCGTTACTGGTTTTATTGATATTGAGCATTCTATCAATGAATACTTTGATTATGATATTCAAAGTGGCACCGGCAAATAATAATGAAGTTTTATTAACAAATAAAATACTTACGTTTTCAGAATTCTAGTATGTAACCAAACTGATGTTTCTTCATTTACTCGTCTTTTATTCTCACTGTATTCCATGACAATCTTACCTAGGGGTGCCGTCTTACCCAGTAACTGAGTTGGGGAGGTCAGACAGGTAGTCGCACTAGAAAAAAGACTGGTATTCGGCTGCATCCGATCCTACTAGTTAGAGAAAGGCTAAGCATCTGATGATGCTTCTAAGTTAGAGTTTCGCATTAGGTATGAACCTACTTGCTAATATGGATTGTCTTAAACAACGAAATATTGCACTAAAATGCACCTTTACAACATTTATATGTTTTTGTTTTAATTTCAGGTTTCTTTGAAAATTAAACCGCATACCTTATCGTTTACTTTACCTAAGTATATAAGTTTAATTTGACTTTCATTAAACTGGTTTCATCGGTAATATTAAATTACTCAACAGTTAATTTACAACTAGTACGATAGTTACTTAGTTTAGTAATGTATTGTCATACATTATTGACTCCTAAATTCAGATCAATATAGATATAATTCATGTTACACAGTTTGCAGTAACTTACGCACCTTTGGGTATGATAATCATGTATTATGAATTAAAGCAATCTGTTGAAAATGGAGAGATAATGTTAGAACAAGAAAAAATCATGATAATTTAAAAACCAGTGATAGTCTAGTGGTGTGACCATCGGACTACCAAGTCATAGGTCTTGAGTTCAAACCCATGGCACGCACCTGTGATTTTTCGGGTTCATGTGCATATTGTATAATTATCACTAGCTTAAAAATCGATGAAGGAAAACATCGTGAGGCAACCGGCTAAATCAGAAGCCCGTGGCCAGTATAAAAACTCTGACACCAGGTAAGTCACTAACCACACGAAAAAAAAAGAATGATGATTTTAATACCGATTTTACGAATTCATTTAGAAAAAGCCCAATAAGAGCGTTTATTTTCATTAGAACTTGGTAGATGTTGAAAATGTAAGACGATTATTTGGAAAATATTTATTACAAAAATTATACTTCATGATCTTATGAACCCATTTAAAAACCAAAACTACAATTAAGGTTGATTTGTTGGTTGCCCTATTTTTAATAGTTACTGAAAATCAAAGCAATATAATAAATTACAAGAACCAAACAACAACAGTTAATTTAACTCACAAATTAACATAAGTATCCATTTCAAACTCCTCCATCTAATCTTATAACTAAACGATCGATCTGCCTAGCTTTTTCCCAACTATGTTGGGGTCGGCTTCCAGACTAACCGGATGCAGCTGAATACCAGTATTTTACATAGAGCGACTGCCTACCTGACCTCAACAACCCACAATTTTATAAACCAAAAAAAATAACAAAATAAACAACAAAACACGAGAGAAAACACAAATAAAACAATAGTTCAATCACAAGAGGCTGCAACGTAGGTTATCGGCCATTGTTATTAAGCCTTGCATGTCTCTAGTCCAGTTTCTCATCCAAAATCGATAGCTACCCCCCAGGGGTGCACCCCCGGTTGTTATATCTAGAGACGGCCGCTCCTAATTCGTACCCGTACGTACGTCGATCTTTCTCGTGTGTACTGTGGCAGGTGGAGTTTCGTTCCTACGTGCTATGCTAGCCTGGTACCTTGCAGATTTCATAAGGAGTTTGTTATGCATACTTAGGTTTAAAAAGTAACTTAGTGTTTACAACAACTAATTTACCGTCTAGTTGAAGATATGTATTGGATTATTTTTATCTTCCTCCTTGCCATTATCTTATATGGAAAATCGCAATGACTCTCTCTGTCTGTCAGTCCAGTTATCGGATTGTGAGTGATTTTTACGAGTTAAGCATGCATCATGTATGGAACAGCTGATTTATTTTTCCGCGATTTCAGATTTGTTCCAATAGTGAAAATTGTTCATAATGATGAGTACAATGAACCCTTAAAATAATGCACATGAATTCGATTTGATCCTGTATATATGTATTTATGTCATGTTTTCTGGCTATACTATCAGGCAGCTTTTTGATATAATATATTTTGACAAGACGTCAACGATCCTCAAGTATTCTCGCAGTTGGAATTAAGTTTTTAAGTACTTATAATGTTAACCTGGTAATCAACAGTTCTCGTAAGAGTTATTTGATAAGCATTTTAAATACTTAGTTAATTTTGTGAATTGTAAATAATTTGTTAGTCGTCTAGACACAGAAACATGTTTTATCTTCATTAGCAACTACATAACACTTATTATGATGTCAATCACCTTCTTGACTTAACTTACCAAATGATTTCTACGGATAATTGAATACATGAGATAACATCTCGCCTATAATACGCAAAGGGTTAAGCAGTGTTGGTGCTTACACGGATATCACTACATAGTATAAAGCAAAGTCGCTTCCCGCGTCTGTCCTAATGTCTGCTTAGGTCTTTAAAACTACACAACGGATTTTAATTCAGTTTTTTTATAGATAGAGTGATTCAAGAGGAAGGTTTATATGTATAATAACATGCAATTTCCGTCATCCACTCGAGTGAAGCCGCGGGCAGAAGCAAGTATCGAAAATATTAAAATTTCTATTAAAAACTCCGTCTACGATAGAGTTTTATCCATATCCAATTGAAATGTGTGTTGTTTCCTAGAATCTGCAAGTGAGTAAGGAATGGGAGGGAGGGGGTAAATACTGATGCCAGTCAAAATCAGCTGTTTAACAGAATTGTAGATTATTCTATTTCAGTGCTGTGTATCGTTAAGTTAACCCTTTTAACAGTGTTGTAACACAATTCGATTTTATCAACTTTTCATGAAAATGTTGGTTTTAAGGAAATAATCGGGACAGTCTAGATAAGGTCCATAATTGATTCGATGATTTAACATACCAACTATTTTATGTACACATTATGGAATGCAATAAAGTATCGAGTCTCTGTTTTTTTTTTAATTTTTTTTTCTGAAAGCGGTTTTTATGCGGTTTCACAGTTACAATTACTACCTACCTAGGTAGTTACTTTGCTTAACATAATTAAACCCCTCCGATTTATACCTCTTACAAAAATAAATACTTACCTACGTAATTAATTTAGTCCTACACACATCAATTTTGGGTTAGACATTTTTTTCATAACGCCAATGTATCATCATAATTATTACAAAGGCATGTTCTCCACAGCTTTATTATACTAAGCCGATTATTATAAGCTTTATAATTAACGATATTAATCAATCAAAATTAATTATACTGTCGTAACAAACTGCCTATAATGATATAAAACCGAAGTGTGTCTAAAAAATCGATAATCCGTTGAAATTTAAAATCTCTCGTCCCGTACGAAAGGTTTGGCGAACGGCCACTGTTATTATCTAGCCGGGTAGCATTCTGAACTACGTCGACCTCAAAAACTTATTACAATCCGCCCTACCCAGCTCATTATCTCTGGGCCATAGTCTCAATCGATACAACCTAACTACAAACACATACAAACTATTAACACACACAAACACAAAGTAAATGAAAGTCTACGCGTACCCGTAACCGGCGCGTCAACTTAAAACTTAATTATAATTAATTAATTCCAATTGGACGTTATCTCTTTCTAACACACTATATCTTGAATACATCCATCTCTGTCTGTCGCAAAGGCGAGGGTAGACGCGGTATTGTGTTTTCGAAGACCTTTTATCACGAGGCATTTCACGAAGTAAAGTAGTCGTTAGTTCGATTCCAATACGATTTTATTAGTCCTCAGATTTTAATTGGCATCCTATTTTAATTATTTTTTTAAGTCCGCTACTTATTGGCGGTTGATTTTCATTAATATTTCGATGGGATGATTGAGAGCGGCCACTTAACAAAAGAGTGAATGAGCTATTGGAGATGCTCTCATTAAAATTATTAAGTGATATAATTGCAGACGGGAGGTGTATGAAAGAGGTGTTTATGAAAAGTTGTTGCAAAAGATAAGGTTGGTGCTATATTACATGGGTTTAGTTGTATTACGTAACATAAAGTTAGCAATTTCTTACTTTTAGAAAAAGCAACTTCTTACTAAATGTTAGCACAACTCTTCCAATACATAAAGCTTGTAAATAATACCTATATTGTAGTTAAATATCCGATTTTACTTTAATGCATTGCATAAAGTCTCTTTTTTAAAAATATATCCCGGTATATACATTACAAAATCAGTTTTGAGAAGCAATTTCATAGATGGAATATCAAACATTTTCCTTGACATTAAAATGTAGGTCAAAAAACTACTTGAGACGAAGCAAAACAACAACATAGATCTCACAAAAGGGGGTATAAAAGCATTAAATCAGAACAAAATGGCCGTAGCGCCCTGAATGGCGTATAATTTAATTGTAATCATCACTACATCGGCCTGTGACGAGTATCAACGAGATGCGACTAGAAGGGACCACCCTCAACCCCTTCACGACGACTTCGACCCCCTCCCAAGAAGGGGTTTTAACACCCCCCTCATTACCATATTTCATTTACTCAACGAAATTATGCTAATTACTTATATTGCTTTGTGTAAAAAGGAAATTTATAAGGATTAAACTTACACCCCCCTCCGCCTCGAACCGGTTGGATCCAGACATAACTAGTTTGGGCGAGTTCGGCGGATGAATTATTTAGAAGATGATTCTTCGAATTAAAAAATCGGGCGGTCCGAAGGGCTCCCGAATTCGCGTTCGCTTGATTATAATCGTACGCAATTAAAATTCAAATTGGAGAATTTTTAATTTTGTTATTGATGACCCTCTTTCGCGGATGGATTGAATTGTGCGTTGTTGAAAACTTTTTTGGAGCGAAGTTGAAAGCTATGCTTAACGAGAGAAAATTGCTTGTTTATTTATTTTCATATTCAATACATGCAGGGTGAAAGAGAAATTATCAATAAATTCACTAATAGTGATTATACTTGTATATTATTTGTTCATGAAGTTAATCAGATCAAATATCTAAAAGCCTTGCATTCCTTCATGAAAGAATCAGAATAATAATTTGCGACTCTCTCATACAATATTAACCTACCATCCATTGTATTTATTTTAGCCACTATATCTGTGATTTTATTTAGCCTTTACAGTTTATTTGGCTTAAGCCCCTCAGCATCCTAAAATTCTCGGAAAATCGCTTCAAAATACAGGGTGACACAAAAAAATAAAAATTTTGAATTCACTCATTCATCAATATGTCGGTACCGTTAGTATATCAAACACGCACGCGTATGTGCAACTTACGAATTGAATTATAGTAATGAAATAGTCCGTTGCTTTGGGCTAGCGGGCGCTTCTGGCCGGTAGTTTCACAACTTATCCCGGCTAAGGCGAGTCCTTATTTAAATGTAAATTAGGTTCATTTCACGAAATTAATGTCGTGAACACCCCACCCCCGGCGAGCGGTGACCATCCTTCGCACACTTCTCAGTACAAGTCCTGTTAAAATTATTAAGTTTTATCATTGTGTCATGTTTAATGACTGTTTATGATCTCCGTTTTAATTTCTTCGTGTAGAAACACGAAGAAATTAAAACGGAGATCATCAGTTCGTGATACTTTGTATTTAATATTTTTCATGGTGATTTGTACGTCGAAGTTTGATTAAGGTGCTCTCGAAAGGGTTTTAATTTATTTTAATGTGTCTCGTGGAGTGAATTGCATCGATTAATATTCGCGAATAACAGTAACTAAGAATTAGTTAGTTGCAGTTTGAAGAAATTGAATCGATACTGAATATTCACTCAAATTTTTTACTGAATTTTGTTTTTGTTCACTAAGTTCTTTATCTTCTTTTTCCTATTGGACTGAAATGTACTACTCATAAATTCTAGTTAGCAACATAACTAGACGAAAAAGAGCTACCACTGACTGCAATTAAAAGTAAGCTTGTGGGCACTGTTTATCTAGTTACTCATAGCATTTATTTTTACAGGCACTTTTGAATTGACAAGGGGTCGTTCAGTCAGAAAGATGAAGCTAGTTTTCCGCTAAAATGTAAACTTAACATTGATTTCTCCCATATTTAAAAGTCCCTTATATTTGTAAAACACTGTATTTTTCACACGTCTTTTTCCACTCAATCCTTTTCACACACTCACACACTAATTTTCACACTACCTCTAATTCAAATCCATACAAAAAGCTATGGTCATGGTCACACTAGTCCGAGGGAGTAATGGCTGCTCTATGATTATATGGACAGACGAGTCATTACTCCTATGTAAGTGTTGTTGCGAATTGCTAATGTTGTGCCTTCACAGTTTTACACACACAAATTAATCGTTACTTTAACTTCAATTACTGTTTTGGGGCGCTCACCTAATGGCTACATTATGTAGGTATGTGCTGTGAAGTTTATGGAATTATATTGAATGTTTTTGTGTGATTATATCATTAGACTTTTTTTTTGAGGTTTGGAAATCATCAAATGACTCCTCCCGCTCTGGGAGGAGCGGAAGGCAGTGTCAGACTTTTACTGACTAAAACCCATCCATGTTCCTTCCTTAGCCCTTTATGTTCCGGGGTAGCGGTAACCCTTTCGGACAATCCCGCTGTGGTGTAATTGTAGCATTGACCCAGTGAGTTGAACTGAGATGAAATCTGTGTGAAATGTCCAAAGATATTATATTATAACCCAATCAGTATCTAGGTAATGCGATACCCCTTGGTATGACTGGCTGTCAGACTTTCGGGCTGCTGATGACCCGTAACGACTGTCAAGGATCAACATATGACAGAATATTATAATATTACTAATTCTATACTGCTTAGTAAAAAAATATTTTGTAGTAACCGTTTCACCTGCAATCCACTCAAACATAATACTAAAACCTAAAGCAAAGTTCCAGCAGATTTATTCCGCGTCTCATTTAACTTTTTGCGTATAGAACTGAGGTGTTTACGTTGAGAAGCCGCGACCCTCACTGGAAGCCGACATAAATAGAAGAGGTCTAACTTTTTGCATTGCTGACATTCCGTACGAAGTCGGTGTCACTAAAAAGATGAGTACAGAAGGTTGGTTTCGTATAACTGATAAAACGCAAACACACAGACACGCTTCACGTACTGCGAGTGTGAACTCCGTGGAATTAGGCATTTTTTTGTTCTTTTATAACGTTGATCTATTTTGTTTTACTTATGTTTTTTTTGTTTGTTGTGTATTATAACTTTTTTATATGCATGTGTTTTTGGGGCGATTAGCCTATTTTTCTTTCTTTTTTGAGTAAAGAAGCTATAGCCTCTCTTGTAACTAACTTAGCGAGTGTTATTCTTTCTAAATAAGCTTTGTAACTTGCTGAATGTGGTTGCACTTGTCTAACTGAGCCAGTAAAAGTTAAATAACTCTTATCTGAAGAATTATAACCTTTTGTATAGAAACCTAGCAACCCGCCCCGGCTTCGCACGGGTGCAATGTAGATACAATCGCGCGTAGACGAAAGCTAGTTAAACTAAACGAATAAACCTTTCATTTGAATCTCTCTATCTATTTATGAAGACCGCATTAAAATCCGTTGCGAGTATAAAGATATACAAACGAGAGGAACAGACAGCGGAGAGCAACTTTGTTTTATATTCAAAAATGGCTATGTAGAGATATGTCAATTTGTGAGGTATATTTATTCATCTTTTTTTTTAACTAATAGTGACTGATTATTGAAAAATCTCCTATATATAGTTCACGATCGCCTCACGTATGCGTGTGGTTAGTTTCGCTGGTAGTACGGAACAGACCTTCTGCACTATCTCCTATTCTGTGTTGGGGTTTTGAGCACTTTCGCACTCACTGCACCGTGCTCCGTACTCCGTAGTCCGCAGTCACAAGGGGGATGGAGTGTCGAGTTCACTGTCACATTTGAACGCTCATTTTCATTATTGAGGAGTAAGTAGGTTTAAAAGTGAATTGATTTTGTTTTGATAGGTTTCTCTATGTGTTGCGTCTTTTTGGTAGAAATGTTTAGATAACACAGGAAACAAATAAGTTTAATATATAGGAAACTCTTTTCCTAAGAGGAGCTCGTGGCTAAGTACTATCAGCCGCACAGGTCGATCCATCAGGTTAAGCTACGCTTGCCGGGGTTGGCCGTGGATGGGTGACCATCTTTACATACCGAAAAGCACGTTAAGCCATTGGTCCCGGCTGTCATTTGTGCATCTTTGACAGTCGTTAAGGGTCGTCAGAAGCCCGAAAATCTGACAGCCAGTCTCACCATGGGGTATTGTATTGCCCAGTTACTGGGTTGTGGAGGTCAGATAGGCAGACGCTCCTTGTAAAATACTGGTATTGGACTGGAAGCCGTCCCCAACATAGTTGAGAAAAGGCTAGGCAGATGATGATATAGGAAATTCTTTTCTGAATGCTTCGTTGTATGAAGAGTTGAATTCTCGAAAATAAACTTCAGTAAAGACTACCATTTCTTATCAACTCTAAGTTGATCACAATACGCATCAATTATTACTACAATATTATTATCAGATGAATACAGGCACTACTTAAATAAGCGAGATTGTCCGAAAGGGTTACCGCTACCCCGGAACATAAAGGGATAAGGAAGGAACATGGATGGGTTTTAGTCAGAAATAATCTGACACTCCCTTCCGCTCCACCCAGCCTCAAAAAAACACGCACTACTTAAAGGACGAAAGTGAAAATTAAATAAAAACTGCAGTAATTGTTAGTACCGGGTAATATTAATTGCTTCAATGAACTCATAATATTCAATAACATGAAGATGAGCCCTCATCGAGCTATTGAACAACCGATACGGAGAATTATTTAAACCATCTGCCTGCATTTTCTTAGAAATTATTATCTCCTTGTAGTTTCTCCGAACTTATTCAATAAAAACATGCGCAAATGAGGTGTTTTGGGAAGTAGTATGAAGTATATTTTCATTTTAATTTTTGTGTCAGGACCTAAATTAATGGTTAAATTTTATGTCGACCAAATAAGTCCTATTTATCCTACTCATCATCATTCTCCTGCCCTTATCCCAGTTTATTTGGGGTCGGCGCAACATCTCTTTCTTCCATACTTCTCTATTAGTCGTCATCTCGGTAGTTACTCCCTTCCTAGCCATATCATCTTTCACACAATCCATCCATCGTTTCTTTGGTCACCCTCTACTTGTATAGCCATCCACATCTATTTATCCTACTAATATTAGAAATGTGAAGGCTTCAATCTGCCTAGCCTTTTTCCAACTATGTTGGGGTCGGCTTCCAGTCTAACCGGATATGTTTAGATGTATGTTTGAAACACAATCACGCCAGAACGGCTGAACGGATCTAGATGAAATTTGGCACAGAGATAGATTATAGTCTGGAACACGTTCCCATGGCCGTAGTATAATTCCCAAACACCACGCGGGTGAAGCCGCTGACAGAAGCTAGAATAGAAATAATAATGTCAGAGAAGGACCTACAAATTTATTAACACTAAAATTAGACTTGGTAACAATCGAATGATTACGTTGAATCTTGGGTTAGGAAGGCAATAAGCAAGTTCTATAAAATTCTAAAAAAGTTTAGTTCTAATATAGCGAAAATGCGGATTGGTCTAAAATTTGGCATACAGGCAGTTGTAGGTAGGTATCTGCTATTCAACTCAAACGAAGTCGCAAGCAGAAGCTAGTGGCACATCAACGTCACTTCAATACAGATTATGTATCCACTACTTACAATTCTATATACAAAGTGAAGACGACAATATCTACGATTATAAAATAAACTGCGTATATCCCCAGCCTGCATACGAAAATTTAATCAAATACAACATGTCCCAAAATTCAACGATAAGCCGGCACCAGAGGATGGACCTACTAATGACTACTCGAGAAAAAAAAAGAAAAAAAAAATACCTCTACTTTTTTTTAAATTACTTAAAAAAAATGGAAATTCTTCGAAAATGTATACCCCTTATGACACTTTTAACTACCATGACCACAATTTTTCAAATTTTTCAGTTTTTTTGTTTGTATCGGCAACCTAAGTAGTACTACTATTCACCATAATCTTTGAAAATTACAGAATTTTCGTAGTTTTATACAAAAAAACAACCAAAAAAAATTATTTCCCTAAAATTTTGAAAGATTTTAACGTTCAGTACACTTTAAGTCATCGTAGTGTAAAAAAAAAATATGGGCACTACTATGGCAAGTTTTTTTAAAAATTAGCGCAACTAACCTAGATTTTAAAATGGTATAATACTTTAGGAAAACTAGCCACAAAAAAAAAATAATGACACTTTTTCTAATCAAGAACCAAATTTCATAAGTTGTTGTTAATAGTAATCACTTCTACTATGTGCCCAAAATAGATTTTTGTTGTTGGAAAATGTTGAATGAATGAAACAAATGGTGTCAATAAATGTAAATTTATTGCATTATTAATAATATTATAATAAATGTTCGAACTGTTTACCACCGGCATTAATACAAGCATGACATCGCCTTAAAAAAGATCGTTTTATTCGTCGTGCATATCTTCTACTATTGATATGATCCGCAGCCTGAGTGATTTTTTGGCGAAGGTCGTTCAGTGTTGCAATGGGTTTCGAGTAGACTCTGTCTTTGAGACAACCCCAATAGAAGAAGTCCAGGGGGTTTAGATCGGGTGAACGGGGTGGCCATAAAATAGGACCAAGTCGCCCTATCCAACGCCCTGGATACTCTTGGTTTAAGTATTCTCGCACAGGACGGGCATAGTGAGCTGGGCAGCCATCATTTTGGAACCATATGTTTTGTGGATCACTAATGGGCATGTCTTCTAATAATACTGGCAAGTCATTTTGTAAAAAGTTCAAGTAACTATTGCCATCCAAGTTTCCTTGTAATTCAAAAGGCCCAATCACTTTTCCGTTTAATATGCCCGTCCATAGGTTAACCTTGAATTGATATTGGGATTTGTCTTGTCTCATCAGGTGCGGATTTTCATTGCTCCAGCTATGTAGGTTGTGAAGATTTAAATAGCCATCTCTCTTGCAGGTTGATTCATCCGACCATAGAATATTATCCAAGAATTGGGGATCTTCTCTGTGCTTTCTGACTTCTGAACTTCACTGACTACGCACATGTCCCTTCCAAATTCTAAGAATTTGCGAAAGAAATCTATTTTGGGCACATAGTAGAAGTAATTACTATTAACAACAACTTATAAAATTTGGTTCTTGATTAGAAAAAGTATCATTATTTATTTTTTGTGGCTAGTTTTAATAAAGTATTATACCATTTTAAAATCTTGGTTAGTTGCGCTAATTTTTTAAAAAACTTGCCATAGTGGTGTCCATATTTTTTTTTACACTACGATGACTTAAAGTGTACTGAACGTTAAAATCTTTCAAAATTATAGGGAAATAATTTTTTTTGGTTGTTTTTTTTGTATAAAACTACGAAAATTCTGTAATTTTCAAAGATTATGGTGAATAGTAGTACTACTTAGGTTGCCGATACAAACAAAAAAACTGAAATATTTGAAAAATTGTGGTCATGGTAGTTAAAAGTGTCATAAGGGGTATACATTTTCGAAGAATTTCCATTTTTTTTAAGTAATTTAAAAAAAAGTAGAGGTATTTTTTTTTTCTTTTTTTTCTCGAGTAGTCATTAGTAGGTCCATCCTCTGGTGCCGGCTTATCGTTGAATTTTGGGACATGTTGTATATTCAATAGTTAAGTCACTATAGCTAGTCAAAGATTGGCAAAACCCATAGTCGGCCCACCACTATTATAGTCTGTTTGAAATCACTTTTTAAATTTGAGCGTTTAGTTCCAAAATACTCCTAGTCAGTAGTATTGTCAATGTGTTCATTTATGGTCGTATTGTTTTCTCCACATTATATAATCAAACAGCAAAGAAAAAACAGTTGACAAACTACAATTACAATCCAACATTACTAAGTAAAATAAAACAAAACACATTCTAACACATTAATCGTGATATTACGATCGCGATCAGTTCGCGACGCGATATGAAAGGGTTAGTCTACCCCTACGGCACATAATTACACCCACACACACTTACACCCACAACACAACGATAAAACAACGCAACTACTTAGCATTTTCAAATTAAATACACTAATCACTTGTATAAACGCAGTGTGTACGGATAGGTTGGAAGGATCGATAGTGTGTGTGTGTGTGTTAGTGATTATAATGAAGGGTAGAAGGGTGATATTAAGTGGCTCTATTCGTGTACCCCTCGCCACTACTTGCTGTGTAGTCATGCTTTCGCCACTTCGTACTTGGTGGTGATAATTATGAATTTTTAATGCCGTTTCTACCTTGGCTTCGGGTTTTTGTGTTCTGTTTTCCGTTGTTCACGTAATTATATGGAAAAAACAGAGTGTGCATGTTTAAGATGTTGTGACGATGACCTTTTATTGTATTCCGGATCATCATCTGCCTAGCCTTTTCCCTACTATGTTGGGATTGGCTTCTAGTCTAACCAGATGCAGCTAAATACCAGTATTTTACATGGAGCGACTGCCTATCTGACCCCCATAACCCAGTAACTGTGCAATACAATACCCCTTGGTAAGACTGGCTGTCAGATTTTCAGGTTTCTGACGACCCGTAACTTCTGTCAAAGATGCACAAATGACAGGCGGCCAACCTCGCCCTGTGCGGCTCTTAGTACTTAGCCACGAGCTACTTTTTGTATTCCGGATATTCCGAGAAAATGTTATGAAATCCTTTCCCGTCTCGCCATTCCCGACATAATCAGTCTTTGTATAAGCACATGTAGGTACTAAGTACTTATAACGAATATCTATTCTTGCCATATTTTGAATTAGAGCAACCCGAACTCTGACGTGTTCCATTATATATGTATGTTCCAGAGAACATAAAATAGAACAATGATACGTCAACCCTTTCGGAGCAAACAAATGTATTTTGAAAATTCTTTTTCCTAAAAAGTTTTACCAGTATTAAAAAAAAATCACCCGTAACACGCTCATATGTGTTCAACATAATCAACATCGATAATTTCGTACCGCCGAGCCCACTCGAAATTCAAAAAAAAAAGTCCTCCTACCCACCGATCGATTAATTAGCGTTATTACATGTACAACCATCCATCTGTCGTAATTAGCCGATCCCTTTCCCAGCGCAAAAATAATGACGCACCCCTAAAACACTTTCTTTTTTTTTCATCATTTTTTAATCCAATTTGCCGAGGATTATGTACGTAATTATATTTTTCCAATTGCCCCGTTCGCTGGTGGAAATTCGTTCGCTTGATTGCGAAACGAAAAATCCAATGTTGATTAGGCTTTTTAAGCTGTGATTGTGCGAATGTTAATGTGTGTGTGTGTGCCGTACGTGGAGTTACGTCACTATTTTATTCGTAAGCTTGAGGTAAATCCTTTGGGCTGAGGTACTCCCCGACATACATTTGAAATGACTTCATAATAGGGAAATTGGCAACGTATTTTGAAGACTGAAATTCGATTCGCTGGTTAGTCACTGTTCCACTGCCCAAATTCTTTTTAAAGGCTAAAATATAAAAATGTTTTTTTTTTTTAAATGGCATCTCGCAGTTCATCCGTAGTGTTGTCTACTGCTAAACCGGACTGGCATATATCGGGCTGGCTATAAAAAGTCACTCATTCATTCTCATGTTCATTCATACATGAGAATGAATGAGTCAATTTTTGAGTGAAACTTACTGATTAAACACGAAATCTCATAAACTACTGGAACTTAGAAGATGAAATTTGACATTACATAGATTTTGAGTACTTAGGAGACATCAACTAGCAAGAATTTTAGGAAACTCCCTGCGTAAAGGGGTAAATGGGTGGTGGAAGTATGTATAAAAAACCAACATTTAGCGGAGCCGTGGCCAGCAACTTGTAGTCTATATAAGGTCTTAAAAAAATAACTTCAAGAATGTCGTGTTCAACTTTACTATGGGTGAACCCTGAAATCGCGAAAAAAATATGAGCTGTTCCATACATTTTATTGAGTTACGTGTGCATATATGTATGGAACAGCTCATATCTTTTTTGCGATTTTAGGGTTCATGTCATAGTAAAGTTGTTCGTAACGATATGAGTAGGTACAATGCTCCCACGAAATTCTTAGAGTACATTTTTTTATATCTCGTCAGCGTCATATTTCGACACTCTTCAATGTCACATTAGTACGTCCAACCTTCTTTATTTACATCATGAAGGAAAAGTGTCTTTAAAGCTTACGTAAGAACTAAACAATTTCACCCCACGTGTGCTAAGTATCCAACAATTCTAAGAAATTGTAGTGTCGTCATCTAGGCGACACAAATCCTCATCTAACCGCAAGATTTTATTTTTATGCCATATTAATTGTCTATAGAATAGACTGTTTACATTATTAGAACTTACAATGTTAGAATTGAGTATGAATATTAGTACTTACTTACAATTAAACTATTGTCGACCCTCGAGCTTGGCTATTCATCCATAGAATAAAATTCAACATTTAACGTGTGGTATTAAGACGATGGAAGGCTACGAGGTGATATAGGCACCATTTTGAAAGTACCTAACCTACAACTTTTCAAAGAGCAATTTAAATCAGCTTGTACCTTAACACCTCAAAATATGAAAATTTACTTTTCTGAAGTTACCAAAAAACAATTTTACTGACCCTAGAGAAATGGAATAACCCCACAAATCAATTTTTTGTGCCCACTTTGTTTTTCGAGACATCGTTAAGTCATGAGGACAATTTTTTTGATAAACATGCTCATGTTTGTTATTACTTTTAAGTCTGTGTAATAACATAATTATGTAATATTTAAATGGCTACTTAAATATTCAAATCTACTTATCCTGCTTACTGCACCTTATCTTTAAGAAAGATAATTAAGTATCATATACAGCATGTTCAGTTAAACACCTCGTAGATCCTGGTCGATCAAAGAGGCAAGATCGTAAATTAATATTTTTGAACGACCTATTGAATAAACATAATGTTATTTCATTCTGTATTAAATAAAATTAACTAATTTTCCTTATACTTATCTCTTTACAAACTGTTATTTTGAATAACATTAATGATTATGATAACTACTTTTTTATATTATTATTAAGATGTACAAAGTATCAATAGCGGTAAAAGTCTCCTCCGTCTTGCATTCTGTTAATAGCGAACAACAAAGGTATGCAAGCACTCAGAGATCCCCATCCAAACATTTGACCTCAGTATGTAAAAAAAAATAAAGACTGTTTTCCAAGTGTTAACACCCACCCTCTCACCGCAGCTCGGAGCTCGGTCTAGCCTAAGCTTTACCCCATAGACGCCAATTTGCGGTAACTTTATTTGCACAATAGCAAACCGCTCTATTTTCTTCGCACCAATATAAACAGAAAACAGTTACTTCAAAGAACTTAATCGGCTTAACCTAAAAGCAAACATTTATGCACTAGTTTAAACGTTACTTCTACAGTAATCTGCAACTTAGTAGCCTGCCGATACAAATACTTAATAAGCGAACATTCTTGGGTATAACCTGGCTAAATTAAGCCGTATTGATTAGTCCAGTAGTTTAACGGAGGCAGGGGCCATCTTAAACGGGTCGCGTTGGCCAGTTAATAGCAAGTTATTGTCATTAACGCGCGGGCAAGGAGCAATGGCTGGCACCTCCGAATTAATGGTAGTTTCCACTGTCCGAGGCACTGGATAAATAATTAATTTGGTGGCTGATTGTCGAGATAATGTTTTAATTTGTTCTTTGACTTGATTACTCTTAAGCTGAACATACCTAATTCCAATTCAAACTCCGAATAATACCTCTTATCTGTTAAGACTTTTTGTTTTGAAAGAATGGTTTAGAAACATTTAACTCTTTAGAAATTGAACTAGAAGTTGTCATTGGACGTTCTTTTAATCAATTTTAACTGGATACATCAGATACTTAGACAATTATGGCGACTAGGTGACTGAGAGAAGATTTAAAGAGCGCCATTCCTTTACCAGCTTTCCGTCACGTCATTCCCGTGTGACATTGGACCCGCACTGTCATAGGACCCGCTCTGTCGTGGAGCTCTCGCCCGCACACTTACGACCATTAAGCATCCGACTAATGAGAGCCACTGCCCGTCTACACTCACACTTAATAAGGTGTGTCTGTATTGTATGAAGTCCGGATAGTCGTGTAAACTAAATAGTTTTGCGAAAGTGTGACATTTTATAGCTACTAGGGTGCGGTATAGGAAGTTTATCGATAGTGTAAACAGTCGATTGTTCTACAAAATGTCGGATTATCGAAGACTTTATCTGCTACAATAAGTCAATTTTAAATCTTACTTAACATCTCTTAATTCTTAACCCTGACTTTATTTGAGAATCTTTAGAAAGCTTTCAGTTTAGACATCGATATCTCATTGGTTTAATGAGTGTTCATGATTAATCAGAAATAAATCATAGCTAAGTCAATCAATTCAACTCTTCATACAGCGAAGCATTCAGAAAAAAGTTTCCTATATCATCATCTGCCTAGCCTTTTCCCAACTATGTTGGGGTCGGCTTCCAGTCTAACCGGATGCAACTGAATACCAGTATTTTACATGGAGTGACTGCCTATTTGACCTCCACAACCCAGTCAGTAACTAGGTATTATGATACTCCTTGGTAAGACTGGCTGTCAGACTTTCGGGCTTCTGACTACCCGTAACGACTGTCATAACTAAGTATAAAGTAGTCAAAAATCATAGCTAAATATGCTTTGTAATTAGAAAAGACGCCCTAAATGACAATAGAGGTGCAATCTTTATCATTTGCCACACAAACTTCGCGTGACCCATCACACGTCGGCGGTCTGACGCCAATTACTCATATCCATTGCGCTATCATTACTGCTTTGACAGTCCTCTTTAATACAATTGCAGCGATGGTAATGTTACAATTTAGTTTGTCGCGTTTGCGTGTAAAATGTAATGATAACATTATTTATGTCCCCTACGTCACCTACCTTTTATTTATTTTTTGAGGGTGGGCTATCATCAAATGAGCCCTCCGGCTCTGTGTGGAGTGGAAGGGAGTGTTAGACTCTTACTGACTGAAACCCATCCATGTTCCTTCATTAGACAATGTTCCTTGCCTCAACCTACTGAGGCTTACAGTATAGTTTTCATCCGTTTTAGACTATGGTAACCCTGTCTAGATCTACCTGGCCAACGTCTTGTTCATAGAGTTAGTCAGATATTAATAAAAATATAAATAATATTTTACATTGTAAAACATTTTAAAAGAGTAACTGTGGAGTTTCTTGCCCATTCTTCTCCATACGCGCCTATTTGAAATAAATGATTTGACTTTGTCTTTGAATACTATTTTCAAAATCTAACTAACTAAGTCTATTAAAACACAATCAACGATCACAATCACCAACAAAACATACAAACGAAAAAATATCACAAAAATAATACACTGCATTTTTACACGCACACACACACTCGTACACACAAACAGTCTCCTTGAAATATTGCGTTAGTGTGGTACCCTAATTGCTTTTGTCATTAATAGTCGCGAATACTTCTTACTTGTGTATCGTACAATTAGTTATAATGATGTATAATTAGCTGGTTGTGTCGGTCTTTGTGGGTATATAAGTGTGTATGTGGGTGTGTGTGTGTGTGTGTGTATGTAAATGCTCGCGCGGGAATGTTGCCTACTTACGTTTGCGGGTTCGTCTGTATGCTTTAATATAGTTAGGTAATTTTGTGTAATACGCGGAATTAAGGTATTAGTAACTATTTTTGGAAGTGTTAGTATTCAATTGGTTCTTGCTTTTATCATGCTATTTGCTTAGAGCTAAATTATATAGCTTCAACCAATCAACATATTCGTCTTGCCTATGAATAAATAAACGACTTTGAATTCACTTTTCCCAAGTATGTATTCCCTAAGAAGACCAAGCTATGGATATTAATAGGGGTAGGTGCATCAACCAACCTCCTTAAGCTGGGGTCCCACGACCCGTTAACGCGCCGCCCGAGCCGAGCATTACGCCTGGCCTCATCGCATCCCCCCACTCGCGACTATTCCCATGGCCCAGCCTAGCCTGGAAGAAAGCGAGTCGTGAGACCGCAGCATAACAAATCCAAAACCCCATCACTCTATTACGAAAATAAACACAAACTACGAAACAACACGAGTATTGGTTGCAAAACCCGGTACACACTATTAATGCTTAAAGGCGCAAAGGCCGTTGCACACTGAACGCGTCGCGAACAATGACGGGATAAAATATGCAGCGCCTCGGCGCGATTATAATCGAAACGTAATTAGCTGATAACGCATGCGTCGCGATCGAACGCAACACTTAGATATAGTGTCCTATAGCTTACAATGGAAGGTCGAGTTAATATTTATTGGTTAGCTACTGCTAATGGACTGGACTATATTATATCACGGCGAGGCCAAGGCATCTTGTTTTATACGAAGTAGGAATGAATATTACGTAGTTCTTTGCGTAATCCGAAGGATTTTGAAGGAAATTCCTAATCCATTGCTTGCTATGTTTGAAATTTTCGCTTGCTCGACAAGGTCAATAACGCAATGGATGTTGTTGTAATGTCAAAATGAACGAGAAACAAAAACAGGCAAGTGTAGCATACACATCAAAGAAACGAAAGATAAAATGACAGGTTTTAGAAAGATTTCTAAGTTAATGTTCATTTGTACGGAAAAATATAACATAACATCCACGCCTTGTTTCTCCTCAGGGTCAGGCAGAGGTGTACTAGATGTACCCACATTTCGCTAGTTATGTTTAAGTCCCATGTAATAGAGAGCAACCAAATTGCCATCATCCATGCACCAATTCGGACTCCAGACTGCTAATGAGAAATTCCACATGGAAAAACCAAGTTTGCTCGACCCGGGCATCGAACCAAGGACCTCATACTCAACAGTAGCGCTTGCAACCACTAAACCAACGAGGCAGTCTATCACTATTTTCCAGGCACAAATTCCTTTCCAAATGCAATTATAGTTTCCCCACGATACGTCTATAGCTAATTACCTGACCAGCCAGTATTAGTTCGAATACCTAAGTGTCTCGGACTTGAAGTAGTATTTAAGAATGAACTTAAATAAAATACTTTTTTAATAATACCTTCATACATTTTTTTTTAATTTCAAACTTGCCTCCAATTGGTTCATCATTTTCGGTTTTTCTTAATTGATAACATAGCATAATCTATTTCTATTCACTGCAGCCTATTTTTCTCGAATTCATATTCACCCAGTTTTATTTTAAAATAATGTAATTTCCCACCACAAAATATTTCACCAAAAATAACAATATATCACCCTGTATAATGTCACCTTTGTAATTTCTCGTACTTCAAAACGGATGTACGTAATCGTCACCTCGTTAATCCCCATAAAATATTAGCATATTGCTATAAGTCACTCTCTAGAGACGCGCATCTCATTACTATTATTGATGGATTTCTTAGTAAATTATTATATTGCACGTATTTAATGGAAATAACCTCGACACTTTAATCACATCTTAACCGCATAAATGTTGGGACAAGTTTATTTTGTTGCAAAAATTATTGTGGTATTGTATCAAAATCAAAATCAAAAGTCATTTATTCAAATTAGGCTGAAGATCAGCACTTTTTGAAGGTCAAAGTTACATAAGACAGTCCCCCAAAAACGCCCACCCTTCACCACTTCCTAGTGCTTTAGCTGGGAAGAAGAAGTGGCGCAACAAACTCCCCAGCAGCACAGCTGTCTGTTTAGTTGGAAGAACTTGACTCTACACACATTTATCGCATGAGAAGTAATTAACATTACGAAACACATCACATATTATAGAATGTTGTTTTAAAATTATAAGATAGTTGTAGCAATATCGATTAAGAAAAAGCTTAATTTTAGGATTAAGCATTGAACAGCCCACACAACTTAACAGTCAAAAAACTTTGTATTAAGTTAAAATATGTACGAATAAATTACGCTTGCCGGGGTTGGGCGTGGATGGGTGACCATCTTTACATACCGAGACTCCTCCGTGTCTCGGAAAGCACGTTAAGACGTTGGTTCCGGCTGTCATTTGTGCATCTTTGGCAATCGTTACGGGTCGTCAGAAGCCCGAAAATCTGACAGCCAGCCTTACGAAGGGGTATCGTATTACCCAGTTACTGGGTTGTGGAGGTCAGATAGGCAGTCGCTCCATGTGAAATACTGGTATTCAGCTGCATCCGGTTAAACTGGAAGCCGACCCCAACATAGTTGGGAAAAGGCCAGGCAGACGTACGAATAAATTAATAAAAAAGGGGTCGAAGTGGCGATGTTTGGGAAGGTATTTGTCCATCTGTGGACATCTTTAACTTAAGTGGTATATCTTTTAACTTAGGTGATAACGATAATGAAATTAAAAAAGACAACCCCCTGTAGATGAATAACCGGTTTCACTTTCGACTCTCAATTATCCTTAAACGAATAGATGAAAGAGAAATAAATTACAACTACTCGTCGACTTGACAGAATGTGTCAAACATAATTCAAGGATGCCAACACATTGTTCGAGAAAACATGTCTTGTTTCAACTCCTGCGCATACTATTAACTATCTTTGTCTCTTTTTAAAAAGGGAAAGCGATTGTGTTGCGATAATTATTTTCGCAGAATTGTACGGTTTCATTATTTTTAATTGAGTTATAATTATGTATAAAACTTGGGATTAAGTCATACTTGTGGAGAAACAAATATGTTGGGTACCTTTTAGCTACCCTACCTACTTATCGCAAGCCATAAATGTCAACAGCTGAAAAGGGTTGAAGGCTCTATTTAATGCCGATGTTGATAGGCTTTTAATATGTTATCACAAGAGTTAAGGAGTATTCTTTAAGAAATATAACTTTTAAAACTCGGTCTGTCTTCGAGCCTAAACTTTCGAACCAGTTATTGTATTTTGAGGTCTATTTCAAGCACAGTAAAGTTCTTAAAACAAAATTGACAAAGTCAACTCGGGTATGAAGACTGTTTTTGTAGTTAAAACTTTTTTTCTGAATGAAGTTTCCACTACTGGGACACATTAAAAAAAACAGGCCACTTCTTGGTGAGGGAGATGGCCATAATCCACCACGTGGCCCCAATGCGGTTGGTGGATGTCACATGTCTATCAATTTTTGGTTCTAGGATATGCCGGTTTCCTCACGCAAACCATTTTTTTTTTTTTTGATCCGGGGGGAAAATCCTCATGGATGTCCCCCGCCCCGGGGAGGGCGGAGGGGTCTGTCAGACTCTTACTGACTAAAAACCACCCCGGGTGTTCCCTCTCACACCTGCACGGGGGTCGCGGGAATCAAAAAGAATTCTAACCAAACCCAACCCTCCAAAAACTCAGTTGCCAAAAACAAACTACCAGGACACCAGACCGCGTAAGACACAACCCATTAATTGAAACCTTTAAACAAATTATACAGTTAACAAGTATAAGTTACCCTGTATAAACGCATTATACAATCAGGTACACATTCAAGCGATTATCATAACTTAACCTAGATTAGTATTCAAACACCTACCGCACGTTCGCAAGGAAAACGTAATTATCAATAATTATTGAAATTATACAACGTTGTAATCTATATTTAATTATATAAAATAGTTCCGTCTATATGAAGTGGAGTGGAAGTCCTTGCTGTAGTTTTCCCGTCAGCTGAGACTGAAGCAGCAGGATTGTCCGATAGGGTTACCGCTGCTAGGAACACAAAGGGCTAAGGAAGGTACATGGATGGGTTTTAGTCAGTAAGAGTCTGATATTTCCTTCCGCTCCACCCAGAGTAGAAGGAGTCATGATAGCCCATCCTTAAAAAAATAAATTAATTTAAATTAAAAATAATAATAATATTATAAATGTGAAAGTTTGCGAAGATGTTTATTATCCAATCACGCCAGAACGGCTGAACGGATCTGGATGAAATTTGGCACAGGGATAGATTATTAATCTGAAATAGCTCATTGGGTACTTTTTCCGGGTATTTTTGGGTAATTTTGCCATACTATCCCGGCAATACGGCACGGGAACGCCGTGGGATAAGATCCGACATTCCGACATGCTGGTTAAAGATTGACCAAATGCGAATCAATTCCATTCAGATTTAAAAAAAACTAAATTATGTCCATCCACAGACAAGTAGATACTGACCACGTAAACCACTGAACATAGTGAAACATTTTTTTTTTGTAAAATCAACACCCGTTATGTAAGGTACAGACGCCAGCACATCAAGCTATCCCTTACTGTCAAATTTTCTCAATTAAAAATGAACCTTATATCTTTGCAATAAAGTTGAAATACTAATACAAAGAAATTTGACAGATTGTGGTAACTTGATGTGCTGGCCTCTGTATTAAAGAAATTGAGAAAGGATTGTTCGCACTTAACCCCTGGGCGGGTCAAATGGGGTTGAAGACATTGAAGTTCATTTGCGAAGTTGTTAGCAACAACTAGTAATCAATAATTATTTAAATTAAACAACATTATAATGTATAATCAATTATAATCAGCATTCTGATATTCGAAATCAATATGTAATTTATTTAATACCCGACCTTGAGTCGACTTTAATTATATTTAACAATTCACGATTATGGCATTCAAATTGCGAATTATGTGTTTTTTTTAATCGTTCAGTAATTATATGTCTAATTATGGAAGTGTGCTAATTAGATATATAATTAGTATGTGGGAAGTTGTTTGTAATTAAACGTTTTAAGTCTCGACACATAGATGTTTGTGTGATGCAATTATCGTTAGTATTGGTAAAAATAATTTCTGTCTTTATTTCGTTAATGGGTAGGTAATAAAATTATTCGCGCTTTGGACCGTTCGAGAAGGTTTTCGGGGAAGCGGCCAATAAAGTTGCGACGTCATGAAGCTAGGAAGGGTATTTACAACTTAATCTTTCGTTTGGTTCGGTGTAAACGGAGCTTTTTGCAGTGGGCTATGATGGCACTTGCTATATTTTTTTTATTACAAGCATAACATAACGCCTTGATTCCCCGAAGTGTTAGGCAGAGGCCCTGTACCCCTAGTAGGTACAGTCGCCAGCACATCAAGCTTTGAACATAAACCTTATACTTTTGTAATTAAGTTGAAAATCTATCAAAGAAATTTGCCAGATTGAGGTAGCTTGATATTCTGGCCTCTGTACCTACACCCGAAACACATTTTTTATTCTATTATTTAATTCAGTTTATTTTTATTCTATTATTAATTCACTTGTTTTATATGTAATGTTTACATATTTAAATATTTTTATTAACTCAAAAAAAACAGCATTTTGTTTTAGCATTATGCGGACCGTTTTGCGCGGATGTGACGCATATTTTTCCTCAACTTGTTTTATTTTTGTTTGGTTTTTATAACTGCGTCATGTTTGCCGCAAATTAACTAATTTCTTTTTTTTTCTTTCTATTTTTTTTAATAAATACGTAGTTATTCACTATTTTTTATAATCATATAATTATTATAATTTCGTCCATAACTTATTCACTACGCCTGATTAAAATTCTTAACTAAATTCTGTGCATACCTACAACAAGTTATTCGCGTCGTCCATCAACTCGTGTTTTATTGTGACATTTGAAATGGATTAATTTATCAAATACCTATTTTTAATTTAGTATAATTTAATAATCTCCAATGATTTTATTAATCCAATTCTTTATAATTAAGTAAGTGTATTAGATTGTGATATTTTTATTACAAACTCTAGTATAGTATACAGTATAGTTTACGTTCCAAAAGAAATGGTTAACATATAGTCTACGTACCAAAAAAAATGTTTTCTATACACGGTGATTTTCTTTTCACCTTTCAGGAGATGAGAGTGCTCATGATCATAAACAACTTTCACTATGGGACCAACTACGAAATTAAAAAAAAACATCAGTTCCATATTTTTTCATCGATTGAATAATACATTTTTGGATGAAAAAGCCATTTTTTTTTCGATATTTTAGAGTTGGTCTCATCGTGAAAGTTGTTCATAATCATAGGTAATTTCACCCTCTTTTATTTGAGGGTAAGAAATCGTCAAATGTCTCCCGCTCTGGGTGGAGCGGAAGGGAGTGTCAGACTCTTACGGACTAAAACCCATCCATGTTCCTTCCTTAGACCTTTATGTTCCGGGGTAGTGGTAACCCTTTCGGACAATCCCGCTTACCCGTTAGAATGGAAGGATAAGAGTGAATAAAAAATCACGGTGTTTAAGATTCGCGAATGACATCAGCGTATCAATATCTCGAATCTACTCAACAACAATTATACCATATCCAGCAAGCATTTAAAACTCCGCGATCACATTCTATATCGCCAACGTGTTTGTGCGTATAATGTTTAACACGCATTTTAATTATGCTTATTAACAATTAAAGGCAATACACGAATGTAGGTCAAGTCGGTTAAAAGGAATAAATCAAGCACCCGGTATGATCTCATGAATCACCATAAAGATTTTATGTGGATCTTGTGGCGTTTGTTATAAGGTTGATTTTTGTTTATCCATGGGTCAAGTTAGGTTAGAAAACGAGTTAAGGCCATGAGTATCATTACGTTTTATATTTGAGATCATTAAGTCGATACATTGTGAGAATACGTGATTGATATAAGTAGGTGTTATTGATATCCTTATGGGGATTTGCCCCCTTAATTGACTATTAGAACGATGGACGTTTGTATGTGGAGATGTGTTCTAGATTTTAATTAGTCCTTGTCTGTTAGTCTGTATGTTTAAGAGCTTTACTAAGAAACCATCTCTCTACTCGTAGAGATTATGATATAATACTAGTTTTTTCATATACAGTGTGTTACGTTAAACGAGATACGTACTTTCAGGGGGTACTATACTCATTAAAATGAACAACTTTGACTATGGAACTAAACCTGAAATCATGAAAAAAAAATCAGCTGTTCAGTACATTAATGTTCGCATAATTCGTCAAAATGTATGAAACAGCTGATCTTTTTTTATATCTCAGAGTTGGCCCCATGGACAAAATTGTTGATTTCAATGAGTACTATATAACCTGAAAGTATGTCCGTCGTTAAAGCTAACACACTGTATACAAGAGGCCGCGGCTGTTCGTCAAACTCTATTGTGGAATATGACATTATACAGGATGTTTTATAAGAGCAGTACTGGTACAGTGGTAACTGCTCTGTCTAACGTGTTTTATGTCTCGGGTTCGGACCCAGGCAGGTGCATACTTTGTGTAAATAGTTTTATGACTACTATTCTTAAAACAGTAAAGGAAATTAGTAGTTTCTTGCCCATTCTTCTTCATACGAGACTACTTTTTGGCAACTAAAATCAATTCTATTTCTTGTTAATTTTGACGTTCAAAAGTGCGTTTCTTGTGCCTGTTTGAAATAAAAAAAATCACTTTGACTTTGACTTTGTTTAACCTCGGCCACGAGAAAAACTTTTGTGGGCTCGAAATTTTACTTGCATTGGCAAGTCACTTGCATTGCTAGTCACGCGCCAGTGATAGTGTTTTATAATTTTTGCCCGTTAGTAAGTACGGACTGTCTCCCTGATCTAGTAGTCCTCGGTTCGATACGTGGGTAGTGTTAATGTATTTTTCCATCCGGAATTTCTCAGTAACAGCCAGAACTCTAGATTCGTGACTCGTCGATGGCAATAGGCTCGCCTCCTATTACATGGGATTCAAACATAACTGTCAAAATGTGGCTACAGGTACACTTCTGTCCAACCCTTTGGGGTAACACGGCGTGAGTGATATTACATTATCAAAAATCAGTCCAATAAAAATATATTCAGATTAAAATTGGTAAAATATTAACATTAAAATCTTAGAAATATTTTACAATATTGTAAGATGCCTTTACTAGGTTGACCTGTATCACAGGCGGCAGTAGCGCACATATTATACGGTATAGTAGTTGTAGGTCGATAAAATTCTTAAGCAATATTTTTAACATTAAAAGTCTTTAAAACGTGAATAAGTGTAGTGTGCGTGTAGCGTGTGTGTGTGTGTGTGTGTGTGTGGAGTGTGTGTGTAATTAGTCTGTAAGCCTTCTTCAAAACAATAAAAAAAAAAAAAAACTAACTATACAAATATTGTTTACCTACATACTATTTACCTTAGAAATAACATAAACAGGTAATTTCTTAACTATTATAAACTTAATGCAACACATAATTCAAGAAAATGATTTATAACAGGTTTCATTTTAATCAGTGTTCAGCTTATTATAATTTATGGAAATATTTTACACTTGGTAAAAACCCTTGACGTGTTAACAATTAAATTGAATGGAAACGTGACTAATTATAAAAATTTAATGTTCTTATGGAACAAAAAGGCATAGGTACTTAATTATAATTAGGTTTGCTTTTAATGCGACTGCAAATTTGACCTCCACAACCCAGTAACGGGGTAACGACTGTCAAAGATCTTCGAATGACAGCCGGGACCAACGGCTCCCTCTCGATATGTAATAAATGATCACCCATGTACAGAGGCCAGCACATCAAGTTACCACAGTCTGTCAAATTTCTTTGATAGTATTTCAACTTTATTGCAAAGACATAAGGTTCATTATTAATTGAGAAAATTTGACAGTTAGGGATAGCTTGATGTGCTGGCGTCTGTACTAACACGAAATTGTTACCAATACACGAAAAAGACCCATTATCCCAAGGAAAAGTACTACCAGGATAAAAAGTATTGGTAAGCGGGATTGGCCGAAAGGGTTACCGCTATCCCGGAACATAAAAGGCTACGGAAGGAACATGGATGGGCTTTAGTCAGTAAGAGTCTGACACTCTTTTCCGCTCCACCCAGAGCGGGAGAAGTCATTGGATGATTTCTCAGCCTACAAAAAAGGATAAAATTCTATGTGTTAATCTAGGTCATAAACTACCTCTGTGCCAAATTTTATCCAAATCCGTTCAGCCGTTTTAGCGTGAAGGACGGACAAACATACACACTCACACACTCACAAACTTTCGCCTTTATTGTATTAGTGTGATTATTAAGTAGGTATGATTAGTTCCGATCAATAAATTTTCCATAATAAATCCATAACCCGGAGCCCGGACATGTGCAATTTATGCTATGTTCATTATAGAATATCGCTAACTAGGCTGAATTATTTATTAAGTCCGACCAAAGGACTGCGCTGTCGGATTCGAGATGAAATTATTGATAGTCTGGTCTAATAATAATAAATAATAATATCCTTGGACATTTTCACACAACGCCATATCGTCCCAAGCTAAGCAACCTAATGCTTGTGTTATGGAAACGAGATGGCTGATAGACTACTTATGTACATTTTTTTTGTAAATACATACATATTATATATAGATAGAAAAACACCCAGACTCGTAACAAATACTTGCAGGTCGTACAAATATTTCGCACCTTTAGAATTAAAACGACACAATTAAAAAAAATCAAAAATTGAGTTATCGTCATAAAATGACTCAAAACGAAAATAGTGAAAAGACTTTTTTATAATTTGCAGCACAAACATAGTCACTGACGTAAATAATCACGAAATAATAGACCAAATAGTACGGAAGTGTTAAGAACTTTAAAACTTCTTTTGCTATTTCCCTAAAAGTCACTTTTTTGAGTTACGTCGTTTTCATTCTAAAGGTGCGATTTGTTCCGTGCGGGAATCGAACCCGCGACATAGTGCGCAGCAGTCAATCGCTCAACCACTGCGCCAACCGTGTCGTCAAATTCTATTCAAGGTTCATACAAATGGATGTCTTAATAATACCTAGGCATATAAACATTACATAACATAGTCAGCCTATAATGTTCCCACTGCTGCGACACAAGCCTTTTCTCTTCGAGAAGTAATCCACGACGCGTGCCCAGTGCGGATTGGTGGATGTCACAGGTCTTCGTGTGACAACATCAATTATACATTATACAGAGTTGATACGACAGAGGGGCTTTCCTTTAAACAGCTTATACTAGGGACCATTTTCAAGCTCTGTACCAAAAATCAAATAGGAGCAGTAGTTTAGGCGCAAATGTTTTTTTTTTAAGATTTTGCCCCGTTTGAACACGATGTATCTTTCCTACACACACACGAAAGCACGTTTAATAGATATGCACTCAGATAGCTGTTACCCATAATTATGTAAGTGCGCAATTTTTTATCAACCTCTATTGTCCCACTGTTGGGCAAAGATCTCCTCAATAACATTCCACTGTTTCTTGTGTGTTGTCTCCTGCGGCCACTCTCCCGTAAACAAGCCATTGCCTACGCTTCTCTCATAATCAGAAGACATCATCACGTCTTATAGCACCTACTGGCTGACGACTCTGGACCATTTAGGTATCTACGTACATACATACATGATCTAACTAACAACGTAATTATTATTTAATCGTTACCTAATTACTTTTCATCCGTATTTAATACATTCTTTTTTCAACATTTAAAAACAGAAAAAAAATGTGGTACGCCGGGAGCAGGGTCAAAACTACCGGTCATTAGGCCTACAGAGAGCGGTACCTCCTTACAATGTATGACGTATCGAGAACCACTGCCTTCTGAATTAGCCTCTTGAACCATCCGCTTCACGAGAGCCTCGATTAATGTTGGTCGAACTTTCATTATTATACGTCACAATAACTTAAAATATAAGCCGACGTTTAAAAAACTATAATATTATTATATTATTGTCATTCATGCCTGACACATTGCAGAAATTTAAAACAGGTATTGTGTTAGGAAATAATACTTGTGACATGTTTTATTGTTCAATCCGCACTGATTAATGTGTCTCTGTCAAAATTTAAATACATTAACTGGATTATCTGTGGTACAGCTTTTGGCCAAAACATGATTACAAAAATGGAGAAACAAGTAATTAGCTCGTTTCGTACTCCAATTTAATCACAATCTCTTCGTTAAAGGTCAAAATATGCAAATCCCACTTAATTTCTTAAGTTGTTAATTTAATGGCACTTAAGTGTGTATTTTGAATATTTTCTAAACATTTAATTTGTCTACATCGACGCTAATTAAAGTGATACTCAATTAAAATAAAAACTGTTCCATAATTATAGCACGTACAAACTGTGTGACGAAAAAATGTAAACAAACAAAATAATATGGCACCCACACGAAATATTATGCGGTGATTATATGGCGCTAAACTACAATCATTGTTTCAATAGAAAAAATACAAAATAAGTATCTAACTACTGCCTACCTAACCTACTTTTCATAACAATTCGTAATTATAAAGCACACGATAAGTTTTTAATAAACGTTTTGAAAAAAAAAATCTTTAATTGGTGAAATCGACTAAAATAACATGTTAACAATCAATTTTAACTAACTATTATGTTGAAAACTAATCGGACGGCCATAAAGAACTCGATAAAATTACAAAAGAAATCTATAAAATGATTAAAATTTCTAATCGTGCCAATTAGGTGAATTTATGGTTTCACTTATAACAACCGCGTTTTACGGGTTACAAGTTTATAAAAGTAGTCTCGGAGTGCGTGAGGAAATACTCTTTTTATGCTTATTTTTACAATGTAATGCTATTGAGATATTATTCTCTCGATAAACGTGGAAGAAGCTGCCTCGCTGACAAGACGCGGCTCGATAAGTGCTCAATGAACGTTTTAAAACAATAACGATTGAATCGAATAGCGCGTTAATTTCCACGTGAGAGATTCTATTTCTGTTATTTTCTCATGAGTATTGCCGCAGTTTGCACTGTTATTAGTGCAAAAACTGAAGCGAGATTAAATATACTGTCTATTTAATTTCAATGCTTTAATTTAGAGGGTTAATGATTAAGAAGCTTTAGATTCGATACGCCTACGCCTTAATTATTTATGTGAAATATTTTTAGGACCAGAATTAAGAAAGATTCTAATAAAACGTGGCCCTTATCAGACCGGATTAATTTCTAATAATAATGAACTGTTACAAAAGCCATCCAAGATGGCGTTTAGGAAAAATAAATTCGAATTCGGACTGCTAATTCTATGCGATTCGAATTTAGAATTAAGCCCGCGCGACGCGACGGCGCGCACATAAGTGCCCCTACACACGTACCCACACAAAGCAGCGCACACACCCCAATGCTCATAATTTGCTGACAAGAAAACAAAAAAGGAAAAAACTCGGCACCCGTTCTAATTAGGTCGTCGAGTGAGAACAGGGCGTTCGTCAGCACAATAATAATTAACACTGGCTGTAATGAAGCGTACCATAAAAACTAATTGGAGACCCTACGATCGTTGTGTCGCGAGGGTGAGAGAGAAGTTCTCTACGATTTCGATAGGTTCGACTTTGGTTGGTTCCGATCTATTCAATCGTGCCACGAAAATTAAATCATAATCAAGCCAGCGTTACTTTTTTATATACGTACATCATAACTACAGAGTACTTACTTCTAATCAACTGGAATCAAATCAATTAATCAACGTGGTTGGCGACGCAGTAATTTTAATTAGAATCATCTTAATGTATTTATTATTCATTCATTATTCTCTGCTAATGGTTACATGCGCTCCATTATAAAAAAAATGCAGTAAGTAATAAAAGTGTAGATGTCAACAAAGAATGATGGAAACACAATAATTACCGTCAATAACAATTCCATTTCAAAAAGCACGTTGTATTCAAAAACATTACATTAGCTTAGTCACGATGTTAAAAAAAAACTAAACATCAAAATGTAATCGATCAAAGCTAGGTAATGCAGTAAACATTTTGCTAGCTAGTATTTTAAATCGAAAAGCTGACGCGACTGCCGCCTATCAGCTAGTTGAAAAGGGAAATCAGTCAATAATGCACTAATTTCCCCTCCTTAATGGCGCAGTCCGGCCCTCTACCCAGACACTATTACGATAGCAAGTTAGTGTTTAATGTAATAAATTTGCTACACACTAGGAACATTTTCATGTAAAGACTTTAAACTTTTACGAGTTTCAAGGCTCGTTACGAATTCTTATTTGATGGTACTTTTGTAATTATTTTAAGTGATAATTGCTGTAAAATTGGCACTTAGTTTTAGTTTTTAATGTGAAAAATGGTAACTAGTTTCATTGCAACTTATAATTTGTTTGTGCAATTATGTAAAATAATAATTAATATTTATTAATAAATAACACCGTGTCTCAGATAGTCTCATCTTTTATTAGAAATGACTTAACTATAATTACCATAGTTAACCATAATCTATGTACGTATTTAATATGTCTAACTATTCTACAACAGGCCTTAGGTACCTTAACGTGTTTTTATCTTAATGGGTATGCGCAAGGGCAGCCCGCAAAACTCAAATTTTCTTTCGTTTTTTAAATTTATTCGCGTCCATAACAAATAATTGCATTGACATAATTATAACCTAGAATCATCAATACATCTCTTTAAGTTGGATTTAGTCTCATATGTCATAAGCGGGATTGTCCGAAAGGGTTACCGCTACCTCGGAACATAAAGGGCTAAGGAAGGAACATGGATGGGTTTTAGTGAGTAAGAGTCTGACACTACCTTCCGCTCCACCCAGAGCGGGCAATCATCAAATGACATCTATTTGATGACTTCCCACCCTCAAAAAAAAAATTCTCAAATGTCAAGATTTCATCAAATCATAACATTTTGTGTCAAAACATTTATTTCAAATAGGCACAAGAATGGCACTTTTGAACGTCACGTCTGTGACTGACACTTTTTTTATAAACTTTGCATAGACAAGTAATGATTAACGCCTACTTTATATCTCTAAACTTTAGCAACATTAACAAAATAAAGGCATATATAAATATACGTAGGAAAGAATACTTAAAAAAAAACCCAGTAGCTTCACCCGTCCACTTTAACAGTACATCACTAATTGGACTTAAAAGTCAAACCTAACAATTAAGTCATAGCAAAAGACAATTAAATGACCAACAATTGTTAGCAGACTTTGAGTACTTATGTGCAATAGTTGCCTCGACTTCAAGTCAAACACACATGTCATTTTCATTTGACATGTCCGTACACATACCACATTATTGAACGAGCTGTCAAAACGTCTTACGTTATGCGATAGGCTATAATTACAGGTTTATGATAAATTCTCAGTTAATAGCAGGAATGGGGTAGAAAGTTGAATAGGAAAATTATTAAATGGCACTGCTGTTTTGAATCGAGAGTCTTGAGTATTGAGTGCTTGTCTTTTGCATAAGTAATTTGTATTAATTGAGGTTTTATGCGATAGAATCATTATTTAAATTATATTTATGAGAGATAGGACTTGATGTTCCTGCTGAAAAAAAGTCTCGTTGAAAACATTAACATTTTTTTTTATGACAACTTTTTGTTTTGTTTACTCGTGGAAAGTCACCTTTTGTTTTTTTGTATCTACATAATCAGCCTTTAATGTTGGGCTGAGCCCCAACATTAAAGGCTGATTATGTAGATATGCCTCCTCGCTTCGAGAGGCTTTTTTTTCAGGCTGAGAATTCATCCAATGACTTCTCCCGCTCTGGGTGGAGCGGAAGGGAGTGTCAGACTGTTACTGACTAAAACCCATCTACGTTCCTTCCTTAGCCCTTTATGTTCCGGGGTAGCGGTAACCCTTTCGGACAATCCCGCTTACTCTTCGAGAAGCTAGGCTGTATCACCTATCTATCACACGGGCCCAGTAGGTATGTTACATGTTCAAATAGTCGATTCTAGAACAAACCGGTTTCCTCATCATTTTTTTGTTCACCGTTTTAAGAGCAGTGGTGATGAATTAATTGACACAAAATAAAGTGCTTGCCTAGGTTCGAACCCGCGTTACAAACGTTTTTGTCTACATTTTCCGTTATCTTTCGAAATTATAATTAAATAAAACTTTTTTTTTAACAGTAACAACACGGACATAATAATTATGCCTTATTTTAAAATTTTACTTATCACAAAGTAATCGCAGTGTATTAGGCGCCTTACACACTGCAGACTAATACCCACGTAAGTGGAAGGCCCAATTATTTCTCCATTAGAACTTTTACGGGAAATAAATTGCCTATTTGGATTATTAAAATGAGGGTTTGCTAACGATATTTGAGTTTTGTAGCGATATCATTAGTTCCAATATTTAGTCAACTTTCCAATAAAAATTTTCACCAATATACATTATGATTCTGTTATATTATAACACAGCTCGTGATATGGTTGCATACGTTTCATTCCCTTCTTGTCAGAATCCGAATCAAACAAAATCAAAAACATTCGTAAAATACATTATACAGGCTCCCGTAGACAGGCGCTACGCGAAGGTGCGACACGATTCTAGTAGAATAATTCCCATTAAGTTTTCATAGAAATTGTTCCACTAGCGTCGCGTCACCCCTGTCTGCGGCATCCTTCAGTCGTCGATAAAATGTCAGCGTACTCACACTTCTATTCAACCAACAATGGAATGCAAAAGGAATATTGTTGCAATCGAAATTCAAATTAAGTTTATAAGTATACAAAAAGTATCATGCATGCAATATTACCTTCTTTGAAGACTTTATTGATTTAAAATAACATATCAACAGGAATTTGTCGAGAGAAGCTCGTGGTTAAGTAATAAAAGCCGCACGGAACGATCTATCAGGTTAAACTACGCTTGCTGGGGTTGGTCAGTGGATGGTTAATCATCTTTACATATCAAGTGCCGTGCCTCGGAAAGCACGTTAAGCCGTTGGTGCCTGGATGTCTTTCGTGGATCTTTAACAGTCGTAACGGTAGTCAGAAGCCCGAAAATCTGACAGCCAGTCTTACCAAGGCGTATCGTATTACCCAGTTACTGTTGGTTGTGGAGATCAGATAGGCAGTCGCTCCATGTAATATACTGGTATTCAGCTGCATCCGGTAAGACTGGAAGCCGACCCCAACTTAGTTGGAAAAAGGCTAGGCAGTTTGATATTAAAAGAAATCCCTTCAAGGAGACAAGGTTCCCAGTTACAATCGCAACATAAACGTCACAAACAAAATGTGAAACATGGAAAGAAATATAAGCATCAATTAAAGCCACAGTACACAATTAAAATAATGGCCGTCACACCTATAAGACAATTAGTTCGTAGGAAATAAATTCTATGTTTTGGTCGCAGTCCACTGTGCTTAATTAGAGCTAATCAAAAAAACTTAATATACCATAATGGCACGTAATAGCTGTTTTAACGCGGTCTCCTGATACGTTGATAATGTATGCTAATTATACGAGGTTTGTTGTGTCATGTTAGTTCCTTTGCCTAACATTGGTACGAAATTTTACTAAAGTAATTACACCATTTTATTTTTCATTTATTCATGACATATTACCGAAAGACAATAAAAAATTCTGGGGAAAATTTTGTGGAAAGCGAAGATTTCGTTTTATTTTATACATCAATAGCTGCCGCCCGCGTCATAGTTGAACATTTTTTTTCACAACCTTCCCTATTTCATCCCTTTAAGAGGGAATTTAAATAAAATCATTTCTTAGCTGATTACTCTTACTCATAATTATCCTTGGTGCCATTCATCTTCGTATGTCCAGGAGTTTTTAATATTTAGTGTTCAATAATATTTAACATTGACAACAAGATGTCTGAAAAGAGGTAAAAGGTATTTTGTACAGAAACTTATAAAGGCAAAATAGAAATTAAAGATGAGATATTTCATCTTTAATCTCTCTCATATTAACATACTCAACAAAAAAAGAAATAATGAAAACAGTATGTATAATAAACCGCACATTGTTAGAAAAATATACTAACTACGCGATAATGGTACTACGGCGTAGTTCGTGTTTACAGCAGTGGCGGTTACGACGTTTTGCCACGAGCGACGTCGAGTGAACCGAAAGAATTGTTGTTGTTGCAAAGTTTCATCGTGTTTAAGTAGGAATTCTATCCTCGACACCTTTTGCTTTGGAACTTCATTTTCCCTGTTCCAAATTTGAGGATTTTTTCTTTTTTGTTTTTCTCTTGGAATTCAAAGACTAAGTTAATATGAGGACCTTGATAGAACTTTCATACGGTCACTTTTTTCATAAATGAAACTATTGTTTGAAAATGCCTCGTTGGTCCAGTACTCGTTAGCGCTACTGCTAAGTACGACGTCCTTGGTTCGAATCCCAGATCGGGAAAATTGTTATTGGATTTTTTTATGGAATTTCGCAGTAGCCCGGAGTCAGGATTTGAACCTGATTGATAGCAAATATTACAAGGGACCTTACCTATTGACCGCTTAGTTTTATAACAATTGCAGTGTCCTCAGCGCCCCAACTCATAAAAAAAAAACTTTATTTCAGACGAATAGCGTCTTGCAATTACATAAAAAAACAAAAACCGAACATAGATTCTCAGTCGTATAAACACGACTCAGGGGCACGGGCACGAAAAGATTTGTCGTATTAATCCGACTAGGGCGGTTAAAAGATTAAACATAACTGGCAGAATGCTACCAAACGCTTTGGTTGGAGACTACAGGCATGACGTTACAATTGTCATAAAGCTATTATTTTATCTAAAGACATGTCAATTAAAGACCTAAAATAAACCAATATCATTTGTCAGTCAGTGTTGTTTATCAGTCAAAACACTAGTACAAATTAGTTTACAATGCAATTCACGCGATCGGCAAACAACAATCGATTTGAGTCAAATAAAAACAGATGCACCTAATTATAGCGCCGTCCCTCTCTCCCACTGAACATCAAAGTTCATTGCACACCCTCTGAACTTAAAAAAAGAGTTTAATTTGCTTACGAACGACTTGCTATATCGTATAACTAGACTGGCAATTACGGTTAATGATAATAGCCTTTATTACTTATGTCCATTAGGTTGGCATATTGTGAACATTACTGTCTACTTGAGTCTACACACTAGTTATACGCTATTCAGGCGCGAGGGTGGATGGGAGCTGCAGGTAATGAAAACTATCTCTTGAGATAAACAAAACTATATATTTCAATCACACAACACGTAGTACGACAGGCCTTTGAGGCACATTATTACTCAGAACACAGGAAATCAGAACACAATACACAAAACCCGGAGCCCGAGCACATTTAAACAGCAACTACTTACTTGCTAGACATAATTAAAACTACTAAAAACTTTGTACAACATAATAACTAGTAAAATATAAGAACTGAAGAACACTTAAGAACACATATTAGAACATATTTAAGAACTGATTCGACTAATAACTTGGCCCTTATTAAATACAATTTTCATAGGGCGCAAGTAGTGTGTGGGGTAATTTTTACCCTCCGCCCTGCCGCCTATTATCATCCATAATTCTATCTAGGATGCGGCGGGCGGAGCTTATGCTTCCCGACAAGTTTCGACCTGTCGAAACCTGCAGGGAACACGCTCTTTTCCTGCTTACAGACAATAATTTCGGCGTCTGCCATTGGTTTATTGATACAAACCCTATGATTGGTCTTAATTGACTTTCATAATAACAAATAATCTCTAATGCTTTTACCAATCATCTTATATACTAAAGTTATACATGAGCGTAATATCGCTTGTTTATATGTTTGAGGTTGCTGTGCTCCTCAACAATCCCACCCCCCGTAAGAGGGTTCAACCGATTACAGTCCCGTCTGTAGGTAGCACAACAACCTTTACAACGGGCCGACGCAGGACCCCATGATTCGTTCTTACATCTATCACTCTTATTATAGAGTCTGCCCCTGGGTACACCTTTTCGATCACCCCTTTGGTCCACTGATTGCGGGGTTTACACTGATCTACTATTAGCACTATGTTACCCACTTTCACATTTGGCACATCACTTATCCACTTTTGTCTTTGTTGGAGCGTCGGCAGGTACTCGCGCAGCCATCGCCTCCAAAAGAGGTCGGCCAGCGCGTTCACTTTCCGCCACATGCGGCGGGAGTCCACGTCGACTGCATGCCCGCGCGTGCACGGGGCGTCTCCTGCGGCAGTGCCCAGCAGGAGGTGGTTCGGAGTCAGCACTACCGGTTGCTCGACGTCGCTGCTCACGTAGGTGAGCGGCCGGCTGTTGATGACTAGCTCGGCCTCAGCGAGGAGGGTGTAAAGTACCTCCTCGCGAGGCGCCCGCTCTCGTAGTGTGGCTCGGAGGGCGTTTTTCACTGAGCGCACCAGACGCTCCCAGCACCCACCCATGTGTGGGGATGCGGGAGGGTTAAAGTGCCAAGCGATACCACGGCCCGTGGCTTCGCTCTGCACCTTATCTTGATTCATGGCACGCAGGGCTGCGCGCAGTTCGGCGTGCGCGCCGACGAAGTTGGTGCCTCGGTCGGAATACATGTCCGACGGTCGCCCGCGGCGCGCAATGAGGCGCCGCAGGGCCAGAATGGCTGAGTCTGCACTCAGCGATGCCGCCAGCTCTAAGTGGACGGCGCGGGTGGTGAGGCACGTGAACAACACGCCCCACCTCTTCTCCCTGCGCCGACCGATGGCGACCTCCATGGGGCCGAAGTAGTCGACCCCACAGTGGACGAACGCTCGTCTCGTCACCTCCAGCCGCGCGGCCGGGAGGTCGCCCATCTTTGGCGCCACCGGCTTCGCCTTTTCCACGCGGCACTGTTGGCAGCTGGCGGTGACGGCCTTGACTGTTGACCGCAGGTTGGTCACCCAGTATTTCTCTCTAATCCTGTTAACTACAAGCTCTTGGTTAGCGTGTAAAGCCGCCGTATGATAATGGTAAATAAGACGGCGTGTGAGCGCGTGCTTCCCATCCAAAATTATGGGATGGCGCTCCCCAAACCTCAACTCGTCGCAGGCGCCCAGCCTGCCGCGTACCCTTAGGAGCCCATCTGAAAACAGCATGGGGTCCAACGACTTTAGCTTGTTATTGCTGGGTAGCGGGCGGGCCTCCCGCAGAGCTGCGATGTCAGGCTCGTAGCTCTCTGCCTGCATTACGCGCAGCAGGCGTACCTCCGCCTCCTGCAGATCTGCCCCGGTCACCGCTGATGACTGGCGGCGCTTGCGGCAGCGATCTGAAAATATAACCAAGCGCGCCACAACGCGGACAGCGCGTGTCCAGGTGGGCAGTCTCTCCGGCTGCAGCAGTGGTTCCGGCGGCGTGGTCGTCACGTGCACTCGTTGCACCCTCTCCAGCTGCGCCTCAGCCACCTCGTCGAGGTCGGCGCTCGCCGGCCACTGCTCCTGTGGGCAGCGAAGAAACGAGGGGCCCAATAGCCACTCGTCACCATTATTGGGCCAGTCCATGCGAGTGGCCTTGTCGGCAGGGTTCATCGCCGAGGGAACCCAGTGCCAGTCTGTCCTCTTTGACCGTCTATCGATCTCGGCCAGGCGGTGGGACACGAACCGTTGGAATTCTAACGCGTCTGAGTTAATCCACTTTAAAACTGTTTTGCTGTCTGTCCACAGATGCCTACTGCTGATAGCTACGCCTAGCTCTGATTCCACCGTGTCGGCCAATCTGCACGCCAACACGGCTGCTTGTAGTTCGAGACGCGGAATTGATACCAATTTCTGGGGCGCTACCCTAGCTTTCCCTATCACTATTGCGACGTCTCTGCTACCTGTCGGGTTCGTACCCGCTAAATAGGCCACCGCGGCGTAGGCGGACTCGCTCGCGTCACCAAACACGTGTAATTCTAAGCCCTCGGGTACCAGACCGTACCACCGAGGGATAGACAAATCGGTCAAATATTTCAACTTTTGTAACCATTCAAACCATATTTTGGCCTCGGCAGGCCTCAGCTGTTCGTCCCATTGAATCCCCGTATGCCATACTCTTTTCATGAGGATGCGTGATTGTATTATGCACGGGTATAGAAAACCTAGTGGGTCGAAAATGGACATGATGAATCTAAGAAATTCCCTTTTGGTTGGAACTACTTGACCTTCTGTAATCGCCCTGGGAAGCCGCTTAAAGGATAAGTCGAAAGCTAGCTTGTCGGTGCTCGGCGACCAAATCATGCCTAACGTACGCTCTGTAGCGTTTTCACATTTTTCCAAAGACACCCGATCAGGCATTTCTAATTGTAGCCTGTCGCGCAGCTCTGGAGAGTTGGTGACCCACCCCCTGATATTGAACCCGCCCTCGGCGTGGATGTGGGTCACTTCCTCTATCAACCTACCGGCCTGCGCGACAGACCACGTACTATCCAGGTAGTCGTCCATGTAGTGTTTATCATTTATGGCCGCTACTGCCTCGGGGTATGTCTGCTGATACTTAGCCGCGTTCTTATTCAATATAAAAATGGCTGAGGTAGGGGACGACACGGCACCGAAAATCATAGAGTTCATCACATAAACGTCAGGCTCTTTGTTTCCGGCCGCGTTCCATAAAAACAACTGCGCCCCTCTATCTTGTTCTCTTATTTTTACCCGTAGGAACATGTCGGCTATGTCCCCGGTGTACGCGACGGGTCCTAATCTAAATTTAAATAGTACACCTAGCAGCGAGTTCAGAAGGTCAGGTCCCGCTAGCAAATTGTCGTTTAGTGACGTTCCGTTATAGGTTGCTGCGGCGTCGAAAACCAACCTTAGCTTGCCCGGCTTATTTGGATTCTTTACCCCGAAATGGGGTAGGTACCACACCGGCTCATATTGGATCGCGCCCTCAACTGGACTAGCGTATCCCTCCACTATCAGTCTATCAATCTGGGCCGCATAGGCGGCAGCGTGCACCGGGTCTTTACTCAACCGACGCTCAACACCAGCCAGTCGCTGGCGCGCCTGGGTGTAGTTATTAGGTAGCTGCGGGTTGTCTCGACGCCACAACAAACCTACTTCCCAAGTGCCGCTCTTTGTTTGATGACTAGTGGCCTCTAAGGTGGCTTTAGCCCTCTCGATATCCTGGTGCGTCCGAGGCACCTCTGATATACCTATCGCTTCTAACTCCAGCTGATTCTTAACTAAATTATGTAAATCTACGTTTGATTCTGTTACACAATTTACACTTTGTTCATTATTGTGACAACTACCCACGGGTCCGTGCACCACCCACCCTAAACTGGTCAAAGAGGCAACCGGCTTACCTGATCTCCCTCGACGAGTCTCCTGGCCGACAAGCAACTCCCAGTTGTCCTGTCCCAGCAACAGCAGCGGTTTGGCACCTCTCATCTCCTCGCATCCCAAGTGGCGAAGGTGGGCGTGCTCCGCCATCACTGTGGCGGGCACTGTCTGCGCGGGCAAGTCCAGTCGCTTTATCGTACGACACTTTATACTATGTACTTGTCCGCTCGGACCGCGCACTGTCACACTAATCACGCGCGAGTTATCGTCCGTTATCACTTGACCGCGCGCACTACGTAACACTAACGGCACTAATTGTCCTTTGGCACCTTCGGTTAACGACTCATCTATCAGTGACACGGTGGCCCCGTCATCCAATAGGGCATAGCACTGTTTATCCTGGCCGCTCACTGATACGTTAACCGGAACAACTTTCAACAACGCCTTCCCGGTGTAATCATTGACGTTAGTTATACTCTCGGTCTTCCTGTCCGCATGTAATAACGTATGGTGCGGGTAATCACACGTAGCGCACCTACTAGCCCGACAGAAGTTCTTGTTATGTTTCTTTGCCATACACTTGAAGCACAACTTATGTTTTTTAATGTGTTCCCATCGCTCATTTACGCTTAACCCAGTGAACTTTTCACATTTACTTAGCTTATGTACCTGCTCACACATAGTACATGTATCTATTGTAGGTTGGTTATTATCTGTGGTTACATGCACACGTTGTATATTTTTAATCTGTTTGTAGGGCTGCGCATTGCCTCGGGGCTTATTGTTGTTATTAGCTACTATTGCAGGTGGGTCCATGTTCATTTGAACGTAGTATGACGTAGCTCGGGCTAGATGGCTTAAGAATTCTGCGAGTAATTCCAGGCTTGGCGACACTCGCACATCTATGCCCTGGCTGGCCTCCATGCCCATCGCGAAGTCCCCATATTGAGCGCGTTGCACAGGTGTGAGTTTAGTTAAGAGTTCACTTACCAGTTGTGGGTTATTCAGGTATCCATTAGCGCGTACACTTTTCAGGAGCGATACACAGTTGCGCACTGTCGTCGAGAACTTCCTAAGTTCACGCCCACTTTCAGTCACTTTGGGTAACGCACGCACTTTCCTTAGGGCACATTCTAGCACTAAATTGGGATGACCGAACTCGTCTTGTAGTGTTTTCATTATTTCCGACGGGTTGGTGCAAGTACGCAGCAGGTCTTCTACCGCTAGCTTGGCGTCCCCTTGTAACGAAGTCTTCAGGCGGGCTAGGTTTTCATGCGCTTTGAAGTTGTACAGTGTCGTCGTATCGTAGTACATATTCTTGTACGACAGCCATTCCGCTGGGTCCCCGCTGAAATACGGCAGCTCATAAGCCTGCCTTGGTACCGGTCGCGGTCGCGCTAGGTGTGTTATAGCGTCCGCCAGCTGGTCTATTTTTCTATCTCGTGACCTGCTTCTGTCTGTTTCGTTGGCGAACGTATTATCCCACTCAGGTGGGTCTCTAGGCGGCGGTCTCGTGGTACCGGTCATCGCTGCGGCGGGCGTCGCTTGGTGCGCGGGCGTCGCTTGGTACGCGGGAGTCGCTTGGTACGCGGGCGTCGCTTGGTACGCGGGCGTCGCTTGGTACGCGGGCTCGCGGAAATGTACGGACGCGGGCGCATACTGTTGCTGCGCGGGGGTACGATCGAGCGGCGGCACAAACACTGGTATGTCGCGGGAAATCCCGGGCTCGGGCTCCGGTTGTGGTTCAATAGTACTTACTGCGGGTGCGGGTATTCTTGACGCGGTGACGGGTGTCGTATCTGTAACCCATTCTTCCACACGGCGCGTCGTCCCTTCCTCATCTGAGTCTGAGTCTCCTTCTACAGCGGCGTCTATCTCTGCGAGGTCAGCTTCAAGCTTCTTCTTTACCAGGTTTTCCTTCAGACGCACCAACTCTCGTTCTGCCTCGTACTCAACCCTCCGTCGAAGGTAGTCGGCGCTTCTCTGGCCGCTCTTCGAGGAGACGTGGCTTAACCGGGACCCTGCCCTCTGTAGTCTTTCCGACCTCGCTGGCGTGACGGTTTCACGATGGTCGATTATTCGACCGGGTCCAGCCAGCGGGATCACAGGGGCGGGAACCGACGACTTTGAAGGTGCTATCGATGGTGACCCGGGTGCCATTTCAGACGGCACCCCTGAATCGGCTTCCAATCCTCGACGCTGTATGTTTGCTTCCAGCTGTCGTAGCCTGCTACGTGTTGTGATAGTGCTTCTCTCACTCATTTTACCTACAGCTCAATCCGGCTAGCGAAGGACCAAAAATTATACGCTATTCAGGCGCGAGGGTGGATGGGAGCTGCAGGTAATGAAAACTATCTCTTGAGATAAACAAAACTATATATTTCAATCACACAACACGTAGTACGACAGGCCTTTGAGGCACATTATTACTCAGAACACAGGAAATCAGAACACAATACACAAAACCCGGAGCCCGAGCACATTTAAACAGCAACTACTTACTTGCTAGACATAATTAAAACTACTAAAAACTTTGTACAACATAATAACTAGTAAAATATAAGAACTGAAGAACACTTAAGAACACATATTAGAACATATTTAAGAACTGATTCGACTAATAACTTGGCCCTTATTAAATACAATTTTCATAGGGCGCAAGTAGTGTGTGGGGTAATTTTTACCCTCCGCCCTGCCGCCTATTATCATCCATAATTCTATCTAGGATGCGGCGGGCGGAGCTTATGCTTCCCGACAAGTTTCGACCTGTCGAAACCTGCAGGGAACACGCTCTTTTCCTGCTTACAGACAATAATTTCGGCGTCTGCCATTGGTTTATTGATACAAACCCTATGATTGGTCTTAATTGACTTTCATAATAACAAATAATCTCTAATGCTTTTACCAATCATCTTATATACTAAAGTTATACATGAGCGTAATATCGCTTGTTTATATGTTTGAGGTTGCTGTGCTCCTCAACACTAGTGTTGTTAAGTTTTGTCGGTTTTCTTTTGTTTGATCGAGGTGTCTTATCACACGTTGTACTTTCAGACCGTTCATTTGATTTACTATCTACATAATACAGTACCCCGCCGCGACATTATAGCGCCATTTCAATGAGGAAACTTTATCGTGCCATCCATGATTTTTTGTAATTAAAATATAATTATTATATAGATATCACTCAATCGTAATTGATGGCTCAGACTTTTTAAATGATTGCTTTTCTACTTTTCACAACTGGTCGAAAAAGTGTAACGCTTCGACCGTCACGTTATTTTCAATACATTACAAAAGCGTCGTGATCTGCAAAATGCTACACGAATCACGATCGAAAAAACGAAGTTCCTTATCGCATGTTATTCTTTACACACCTGGCCGAAAAAAGGGTAACATTTTTACCGTTACGACGCTTTCGGCTTTTGTAATGTAATGAAAATATCGTGACGATAAAAAAAATATCCTTTTTTTCGGTCTAGCTCTTCGTCGTAAGTGTGTAAAGGCAAAAGGAATTGTATTCTAACCGGTTGTCCTACGAAGCATCTCGACTGTTTTTTTTTGCCAAGCGTTTGCAAATATTTTTTACGAGGACAAAGACAATGCAGTGACGAAGATCGTAAGTTGTCCAATGTATTGTTTTATTTACCATTTAATATTCAATTTAATTTTAATAATTAAACAAAATATACTTATTTCGATACCATTCGCAGGTCAACATTAATAAGTCGTTGTAACAAATAGCGATTTTAACTATTCATAGAGCTGAATATAAACAACATGCTAATAAAGATAAAACATGAAACTATGCGCTTAGTTAAAATAATAATGTCACTTGAAAGTAAGTAGACTAGACGTAATAGATCATTATGGCAAATGCACTTACGCCCTTTGTGGAACTAACGACCCGCTAGCAGTATGAGACATTAAAGTCAATACGCGGACATACCCGGGGTAACAAATTAACGCGGGTGGCAAAGGGGGTTCAACATTCGACGCTATTTACCATACGTGGGCCTACAATTTTCATGGTTTTTTTTTCGTCGTGTTTTTACGCCATTTTCCGTGGCCCCACCGGGCGACCGGCCCACGAGCGAGGCCTTCTTTTTTTAAATCAGTAAATTGCATATTTGAAAAACTACTGCACAGAGCACAGTCGGCGGTATGTCGATTGAACAGGTGTACTTAGTGAGTTTCGGCTGTTGACTGTTTACTTCGATGCGAATGTCGATTCGATTTAATTGGTACGCATATATCGGTAATCGAATCGTGTTTACTTGGCTTTTCGATAACATTCGTTATACAAAGAATATAATGCAAAAAATCAACACAAATAGTGCGTAAATCAATCTGCCTAGCCTTTTCCCAACTATGTTGGGGTCGGCTTCCAGTCAACCGAACGCAACCAGTATTTTACATGGAGCGACTAGGCAGTCGCTCCATGTAAAATACTGGTTGCGTTCAATCAATGTAGATAGGCATCTGACCTGCATAACCCGGTCAGTCATGCACAAATGACAGCTGGGACCAACGGCTTAACGTGCTTTTGCGAGGCATGGAGGAGTCTCGGTATGTAAAGATGGTCACCCATCAAAGGCCAACCCCGGTAAGCGTAGCTTAACCTGATGGATCGACTTGTGCGGCTGTTATTACTAAGCCACGAGCTCCTCAAAAACGGTGCGTAGTTTCTACATAATTATTGAAAGCATTCAATGATTTCTAAAACGCACTATAATTTCTTTTGTCTTAACATTACAAAAGCATCATAATTATGAACACACTAATTGCGTCGTCGATCAAAATTTTAAATAGAACATAACAATGGTGGATTGAAAAATTTAAATTTAGACGATTATGTCTGAACAATCGAGTGTGAGTTGAATCGAGTCGAGTGCCCACGCGCCGCTCAGTGGGGGTTGGGTTGATTCAATATCGGTGTCCCTGTGACGTCAGTTAAGTGTCGTAAACCTGAGGGTTGCCGAAGTATTGTGTGAACAAATAAACAGTGGGCATAGTCGTTTAATAATTCTTATTATATAATGATCTATATATATACTGTATGCCTACTTAAAATTAAATAGTGACGAAGTCAAAGTTGTACCTACATTAAATTATTTAAAAAAAGTATGACACTTTTTTAAGTTCCTCAAAAGATGTTAATTTTTTTTTTAAGATTCCCGATTGTATATTTTTGCAGTCGGGACCAAACTTACAAACCTAGTAGGTATACAGGGAATTTAGATTTTTTATAAAATATGGCTGTTAATTTACCTATATTGTTGTCTTAGTACAAAAATAAAATATCTATCTAACCAATTTTAGCAATTCCAACTTCGATAAAGAAAGTTCACTCCGATTACGTTATCAAAGCATACCTATTTGAGCAAATTATTCCTTTTGAAAATTCAGAGATTTTGTAAATTAATATCGCTCACATTATACGCAGCCATTACTCCAAAAATATGGAAATGACAGCGTACAAACTCCGCCCAAAAATAAAAAATAATAATTGAATCCATGGAACAAACTTCATTACACACACAATTAAACCGGATACGGTGATAGCAACAAATATATCAATGTAGATAACATCGAACTAACTAATCGACTTTTTTATTAACAACGCTTAACTCCATAAAGTTCCTAAGTACAAATAATACCAGCCTATTATCGACCCACCGCAGGCAAAGGCGTCTTTAAGCGGGATTGTCCGAAAGGGTTACCGCTGCCCCGGAACATAAAGAGCTAAGGAAGGATCATGGGTTTTAGTCAGTAGGAGTCTGACACTCCCTTCCGCTCCACCCAGAGCGTGAAGAGTCATTTGATGACTTCCCACCCTCAAAAAAAAAGGCTAAGGCAGGCGTCTTCTCATTGCCGGGTAAGCGGGATTGTCCGAAAGGGTTACCGCTACCCCGGAACATAAAGGGCTAAGGAAGGAACATGGATGGGTTTTAGTCAGTAAGAGTCTGACACTCCCTTCCGCTCCACCCAGAGCGGGAGCAGTCATTGGATGATTTCCCAGCCTTAAAAAAAAAAAAAAAAAAAAAAGGCGTCTTCTCATTTTTCTTTTGTCTTTTCTTATCGTGAGGTTAGTGACTAACCTGATGTCAGAATTTTTATGCTGCCCATGGGCCTCTGAGTTAGCTTCACATGCCGTTGAGAAATATCCCTCAGGACGGGTTACTCACGATGCTTTCCTTCACCATTTTTTAAAGCAAGTGATAACTATACAATACACATATAAATCCGAAAAATCAGAAGTGCGTGTCTTGGGTTCGAACTCGAGACCTATGACTTGGCAGTCTGACGGCCACACCACTAGGCTTCTCATACAAAAAAGGCACGAGTACTGGTCAGTCCAGGTTTTCTCACATGATTTTCCTTCACCGATGTATCTAATATCCAAGATATGCTCAGAAAGTACATACACATTATTCTCCTTGTCAATGGCTATGGAAATGGAATCGGCCCCCTAATACGGCTACGTGTTTATCGCCATCACTAGCTTCCATCAGTTCCTGTAACGTGCAGACGACAGGACACGCAGGACACGATGTTAAGTGACCCATCTTTTGTAGAACAGTACTAAATTTACACTCCAAGGCGGAGTTGTCGAAAATTTGACGATTTCCCAACCTCAAAAAAAATTAGGCGGGATTGTCTATGTATCTCTACCTGAGGAGGTTACATATAAATTGAAAAAATGACATCAGTACAAAATCCTAATAACGAAACTAAACAAAAATTCAACAAGCACCTATAACACTAGACAGAAAACATTTCGATCGTTGATCACATCTGTAATCCTGTTACAGAGCGATAAATGAAACGTAATTGAAAGGAAATTACGCAATAAATGGGAGGTTATTATTAAATTTAATGTTAAATTAATCGTAAGGCCCCCTTCTAACCATCTGTCGTGTATACCCCCCACTGAACAACCGTTTATATTTTCAAGATGTACTCTCAACGATGTTACAATGAATTCTATTAGTTTGTTATTGAGTGGTTTTAATATTAATTGAACTGTTTCGAGTGTTCCGGAAGAGTTTTTGGGGTCAGCTTCTCTGGACCTTGTATGAGGTTAGCCCTGTTTATTGTTGCGTCTGTGTTTCCTTCTACATATAACCCGTCTGCTTTCAAAGCAAGAGTGAACAGGCATCTTCTGGACATGATCGCTCCATCATAGACCTCATCCATCGCTTTCCATCAGGCGTGAAGAGTCAAGAGCAGGCCCATTCTCAAATTAAAAAAAAAACAGATTAGAACCTAAACAGGTGAGAAACTACTTAATCTGTAGCTAAGAAAAACTCTATCTCTAATAACCTCATTGTACCTCTATCTAGGCACAATTAGCAGTTTTGAGCTATATGGGGCAAACTAAGACTTGACAAAAATATTGTCTTTTGATGTAAAAATAATAGAATTTATAACACCATGTATAATAATGTCTAAAACGTTAAAAAAACTAATTTATACAAACGTCTAAAAAGCAACCGGGAGGTCGCAAAGCATTTGACGGAACAATCACAGATACAATGTCGAGCGTCGAGCCGAGCGCAGTGTTCGACACCGGTCAGCGTGTATTGGGCAGGCGGCAACACCCGAGAACGTGTCTGCATAATACATCGCTGTACGCTGTTGCTGTACGTTGGACTTTAATTATATATCTGCTACAATTTCGCCTTTTTTTCGAGTATTTTTCACATTTCGCCCCCCCATACACCCCTGTTCACCCACTGCCGAACGGCCGCGGAAAAAACGCCTCGCGGCCATGTGTGTGTAACGCGACAGTGTATTGTTGCACTACAAACGACGCCCCGCGCCGCACGACACAAGAAAATACAGACCCGACTCAATAAACAAGACAATTAACATCTCCCAAGTAATGAATAGAAAAATTGTCGTAATAAAAATACACTTTTAATGCAATTAAGCTTGTAGAACACGGGCAGGAGAGCCCGATAAGCCGCGCTCAACTTTTCCTGTAACAGGCTGTTATTTCACGATTTAAAATCGGTTCTCAACCCGTTAATGACGCGAGGTACAAGTGCAGATCGGCGGCTCCGTTCGGCCGCGGACCAATCTATTTAATAACCCCCGTCGGTGACACCCCACCCGGCGGCCATCGCCAATTTTCCCCCCTCGACCACTCCGGCCCCCTAGCACCCGCCCTGAAAAAAATCCGGAGCGTTTTAAAATTAATGAGTAAAAATCTACACACACACCCGAGCGGACAATGCGACGCGTGTGTGCGCGAACGCCCGATAATGACCCGCGCTTTGCCGCCTAAATGAGAACGCCATACAATCACATGTTTCTTCCGTTGATCAGAGAGCCGCGGATCACATTTCCATGTAGCGGACATCCACTCCTGGAGGCTACTAGAAAACCGCTAGCGCGGCCGGTGCCCGTTTCAGACGGAATCCGTGATCGCCTAGCCTTTTCCATTAGGACCAACTATCCGAGAAAAAAATGGAGTACAAATTGAAATTTTGCCGGTTCGGGCGCTAATTCAGAGCGAAACGGCGCCGCGACGCGAAACGAACGCAGTTAGATAACATTTGTAGAGGCGAGGGGGACGGGTGTCACCCCTACGCAACGCCGTTTTTATTTTGGCCGGCCCTTGCCCCCTTACCCCTTCGTTCGTCCAACTTCATCTGAATAATTACTGATTTTTTCCGTGTACCGCTGATTATTCCGAATGTTACTTGTTGATGATAATTTTTTTCAACTTTTTTCATTAGTCAGCGCCCGGTGGAGTTTTGATTGTGCTTTTAAGCTTTTTGTATTCAATTTGTTCCCAATGTTTATGTTCCAATATAGAATGTATGAAATAAATTGTATTTGTTTATTCTGTTTCAATTTAAAATAACTGCTGTGTGTTTAGAGCTTTAGCTGAAAAGCCAGAAATTACATTGGTTTTCTTAACTTAGACATAAAAGATAACTTCAGCGAAATAAGTCACAGAAAATACACATACATATTCCAAAGCATGTCAATCTCCAATTTAAAATAAACAACAACAACTCTATGAAACTATACATACATGCCTACCTAGGCCGAACAAAGCCCCTATGGTATACGCGAATGCACACGTAGCAAAGGAATAAAAAAAGCTTATCCATCCACATTTAAATAATAAAATAGAAACACCAGAAAAGCATCACTAATCAATTGGAACCTCTAAGGAATTGCATTGACCGAACTCAAGAATTTAACTTTATGAATTCTTGAGTTTCTACCCAATAATGTACCTAATTAAAAAAACCAATAATACCAAAATTAAAATCAAAATGTCTGAAGATGAAAAGTTAGATCACAAATCAAATGCTAACGAATAAATTCAGATCGAGTTAACTGAAAGCGAATTTGCACGAGACACGTGCTGAAAGCTCTAAAGAAATACGAATAAAAAACTAATCGAAAACTTTAATTATCATGCTTATTCGACAAGTGACAAGTCGGACCGATGCCGATCGCTTTGGCAAGGATTTCGGTGGGACCACCCAACGCCCCGCGGGGCCGCATTTTTCCACCCACCACCGAAGGGGTTGATTTTTTAAACTGATGACGCGCTTTCATTCCGCGCTGTGCAACTTGGCCGCGCGGCTGTATGTGTTACCGGCCGTTGATAAATAAATTAAAAAAAAAAGAAAAACGTGAACGCTTTGTCGATAGTGCGCGGCGTTTCTTTTTCGCGGGCGTTATCTATGCTCTATTTTCCGTTCTAAATACAACTTTTATATAGTAAAGAAAAAGTTTTTCGTGCGTTCGGGAAACCGTGTGTGGATAAAACATTTTTTAAATAGAACGTATTTTGTTCGGGCGTTTGAAGTTTGTCAAAGTTTTCGTAAAGTTCGGCTAAGTTCGCTGTGAGGCTGTTTCTGAGAATACTTGGTGAATTTTTATTTAATACGTTTTTGTTAAAGGAATGTTAGTTTTTTAGAGACAGTGATAGTGAAATTATCAGGCCTGGAGAGAATGACATTGTCCTTCGTGAGTAATAGAAAATAGTAATATTATTTGTTTTTTTTATAAAGTTAAGACCTTGTATTAAAAACCTTGTGTAAAAAAATTAAAATGTGTTGCATATTTTTATTCAGAAAAAAAACAATATATAATAAAAATGGCTGGAAATTTTAATATTGAAAAAATAATCAATTTAAGAATAAAACGCCGTTTGAATTTATGAACGATGTGAAGCATAATTTAAAGCATGATTTAATTGCCTTTACCTGTTTTTGCAACGGCTTTTTAATAAAACCGTGTTGCAATTTTTAAAACATTTCACTTAGTAAACTTTAAAGCAGTGGAAGGACTCCATAATTATTTTCTCTAACGTATTTTTTAGTTCGCAACGTGTGAATATTTATAACAGAGCCGCAGTAACTGTAACACTACGGCGCGGCTATAATTATTACAAATTAAAGAATTATTATTAATTATTATTCAAGGCGTTTCCTTACAGTTATATTTTAATAGTAGTTAATAATTATTAAAAGTCAAGTAGCCTGACCTTATTCCGTACTTATAATAATTGCAATGTAAATAGTTTATGACTTACAAGCTGCACAATGGCTTATATGAGAATCGAATAAAAGATGGTTTCCTTAATAAAAATATTAATTGCAGTCAGTGTATGAACGTATTTATTTTGAGGTAATAAAATTTTATTAATGTTCTGGTTTTTTTTATACATTGTGGTCCTTTTTTGGTTGTTAAATTACCTTTACCTCCTTTATGTTGGGTTGTGATATTATAAAACTTAAAGTAAATCATTGAAAATCTGATAAGAGAACAACTCTTATTAATAAGTACTTACCACAGAAAAATCTCATCTTCAATTAATTAGTTTATTAAAATGTACTTATTAATTATTATGCATAACATAATTATATTATTGTCATTTATAAACGTAATTGTATTTTTCCATTTTAAATATTTTTATAAAAAACATTAAAAGTATTTTTTGTTATAAATGATTACTCTTATTATTCCTATATTTTTTTTGTACTTACTTATTAAATATTTGTAAGATAGTTTTTAATTCGTTAGTACAACATAGTTACTTTTATGATGCTTTTAAAAGACATTGTTGTCGAAGTTTCAACACCTTTTTTCATGTGCTTTTTTTCACTATTTTATCTGCAAGCCTTCCGATAAATGCTCTAAAATTTCCAGTGTGTTGTTTTCAAAAAGTGTTTTGTGAAGTTTTCATAAAATTGTACTGCTAGTGTATCGTTGCGCCTGTCTGCGGGACTCTAAACATTAATTTCGCCCATTTCAGTACGTACAACAAAATTCTTCGAAAATTTCACTTAATTAAGTACTTAAATACTTAATATGCAATAATCTCCCGTAACCACTCGCTAACAATAATAAAGAAACGCAACTTGTCAAAAAAAAAATCTTTTTGAAATGCTAACAAATACTTAATAGGATTTCCAGACATAGCCACGATTGCCTGTTGTCGAAAAAAAATATCCGGACCATGCAAAAACATGCTAGTTTTACCTATCAATAAAATGGGTAAAGACCCAACACAAAAATACTAGCTAAAACCCAAAATGTCTTACCAAATTCGGCTATAATTGGAAATAAGCTTGATGAACCATAAATGGCGATACGTTCACCCTTAATTACGTTCAGACCTAACCCCGTCATAGACAAACGGAGGGAGAACAACAACCCTCCGTCCTAGGTGGTACCCTGACTACGCTGCATGCGATATGGCGCGGCTGCACTAAGTAAAAACGAGAGTTAAGTACGCGTTCACACTTGCACACTTGATTGTTTACTTTTGCGGAAAATTGTTATAGCGAAACATCATCAGAACATTTAACCGATACTACTAAGTATATAACTTTTTATATATTAAAAAATTAAGGGTGAATTTCACCAATGAAACTGAGAATAAACCACATTTAAGAGCTGTCAGTGTCATTTTTTTCAATGGAATATTGACAGCTCTTTTTTTTGAGGTCAGGAAATCATCAAATTACCCCTGCCGCTCTGGGTGGAGGGAGTGTCAGAATATTACTGGCTAAAACCCATTCATTTTCCTTCCTTAAGAGATGTCAGCATATGAAGGGGCCCCTCAGGGCCAAGCCTGCCGGGTAAGCGGGATTGTCCGAAAGGGTTACCGCTACCCCGGAACATATAAAGGGCTACGGAAGGAACATGGATGGGTTTTAGTCAGTAAGAGTCTGACACTCCCTTCCGCTCCACCCAGAGCGGGAGCAGTCATTGGATGATTTCCCAGCCTTAAAAAAAAAAAAAAAAACCCTTTATGATCCAGGGTAGCGGTATCCCTTTCGGAGAATCCCGCTGAACACTAACAGCTCTTGAAAGTGTTTTAAATGTACTGATCGCATTAAAACGCGCACTAAGTAACGAATGAGTAAAATGTAGAAGGAACGCTTTCGAAACGATGTGAAGCATAATTTAAAGCATGATTTAATTGCCTTTACCTGTTTTTGCAACGGCTTTTTAATAAAACCGTGTTGCAATTTTTAAAACATTTCACTTAGTAAACTTTAAAGCAGTGGAAGGACTCCATAATTATTTTCTCTAACGTATTTTTTAGTTCGCAACGTGTGAATATTTATAACAGAGCCGCAGTAACTGTAACACTACGGCGCGGCTATAATTATTACAAATTAAAGAATTATTATTAATTATTATTCAAGGCGTTTCCTTACAGTTATATTTTAATAGTAGTTAATAATTATTAAAAGTCAAGTAGCCTGACCTTATTCCGTACTTATAATAATTGCAATGTAAATAGTTTATGACTTACAAGCTGCACAATGGCTTATATGAGAATCGAATAAAAGATGGTTTCCTTAATAAAAATATTAATTGCAGTCAGTGTATGAACGTATTTATTTTGAGGTAATAAAATTTTATTAATGTTCTGGTTTTTTTTATACATTGTGGTCCTTTTTTGGTTGTTAAATTACCTTTACCTCCTTTATGTTGGGTTGTGATATTATAAAACTTAAAGTAAATCATTGAAAATCTGATAAGAGAACAACTCTTATTAATAAGTACTTACCACAGAAAAATCTCATCTTCAATTAATTAGTTTATTAAAATGTACTTATTAATTATTATGCATAACATAATTATATTATTGTCATTTATAAACGTAATTGTATTTTTCCATTTTAAATATTTTTATAAAAAACATTAAAAGTATTTTTTGTTATAAATGATTACTCTTATTATTCCTATATTTTTTTTGTACTTACTTATTAAATATTTGTAAGATAGTTTTTAATTCGTTAGTACAACATAGTTACTTTTATGATGCTTTTAAAAGACATTGTTGTCGAAGTTTCAACACCTTTTTTCATGTGCTTTTTTTCACTATTTTATCTGCAAGCCTTCCGATAAATGCTCTAAAATTTCCAGTGTGTTGTTTTCAAAAAGTGTTTTGTGAAGTTTTCATAAAATTGTACTGCTAGTGTATCGTTGCGCCTGTCTGCGGGACTCTAAACATTAATTTCGCCCATTTCAGTACGTACAACAAAATTCTTCGAAAATTTCACTTAATTAAGTACTTAAATACTTAATATGCAATAATCTCCCGTAACCACTCGCTAACAATAATAAAGAAACGCAACTTGTCAAAAAAAAAATCTTTTTGAAATGCTAACAAATACTTAATAGGATTTCCAGACATAGCCACGATTGCCTGTTGTCGAAAAAAAATATCCGGACCATGCAAAAACATGCTAGTTTTACCTATCAATAAAATGGGTAAAGACCCAACACAAAAATACTAGCTAAAACCCAAAATGTCTTACCAAATTCGGCTATAATTGGAAATAAGCTTGATGAACCATAAATGGCGATACGTTCACCCTTAATTACGTTCAGACCTAACCCCGTCATAGACAAACGGAGGGAGAACAACAACCCTCCGTCCTAGGTGGTACCCTGACTACGCTGCATGCGATATGGCGCGGCTGCACTAAGTAAAAACGAGAGTTAAGTACGCGTTCACACTTGCACACTTGATTGTTTACTTTTGCGGAAAATTGTTATAGCGAAACATCATCAGAACATTTAACCGATACTACTAAGTATATAACTTTTTATATATTAAAAAATTAAGGGTGAATTTCACCAATGAAACTGAGAATAAACCACATTTAAGAGCTGTCAGTGTCATTTTTTTCAATGGAATATTGACAGCTCTTTTTTTTGAGGTCAGGAAATCATCAAATTACCCCTGCCGCTCTGGGTGGAGGGAGTGTCAGAATATTACTGGCTAAAACCCATTCATTTTCCTTCCTTAAGAGATGTCAGCATATGAAGGGGCCCCTCAGGGCCAAGCCTGCCGGGTAAGCGGGATTGTCCGAAAGGGTTACCGCTACCCCGGAACATATAAAGGGCTACGGAAGGAACATGGATGGGTTTTAGTCAGTAAGAGTCTGACACTCCCTTCCGCTCCACCCAGAGCGGGAGCAGTCATTGGATGATTTCCCAGCCTTAAAAAAAAAAAAAAAAACCCTTTATGATCCAGGGTAGCGGTATCCCTTTCGGAGAATCCCGCTGAACACTAACAGCTCTTGAAAGTGTTTTAAATGTACTGATCGCATTAAAACGCGCACTAAGTAACGAATGAGTAAAATGTAGAAGGAACGCTTTCGAAAAGCTCCATTTTAATTTTTCGACGTGCCACTTCTAATTCAGAGCACTATATGGAACACAAACTAAATTACAATTGGTGGATACAAAGTAGTAGTATTGGTAGTAATTTTGGCAGTATTTAAAAAAATCGTCATAAACTTAACGCGCGAGGATTTCTTCTTCCTTTTAACTGCCGGTAACTTAGCTTAACTTATTTTACCGATGATACAACGCCTTTGTATCCCATATAGACTGCGCTACATCATCGTCTATTGCAATCAATCAAACCCGTACATTTTCTCTTCAGCTTACTTAAACTTGATCTTGTACAAATATATTATGCAGTTCTAAATAGAGTTGCCACATGACACTGTTAAATTTCATACATGATATGGCAATGATGATATGGAGACAAGTTCTCTTTCAGAGTTTTACCTACCAAAAAGTTCCTTATGATATATCTTTTAGACAATACTCAAAAGTTTGTGTTCTTTCAAAAGCAGTACCATCTAACGATCCTCTTCTTCTACAGGCGGAGTCAGACCGGGAGAGCGGCGCGAGCTCGCCGGAGGGGGGGGCGACGCGGGCGCAGTTAGCCGAGCCGCGCACCCCCTCGCCCCGCGCGCGCACCCCGCACCAGCAGCCCCATCTGAATGGCTCCAGTGAGTTCGTACTACATTCATTTGTTACCTTCTTATTGATATATGTAGTTTACAAGGTTTTTGTTGGCTTGGCACATTTTCGGAGAAAATTTAAGATATCAGTAGAATAGTATTATTTTCGAAGCTATTATCTGAATCTTAACCTCTTCAGAAAATGGATCAGCATAAACTAGTGACAAGAAATTTTTCCTTACAATTCTTCTCTCTGTTAGGAACCCATTGTTTTCTTACAAAACATTTAAAAAAAAACAGCCTAGTTGTTAACCGTTTTGTGACATTCATCTTAATTAAAAGAGCTTTACGAACATGGCCGAAGTTTAAACGTTAGCATTTGATTGCCATCGATAGAAATTGAACATAACTCTTTGATGTAAAATATCCCAAACGACAGGTCAAATGTTAACGTTCAACCGAATACCACCCAAAAGAAATTAAACCAAAACCAACCTTATCTAAATCGTTGAATTCAATTTCAAAATTACCACCGCCATTATTTTTAACGTCCCTAAGTCTATCTTAATACCATAAATAAATTCATCCATAATTATTGTGACTACACGTTGTTCAATGAATAGCAAAGTGAAAGTCTCAACTCGATCAATATATTTTAACAGCTATAGTTTTTTACGAAATTCATTGAGATAATATCAAACAATACAAAGTAATGCCGGCATAATATTTTATGCTAAAGCTTTATTTTTATATGAATGATGTGTTTGTTCTATGATATAAGATTTGGCTTCAATAGGAACGATGCGATTGCATATTTGTACAAAATCTAAAACACAAATACTCGTAGTATTTAAAAAGTTGTTATTGTGCCTCTTTATGTGACCGCTAACATCTTCTAAACAAATTTATAGAACCAAAAACAGTGTCAGCATTTATTCCTGAAGGAATGTATATTATGTGTATAATACATAATATATTTTAGCATATGCACAATGCATTCATGTACAGCAGAGCCACATCACTAGATGAAGTAAAAACAATATAAAAGTCGGAAATGTTTCTTTAAAAGTTAAGATAAAATAATTTTAGAAACTAATCAGGGAACCTCTTTTTTAATAGATTTGTTGCAATACCACAGCAAATGTAGGTCCTTTTGAAGGAGAACCCAATAGACAACTCAACCGCCTCATCTTCATATAATCATTGTATTATTCTTGTCCACAGTGGCGTCAATGTTCCAAAACCTGCAGAACCTGGCGAACATGCAACAGAACATGCCGCCGATGTCGCAACAGCTACAGCAACAGATGTCGCAACAAATGTCGCAACTTGCCGCCAATCTTCAAGGCTTGTCCTCTATGCCCTCCAATCCTGTCATCAATTCGCCTTTGAATTTGAGCGTTAGCGCACCTGGTGAGAAAAAAAATATTTTATTATTTTTCTCATTACTAACCGACTTCAAAATAGTAAGAAGCCTTAAGTCAAAGTCAATTCAAAGTCAAATCATTTATTTCAAACAGGCACAAGAAAAGCACTTTTGAACGTCAATATAAACAAGAAATAAAATTGATTCTAGTCGCTCCTTCCAAAAGGTAGTAATAATCCTTAGTAGTAGTTCTTAATTTTGACATTGGACATACTGTTTTGATAGATACGTCGTATGTCATTTTACGTTTGGGAATGACACAATTGCATCAGAAACGAGCATAAACCAAACTTTTACCCACTATAATACGGTAGTGTTGTATTTATGGTCTTAAGTAGCACTTCAAACTATTAAAAAGTAGTAGCAGATAGATAAAAACAAAATACGAAGTAATTCAAAATTACATCTAAACTAATTTAGTAGAGGCACTAGTATACTACTTTGGGGAACGCCGCAAGTCATCACTCAAATGATTTTGTTAGTTTTTTTTTTTTACTTTTATGGATAAAGGTGGCTTAAAAAAGGCTCACAGCATAATTATTTGCGCAGTAAAATCTTATTTTTAGGTAATTTATACGTTTATATTATGCTGTATCAACGAAATGCCCTAAGGTGATCGGTTATTTGTAGCAGTGGTCTATCGCCTAAAGGCGTTGTAATAATCGCTTCCGTTCCATTTACTCGTATCATTATGAAACTAAACAGAAGAACAAGAATGGCAAAATATAAGTTGTTGATATTACAGGTAGTCTTAAGTCTTAAAATCGTCCATTTGTTAAATTGTGGTGAACATGACCTACGGCCTTAGAACCGACATGTGTTGCAGTTTTAATATGTCCGTTCCGTCACTAACCTGCCCCAACAAAAAACTTTAGCTTTTCTTTTTTTTGTTGCCACTTTCTGTAAATTTTGAATTGAATTTGACCTTACTCCACATTCACATGTATTGCACTTGTAATATGCGTTCTAGTTACTGCTTTTTTTTTGAGGGTGGGAAATCATCAATTGATCCTTTCCGCTCTGGGTGGAGAGGAAGGGAGTGTCAGACTCTTACTGACTAAAACCTATCCATGTTCCTTTCTTAGCCCTTTATGTTCCAGGGTAGTTGTAACCCTTTCGGACAATCCCGCTGAATAGGTTATCAGCTAACATCATGTTGACATTCTGTCCGTTGTTCACACGCCTTCTCCAACTAAAACCTCCAAATCCAAGGTTCTTTATTTGGCCACTTTATGCAAATCAGATTTGTGCTTACTTCACATTTATTGCACTTGTTTTATAATATATAATACATAGGTTACACTTACCCCCTAAACGTAAGTTGGACCGTCTGTCCGTTCCGTAACTTACCCAGTCCAAAAAAGTGCGAAATCCATGTAAGTTTTCATTAAAATGCTTTAGTTAGGAACTTTTTGTCACTTTAAGCGAGTCATATTTGACATAACAATCTTTATTTGGCACTTGATATGTATAGGTTACCACCTAACATCAGATTAACCAATAACTGTCCATTCCGTCAATAACTTAGTCCAACAAAATGTTTTCAAATCCATGAAAACCGTTGGTCACTTTTTCCTTATTACAATTTATATGAATAGGTGCTAGCTACCTATTCATCATATCATATAAACAAATATGATACCATGTCCCTTCCGTAACAAAAAAACTTCTATGAGATTTTCCATCCCAACTTTTTACGACTTTATTCTAAGTACATTTTGTTATAGCATCAACATTTCATCAAGATAAAAGAAATATTCAAAACGCTACTAAACTCCGTTGACAGCGCAATATGCCTGTGTTAATGCAGAAAACAGAAAATATTTTCCTATTTAAGCTAATATTATGCAATTGAAAGCGTCACCTCCGCCATTCAATTAACATTTTTCAGAACATTACCATTTCCAACCGTCTGCTGTTCTTCAACGGAGGGTATTCCACTAATTAGACTGAATTAGACAGATTGGAATAATCAGAAATACACGGTTCGCGCATTAAAACTCTTAACTTCGAAATCACGTGAGCCGTAATTAGGTGATTACCGAATCCAATCGATTTAATGAATTCAAGATAGCGCGGCATCACTCGCCCGCCCATTAAAGCTATGCCGTAATGGACGAAAAAACCTATTTAAATAATGAGTATAATTACATATTTTTTTCACGAACGCACGGATATTACGACTGTTGCGGTATCATTAAGAGTTTTATTGTCTTAATAGAGCTAATTATACATTTTTTTCGGTTCTTAATTGATGCGCCGTAGGAACGAACATTTATTACAAAATGTGAAATGTCATGGTTTAAATGAATACGTTATGTTAATGTGGAGTTTAACGGGCTTGTAAGGCATGCAGATAGTATTTTAGATTTTCTTCAGAGCCGTTTTGTTCGCAGTGAATTAGTTTTGGTCGGTTGCTTATGGGTTTTGTGTAATTAATTTCCTATCGTTAGTTTATGTTCGGTGCATTGTGGGGCGGCCGCGGTCGGTTATAATTACAATATAATTTTATTGTTTAATAACTTAAGTAGAAAGTTGTCGATCGATCCGCGGGCTGCACGGTCGTTTCGTCACTGGCACCATGGCCGATGTGTTAACGTAACGTTTAGTCATCAATAATCACATGTTTTATTTACCAAGTCTAATTTTTATTATAAGTTGATAAAAACTTATTTTTACGAGTTTAACATGTTTATCGATTTAGTATGAATTGGCGTACGTATTAAGTTGCTTATAAAAACATCGTGTCAAATTATCGACGCGCATTAACTTGGTCTTTTTTCTAGGATTATGTAGTAAAAATATATGCATTAATATTAATATTCCACGATCATAATACGTGACTAAAGCTTGCAAAATGATACGGACATAATATTGATTAATACGTGTAGGTAACCATATTACAAAATTAGAAACCCAATACGAAACAATGGCTTTGTCCAATTTTAAATTCAATCAAATTGGGTGCCCAATATAATAATCCCGGCAACAAAACGTGGTTAAAGACTATGTTTTTCACATTTCTTAACTTACCTAATCCTTAAAAGAGCCATATCGTGATCAAGAAAAACCCCAATATCGCTCAAAATGCACTCCTTGGGGCATTTTGAGCGACCCGCTCAAAATGCCCCAAGGAGTGCGACTACTGAAACCTTATATTTACAGAGGCAGTACATCAAGTAACCCTGATCTGTCAAATTTCTTTGATAGATTTTCGACTTTATTACAAAAGCATGAGGTTCATTTTCAATTGGGAATAAATGACAGTTAGGGATAGCTTAATGTGCGTCTGTACCAAGATATCATTTAACAACTAGGCCCTACTTGCACTTTAAATAATACGTTTAACGCTTAACGTATATTAATCATCATGTTGTCTCTGTCATTTTCAAACGATTGACAGAAGTAGAACGATGTTTTAAATTCGTTTAGCGGTAATCGCATTTACTGAATTGTGGTGCAAGCGGGCCTAGGTATGCTTTTAAGAAACCATTTCTATGAAAAAACTTAGTCATAGTTACACAATTCTGTTCATCTAATGCTACGGCTCCATTATCGCGACAACGCGAACTACACTTCGCGCGCTCTCTGTTGTACAGCGAGACCTCGAGCGGTGTAAGAGAGAGAGCGCGCGTAGGGTACACTTAGCGTGAAAAAACGAAAATGTTTTTGACTAAAATCAAAGTCAAATTATTTATCTCAAATAGGGACAAAAAAGGCACTTTTTGAACGTCAAAATGAACAAGAAATAGAACTGACTCTAGTTGCTCCTTCCAAAAGGTAGTTTCGTGTGGAGATGAATGGACTTACCTACCTACTTCACTAGTCCTTCCTACTCTCCAACTCATTTCGAGCCATTTTTGACACACCTCCTCATGTAATTCTTTATCCTCCAAAGGTATGGGATCACCAAACCCTGTGGCCAACAACAACATGCTGCCACCCGCGATGCCGTCCCCCATGCCGCAACTCATTCTTGCCTCTGGACAGCTGGTGCAAGGCATACAGGGAGCCCAACTGCTTATACCAACTTCACAAGGTAAGGAATGGTGACTATAAAGAGAAAGAAAATACATTAGGTGCCACATTTTTTGAGTCACTTGACATAGTTAATTACCTACTCCCGATATGACAACCCTAAAATAAATTATTTCACCTTGATATAACCATATTTTGAGACAAATGACAATATGTCCTGATATGTTTTGAGACAAATGATATTTGAGGTGACTTTTCTGAGACACATGACATTATATGGTTACATATTTTGACATACTTACATGATACTATGAGGTGACATATTTTGACATTCATTATATTATGAGGTGACATAATTTTAGATAAATGACATGAAATATCTTGAGGTGATAATATCGACTGGTCAGCGTAGATCGATCGCAGCTTAAGATATTATAAGAAGTAAAGAATGAAATTGATAAAATAACCAGTTTTAACGCTTAGCAAAACTTAAAGGTTTGAACACCGGCTCGAACCGCATCTAATGTCATTTGCTATACGCTTAACTTAAACCATGCCTAATCACATGTTTAGGTCTTAACTTATGAGTTTTGTTAAGCGTAGCATTACGAATACAGTATGAAAACGACTACGTTTAGACTTTTGTACGTCTGCATCGCCATTGTTTTCCATAGACTACTCTTCAAAATGTTGTCAGTTAAATATTCCAACATTGTTTTCTCTGCACACAGGCATCGCTACACAGACGATCCTCACAATACCAGTCAACCACGTGAACTCCAACGATCAGATGGTGAACCTAGCCCTAAACAACGGCCAAGTCGTGTCCACGTCTCTCGCCAACCTCCAAGCCATGGCCCAACCGCACCAGCTGCTAAACTCCAACCAACAACAGTCTGCCAACATTCGGCCAAACATGCTGAACCCAACATTGTCGAACGCGCTTCTAAACCCAGGGCTGCCAAACTTTTTGTCGAACGGTGCGGCCAATGCCCAAGAGTTGCTTCAAGCGTTGCAGCAGCAGCCTCAAGCGAATCACAACCTTCTGCAGACGGTGCAGCAGAACAATATGCCTCAGCAGATGCCAGGCAGGCGGTCGTCTTCTCCACGCCCTGATAGGCATTATAAGGAGAGAGAAAACTTCGCTGAAAGATTCGGAGGTGGATCCAGAGAAAGGAATGAAAGAGAAAATTCTGGGCCTTCAGCCATGAATAGCATCAACAGGTGAGTTTTGTTCTAGTTACCTATCGTTTTTAGCTGTATGGAACGGGAAAATGCGTACGTTTACGAGTGTGTAATTAGGACGCCAACACGTGTATGTTTCAGTGATGCTTGACTAGTGCACATTAATACCGGCAGTGGACTTATTAATGAGTGTACTTAACTAGTCCTCGTTAATGATTTAAAGGGTTCTAGATCGAAATTCAATTTTTATCGAGTATTTCGGGATATTGCTCAGCGGCTGGTCGACTCTACATGAGGCCAGGGCTGGTGGATTTTTAGGTCAAAGAATTAGAATTGCCATCCTACGTGGCAACGCCAGCGTTTTGGGCACTTTTCCCACTGACAGCGAATTTTTTTATGCCCAATGCGATCTTCCCCTTTTTTTATACTTGTACATAATACATAGCTTTAGGTTGCATATTGTATTTAAGATTTGTATGATACGAACAAAAAAAAAATATTATTCCGATTGACATAGACAGAATATTAGATATAGCTCATGTTGACCAATTTAACGGGCAATTCAACGAATTATCGACAATTATAGGAATAATTGATTTTTTAAATTAATTACAATCATAATTGTCCAAGTCTAACGTTGTTTGATGTGGACCACCAAGTTAGGCTTACCATCGCGTTGTTGGATACCCACCCCTATGGTGTGGGGATTAAAGTTGATATGGAGTGCAGATAATGTGTTTTAGCGTGGGTGCACCGACAAGTGTTGTCGTAATTATGTGACAATGAATGTAATTACGTGTGACGCGGGAGCTCGGTATCTTGTGCGTGTTAGTGAATTACTAATCAACATTTTGCTTTAGTTAGGGAAGTTTTTTGTTCGTAATTAGTGATGTTCGTAATTAGTGATGAGTTTTCATTATTTTGATGGATTTGTCAACATAAGTGGGTGTAAACTTGGGAATTTGAGGTTAGGGACAGACACGACCAGAATGCACCAGGGGTAGCTTTTAAGAATTTAGCGGGATTGGCCGAAAGTCTGCGGGATTATCCGAAAGGGTTACCGCTACCCCGGAACATAAAAGGCTAAGAACGGAACATGGATGGGTTTTAGTCAGTTAGTGTCTGACATGTCTTTCCGCTCTACCTATAGCGGAAGGGGTCATTTGATGATTTCCTATCCTCAAAAAAAAATGGGTAGCTTTTAAAATTTCGGAATTAGGAATGATACAAATGGCAATTAATACTCTGTTTCTAGCATAAACTCCCGCCTCCTTCTCATTAGGGAAGGCAGAATCTACAGATCGCTACTTGCTACAATCCTTACATACTCCTTATGCTTCGTTTACTTTCATACATCAGGGGACCTAGACAAGTGTCAATCGCTCCGTGTCGATTCGATTTCGAAAATTGTTGATCGATCGATTCGTTATCTCAGCGATTCGGTTTGTCAAGAACGCCACTTGTCAACGCATATGTATGGGAATATTGACCGGATTTCATTACCCAATTTGACATTGTCTAGCACTTAGCGATCGAAAACGCCTGATCACGTGACATTTCGAAAGCTTATGTCAATTCCGTACATTTTGGAATTATCTAATTTCGTTATCTATACTAATATTATAAAGAGGTAAAATTTGTAAGTTTGTATGTAGGGGGTAATCTCCGGGACTAATGATCCAATTTCAAAAAAAAATTCACTGATAGAAAGCTACATTATTCCTGAGTGCTATAGGCTATAAATTATATTTCGTCTAGCAAGTCGGAAAGAAATAGGTACCTCCGAAAACAGAATTATTAAACTAAACAGTTACAGTACATTGCAATTTTCCGCGGACGAAGTCGCGGGCAGAAGCTAGTCGTTAATGAAAATGTGAGTTTGCCTAAGCCCCCTGGTCATACACGCACACCAGTTACGGTTACTAAGCATCTGACCTTTCTTTAGATCATCGCCAATAGGTCAAGGTCACATATTATGTTCTTGTATCGCGTCACCACTCTGCTTGCCTCTCCAAAAATAATGAATGAGATAATGTCTATTAACCTACCGATATTTTTTTTTTACTGTTTTGATTGAGTTTTGGTATCAATGATTAATCTTAGATCTACATAATATTTTACCTTTAAAATTTTTTCCTTGCAAGAGGTATTCCCCGTGTCCAACATATTATGAAGTTTCCTTAACCGTTTGCAAAGCGGTCACGAAATGCAATTAGAATAAAGCCAATTAATTAGTAATAATATTAATATGAAACTAATTAGAATAATTTACCTGGTATTTAAGAAAACAATAATAAAGTAAATATGGGTAAACTTTGAGGAAATAAAATTAATAATAAGTATATTATGGTATATAGCGCCATGATGAATTTAGACTGTAGAATTGAGCGGCTACCCCGAAGGAAGGAACATGGATGGGTTTTAGTCAGTAAAAGTCTGACACTGTCTCAAAAAATAGACTCTGTAATGGGGGGGGGGAATTGATTTTATATTTATTATCAGGTGACTTCGAGCATTTTCGCCAAAAAAATGCGCTGATTTTTGGCCGAAAATATCTCTATTGGCTTTTAATAATTTCCATATTTTTATTATTTTTCTGGAACAAAATCGCAACTTCACATGCAGTAGGAAATTGTATTAAGTACATTTTACTAATATATAAAAGGGATATGAATAACAGGGTGTAAAGTTCATACATCCTATAAAAAGGGACCCTCCGATCAGACGGGTGTTTTCTAAAATTACGTAAATTATGCTTGCGCGATGCAGGATTATACGTGACGTCAGTGTCACGCGTAGTTTGCATGTGGCGATCTCGAAACCGCTACAACACTATCTTCCCCTGATTTTATCCGTTAGGATGTCAACTTTACTATAATATATACTATCTTACTAGGCAATAGTATAGCTTTCTATCAGTGATAGAAGTGTTGAAATAAGTAGATTTGGAGATTACCTTCTGCATCCAAACTTACACACTTTAACTCTTTGTAATACACTCCCAGAGACTTAAATCGATTCATCTCTCATTTTTTGTTTGAAGTTCTTTTTCTTAATAAATGGAACAACAAGAAAAAAATTGTTGTTTTGAAGTCACTCACTATCAATTCCGTTCCAAATTTGATTAGATTTAAGATCTTTAATTAGATGACATATGTCAGTGTTAATGTCATTAGTTTTAGAAAACCAATCTCTTGATCGCGAGGATATCCTAAAAGAAACATTTATTTACAAATGACATAGGTACTTACATAAGTAGCGGTGTAGCGGATCGACAAGATATAAATCTAGATTACTTGGCCTATTAAGGTCGCATACTTATTACAATCTTTAGCTCCAACTTGGAAATAATAAGGTATAATAGGAATGTTTAAATGGTTGTATTCAAGCTAATAAAGTATACTTACTCTAGCTAGACGGTCGATTGGTTCAATAGCTTAATAATACCAGCCTATTATTGACCCCTTGCAAGGCAAAGGACTCTTCTCATACTGAGAAGGTGTGAGTATTGATCACCACGCTACCCCAAGACAGGTTGGCGATTACCTAAAATAACCACAAGTCCAAGTAATTCGTTACTTAGTTTCAGAGTTATTTCAGTCGATCGGTTCAAAAGTGTAGCATACCTTACGCACATTTTTGTATCAAAAAGTTGACTGGTAGATATGTAACGTAAGGAAAAAGCGTTATGCCCCTTCCGACTTTTTCTATCTCTCTGTCGCTTTCTATTATGTACGAGTGTGTGAGTGCGTGCGAATAATCGTGTAAGGAATTTAGTTCCAGTCGGGGCTCCCCCGACCGAACTTTTTTTTTATTCTCTTGAAACTTGCGATACCTAGAAAAAATTATAAACTGCATTTAAGGTTACTCATGCATAGGTAATGTCACGTTAAAAAGTTGCAATAAGCAGTAACACTGCTATTCGATTCATATAAATTCGACGAACAGTATCGCAACGACCCATTCTAAACAAAACACTAAAACGCACACATTTCTTGGAACATTATTATTTTAATTCCGCTGTCATTTAAACTCGATTCACATTTAATTAGTAAGTACGTATGTTAATTAATTTGATGACTAATGCCCCACGTGAACTCATCACGCGAATATTATCGTTTTTAACACAAAAAGTTGTAAAAACAGATGCTATCAATCCAGGGGTAATGTCCTTTATTACACGTAATTATGCACCAAGTGCACAATTGATGATATGCTTCGGGAAATTCGTTTGATAACAAACAATAGTGAATTAAAAGTTTTATTGAATGAATCCAAGAAATAATTTTATAACAATCGCATTTAATTAACGGAAGCAATTGTCCAACGGTTAGGCGTTGATGGACAAATCGTAGGCTGTGGCTCAAATGTGGTGACGTGTCCCACCACAAGTCTTATAAAGACTGAAATTGAAAATAAAAATTTTATTTTACTTTTTTTTTTAAGTTGGTAATTATTTGGTACATACAAACCAATAAGTTTCTGAATATACGATCAGCGTATAATGTTCCCCACTGCTGGGACAACATGCCTTCGAATTTTAGGTTCTAGGACATGCCAGTTTGCTCAGGATGTTTTTGTTCAGTTTCTGAACGTAATACTGTATATTACATATGCAATCACTATGCTCTACATCTATAACGATGAAGGACTCTTAAATATATTCAGCAAAAATAAAGCAGTTTTCTAAAACTTTTTGCCATAATTAAAAATTTCACTTACTTATCACTTTCTCATCGCACCTTCACCCAACTTCAACTAAATACTGATCCTCAAAATCCTTAAGCTAAATTAGACGGTACAACATTAATTTAGCATAACAACGATGCTCCACAAAGCTAAATATCATTTAAGAGAGAGGTACACTTCATATAATTATTGAAGTAGCCGCAGTTACCGTCCGATATCCTGTCACAATTTAATTAACTAAACACAAACTGCTGTCAATAATACGATACTTACATTCTAGAACTAATTAATGTGGGTTCTTTGGGATTTAATTGAGTAATCTATACTAATATTATAAAGCTGAAGAGTTTGTTTGTTTGAACGCGCTAATATCTGGAACTACTGGTCCGAATTGAAAAATTCTGTTTGCGTCCATTTATCGAGGAAGACTATAGGCTATGTAACATCACGCTTCGACCAATAGGAGCCGAGCAGCAGGTGAAACCGCCCGGGAGCAGTTAGTATTTTAATACAACGCGTTTGTTTATAATTCTGAGAAGTCAACAGTAGACACTCCTGTTATTGAGCACTAAGAAATACTTATTAGATTTGAAACTGCAGACTTTGTTTGACTCCCATGTAATAAGGGGCAACTTTACAGGCTGTAACCGAAAGGGTATATAATAATAATAATAATATCCTTGGACATTCACACAGCGCCATATCGTCCCAAGCTAAGCAACCTAATGCTTGTGTTATGGTAACGAGATGGCTGATATACTACTTATATACATTTTTTTTTGTAAATACATACATATTATAGATAGAAAAACACCCAGACTCGTAACAAATACTTGCAGGTCGTACAAATATTTGTTCCGTGCGGGAATCGAACCCGCGACATAGTGCGCACCAGTCAATCGCTCAACCACTGCGCCAACCGTGTCGTCTATATTTGATAGATTTTTGACCGGTTGATAGCTACACTGCGTGTAACCGAAAGGGTATATACATACAAAAGCATATGCAACAGACCACCAAACTGAACGACTTTAAAAAAAAATGAGCTGTTCTATACATTTTTGGTCACGTGACTCGTCGAAATGTAGGGAACAGCTGATTTTTTTTTCAAGATTTCGGAGTTGGTCCCATAGTAAAAGGTGTTTAATTTGGTTGTCTGTAGCATATCCTTTTGTATGTATATACCCTTTCGGTTACACGCAGTGTAGCTATCAACCGGTCAAAAATCGAGACTACGGGCTGTTTCTGAGACCCAATAACAATTTGCCCTATCCGGGAATTGACCCAGGATCTCATGCTCAGTGGTAAAACTCTTCTTTCTTTCTTTGTTTTATATTCTCGTTTTGATGTCTCGTTGGTGTAGTGACCGCAAGCGTTACTGCTGAGAATGAGGTCTTGGGCTCGATTCCCGGATCTGACAAAGTGTTACCTATTGGGTGTCAGAAGCAGGTTTATGAAAACTCGCCCCCTATTACATGGGACTTAAACATTACTGGCGAAATGTGGATGTACAGACGCCAGCACATCAAGCTATCCCTAACTGTCAAATTTTCTCAATTAAAAATGAACCATAAGACTTTGCAATAAAGTTGAAATACTATCAAAGAAATTTGACACATTGTGGTAACTTGAAGTGCTGGCCTCTGTACTATAGTTACACCTTTGTCTGCACCTTCGGAGATTACAAGCGTGATGTTGTTAGAAGAAAGAGAGAAGAATATTTGCAATTCCATTACAACAGTTTTTAAGTTTTAATATGTAGTTACATAAAATGCGAAAAAAATAAACAAAAATAAAGAAGAAAACAACTCAACCGTAAGAATCAGTCCAATTTTAATGCATAATTTGAATAAATATAAATAATTTCAGAACATTAGGTCCCTTCGTTTCTGTTATTAGCTATGTAAGTACCCACAGAGGCGTAATAAGGAAAACGTAGGTACATCGGACTATTATCTACTTTAATTAGGTATTTAATGTTAATTATATACAGGATGTAATGTAACTCGTTGTTACTGATATAATTACATAAATAATGGCATGTTCACGCACTTTATAAACAATTTTCTGGTGTTGGTAGTGCGGAAAAATAATAAAAATGTCGGTGCATGCGCAAGCGCGACATTGCCCTGCTTAGATTTAATTGTGAATTAGTACTTGTGTATGTCAGTGTACTTGGATTTACATTTCAGTGTGAGCGTTAATTAGTTTGGTGTAAAACTTTCTACGAATATTCTAAAGGGACAGCTTCAGGCTGTTGGTAGACTAAGTGATGATGATCATAATATAAAATAAACATACTATAAGTAGGTACCCAAAAGTAGAGCTCGTGGCTAAGTAATAACAGCCGTGGCCGTGGATGGGTGACCATCTGTTACATATCGAGACTCCTCCGTGCCTCGGAAAGCACGGCAAGCCGTTGGTCCCGGCCGGCTGTCATTTGTGTATCTTTGACAGTCGTTAGGGGTCGTCAGATGACCGAAAATATGACAGCCAGTCTCACCAAGGGGTATCGTATTACCCAATTACTGGGTTGAGTGGGTTGTGGAGGTCAGATAGACAGTCACGCCATGTAAAATACTGCTATTCAGCTGCATCCGGTTAGACTGGAAGCCGTCCCTAACATAGTTGGGAAAAAGCTAAGCAGATTGATTGAATTAGGTACAGACGCCAGCACATCAAGCTATCCCTAACTGTCAAATTTCCTCAATTAAGAATGAACCTTATGACTTTGCAATAAAGTTGAAATACTATCAAAGAAATTTGACAGATTGTGGTAACTTGATGTGCTGGCCTCTGTACTTAAATTCTATGTTTCGAACAAAGTTGTAGTGCCACTTTCCGGTTTAGTTTAAAAAAATATAAAATCGGTGAGATAAGTCAAGTCTCAGGCTAAATATAGCCCGAAAACTTAATCACAAATAAAAAAAACTTTACAACGGCTGCGGTGTCGCATAATTCGATAAGATTTATTACAAAAGAAACGGGAAAATCAACAGTTAATAAATGTCTTGATTAAAAACAAGTAGAGCATTCTGGTCGAGGCAGGTTGCACACAGGCTCACAGACACACACACACACGGATAATGTACCTACAGTAGTTAATATATAATTGCTTTTGCATTGCCGCGCGACGGAACAACCGCTTTGGGTATTTGTCGGTTAATGTTAGATTTTCTCGCGGTTTTTGCTATTATTATATATTATGGTTTTCAATTTAATAGTTTATTTTTTATTTTATTAAAAAATGAGGGTAGTTAAGTGTTGACATATTGACGAGTAGACAGCCAATTTTAAAATTAAACAAGTTTAATTTTAAATTATGAACTAGCTATGTTTGATGTATAAACAAAAGTAAAAGCAAATAAAAAATAGTTTACAAAGAAAAATCAACCGGCCTCCAAAAGAATACTTCAAAAGTGGATTATTCGGAAATCTGTGGCAAAAATCGAAAATAAAAAACTAAAGACACTGACTCCCGAAATTAAAGTGAAAAGTTAAAAAGTTTTTATTTTTCACTTTTTAGTTACTAAAAAGTATGTTTTTGACTTTTTGGTGCTTTATACTTATGGGAAAAAGGGTAAATTTATACGGGACCACCACCCAAAGTATCTCTACCAAACGAAATGACAAGATTGTTTAAAATCGGTTCACAATTGCCGAAAATATCGATGAACATAGATTGAAAAAAAAAACATTGTTCATTGATTTTATACATACAGACGAACATAGAACCTCCTGTTTTTGAAAATTTATTCTAAATCAGTTTTTAATATTCTTCTAAATTAAAAAAATACTACAACATACATACCAAAAGAAGCCTATTCCATGCTAAAAATAAGTTAACACACACGACCGATCCTATCCACCTAGACTTGCAACAATTTGCACGAGACATTTCGAAAGTCAGCTTCAGGCAAGCAGAGACATTCAGCTAATACGATATATAATTAGGTGGCGCATTAAGTATTCCGTCTATAATTACCGTAGCGCCCGTGACGCGTCTAATCCGGCAAGTAATGGTGATAAATAGATCTATACGGGGATATCGCTCTGAATATATTAGCATTGTAGTTGATATAGCTCACAGAATAAGCAAGCTGAAGTAGCTGGCCGTATAGCTAGAGGAGATCGTGGCTAAGCAATAATAGTCGCACGGTTCGATCCATCAGGTTAAGCTACGCTTGCCGGGGTTGGTCCGAGGATGGGTGACCATCTTTACATATCGGGACTCCTCCGTGCCTCAGAAAGCACGTTAAGCTGTTGGTCGCGGCTGTCATTCGTGGATCTTTGACAGTCGTTAGAAGCCCGAAAGTCTGGCAGCCAGTCTCCAGTTACTGACTGGGTTGTGGAGGTCAGATAGGCAGTCGTTCCATGTAAAATACTGGTATTCAGCTGCATCCGGTTAGACTGGAAGCCGACTCTAACATAGTTGGGAAAAGGCTAGGCAGAATGAAGTGGCTGGCCATATTAACCGTCGAACCGATGACAGTTGGGGTAGACCTTGACTAGAGACCGCTAATCGGCAAATGTAGGAAAATTGCCCTCGGGCTACGCGGAGCCATGGTCTACGCTGGCTGAATCGAGCTGAATAGCGTGCAATTGGAGAGGCCTATTTTTTACATAGCTTACTGTATTGGCTAAGACAACCGTATCTCTAGTATGAACTGTAATAGATGTTGTTTTTGGTGTAAAGAGATTTGTTTTTTTGACTGATGTGTGACTGGCTGGTTCTAATGTACTTTTGTAAGTCTCTATTGTATCCTTCGATTTGAAAATGGAATTTGTAACAATTTTGGTCCGTTTAAATTCAAAATTATTTTGTGTTCAGAGGCAGCACATCAAGTTACCCCTATCTGTCAAATTTCTTCGACACATTTTCAACAGATTAGGTTCATTTTCAACTGGGAAAATTTGACAGTTTAATATATAATTTATTTATAGCTTGATGTGCTGGCGTCTGTAGGTACATTATACACAAATAGACAAGGTACAGAATGAGACAGAGTTCTAGCAAAAATATCTTTGGTCGATACCTACTTCGATTAGCATTTAAACTTAAATGGCATTTATAAACGTTTGTGTTATTAAAATGCCTGAGCTAATGTATTCTTAATTGACTAACTAACAGTATTACAGCTTAACCAATAGTTTAGAAAGACTAATAAGCAAGTACCTTTATATTATTAAACTTAAAGCATTATTTCAAATAAACTACAAAACCATTTACAGTCACTTTTGAATTGTCGAGGAATCAGTCAGTCAGAAATTCCAAAACTTAGATCTCTCTGACAAAGACTTCTCCACGGAGATCTATGTATGTCAAAAAATTACAAGGACACTTTTTTTAAATATTTTTTTTATTAAATAATATTTTATCATACATAACCCATTCTACGCTACAGGTCTACGTAAATAATAATAAACCCATTTCACTACAGCAGCTTACTATTAATGCATTCTATTATTACAAAGTACGTTCATAAAAGTATCATTTTAGTATTTCGCATTATGTTAACCCGTTCAACGCGATTCGACATCACTATAATAATTATATTATTATCGCCGTATCTACGTCTATTATTCGTTTCTATGTAGTGAATAGGTTATCGTGTGTCTGTGTGAGTGTGTAGTCAAAGACATTAACTTAATGCCACCTCATAAATACTGGTTGGAAGCATTAATTCTCGCGACCATAATTAAGTTTAATACCTCATTTCTGTCGGCCTAAAATCTAGATAAATATTGTCCGTCGTTTGACGTATATTAAACTTACATTAAACTTGTAAATCATTGTGAGTATAGATAGTGGATTTTATATTGAGTTTTATAATGTATCTAGTTCTCAAGGCTGTACCATTTTATATTCATATTTAGTAGGTACTTAGACTTACTTTATTAGTGCATTTATCCTTATAAATAAATGTTTTATGACTTAGAAGTAGGTTTTCTAGTCATACATAACATAACATCACGCTTTTATTTCTCCGAAGGGTTAAGCAGAGTAGTACATAATAGAACACCCATATTTTGTCAGAGGAGCTCGTGGCTAAGTACTAACAGCCGCACAGGTCGATCCATCAGGTTAAGCTACGCTTGCCGAGGTTGGCCGTGGATGGGTGACCATCTTTACATACCCAGACTCCTCCGTGCCTCGGAAAACAGGTCAAGCCGTTGGTCCCGGCTGACATTTGTGCATCTTTGACAGTCGTTACGGGTCAGAAGCCTGAAAATCTGACAGCCAGTCTTACCAAGGGGTATCGTATTACCTAGTTACTGAATGGGTTGTGGAGGTCAGATAGGCAGTCGCCTCATGTTAAATTCTGGTATTCAACTGCATCCGGTTAGACTGGAAGAGCCGACCCCAACATAGTTGGGAAAAGGCTAAGCAGATGATGATGATTTTGTCGGATGTGAGTAAGAAACAGAAAAAAAATGAAAACATACATAGGCTCTTAAAATAGTTCTTATTTATATTTTGCCAGTTATGTTTAAGTCCCATCAGTCGGGCACAAATCCAGACTCGGGCCTGAACTTATACGTGAACGCTAAATGGCCGTCAGTAACTTTGAGCGCGTGTAATGAATATGCCGAAACGTTCCGCGAAAACTGTTTAAGTGGGCGTGAAACATGGATGAAAATCCGCACGCCATTGATGATAAACTCAACTATAAGGACGGAAGAGCTTGAATATATTGTTTTATATTTTATAGGGCTGAAACAAAAGTAGATTTGTTTAAAAACAAACCTCGTTCTAAGTTCTAGGAACTTGGAGTAAGTAAATTAGTAGTTATCAAACGTTTTTTTGATAAAGGGCTGGCTTTCACCTTGACCAGAGGATAAGCATTGCCATACAACGTGGCAATGCCGCCTGTTGGGTATATATTACCAGTCGACAGCGATGCGGAGGAAATTTTGACGTCTTATTTTAAGTAGTTAATAGTTTCATATATAACAAATAGTTTCAGTTTTAGATTGTATTTTATATGTAAGATTTTCATAAACATAACTTTAAAAAAAATTACATTTTAAAGTACAGACGCCAGCACATCAAGCTATCCCAAACTATCAAATTTTCCCAATTGAAAATGAACCCTATGATTTTGTATTAAAGTTGAAAATCTATCAAAGAAATTTGATAGATTAATGTTGGCTATTTAGTTTAATTTCTGTTCACAAAAATAGTTAAATAAGAGTTTATTTTGGACCATTAATGACATCGGTGAAGAAAAAAATCGTGAGGTAACCTCGAGTTATCTTTATCTATACTAATTTTAAAGCTAAAGAGTTTGTTTGTTTGTGCGCGCTAATCTCTGAAACTAACAGTCGGATTTGAAAAATTATTAGTCGTATTTGATAGCCCAGTTCGTGGGGAAGGTATAGGCTATTTAACATCACGCTACGGCCCTTAGGAGCCGAGGGAAAAACAATAAGCAAATAGTAAAAGACGTTTTTGGAAATTGCACGCGGAAGAAATCGCGGCCAATAGTAAGATATTAGTCTGGAATTGCCATCCCGTCTTGAGCATGCGTAGTGATCAACACTCGCGCCTTCTCAATATGAGAAGAGACCTTTGCCCTGCAGTGAGACATTTATTCCAGCAGCCATATTAAACGTTTATTCATGCTTAGGTATCCTTAAGTAAATTATAAAAAAAAGTGACAGGAACCTCCTTCACAATGCGAGCTGTATCGAGGAGTACTGCCATCTGTATTATGAATATTATTAAGTAGGTACTTGCTAAATAATTACAATAATTTATTTATTAATAACAATGGCCCTAAATGTCAAGTAATAATTCATCTTTATTTACGTCTTAATAAATAATAATTACTAACGCAATAGTGTCGTAGTATGAAGGGTTAATTTTATTGTTAAGAAAAGTTCATTTAGTTCGTGTAATGTGGCGATAAATAATGATTATTATGAGTTAAGAATATTATTGTTGTTTATTTAATAATATTTGCGACAAAATAATACATTCACATGTCTAATGAGCAAAGTGGTTGCCCGTCGTAAAGTGATATACGATATACTTTGCGCCGTTGAATACAGGAGATGTGGAGTAGGTATTATATAAAAATTATGCGTATAAAATATGTGGTATAAATCATATTCAAACCTATACACTTATTATCAATAAAAAAGTATGGTATGAGGACGGATTAATTTCTAAAATGAAATGCTTTACAGTTTTAAATGTTATGCACATAAAAAAATCATTTCCATTTTATTTTTATCAATGAACCTGCAACTTTGTATTTGAGTATTCACATATATATTTGCATATTTTGCCAAATACAGATTAAATAGTAATACAGATAGTCGCACATACACGATATTCTATGGTGATGACACGACGCATTTCGGTTGGGATCCAATTTTAAATAATTTGAGACCAAAATTGTCTTCTATGGGATTCATGTCAGGACTTATATTGATGGACAGAGTCAACTCTTACACTTGAGCTGGATATTTCCGTGACTTTTTTATCATACCCTCTCTTTGGTAAATTTTAGTAAACGATTTGCTTATACTCTTTAGCATTTTAAGTTAGTATAATTAATGTAATTCAACAATACAATTTTAATGGGATTATCTGTTTAATGACTGCATGATTATGATCATTAATAATTAATTTATATTTGGACGCATTGTAACCTTTACAACTAGATAATGACAAAAATTGCTTAACAACATGATTTGTTGAAATTCGCGATATGATTCAAAATGGTTCAAACTAAAAGGGGTTAGGTAATGTTGATCACAGACAGTACGTGTTTATTAATTATTAAAACAATTAAGTATAAAAACATATCAAAGCAAAAAATATATATATCTTCGCTTCATTGATAAACTCTTGTGTTGCAAGTCAGATCAAACTTAGAGGGGGCGTTATGAATGAAGAATATAACATATACATATTATGTGAAATCGGTTACCAATTTGTTCCTCAAACACGTTATCTATTACATAAAAAGTTTTGCTTTTTTTGTTTATGGAACTAACTTTTATAATATCTATACTTAAACGGTGCTCATGTTTTGACATTTGACATTAACTTGTGACAAAATGGAAAATGTCATCCTAAATGTTAAGTGAAAGTTTCGTACTTACAAATAATTGAGTTATTATTATGTTACGCATTTATATAATATTAAGAAAGGTCAGTTATGAACTGCAGTCTACCAATATGTTTTTAATAAAAATATAAAACGTCAAGTTAGAAAAAATGAAGTCGTCTTCGACTCCACTGTGATTCCTGTGCCCTTTTTTTTTCTTTGAGAATAGAGTGCAAACTTTTTACCGCGATTTTCTCTTTAAGTTAACACTACCGATTCACAGCATTAAATATTCATAGAATTGACTTATTTAAAAACGATTAACGTGTCTTAGCTTTATTCTAGTAAGGACTACGACTAAAACAACTTAAAAAGCATAGTCATCATCAGTCAACATTTTTTTATTGGCAAAAACATTGAACGGTTACAGTCTGTCATTATCCCGGTAACGGCGCTACTCTTCTGTCACTTTCGCCCCTAAGGGTGCGTTCACACCAAACGAACCTGTAGGCATCCGCCGACGGTGGGAGTGAAGTTCAAATGTGTAAAAAAAACTCGCGACGGGGGACACTCAGTAACGAAATTCCCTTCATACCTATGTGTATACAGAGTCATCTAGTGTGGTATGAAGTTTCAAGTGTCAAAAGTTTTGTTAAAAAAACATGGGAGTTATCAGGGCATAACGTTAACATTATCTGCCAGTTTACTCTTACACAAGTTGCGATAAGGTATTTTTTTTTAATAAAAAAAAACCTTGAAAATGTCTGTTATTTTTCATTCGTTCTCTGAGGGCTAATTTCACCAAGGAGCCTGAACGCGATCAGTTCTTCTTAGCCGCGTTTAACAGCTGTCAATGTCTATACTCCATAGAAAATAATGACACTGAAGACGTTTAATTTCAACGGTGAAATTCACCCTTAGTCGTCAAGTCGGCGGCTGACTATAAATTGGTGTGAAAGCGGCCTTAATCTTTGACAAAGACTCTATGACGAACACTAACGAAAAGACATTGACATCTGACAGACGGTTTAGTACGCACTCGACAGTTCCAGCAACGGATGTCAAAATCTTGCCAAAGACAAGGTACGATTTTTCGCTCCGGTGGGAAAATTATGACAGACAATAATTTTTGAAAAAGGAAAAGTTAATCGATTATAATATTATTAATGGTGAAAAAATCCTTAAATAGCAGCATCATTACAACATTTAGGCCGAAGTTTTATTTATTACAGAACCTAAAAAGGATGCCACGCTCCAACACAAATGAGTTAAAACTCAAAGATCACGTCACTATTATAATACCTTGTAACCGCATATATTTATACAATAATTATCGCCATAAACATGATCGAATCTCGCCAACTACGCAATATAATTATGTCTGACAATACACACTGACAAGAGTGTTCCATTTTTTCCTTAAAGACGATTTAAGTGTATTAAAAAGCAATTATTAACCTTAATAAAACATTTTGCGTTTTTATAATCGTACCTTTAGGCGGCTGTTATATTACTGGCCATATTCGTTTTAAAACAATTCCATTTTTAAATAATTAAAGGGTGGGTTTCATTGGGAAGTAGGAAGAAGCCACTGAGTGCATTTTTATTCTAGACTAGCTGTGCCCACGACTTCGTCCGCGTGGAATAGTGACTTTTCGGGCAGCATACCTTAACAAATGTTTGCCGTGATTCTTTAAATTGACATAACTTTTTTATTTATGAACCGATTGACATGAAATAAACACTAAATGTTAAGTGAAGCTTACTTCAATATATTATTGAAAACTGCATCTAAATCGAATAAGCCGTTTCTGATATTAGCGTGCACAAACACACAGACAAACAGACAAACCGACAAACAGACAAAAAAAAAATTACAATTTCGGGTTCGGCATCGATAAAATAACAACCCCTGCTACTTTATTTTATATATATCCATTGTACAGACACCACTTTTCTACAATTTTATTATATGTATAGATTAATAAAAGTTGTTATGCAAGCATTGGACAGCGGTTGTGTTATTGTAAAAACGTTTTTCTTAGGCCTCAACTATTTATTTTTTCTGAACACACAACAGATGTTTTCAGTGGTAACAGAACTATTAATACGTTTTAGGAAAACTAAGAAATTTTATTACTTACAGTGTTTTAGCTAGCATATTGTTAGTTATTAACTGCCCTTCATTGACTATCTCGTTAACTGACATAATAACAATGTAATGAATATTTCACCACAACGGCAGTAGGTATAATGATACCAATAAAATATTTAGAACAGAATCATTTGCACCATTTATTAAGACCGACCCTTTAACACGCACGATAAAGGTCACATCCGAATGACAAGAAAATAAGTTTGTAATTAAATTTGCAACCGAACGATTATTATTTTTTTAAATAATTATCTCGCAAAGGCGTAGTTTCGTTGTCGGGTACCTCTGATAAATTTGAAGGAACAATTAATGACTTATAGGTTTGTGTGCGTGGGTACTCATTTACACACATTGTGTGTGTGCGAATGAGCTCATGTTCGTATCTTTGTGTGCGTTATTATCGCTTCACGACATATACGTGCAGTATTTATTTACCGTAGCTTATAGGCTGCTAGTTTAATTAACATATTAATTGATTGCTAAGAAAAGACAAATAAATTAACGCAAGCCATAACCTATGATCAAGCGTCGCCAAAATAGAAGGTAACAACTATACAGGACTTTTAATCAAGAATATCATGAATATCATTATCACATAGTCTTGTTGTATGATTGGTTCACTTCGTCGCTACTTTATAGGTAAGCTTTTATGAGTGTACTAACAAATTGAATTCAATAAAAAATATTCCTCAGCTAATAAGTTACTGTCAGTTATATTACTTAGCTCATTGACTTGACGACAGACAAATTAAACTGAGTCAACGTAACATCGCATCAACTGCACGTTAACAATAATAAAAGTGTATGAGTGTGTGTGTGTGTGTTCGTTGCAACGGATGAGGCCCTAATTAGCCAGCAATTACCGCTAATGCAGGCGCACTTAATGAAGCGCGCACCTCATTTGTAGCCGCCGCACTCGGGTGAGACACTCCACCATCATTGTTACACGATACACGGTTTTACAGCTTTACAAGAAAAAAAAATAGAAGGAACGCTTCGGTTTTTAAATGCCAGTTTAGCGGCCTGTGTTTTTTTTATCTATGGTATATTGAAATTTGAAACACGAATGCATATAAGTATTTTATAATGAGATATACAAACTTCTTTGTTGCTTACTTTGTACTTACAAGAAAAGCCAAGACGAAGAATCTTCCCAATTGAAAATCAACCTAATGTGTTTATAATAGAGTTGAAAAACTATCAAAGAAATTTGACAGATAGAAGTTACTTCATGTGCTGGCCTATGTATACATAGATACACTTAGAATATGAAACACAAATGCATGTACCTACTTAATAGTAAGACATTCAAAACTTCTCTAATAGGTACTTATTTACATAAAAGTTAACAGCAAAATGTACAGACGCAAGCACATCAAGCTATCCCAAACTGTCAAATTTTCTCAATTGAAAATGAACCTAATGAGTTTGTGATAAGGTTGAAAAACTATCAAAGAAATTTGACAGATTGGAGTAACTTCATGTGCTGCCTCCTGTACATAGAATCCTAGTTTAATCTGAACACTATAATGGAATACTAGCTTGTGCCAGCGGCTTCGCCCGCGTGGATTTCGGAAATTATCCCACGGGAACGTACTAGCGGTATAGATCCTATCTGTTAATCCAGGTTATAAACTACCACTGTGCCAAATTTCATCTAGATCCGTTCAGCCGTTTGAGCATGTAGAAGTAACAAACATACAAACACACACACATACACAAACTTACGCCTTTATAAAATAAATGTGTATAAGTTTAAAATGATTTAGGAAAAAAAGGGCTGTGCTTTTCATATTTTTTCTTTACTTGTGACACAAACCTATCTACTTATGGTATACCTAAAATCTTTGTTATACAACACTCGTGGCTAAAGGTCAATTTAAAACGATTCCTTTTGGCTTCTTTTTGTAAAAAGCAATGAAGGAATAATAAAGGTTTTTGCACATATTTTTCGACCGGCTTCCCATGAACAAAATGTCACCCTTTACCGCAATACAATTAAACAGAAACTTTTCCAAGACAAAGAAAATAAGGAAAATCGGTTGTTAATATTTTCCCCTTTTTTTTTGTTTGTTAATGCAGACATATAATTGCTAAACGGCCATTCATATTTGGTACTTACAAAGTTACATTAAGTTGGTACACCGTTCGTAACATTTGACTTGTTTTGATAAATAAAAAAGCGCTATTTTTTTTCTCGCATTTTTAATTCAATTTAACTAACTTATTTTTTTTAAATGTATAGTCATACCACAAGTTACCACAAACTGTCAAATTTTCTCAATCGATATTGAACTTAACTAACAACATTTTAAGGTTCGTAATCATTTGGAGAAATTAGGAGTACAGTTATTTAAGAGATCACACTCCAAGTTTACATCACAGGGGACAATTCAGTTCAGTAAGACCGTGAACCAAATCGTATTGTGTTTCATACTAATCCAATTACATAATACAACATAACATCTTGCCTGCAACCCCGAAGGGTAACGCAGAGGTTTACCTCTGCCGGGTAAGCGGGATTGTCCGAAAGGGTAACCGCTACCCCGGTACATAAATGGCTAAAGAAGGAACATGGATAGGTTTTAGTCAGTACGAGTCTGACACTCCCTACCTTTCCACCCAGAGCGGGAGGAGTCATCTGATGATTTCCGACGCTCAACAAAAAGCAGCCCCTGGTTTGGATTGCTGCCCGATTGATGGCAATAGGGTCGCCCTATTATATGATTTTTTCTTTCTGCATTTGTTGTAATTTTATGTTATTATAGATATAGTATTAGGGACCCATACTAATATGAAAAAGGTTCTATTATCACAAAGTTATCGTTATTCCACGAGAAAATCGCTTTTGAATGTTTCTAAGTGTATATATATTGGTGCTCGTGACTGTACTATAGGTACACCGGTGTCTAACCCTTTGAAGATTACAACCGTGATATTATATATGTAATAACTCTTATAATATGACTCGTAAAAGGGAAACGACAAACGTAAAGCGCTAGATGCTTATCTCTGCGCTGAGTGAGAAAAATTGGCCTCCATTGTTAAGTGACAATGAACAAGTGCCGTGTCACTATTTAGTGATAGTCCCTATCTTCCCTTCCCTTTGAGTTCCGGGTGGGTACGTTTGGTGTGCTGGTACTTTTAAAGTCATCGTTACACTTAGTTGGTGTTTTGAAGTGGATGATGAATTTTTTTGAGCAGGGCCGTTTTTTTGAGGGCGGGGTTTTCTCAAATTTCTTCTCGCGCTCTGGGTGGAGCGGAAGGGAGTGTCAGACTTTTACCGACTATACCCATCCATGTTCCGATGAAATCCGCTCTTATTGTTCACGTTATTTATAGAAGGAACTCTTGCGCAATATTTCTTGATCCAGTGGTCTAGGCCGTGCGTTATGTCAGTGAATTTTACATTTTTATTAAGTAGAAGATCTATTCAACTTACTTTTGTATGTAACTAATTTATTGTCTTTTTTAAATAGGTTGTTGTAAATCGTTCAACGCAATGAGTTTTATTCGTCAAAATTACAAGCAAAAATAAACTTCAACAGATATCTCTTCACAGTTTGAACACGACAAGATTTCTTTTAAATTTAAATGTATCTGAGATAAAAATACCAACATCTAATTGACTTCATCCGACATTTGTCTAAGATTACCTTATAACTTAAGGTAAAGTGCGGCTTTGCTACGTCGAATGTTAAAATAATTAATCGCAGCAAGCGCTAGTGACCGGTTCAATGTTATTTTATTCGGGAGCACTATGAAATATTAAATAGATATCGTGGATATTTTAACACTGAATTAAACTTTCTCTTTTTAACCTTTAGTAGTGGGACAACAAAAACTGATCCTTGTTTTTACTTGATTGAAATTACAATAACAACAAACTAAAGCATATTATGTATTCTTCATGAGCAAGAGTTTAAAGAGAGCAAAAGTCACGCATCAGTAGTGTAGAGTAGTCGAACTATTTAATTTATAACCGTAGCTATTAACAGAAATTGTAAACACGTACTTGACCACATTTTCCCATGTCAGCCGATAATTTGAATCATCGAACACCTCAATCACCCCATTAACGTGCATTTTCGAAATAATGACGTGATAATGCTAATGTTACGCAGGCTGGCAGCGTCGAACGGTGAGATAACCATCACTACGTCACACAACGCGAACGCCGGACCGGCCAGCAGCGCTGGTAGCGCCGGATCCGGGCCAATTCCGTCGCCTCATGCGCCCGTCAAGATGTCGCCCGGATCTGTGAAATCACCATCTCAAGACGACAGTGATCTGCTTGCTGATTCGCCAAGTAAGTGTTAATTTATTTATAAAATATTTTACAAGCATTTCTTATCTATAGATTTATATACGTAATCAATTAACTTAAGTCTAGTAGCAACCCAATTTAAAACAAAAATACGACGCTCCCTCACTTCGGTCCGAAATAATTCCAAAAAGTTTAAAAACACATACTTAGTTTCACCCGGCGACGAACCAAGTGTAAACAACAAGTAATTACACAACACCCGATCCATTATAAAACCAACTTACCATTGTAACTTCACTAAAACATTTTGACAAACTCTCATTCGCCATTTCAACACAACAAAAGCAGAACTAAGAGCAACTTAAACGCTATTTTCGACACAACTACTAACTCAATTCTACTTATCCATAAAAGTTGTTCGTTCTAAGCATAGAGGAGCGATCCATTAGCTAGGCGAAGTCTAACAGTGTCCTAGGAGTTATTTTACCTAATACTATAAAGAGTTGTTGTAGACTGTCCGTGCACTGTTTAGAAGTTCCGAGTTCCCGAGTGCGTTCGGTGACAGTCGAGTTAAGTTCATTAGCTCAAAGTAGCCGCGTCCATTCGACGTAGGCGAGCCGGCACTCCGCGATCTTATCACTACATTGTAAAGTTAATTTGGTTACGTTTCAAAAAAAGGTTTGTTTAATTTGATTTTTAACTCGAACAAATCTAATTATATGTTCAAGGGAGCGTTTAAACATGTTCTCAATATTGTTCGTTCTTTTTAATGTAAATTGTGTGACTTTTAAGAAAAATGTATTGAGTTTCTGTGCAATAAAAACTATTAGTATCTTAACGTAAAGCCTTTTAGCTGTACAAGATAATATCGCTTACACATTTTATTCGTAAAGCATTTTATCTCTTAAGATATGTTAAGTAATAATGTATTGGAATTTGGAATTAAGTGCATTACAAGTGGCAGTTTGTCGGCCCTACTTAGTACTTACTAAGTCCATGCAGATTTTCTTTAGGTCACTTACAACTTTTATTGAAATAATTTAAAAATCAACCGATATGGAAAGACTGGGTGGCCTATTTGAGTACCAGTTGGTTAATTAATTAATTGGTATCGATACCAATTACAAACCGATTGCCGATAAAAAGCAATTCACTTCTAAATATCTATAATTTAACCCAAAACTAAAGCGAGTGAATTAAAGTCAAAGTCAAATCATTGATTTCAAATGGAATACCTACACTTTTAAACGTCAAAGTTTACAAAAAAAATAGTGGCATTGATTCTAGTTGCCTCGTACAAAATGTAGTTTCGTATGGAGAAGAATAGCCAAGAATCTCCATCGGTAGGCTGCGGTTTCCATCAAAGATATGCGTGGTAACTACGCAGTGTGCGAGGAAAAAAACCACCAATAGGATCACTTCATTTTCAAAGCTTGAGCTACGCTAGTGTTGTTATTGGTAAGTTTTACACAAATTCGCGGCTATGCATCCTCGCACACCTATTTTGGGTACGCGCCCTTACTCTTTTGAGAAATGTTCAACAATATTTTGTGTACGCAAGTGAACCGGTCGACCTTTTGGTCAGGCTCTAGTTCCATCGAAGATCTCATCCGTCGGTTTTCAACAGGCGAGATCGGTAAGAGCAGACTTAACCAAAAATATAAAAATGCCAGCCATGTGCAAGTCGGATAACCACACAAAGAATTCAGTAAGTACCACACTATACTTAATACCAACTAAATATTTAAAAAAAAAACCTACTTCTATATAAAAAAACACACAATTAAAAGTTAAAGGATATTCCTGTACAAGAAAATTTAATTCTTGTATAGAGATCACCTGTAACCCATTAGATGTTTGCCTATTAGAAGCCGATTGCTTATAAGAGCTCAACGATTTATACGGATAAATTTATTGTCGCTCGAGATAATTTTTCTTATGAACCTATGGGGTGGGGTTCATACGACATTTGAGAAGTTAATGTTTAACTTTTAGCAATACACAATGTGTGATAATTTCAGCTGTCCGCCAAAAACGGTTCATGAGATATATCCCGCTGGCAGACACACGGTCGAACGGACAGTGGAGACTTAGTTATAAACTTCCGTTTGGCACTTTTTTTGTACAGAGGCCAGCACATCAAGTTACCACAATCTGTCAAATTTCTTTGATAGTATTTCAACCTTATTGCAAAGACATAAGGTTCATTTTTAATTGACAAAATTTTACAGTTAGGGATAGCTTGATGTGCTGGCGTCTGTACGAAACCCTAAAAGCAACCGAGTTCGAACCCACGACCTACAACTCGTATGTCGAGGCCGGTATCACTGGACCACCACTGCTTCAACATCGAAGACGAATACTTACAATGAAACAGTAATTTGTTGGAGGGGTACAGAGGCCAGCACATCAAGTTACCACAAACTGCCAAATTTCTTTGATAGTATTTCAACTTTATTGCAAAGTCATAAAGTTCATTTTTAATTGAGAAAATTTGACAGTTAGGGATAGCTTGATGTGCTGGCGTCTGTACCGTAAAACGGGGTGAATAGGGTTGCAGGGGTGAACAGGGTCGAAACTTTAAAGGCGATTTAAGCATTAAATAATATAGTTTGTGGCCAAAAAGGACTCCTAATGTGTTTATTGTATAATAATTAATGATCAATTGTTCTGGTTGGCACCAAAATATATTATTTAATGCTTAAATCGCCTTTAAAGTTTCGACCCTGTTCACCCCTGCAACCCTATTTACCCCGTTTTACTGTACGTCACGTTATGGTAGTTTATCTTACCTAGTAGACCATCAACTAAACAAAAAATCAACTAAAACTGGTCTAAAACAATAGACATTTTTAATCCAATAGCATTCTATGGGCAACCATTGCCCTACAACGAAAACGAATACTGACATACAAACTCTTTCGTAAGGATGTGACTACAAACATTGAAACAGTAATTTTTTAGGGGGTACGTCACGTTTATGGTAGTTTATCTTTACTAGTAGGCCATCAACTCAACATCAAATCAACTAAAACTCGTCCGAAACAATCATCATCATCTGCGTAGCTTTTTCCCAACTATGTTGGGGTCGGCTTCCAGTCTAACCGCAGGTGAATAACAGTAATTTACATGGAGCGACTGGCTATCAGACCTCCACAACCCAGTAACTGGACACTCTTGGTAAGACGGGCTGTCAGATTTTCGGCCTTCTGACGACCTGTTACGACTGTCAAAGATGCACAAATGACGTGCTTTCAGAGGCACTCGTCCAAAACAGTAGACATCTTTAATCCAATAGCATTCTATACTAACTCACGGACTACACACAACCTAATTGGTACTAATTCCGCTATCCGCCCAGCAGACGATACCAATTTATTTAAGACAAAGTTATTTTTATTGGCCCATTTCGTTCAGTTTTAGAACGAAACTGCACGATTTTTATTTACACCAAGTCTGCAGAACAGTAGAATGCTATATTTGGACCTATTCGAAGATAGATCTTTCCTAGACTGGAGTTATTTTGAGCGGCATTTGGCTCTACTTAGGTAAATTCGTGACCTCTTTTAAAGTTAGTTGGTTATTTTTATTCGGTCTTTAATGTTCCCACTGCTGGGATGCAGACCTCCTCTCGGAGAGAGTGGAGTGGACCGTAATCCATTACGCAGGCCTAGTGTGGAATGTCACATGTCTTTGTATTTTTGGTTCTTGGACTTCTTCTTTCCTCACGATGTTCGTTCGTTTTGAGAGCAGTGGTGATGAAATTAAATATGTACACAAAGTAAAGCGCCCGTTTGGGTTCGAACTCACGACCTACAATTCGTAAGTCGAAGCCGATACCCGCCACGGCTCTTTTCTTTGTATAACAAAGTTTATTTCTTTATTTTAGAAAAATTCATTAATACAGACATAAATATGTAAATTGTACATAGGGTGAATATAGTACTATAATAAACTATACACCAAAACAGCTGTAGTTTTCCAATTCTTATTTTATCAGCACTTATGACACTCAAGACTCAGAACTACAATTTAATTTAAATAAAAAAAGAATTCTATTTAAATATCGATGCAACAGATGGCCAGTGTTTTATTCACCAGAATAAAGCTAATTCTCTACAGCGGACATTCGTTTTAGGCTGTCAGTCCGTAGGGAACTTTAACTGCTTACTAAAATGTTTGAACTTTGTTATCGGCGATGTAACTAAGTTTTTCGCTTCCAATCTTGTTTAATTATTAGGGTTTTTGAGGATTTAAAGTTATTTTTAACTAACTTCTGCCAGGCGACATGACAGTCGCATTCAGTATTTGTTATTAAGACAAATTCAGTAATAACAATCACAAAACAATTACAGAAAACATCATCTGATGCCTAAGTACCGCGACCCATTCAGTTAATTGTTTCACAATGAGTCTATCGATTCTTTGCTATTTCTGAACGACCCATTGTTAACTGCTAATTATTTCTTCGTACGCGATAACTGAAAGTGATATCCGAATAATCCGAAAAAAGAAATATATTCCGAGGTAAAATGACACACCTGGCTGGTAAGACTTCATTTTTTTATTTAAACGTTTAAAAAAAGAATGATTGGGTATTACGTCGAAAGCAAACAATCTTGATCTCACAATTTTTTGTTTTCTTTTAATTGTTGATATAAGTTAACCGTGACGTTTCAAGCCTGTAATTGGGACTTTTTTATGAGATGAAGTAAAAGTATTGTCGGTTTGGTTTGTGGCTAGATAATAAATGACGAATGTAGACCTGTGTTGCTGGAATCACTGTCATTGTCGACCTATGAACGTTCGACGGAATGGTTCTGTCTATCCCTTTGGGAATTCAATTTTGGGTGACACAATCGAGCAGAGAGCGCTGTGCGTGTTCCATACCTACATAGAAAAAATGAATATGGTGACATTTACCAAAAAATATTTAAATTAAGACGGTTTTAAAGAGCTACTCAGCTTTCGAATAAAAAAACAGCATGTGCAATAATAAAAATGAATAAAAGTGGTTAAGTTTAAGTTTTGATTTCGTTACTACGTATTTTGTTTGTTATACGTATAGAATAGGTACGAATCCATGCCTGCGTTTATTAGTCAACTTTAATAAAAACTTTCTTTAACAATAGAAAGCTGACTATGATGGATTACTGGCTGGAAATGTCATATATCCATTTACAAATTATACGAAACCAGTCTGTATCCTAATGTTATGAAACCACTGGCTGGCAATAATAATACATAGGAGTATTATTATTGCCATTGGGTATAAGATCCGTACGTGGCTCGCAAAGCACGTTAAGCTGTTGGTCCCGACTGTTATTTGTAGAACTTTTACAGTTGTTACGGGTCGTCAGAAGCCCGAAAGTCTAGCAACCTGTCTTTGCAAGGGGAATCGTGTGTAACTGGGTTGTGGTGGTCATATAGGCAGTCGCTCCATGTATTTGGCATTCAGCTGCACTGGAAGCCGACCCCAACATTGTTTGGAAAAAGCTAGGCAGATGATGATTGTCGTACGAACAGAAAAAAAAAGCTAGTAGGTATACTAAGTATCTAACTTAGTCTTACCGCATTATTGCGTAAGACTAAAGGTATGACAATACATTTACAGAGGCCAACATAAACCTAAACACGCAGAATTAGGCCCCAAACTTTAAACGTAAGTACCCATTTAAAACAATAGCTTCGCAAATCCATCTGTCGCTTTTAGTCCGTCAGATTTCGTAGATATCTTTATGCCACATTTCTTTAAGTGTGGTGCGAGTGAGTGCAAGTCTGTGTGCATTTGTACTATTTGTAGGGTGTGTGTGTGATTATGGATTATGAGATAAAGATAATTTACCCTGAAATCTCTACATTACAAAATATAAAGAAAAGAAAAGAAACAAAAAGATTTTATTCTGCACAAACAAAATGCACATTTCTAAAAAATAAACTTAGTAACTAAAATGACTTGCCAACCATAATTAACTAAGTACAGAGGCCAGCACATCAAGTTATCACAATCTGTCAAATTTCTTTGATAGTATTTCAACTTTATTGCAAAGACATAAGGTTCATTTTTAATTGAGAAAATTTGACAGTTAAGGATAGCTTGATGTGCTGGCGTCTGTACCTACTTAATACAAAGTATGAAGTTGAAAACTTTAAGACTTCAACGATTATAAGGGTCAGAGCCCATTCGTCCCCTAAGATTCGCACCCTGTGCCCACTCGTCCCCTGGAACTTTTGAGGGGCCCATTCGTCCCCTGAAGAATATTTATTTTTATTCATTCTTCTAATATAAGTACATGTATATGTGTATACTGCAGCTTGGTAGTCCTGGTACAGTCGCGCAGAAAAGGCTATCATAAAAAATATAGTAATTCGGTAGATGTCATGTTTATTTCAAATAAGATTAACACATACAAAATCACAATGTCCTAGAAACTAACAAAATACAACTCTTTTACAAAAATCAGCCTTGATTGACCATCATATAAATCAACATTAAATATAAAATATGCAAAAAAAATAGAACACATATCAACAGTAAATAATCACTTCTTATTTTTTTGTATATTTACCAACTACATACATGCAAAATCATAATAACATAAATCTAAAAAATTATAACAGTACAAAAAAAATACTAAAATCACAGTAATTATTGAAGACTAGATAAATCAACATATATTTTTTTTGTATATTAACCAACTACATGCAAAATCGTAATAACTTAAATCTAATAAATTGTAACTAGAAGTACCTACATAAAAATTACGAAGACGGATTATCATTCATCATAGCTCTTTTTTCAATGATCTGTTATGATTTATTAAATTAATTCCGTTAATAAACTGTTCATAAGTGTACTATGTTAACCGTTTCTTATGTAAAATATAGCTAATTTTATCTCAGGGGACCAATAGGCACCTGAACAGGTGCCGAATCTTTAACTTATATTGTATATATATTAGAGGGGACGAATGGGTACCTTAAAAATAGTATTTTTTATTAAAATATTAATTGGTCCCCTACCAGGAGACCAATGGGCACCTATATAGGGTCCGAATCTACAACTTTTATGCTGGGGGACGAATTTTAGGGGACGAATGGGCTCTGACCCGATTATAATAATACGGTCGTGTTCTTCTGCCGTCTTGCCTTTACACTGTGGAACATAGCCATCATATTTTTGTAAAAGATATTAAATAGAATAGATTTTTTTTTCTTTATGCGTCAGGCAGCACGGGCATGTACAGAGGCCAGCACGTAAAGCTAACCCTATCTGTCAAATGTCTTTCATAGATTTTCAACTTTATTACCAAAGAATAAGGTTCATGTTCAATTGAGAATATTTGACAGTTTGGGGTAGCTTGATGTGCTGGCGACTGTACATAACTTTGAAATTTAGGCTCATTATACGCCGCAGAAAGTTCTGATAACGGAGTAAGAGCAGGCTTGAATCGCAGCAGTAGAAACATTTTAAGCTCATTGTGGAAACAAAGTCTACACCTGTATTTTAAACATCTCTCAAATGTATTGATTAAAGCGTACCACCCCGGAACATAAAGAGCTAAAGAAGGAACATGAATTGGTTTTAGTCAGTAAGAGTCTGACATTCCGTTCCGCTCCTACCCGCCCCGATAACCTACCCACAAAAAAAAGGCTGATAACAAAATCAATCGAATCCGAATCGTGTCGTGTCCGCGCCGTGCGCACTAAAAGTACCAGGAGGTTCGTGCCCGGGCCCCAGTTCTATTGATTACTATTTAATTCGTTGTTAGTGGATACAATTACTAAATTACTCAGTTCCTCTCTACTGTGTTCTACGCCAAACGGTCTATATAAATCTATTTGGTAATGTTAACACGCGTTCTGGTATGGTTCTGTTATTCTGTGACTTGATAGGTCAATGAAATGTTCTACTTTTTAGGGTTGCGTACCGCTCCGTAAGACTTCGCTGTCCGTCCGTCTGTCACCAAAGCCAAGTCAAATCATTTATTTCAAATAGGCACAAGTAAGGCCTACTTTTGAACGTCAAAATGAACAAGAAATAGAATTGATTCTAGTCGCCCCTTCCAAAAGGTAGTTTCGCGCGGAGAAGAATGGGCAAGAAACTCCACCGTTACTCTTTTAGAATGTTTACAATGTTTTGTATACATGAATTATAACATTAACACCAGGCTGTATCTCATGAACCATGACAGTTAGACAGTTGAAATTTTCACAGATGATGTATTTCTGTTGCCGCTATAATAACAAAGACAAAAAAAAACAGAATAAAATATTTAAGGGGGCTCCCATACAACAAACGTGATTTTTTGGCCGTTTTTATGGATCATCATCTGCCTAGCCTTTTCCCAACTATGTTGCCTTTGTAAACTATCATATTACTCCGTGGGTACTCCGGTCACATTACAATCTAAACTATTAGTAATACGTAATCCATACTCAATCTGCCTAGCCTTTTCCCAACTATGATGGGGTCGGCTTCCAGTCTAACCAGATGCAGCTGAATACCAGTATTTTACATGGAGCCACTGTCTATCTGACCTCCACAACCCAGTAACTGGGCAACACGATACCCCTTGGTAAGACTGGCTGTCAGACTTTCGGGCTCCTGACTACCCGTAACCACTGTCAAAGATGATCCGTTTTTATGGATAAAAACCAAAAATACTTTTAAACTATAGAAACTATAATTCCTTTAAAAATGGAAACACAGAAGCAATGCATAAATGTCCCCAATACTGACACGTAATCAGTCTATAATGTCCCCACTCTTGGGACATTGGCCTCCTTGGTGAGAAATAGTGGACAATCCACCACGCGGGCTTGTGCGGGCTGGTAGACGTCGCACGTCTAGAACTAAATACTGATACTTTTTTTTTTTTTTTTTGAAATGGCATCTCGCATTTCAACCAAAGGGTTGTCTACTGCTTAACCGGGCTTGCCTGTGGCTGCCACAAAAGAATTGTAGCCTCCAGCCAGGGCTTAATAAAAACTAAACCTAACTTACAAAACTAAGCGACTACACGCTAAGGGCACCCCCTGCGGGCTTCGGACCTCGGCTTAGGGCGTCGCTGGGGGGGGACAGCAAGGGACAGCTGGATCGGGGGTTTTTAAAGCTACTGGCTCAGCGGCAACGCGGGCTGGCTCGAGCAAGGGTCGGGGGGATGAGAATGGACAGGGTCGTCGCGACGGGCCACGACGGAAATTTGTATTTGTGTGCTAATCTAATAGTGCAAGTAGCCGGGCTGCTCTCCTGGAGGAGATACTGATACTGCTGAACTAATACTACTTATTGAGTTTTTGAATAAACCCTATTCTTAAGAAATGACTCCATAACAATCTGACATCAGAACTTTCCCACAATTCAATGAACATCGTTAGTTTCTGATCCGGGATGCATCGATGCCCCACTATGATGCGCGAGCAGGGGTGACGTCACTAACTCCCCTGCTTTCAATCACCCCATAATTTATACTCTAATAGCATTTGTCTATTCATCTTTTAAGGTATAATGTATTAAGAACGCAATTTATACTATTACTAATCAATCAATCTGCCTAGCCTTTTACCAACTATGGTCTAAACGGATGCAGCTTTTTTTTTTTTTTTGTAAGGCTGGGAAATCATCCAATGACTGCTCCCGCTCTGGGTGGAGCGGAAGGGAGTGTCAGACTCTTACTGACTAAAACCCATCCATGTTCCTTCCGTAGCCCTTTATGTTCCGGGGTAGCGGTAACCCTTTCGGACAATCCCGCTTACCCGGCAGGCTTGGCCCTGGAGGGCCCCTTCATATGCTGACATCTCTTTGAGGCGCGCGTGGAACATATACGCGCCGTACGGCACGGGTCTGGTGCTGATCGGACGGTGAGTCACCCATTACTCACCGCCCGCAGGCCCGCGCCTACGGTGGCCGGGAGTCGTCGCGTGGCTCCCGACGCCCGGGGCGTCTCCTGCGGTGGCTGGGACGGGAGGACCTTTCTCTCTCCCATCCCGCCACCTCCTTCGCGAGCATAACTTTTTCGCAGAAGGAGGTGACTGCCTCCCACTCCCTCTCGCCCCGGACCATGGCTTGCACCAGGGCCGAGCGCGAGAGGTCGCCGCCGCCGATCGCCTCTACGAGGACACGGCGGTGCTCCGCCCATGCAGGTTTACACCGTGTGCTCTACCGTGTCCTCTGGGCGATCCTCGCAGTGGTGACACCCGGGCGTTTCCTCCCGCCTGATGATGTGCAGGAACCTCCCGAAACATCCATGTCCGGTGAGGACCTGCGTCAGGCGGTAGGTGAGGGCGCCGTGACGCCTCTCTAGCCACTCCTCAAAGAGGGGCCTCACCGCCACTATCGTGGCGTGCCCTGCGCTGGGTTGCGACAGTCGCTGCTTCCAGGCCGCCATGAGAAAACGGATGCAGCTGAATACCAGTATTATACATGGAGCAACCTCCTATCTGACCTCCACAACCCAGTAACTGGGCAATACGATACCCCTTGGTAAGACTGGCTGTCAGATATTTGGGCTTCTGTCGACCCGTAACAACTGTCAAAGATGCGCAAACGACAGCCGGGACCAACGGCTTAACGTGCTTTCCGAGGCACGGAGGAGTCTCGGTATGTAAATACGATCACCCATCCACGGCCAACCCCGGCAAGTGTAGCTTAACCTGATGGATCGATCTGTGCGGCTGTTAGTACTTAGCCACGAGCTCCTTATACTATTACTACTATACTACATTATACATTTGTGTAGCTAGCCGCGCGGACCAGTGGTTTGGTCCGCGTGGAGGCCGTAAATTATCCCAAGGAAGTACCATTGGTATAAAAAAGTATCGTACCTGACAATCCCGGGTGTGATTTTTATAGAATACATTACAATAAAGCTGTTCTCTGCAACTGATTGATTGTCTGGGTCCGGGTTTCTGCCGCGTCAGTGGGATTGTCTGAAAGGGTTACCGCTGCCCCGGAGCACATAGGGCTAAGGAAGGAACATGAATGGGTTTTAGTCAGTAAGAGTCTGACACTACCTTCTGCTACACCAGAACAGGAGGAGTCAATTGAAGATTCCATCCTAAAAAAAAAGAATGTGTATCATTTTTACAGAATACCCAATGTGTTCTTTTTTTATTATGTTCTCTGTAACTTATTACTGTCAAAAGTTAGAGGTATAAGCCTCGCTTTCGCAGAAAACGCAGTAAGTACCTGATAACCCAGTAAGTTATCATACAAAAATACGAGGAAACTTCGTGCCCCAAAGTTACGAGAAAATCAAGTCCCACAAGGCACACCGCACTTACAAAATAATTAAAGGAACCATTCCTAAAAATACATTACGGGTTATTAATTCATAATTAAACATAATTCCCGGTAAATATACTACGTACTAATGACACTAAAATGTACAATACAAAGAGCCTCGACCAAAATAAAGGAAGTTCATGTCGGCTTCAAAGAAACCGACTAACGACCGTGCCAGCCGGCGTACCGAACTAAATTAATTAATTAACTAATTAAAATCCATTACAAATAATTAACGTCGTCGATAAAATTGAACGCAATCGATAACGTAAGCGAAAACAAAGAGTTGGACCGACTCGGATAGACTGGGTAAATAAGTGAACTTTAAATTAATTGGCATTAGTAGAAATGTGAGGAAGGGAAGTTTTATTACTGCCGATTGTATATATTTCATTCATTGGGAAGCAAGTGGAAGGTTTGATCCTGGCTTCTGTCCGGATTCCTCTGAACTTCTGATTTATTGAAACCGGGACCTCGCTTTTACTAACTTATCTGTACGGGCCTTACTTAAAACAAATGCCACATTTATTTTGTTGTTTTTTTTCGTTATTCATATGTCTATGAGCTAGTTAGCTATGTTACTGCTAAAAACAGATTTTTGATCTTCAATCTGACCCTCATGGAATCACTGGTCCTCAAGTCACAGGCTATTAACCTAATTTTAAAGTAAGCGGGATTGTCCGAAAGGGTTACTGCTACCCTGGAACATAGAGGGCTAAGGAAGGAACATGGATAGGTTTTAGGCAGTAAGAGTTTGACACTCCCTTCCGCTCCGCCCAGAGCGGGAGGAGTCATTTAATGATGTCCCACCTTCAAAAAAAAAAATAAGGAGTTAATACTGTATGATCTTCTTGTTTTACCAAATTCTTGTTTTACTAATTACCTAGCTGCGAAAGCTATATGCCTGATGGAATATCCCGTTGGCAAATTTGACCAACGTTCATATAAAATTTCATTTTTATTTAACACTTAAAAAAACGGTTTCTCGTAAAACGATGTCCACAAAGCAAAATTTTAGAATCCCTGTTCCAGGAACTTACGCCCCACCCAAAGAGACAAAAAACTGAGCTCAAAGGGAAAGTTGTTTTTTGACAAGATTCGTTCTAGATTTTTCAGTCTTTAAAAAAAAGAAAACAAACGGGTGGCTATGAACCCGAAGTAGTGTTAAAAACTTCCTCGGACCCTCAGCTATCCAAAGCAATACAAACAATTACTTGGAGAATTATTATTTGAAGAAATTAGATTTAGAACATGGTAGGAATGGCGAAAAACACTATTTTTACATACATGGTAGTACTGTGTTTTCACTTGGAGTAATAGATTTTTCATGTACTTCATTTCATCCGGTTCAACTGACATTTGAGACACAAATTATTCATTGGGCCTCGTTTCGTGGCCCTCCTTGTATACAAGGAACTCTTCTACAAAACTTTATGGTTCTAGGCTCAGCGGTTTATTCAGTGTTTTGTCTTCGAAACTAGGACTTCCTCCAACATTACCACCAGTACCAAAATCTTGGTCTTGACTAACTGGAATAGCCCTATAAATGAATCTTTTAATGATGGTGCCACCATTCCCTTTAGCTTTGGGTTCAATGGCTACACCATTATTGATTCTTCAGAATTTTTATCGTTGGATGTTAAATTGGATCATCGTTTTCCTTCATTGATTGATTTACTATTAAGTTAATAATAGCAGAATGTTTGTAAATATTGTGAGGACCATATACCTATGACATAATTAAGTATACCTGCCATTGCTATAATATGTGTTTTTTTTCACCTTTTGTGGTGTAGTGTTTTTATTCGGGGTGCATCGTCCTTACATAATTATAATGTCATAATTCATGTATACAAAACATTGTAAAACATTTTAAAAGAGTAATTTGCCCATTCTTCTCCAAACGCAACTACCTTTTGGAAGTGGCCACTAGAATGAATTCTAATTCTTGTTCATTTTGATGTTCATAAGTGCCTTTCTTGTGCATATTTGAAATTTGACTTTAACTTTGACCTTCAATTAAGTAAACAGTTGACTGACACTAGTTCGATACTAGCCAGAAAAAAAAATGTTCGCATCAGATTTTATTTTTCTACATTCACGTCACTCGGGGGTCTTACCTGTTGATTCAACTGGAAACGTGGCGTCATTACGTGATCTGCATGAAAGGACACTGGGGACCGAATATGTTAAAACTAACAATAAATAATCGTGTTTAATAACCTTCATTTTAACTCAATATTAAATTTTAATTGTTACTATGTTGAGCTACTTTTGTATCGATTCGAACGATGGACATTACAAAACGAATTTTAAACAATCCAATGTTTTTTAAAGACGAGCTTTCATTATTTTTATTCAATTACTTTTTCCAGGAATTCCAGCCATTATTTAACAAGCCATTTGTTACGTAACACATCGGGGAGCTATTTTTAAAACCATTCGCTACTCATTAGCGATCAATGCTAAAACACTCGACATTCACTTAGTACCGTAATTAATAATTGTTTTATACATAAACTTATAAAAGGTAACGCCCAGGCCTTGTTCATGTCAATCGAATTACCTACAATAAAAATATGTAAGTAATAAATAAACCAGTTATTAATAAGGAAACCTTAAAAATAAAAGTCATTTAATTTAATTAAGGCTTTTATTTTGTTTACGTATTGTTTGAAAGAATGCCTTTGTAAACAGGACTGGAAGAAAAGTAATTACTTCCTGTTACAGCACAGGGCTAAAAATTATACTAAACTTCGATTCCCCAATATCTATTTAGTTAATTATCAGCCTATACTTTAATATCGAATCATTCACGAAATGGGTTTTTAATAATAGGACCAGCAAATGAAAAGCCCTCGATAATATTGAAGAAAAGCTTAAACTTTTACCGAACAACGTTTAAATTCTTCAAGAAACTTGTTCAAAAGTGCTTACAACCGTTACTTTAATAATACGCGTTAATTGTAATTGATAACGTATTCGATTCTACAACGTAATCGTAACATGATTCGAGACGATTCGGCGCCCATAATTTCACCCATTACATGAGCTCACAAATTTATAATTTGCGTGTCTCGATATGGTATTTATACGATTCTATTTCTTATGTCATTGACACAAAGAGTGGTTATTGGAAGTTTTATGAATGTAATTACTGTATGTATCAATAAATGATACACCTAATCACTCGAAATCTTCAATTTAGAATAATGTAGCGTTGAATGTGAAATGTTCGGAATAGAGGTCGGATTCGATTATTGGTTATGACGAATTTTTCATTGAGGTGCCATATTGAAATAACATATATGTTCGCTGAATTTAAGCGCTTAGGATCTGAATCTAACACTTTGATAAGGGCATTCACCCACCAATGTTTTAAGAAGGCAGTAGACTACCAGGCTTTTTCAACAATAGTTACTGAACTTTCACAATCAAACACAGACTTCGTACAACGTGGCAAAGCTGTCAGCCTTTTAGGTATTTTTCTTGTTGACAGCGATGTGGACGAATTTTTTGATGATGATTTCCCCTCCCTTTATATATACTTGAACAATATTATTATTTATATTTTAAGACTGTTGGCTTGTAAATTACGTAAATATTAACAGCTTTCTCTCGAATTCTAAACAATAAACTCTTGTGGCCATTTTCGAAATTGGATTAAAATAGTAAGAATTACTTAAGTACGCTATCATTAATTCGAAAATTCAAGCCATATTACTTCCCAAATTTTTAGTGTTCTTTTCAATTTGCATATAGCTGGCATGAGAGTTCCACATTAACAGTCTAAGCAAACGCAAATCTGATATTAAAGGATCATTTTCAGTAGGAAACGATTACCCCAAGGTACTTCGATAAGCGAAATTTGGTAAGCAATGAAATAAATAGCTGTTGAATAAATCAAGGCATGAATAAGTTTGGTCAAAATTAGGTTGTGTTTTCTTTATCTTGGTCGAATCTAGCTTTAAATACGGCTGAATTAATTTAAATGGCGCACGATATAATTTTGAATTTAGAAGAGAAATATTGTTATTTTATGCTTTATTGGTTGGCGATTGTTTTTTTGTTTGGTGCAGTTAGCCTTTACCACAGACAAGAGCCATTCTACCGAGCTTTAAGAAAGATCACTCTTATTCTATTTGTACTTGGTACATTGCATCAGTGTATTTCTGTAGATGTCAGTCTTGGTTAGTCATCTCTCGCAGGCTGTTCCCTGGCTAACTAAATACACTGTCTCCGATATGTCAATCGACCTTCTAGATTAACATACCGATTCATTAGAACGCTCTTGGCTGCTGAATTTAGCTGTCTTTAGTATCTCGCTTAGGTACTAAGAAGCCTTTTAACCCTTTCATATGGTGTTAGCCGACCCAAACATATGTACTTGAGAAAAGGCTCGGCAGGCAGATTGATATGACGTTATTACCATAGCTCTAAAAAAAACAATACATTCCGAGAGGAATGTATGATGTTGAAGACTTATAAATCACTCACTAAATTAAAACAAAAAACGTTCTCTACCAATAATACTTATAACCTAAGACTAGTTAGCATTTTTTTTTCGATTGTTAAATCAAATAACCCCTCCCGCTCTGGGTGGTGCGGACGGGAGTGTCAAACTCTAACTGAATAAAACCCATCCATGTTTCTTCCTTAGCCCTTTATTATAGGCAGCGGTATCACTTTCAGACAATTTATTGGTTAAAGGGTTATGTCTACAATGTGTCCCTATAGTGGCATAGAATTTTTAGGAAGTAAAGATACTACTAATGTCAAAAAAAATTGCGGTGCAGCTTTGGGAATTAGTAAACATGATTCCATAAGAAACTATATATTATTAGCTGCTGCCCGCAGCTTGTCGCATCGCCGCTTGCCCGCGTAGATGTCGGAAATAATCCCTTGGGAACGTACTACTGAGTTAGAAAGTTAATCCAGGTCAAACTCTACCTCATTGCCAAGTTTTGTCCAGATCCGTTCAGCCGGTGGAGCGTGAAGAAGTGACAAACATACAAACACACACACACTCACTCACAAACATTCACCTTTTTAATATTAGTGTGTTATAGACTACAACTAGAAATAATTACATTTTACAACACCACCCAACCGTCCCTATACGTTTCCACGTCAATATTTTGTTATAGAAACGTTCAATTAAAATTAATTGCATCGATATAAGAGCAGCATCTGAAAATGCTCACATTGTTTCTTACGAAAACGTGATTCGAGTTACTTTTGAATTGATATTGAGAAAGGGGTAATCAGTGATGTACCATTTACAAATACAATCAATACGTATATACATATAACAAAATATATTTATCTAAGATATAACAACTAGCTAGCTAACATGAAACAAGAGCAAGAAACTAATAGTGGACAAAGATTGAGTACTCCATATCGAGTTCATTTCAAATTTCGATTTAAGAGTAACGGTGGAGTTTGTTGCCCATTCTTCTCCACACGAAACTACCTTTTGGAAGGGACGACTACAATCAATTCCATTTCTTGTTCATTTTTGACGTTCAAAAGTGCTTTTCTTGTGCCTATTTGAAATAAATGATTTGACTTTGACTTCGACACGGGCATGGCATTCCATAACCGTACGGCTTGACCTGTAAAAACACTTTTCATAACAGCTGGTCGAAAGCATCGGCATCTCTAGACTCAAGATTTCCGATGATCTCAAATATCTATTAAATGTGTCCTAAAAGAACTTGAAAGGCCTTTTACAAAAAGGAAGGTTTGTACAGAACAGAATACTGTTGAGCTAAAATAATTTTCCCGCGAGAAAGTATACGAGGCCACTTGAGCTTTGTACGACATTCAAAAATTTGATCACATAAAAATCTTACATAATTATTTACCAACTCAGCAAATTACCGTGTCCAGTGACGAAGAATAAAGCATATCATTTAGGCACAGGCCACTGTCAACCATAAAGTTAACAATGATAACGACCCTGCATGGAAGGCCTATTACTTAGAAAGTAGCAAGAAAAACACTTAATCGCCATAACAAATTTCGTTAAAAGAAAAAGCAGAAATATAGACACGTAACTCGGGTCATACAGACATACGGAGAGACACGCAAACTTTAATTGCTTCTAATTAATTTATTACATGTATTAAACAATTAAGCGTGCGGTATCTTGATGTATTGTTATCGAATTCAGGACGCCATAGTTACGAATGACTCTTTGCCCAATTGACTTATCTTTGTAAGCTAATTAATGGGTGCCGCTCATCACGCGATGTGCTCTAATTGGACGTCGAAAACAGACGTCATTTCGTTATTACTTTTCCATTTTATAAAAAGGATATACGTGTGATGGCTGATAGAGCATGTCGATTGGCGAGATCAATATGATAATTTGGACAATCCACAATTGGTAGAGTAACTGAAATAAAAACATCGTCTAAATATGTCTGTTTCAATTTACTTGTCGACTCTACAGGATATCCTTTCAAAGATACAGCAATGTGTTAATACACGTAAGTTACCAAAAGATTTGTGCTTTCTGCGTTTTATTACGGAAGTCCTAGTCTTAAATATAATAATAACACAAATCAATTTCCTTGCATGTGAATTTGATAAAAAGCTTTCATCAAATCTTTGAGGGTATCAATAGTAACGGTCATTCTTCAATCGTATTTAAAATCTAGACAGAATACTTATCAGATGTGGGTAACAAATCTATACTAACAACGTTTGTAGATTTGTCAGGCGCAAGCTATTTCTTTGATAATAAACTTTCTTAGGCATAGAGGGGCACAGCGGAAAACAATCACAACATCGGATATGAATTATATTACATTAACTAGCTCCCCAAAAATCGCCCCATAAACTTATTACGTGCGGTAATAAGATTGTCGGAACAACACTATGTTCACGTACATAACAAAACGAAATTAGAAATCGTCTGAGTTACGAACACCGGTAAATGGTGAAACGATTGCCAATTTACCAACCCTACCCTGTCTTAATTGACGCAGACTACTCCTTAAACTAACGGGGGTAGATAGCGAAAGTAATTTGTCATCGGTTAGCTAAGCATGGTGGGGGGGAGGGGGGTGCACTCGCGGGCCAACCTCCGCGGAGGTAGCACGTCTCCACACTAATGACATCCCGCATAATTAGGAACCGCCACCATCTACTAATTACATAAATTGCCCACTAAACTTGGCTATAATTTTGCTTCGCGTTTAAACGGGGTAACTGCTTGAGAGTTGGTACGGACTGGTTTAAATTATTACAATGTGATATACAGATTTGTAAACATATGTATGTACAATCCAGTTATGCTCGATATCCAACTGGTTGCACGCAAGTAGTGCAACTAGTGTAAATTCTAAAGTGTATTATGTGGTAGCGACAATAGATAACGCTACCTGTACCTAACATTGGAAGTACACTACGGGCGCAACTTAGATACCCGATTTCCGACATGTGAGAATTCGCCGCAATGATTACACACGATTGACTTCGATTCCCTTGCGTGGTCGTGGGGTAGACACTTATTAAGTAGACCGTGCTTATCGACAAAATAACACAAACAGAACGAAACACATCCGATAGTTTTTCAGCGCATATTTTAATATTTTTTACAATACACATAAAATAATTAAATGAAAATTGTTGTAGTCTTTTATCACGGCAGAAAGGAATTCTGGTGAAGTTAAAAGTTTAAAGAAAAAAATTAGAAAGTAATGATTTCATTCCCTAGTCACATCCACGTACTTTTAATTAGCAAAACATAATTATGGCATTGATCCATATCCATATGGTATTTATTTAAACTAGTTCTATAAGGAGAAGGTACTTTTTTCCATCTAAGTATTAAGACAAGCCAATCACAATCACATTTACCTCCATCATTACAAAACCTTTTTGCACAACAGATCAACCGACAATCAGCCAGTCATCTAGCAACGTGGTGGACGGCATCAATTTGGAAGACATTAAGGAGTTCGCCAAGGCTTTCAAGCTACGGCGGCTTGGTCTAGGCCTTACTCAGACCCAAGTTGGCCAGGCCTTGTCCGTCACCGAAGGCCCCGCTTACAGTCAAAGCGCGATTTGCAGGTAAGGTCTAGCATAATTTCGGTATTTCTTTTTTTTGTGTTTGTCAGTATTCATAGGTTTTTGCTCGTACTATACATATTTTTTGCTGGACACGACGTGGTGCACCCAAGAGACCGTAAATAGATTGTCACTACAAGCGGCAGTTATAAGTACCGCAACATTTCCAACGTGTAATTAATAAACTGCCAGTAACTGTATCTTGCAAAATGTACGCGTCTTCCATTTTGCAGTCTTCCTTGAATTTGAACATAAAACTGAAACCACCTTTGGTATAAGGCCCAACAACGTACATGACGAAAAACCACCACCGTCCTTTTTTATAATTGTATTCATTATTTTTAATATCCAAGAACATACATATTTAAAATTCAAATGAAACCGTTATGGCATAATGAAAAATGATATAGAACACTCGACCACAGCTTAAAAATTAATGTTGTCACTTAATTGTTGTTGTTAATACAGTATCTAATTTGTCAAAGAAGAAGAAAAAAAATTAAAAAAACGATCTGATGATATCTTACTTGTAACCGAAGGAGATAAAGTCGCACGCTTGTCAAAATAATGTGACCGTTTGCTGGCAACATCGTGGGGCTGACAAAAAAAAGGTTCAAGAATCGTTTTTATAAATGTCGTCACGCAGGCCGGCGCTCGGTTATCATTCCAACTTTTTAATATCGTTAATTGAAGTGATTTGTAAAACAGCATGACTCCTTTCATTGCTTACAATTCGTTTAATTAATTACCATTCGGGTGGCTTCCGTTCCACTCACTGTGTCGTGGCTTACACCATTTTTTACTCAGCTAGGCGCGGGCGCGTGTTTCCTAATTATTTTTTTCTATTATTACGAATTGATTCGTGTCTAACCTTCACAGTTTCGTTGAAATCTTAGGCTATTAGGACTTACAAAACTGTTTGCTGTTCAACATAACTCATTCATGCAATTCTGATACGCGTCTCTCCAGCTTTCAATGATAATACATGAATAACCAGGCTGAATTTCACACTCCATTATTTTGTTTTTACCCAACAATTAAAATGAAAAAAAAATATCATGTGAACGCATTCACACGTCAAACTAAACCTGAAATGTAGGATTTCTGACTTTTTAATTGTTCTTCCTGTCATAACATAAATTGTAAGATTTTATTTTAAAATTGTTTACAACTATATACAATTATACAGGTTTGACGGCCGATCGTTGGCCGACGTTGGAAATTATATATTTTTTCTTTCGTTACCTTAAACTACGTAAATCGACAAATTAATCACGCTTCAGCACAGCTTTACGCTCATAATGTTTAATTGAATCAAATCACTCGAAACAACGTTGCCCGTGAACAAATCGAATTTCGATGCAAAACGGAATGCGACCGGCACAAGCCGAAGGAAATTTCAATTCCAAGCCACCCCCCGACGACCTCCTTCGTATAATAAAATCATTAATCGTTACTTCTGTTCCAGTTAATTAATTATCTTGCCGTAATTACTTTTTTCGTGTAATTAAAAAGAGTAGAATTCCCCTGTCTTTGTTCTGTCGTGATTTCATTTCCCATTAATTTTTCTTTCGTCTCCCTCCAATTTGGTGTCGTGACGTCGCTACATGGTAGTTACCCCTTTCATTATACTGGACTTAATTAATTTGCATTTTAATTAAAACATATTATTGTTTTTGAAAAAGAATTCCATTTAGTGTTCCTCGTTCCATCTCACTGAAGCTTTTTGTTACGAGTTTACAATGAACAAAAGTCAACTGAATTCTTTTTAATCATTTTCACAAACTCAAGGCGTTTAGCTACCCAAAACTAATTTAACCAAAGAATCCTAAGAAAACATTTCAGAATTGTAAAAGCAATAGGTACTTTTTCCCTCTCCGGCAAAAGTGTTAACATTGAGATTCACGTTAAACTTCCATTGAAGCATCAAAATTTTGAAATGGTTCGAAATGTCTACCTTATTGATCTGTTTTGAATACAATCAGGCGCATGGTCATTGCCACTTGGTACGATGTCAATAACAAAAAATTTGAATTAACCATTAACCCCGGTCCGAGTGCATTACAATTTCATATGAAGTACAATGCGTCAGGGCATCTCGCACCAGCATAGCATTAATTTTAAATAACCAATTCATAGCACGTTCCCTTCCTAAATGGATAAAACCCGAATAATTTCGTTATCAGAATTGAATTTCTTTTTCAAATAATATTGATCAACAGAGCGTGTTGAAATGTTTACCTCATTGTATAGCGTAAGATCATGTAACGTTTGTTTAGTGACATCATAGCGTGCGACTTTGTTCTTAATCTTTCTAGATTTGAGATGTAGTGACGTTGCTCCCGTTAACTTCGCCGGAGTACCGTCACCGCCACTGGCTACGACATATTCTAACATAATATTTGTTACCGTCCCCAGTGCCCTGGCTTCGCAGATGCTAGCAGCTCAGCTGTCTTCACAACAACAAAACATGTATGTGTTTTGTTTTTTATCCCTACACATAACATCTCCAAATTTATCTTCATCAGCCCTGCATCCATGTGCATGTAACTTGCCTTTACTTTATAGAAACATTTCAAAATGGAGCTAAGATACCTAATGGAGATAAATTCGTAGATACTTAACATACATTAAGTACACGCTTTAGCTCACTTATATCGGCCGAGTCCACACGCAGAGTCCAAAAGAAATCTTTAAATCAAAATGTTTCAACGCTGTTTAATGTAATCTTATCTTGATCGGCGATCCGTGCATACCTTTTGAATGTATGCCGTATATAATTATTTGTAATTACCGGTTTTGACGTTCTTTCTTTTCCTTTTCACACGTGTACGGTATTTGCATTCGGGTAATTACAGCGAAGGCGCCATACATCATACGGCCGACTTACATTTTGATGTTAAGACAAACGCGCTACACTAATGTGCCGGCTACCAAACCATGTCGATTCGACACTATGAGTAATCGCTGTGAGAACTTTATCACTTTTATTATTTGTAACATCTCGATGAGTAATATCTAACTTTCCATCTAATATAGCATGATGTATTATTTTCATTACTCTTATTTTTATTAATATTCATTTTGCGCAATTCAAAGCCAGGGCATTGGCATACGTTACCTTTCGTTTCTAACTGAATTCGTTGTTTTGTTGTTACCGTGTTCGGTATTAATCAAACTGATTACCTCGGCAGAATAAATTGCCTATTGTTTTTTTCTTTCTCTATAAAATCGTTAACGCAATGTCAATGTCCTGTGTTTATGCCTCTGTTAATTTGGTTCGGGTAAAGAGATACATCGCGTTCTAAAGGTGCTTCACGTTAGATTTTCATTTGACCGGTGCTCGCATAGCAAAGTCTAACATTACATTTATGTTCGATACAGATTTGAGAAATTGGATATAACACCAAAAAGTGCGCAGAAAATCAAACCGGTGCTCGAACGTTGGATGAAGGAAGCTGAAGAGAGGTGAGAATATTTGTTTGAGTGAGTTATGTTCGTGGTTATGTGCTACACCGTGTTCGTGAAACATTTGGCCTATAATGCTTAGCAACGTTGTGAAAGACATTTCTCAAATCTGGACTAACTAATGCTTTTACGGGCTAGGCTTTATGTTTAGTTGGATTCACTGTACGACTAACATCTAACACTCGCCGTTACCCGAAGTTAGGAATAACTAATTTCTTTTCGTCTATTTCTGAAATTAGTTGTTTCTAATTTAGGTGCTCATCGAAGAAGGATTTAACACAAACTGACTGTATCATGCATGTTTTAGTTTATAAGGTTGTTAAGTTTGAGCGTGTTTTATTATTTTCTGCATTTCGTTTGTTTTGACGTTTTCCTTATCTGTCATTGAGATCATCATCGTTATTGTGGTTTTTCGTTTAGGCGTATCTCACGTGTGATCGCAACTCCTAACACATTGTTCTTAATTTCGTTCCGACTTTCTAAAGCACACTTCTAAATCATCAACATTAGCGTAACTCACCTAGATGTTCTTCCCAAAGCGGTATTGTTGATTATGGCAACCAATGTATCATTTTTACAACGAAAAACTTGATAAGTTCTTTCTAAATGTCCTGATGGGCTGTCTGGGGATATTTGAAGAAAATTAGTCTAGCGATGCAAGTTCAATAATAATAAAAAAAAAACAAAATAAATAAAAAATATGTACCCGAATATAATTATATTTTATATTTGGGTCTATCTATAATTAAAGTAAAACTCCAAGTTGAAACTATACCGATCCAAGCCGGTTAAAACACCTGATAAACTAATCTAACAGCTCCTAAGTATCGAACGTTTGAAGACGATCTAAAAATAAAGTTAACTCGACAACTAATTTTCTAACAAACGCTTTCGATTAAATGACGGGCTCTAAAGTTTATCAGTACCCGAGATCGAAGTGATGAGATCTGTAAAGAAGACGTTTAAAATAACAACAATCAAAATGAAATTCATAAACATAACTCTAAACAAAACAAACAAAGTAATCAGAATCAAGACAATACTTAACCAATCGACAAACCCCTTCTTTCCATAACATTTAAAACATAACCAGGTGTCACTTAAATCTTTAACAAAGACATAATGTCGTAAGATGTCCCCACAGGATCCATCGATCGACATTTTGCGTCATTAAAATGCATTATCTGAATGCAACGCTTCGGTTTAACATTGCAAATGGGTGCATTGAATTTGCAATCGGTCCCTCTTGGTGGTAATTTTTAACGACCGCCTCTGTTGGCTATAGTACTTGAATTAATTCCGTTGTAACTTCGGGAATCTCGTTAATTTATTATTAAGAACTAGGTACACCTATTATGGTGTACCTACCTACTCAGTAGATATAAATGGAGCTGTAACAAATTAAATTCGGAAGCAAACTACTGAACTGTCGAATGGACGAGATAGACTGCCGTCGTCTATTTTTGTAAAGAGGGTAGAAGTTAAAAAAGGTAATGGAACATTTAAAGAATTGAATAGTTAAAGAAAGCCTAATGGAAAGTTTAAGTACTCTTCGTATACCTCGGAATACTTTCCGAGGTATACGAAGAGACAAATTTATAAGCATCTGGTTAGACCAAAACTTAATCGTCTGATAAAGTCTAGAATAGTATGATAACGTGGATAAAGATTGAGCTAACGACGATAAAACTGCTAATCTACAATGAAAACCGGTTGCATTAAACATAACTATTTCTAATACACCAGAAACCTGGGAAATAAAAGATAAAATAAGAAAATTCATATACGTATGTAAGATAATTCAAATGAGATTGGCATTATGAAACCAGAACAAGGCTTATTATTACCATCAGCCGTTTAATATTAAAGTTAATATGAACATGAATAAGTTGACTTTATCAGTCTTGTTTCCTTTACTATTAGAAATTGAGTTCGGGACTTCTTTTATTGAACCATAGAGAAGCTTCATCGGAAAGCTACCAACTCTATTTATGAACCTTAACTTACAATAAACAATATTCTAGTCTAAACCTATTTTGTTTATGATCTTCCATAGGATGTTCGTGACCTTGCCTGTTTGCATGTGAATGCAAGTATCCTTCAAGAATTTCATAGCAATCACATTTGTCTTTGTGGACGTCACAATTTTGGCCTCATTGAGGAAGTCTATAGAGCTTATGCTTCAAACAGGCTAAGGTGAATCCAGCACGGGTTTCCCCTCAGCCTGTTTGACTATTCACTTTCCGGGCTGTTTTTACATCGAAAAATACGTTCGCCGAATTTATCGCACTAAAAATTCGATTAGCGTGTTTTCCGTATGTAGCGAAAATTAGCTTCAAGGGCTTCGGCGTCTAAAGATTGTAGTATTAAAACGCGCGTTTTAATAATATATTCTTAAGAAATGGCCGCGAATCACAATACTAACATTAGTAACGCTTGCTTTATCACCATTCCCAAGCACTTAGCGTATACACAGGGACACTACACAAAGGACCGGTCGAATTATAAGTTCTTACAGCAGTTCACTCAAAACTCCATCTTAAATCAATGTCGTTAACGTTTATAATTCCGATCATTACAGGTACGCTTCAGGGCAGAACCACCTGACAGATTTTATAGGGATGGAGCCAAGCAAGAAGCGAAAACGACGTACTTCGTTCACACCACAAGCTCTGGAACTACTCAACGCGCATTTCGAAAGGAACACCCATCCCTCTGGTAGGTTTGACCTGAGTTTTGACGTTATTTAGTAATAGCTTAAGTCCTATTAAGTACAGTAGCAAGCACTACTTTTGTAATAAAAGTTGAAAACTATCAAAGAAATATGACAGATTGGGGTAACTTGATGTCTGGCCTCTTCACCTATGCTAGTAAGATTTAATTGGGTCTTAATTGTGGAAGCTGGAAGCCCTGGTGGCTATGAATAAGCAGCTTTAACGAAGTTTGTACACGGAAGGGCATTCTCTCGACTTTTGATGATCAAACAAAATTGAATAGGTAAATGTGTTTATAAACAACTGACTATCGACATATTATAATTATGTTGGTATGCAAATCTGTTATCAGCTCCTAACACTTTTTACACCTTTAGACACTAGGTATGTCTTATAAAAGGTAGGTACCATTAAATGAATATAGCAAAACATGTATTTTAAATATCACTGCAGTTCAGTGGCTACTGGAAAACTTTTTAATTTTGCAACTCTATAGATTCACGAACCGTATGCTCGCAAATAAGATGAAAAATTACTAATAATCGGAATTAGTCTTAAGTAATCATAGAGTTTTATAGTTGTAGATATTACAAAGTACGTTGACTACGTCTATCCAATCGATTTTGCTACTGATCTGTTTTGAATTAGAGCTCATAAAATAATCGTTTTTCTGAAAACCTATCCCTGACAGTTGAAAGGTCGATGTCAAAGAACAGTCTTATTATTTCATCGTATGCTAACGTTACTGGGCTATGCTAAACCAATTGTCGCTAGGTTACGGTTGCTAAACTCATAAATCAAAATTCAAGACATTATGGCTTTCCATGTCGGGATGTACGAGTATAACCGACTATACCAGATTTGCATTACACGGCTAAAATACGAACAGTGGCAAGTGGCTCAACAATTAAAGTCCGTGACTGTTCGTATACACCCTCATTTCGCCAGCTTAAGTCCAATCTAATAAGGGGCAAGCCTATTGCCATCAACGGGTCCCAGATCCAGACGCACCACTGAATAGATATGAACGATCAACTGCATGATTATAGGAAAAAATTTAACGTTGTTATTAGCAGATTGGAGCAGAATCCTTCTTATTTAGAGCCAAATCCGCCAACTTGGCGTAAACGACTTTAAGATAATTTAACCTATTGACCGCTTGGTTTAATATCAATTGCCGTGACCCCAGCGCCCAGCTCAAAAATCGACAAATAAATATCTTCGTCGAATTGGTCTCGCAATGATATAAAAACGGAAAACTGAAAATAAATTCTCAGTCGTATTTACTCGTAACACGACTCAGGCGCCACGGATTCGAAAACATTCGTCGTATTAGGTAATCCGAATGGGGCGGTTAAAAGTTTAAGAAGGATTTTTTTAAACATTACCTTTAAGTACCGTTAGATGTGTTGCCATTATTAAAACTTGATGATTTTTGTGGACTTCAATATTACAGTGATATCGTTTAAGGATAATAATCGCGTTTCGAAAAATTTCGCTCAAGATAAGTCGACGGTCAGGGTTCAATTTGTTGAAACTCCTTTTGTGGACACGAGAGAGTTGTTTGTGCCTATATTATTTAAGGGGAACAAACTACACGAAACTACTCATAATTTATATAATTTTAATAACAGTAATATCCGCTACCATAATGATGTATCATTCTCATTAGCCACATGTCACCTTGTAACAAAGGAAATAATATAATTACCTAATACGACACTCAGAACAAGGTACCTTGAAACATAAAAAACCTGATGCTATTGTTCTATTTTTTCAGGCACTGAAATCACTGGATTGGCCCACCAGCTCGGCTACGAACGCGAGGTCATCCGAATATGGTTCTGCAACAAACGACAGGCACTGAAGAATACTGTCAGAATGATGTCCAAAGGGATGGTCTAAATACAAGAGAACGCAACAGTTATTAATCCCGTACACAACTGCAAATATTGGACACATTTCCAAGTCCTAAGTCCATTAAAAAGGTCCATCATATTAGCTTGTAATCCATCAATGGACGCTGAATTTTATCCAATCTTTTTCATTTGTGTACAGGAACTCATACGAAAAAAGACGACAAAAAGTTAAGAGTTAGTGGTGGGGTGCGACCGTGACAACGTTATCGATATCGATGGTTTCGCTTTAAGATCTGCACGTAGATTCGTGATCTCGTCTCGATATTCAAATTAATTATAATTTGCATCGATAGTGTCTTATTTATGAAGGCGAATGTTTCTTTTTGTTTTTTATTGATGGAAAGTCTGGCCTTAACCGCAAATCTTTATGCGATTCCAGCCAACATGAAACATGGAAAGTAGATAAATAGTATTAAGTGTAACGTAAATGTATTATAAAACAAATTTCGACTGAAATATTCGTCTCGATGTAGTTTACAATGATATGAATGGAATGTCGTAGCGATAAACGTAGGTGTTTACTAGTACAAAATAATAAAATTGAATTGTCAAAATCACTTTTCCATTTCAATGTTTCCATTCCCATTATTTGTATTTTTAAAATAAACTGATTATAAAAGAAAAATAACAATCTATGTTAATGAAATAGGAACTTTTTCTCTTTTCATAAAAGCATCGGTCTAGCGAAACTCACAAAGATGGCAACTTATGTTTCATACATGAAAAAATAGTGTAGCTTCCAGGTGTTCTTTTGTAAAAAGATTGCATTTTGTAAATAAGTACAATATGTTTAATTCTCGTCAATAACAATGTAATGTAGCTGATACATTAATTTATTAAAATACTCTGAGTTGTTTCGTTCTCTTTAGCGAATGTTGCACTTTTTAGATTTAAGATTAATATCGATATTATGAAAGTAGTTAAAATGTGTCGTCAATCTTAGTATAACCTACTAAGATTTCTTTATTAATCTCTAGTAGGTTTTTGTTGATAGATAGGTATAAAACGATATGTATAGATTAATTAAATATAATTATCTTATATTGCCGTAAATTGTAAATATTGTTTTCGTAATTTGATTTTAATGAAATGTATTATTAGTTTTATGTATTAAGTATAATTTCATAGCTTTTTAAAAAAGTTTTATTGTAATTAGGCAGTATTCAAGTTGGATTTTGTGGCGATATTAACGATATGATTTCCATTTTCATCAAGCAGTTTGTTTATAATTGGAATAATTAATATTCACATTTTCATAGAAATACATGTAACAGGGGGTCTTGAAATTAAAGTTAGATGATTTTAATGCGCATATTTCTCGCACGGGCACTGTTAAACTAATGAAATTGCCTCGCATTTGGAAATGTAGATTTTGAAGAGTATACTTATGATATAATATGTAGATTTTCCAAAAATACTAAAATTTGACGTTATATATAATTATGTTTTAAGAAATAAACTTGTGCGAGAAATATGCCTAAGTAAAATTTATATGATAAATCTCGGTGAAACTCACATTTTAGAATACTCGATGTTACTATTCGGTGCACGCACAGTGATATTAAAAATATTTGAGATCATCGACAAACAAAATTCTATAATTTTGCAATAAATTGTGACATTGCATTATATCACCACGTCTATGGAGACAGGTGCCTTAACGATATTTCGGAATACAAAATTAAAACCGTGATATTTGCTGATTTCTTTTAAATTTTGATGGTTGACTAGGTATATATTTAAATCCTTTTGAAAGGTATACTTTGTATAGCATTATTATACTTCCAAAATCATACCTCTCGCAAAATATCACATACCTATGTAAATAATTTAGTTAGATAGTTTTCAAATAAAGACCTGCTGTTAACTGTATTACCAATAGTAATAAGGCTGTAATTGTAATATTGTATGTTAATGACCAATGAAAACCAACTTGTGATCATTAATATTTGTACTGTTACCTACTACTTAACAAGAGTCGTTAAAAAAATAATATTATAAAAAATTGAACATATTTTTCGGCTGTTGAAAAATTGTAAATACAATATTAAGGATAATAAAACTATTTGGATTAAATATTTAGGAACAAAGGGAAAAAATATTATCAAAATTTATATTTTCAAAAATATTACAAATGCAAAAAATGCGTATTTAAAAAGGGATGTTTGGCCATAAACTAAAAAATCATATTCACGGAAAGGGTTTTTTATCGACTTAAACACACCACAACACTACACAAGCCACGAGCAGTAAGGTAAACAGTGACTTAAAAATTGTGCGATGCGATGTTGCACGTAATCTGTACTTATAATAAAAGGAGTCAGATTTCTCATTTATAAATCAAATAGATTACCCTTGTTATTGCAAGTAATTCCTTTTAAATAAACCTTCTTTACACTTTTCTAGAAGACAAACGCCAGTAAATGTCGTTTTCACGGTTTTAAATATATAGTATTCAGTCTCCTATATACAATTTATAGCGTATGAAAAATCTGATTCCCATCAAACATTAGCGTAATAGAAAGAGCATAGAATGCTAAGTACAAATGATATAATTTAACGATAAAACTGCTAGTCCCGTTAAAGGTATAATTAAAATAAAAAAAATATTACCATGCAAAATCGCGTTGCACCCTGGTTTTCATGATCCACATGTATCTATAATAATAATAGTTATACAATTATAAAATCTACACATAACTTCAGCTGTAACACATATTCAAACCAAACTGTAACAGTATGTAATAGTGTATTAATTTTTTCTTCCTATAATGGTACCGAACGAATGATTATGGCTGCTGGTTTATGAAGAGAAGCAGAATAAAGGCAGATAACTGTTTGATTGCTTGTTTTATTCATTTTAGCGTATCTTAAGACCTATCAATTACTCTTTACCCTTTTTTTGAGAGTGGTAACTCATCAAGTGACCCCTTCCGCTCTGGGTGGGGCGAAAGGGAATGTCAGACTCTTACTGACTAAAACCCATCCATGTTCCTTCCTTAGTCCTTAATGGTCCGGCAAGCAATGGTATGGCAACTCTTTACTCATCAAAAGTACGTGTAGGTACACTTCAAAATTGAAATATTCAGGAGGCCTGAATATTTTTATTTATGAGTATGACATCATGGAGGTCAACCGTAGGATGTTGTTGGCTGCTTAACAGAGCTTGCCTGTCGGCCTGCCTGATGCCTCAATAAATTAAAACCTCCAGCCAGGGCTGGAGGTTTTAATTAAGCGACGAATCGTAAACGGCGCGTCTTGTGGAGACCTCGGCTTAGAGCAGCAGCAAGAGACGTAGGTACTGGATCGGATTTTTAGTACGCGCCACAAAAACGTTGCATTTTCTTGTAGCAACATAGCAAACAGGTTGTCTATGGCTCATTCATTAAACATCATCTGAATGGATTCTTAGAGCTTTCTTACAATATTTCTTAGATCGAATCGAATTATGACTAAATTAGTTGTATTCAAAAAATAAATGAAAAGACAGATGATTACATACGTACTACATAATTAAGCATCTAGGTAAGTAATTATCTTCCTTCATCATACCTAGTGTTTTCACTGTAGGTAATGTGTTCGTAATTAGCTTACGTAGTTTGATCAACTCTACTTGTTGGCACGAACGCCTTTAAGAATACATACAACGTTTTTTTTACTCCGTAAGTATCTATAGTGTTGTAATATCCTGAACTGATTTTATTGATTAAATAGGCTGATCCAGATGATGCCAGAATAGTAAGTAGGTACGGACAGGAATAAAAAAGTAGGTATGTTGGTAACCTCTGGTGTAGAGTCGGGCGTTTGAAGAAACATCAATGAATAATGCTGTGCAGCCATTACTTCAGCGGTTCGTACCTCATCTTGAGAAACCTACGCAGTAAATTAATTATGAAATATAAACGTTGACATTAAATAACATTTAATTCATTTATTCGCATTGTGTAAGCCAATAAACCAACAAAAAGAATACAAAAAAATATTTTTTCCGGGTAAACTCAGTATCACGGTGCATTTAAAAAGCCCGCCATGATGTTGCCGCCATTACACCAGCTAGACATCTCTAACTATTGCGTTTCGTAACTACTATTATTATGCTAATTCATTATGAAACCATATTAAAAGACGGTACGGTTTCTTTTTTACAAAATTTATTATTGCGTAAAATCAGAATATAAATTTAAGTAAGTGAATTCCAGTGGAATAACTAAACGCAAAAAAATTGACAGTAGTGATGCGAAATAATCCTAAAATTCGAACTATATGACCAACTTGAACTAACAAGTTCAGGAATAAATCAATACAGTAGTAGTTATAGAAAAGAGGTGTTTTTACTTTATAGCTATTTGCAAAATAAAATGTTGGTTCAATTACTTATTTTTTTAATTCACAACTAGTAGCACTAGTTTTTCTGTACATTTTAGTTTAAAACAGCCATAAAACTCTTTCTAATCTAAAAACTTTTTCTAATTAAAAATAGTTTTCTGGATTATGATAAATGTCAATGCATCGTTTATTCAATTCGACCATCACTATTATTTCTGGACTGACTGATTGATACCAAACTAACCAAACCAATATGGCGGAATTTCTTATCAGCTACACAGTGAATTTGTTAAATATCTGACGAAAATAGTAGATTTATAAATAGAAACTAATACAAGGACAAACTATATCAGGAATAAAGGACCCATTTAGCACAAAATCGTCTGTTCAACTGTATACATTGGTTATAAAAATAACCGCGCACCGAAATACATGATCGAACATCTGACAATAATAATAAACATGAGTTTAATGTTTGCAAAGCTTTCGAGACGAAAAATTGCGTAGAATATTACGTCTCGGCGGCTTCATGTGTTGGAAATACCGTTTGTGCATTGTGAAGATACATGTCGTTGCAAAGGTCCACAATGATTCACGAGGTTAATTGAAGTTTTGCTTCGATAATACGTAATTGGCTGGTCGTAAGTGTTGTTACGCGATAAGTGTAGTTTCGCCTTCGTCGGGCGTTGACTTGTCTCGCTGGAATCCGGTAGAAACGCGGCCCGCGGGTGACTAATCGATGAGATGATCGAGAGTGTATCACGACGAGCCTTTAGCAGTTCTAGCGGGACGTATAACGTGCGTGCTTCGGAACTGGCGCGCGAACGAAAGCTCAACATCTTCAATGTCACTGTGCAGTTTCTGGATGATACCCAGCATTCCTTTCAAATCGAGGTAAATACTTGTTTATTGTTTTATTTTTGTGACTGAATTCATAAATGCTTGTTGTCCTTAAAGCTAAGGCCGAGTTCCTGAACCCCTTGCTTGTATCTGTTTCAGAGTTCAAATAATATTATGTTCATTCAATCAACAACCTCAATAATTAACAACAGCATCTGTAAATAAAGGCATAAATAAATACATAGACAATATTTCTAGTTATTTAACATTTTAATGTTGGTTGCCAGACAATTCCAAAATCAAAATTGTCTTAAGAATTCCAATAGTTATTTAATCAAAAACAACATGAACAACTAGTAACAGCTTGAATTAGAATATCATTAAACATATGCAATGTTTCTTTTGCTATTCAACTATTCATTTCATAAATAAGTTTAGTGAATATTAATTTGAAATTTTTATACTTATATTTTATCACCGGAAATTTACTTGCATATCAGTAAATTATGTAAATGATGATATTATTGCGAACATAATTATGATAAACTTTGAAATGAATATTATTGCAATTTAAATCAACTATTAGTGAATGAAAATCAAAAATATTATTCAGTTACTTTTACTTAGGATATGGCTAATCTAGTGGTTTTAAAGCCCCTCCAAGGATTTGAAGTATCAGTTAATTCCTTTGCACTATGACAACCTTATTACTGTCAGAATTATGATGATATTAAATTCTGATATCTTAATTGCCTTGAAAATAATCCCTTCCTCTCATTATAAATATTGTATCAATCTTAACTAAACACTTATTTTAATAGTGAGTGTGCATGCTGAAAAGGCATAACTATTTTTATGTTAAACAAATAATATTCGATAAGTAGATGTTTAGTAGTAAATTTGACATGTCAAATTTAGTAATTAAATCATCATTCTTTTCAGAAAAAAGCTAAAGGAAATGTGCTTCTGGAACAAGTGTATCAACATTTAGAATTAGTTGAGAAGGACTATTTCGGGCTACAGTTTACGGAGAATGGATCACCACCCAGTGCAACAAACACTGAAATAACGGTATGTTATATTTTTGTCTTAACTGGTACAGTAATTGATAACTTGATAATTACAAAAACAAGTGAAAACTGATTAGCATAATAATAATAATAATAATCCATTTATTTGTAAGAATATTGTAGTACATAGTTGTTAATTTTATCTTAAAGTCCATTATATTCTACCGTTTCCGGCGTACAAATAATAAAATGCATTGTCCATTTAGGGAAATTAATAAGAGTAAAAAATAAATATCATTGAAGTTACTTACAATAATAATTATGTCATAGTTGAGTGATTAAATACAGAGGTCATTATTTGTCAGAAATTATGAAATACCATGATTTAAAAATTAAAATACAATGTCAAGCAAATAAAATACCATCCAATTACAATCATTCAATCAAAAGTGCAAATAATAAAACACAATGTCAAATTAGGGAAATAAAAAAAAAAAAAAAAATGTCAAACAAATAAATAAAATACCATCCAATTACAATAATAGGTATGTTATAGTTGAATCATTAAAATAATACCAAGATAATGTCAGACGTAATTAATTGTCAAAAATGATGACCGTGATAAAAAAAAAAATACAAAGTCAAACAATAAGATTCCATCCAATAACAGTTGTTTAATCAATATTTTACAAACATATATTTTTAGGGTTCTATATATGACCAAATTAAAAAGCGGAACCTATATAGGATCACTTGTGTGTCTTTCTGTCTGTCACATCCATTTTGATCTGAATGCAATAGATATCCGATTAAGGTCAAAATTGGTACACACGAATTTATGTGACAAAAATATGGTTATATTGTATATGAGGGTCACTTCAGAGAGATAAATTAGAAAGAAGAGAAGAACAAGAAGGGTTTGTGGTGAGGGTTAATACAGGAAAACCTATTAGAAGTCTATGGTTTCAAAACTACATGTCAAATCTCTCAAGTGTGTGCACATACAAACTTACATTTTGGAATGTATAGGACAAATTTTTTTTCAACTACAGCAACAACAACTTGTTCTTAGGATGAATTATTGTGAGATTAAAAAATATGGTAAATTATATTATATTCATGATACGGGATCCACACCATGTGAGTTCAACTCACACTAATCTGGTATTTTTTCAATATTATTTTAATTTTATTTTAAAATATCCAGTAATGCAATATAAACTGACAATGCATTTATTGACCGAATAAAAATGCTCACAGGTTTGATTGCTCAGTAAGGTAAAACTTGCATGAAATAATAAGGTAAAACATGCACAAGTCATGACTAAGCACCACAATACCACCATCAGGGTAATTTCGTGTCATTTGTGTCCCTAACATTTGACTAGTTGTAAAGCAATTTCTCCTGTTTTTTCAGGCTCTTATACATCAGGTTTTTTAGACTATGTCAATTTATAGAATATCCATTAAAAAAATGAAATATACCTAAGTCCTTTGAGGATTTGTCAAGGCAAGTATATTAGCAAATAAATAAGACCACAATGCTTCAGATACCAAATGTAGTCTTAGCAGAAACAACTAAACGATTTTTTTTTAATTATTAAAGAACTACCTAATGTTATACAAGTTGTGACGACATGTATAGAAATGTGTTATCCCCTCCAAAAAATGGTAGGAGGCAACCCTTTCGTCATTCCACGCTCGATCCTATGCTAATATGGACCAATCCCAAGGTCTTCCCGCTATCTGTACTTTTTTTCCCCCGGGGTGGAATATCCTCATGGAAGACCACCACACTGGAAGGAGAGAGGGATCTGTCAGACTCTTACTAATTAAAAACCACCCTCACATCTATGCCAGGGGTCGCGGAAACCTTCGATCCGTCCTCACCCCAGCTGCGCTATCTACACCTGGAATCTCTTATGCTCGATGCTATTGGACATTTTCACAAGAAAGATATTTTTAAATCCAAAATTTTCCTATCTCGAATCCAGAACAGTTGTGTCATAGATTGCATAACTGCTTGAGATTTATACGTCCACCAGCTAAGTAGGTTAATTATTAATGTTGATGCAACCAAGTCCTCTGTTTGTTTATGATGTCTATTGAAGGATGACTACAAGGTTTACATTTTCGTTTGTTGTGACAATATTTGCTTTGTATTAGCTGCTTTTGAAGTTACAATGGCAAATCAATGAATGTTTTGATTTGAACATAGTTTGGTAGCACACAACAGATTTTTAGTTACTATAACATAATCAGCCTATACTGGGTGTAACCGGAAGGGTATATACATACAAAAGGATATGCTACAGACCACCAAACTGAACAACCTTTACTATGGGACTAAGTCCAAAATCATGAAAAAAAAATCAGCAGTTCCCTACATTTCGACGAGTCACGTGACCAAAAATGTATAGAGCAGCTGATTTTTTTTTTGCGATTTCGGTGTTGATCCCGTAGTAAAAGGTGTTCAGTTTAGTGGTCTGTAGCATATTATGCTTTTGTATGTATATCTATATACCCTTTCGGTTACACCCTATATGTTCCCACTGGTAGGACACAGGCCTTGTCTTCGAGAGGGAGTGGGCCGTACTGTAATCCAACACACTGGTCCAGCGCAGGTTGGTGGAGAACATGTCTTCGAATTTTTGGTTCTAGGACATGCCGGTTTCGTCACGATGTTTTCCTTCACCATTTTGAGAGCAGTGGTGATGAAATTATTTACACACAAGTAAAGCGCCTGCCTGGGTTCGAACCTACGACCTACAACTTGTAACTCGGGACAGTTACCACTGGGCCACCACTGCTCTCTACTAAAACAAAATGAATAATACTATAATTTGCGGTTGGTTAGAGTTCATTAATTGTTATAATTTAATTATCTGCAGTGTTCATATTGTCTTACCAAAGAATTAAATGAAATCTAATATTATACAAATATGACAGAATTAGTTATTATTTTGTACAGACGCCAGCACATCAAGCTATCCCTAACTGTCTAATTTTCTAAAAATGAACCTTATGTCTTTGCAATAAAGTTGAAATACTATCAAAGAAGTTTGACAGATTGTGGTAACTTGATGTGCTGGCCTCTGTACTAAGGTAAACCTTGAGAAATCCTTCTACGCAATTATAAATAACATAAGAATTATTATCTGTCAATTTACATTTCGTAAATAAATTTCCTGGTTAGCACTAGGTACTTCTCCAAGTGTTGGTCCATGTGACTCGTACTACATGTACCTCGAATAACTCGAATAATATTTTAACAATTTTATTATTGTTAAGGGTTATCTCTATTATTCACTCATCTGTCTCTCAGCGGGCTGAATCTCATGAACCATACCTAATAGGTAGGCACTAATAAACTATCACAAATTGTGTCTATCTATTCTATATTAAGTCTATTGCCGCTATAACAACAAAAAAAATGTAATCACTACATAGTATAAAATAAAGTCGCTTTCTCTGTCCCTATATCCCTATGTATGCTTAAATCTTAAAAACTACGCAACGGATTTTGATGCGGTTTTTTTTAATAGATAGAGTTATTCAAGAGGAAGGCTTATGTGTATAATTTGTCGACATATTTTGCGGGCGAAACCGCGGGTGGAAGCTAATAAAGAATAAGAAACAACATTTTTTTAAAACGAAGCATTTAAAAAAAATGTCGTTTTCAATATTCTGTGGAACCCTTCGTGTGCGAGTCCGACTCGCACTTGGCCGGTTTTCTTCCTCAAGTTAAGTTTTAAAAGTTTTATTAGAAAACAATCGATGTTTATATTATTTTTTATTTATAAAGAACCCTATAATAGTTATGGTCACCTTATCCACTGCGTAAGGAAATGCAATAAATAGTTAATATTGTACTCTTACATCAATTAACAATAGCAATTATTCAACTCCACTCAAGATTTCGTTGTTATAAATAAGCCATTGTTCTTAATAACTACACCGTGTTATGCATTTCTTGGGCTTAAATAATTATGTATTGTACCATATTGAACTAGACTAGATAATAAATCGTGCTAGGAAACAAATATTGAGACTGAATAACTGATAATGGATGGACTAAATTGTACCAAAATAGACTAATAACTGGGTGATAGCATCGCAGTTAATTTCAATCCGCCTAGCCTTTTCCCAACTATTTTGGGGTCGGCTTCTGGTCTAACTTTGTTCAACTGAATACCAGTAGTTTACATGGAGCGACTGCCTATCTGATCTGCACAGCCCAGATACTAGGTAATACGATAATCTTTGGTAGGTTATAGGACTGGTTGTCAGACTTTCGGGTTTCTGACCATCTGTAACGATTGTCAAACATCCGCTAATGATAGCCGGGACCTACGGCTTAACGTGGTTTCCGAGCCACGTAGGAGTCTCGGTATATAATGATTGTCACCCATCAACGGACCAGCCCCGGCAAGTTAACCTTAACCTGATGGATTGACCCGCACGGCTGTTATTTCTTAGCCACTGCAATGGGTCCAGATGGGCCGAAACATTCTGGAGTAGCGATATCGTACAGGAACGCGTAACGTTGCAGGACTCCTCAGTCCTCACAAGGTGGATCGATGACCTTACGAAAGACGCAGGCATCCGCTGGATGCATGAAGCACAGAACCCTATAGGGCATTCCTATGTCCAGCAGTGGACGTCTTTGATGATGATGAGCGACTGCAAATTGCGCTGAACTGAACTTGACTTCTTGAAAATTAGTGTACATTTATATGAAAATTTCTTGAAAACTTTTGATCTCTGGTTAGTTAAAGCTTTAACCCGTTAGATGTTCGCCTATTAGAAGCCGTTTGCTTATAAGAGCTTAACGATTTTTACGGTTATGTTTATTGTCGTTTCGAGAGATTTTTCTTGTGAACCTATGGGGTTCATACGACATTTGAGAGGTTAATTCTAACTGATAAAAATAGTGAAAGAAAAGTGAAAAAAAAAACAACAAAATCAGTCTAAAGTTTCCGTGTCTTCGGTAACATCATTCATCACTCCGCAGACATCGAAATAGCTAGAATATATTAACCTAAATTTCAAGGTATGTAACATAGAGTAAATAACCCTCCTCTAAAATCCCGGAATGACGTTAATGATGTTTTATCTCATGATGTAAGAGTTGCTCATTGTTATCTCTGTCATTTAATGCAAAAGCTGTGTGAAAGAGAGAGCAACTATCTTTTCTATTGTAAAATGCGTGAACGCATTCTTAAATGTTGTTTTGTTTAGTGCGAACGTGTGTAAAACAGTGTTGTGGAACATCCGTTTTGGTCCTAGCTTGATTTTAATCGAATCGGATCTGTTTTTCCTGAATATTTTGGTTTTGTTTTACGGACACTGACTAAATTATTTCAATTTGATTTTAACTAGATTTTTCAACTGTACCAATTAATTATTGGGGTAAGTTTCTTAAATTATTGTTTGCTTTTTTATCGCAATAGGTATAATCAAGTTAGTAAGTAAATACACAAAACAACCAACCAACTTTTCAACAATTAAATTTGACATATTTAGTACCTACCTACGGAACCTTAAAAACGAAATAAGATTTTTCGAAATACTTAGTATTTTTTTTTTCAAAGTTTACCACGTTGAGCGCCAACGCGGTCACCGGTGAGCCGCGAACAATAGTTTTTCTATTGTGTCCGCTGCGTGGCAGTCATTGACTTAATTAATAATTTTCAATTTCTTTAACCTTGGGACTTAATAGTCATGTTTATGATTTAAGAGCAGGTATTATCCACTCTATGCTACTTCCTCAATGTTTAAGTAAGGTTAGGTCCGTCAGCCTATTCCGATCTCGGCACCTTCAACAGCATTATACTAAACGAAATTAACGCCAATTAGAACTCCTTAATTCAATTAGATCTACCAACATAATAATGACGTCCGCTGTGAAAGAATGAGTCAGAATAATATCAATGCAATTCACACATAATCCTTGGAAATTCCTACTCAAAGATTATGGATTTTTTTAAATTGACGTGTTGTCATCCTCTGAGTCATAATGTCTGGTGTTCTTAGTATTTTATGATGTCTTAAGCAGCTGTCTTTAAGGGCAAGTCTTATAGAGCAGTTAGCTAGGTTAAGTTAGGATTTTCAAAAGAATATGAACCTTATGTTTACTCTTCTAACGTTCATATTCGTATAAGCGAGTGTAAGTAATCAGCGCACATGAATATGAACATTAATGTTTGGTCGGTAAGGCTCATAATTTGTATGCGATGCTTACTTAACAAATTCAAAGGGCGATTTGTGAATCTTGCCCGAAGTCACTGTTCGCTGTATTGCCTTATATGGATGTATGCAAACTACTCTGGGCCAAAGGATATCCTTATTTACACGCGCATGCGTATTTCGTCTCCAATAGAATTTTATAAGTATTGCTAGATATGAACATTTGGTAAGCGGGATTGTCCGAAAGGGTTACCGCTACCCCGGAACATAAAGGGCTAAGGAAGGAACATGGTTGAGTTTTAGTCAGTAAGAGTCTGACACTCCCTTCCGCTCCACCCAGAGCGGGAGGCGTCATTTGATGATTTCCCAACTCAAGAAAAAAATAAAGTTGTCGTGTATTTCATAACCTTTGATTATAGATTTATGTACGCATTGTATAGACTTAGATCGCGCGAAATCTCAAATTCTTTCGGTTTTCGTCTCGTAATTTGTGATAAATACGTCTGTGACCGGCAGACAGGCGAATAAACCCCTCAAATGTCGTATGCACCCTATAGGTTCATAAGAAAAAATCTCTCGAAACGACAATAAATATAACCGTATTAATCGTTGAGCTCTTAGAAGCAAACTGATGGGTTAAGAGCACTCAAGTGATCTTATTATAGTTCCGTTTACCTTTTGAGGTAAGGGAGATGGAAATGCATTTTTATGTGACATATAGGAATACCTATAACATTTTTTTCGTTGGCTCGGCACTTACAGAAAAGGCTCAAAAAAAAGATATCCATTATTACTATGTAAAACTTAAAAATATGGAAAGAACAATAGCTTATAATAACATTGGGTGAAGTAGAGAAAAGTGGCGCTACAATGGTGACATTAATTTAACACACGTATACGTTTTCACATTTCATGAAGTAAATGAAAAAGTAGGCGAATTGACTGTATTATTTAGTTTGTTTGAAAAAAAAAATATTCAATTCGCGATTTATCTTAAAAAAAAATATCAAAATTCATATGATTGGGATATGAGGAATGGGCACTAGCCCTACCCGTGTGTTAAATTAATGTCACCAATGTAGCGCCACGTTGTATAATACTAATTGGAAAGTCTTAATAATCAATCTTGAGCTGTCTTCCCATATATCGTTTTTTTATTTAGATATTACATTGATCCAAGGTCCGCGAAACGGATGTTAGCTGCATTAAATTTCGGGAGGTTCCTGCACATCATCAGGCGGGAGGAAACGCCCGGGTGTCAACACTGCGAGGATCACCCAGAGGACACGGTTGAGCACACGGTGCAAACCTGCCCCGCTTGGGCGGAGCACCGCCGTGTCCTCGTAGAGGCGATCGGCGGCGGCGACCTCTCGCGCCCAGCCTTGGTGCAAGCCATGGTCCGGGGCGAGAGGGAGTGGGAGGCAGTCACCGCCTTCTGCGAAAAAGTCATGCTCGCGAAGGAGGTGGCGGGATGGGAAAGAGAAAGGTCCTCCCGTCCCAGCCGCCGCGGGCGTAGGCGCGGGCCTGCGGACGGTGAGTAATGGGTGACTCACCGTCCGATCAGCAACAGACCCGTGCTGGACGGCGCGTATATGTTCCACGCGCGTCTCAAAGGGATGTCAGCATATGAAGGGGCCCCTCTGGGCCAAGCCTGCCGGGTAAGCGGGATTGTCCGAAAGGGTTACCGCTACCCCGGAACATAAAAGGCTACGGAAGGAACATGGATGGGTTTTAGTCAGTAAGAGTCTGACACTCCCTTCCGCTCCACCCAGAGCGGGAGCAGTCATTGGATGATTTCCCAGCCTTAAAAAAAAAAAAAGCCGCATTAAATTAATTGAACTCGCGCTTGGTTCGAAGCACCCAAGAAACAAACATTAGACGTATTATTGACTAGCTACTGCCCCCGGCTTCGTTCGCGTGAATTCAAATTCTTTTTCTTAAATAAAAGAAGCCCATATTAAACCTTGTAAAATCAGATATCTGCTATCGGACCGGAGACAAGGCGGAACAAACAGACGGACAGACGAATTTTTTTGTTATAAGTACCTACGGTACTACAGGGTGGATTTGAATTCATGAGCAATATTTTATACCTACTTATGCATTCAGTAAGAAGCTATTAATATTATTTATTTTATTACATTTAAACACAATGTAAATAATTATATTTATAAAAACGTAAAAAATGCATTTAAAAAGTTACAAAATAGTAGCCCACCGGTATCGGGAACAGAGTCCAAGCTACCGGTGGTCATGGCTCCGGATAGAGGAAATTCCTAACAATACGCGCCGTGTTCAGGAGTATCTCGTGGGCTTTTTCTTTTCTCTAGGATTTCAATTTCAAATTTATTTATTTATAATCAATTTTACAATGCAGTGTACCCCCAAATTAGGCATTTGCCTGTATCTTGGTGATCGGAACTTTAACTATTAATGCTGTTATTTCCACATTACAAACAGACACTTCATTATTATTTCTTTGTAGAGACTATCGATTGCGTGATGCCATAGTTAACACATCGTTCGTCAGCATGGCTGGTAATTTGTTTATGTACTTACTGGCTATTCCAGCACTTTGCTCACATAAACAGTTTCTTAATTTTATGGTATGAAAAGTAGGTAGGTACCTATGTGCCTGTGTCCTTCTTCAATTTTTTTCTTGAGGGTGGGAAATCATCAAATGATTCCTCCCGCTCTGAGACGAGCGGAAGGGAGTGTCAGACTCTTACTGACTAAAACCCATTGATGTTCCCGGCAGGCTTCGGCCCTGACGGGCCTCAAATGCTGACATCTCTTTGAGGCGCGCGTGGAACACATACGTACGCGCCGTCCGGCAGTGGTCTGGTCCTGATTGGACGGTGAGCTACCCATTACCCACCGCCCGCAGGCCTAGCGAGCGCCCCGTCAAGTTTATCCAACTCGTAAGGACACTGATTAGAGAATTATTGTGCATTGATATAATCACTGTCGTCAGTCAATATAAGACTTAATGGAAAAATAATTAGCAGCAGTTACATCACTAAACATACAATGACTTCACGCCGTGTGTTCTCGGAGGGTTGGGTAGAGGTGTACCACATAGTACACCCACATTTCGCCAGTTATATTTTTTAAGTCCCGTCATACACACGACGACGAATAAAAATATAACTTAATTGTATTTGAATAAAGTTCAAAGGAGATTGTTCTACGTCCATACATTGTTCGCCCTGGAGCCAACGGCATAGAAAAAATCATTTTCTATTTGTAAACTGCCCTTATTAGCCCATAAGAACAAAGTTTCTTGACGGACACTTTAGAGAAAATATTTATTTAAAGAAAAGGAACCGATTTTGAGGTTATTTTTAATAAAAGAAAACGTAAGTAATTCCTTCTAAAATCGCTATTTCTGGTTTCTACAAAGCATTAAACTTCAAATACAGTAAAATATTACCGTACATACAGTTGTATTATGCCTTTTAGGTACAGTTATTATTTATTGGTTGAAGTTTACTTTAAGCGAAGTCCGTTATCCGTTGTCAAAATGCTAAGGTGTCGTTTAAGCAGATCACAGATTCAGTTATTCGAAGCCAGGTCACGTTGAAAGCAATCCAAATTGTAGTCCGTCAAACAGAAACAAAATCAAAAACGCCAAAAGAAATCGCCAAATAAAAGTAGTAGTCACAACAACACAACACAGCCACAGGTTCGTCTCGGTGAGACGCTCCGACTGACGTAGTGACGTAGAGATGCTCTCTGAAAGATCAATCATTGTATATCGATTATCAATGACCACCTATTTAATCTGTGGTTTTAATTTAGTAGACCAAAATGACAGATCAATATGTCAAAAGTAAATTAATTTGTTCCGTTTCAAACATAAACACGTTGTTGCTACGATTCTACTTCGATTAAATTAATGCTAAAATAAAATATTTTGTTCCCAACGAACAATGTGTAACGTTTTAGTTTGCGACATTTAAAAATAGAGTTTAAGTACTTAAAAAGTAAAAATATGGCTATTGAAGTCGTGAAATGGTTATGAGAATAATTCACTAGAGTTGCGTCGTAAATGACATTTCAATAGTTGAATGAGAGATTTTCTGACAAGTGAAAAAACATAGTTCAATAGATGGCGTGGGTAAAAAATACGTCTTTGTTTTACTGGCTACTGATAACAAAAACAAGATCCGTAAATAAGAAAGCTTATTTGATGTCAAAAACCTGAGACAGTGACGTATTTTTTACCAACGCCTCTTTTGAACTAATATTTTCTCACTTGTGAGAAAATCCCTCATTCGACTAGTAAGTAGATTTTGTGAGTTTGTTTTGTTCATTATATTTTCAGCATAATCGTGCTAGGCCATATTCATCATAAGATCCATTAAAATGTTCACGGAACTAATTCCATGAACAAAATATGCATGAAAAACTTTTATGTTGCACATTTTCAATGTTTTGGAAGTGATAAATATCCAACATCCATTATTTATCACTAGATATTATGGACATCGTCGTCGATATCGATATTTATGTAATATGAGCGAGAGCGACACTGTCAAATCTTTTGTGACATTCACATTGACAATTCCTTGAAAGATGGCGAGTTCAGTTGGTAATAAAATCAATGAGGTCACTTTTAAAAACCTATTAAGAATTAAACAGTGTCCGCTTGAATTTATTATTTTTAAAAAGCATATTAAAATATAATTAAAATTAACGTACACGTCAAATGTTTGTTGGTTATAGGGCGGTCTAGAACAATCTCCTTTCAATGCTTGCCTAAAAATAACTTGCCATGCCGTGCCACCAACGAGCGCTGGGCTTAAGACGCACAAACATAACATGACATAAACGTCATCATTATGTATTAACTACATCATTAAGATGTAGAAATAACTTCGTTATCATAATTTCACTAATTAAGATGAGCTTATTGATATTTCCATTCATAAACATTGTATTTAGATTTTTTTGTGATTAGATTTCCGTATATAATGACGGTCTTATCGTTCAAATGATTTAAATTAGAGAATTTAAGCATAATTATGTAGGTAATTACACTTACACTTACACGGTGAAGCCTTTGGATTTTAATAAGATATACCTTTATTAATTCTTTTAAATCTGGTCTCGTATTTACGATCGAATTAACAAATATTTGCACGTGTTTTTTTAATTTTTTGAGTGGGAATTCGTTTGATGTTGTAATAGGTTTCTTGTATTATGTAATGGCTTTGTTCAGTGATTATATGAACGTAGTGAAAAACACATGTTGTGTGAAAAAGCCAGTATTCGAAAGTAAAAGAGAGTTGGTTTTTTGTCGGAACTAGGTACGGTTTCGCTTGGTTTACGCTTGGAGACCACTCGTAGGTATGTGACTGATAATTGCTCTATTTCCTTCGAAATAGGTTTCTAATATATAACGGAAAACATGGAAACGTTTATTAAGCTTACTTAGGGGTAACTGTAAATTCGATAAACACATACTGCCAAGCCTTTTCCCAACTATGTTGGGGTCGGCTTCCAGTCTAACCGGATGCAGCTGAGTACAGTATTTTACATGGAGCGACTGCCTATCTGACCTCTAGAATCCAGTGACTGTAAGACTAGCTGTCAGATTTGGATAAACACATAATTCAGCATAAATGTATAGGTATAGTTGATCTCGTAATTTTGCTTCATCACACTAATGCCGATTCGCTCACATAAGGGAACTCGAGGCATAGCCCTCTCCATTGCCCTTTAGGTGAATTTGAGCCTTCTAATAAAACCCATTGTGACCGACCACGTTTCAGTGCCGTAGCACTGGTCAAAGAGCTTCGTCTTAACACAATATCATACGTTTTATGACGCATTAGTTTTTGTGTTATAGTTCATTTAGGCATGTTAAGACCTAGTACAGACACGTCTGGAGAAGATAGTGATGAGAAGAGCCTACCTGAAGGCAAGAAAGAGCGAGAGACAGAGGCATTTTACAAGAATGGAAATAATATAACTCTTGTTGAGGATTTTCTCCCTCGGGTTTACGTTTAGTCCCTAGCACAAACACTGCCACAAGTTTTTGTGCTATTCTAAGCTCAGTGCCTTCAACACACATACGTGTTCATGACAGTGTATGGGCTAGCCTTTTTTTTGAGGGTGGGCAATCATCAAATGACCCCTCTCGCTCTGGGTGGAGCGGAAGAGAGTGTCAGACTCTTACTGACTAAAACCCACCCGTCTTCCTTCCTTAGCCCTTTATGTTCCGGGGTAGCGCTTACCCCTTCGGACAATTCCGCTGATTATAGTCCCTTGCCTAATCCTCTTTTCTGTTGGCTACATAGGTGTTACATGATAATAGGTATATGGGGCAACTAAATGATGTTATTACCTACCTAATCTGTACTAATAATTATCTTTATTGCCATCTACCTAGTCTTTTCCCAACAATTATGGGGTCGGCTTCTAGTCCAACCGTGTTATTACATTCCTTCCCGGTAATGTCAGTTTGCTTGCCTAATTGGGCTTGCATATTATTATCAAGACAGAAATACGTCCATCTTCTCGACATAATTCCGACGCATTAACGACACGCAGGTGTCTATATAGAGTGACCTATTTCCCTTATCGATCAAACAATATTACACCCTAAAAAACAGTATAAACCTCAATTTCCAAAATCTTTATTAAGTACTTTTTTTCCACAGATACAGAGACCTACACCTATTTTCCGTATTGATCAAACGGTATTAAACCTCAAAACTGTATTTAATAGAACTCAATTTCTTTAATCATTCTTACACTTCTTCCACAGCGTTGGCTAGACAGTACAAAATCAGTGAAGAAACAAGTCGGCGCAAACGCACAGTTTTGGTTGGCTGTCCGGTTCTACCCGCCCGAACCGTCCCGATTGGCTGAAGAGTATACGAGATACCTGCTGTGCCTTCAACTGAGGAAGTTGCTACTTGATGGTAGAATGAACGCGCCGAAGAATACCGCGTTGTTGCTAGCTTCGTTTACTGTGCAAGGTAAGGCTGACAGTCATGTGAAACTAAGTCAGAGGCCCATAGGCAGCATATAGTCATTAACCACGCGAAAAGAAGAAGATCACTAAGTCAACCTGGTCGAACCTTATTTAAAATTATAGGTATAAACACAACCACAACCAAACAACACGGACCACACATCGTGTGGTTTGGAATCAACCACACAATGAAGATGATGAATAACTCACTTTTCACAAGTTACTATGAATACTACGTGGTCTGGTCTGGTTTGGTCCATACCAATTGGTCTGTTGGTCACAAGCGTGACTACTAAGCGAGAGGGTTGGGTTCGAATTTTCTAACCAACAACACACATCGCCTGGAAACACATATTTTTAACATTATCCTCAAAATTTTCCTTTAGGGAAAAATATCGTTGATACCTATTGATTTTATGTAAAACGAATAATTGGTTTCACATTGTTTGTCTCCATATGTGAGAACCCTCGTACTCGATCAATATATAATTATGTTTACCTGTATGGCGTGAATCGTCCGAGTGATCCGATCTCTCACCACTTTGTAGCATTGAAGAATACTTTACATGTCATAAAGCAGTAGCGTAAAGCTATGTCTGAATATTGAATAGTTATCTACTTAACAAAATAAGTCTTAAATGTAATGAAAGATAGCGCACGGCCTAAATCACTTTTTTTTTTGAGGGTCGGAAGTCATCCAATGACTTCCCCGGGTGGAACGGAAGGGAGTGTCAGACTCTTACTGACTAAAACCCATCAATGTTCCTTCCCTTAATGTTCCGGGGTAGCGGTAACCCTTTCGGACGATCGCGCTTAGGTCTAAATCACTGGGTCTAGAAGTATAAAAGTTTGCACAACAGTTCCATGATATAAACAAAAGTGAGCACTGATGAGTATTTTTAAATATTCTTCCCCTAAAGGGGATAAATAGGGGATATAAGTTTGCATAGAAGTTCCTCATTTGTGTCAACGGGAAAGTCCATCAGCTACACGGCTAGTTTACCATAAAATTGTAATTTAAAGTTATATCTAAATCTTGAATGATCATAATCAAGTCCTAATATAATCTTCCTACGTATTTTTGAGGGTAAAGCCTTTTGATTAAAGGATAAAGCTATGATAATTTCAAAGGCATGAATATATTTATTCTTATTGATATTTGAAATCGGAACGACATCATAAAATAGCTTTTATAAAGAATACAATTTTGAAATTAGAACAATATCATAAAAATAATAATCCAATCAATAATAATAAACTAAATAATAAATTTGAGTTAATATTCTTGTTTCCATCCAGGTCTAAGATATCTCGCATTGGTTGAAACGTGATCAATATGTACTAAGATATCATTATGCCGTAAGGTTGTAATTAAACACGTGCCATCTGGGCGTGAGTTTGAGGTTTAAGGGTATATTAATTATGTAGAGTTTACTGAATAAATAGCGGCAGATGTGATTGAAAACGCCCTTAATCATATCAGAGGACATAATTAGTGTCCTAATTGGTGACGTTATCCAGAAAGGTCATGAGCATAGTACCCGCAATCGGCGTGCGTACCTATATATTTAGATCAGAGGTTCCCAAACTTATTTTGTCTACTGCCCACTTTGAGAAAATTATAAAAAAGGAATAAATTATTTTTTAGCGCCTCCATTTTTTCATCTATTTAAAAACCACTATCTACATGAAATTACATATCGCCCCCCCATTTTTTTCGGTGTCTCTTACTGCCCTTTAGGCCTGCAGCGCCCACAAGTGGGCGATTACGGCTGATTGCGGAAAAGGCAGAATTAGATGAATGAAACCTATAATATACATACATACGTGATATCTTGTAACTAGATACCTGCCTAACTTACCAACCAAAGGCAAAAAAAAACGATTTAAGATTTATAAAACCTTTATTTTTTATTATTTAATCCAAGACAATGAAAAAATAGTCATGCTATAAAATCCAAAAATTCTCATTTCCAGCGGAACTAGGCGATTACAACGTATCAGAACACCCTCCGAACTACCTGTCCGACCTCTGCCTGCTGCCCAAACAGAGCGCGGAAGACGAGCGTCGCATCAGAGAGCTCCACAAGCTACACAAAGGACAACTACCCGCCGATGCTGAGGCGAACTTTCTAGAACACGCTAAACGATTGGACTGCTACGGTGTTGAGTCGCATCCTGCTAAGGTATGAAATTTTTCCTTACATCATAATCTTTTCCTTTTCCCAACTATGTTCGGGTCGGCTTCCAGTCTAACCGAAAGCAGCTGAATACCAGTATTTTACATGGAGCGACTGCCTATCTGACCTCCACAACTCAGTAACTGGGCAATACGATACCCCTTGGTAAGACTGACTGTCAGATTTTAGGGCTTCTAACGACCCGTAACGGCTGTCTAAGATGCACAAATGACAGCCGGGACCAACGGCTTAACGTGCTTTCCGAGGCACGCAGGAGTCTCGTTATGTAAAGATGGTCACCCATCCACGGCCAACCCCGGCAAGCGTAGCTTAACCTGATGGATCGACCTGTGCGGCTGTTGGTACTTAGCCACTTTCTTATACAAGGTGTCAATTGAGCTTCTTTCTCTTCCTTGGTGTTTTAATAATCATTGAGCCCAGTAGGCGGCCACATCAATATCTGTGGCATTCTTTTCCATAGGCAACTATTACATTGGGAAAGAGATGGAGCTATACGACCTGTATAGCTGCGTCTCATTCTCACACTGAAGTAATGTCAAAATAATGCTATAAGATGTAGTAGTTTAGGTCCAAGTTTGAGTAAAGTTCAATGCTCGAGTTCTAGAATACGTGTATCGCTCGAATCTTCATCCAGAGAAAAAAGATTTTCACGAACGTGTTTGTAAAGTCACTCGCCATCCAATTGTGATTCGTAATAAACTAAACCCATTTGCTTACGTCACGTGTTTGTGGTTTTCCTTACAATCATAATTATTCCTTATATACAGGGAGGAACCTACCTGCGCTGAAATGCTATTCCAATCATTTTCATTAAAATTTGAAAAAAAGTGCAATACTATTGCACTTTTTTAACCTAAGAAGAATTCCGTGACGACATGGTAGGCGTAATGGTTGAGCGATTGAATGCTGCGCAGCATGTCGCGGGTTCGATTCCCGCACGGAACAAATATTTGTACGACCTGCAAGTGTTTGTTCCGAGTCGGGGTGTTTTTCTATGTATAATATGTCCGTATTAACAAAAAAAAAACGTATATCAGTAGTTTATCAGCCATCTAGTTACCATAACACAAGCATTAGGTTGCTTAGCTTGGGACTATATGGCGTTGTGTGAAATGTCCAAGGATATTAATTTCAACTCGGGTAGGTTCAGAATCATGCAATGAATCCATGGTGACCAGCTTCGCGTCGAATTCCGTTTCACCGTGTATAATATTGTAAAGACAACTTTGGCGAATTCTCATAGTTAATGCTTTTGCTACTGTTTATCATTTTGGTGATTGATTTGATAGGCTGGTGATTTGTATCATGCGTCAATACCAAAACCAACGTAAATGCAATAGATAAATTACTCGAAATTTATTACCAATCGATCCTTATCATCGTTCGAATGATGATTGTTGCATAAATGAGGCAAATTAATCCTCAATTTTTGTTATGAATCACTAAGCTCCAAATTAACCTACTTTTCTGACTTCTGTTAATAATTAGGTACAATGATACATTTATAGAACTTCTATTATGATGATAATAATTAAAACGTACGATTACATTAATATATAAATACCGAATACGTACATTTAGACAAATTTTGTGTATGAAAACGTTTTGATTCGTATTTATAACTTGTTTGGTGTAACGTTAGCAAGTCGGAAGTTTATTCACCCATCGACAAAGACACTGAACGAGACACAATGCAAGTTGTTATAACGCCTATGACCGTTTAATCCCTCAAAGTGTAAAGAAAAAAAGATACTATATATTCTGCCTCCCTCATCCCCTACGCATTATTGAATTTTGGAAAGATGTATTTATTTTTAAGTAGTATCGTTCGCAGATAATCAAATCTTGTTTTTTCGGTTAGCAGCTCAAGTCTATTGACTTTTAGCGGGATTGTCCGAAAGGGTTACTGCTACCCCGGAAAATAAAGGACTAGAGGAAGGAACATGGATGGGTTTTAGTCAGTAGGAGTCTGACACACCCTTCCGCTCCATCCAGAGCGGGAGGAGACATTTGATGATTTCCCACACTCGAAAAAAAAGTCTATTGACTTGCGCAAGAGTAAAAAATTCTACTTTATTTTGTTGTGTCGTGATGGGACGCCTTCTGACGCAGTGCTAGGCAATCAAGATTCGTGATTTGACGTAGTTTTAAACAATGTTTTTTTGGTTGGTGAATCCCACGTCACACAACACAGTAACGTGTCGGTGGCTTTATTCTGTGACCCAAATACACAATAGATATTATTAAACAAATGTAGGTATAACGTCACTGCAGTCCTATGGTTTGATAGTAATATGCAGACTATTTTAAAATGTTATGAACATTTGTTTCAATGCGTTTTCCTTAAGTAATTTGGAACCGATATTCAGAAGAATCAAATTGAATATACTCGACAGGCGGGCTTATCAATTATAATAAATAGACACGATTTTCGTAAACAAACGTGCTAAATCTTACTTGTACATATTTTAAGTTCTGTTGTGAGACCGACTTTCATCTGCCGAGCCTTTTCCCAACTGTGTTGGGGTCGGCTTCCAGTCTAACCGGATGCAGCTGGCTACCAGTTTACATGGAGCGACTGCCTATCTGACCTCCACAACCCAGTAACAGGGCAATACGATACCCCTTGGTAAGACTGGCTGTCAGATTTTCAGGCTTCTGACGACCTGTAACGATTGTCAAAGATGCACAAATGACAGCCGGGACCAACGGCCTAACGTGCTTTCCGAGCGACTTTCAGGAGACTTAATTTTTTTTTATATATGCGAATGTGCCTGCTCTTGACCTTGATCACGCCTAATGAAAAACGATGGATTAGGTCTATGATGGAACGAGCATGCCCAGAAGGTGCCTGTTCACTCTTGCTTCGAAAGCAGACGGGTTATAAAGCTAAGGGGACCCCCTGTGAGTTACGGACTCGGCTTAGGGCGTCACTGGGGGAGGACAGCAAGGGATAGGCTAGATCGGGCGTATTTAAAACTACAGGCACAGCGGCAACGCGGACTGGCTCGAGCAAGAGTCGCGGCGGTGCGAATTTAACATTAAACATGTTGTATTACTTATTACTCATTTAAACTTTAACATTTTTCTTTGACGTTATTTTAGTGGCTGAAAACACTTAAATTTTTTTTTTCCGTTTTATTTCAGGATTACAACGGCAAAGACATATTTATTGGCGTGACGTCAATAGGTATCGTCGTATTTCAGAACAACATTAGAGTGAACACTTTCTCTTGGAGTAAAATCGTCAAGATTTCCTTCAAGAAGAAACAGTTCTTCATACAGCTGAAGAGAGAACCTGTAAGTATCGCTTAGCAACAGCTTCTGTTAGTTTATGTACCAAAATGTCAAAATAATCTGACGGCACTGCTTTCATAGGAAATCCAAGCTTTAATGAAATACGTAGTGCACGGCAGCACATCACGCTATTCCAAACTGTCAAATATTTCCAATTGATCCTTTTGTTAGTTTAGTTCGTTATGTTCCTGTGCTAGTCACAATAAACAGTTTTTCTTTTTAACCCCCAACTCAAAAAAGACGTGGTGTTATAAGTTTGACGTGTCTGTGTGTGACGTCGCGTCGTAGCTCCTGAACAGATAAACCGATTTTGATTTAGTTTTTGTTTTGTTTGAAAGATGAATTAGCTGGGATTGTTTTTGCTATGTTTGATGGAAAAAGGTCCAAGATGGCCGCCGCCACAATATGGGTATCAAATGAAAGGGCTTGACTAGAAGAATATTATATACTTTGTACACTCTTCAAAAATAATCAAGTTTAAATATGATAAAATTAAAATTAAATTTAAAATACCACCAGTAAGTCGGACTCATTCATTCATTTAACTATCTGATCTGCAGATACGGTACCCCGTCGCGACATTATTGCTGCCGCGGTATTAATTTAGATTTTCTAAATGTACGCTTTAATTTTTTGTGTTAAGGGTTTTTTATTTTTTCTTTAACACGTTGAGCACCAACGCGGTCACCGGTGAGCCGCGAACAATAGTTTTTCTATTGTGTCTGCTGCGTGGCAGTCAACGACTTAATGAATAAATAATTTAATCCACAGTCAGAATCCTACGACACAGTTCTCGGGTTCAACATGCGATCCGGACGAGCAGCGAAAGCATTATGGCGCTGTAGTGTAGAACGACACGGCTTCTTTAGACTTAGGGCTCCGAGGAGAAGGGCTCTGTTAGCCGCACTGGGAGCGTTAGCTGGCCTGGCCGCCCCTACTGTGCCCAGGACTGAGACAATGGCGTTAGAAGATGCTAGAAGATCTAGGTCGACCAACAGAAGTTTTGTTAGGTGAGCATTTCACTTCAATAAAAACAGCCGGTCAATTCTGTAACAATCTCACCGCGAAAATGTATGTGAAGTGAGTTTAGAGAGAGCTTCATAGTTTCAATTCCTAGCTTTTGGTGGAACGCAGCTAACTTCACGCTCACTTGAGAGGTGAGATTTTTACAGAATCGACCGGTAGAACCTTGTGAATAGGGATGATGCTTGGGTAAAAAAAATATATATATTTCGTCCGTCAATCTTATAATAAAAAAATATTAGACACTTATTTTTTTCTTTAGCATTTTAACAAAAATTACTGAGATAAAACGCATTAAAGTTGGGGAGTGGGGACTCGCTACGTCACAAGTAAGTATAAAAACTATATACTCGCGACGTCATGCCTTCCCCATCCCCTCGACCCTTGCTCGAGCCAGCCCGCGTTGCCGCTGAGCCCGTAGTTTTGAATACCCCCGATCCAGCTGTCCCTTGCTGTCCTCCCCCAGCGACGCCCTAAGCCGAGGTCTTAGCGTGTAGTCGCTTAGTTTGTAAGTTTATTTTAAGCCCTGTCTGGAGGCTACAATTCTTGTGTGGGATCCACAGGCAAGTTCGGTTAAGCAGTAGACAACCCTATGGTTGAACTGCGAGATGCCAGTATCAAAAAAAAAGTCATGCCACATTTCAACTCGTATCAGCTTAATCTTTGGATTACGTAAAAGAAGGAAAAAAAAATTATTTAGCCTACACTGTCCCACTGCTGAGCAAAGGCCTCCCCCAAATCGTTCCAGACATCTTTCTCTTGAGCCACCTCGATCCATCCCTTGCGGTATGCGTCTAGGTCGTCTCGCCACCTCTTCCTGGACCGGCCTCGGCGGCGCCGTCCAACCAATATTTCCATCAAAGAAAAATTATGTATCCAACATTTTTTGTAAAAAAAAAATTCTAGCCATCATCCCTACTGTATGTGAATGATAATAGTATGTCCGGCAGTGATATTCTTTCGAGTGAAAGAAAATGATGCACAACAATGAACCTCCCCGCCAGACGCAGCAGCTCGCGGCCCCGCTCGCGCTCGCCGGGCTGCGCGTCCCCGGGCGGGCTGCGCGGGGCTCGCGTCACGGCGCACACGGAGCCGCCGCCGCGCGCCGCCTGGGGGGACGCCGCCCGGCCCAGCTCCGGGATACAGTGAGCTCATCCACCTATATTCCAGAGTTTCAAAATTTGCCAAAGATGTAAACAACAATGGCCGCTCGAAATCGTCTATGGTTTAGTGATGCGGTGTAACGAATTTTAAAGTTTTGGGGCTATCGATGATTCGATTTTTTTAGAAATAAAAAAAATAGATACCGATGTAGTGTTTCGTCAGTATTTTTGATTTTGAGTAACTTTCAAATCAAAAACAATTTTCTTAGCATCATTTGCTGTTACACTTGAACAAACGTCCACTAATGATAGTCATTAAAACGATAAATTTCGTATTATGGCTTCTTCTCTGTGGTAATGACAACAACGATAAACTAGAGACAAGATGAGACAATCGTAAAATATTTTTGTTTCTTTTTTATACAGTGACGGCGACTTCTTAGAACGCGTCCTCCGCATCCCGCTATCCTACGTCGACGAATCGGAATCTGGTTCAGAAGGGAACGATACAAACGAATGTAGCGGAGGAGTCAGGATATGTCTCGAACCGGGAGCCGATGGACTGTTTGGGTTTAATGTCAGGGGAGGGGGCGGGGCTGCAGTGTTAGTGTCAAGAGTCGCTAGCAGGACGAGGTTGCAGTTGCAAGAAGGAGATCAGGTGAGCTGTTGAAAAAAGAACCTTAATTGCATACTCATAGAGTTAATTTTTACTGCAACTTGAATATTCTTAGGAAGTCTTCAATTGTACGGAATTTGAATTTAGAATCTTTAATCATTATAAGTATCCCTAATACTTATATGTTCCTTGTTTAACCTAACACAGTGTATACTAAAACCTTCCTCGAGAACCACTCTATCCATTGGTGAAAACAGCATGACAATCGGTGCAGGAGTTTTTGAGTTTATCGCAAACAGACAGACGTGGCGGAAGACTGTTTAAAATGATGAATGGAAATGTAGTGATATTTATAATCTATTAATATTTCCAGGTAATATCAATAAACGGGCAGGACGTGGACGAAATGACTCATGAGCAAGTGGTACAACTGATCAGAAACACGAGAGGGGCTCTAACGTTAGTCGTCAAGCCTAATGGTAAGTAAAACGGTGCTATATTCCTTATTTATTTCGTGGTAAAGCTTACTTTTGCATAGACTGAAAGACCTATGAAATGGTATAAAACAAAGCATTTCCGACCTCAACGCTGGCAACCTTGCGGGTAAAACCTCGTGAGGAAATAAGAATGCGCACACACATACTGGCTTCTTACTTTGTACACTTCATTTGTATCATACAATACAGGAAAAAATTAAGGCATCAAAATAAAATTTCAAATTTTTGGTCAATTTTCAACATGCCGTAACTTCGAGAGACATCAGCAATAGCTAGTCGTTAAAAGAAAATTCATTCAAGTTCTTGAAACCCACCTTTAACTTTCTGTGCGATCATTGGTTGTTGAGATATCGATATTCAAAGACAAAAGGGCCCTTTTCCATTTTAAGACCGAAATACCGTATCAAGGTATATAAAAGAAGAAATTAAAGCTAAATGAACAAAGTATACGATCCGTATAGTGGTAAAGCAAAAAAACTAAAAAAAAAAAAATTGTTGCTGGTTTTTCTAAGATTAAGTAAGAACTTACTCAAAAACCGCTGACGCTACTAAATTTTAAACTTAATCCAGAAACTAGACACTTGGAGCAACAATTTCCTATTTTTTTATTTCAGAGTTATGGCCTGTTGAAAATAGCCCTTTTTGATCCCTCAATTTTTTCCAGTAGTGTAGTTTCATTAGTTCTAAGATTCGTCCAATTCGTATTTTCGAATAAATATTTTTTATGAATGGTGTTTGATCACTAGTTTTAGCTCGTGAGGAGGTCGGTCTATCCTATGGCTAATAACGTAGGTACAGAGGCCAGCACGTCAAGTTACCACAAACTGTCAAATTTCTTTGATAGTATTTCAACTTTATTGCAAGGACATAAGGTTCATTTTTAATTGAGAAAATTTGACAGTTAGGGATAGCTTGATGTGCTGGCGTCTGTACTACCTAGGATAAAAAGTATCCTATATGTAAATCCAGGTTATAAACAATTGTACCGATCCGTTTGCATGATTGAGTAACAAACATCCAATTTTTCACATTTATTCTGTTACCAGGACCGATAATCCGTATTTCTTGGTGCACATGAACCCATCTTATTTCTCGTGGTTCATTAATTTCCAATAAAACATCAAGATACAAGCTCTTCATAAATAAACTACCTACATTTTAAGTAAGCTTCAAGCCAAACCTCTTTGGAAGAGGCAATAGAGAAAAATGGCAACTTAACACCAGATACTGTTTTATATTCACGAGAAAATGGAAACTTGATACTCATAAAAACAAAAAAATAAACATAATAATAACTTTTTCCAGCCGTCTACGCCCCCGAAGATCCCGGCTCAGAGGAACCAGAAGTCTGCTTCGTTCCCTTATGCTCCGAAGAATCCAGACATGAAGGCGACGCTCTAGAACAATCCATACTGTTGCTAGGCGACGGGTTAGCCAGCGGGAATGCGCTCAAACAGTACGAAACGCTGCTTAGGAGATTGCCTGATGAACCAACGAATGTGTCCAAACTGCCCTGTAATTTGAACAAGAATCGCTATAGGGATATTGCGCCTTGTAAGTAAATTATTTGGTTTTATTTGTTTATTTTAATACAGTACTATTAGACCTTGTGACAGGGCTCATTTAAACAGTTGCCCATACTTGTGGCTGCCAAAAGCATTACTATTTTGCATTGAAGATTTGAAGCATCTGGAAGTAACCAACAACATAGTTTGGAACAGGTTAGGCAGATGATGATAACTATGATGATGGTGATGATGATATCTGAAGTACTAGAACAAGCGAGATATGCATTGGCATTGTCAGTCATGGGACCGATCATCATCATTATAGCAGTATTATTACTATATTACTTCCAGCGAGAAAGAGATGGAGCTTTACGTCCTGTATAGCTCTGTCTCATTCTCACTCAGAAGTAATATTAAAATAATACTGCTATAAGACGTGGTGGTTCAGGTCCTGAAAAGCATTAAGATGATTATTTTGATCAATTGGATAAGTCTTTGTTCTGCATCAGAAACTACTGGCCATAAAAACACTGAAGTAAAAGTATGTTTGTTTTTGCAGATGACTCCACAAGAGTGATATTGAAGAACGGACCAACAGGCGACTACATTAACGCATCTTACATCAATATGGAGATACCAAATTCTGATTTAGTGCTTACCTATATTGCAACACAAGGTAAGTTACACATTTACAAAAGCTCTGAAATAACGTCAAAATAATATTTTTTTTTAATTAGATACTAACATAAGTAAGCTGGAAGCGGGAAGAACAGAACCCGTCGAAGTGGCGGTGCTTATGGGCGAGTTTTGTCCGGCAAAGTCAAATCATTTATTTCAAATAGGCACAAGAAAGTCAGTTTGGAACGTCAAAATGAACAAGAAATAGAATTGATTCTAGTTGCCTTTTCCAAAAGGTAGTTTCGTATGGAGAAGAATGGGCAAGAAACTCCACCGTTACCCTTAAAAAATGTTTTGTATACATGAATTATAAAATTACATGTGTGTCCAGCGTTGGACTTCTTTCGTCTGAAATGATGATGATAAGTAATTTGAGGAGCTCGCGGCTAAGTTATTACAGTCGCACGGATCGATTCATCAGGTTAGGCTACGCTTGCCGGGGTTGGTCCGTGGATGGGTGACCTTCACATATCGAGACTCCTCCGTGCCTCAGAAAGCACGTTAAGCCGTTGGTCCTGGCTCTCATTCGTGGATCATTGACAGTCGTTACGGGTATTCAGAAGCCCGAAAGTCTCTTATTACAGTTATTACCCAGTTACTGACTGGGATGTGGAGGTCAGATAGGCAGTCGCTCCATGTAAAATACTGGTATTCAGCTGCATCCAGTTAGACTGGAAGCAGACCTCAACATAGTTGGGAATAGGCTGGGTAGATTGATTGATTGAAGTAATTTGATGGACTTTGGAGTATTATCTTCTTCCAGGTCCTCTATCAACAACAGTTGGCGACTTCTGGCAAATGGTGTGGGAATCGGAAAGTAGTCTCATAGTAATGCTGACAGTGCTAACTGAACGAGGAAGAGCCAAATGTCACCAATATTGGCCTAAAGTTGGCAATACTCCACTGAAAGCGACCAATAGTCTGACGATATTAACGACTAGCGAACAGAACCACGGACATTATGTTAGGAGAGAGATGACTATGAAGGTTAGTTGTTATTTTGTTTCTTCATCAATAATCGTATACTCAAAATTTTCTGGCAACATTTTTCCCATTTCTCAACGTACCATGACAATACAATTTTTGTATTGAGGCAGGTAAGGCATAATTATGTTTTTATCTAATTGATTCTTGTTTTTATAACTAGGAGAACACAGGTGCCTGTCGCAACGTAACCCAACTCCAATACACAGCATGGCCGGACCACGGCGTGCCCGAGGACGCCTCAGCCTTCATCAGCTTCACACAGTTGTGTAGTCAGCTGCGGAAACAAAGAGTCCGTAAGTGTTAACATAAGATCAGTACATTAAATAAAGAAATAAAAAACATTTAGTTGGACACAGTCGGTGACACACAAAATACAAATAACAAAAAACAATAAAAATATAATGTTTCAACTATAATTGTGTATGCCAGCCACTTCGCAATAAAAACGAAATTGGGCGTAACGTACTCCCGAAACTGCCTTAACAGACTGTGGTGTACGAGAGCTCTTTTTCGGAAGACAGGTCAACCCGTCTCGCGTTTTTGTAGCGCGAGCACCAAGCAGGTGGCCGCCGCTGCGAAAAAGAGTAGGTTTTTCAGCAAGCGGCTATGGTCTGATTTTGGCCAGATAGTCCATTGAAATGTTACATAATTAGCTTTGCATTTTTTAGAGGACGTAATTTTATTTTTGGGACATGTTTGGGGGGTCAATAGAAGCTTAACCTCAAGTTTGTGGGGTCGCCAACCTTGTCCCCCGGCCGCCATCTTGGAAAAAGGGTGAAAACACTTTTTTCGCGATATCTCGGAAACAATGCGTCTTACAAAAAAATTACAAAGACATAATTTGTAGCAAATTGTTTTGCCTACAAATATGTAATACAACTTTTTGCCCTAAATTAAAAATTATAGAAGTTATAAGCAAAAAAGTGAGATATTTTATAAAAATTTTCTTTTTTGCTCGTATAACTTTTTTTTTATACATTTTACAAAAAAACTACCTCAGACCAATCTTGTAGATGATCTTTTACGGAAAAATTTTCCCAAATGTTTTTTTAAATTTCATTCATTAATAACGAGACAGCGCTCCAAAGTTGACCGGGTTCGTCAATGTTCATGAGAATCCGGTTGAAACGAAATGTTTAACTTATTTTAGTTTTTTTTTTATTGTAAATATATTCTTACAAAAATTTTGTTAAATTAAAAAAAACAAATCAAACTTGATAGATCTTCTCAAAACTGCTCTTTCAGGGGTTGGATTTTTCTGTCGACCAAGCTGAATCAGATGCATCATGATTCTGTTATTATAGTGGCAGAGGACGCAAGAGGCGCAAGACAGCTTTTTTGTAAGGCTGTGAAATCATCCAATGTCTTCTCCAGTTCTGGGTGGAGCGCGAGGGAGTGTCAGACTCTTACTGACTAAAACCCATTCATGTTCCTTCCGTAGCCCTTTATGTTCCGGGGTAGGGGTAACCCTTTCGGACAATTCCGCTTACCTGCAGGCTTGGCCCTAAAGGGCCCCTTCATGAGCTGACATCTCTTTGAGGCGCGGGTGGAACATATACGTGCCGTCCGGCATGGTCCTGGTCCTGATCGGGTGGTGAGCCACCCATTGCTTACCGCCCGCAGACCCACGCCTATGGTGGCCGGGAGTCTTCACGTGGCTCCCAACGCCCGGGGCGTCTCCCGCGGCGGCTGGGACGGGAGGACCTTTCTCTCTCCCATTCCGCCATCTCCTTCGCGAGCATGACTGTTTCGCAGAAGGAGGTGACTGCCTCCCACTCCCCCTCACTTCGGGCCATGGCTTGCACCAGGGCCGGGCGCGAGAGGTCGCCGCCGCCGATCGCCTCTACGAGAACACGGCGGGGCTCCGCCCAAGTTAGTATAGGATCCCGTAAAGAACGACCTTCACCGAGATGCTTATTTAATGAAACGTATTTTATATTTAATTTAATATGTCAATAAATATAATCCATATGGGTTGCCTAGCAAATTTCAGTCCAGAGTAGACCTTCACCGAGATGCTTATTTAATGAAACGTATTTTATATTTAATTTAATATGTCAATAAATATAATCCATATGGGTTGCCTAGCAAATTTCAGTCCAGAGTATGTTTAATTCATAATTTAAAAAAAAAAATTTTTTTAACATTTCACCGGTATGATTATCAGATAAATTCTATACCAATCGAAAGTATGAAGCCCATAGAATATGCAAACGTTAGGTTGCCTATTCTTTTCCGGTCACAACTATCGGGTTGCCAGGTATAAACAGGTAAATCTGTACTAGCATTTTGCAACGGTCTGTTTATTGAATGAAATTTAAATGAAATTAAAGATTATTTTATTCTGAACACGGTGGTATAGGATTGCCTGCGAAAAATCAGTCCAGAATTGCGGTTGTCGAATTTAAAGAAGTAAAATATTGCTCCGAGTGAATGTGTGCGACTGAGAGGTCCCAACCGACCATCCCATGCGATAGAAGAGGACACAGCGTAGCAGCTGTTTAAAGTCCGTCCACTTAAAGAAAGAGAGTGCGCATGCTATTTGGGCTTGGAAAAGAAAAGGATAGCGATAGACTCGTATATACTATGCATTATTTTGGAGAAGTTTATTATTTAAATAGAGAAATAGTTATTTCATTAAATAAGCATCACGGTGAAGGTCGTTCTTTACGGGATCTTAGACTAAGTGGGACAGGTTTCCACCGTGTGCTCCACCGTGTCCTCTGGGCGATCCTCGCAGTGGTGACACCCGGGCGTTTCCTCCCGCCTGATTATGTGCAGGAACCTCCCGAAACATCCATGTCCGGTGAGGATGTGCGTCAGGCGGTAGGTGAGGGCGCCGTGACGCCTCTCTAGCCACTCCTCAAAGAGAGGCCTTATCGCCACTGACGTGGCGTGCCATAGGTACAAGACAGCCTAACATTTATTATTCAAAACCTTCAAAAGGGAGCACATCTGCGCAGATATAGCCCTTCAAGTTTTATGTATGGAGATCTCATAACACAGAATTTGCTGTTTCTTCATGCTTTTTCAGGATGTGATACAACATCAGCAGCTTATAAAATGGGGCAATTAAAATGTATTAGAATTATGGAGAAATATCCTTAATTGCTCCCTCTTGTTGGCGAACGTTTTTTCATATCTTTATACGGCTTTATACCAGCTAATTCAATTGCTGATGTTGTATCACATCCTGAACAAGCAGGTTTTGAAAAATTAATGTGTTAGGCTGTCTTCTGCCACAATAATAACAGAATCATGAGATCGGGATGCAGTAAGCGCAGCAGAGACGATGATTGAATCTGCATCTGATTCAGCTTGGTTGACAGAAAAACCAACCCCTGAAAGAGCAGTTTTGAGAAGATCTATCAAGTTTGATTTGTTTTTTTTAATTTAACAAAATTTTTGTAAGAATATATTTACAATAAAAAAAAAACAAAAATAAGTTAAACATTTCGTTTCGACCGGATTCTCATGAACATTGACGAACCCGGTCAACTTTGGAGTGCTGTAACAGCGTTATTAATAATTGAAATTTAAAAAAATGTTAGGGAAAAATTTTCCTTAAAAGATCATCTACAAGATTGGTCCGAGGTATTTTTTTTGTAAAATGTATAAAAAAAAATTTATAGAGCAAAAAAGAAAATTTGTATAAAAAAATCTCACTTTTTTGCTTATAACTTCTATAATTTTTAATTTAGGGCAAAAAGTTGTATTACATATTTGTAGGCAAAACAATTTGCTAAATTATGTCTTTGAAATTTTTTTGTAAGACGCATTGTTTCCGAGATATCGCGAAAAAAGTGTTTTCACCCTTTTTCCAAGATAGCGGCCGGGGGACAAGGGTGGCGAGCCCACAAACTTGAGGTTAAGCTTCTATTGACCCCCCAAAAATGTCCCAAAAATAAAATTGCGTCCTGTAAGAAATGCAATATTCGGTCCTTAAATTGTAACATTCCAATGGACTAAGAGGTCGTACTCCGAAGGAGAGCTGGCGGAGGCTCGGAAAATCCCCACCAGCAGACGAAGGGAGGCCGAGAGCATGGCACGGGGAGGGGCGCACTGCCCGGGAGGCTGCCGAACGAGCGGAAGCGTCCGCAAGAGGGGGGGGACCGGTCACGCAGTCGCCTCGGGCCCGCAAGCGACTAGCCAGGTGCGGTTGGCGGTCCCGATGAGGACCGCAAGACCAGGTTTGCGGCGGTTGTGGAGGTTGTGATCCGGGACATATCCCTGAAGAAGCTTCAAGCCTCTAAAAACAGGGCACATAGTCTGCTCGGAGCATCTCATTCTCCTCTTGGAGAAGCTCCATGGCGGCAGAAGAGGCGGCCCTTCGGCCAGCGAAGTGGCCGAACTGCGGTCAGAGGTCGCCCGCCTGATTGCCGCCCGGCTACGAGCAGACCTTACCGCCCTGGAGGTCACGTGCAACGGGTAGGAGCAACAGCCAAGCCAGCCCTTGCCGATGGCGACCTTCTTGGCGCGGTTTTAGCCTTAGCCCTGAAGGGGATATCCTGCGCCACTAGTTTCGCACCGCAACTGGCGCGCGCATGCTGGAGCTCTCTGGTTCGCTGAATGGCCCCACTGCTAGCGCTACGGGCGTCCTTAAACGCGGAAGAGGCTCGAGACTCCAAGCATGTCAAATGCGCAGACATCATGGCAAATAATTATGGTTTTTTTTTTGTCTCCCGCAGTGATACCAACAGTCGTGGACCCCGACGAGCTAGAAGAAGAGCGCGAGCTGGACCCGCCGCTAGTGGTGCACTGCTCGGCCGGCGTGGGCCGCACCGGCGCGCTCGTGTTGTGTGAGGTGGCGCTGGCGCTGGCCGCGCGCCGCCAGCCGCTCTACCCGCTGGACCTGGTGCGGGCCATGCGCGCGCAGCGGCCCATGTGTATACAGAACGCGGTGAGTACACTTACTGGTAGCGAGGTGGCGCTGGCGCTGGCCTAATCTAATCCATATTACACAATCTCAGTCACCAGATATATTCTTGCTGACGAAAGTCTATTTTCTTTAAAAACCCGTCGTCACCTTAATAATAATTATACATTTCTCTATTCCACAGAGCCAGTACAAGTTCGTTTGTGAAAGCATACAGACAGCCTACACCCAGGGGCTAACGCAGCCATGTTCCGAGAGCGGCTCAAACTGATAGTGAGCTGACTCCCTTGCCAATTATATTGTACAGTCGTTGTAAGACCTGACTGATCGTATTAGAAATGATTGTTTATTGTATACGCTGAATTTGGGACATACTGAAGGACTCGTTTAATTCTGTAAAAAAACAAAGGGTCAATGTAAACGGGACTTTAGGTACTTTACAATACGGCTGAAATTGATCAAATAAATAGTCATTGAATTGGTCGCGTCTGGTTTCCTTAATGCGCAAAGGTAGCTCGCGAAATTCTTTTTTTTTGCAATTTGCAGGTAGTGTTAGGTTGTATCTTGATACAAATATAAGTAACAAGCAAATAATTTATGAAAGTATGACATTTGAGACCAATTCTAACTTAGATTGATGTATTGATGATTGCGTTACGGTCGCGAATTATAGTTTTAACAAGACACGACCAGACGCGAATAGCAAAAAACGCAAGAAGATTTAAATGTCGCTACCTTTGAGCATTCACCTTAAAGTGGTTTATGCAAATATTATGTACAAGATTACAGTGAAGGGTAAGAGAATACAAATAAACTCGCATATTTATCTGCTTTTGGATGCCATGTGCAATGGATTTTTAAATAATTATGGAATTGCTTGAATGAAAGTAAGGTCACTTTTGCCTTGTAAGCGAACAAGTTCGTAACCCTAAATGTACCAATTAAGTGTATACAATAAATATTGAACGAAATAACAGTGTGTTCATGGTTTCAAATAGTATAACAACGTTTTACATGGTATAGAATGCTGTATAGTCAGACTAATAATAAGTTTTAATTATTAGTTAAGAGATACAAGGAGAAAAACGCCTTCGAATTGAGCATTATATTCAAAACGTTGGGCTCAGCCTATATAACTAAGTGTACTTCGTACTCTTTTACTTGTATCTTTTAACAACTCAGTTATAAAATAATTTTCTATGAATATTATTCATGTATACTTCTTTCTAATGTAATTCTACCAGTGGTTTGTATATTACTAATTTATACATTTTTATAAAACGTTTGTTTCATGATGTTATTCGATTATCGATTAACAACTCGAATAATAATAATCGATACCACATATCACTGTTTAAGGTAAGATAATTTTATTTTACTGTTTATTATTTATTTTTAGGTTTAATTTTTCTAACGCTTGCTGTGATTTTTCACTACACATTAATAATATATGAATCGTAAGTTATATGTAGTCTTGCCTTTCCAACGAATTTAATAATTTATTTGATACAAGATGTATAATTTTAAAACGTATAATGTTTGGTGACGGGCAAAGTGTATAATCAACTTATATTAAATTAATGTCGATGTTATTATAAATATCAATTTATCTATGTTTTATTGTATATAATGCAATAATACTAAACTACGACCGTTTTCTGGAAACAACGATAATTTGGAACCTAAAACATTAGGTTTCTCAAACGGTAATAGCCTTTAGCCATTGATAATGTTGCCTGTCACCAAAAAAAAACAACAGATATTTTATCGCTTCGTTTCCTGTGCCATTTGTAATTTTATTCATAAGAAATTTGTATATTATACTTTAATATATTTCTCAGAACGACATGTATGTTATGTTATTTTGTTTTAACCAAAATCCCAGAATACAGTAATTTGTAAACTGTCTTAGTGTTCGATCGATATAAGTTATAGGGACCCAAAATTACGATAATATTGTATTGTGTACGATTTATAATTATAAGTAATAATTTAAATATAATGGAAGTCGATTATACGTAATTTTATTGAAAATATATGGTATTTTTGCACCTTTGAAGTATAGTATCGTTTTTGATTGTGTCATAGAATCCTATCTTAATGGCACTATTATTAGCTTTTCATCTGACACCCAAAATTACTAATGAGATCAAAATAACATTAAAAGCTTTAATATACAAAGAATTTATTTGGCGTTTAAATCTGGAATGTGCATGTTCTTTTTCAAAGTTTTCAATAGTTATTATCTACCCACTATTAAACTTTCTTCTTCGTAAATGAGCGCAGACGCAGTGACGTCATCGCAACGTATGGGTTTAACGAAACTTTTTCTCAATTAACCTTCATAAAGCAATAAGACCACATTCATCGATTTACCCAAACATATCAAGTACCTATAGATATTATACTTATATTATTCATTAGAGTACACGGTTTTACGAACGATTGTATATAAGTTGTTATGTATAACTTCAGGTCACACATTCAGGTGGAAACGGGGATATTGAGGTCTCACTATTTGGCTTGCTTATTTTACTATAGATTACCGTTTTATTGGTACAAACGCCAGCAATTCAAGCTATCCTAGTAGTATTTCAACGTTATTGCAAAGATATAAAGTTCATTTTCAATTGGGAAACCGTTTCCGTATGGTTCCTGTCGGATAATTTCCCGACATACACGCGGGCAAAGCCAGCACAAGCTAGTCCAGACATACATACCTACATTAACGGACTTCTTTTCCTTGGCGAATACCACAAAAAAGAATCCTTTACTTCAAAAGTATAATTATGTTGGTGCAAAGCTTCAAACACCTCTATGTTGGAATTAATTTAATAAAACCGGCCAAGTGCGAGTCGGACTAGCACACCGAGGGTTCCGTACAAACCTGTAGGTATATAAGTTAAAGTTCACCCATCACGAGAATCGAGTCATAGTTTGTATTTTGAAAAAAAAACTTATTTTTATATTTTGAAAAAAAAAACTTTTTTTTTATTATATGATGTAACTAAAAATTTACGGTTTTCGCAATTTTTCATTTATCTGCACTGTAAGACGTTACTTTGTACCAAATTTCAAGATTCTAAGTTCACGGGAAGTACCCTGTAGGTTTTGATTCCCGTGCGAGTTTCGAAAATTTGCGGCATAAACAGCTGTATCTTTTGATTGATTTGGCTTAGAAGTTTGATTTTTTCACAGCTCCAAGGGACAGTAGACTTGAGTATTAGATATAAATTTCAGTTTGATACCTCCACGCGTGCCTGAGAAAAACGGTCTTGACAGACGGACGGACGGACAACAAAGTGATCCTATAAGGGTTCCGTGTTGAAAAAGTTATGCTCGCGAAGGAGGTGGCGGGATGGGAGAGAGAAAGGTCCTCCCGTCCCAGCCGCCGCGGGAGACGCTCCGGGCGTCGGGAGCCACGTGACGACTCCCGGCCACCGTAGGCGCGGGCCTGCGGACGGTGAGTAATGGGTGACTCACCGTCCGATCAGCACCAGACCCGTGCCGTACGGCGCGTATATGTTCCACGCGCGCCTCAAAGAGATGTCAGCATATGAAGGGGCCCCTCAGGGCCAAGCCTGCCGGGTAAGCGGGATTGTCCGAAAGGGTTACCGCTACCCCGGAACATAAAGGGCTACGGAAGGAACATGGATGGGTTTTAGTCAGTAAGAGTCTGACACTCCCTTCCGCTCCACCCAGAGCGGGAGCAGTCATTGGATGATTTCCCAGCCTTAAAAAAAAAAAAAAAAAAAGGGTTCCGTTTTTCCTTTTGAGGTACGGAACCCTAAAAACACCATTATTTAATGAAAACTTGGTTATAATATGTTAAAACGAAAGCAATTAGCTTCACTGTTGCAAAATTAGAGTAAGTAGGAAACTCCTAATGATTGTTGAATTGTAAGCTGCAATTCATTAGTTTATGATTGTGTCCCTTATAATATCTGCTTCGTATATTTATTTTGAAATAGCTTACCTGGCAGACGTCCTGTCCCAATTTTAATAATTTATACAAAAATCCCAAAGAGAAAAGAGTTTTCCCGAATTTGAAAATTTCCTATTTAGTTTTATTTCATTTCATAAAAACCTAATTCTTTTATTCTCAAGTGGCATACCAGCATTTCATTTTAATTCGGTATAGTGATTACAAAAATGTAAGCCAACTCTCCTAAATGTGTGACCTAATCTAACTGTGCCTATACAATTAAGTGATGATTGCCATAATATATACATAATTAATTAGTAGTGTGGTTATAATATGTCTAATAGTAGGTCTAAGTATTAAGGATTTTAATAATATTTAATACAGCGCATGAAACCCCATTTAACACTTTTGCTGTGAAATCATTAGAAATAAGTAAACCACTTTTATTTTATTTTTTTAAATAAAACTGAAGCATAAAGGTATGTCCACACTATAGTGAATCCCACGCGGGATGCGGGATACTGAACGTGTCGATTGTTTAAATTATTTAGAAAGTGCGCTGAATAATTTGTGCGCTTTCTAATAATTGACACAATCGACGATTCGCGAGCAAATTTCATCCTGCATCACGCGCGGGACTATCACTCAGTTTGGTCACACCTTAAAAGGATTTTTTCTTCGACTTTTAATTATTAATAGCTGACACAAATTTGCATTTTGAATTTGATTCAACTGTTTGGCGCAATGATATAGGTATAATTGATTACATGCACTATTTCTTATAATAATTATGCATTCAATCGCATTTTATTTTTGTCAACAATTTTGCATACTTACTAATAAACGTTGTATAGCGTCAGTATACACAACGCTTTGTCTTCTTCTTTCGAACGTCAAATTTCTGACGACTGATAGAGAGAAATCGGTGTGTAAGTATTCACTTGATATAATACGTTTATTAGTAAGGGGGTTGCTGTTTATGAAATAACTCACGCTTAAATACTTTCTTTAATTAATAAATAAGTTTAAGATTTAATTTATTAATTATATTTTTAATTTATTGCAGTGTCTATAGGCTTTATTTACTAACAAACGCTAAATACGACAAAGAATATTTCGTTAAAAATGTTTTATGTATTCATTTAATCACTTTTTCCACATTGGCCTTTCTCATTTACATCCGATATTGTGTGCCTAACTTAAAAAAAAACCAAATAATAATATATTGGATGGTGATCTATGCTACCTAAAACCGGGTACAGACTACGTTTGTCGGTGTATTCTTTGGAAGTGTCTGTACACGCCCTTAACATTTTCTATTTAATTCTGAATTAATTATTCATTATGGCTATGATGTTACAAAAAGTAAGAAAATTTTTGTTTTGGAAAAAAACTTGCAATAAATTAAGTTTGTATTACATTAAATGTAGTGTTAGTTTTGTGTGAATGACTGATGTAGTTTTAAATGTTCAATTATTTTGTAGGGTGAGTGCGTATCTATTATTGTACTCCATTGTAATGTTTTCTATCTTGTGATGTATATGAAGTGCTGTGCGTTTTATTTTATGTCAAATAAAAGTTTATTGATTTATAAAGGGTGTTTTGTTTATTGTGTTATCACTTATCAGGCCATAATCGTTACATAAAGAGTGTTTGCAAATAACCATAGGTGCACAGAATGCGTAGGACGCATACATGGCTTAAATATTTTTTACTTTTCATTATTAGTCTATACTAATATTAAGAGGAAAGATTTGATTGTTTGTTTGCATTGAATAGGATCCGAAACTGCTGAACTGATTTGAAAAATTCTTTCACTGTTCGGAAGTTACACTATACCCGGGTGACATCTGGCATTATATTTTAAAAAAAAAAGGATCCTGACTGAAACTACGCTCCACCTTTTCTTCTGCCCTATGTGTCATAAAACATGCAGCCCAAGTGATCTCTGCGCTGCCACCAACGACGCTGTGTAAGTGGCGAAGTTTTCGGCCAACAAAATTTAAATTTTAAATAAATAAACACAAGTGTCTGATAGTCATAGTGTCTGACAAATTACTGCCTTGTCGCGAAATATTTTTCAGATCCGATTTATAATACTAGAACTGTCGTATTGAAATTGGTGGGTACCTAAACATAGGCACCAATTTACCTACATCCGTCACTTTTGCCGTGAAAATAAATAATTATGTAATTCGAGCTGAGACCTTAGGTAAACCGGCCCGAGCAACAAAGGCGATTGGACCATAGAGTACTTATAAGATAGGACTTAACTTTTTTTATTTGCTAGGAATGTGGGTAGATTAACAACGAACTACCGTCAGTACCTAAACGAAGTTCATTTTCGTTGTAGTAATCTGTGTGTGTGTTAATGTTAAAAATAATTATAATTTAGTTGTTACTATATAAAAATTACTCTTAATTTAAAACAACTAATTAAATTCTGATTATAATGGTGTTGACATAATTGACACAAAGTTTAGTGCCTGGCTGGGTACGTATCCACTACCTACTACTCGTATTATTTTATCCTTTCGTATGTCGTAATTACAGACACAATTAAAAACCCATTGTGTCTCGCGTAGATCTACGTTCCGACAGTCAATGGGTTGTCTTTAAAATAGATTCGAATGGCTCTTGTAGTTGTTTTCCAAATATCACAGTTACCTATTTAAATAAGTTACCTGTAGGTATAATAACCAAAGTTTTTTGCATGTCATTCATTATGTTATTATTAAATATGTTCAGCTACTTTTATACTACTATTGTAAGATCTTTTGTAACCATATTTATCTGCTAATAATTCTTTGACTTTGGCAAACTCCTACTTATACTTTGGGTACACCTCTGCTTTGACTTTCCGGAAACAAGGCGTGGAAAAAGATTGCACTATCTTTACCATAAGGATACACGGGACCTGTGCCCAGGGCCCATCTTCAAGCGGGCCCCGAAATGCCTAACTACGTAATTTACAAATTATGTGCACAGAAAGTAAAAAAAAAAACAATCTGCCTAGCCGTTTCCCAAATAGGTATGTTGGGGTCGGCTTCCAGTCTAACCGAATGCAGTTGAATTCCAGTATTTTACGTAGAGCGACTGTCTATCTGACCTCCACAACCCAGTCAGTAACTGGGTAATACGATACCCCAAGAACACAGAAAGTGAAAAAAAATAAACAAAAAACGAAAACTTAAGTCCTCGCGCTATATACATATAGGTATCACTCCGGTTACACTCCAACGTAAGTATATCTGAGTATACGAGTTACATGCATTATTTATATGATTGAGAATTGACTACATTTACCATTGCTTGACGTGCTACTAGAAGACGCTAACTAAGATATTCTGAATTATTTTATGTAAATTATTGTACAGATGGCAGCACATCAAACTATCCGTAACTGTCAAATTTACCCAATTGAAAATGAACCTTATACGTTTATGATAAAGTTGAAAAACTATCAAAGAAATTTGGTAGTCAGATACTTTAAGTATCTGTAAAGTATCTGACTATCTCGATAACCAGTACCGATGCGAAAGCGCTTATTATAATGTATAATTTTGTTAAATATTCTCGTCTTGAGAAATATGAAACGACATTATAACTAAAGTACTCAGAAGCTCTGACTATAATGTCGTTTCTTCGAAGCAGTATTTTGTTTTGTGTTAGCCACGTATCAGCGTACTAGGAAGGTAAGTACTCAGCGGGATTGTCCGAAAGGGTTACCACCCTGAACATAAAGGGCTAAGGAAGGAACATGGATGGGTTTTAATCATTAAGAGTCAGACGCTTTCTGCCGCTCCACCCAGAGCGGGAGAGGTCATTTGATGATTTCCCACCCTCGAAACAAAAAAAAGGTAGGTAAGCACAGTGGGTCATGGACTATTAAGGTTGTCCCAGGTTTGGGCAGACCGCACCGCAACTCCAAACGTCTGCTCCTTCATCGCTTTCGTCCATTTTGTGACTTTGTGTGAACCATCGTAGATAACAGACCGCGGCCCGCACCGCCTTTTTTTATTATACCTAGTGGTATAATGCCGAAATGCAATGGGTTGTAGCGGGCCACAGAAACCGGGATCGGGATCGGGATACAGCAATAACGTGCGCCTAGCTTTACAATGCAAGGTCTTAAGCATACAAGATGTCTTTTGGCAAAGACAAAGATGCTAAAATTAAACCTTGAATCTGTACCTAAATGACGCTTAGCTTTGGCTCTTATGAATATGAAGTAATCCTATACTAGGCTATAAGTCCTTACAACATAAAATAGTTTCCTTGGCTTCGTGCCTAAAGTAGCTCCGACTCATCTCAAAACCGGTAATTACCTATACATTTCCCCTAGGTAATCTCGGATTAAAACCTACGTACCATTTTGTACCTATACAGGGAGTAACCGAAAGGGTATATACATACAAAAGCATATGCTACCAAACTGAACAACTCCGAAATTGTGAAAAAAAAATCTGCTGTTCCCTACACTTCGACGAGTCACGTGACCAAAAATGTATATTTGCAATTTCGGAGTTGGTCCCATAGTGAAACTTGTTCAGTTTGGTCGTCTGTAGCATATAGTTTTGTATGTGTACGTATATATACCCTTTCGGTTACACCCATTATGATTCCAACGAACTTTGCATTATAAATTTGAGGAAAACCGACAGGTACTGTGCTATTCCGATGAAATACGGATAATATCGCATGCAAAATATTGACATAAAAAGGGCACTTTAGATAAAAATCCACTGCTGGATAGGATGACATGACTACCTCTCTTTCATGGAAGGAAAGTAGTGCTAGATTAAACATATTTTTTTATTTGAAAAATTACGAATAATTTAGTGGGGATTCCACGACGGTACGGCAGCAGGGTCTGAATGTGGAGCTATATCGCAACTCATATCCTGACCTTTATGTCCCTGACATTTTAAATATAGGCGTGCCTGCAACACGAAGAAATGGCTTCGGTAGTTTGACTCTTTACTGAGAAAAAATAATGTATACAACGTGGCGTTACAATGGTGATAATATAACACACGGGTAGGGCTAGTGCCCATAATTTATATGTTGATAGGTTAAAATAAAACGCAAATTAAAAAAAAATCAATCAATAAATAATAAACTAAACTAAATAATAAAACCAATTCGCCTACTTTTTGCAGTTGTTTCATGCTAAAAGGTATTATTGCTCGTTTTAATTTCATTGGTGCGAATGTTCTGATCCGTAACCCCAGCTAATGACCGCTGCGCGACAGTTCTTTATGTACAGACGCCAGCACATCAAGCTACCCCAATCTATCAAATTACCCCAATTGAAAATGAACCTTATCCTTTTGTAATAAAGTTGAAAATCTATCAAAGAAATCTGACAGATTAGGGTAGCTTGATGTGCTGGCCTCTGTACTTTGGTTGGTTACTCTAAGATGGTATTTTCTTACATTTTAAACAAATCCGTGTCCGTGTCAAATTAATATTACCATTGTAGCGCCACGTCGTATATCAACGTGTTAATATGAATTTACAATACACTTTTTAGAAAGTTAAAAGTAATGTACAAATACTACACCCATTTATTTTAGTTGTAATGAGGGGGAGAGCCCACTGTCATTCACCGGACACAAATCCGAATTGACAGGCGTTACTACTGAAATTTTTGCTGTGTTAAAATGTTTCCATCTATTTTAATGGTACCCACACATACAGAAAGAATGACGTTAAGCTTAGTTTACATACTTTGTTAGTAAATTCGTTTTCTGTCGAGTTGTCTTGAAAGCTGGCAGGGACACGGCCAATTGGACGCCGAAAAGGTTGTGACTATTTAAATGAAATTTCACATTGACTATTCCACAATGAACTTTCACACGTCATATTAACTGCTCTATTTTTTAGCAAGCTAGATGAGTGGACATTTGTGGGTCTCTCAGGTTCAGCGGTGTTATTGCGTTTGTTCATCTGAAATTTCTCAGTAGCAGCCCGAAGTCTGGATTTTTGCCCGGTGTATGGCAATAGGCTCGCCCCCTATTACATGGGACTTAAACATAACCGGTGAAATATGGGGTACTATAGTTACACCTCTGCCTAGCCCTTCCAGCTGCAGGAGTGTGATATGATGTGTGTGATGTAACGAATATCCAATAATAATAAGATAAAGCCCATCAAAATTTGAATCGATCTCCAAAGCGATAACAAAATGAGTTACGTTCCAATAGTAGTCATTTCAAGGTCGTCGCAACAACGCTCTGTCAGTGTAACCGCGACAACCGGTAGGGCGGCCCGCCCAAACGTATCCGCCCAAACGTTTCACCAACTGACGACTCGTTAACACCGCTACGAGCCGGAAAAATATAAAGCAAAAAAAAACGAATGTTAGTGTAAATATCAAAAGTGAAATATGAAATGTTTTCATGAAAATTTTAATCGTTCAAGTGTATGTTGTGATTCGTTCTTTAATTAGTTCGTGATAATTAACACAGGATTGTATCTTTATTTACTGTGCTCGGTATCTTAAGCTCTACTTATAACACTCTTCGTTATTTGAAAGCTTTCTCGTTAAACATAATTTTGGGGTTTGAAGCGCTGAAAGATAATTAATAGTCAATGAAAATATTATTTTAACACCTTTTTTAATAGTAGGGCTGTTTATTTTTCATCGTCTAAATTCAGTTGAAAATTGTTTTGGAAAGGGAAGATTATTTTTAATCTATGAGGATTTCAATACGAGCTACCCACCTGAGTCTTAGGATAGGTCGTACAATACACGCGCCTACCTTTTTACCGCAACCTTTTTGCTTGAACGACTTCTAGTCTTACTGGCGGTTGATTTCAAGTACATTTATGTACAGACGCCAGCACATCAAGCTATCCCTAACTGTCAAATTTTCTCAATTAAAAATGAACCTTATATATTTTCAATAAAGTTGAAATACTATCAAAGAAATTTGACAGATTGTAGTAACTTGATGTGCTGGCCTCTGTACAGTAACCCCAGTTATCACAAACTGTCAAATTTTCTCAATAGACCCACGTTTTAAGGTGTATACCTAATCATTTGGAGAAATTTGACAGTTTGGTACAACTTGCGCTAGCAACTGTACATGAAATTATTTTCTTGCAACGTTAAGAACCTAAGGTCTTGAAGTGAAGAGTCATCGTCCACGAGAAGTTTGCAAAGTAAAATAATGATTTAAGCAAAATAATTTATTTTGGATTGATTGAAAAAGGAAGCAATAGAAATAATTGCCAGTAGCACATACCTATGTCTCTAAGCTAACTCCCGAAGCGTAAAATTCTAAAATTCTGGTATTCAGCTGCATCCGCTTAGACAAGAAGCCAACCCCAACATAGTTGGGAAATGGGTAGGCAGATTGATATAACTCTCTAAGCTTACTTCAAACTCTTAGTAAATAAGCTACTTTAGCTTTAGCTACGTGACTTTGTTCGCGTGGAAGTCGCATGACACCACAATAAATGAATTAAAATGGCAGCCAAATTTCTCACCCACGTTATTTCCGTTATTTCATCCTTTTTCACGCCTACCCGTATTTTGATTGATTAATTTGAACAAAAAACGGTTATTGTGACATAACCATAATCGTAAGACATTAAAGCCTCGTGGAGTATTTTGTGAGTAATGTTAGTCCTATTTTATGTAGTTCTTTATTTTATGTAACATAAATAGTTTTCGCACGTCATAATGACTTTTAAAGCAATTTTTAAATACATTGAGTTACATTATTATAATAGGTGTGATGACTAGATTTTTTTTAGTCCGTAAACTAGATTTACAAAAAAATATTGGACACGTATTTTTTCTTCTTTTACGTGTGCTAATCGAAAGATGACGCTGATCGAGTTGAAATGTGGCATGACGTCACGAGTATGTAGTTTTTATACTTAGTTGTGACGTAGCGAGCCGCCACTCCCCAACTTTAATGCGTTTTATTTCAGTAATTTTTTGTTTATATGATAAAGCAAAAAATACGTGACTAATATTTCCTTATTATCTGATTGACGGACTTTATATATATGTTTTTTACCCAGGCATCATCCCCATTTTAGTTGGGATTTGTAATTATTGAAAAGTAAAAATATAGGCCATGTTGCTCCTTGGTAATGTAGCTTTGCACTGGTGAAAGAATTTATAAAATCGGTTAAATACATTTTGAGTAATCCATTACAAAGGAACACTCTAATCAAATATTTTCTCTTTACAATATTAGCTTGACTACGTATATCCGTACTAATATGTATGTACATATTATGAATACGAACGTGCCACCGTCTTTTTAACGTGAATGGATTCGGATGTTAAGTACAGTCCGCGAGGTATAAGCTGAGCTTTGCATTAGTGTGAGTGATCACCAAAAGTACAGTCAGAATGGCGCCGCGCCTCAGGCCGGTTACCCAAAATCGGTTTTTACCGGGCGAAAATGGCGCCGCGCCTAAGGCCGGTTATCACACCTACACTATCCATGTACACTCACACAAATGCAAAGCTCAGCTTATACCTCGCGGACTGTACGCGGATAGATCTTGACGTGATATACTGGTAGTATATTCTCATTTTCATTTGTACTTCCTGTATGTTTCGACCATAAAATATTATTTTTCTTCTTTTCTCGTGGGATAATCCCCGACCACCAGTGGGCGAAGCCGTTGGCAAAAGCTCGTGGATTTATAATAATCTAGACTTATATCAGGAGCAGTGGTGGCCCAGAACCCAGGCAGGCAGTTAATATTCCATCAGCACTGCCCTCAAAACGGTGAAGGAAAACATCGTGAGGAAACTGGCATAGCCAAACTAACCAAAAATTCGAAGACATGTGACATCCACCAACCCGCACTGGGCCCGCGCGTTGGATTCCACTCCCTTTCGAAGAGAGGAGCCCTGTACATTATAGGCTTATTATAGAATAGTTACTGATATCATAAAGAGGTACAGTTTGTGAGGTTGTCGTGGGTAATCTCTGGATCTACTGAACCGATTTTGAATATTCACTAATAGGAAGCTACATTATCCCAGTTTTATAGGTATACTAGCTGACCCGGCAGACGTCGTCCTGCCTTAACTATGATACCTACCTACCTTTCCTACCTACCCTACATACCCTACCTACCCTTCATACCCTACCTACCCCACCTACCTACCCTACCTACCCTACCTACCCTACCTACCCTACCTACCCTACCTACCCTACCTACCCTACCTACCCTACCTACCCTACCTACCCTACCTACCCTACCTACCCTACCTACCCTACCTACCCTACCTACCCTACCTACCCTACCTACCCTACCTACCCTACCTACCCTACATACCCTACCTACCCTTCATACCCTACCTACCCCACCTACCTACCCTACCTACCCTACCTACCCTACCTACCCTACCTACCCTACCTACCCTACCTACCCTACCTACCCTACCTACCCTACCTACCCTACCTACCCTACCTACCCTACCTACCCTACCTACCCTACCTACCCTACCTACCCTACCTACCCTACCTACCCTACCTACCCTACCTACCCTACCTACCCTACCTACCCTACCTACCCTACCTACCCTACCTACCCTACCTACCCTACCTACCCTACCTACCCTACCTACCCTACCTACCCTACCTACCCTACCTACCCTACCTACCCTACCTACCCTACCTACCCTACCTACCCTACCTACCCTACCTACCCTACCTACCCTACCTACCCTACCTACCCTACCTACCCTACCTACCCTACCTACCCTACCTACCCTACCTACCCTACCTACCCTACCTACCCTACCTACCCTACCTACCCTACCTACCCTACCTACCCTACCTACCCTACCTACCCTACCTACCCTACCTACCCTACCTACCCTACCTACCCTACCTACCCTACCTACCCTACCTACCCTACCTACCCTACCTACCCTACCTACCCTACCTACCCTACCTACCCTACCTACCCTACCTACCCTACCTACCCTACCTACCCTACCTACCCTACCTACCCTACCTACCCTACCTACCCTACCTACCCTACCTACCCTACCTACCCTACCTACCCTACCTACCCTACCTACCCTACCTACCCTACCTACCCTACATACCCTACCTACCCTTCATACCCTACCTACCCCACCTACCTACCCTACCTACCCTACCTACCCTACCTACCCTACCTACCCTACCTACCCTACCTACCCTACCTACCCTACCTACCCTACCTACCCTACCTACCCTACCTACCCTACCTACCCTACCTACCCTACCTACCCTACCTACCCTACCTACAACAACCAATAAGTGAAGCTGATCGGAGACGAGATGTGTGAATAACGAAATTCTATTGGTTGTTGAAAAACATCTCCTCTCCGCTCGCCCCATCTCCGCTTTGGTGGAGTCCGGGCCTAATTACATAAGTGATGTTATCTTGTTCTTATGTATTTTTGGAACACTAAGACTTTTTGTATACTTATAGCATATAACGTTAGAGTTGTAGGACATCAAAAGGAACACGTTGTATAATATTAATATTACGGTCTACATTCGTGAAGATTACTTTGATTTCGTATGCCACACGGGAATATTCGTAAGGCTTATCATAAGAGATACGAGAGGAAAGCCATGCGATATTAAATATAATATTAACGCTAGATGTGAGTGGCACAAAACCGGTCGAAGTGACGGTGCTTGGGGCCTCTGTAAAATAACCAACAGGTCAATAGTGTGTCGGTAGTGTGTAAGTAGGATCTCAACAGACTAATCATTGACATTTGGTATTCTATAAATTATTTATGGTCATTGATGGTGGTATCCCACAGTAGTGCCATTGAAACGCCATAGTAAGACTGTTGTAATAATTGGTAGTCTGCTCCACTATAATGTGTCAATGTCATCGTGACGGCCAAAGTTAAAGTAGTCTGTAAATATTTTAACACTGAAAACGATTGTACTGCCACACTATCGACACACCATAAATGTATGTGTACTGGCCACACCACATTCTCTCTCATTACACACACCCTACACCTACACACCACATACACACTTACTCACTACACAGTTACACACACGCACATACACACACTCAGACCTTACATTTATTCAACTCACCGCACAGTTAAACGTTTTTCATGTTGTGTTTTCTTTAGATAGTTTATATCCTGTTTTCTTTTACAACATTTGCTTAGTATTGTAACGTCCCGGTCTATTATACTATGGCTTTGTCTTGTTTACTACGGAGAATCACTGACTCCTAAGACACAGGCATATACACCTAGTTTAGGAGTCAGGGAATTAAAATGATTTACATAGTTATAAGCCTACCTATATGCTTAGTTGTTGTTTCTTTTACAGTGATGGCTTTGGTGAAATAAAGAATTTATTTATTTATTAATTATTTACACTACTGAGCCACCACTGAAAGGCCATTGAAGCTTATGCAGAATACCAAATTTACAACAGTCGCAACATAATGTCTGTAGTGTGTCGATAGAGCTTCAAACTCGTGTTGCTTAACTCTAAGTTACTGAATTGGGCCTCTGCAGTGGACGTCTTACAGCTGATATAATGATGAATTTCGAAACAAACCCCAAGATAATAAGATGTCATATGTATGTAGGTATTTTTAGCCGACTTCAACAATACTTCTGACTATCGATAGATGTAAAATTGACAGCCGTAACCAACGGCATGAACATGCTGTACTTGACAGTTGTCCAACGTTAAACATATCATTACAATTGTAGGCCATGAGTGGGAACCAGCGGAGTATAGATAAACTACGACAACATAGCCCGTCCCTCAAAAATTCAAAACGTTCGAAAGTATTTGTGAAAGTAATTACAAAGCCCCACCAAGACTCACAACACATGCGTGCGTACTGATATACACGATTAGGTGTAATGTTATGATCCCAGCTTCAAAGTCATGTCAGTGGGATTGTCCGAAAGGGTTACCGCTACCCCGGAACATGAAGGGCTACGGAAGGAACATGGATGGGTTTTAGTCAGTAAGAGTCGGACACTCCCTTCCCACCCAGAGCGGGACGGTAATTTGATGATTTCCCAACCACAAAAAAAAAAAAATTGTCAGTAAGAGTCTGACACTCCCTCTGTTCCACCTAGAGTGGGAGGTGTAATATAATTATTTCCCACGCTAAAAAAAAAGATATGTACTCATAAATAACATCTTAACAATTCGATTACCAACGCAAAGGCAACAAAATCAAATATTGTAGGCACGGATATTTGACGTCTCGAGTGTACAGAGGCCAGCACATCAAGTTACCACAATCTGTCAAATTTCTTTGATAGTATTTCAACTTTATTGCAAAGATATAAGGTTCATTTTTAATTGAGAAAATTTGACAGTTAGGGATAGCTTGATGTGCTGGCGTCTGTACATTAGTTTGATATTATACCAGTTCGGATCCTCACAAGCTACGTGATAAAACGACAAAACTAATATGAGTTAAGTTGGATGAGACATACCAAACCGTAATTGGATATTGAAGAGCACGAACTTGACGTCAATCTTATCTTAATCCATACTTCCATACTATTATTATAAACACGAAAGTAACTCTGTCTGTCTGTATGTGACCTTATTCCGTCTAAACCACTGAACGGATTTCGATAAAATTTGGCAGAGAGATAGATTGGGATCCCTTCTTTTCGCATAATGTTCTTTGTCCTAATATAGGTACTTCGGCATAACGATTTTGGCACAATTTGTTTTGGCATACATGGTTATTTTTTTTTTAACCATATGCGTAAGGTTATGCGTAATTATATTACTTATGCGAAAATATAATTATGCCAAACAAAATTATGCTAAGTTATATTAGGTCTTAAAATTTTATGCAAATGGATAGGGAACCAGATAGATTGCATCCCGGGGAAGGACACTGATTTTTGTCTCAAAAATATCTCCCCATATTGTTGTGATATAACTGAACTCCACGCAGACGAAGTCGCGGCCAAAAGTTAGTATTCATATCATTAAATATAAAAGTTTTAATGGATATGTGTGGGTATGTATAATAGTTACATAATCACGCAAAAACTTCTGAGTGGATCGGGATGAAAGGAGATTGTTCTACGCCCATACATTGTTCGCCCTGGAGCCAACAGCTTAGAAAAAATCATTTTCTATTTGTAAACTGCCCTTAGTAGCCCATAAGAACAAAAGTTTCTTGACGGACACTTTAGAGAAAAGATTTATTTAAAGAAAAGGAACAGATTTTGCGGTTATTTTTAATAAAAGAAAACTTAAGTAATTCCTTCTAAAATCGCTATTTCTGTTTTCTACAAAGCATTAAACTTCAAATACAGTAAAATATTACCGAAAATATAGTTGTATTATGCCTTTTAGGTACCTACAGTTATTATTTATTGGTTGAAGTTTACTTTAAGCGAAGTCCGTTATCCGTTGTCAAAATGCTAAGGTGAATCAGTTATTCGAAGCCAGGTCACGTTGAAAGCAATCCAAATTGTAGTCCGTTAAACAGAAACAAAATCAAAAACGCCAAAAGAAATCGCCAAATAGGTAGTTATTCACAACAACACAACACAGCCACAGGCACCGACTGACGTAGTAACGTAGAGATGCTCTCTTGAAGATCAATCATTGTATATCGATTATCAATGACCACCTATTTAAACTGTGGTTTTAATTTAGTAGACCAAAATGACAGATCAATATGTCAAATGTAAATTAATTTGTTCCGTTTCAAACATAAACACGTTGTTGCTATGATTCTACTCCAATTAAATTAATGCTAAAATAAAATATTTTGTTCCCAACGAACAATGTGTAACGTTTTAGTTTGCGACATTTAAAAATAGAGTTTAAGTACTTAAAAAGTAAAAATATGGCTATTGAAGTCGTGAAACATAACCATTTCACGACTTCAATAGCCATATTTATACTTTCACTAGAACAATTCACTAGAGTTGCGTCGTAAATGACATTTCAATCGTTACATGAGAGATTTTCTGACAAGTGAAAAAACATAGTTCAATAGATGGCGTGGGTAAAAAATACGTTTTCGTTTTACTGGCTACTGATAACAAAAATAAGATCCATAACGTAAAAAAGAAAGCTTATTTGATGTCAAAAACCTGAGACAGTGACGTATTTTTTACAAACGCCTCTTTTGAACTAATATTTTCTCACTTGTGAGAAAATCCCTCATTCGACTAGTAAGTACACTTTGTGAGTTGGTTTTGTTCATTATATTTTCATCATAATCGTGCTAGGCCATCATATTCATCATAAGTTCCATTAAAATGTTCACGGAACTAATTCCATGAAAAAAATATGCATGAAAAACTTTTATGTTGCACATTTTCAATGTTTTGGAAGTGATAAATATCGAACATCCATTATTTATCACTAGATAATATGGACATCGTCGTCGATATCGATATTTATATAATATGAGCGAGAGCGACACTGTCAAATCTTTTGTGACATTCACATTGACAATTCCTTGAAAGATGGCGAGTTCAGTTGGTAATAAAATCAATGAGGTCACCATAAAAAACCTATTAAGAATTAAACAGTGTCCGCTTGAATTTATTATTTTTAAAAAGCATATTAAAATATAATTAAAATTAACGTACACGTCAAATGTTTGTTGGTTATAGGGCGGTATAGAACAATCTCCTTTGGCACAGAGATAGATTATATTCGGGAATAACACATAGGATACTTTTCATTCCATTATTCCAATCCCTTGGGATCATTTTTGACATCCACGCGAGCAATCCCGCGGGCATAAGCCAGTAAGATATCATTTCATGCTCGCACGATCCTAGTCTCGTTCCCAAACCATGTTTATGGAATGCGCAAACTCGTAAAGAACATGTTTTATGTTGTCTATGCGAAGGAGGCAAGTAAACACGGGTGTAAGAACATGTATTTATTCTTCTGTCAATATTATTTTGTTGAGTGCAAAGTTGGTATGTAATAATTTCAGGTTCACGAAATTCGAATGTATTGGAAAACGAATTCCATTTTGTATCTGGTTTTTAAAAGGTCAATCTTCGCTTATTACAATGAAATTGATTTCATAAAATAATATCCAAAATAGTTACAGATGCCAGCCAGCACATCAAGCTATCCCAAACTGTCATTATAATGCCAATTGAAAATGAAACTTATGTGTTTATAATAAAGTTGAAAATCTATCAAATAAATTAGACAGCTTCTAGCTTGATGTGCTGGCCTCTGTACATTTGAAATATCCTAAAAAAGGCAGAGATGATAGACTTGAGTAGGTCATTAAAAAAGTGCATTTTGAGATGAGTTATGCTCTGCAATAGTGCTACACCAACCGGTGGTTATCCTTTGGTATACTTGCAGGGACAATTATGGTTGGTGCCTCTTTAAATTAAAAGTATGTCATGGGCCTTGCGAGTTGGCTTCGGCACCTCGTACATCTTCCAAAGGTACCAAGATATGTCAAAGAAATTTTAAAAATAATAATGTTTATCAATATTATGCCTGTTAGCTGTTCTGGTCCAGTCGTAATGGCCCTGTTTCGAGTTGTAGTTGAGTTCGAACCCGCTTAATTTTGTGTAATTAATTTCATCACCACTGCTCTCAAAACGGTAAAGAAAGCATAGCGAGGAACCCGACTTATCATAAAACCAACAATTTAAAGGCCCGTGACATCCACCAACCTGCACTAGGCCTGCTGGGTGGATTACGACCCACTTCTTCTCGTATTTGAAAGGGTAGTCAATTACGTTACCTTTTATGAATTGTCAATACGCGGAATTTGTACATAATTCGTATGATATATAACAATGTGACGTCACAGATTTTTAGAATCAAATTTATTTACATTTATTTATCTATGCAATTTTACAATTATATCTTCGCATAATATAGAGGAGCTCGTGGCTAAGTACTAACAGCCGCACAGGTCGATCCACCAGGTTAAGCTACGCTTACTGGGGTTGGCCGTGGATAGGTGACCATCTTTACACACCGAGACTCCTCCGTGCCTCGGAAAGCACGTTAAGCCGTTGGTCCCGGCTGTCATTTGTACATCTTTGACAGTCGTTACGAGTCGTCAGAAGACCGAAAATCTGACAATCAGTCTTACCAAGGGGTATCGTATTGCCCAGTTAATGGGTTGTGGAGGTCAGATAGGCAGTCGCTCCTTATAAAATACTGGTATTCAGCTGCATCCGGTTAGACTGGAAGCCGACCCCAACATAGTTGGGAAAAGGCTAGGCAGATGTTGAATGGTCATGCTTTTCATTTTCTTCCGTATTCGGGTTATTGTACCTTCTTTCTGTTGGTTCATTCACAGAATCCAGTCAATCAACCGGACGATCTGTTACGAAACTGTTTCATACGTCATATATTTGTTTTTGCTCAGTGTAATGACGTCTACTTGCGTTCCGTTATTTATAAACCTCGAGTACACGAGAAGAAACTCCACATATTTATAATTAGAGTTTCGTATTATTTTCGGATCTTTGTTATTGTTAAACATGAATGTAAGTAATTGAACTTTTGCCAGTAGATTAGATTCTTACGTCACGATCACAAGAGTAAGTTAAACCAGGGGGCCAACCATCACCTCAGAGAGCAGTTTTAATATTACTGCAGTGTGTGTGTGTGTGTGAGAGAGAGAGAGAGTTATTACATATTTAATGACATAATTAATTTTACCTGCCATTGTTATATTTGTTTCTTTTTACCTTTTGTGGTGTAGTATTTTTATTCAGTGTTCAAACATTGTAACAGTGGAGTTTCTTGCCCATTCTTCTCCATACAAAACTACCTTTTGGAAGGAGTGACTTGAATCAATTCTATTTCTACTTGGTAGGTATTTCTTTTGGATAAAGAGAATTTTGCTCCGAAAATTTGCACAAAAAACGGCTAGCGCTGCGTTTTGCTCGGGGTTCTATTTCTTGTTCATTTTGACGTTCAAAAGTGCCTTTCTTGTGCCTATCACTACATAGTATAAAACAAAGTCGCTTTGTCTGTCCCTATATCCCTATGTAGGTATGCTTAAATCTTTAAAACTACGCAACGGATTTTGATGCGGTTTTTTTTAATAGATAGAGTGATTCAAGAGAAAGGTTTATGTGTATAATTTGTCGACATATTTTGCGGGCGAAGCCGCGGGCGGGAGCTAGTTTTAAATAAATGATTTGACTTTATTCGGGTACCTACATTATACATTATACTGATGAAAAATTGGTTGAAGTTTTCATGGAGGGTCTAAATGTTTCACGAGAATCGAAAAATTAGGGTATTATTTTCGTCGAGGGTAGAACAAAAGAGCCAGAATTTGAAATAAATCCGGCATTGAATCAAATTAATTATAAGTACCCTACAATTTTAAACGGATAATGGACACTAGCCGAAATCGCAAAAAATACTGAAGTCCATTCATTCATTTTCCGCTGCTTGAACGCCATTTATTTTTGTTCATTTTTTGAATCTCCGCGTAACACATCGTATTTTCAGAAGAATAGGTACAGTCAACATCAAAAGTAGATGATCAAAATCAGAAACTCAATACTAGTGAACGGAGTTCTCGTCAGAACTGTGTGGCGTCGGAGTGATTCAAAAGTATATGATTGTAAATTATACCAAACATTAAGTACTAGTACAGCTGCCATATAATCGTGATCAGTTTTAACTTGGAGTGATTTTGTATCGCATCATATACTTTTGAACATTGCCATAAATTCACGAACATGCAAAGATAATATTATATAGATTATTATTAGATATATTTATTGAATATCGTTTTGTATCACATCAGCTACTTTTGAACATTTGCCAGAAGTTATAAAAAAAAACAATGAAAATAGTTAAGTTTTTCTATTATATATGATTTTTATTGAACATATTATTCTTTTGTTACGGGGTTCAATTGCATGAAATTTGGCATAGATTAAATATGCAAATCTTTATCCAATTCAGCTGGTTTTCCGTAAAACATAACAAATTAAATCCTGGGATAATTAAAAAAATAAGTATGGATGAATTATTTGCCTCACGATTACGTGGCCTCAGTTTCATCATTTAATTTTTTATTTCAACTGTTCATTAGTTTTGAAAAATTAAATAATTTCTTAGTTCTGATGCGAATTGTGTTTATAACTTTTGGAGTTAAAACCTTCGATCAATAATATGATCGAAGGTTAAAACTGATCACGAATATATGGCAGCTGTACTAGTACTAAATGTTTGGTATAATTTACAATCATATACTTTTGAATCACTCCCACGCCACACAGTTCTGACGCGAACTCCGTTCACTAGTATTGAGTTCCTGATTTTGATCATCTACTTTTGCTGTTGACTGTACCTATTTAAGCATGTTACACACACAGGAGGAAAATGGCGTATGTCACACATTCATCGATTCCCGCACGGAACAAATATTTGTACGACCTGCAAGTATTTGTTACGAGTCTGGGTGTTTTTCTATCTATAATATGTATTATTTACAAAAAAAATATATATATAAGTAGTTTATCAGCCATCTCGTTACCATAACACAAGCATTAGGTTGCTTAGCTTGGGACGATATGGCGTTGTGTGAAATGTCCAAGGATATTATTAATATTATTATTATTATTATTATTCTTCTTCTTTTCGTCTGGGTAGTGACTAATCTGGTGTCAGAGTTTTTATGCTGCCCATGGGCCTCTGACTTAGCTTCACATGCTGTTGGGAAATATCTCTACGTCATGCTGGTTTCCTCACGATGTTTTCCTTCACCGATTTTTAAGCAAGTGATAATATTATACAATACACACATGAATCCGTAAAATCAGAGGTGCATTGGGTTCGAACTCGAGATCGATGGCTTGGCATCCCGACATTATAAGATACTTGATGAGCGAATGATACAAAAGGAGAAAGGTCATACGTCGTGTGTCCAAAGTCAAGGTTCTGTTCAGGCTGATCGTATATTTTTAGGCGTGGTGTTAGAAGGGGCTTTCAAAGAGAATAGGCACGATAGGTCAACGATGAAAAATAAGATACTGAGATATTCAGGTTAGGTAGGTACAGACGCCAGCACGTCAAGCTATCCCTAACTGTCAAATTTTCTCAATTAAAAATGAACCTTATGTCTTTGCAATAAAGGTGAAATACTATTAAAGAAATTTGACAGATTGTGGTAACTTGATGTGCTGGCCTCTGTACGTACTGAGTTCCGGAGTTGTATTTTACTTATATAAAATACTAGTTTCTGCCAGCTTCTTCATCCGCTTGGATGTCGGAAACTATCCCAAGGGAACGTATTTTTTTTTTGTTATAGCGACATCAGAAATACATCATCTGTGAAAATTTCAATGTCTAACTATCACGGGTCATGAGATACAGTCTGGTGACAGACGGACGGACGGACGAACAGTGGAGTCTTAGTAATAGGTACCCGTTTTACTCTTTGGGTACGAAAAGAACAAAAAAAAAATCGTTTAAACTTATTTGGAATTTTTAAAACTTTACCTAAAATTTGGAAACTAGCAAAAATTAAGAAAACTATTGTGTGCAAATGTAAACATCTAGCAACCTAACTGCGTATCACACAATCAATCACAATCTGAATGATTTCGAAGGATATTGCTAATCCATTGCTTCTTAAGTTCGAAAAATTTGCCTGCGCAACAACGTAAATAACGCAATGAATGTTGTTGGACTGTCAAAATGAAAGCTATTGCTACTGTTACTGTGTTACGCAATTACCCCACTAGCCGTGCCTACCCGACTACAATAAATACGTAGGTAAGGTAAAATTTATCTTACGGATGCGTTTGGAAAATATCTGCTAGGCAATAGATACTCCCACATTGACTGGTTGAACACTAATTGATGAATTCCTTTTTGTGTTTTGCTCAATCTTTAATTAATGTTGAATGAAACGTAGGAAGAAGAAAATACGTTTATTAGCGGCAACGAAGTAAAAAATAACAACTAAAAAAAAATTTGGGGGAAATTGCGTAACATCCGCGCAAAACGGATATCGCTCAGCATAATGCTAAGGAAAGGTCTAGATGTTGAAGAGTGTTCATTTTTTTATATAAACGCTTACCAATTAAATACACACAGCAATAACCCACAATCTTTGTCACAATTTTATTATAGGTCGTCACCCAGCTGAATCCAAAACCCTAAACCTATTTATCTTTCTATCTCAACTCTTTCTTTTCTTGTTTTTAATCTCAGCTCTCTCTGAGTTAGGTAGGTACTGTGAAGGTCACGGGGTCCTTCATTTAAGAGGCTCAGAGCTTTGTGTATTGTGTTGTAAGTATTTCTATCCTACAAAATACAAACACACGGTCAGCAAATGAATTATATTGCCTTTTACGAATACATGCGTTACACCCCACGGCTACAGACGGAATTATCCTTTTCTTTTATAAAAACCTATCAAACTATTCTATTGTTTTAAAAGGTCGAATGCTTAAAGAATGTCCATGGAGTTTCATGCCCGTTCTTCTCCATATGTACCTACTGCTTTGGAATGGGCAACTAGCTTCATCTTTCTGACTGACCGACCCCTTGACAATTCAAAAGCCTGTAATTGGTTTATTTTAAATAAATGCTTTGAGTTTGAGTTTGAGTTTGAGCTGCCAGTTATATTCTAACCAACCAGCATCTTTAAGTTCTTTGAATAATAAGACGTTTCACGTAAGGTCTACAGTACTAACGATAATTCTAGAACGTTACAGTAGCACTACTCTATTAATTATACTCCTAATCAAAAATTCCTAATTCAAACTATTTTAATAAATAGAGGATAATTCATCTTCATCAAGTAAAATTCAGATTTAGTGGGAAATTTTGAGGGAAAATTAAAGGATAGAATTTTGACTACCCAATTAAGTCCTTAATTCGTTTCAGCTTTAATCACATAAATCCAATTTGTGCCTCCCCTGCAAAAAGTACCAATTTTAAAATGTTCCTCGCACCAAGTGTTAGTGTGTTACTTGAATTATATCTATCCGTGTTAAATAGTGAGTGTTAAAACTCAATGTGTACTAAAGAATGTGGTCACGATGAGGAACTGGCATGCGGCAATGTGTTCCATCCTCATTTGCATGATGCCAACGCGAGCAGAGGACTTTCGAACCCAAGAAATGGGTTTGATACCTCCGAAGTTCGAGCCGACATCGAAAACAGTGACTTCGAAAGTTGCTGTTTCGAAAACCGTTACTCCGAAAGTGGATGTCCCGAAAGTGATCTCGAACTCGATCTCAGGGTTCTTCGGGCAGTCGAAGGAGAAGGCGGGTCCTGTGTCTACTACAGTGCTTGCAAAGACTGTAGAAGGTGCCCAGTTCCAGAAGGGAAGAACCGGTGCAAGAAAGCTCAGCATGCCTTATGTGAGTAGTTTTCATCTTTATATCTCTTCTTCTTTTTATTTTGAGGGTGGGAAATCATCAAATCACACCTCCCGCTTTGGGTTGAGCGGAAGGGAGTGTCAGACTCTTACTGACCCATCTTAAAAGCCATCCATGTTCCTTCCTTAACCCTTTATGTTCTGGAACTTCTGGAGTAGCGGTAAACCTTTCGGACAATCCCGCTGACCCGGCAGACTTCGAACCTAACGGGCGCCTTCCCAATTACTGACATCTCTTTGAAGCACGCGTGGAACACGTACGCGCCGTCCGGCACGGGCCTGGTCCTGATCGGACGGTGAGCTACCGATTACTCACCGTTCGCAAGCCTGCGCCTATGGTGGCCGGGCGTCGTCACGCGGCTCCCGACGCTCGGAGCGTCTCCCGCGGCAGCTGGGACGTGAGGTCTTGTCCCTCAGCTTTCTTCTTCATACGTAATGAATGTTTCAACGAGGAATTTCTCAGTAGCAGCCCGGTTAATGGCAAATAGGCTCGCTCTCTACTACATGGGACCTGAAAGAAACTGGTGAAATATGGGTATACTGTAATATGTACAGACGCCAGCACATCAAGCTATCCCTAACTGTCAAATTTTCTCAATTAAAAATGAACCTTATGTCTTTGCAATAAAGTTGAAATACTATCAAAGAAATTTGACAGATTGTGGTAACTTGATGTGCTGGCCTCTGTACTTACACCTCTACCTAACTCTTCGAGGAATACAGCCTCTCGTTTCTAAGTGAAAACTTAGGTGAAGTGAGCTGTCGTGCTACCTAATACTTGACACTTTTGACAGCTCACTCTAAACACATTTCACCTCCTTTTTCATGGTGAGATTTTACAGAATAGACCTTTTTTTTTTGTTTTTTTTAAGGCTGGGAAATCATCCAATGACTGCTCCCGCACTGGGTGGAGACCTGTGTTTATGTTATGTTGCGAATGAAAACGTTCTGTAGGAGTACAGGTGTTGCAACAAATTATTTTCCCAATGACGTAACCACACCTACGTAACGAGAATTTGGCCTTCATGCAGTTGGATAGTGAAACTGGTTGTATATATGGTTTAGGTATTAATTATTGCGACCAACCAAAAGACAAACCAATATTTTGTAACCATATTTGTTTAAAAGAGTGTCCATGGAGTTTCTTGCCCGTTCTTCTCCATAGGTACCAACCTACTGCTTTGAAATGGCTTCATCTTTCTGACTGACCGTCCCCTTGGCAATTCAAATCAAATGCCTGTAATTAGTTTATTTGATATAAATACTTTGAGTTTGAGTTTTTTTGAGATGGACAGCAAGCATACAAGCTTTTTAAGCTCTTAATAAAATAGTAAACAACACTGTCATCATGTTGTTACCGTACAGCAATCATAAAAAAACCCGCATAATATATAGCATGAACGCGTGACGTAAGCGTCGCGTGAATTGGCACGATTTTCGAATAAAATTGGGTATTTGAAAGGGTAGGTAGTCAATAACGTTACTTTTTATGAATTGTCAAAACGCGGATTTTATACGTCATTTGTATGAAATATAAAAATGTGACGTCACAGATTTTTAGAATCAAATGGAATACTTATTAGCATTAAATGCAATTTGACAATTATATCTTTGCATAATATTTAATTTCTGTAAGGTGATGAAAGTTTTTAAGACGAGCGGTCTTTTATCTATGTGATTTCATATTTTATTTTTGACCGTTTCAAATAGTCAATTACTCCACATTACATTTTCATACATCGAACATACATAAATTCACGGCTCCTTCCCATGGGGTTAGGTAGAAACCTGCTACGAACCTTACATACTTCTTTTGTCTCGTTTAGATTCGTTTTTTTTTAATCTGCGAATAGGCCTGCTCTTGACCATTATGCCTGACGGAGATAGATGAGGTTTGTAATGGCTTTATTATTTATTTTTTTTGGACATTCCACTCAACGCCATATAGTCTCAAGCTAAGCAACCTAATTCTTGTGTTATGGTAACGAGATGGCTGATAAACTATACTTATACACATTTTTTTTTAAATACATACATATTATGGATAGAAAAACACCCAGACTCGGAAAAATACTTGCAGGTCGTACAAGTATTTGTTCCGTGCGGGAATCGAACCCGCGACATGCTGCGTAGCAGTCAATCGCTCAACCACTGCGCCAACCGTGTCGTTTTATGTCACGATTACTCCGCGCGTTCTGCTTTGTCTATAGGTCAACAAGATCTTCGATAGATCTAAAATAAATCCTTCTTGGCCAATGTAGATTGCAATAAAATTAGATATTGGTAACTACAGAACTGCCATAAACTTATTCAGATAAACGCTTTGTTTCTTTGGATTGGCATCGATTGGAACGCTTAAAGTGAATTATTGACGCCGCCAACGATCCATTACATTCGGAATAAGGATTTTCTCAATTCGGATTTCTATTTAGACTGAACTATAGCAAATATCGTTTAATGTACGCTATATATAGATATGTGTTTTTTTTTTACTTTTTTGATACAAAGACACGCTGATTTTACGGATTCATGTGCGTATTGTATAATTATCACTTGCTTAAAAATCGGTGAAGTATCACTTGCTTAAAAATCGGTGAAGGAAAACATCGTGAGGAAAGCAGCATGTCGGAGAGATATTTCTCAACAGCATGCGAAGCTAAGTCAGAGGCCCATGGGCAGCATAAAAACTCTGACACCAGGTTAATCACTAACCACACGAAAAGAAGAAGATTTAAGTACCTACATTGTTTTTTGACAACGAACTGTTTGGAGATTTCGGTAGAAACATAATTATTATATTGTAAGTTCTACGTATTTCGTACAAGATACGTGGAATTTGTCTACGTCCTATAATTCATAGAATTCAATGGATACATTGACCCTTTACACACACAATTGTCATGACAACTCGGAAACTTCGATGAATTATTATTATTTAATGGATTGTATTACGAGTATCTTACTATTATGAAGGGTTCATTCGTGAAGTGTAGTGTGTAAAATAGTTTATCGATAATCTATCATACTATGTCCTTGGTACTGCCCTATCTAAATATAGCTCGATATTATCTATTTACCATAACTATTGATAATGTATCTATGATCTGTTTATTTTGGAATTGGCGAATATAACATCACCACACCTAGACTAAGTCACACCTTCATTAACGATAACGAAGTTCGATAAATCCGAAATGTATGGAATTAGCATAAGCTTTCGAAATATCACGTGAACTATCGTTTTCTATCACTAAGTGCGAGACAATGTCAAATTGTGTAACGATACTCGATCAATATTACCGTACAAATGCGTTAACAAGTGGCTTTTTTGATAATCCGAATCGCCGAGATTACGAATTGTTCGATCAACAATTTTTAAAATCGAATTGACACGGAGCGACTGGCACTTGTCTAGGCCGCCAGCACTTTAATACGATATAAATATTTGCCTGAGTAATTTCGTTTATTATTCAGTGGCGACAGTGTTAACAGAACTGCTATTTCGAATTTACACTTCTCTAATTTTCAAACGTCAATGCATTTCTATATAATAATATACGAGTACGTAGATAAAGCGGGATGCAAGATTTTAAGTCCACATCATTTTGCGGTTTACAATAGTGTTAACTGTCAATGAAAATTCTCACAAGTTGTCATTGTGCAAGAGTAAATTTACATAAACAGCTGGTTATGTATTTTGTTGGTATAGGGATTTACCCTTAAATAGACAGTTATTCCGAGGTTTAAGATTTGGTAAACCAAAAATTGTTTTAACTCTAGAGTAATAAGTGATTTTATTCCCAGGATAAGACTTACTTATACAAGTTTGGTTGAATCTTCCTAAAGGATGAATTCGACCAAATTTTTAAACATAGTAAATTAAGTTTAATCCTGCGAATTAATTAATTTTGACAGCTCCGGGGTGTCAAACGTCAATTTTATTCCATTGACATAACTTAGGTAAAATTACCTCTTGTGAAAAAATGTTTATTTGCTTATACCTTTTTTTTTGGGGGAGGGAATTCATTAAACGACCTACCCGCTGACTGCCTTATAGGTCCATCATATCATCTATTTAATTATACCTGCCTTGAACATATTATTATAGAATATTTGCTGAAGTCGGTTGTCAAAGACAAACGGACAACACCCCTACTGTACTTTATTTTGTCACTGGACCAACTATTTTGTGAGTCTACTCCACCTCCATCAATATGATTAAATCAAGGGTGATCCTTCTTCCTTTTCCATGTATATTCCTTTTTTGTTCCGTCTAAAACATCCTTTATCACGGCACTCAAACAGGATATTGAACACACCACTTATTACATGATTAATATCTCAAAATGACAAAGCAACAAGCTATTCCACGCTCATACGTCCATCGTAATACAAATACACCAATTTATATCTTATCCAAGTTTATCAGTGTGCACGTCAGCCATACTTGAGTTTTGGTACTATCAACAGGTTGGACCGAAATTGATATCAATAACCTATCTTAATCATGAAACAATTCGCCTATTTGAGTAACATGCGCACGGACATATTTGTGTAGACATTTGTTTAATATTTAAAAGAAAATAAAAGTTTTGTGTGTGACTTTCTGTGTGTGAACTCATTTAAGCGCAGTGTGGGAAGGTTTTAGTGAGAAAATGTGTGTGCGAAGTGTGTTTATGTTAGTGTTTGTGTGTTGTGTGAATTCTCAGGCCCAATGGGACCTAAGTAACTCTCCTGGATATACATATGCGCCCGAACTTTCGGGTATGGTTCCGAATGAAATGCCTCCTCAGTCAGGTATAAGTCTTGGATTTTCTAACTCCCCCGAAGATCCTGTTATACATCCCCAAATAATAACTGGATATTCGGACGACCCCGATAATCCGCAACCCCAACGAATGCTCCCTCAATATAATCCGTCCTCCGGACTTCCCGACGACCCTAATAATCTAAACATGCATCCGCAAGAAATGGCTCCTCAATATGGTCCATCCCCCGAACTACCCGACGAACTCAAAAATCCGGATATGCGTCCGCAAGGAATGGCTCCTCCATATAAACCGTCTTCCGAATTTCCGGAGTATCATAATAATCCATATGAGCATCCACAAGGAAGGCCTCCTCCATACGATCCATCCCCTGGATTTGCCAACGAACCTGAAAATCCGGATACGCGTCCGCAAGGTATGCCTCCACATTATGATCCGTCTTCCAGATTTTCGGACTCCTCCTATATACACCCTGAATATGATCCCTCTACCGGATATTCGGATAATTCCAATGTTCCGCATTCGCAACCGCAAGGAAGGCCTCCAAATCCATCCCCAAGATCTCCAGATCTCCCCAATTATCCATATTATACTGTGGAAGAAAGGCCTCCTCCGTATGGTCGACTTCCTGAAAATCCGGGCATGAATCCGCAAGGAATGCCTCCTCAGTATCGTCCATCACCCGGAATTCCTGATCATCGACATCCGGGCTTGCATCCGCACAAAATGCCGCCTCCGTTTGGGCTGATGCCAGACTATGTAAGTTTCAAATGTAAATATTTATCTTTGTATAAGAGACAAGAAATAGCTCGGTACCGTAAACTAATCTTTTGTTATTTTCTATAATAAAGGCCATACATAATAATAATATTATATGTTTGCGATAGTAGATTGTTTTGCTTGCCATTCATTACCTTTGCAAAAGCCTGTGGGTTTCATGAAACCTCATGAAGTACAGATTTATCAGTGAACAATGAATAATGAAACAATTTGCTAGAAGTTGATGAATTTACAAATGTGTGAAAGGTTTGATGAATCTTAAAATATTTTACCGTTGGCACTTCTGAAATTGTTGTTCTTATTTCTATCAAAGACCGAATACCTATTGTTATATTAATTTTTGTAGTTCAAGAAAATCTGTTGGGCGTGGCCCACTTTCATTTTACTTAACTTATTCATTAAAATTAAAAATGTTGATGTAACAATAAATAGATCCCAATTTGAGTGAAGTTAAGATAGATTTGATCTACTTGATATGGACACAGAAAGGAAAAAAAAATACATAATTTTTTTGCGATAAACATGACGCACAGAAAGATTCAAACGTGAAAGAACAAGTTGGGGAAAAGCGTCATATCCACATAAATTGTCCGAAAGGGTTACCGCTACCCTGGAACATAGTGGGCTAAGCAAGGAACATGGATGGGTTTAGTCAGGAATAGTGTGACACTCCCTTCCGTTCCACTCAAGAGCGGGCGCAGTATTTGATGATCACCACCTTTAAAAAAAAGAATAATCCACGTAAACACACACACACACATTGCTCAGCATAATGCTGTAACCCTACAGTAGATAACGAAGTCAACAACAAAGTAGTAGGTATAACATTACGCCAACAGGCGTAACAACCCCAGAAGGGTAAGGCACATATAGTTTACCCATATTTCGCCAGATACGTTGTGGTCATACCTATGTAGGTATAATAAGTTTTCAATGTAAGTGTAAGTTATGTTAATAGGGAATTTCTTTTGCCCGAATAAAGTCTTTGAATGTCGCTGGTTTAGTAGTCGCACTACTGCTAACCACGAGGTCCTGGGTTTGATTCCCAGGGTCAGGAGAAGTGTTATTGGGTTATTCCATCTGAAATATCTCCGTAGCAGCCCGAAGTCTGGATTTTTGCCCATTTGATGGTAATAGGTTCGCCCCCCATTAGGTACATAGGACTCAAACCTGACTGGAAAAATGTGGGTGCAGTAATAGTGTAATCTCGTGTTGTTGTTGTCAGTTTTATCATTTATCAGTTTATGAACTTCAAAATACTTGTAAACAGTCCAATTCAGTGCATGTGCGTCTAAAGTAGGAGATGTAATGCTCAATGCAAACGAGCCACCGATCACGTCCACCGGTAGCTGTTAATTCTTGTTTTTTTTTAAACTCAAACTCAAAGCATTTATTTCAAATAAACCAATTACAGGCACTTTTGAATTGTCAAGGGGTCGGTCAGTCAGAAAGATGAAGCTAGTTGCCCATTCCAAAGCAGTAGGTACCTATGGAGAAGAACGGGCAAGAAACTCCATGGACACTCTTTTAAATCAAAATATGTTTACAAAAACTGTGTTACATCATTCATGTTGAAATTACACGTGAGAACGATGCAGAACTTAATAAAAGCGTCCATAATTACAAGTTTTAAAAAAACAATTCAAAATTATTTTAATTTTAAAACAGCCGTGGCAGCAAATAGGTGACCAGTCCCTACTGACGGCGCTCGTTCATGAACATGACACATGGATTAGCACCATTCAGCTCAACCATTTTGATGGGAGCTAAATGGTCCAACATACGCATCACCATCAGTGAGACATTACAGGGAGCATGACATGCTCTCAGCCGCCAGGGCACATTCAGGTCAATGTAAGACGTACTCAGTAAATGGTAGCTTTATAGTAGGTACATAGTACTCACAAACGTGCTATGGAATTATTATTAAAGGATGGGTAAGCATCAAATTACCCCCTCCCCCCCCACTGTGGGTGGAACGGAAGGGAATGTCTTCTCATGTTTCTTCCTTAACACTATATGTTCCGGGGCAGCGGTTACCCTTGCGGATAGTCCCGCTGACCCGGTCACCACTTGTTGATGTTGAGTACTGCTGTAGTGGGTCTTCTTCTTCTCTTTTTCGTGTGGTTAGTGACTAACCTGGTGTCAGAGTTTTTATCCTGCTCATGGGCCTCCTGTAGCGGGTGGACGCCGGCCACACGTGCGCGACGTATCCATACGAAACATACGAAAAAGCATGTGAACTGCTGGTCGCTGGGATCCAAGTGGCTGTCGGCGATGCTCCAGGCCACTGGCAGCCAGGCCAGTCCCAGTGCCTACTCCCTTTAAAGGTTATGTTATCCAATTATCCCAGACATTTTAACCTAGAAGCTAACAGTAAGTACTACTGGTGTCTATGATTAAATCCCTTTAGTACCAATTATATTACTTCGAAACCGTAAATGTAATTTTCGTGGTCCTCCAATATTTTTTAAGCCGCATTTACACACGCATAATCACCACAGCCAGTTGGTTTTTCTTTTGTTTCTATTGAATACACAGACTTGCCATTTATGTAGGCATTACGTTCAATTTATATTATTTATTATGTACTTACTTACCCTTTTGATGAAAACGTTTGAAACACAAACAGGCCTAAAGAAACAGCGCTGAACAGTTCAACTTCACGAGTGGTTTGAGCTTGTGAGCTTAACATAATGTTATGATTAAGAATTGTGAATAATTCATAGGTTTTGTAGGTAGAGGATCCGGGATTTAATTCGTTTATGTTAGGTTAGGAAACTTAAGTGTGGATTTGGTTACAAAGACGAAAGACTTAGGACTTTAGACTTAAGGTTACGACTTAGGCGATTAACACACGGCACCGCTCGCGGTGTACGTGTGTTAGGCATCAACGGATTTCATAGAGACCATTGCGACATGAGATCCGCTTCACCGCCTACCGCGGTGGAGCGCGGTACAGTATGTAAATCGCCTTCGTGTTAGAGCAGTGGTGACCTAGTGCTAATGGCCATGAATTACGAGTAGGTCGTAGATCGAATCCTGACAAGCGCTTTACTTTGTGTTAATTATTTCATCATCACTATTCTCAAAACACTGATGGAAAACATCATGAGGATAGCGGATATATCGTGAAATTAAAAAATACACACTACGCTGGCCGATTCACGGCCTCCACTGCACTCGTTTGTTTCACCGGCCATCGATCCTTAGACAAACATGGCGACCCCACTGCTACTTCAGTTTGTTTACTCTGCAAGCTATGTCGGTAACTCCGGTTCTTTTCCTGATTATTTAATTCCTTATTTTATCCTTCAAAAGACTTCTTATAGTCCACTTCATTTCATAGCGCGCTGAGTGACCTTGAATTTATGGAGCTGCCCGACTGTCAGGCCCGTATAACAAAACCTCCCCTTAATCGAAACTCGAGCAATGCTTGACTATTGAGTGAGGTTCTGTCATACGGCATTAGTGTCGTCACCGTATGTCATGACGAGCAGGACGCCCTGGTTGAAGGCCTTAGTCTTCAAACACTGCGGGATGGGCGACGAGAAGACTTGACGGAGTTATCCAAACGCTAGCATCTAATAAAACATTTTAAACAGTGAACATCGACTCGAATATCAATCTGCACCTGAATAAGCGTCACACTTTCTTTCACTTTTTCGATTGGTTTTTGTTGAATGGGCAAACATTTTTTTTCACAAAAAATTTGCGCAAAATGGCGATGGATGTTTTCGATTTTCCACCAAACAGCGGCCATGACCTAAATCCATCAACTTCAGTGCCTTTATAGAATTTCCACAGTTACTCTGTTTAAAACTTTCTGTTGATTGAAGTCGAGTTTTCCTTATAATTTCATTGTCTTTATTACCTTCGTCAAAGGGCCTTCGGAGTAACTTATTTGTAGGCAATATTTTGTTAAAACCAAACATCAGAGGGCTCTAACAAGATCTACACTTACATCACTGGCGATGCTCAGAATTTTCCTCAATTAATTAATATTATTCCAACCTTATTGGGATTTACGTGTTCGAGCCGTTTGGGGTTGGGCCGGGGCCGGGGTCCGAGTGCCCACTATGTTTTTCGAGACATCACCAAGCGGTTGATCGACTCTTAACTTGACCAGAGGCTGGCCTATTTTTTGGTCAAAGAATCAGCAATGCCATACAACGCGGCAATGCTGCCAGCCTTTTGGGAACTTTTCGATGTTTTCCTTCACCGCTGTAAGAGCAGTGGTGATGAAATTAAATACACAAAGTAAAGTGCCCAGGCTAGCACTTTATTTTGTGTATTTAAGATTTTTGTTTTTTAGACCTCCAAGGGACCGTAGACCTAAAGGCGGGTCTACGCTAGACGAACCGAGCACGAGCGAAGCACAACGTGCTCGGCTTCGTCGTTCGTGGCGTCAAGTGTGGACGTACAACGAACCTACAACGATCATTGTCCTCAGAATATGGTCCTGTATCAGAATATGGACGAAGCAAATCCCTTTGTGTTCGTCAAAAAACCGACAACAGGCGGAACGTTCGTGCTCCGCTCGTGATCGGCTCTTCTAGCGTAGACACAGCTTAAGGATTTAATTTGAAAAATGGGTCTTGGCAGACTGACAGACAGGCAGAAGTGATCCATTATAGAATCACTTTGCTACTGAATTACGCTGCCTCTCTGGAACCCTTATAGGTGCCATATTTCCTTTTGAGATATGGAACCTTTTTTTTTAAGGCTGGGAAATCATCCAATGACTTCTCCCGCTCTGGGTGGAGCAGAAGGGATTGTCAGACTTTTACTGTCTAAAACCCATCCATGCTCCTTCCTTAGCCCTTTATGTGCCGGGGTAGCGGTAACCCTTTCGGATAATCCCGCTTACCCGGCAGGCTAGATATGGAACCTTAACAACCATTGTAATACCCAGTATCGTCCGATAAGTGGAAATAACCGGAACAACAGGATTATCCTCAAATTACCCATCGGTGATACTTGCCTATTGATTAGAAGCCGTGACTGATAACAGTGCATTATTGGCTTGATATACGAGGGGCTGACGCCATCCGAGGTGATCTCAGTGGAGTACCTGCCATGACTTATAGAAATATAGAAACTGTATCTTTTTTTACACGCTTTATATTAGCTTAACCTGTATTTTGTAACAATAACACAAAACTGTATATTCGTTTCTTGCCCGTTCTTCGCCATAGGTACCTACTGCTTTGGAATGGGCAACTAGCTTCATTTTTCTGACTGACCGACCCCTTGACAATTCAAAAGTGCCTGTAATTGGTTTATTTGAAATAAATGCTTCAGTTTGAGTTTGAACAGACTTTGGGCGTGATTTTGGCCCACTTTAAGCGGCAAATTATGACAATACATTATTTTGATAAAATTATTCCATTTTTCAGTTTCTTTTTTTTTATTTCAAGTTTTTTTTTAATTATATAATTTTCATCTAAGGCAGGAATTGAAGTTAATTTTAAATGCATGGTGGTTTTGAATATAATTAAAAATTTCTTCATCATCTTGCTTTCTCCTTTTCCCAACTATGTTGGGGTCGGCTTCCAGTCTAACCAGATGCAGCTGAATACCAGTATTTTTATCTTATTTACAAAACTTATTTTCTATTTATTAGTTCGGTTTTCTATAAAAAGCGTGCTTGTTCGTTTTTTTTAAACTTTTATTAAAGTTTATAACGCAGATACGTAGTTATATTTTCTGGAGAACGTTTTCCCGATAATATGGCCTTGCCAGGGTCACGGGGTCAATGGCGAGCTATTTAGGAGCGTCTAAGAGCCAAGTAAACATTTTACATTTGAATTTATTAATTGGTAACATTCTCAAGCTAGGTGGTAATTTATTATACATTTTTACTGTCATACAACTGGCATTTCTACTGTATAGTTGCAATCTCTGAGGAGGTACTAGCAGTTCCCCGGCATTTTTTTTCTTCAGTCTGTGGGAGACTTGTTCATTTAATGGGAATAAATGTGGGTATTTTTTTACAAATAAACAAGACTCAAAAATATAAAGGCACGGGAGTGGAAGAATTTTTAATTTTTTAAATAATGGCTTGCAATGGTCTAAGTATTCTGCTCCGCTCATGGCTTTGATACATTTTTTTTGTACTTTAAATGCTTTGTCCACATCCACTCTCTTACCCCATATCACTAGGCCGTAACGCAATACTGATGAAACATACCCATGATATGCATTGAGGACAGTTTGTTTACTGGACACCAGTCTTAACTTGCGAAGGGCATATACAAATTTATCAAGCTTGTTACATACTCTATCTACATGTTCCTTCCAGTTCAGTTTATTGTCAATTATTATACCTAAAAATAAAGCCGATGGTTCTGGTTGCAATAATGTATTATCATGTCGAATTGTTGCTGGTGTTACCGACATGTTGCATGTTTGAAATTGAACAATTTTGGTTTTATTGATATTAACATTAAGATTATTGTCCCCGAGCCATTTTATTACATTAATTAATTCAATGTTAGTATTTGTTTCTATGTCAGTTTTGTTGGAAGATTTTATTGTCAAAGTAGTGTCGTCAGCAAATTGGATACATTCATATTTTAAACATTTTTTGAGGTCATTTATGTATAATATAAATAGTGGCGGACCCAGTACGCTTCCCTGTGGAACGCCAGATTTATTAATTTTTAATTCTGAGCTATATGTCGTCCTAGTGTTTTTTTCTATTTTAGAAATAACTGTTCTCTGTCGGCGATCAGACAAATAGCTTTTAAGCCAATCATGCGCCTTGCCTCTTATCCCATATCTCTCTAGTTTGTAGAGTAGTCGCTCATGTGAGACAAAATCAAATGCCTTGCTCATATCTAGGAATACAGATAGTGTAGACATCTTTCTATTCAGAGCTTCAGTAATTAGTTTTTATAAACTAATTATTTGAAAAGGTCTTTATAAAACTTTACTAGCTCCCGGCACTCTGTCATTGAAAGCGCCATCTATTAGCTTATCAAATAATTTCTTGATACTACTATGACTTTGTAAATTATTATATTAGGTAGTCCTCCATACTATTTTTCAGCCATGGTGGTCAACCTCACCGGTGTTAACATGCTACCTTTTTTTTCGATTTTGGGTAGTCATCGAACGACCCCTCCAGTTCTGGGTTGAGTGGGAGTGTCAGACTCTTACTGACTAAAACCATTAAAGTTCCTTCGCCAGGCGTTTGTGTTCCGGGGCAGTGGTAACCCTTTCGGACAATCCCGCTGACCTTACAAGATTTCCCTTAAGGAGCTACATATTTGCTTATAAGAGCTCAACGATTTATACGGTTATATTTATTGTCGTTTCGAGAGATTTTTTCTTATGAACCTATCAGGTAGGTTCATACGACATTAGAGAGGTGAGGTGAGTCACTAACCACACGAAAAGAAGAAGAAGAGAGAAGTTAAAAGATCGCTGAGAAACACTCACTATCCCAGCTTTGGAAAACTAGTCTCGTGTATTCCGGGCATTAGTAAGTCATGTAGTAACAATATTTAGATAAGCCAAATATTTTGGCGCCAACCCGCGTGGTACGTGTTATTTATAACTCATCTATCAATCATTGCATGATTGTAAACTACATTTTGTACCACATAAATTAATACAAATAAAATGTTATGTAAATAACTGGAAGTGAATTTCACCGTGAAACCTTAGTTGAAGGGAGCTGTCATTACACCTGCTGCTAGGGATTGACACTATTGACGGCTCGCTTCAAAGTCACTTGAGTCACACACACACACACAAAGTCACGGTGAGATTTTTTACCGAATAAATGCGTTACCTATTTTGTTTGTTTAATTTTTTTTTTCCATTTGCGATTTTTTTTAACATTTATGATTAATGGGCACTAACCCTACCCGTGTATTAAATTAATGTCACCATTGTAATGCCACGTTGTATAGGTAAAAACTAAATTCGCACACACGCCAGATTGAACAGTTCAACTCATCTTGTACAAATAAACGTTTCATTAATCAACATTTTTCTCATTCTCTCGGCATATCAAAACACTTCAACGTCAGTCTAAATTTTACACAATGTAGCATATTGTTTTTATTATGGAACAAACGCGTTTAAATTAAACATAAGCGTCGGCTACACTTGAAATAAAGGCCTACCTTGATTTAAGAGGACCTAGGCTACACTTCGATTGCAATTCAGTTTCCAAACATGTCAACAAATGTGTTTTAAAAAACAACATTTATGTTTCATTTCTTTACCTATATCTAAAATTAATACAATTCGCATTACCATACAGTAGATATTCGTTTAATTAGAAATACTTAATATCATTTGGAAACAAGGATATGAATTGGCCTTTTTTATAAATAGTGCAGTTGTATAGTATTTTTATCTCACGATGCAATGTGCGCTTAATAAAACTTAGGTTTAAACCTAAGAGTTTCGTTATCAAAACAAGGAGACAATGTTTAGGATTTGTATTATTTAAGCTGTAGTAAGGCGCTACAGTAAATTTAGATAATTTCATTAATAAAAAGAACAATCTCAATACATACAATATAGTAAAATACTTTTCGCAAGCCATTCAAGAAGTTGTGGAATATGCGCTTTACTACTGCGGATAATAGGACCACTTTTATCTCAACACTAACAAATAAAACTCAATTTTTCTTGCATCTAAATCGGCGCGGGCGCCGCCGGTTCGTGTGCAGCTCTCCTATAAATTATGAGGAAGGTCAAGAGTAACTTGTTTTGTCTGGTTTTTAAATGAAAAGCACCTGGATTGTTTTTTCTTGTTATTTTGTAATAATTGTCGTCTTCAAAGACTTTTGAAGTTCCGATGCAGCTTTGAGAGACAGAATATTTAGGGTTTTTAAACAGATTTAGGCATATGAAAAAATGGGCGTGCAGCATCGTAGGTTCACGTGGTGGAAGTGAAACTTCTTTAAAAACAAAGAATATTTGATTAATGTCCGATATTTTTTAAGACGTTGAGAGTGAGAGAAAGATAGAGAAAGTTAAATATTTCTTCTCTCCTAGGTAACGATAGGTGACGCGCCCTTGAAATGACCTCTCAATTCCCGTTGAATTATGGAACCGCCGCCGAAGATGTTTCAAAACTTTCTTCTGCGAATTTATTGTTTGTGACGTTTTACGAGCTGTTTAAAAGGGCCAATATAGGACAAAGTCTATTTTTAGTTTATATTTAGACTATATTTTGCGATTCACTTACACGTTGACTCTGACCAATCAATGTGCCTAGCCTTCTCCCAACTATGTTGGGGTCGGTTTCCAGGCTAACCAGTATTTTTTACATGAAGCGACTGCTTGACCGACTAACCAGTACCTGGGTAATACGATACCTCTTGGTAAGACTGGCTGTTAGACTATCTGACTTCTGACGACCCGTAATCACTGTCAAAGATCCACAAATGACAGCGGCACGGAGGAGACTCGATATGTAGGTACAGGTCACTCATTAAACTCAAACTCAAAGTACCTACCTATTTATTTCAAACTAGCTTCTGCCCGCGACTTCGTACGCGGACCCTGTTGCTTATGCCAGCGACAACGGGGTCACCATTTATGTTATTTTTTATCATTTTTCCCATTTAAATCTTTTATCACACTGAGCTTTAGTTTTATTTCATTCCAACAACCACCAAAACATACAGTCCATTTGTCATCGTTTTCATTTTGGTAACCGCATTATTATATTCCCCACTTGTCTCTAGAGACCTAGAAGTCAATGCGTAGATACGGTTGGAACTCAAGCACGATTCTCTATCCGTGAACGTCTCCGACTCGCGAGACAATACATGACGTTCACGATCAGCGGTCAGTCGCACATCACGTGCCCCACTTGTCTCTAGAGACCTAATGAATACGCTGAGAACGCAGGCGTGCTTCGCGACCCGAAGAGGTTTCCACGGAGCGAGTTGCAGTCTAATGTTCTCGAACAGCATCAAGTCTCTCCTGACGCTCTTCGGTAGATTCTTGGGATCCTCAATATTTTAGCTCTCTTGGAACATTGGGAAAGATTTGATCTCTTTCTAGGCATGGTCATAGTTTTATTGTGAAGATACCTGATCAATAAAAATCTAAATTAAAATGACTGTGCCCCTGCGTTACCGGGTAGGCTACCGGGTCACGAAGATAAATGGAAAAGGAAATTAAACACTCAAACAACATAAGCCCGAAGGCAAATTCATACGATAAAAAAAAAATAGGAGTTTTGGCCAGTAGAGTCAAATTTTCAATGATATACCATCGTCATCTAAAATCAGTCCTAAACTGTTACCGCCTTCACCGCGTGCAGGTACCCCCAGTTTATGATATTTTATAATTACACAGTAAAATTAGTGATAGCTTTGATTTCCACATCAGGTGTTCCAGATTTTCAATTTTTATAAGTCAACAGAGAGCTCATCAGATTGAACAACTTTTGCTAAGACGTCATTCCTCTATGTGTTATGGTGTAGCTAGGCTTTTGGAGTTCCACAACAGGTGTTCCAGATCTTCATTTTTTATGTGTCAACAAAGAGTGCTCATCAGGCTGAACTACTTTTGCTAAGACGTCATTCCTATATATGTTATAGTGTAGCTGGGCTCTTGGAGTTCCACATCAGGTGTTCCAGATCTTCAAATTTATTCTCTCAGCTGAAAATGCTCATCGCGTGGAACAATTTTTGCTATGATACCATTTTTGTATCTCTTATAGTTTAGCTGGTCTGTTGCGGTTCTGCATCAGGTGTTCAAGTTTCCAAGATAAATTATAGCCTATATGTTGCCCAGACTTAATACCTATACACCAAAAAAAAACATTCCAATTCGTCCAGTAGTTCCGAAGATTTTTTTTTATTTGATTCGTGCTCTATTACTGTTTCTAAACCCCCCTCAATTATTATTTTTTAAATATATTCAATGTACAGACACAGTTTTTTTACTGTTTTATTATATGTATAGACTAGCTGTCCCTGCGAACTTCGTTCCGCCTTATAATTTTTTTTTTAATTTTTTTTTTTTTAATCTAAACCATCCTCAAAGCCACTGTAACACACACAACAAATTTCATTAAAATCGGTCCAGCCGTTTAGGAGGAGTTCAGTGACAGACACACGCACAGAAGAGTTATATGGGGTCATTATTCACAAAAATTGAGCACAATATTGTAATAACATAATAATGTAACATGCATTGTATTTCTTCTTTTTGCCAAATAAAATTATTATAAGTTATAAGTTATTATTATATATATAAGATAAACCAATTACAGGCACTTTTGAATTGTCAAGGGGTTAGTCAGTCAGATAGATGAAGCTAGTTGCCCATTCCAAAGCAGTTGGCACCTATGGAGAAGAACGAAGAACTAGAAGAACGAGCGAACGGGAAGAAACTCTATGGACACTCTTTTAAACAAAATATGGTTACAAAATATTGGTAACATAATTCATATTATTATTATACATGTGAGAACGATGCAGAACGGTAAAAGCATCCGATATAAAATATGTTAAAAAAGTTCAAAAATTAAATTAAAACAAGCCATGGCCGCTAAAAGATGACCAGTCTCTACTGACTGCGCCCGTTCACGAACATGACCCCATTGGTCTCTATTTCTAGTGAAATAATTGTGTTTTCACCTCTTTTACTAAAAAGATGTACATTTTTCCTTGCGTACATGATGTTTTCATAGATATATTGACAAGGTACAGTTATGATGTTAATAACCTTAAACTGTTCCCTTAGTGAATCGCGCCTACGAAGATTATAAATGGCTCTGATAGCTCTTTTCTGCAGAATAAAAATAGACTCGATGTCTGCAGCTCGTCCCCAAACTCAAACTCAAACTCAAAGTATTTATTTCAAATAAACCAATTACAGGCACTTTTGAATTGTCAAGGTGTCGGTCAGTCAGAGAGATGAAGCTAGTTGCCGATTCCAAAGCAGTAGGTACCTATGGAGAAGAACGGGCAAGAAACTCCATGGACACTCTTTTAAACAAAATATGGTTACAAAATATTGGTTACATAGTTCATATTAATATTATACATGTGAGAACGATGCAGAACGTTAAAAGCATTCGATATAAAATATGTAAAAACTATTCAAAAATTAAATTAAAACAAGCCCTAGCCGCTAAGAGATGACCAGTCCCTACTGACAGCGCCCGTTCACGAACATGACGCATATTTTAGCACCATTCAGCTCAACTATTTTGAAGGGAGCTAAATGATCCTACACACACGCCACCATCAGCGAGACATTAAAGTGAGCATGGCATACTCTCAGCCGCCAGGGCACATTCAAGTCAATGAAAGACGTACCCAGTAAATGGTCGCTTTATAGTAGGTACATAGTACTCACATATGTGCCAAGCAATTATACAATATTAAGAGATTGAATTTATACAATGCAAAGATAGTATTTTTGTTCTTCTCTTCCGCAGCTCCAACAGTTTTTAGCAATTAGTTGGTGCGCCCTTGTGGAGCTGGACTAGCATTGACCCAAGCATTTTTGTCAGCAATGTAATCTCCCAATTTATAATACGCTTGGCTGCATAGTGTGCGTTTTATACAGGATTTAAATTTTGATTCGTTAAGTTCAATAATGTGGGGAGGTATTTTATTGTAACATTTTAAACAGAACCCCATGAAAGATGAATCTACTTTTGCCAGCCTGAAACCTGGCTGAACTATTTGGTCCCTATTTCTAGTGAAATAATTGTGTCTTTCACCTCTTTTACTAAAAAGATGCAGATTTTTCCTTACGTACATGATGTTTTCATAGATATATTGACAAGGTACAGTCATGATGTTAATAACCTTAAACCGTTCTCTTAGAGAATCGCGCCTACGGAGATTATATATGGCTCTGATAGCTCTTTTCTGCAGAATAAAAATTGAGTCGACGTCTGCAGCTCGGCCCCAAAGTAAAATACCGTAAGACATGATACTATGAAAATAACTAAAATAGACTAGCCTCGCGGTATCTACATCAGTATATTGACGAATCTTTCTGACAGCATATGCTGCAGAACTTAGCCGTCCTGAAAGAGATGTTAAATGAGGACCCCATTGTAGCCTTGAGTCGAGCGTGATCCCTAGGAAAACAGTTTTATCGACAAATTCTAGTTTCTCTTGATTCAATACTATCTCACAATCACTACTTTTTACATTTGGTAATGAAAATCTTATGCACTTAGTTTTTTTTCCATTTAATACTAAATTATTTGCAGTGAACCAATTTTGGACCTGCAGTAGGGCGTTATTTACGTCGTCAAAATTTTTAGCACGTCTATCTATTTTAAAAATTAAAGAAGTGTCATCAGCAAATAACACCATTTGTGGTTGATTACAAAGTAAAATACCGTAAGACATAATACTATGAAAATAACTAATATAGACTAGACTCGTGGTATCTACATCAGTATATTGACGGATCTTTCTGACAGCATATGCTGCAGAACTTAGCCGTCCTGCAAGAGATGTTAATGAGGACCCCAATTTAGCCTTGAGTCGAGCGTGATCCTCAGGAAAACAGTTTTATCGACAAATTCTAGTTTCTCTTGATTCAATACTATCTCACAATCACTACTTTTTACATTTGGTAAATAAAATCTAATGCACTTAGTTTTTTTTCCATGTAATACTAAATTATTTGCAGTGAACCAATTCTGGAACTGCAGTAGGGTGTTATTTATATATTTCATCCAAGGACCAACCCCCGCAAGCGTACATTTAACTTGATCAATCGATATGTGCGGATGTTATTACTTAGCCACAAGCCCCCCTATCTCCCTCCAATCCAAACTTCTGACCTTTTCTAACGTGAACTTCATTTGTTGCAGGTAGATGACCCAAAGCATCCGGACTTACCCCACCGGCCAGCACCGGTACAGTATGCCGGTCTACCGCGGAAGCTGGAAGTCTTCCCTCTGCCATTGGAGAACTTCGCCAATGAGCTGAAGTTTAACGTGTCATGGGTACCTTCTATGGGTAAGGCTTTTAATTTTTTATGAAAAATTCTGATTAACACCACATCAGCTCAGGGCAATTCATAGTCTTGAGTTCGAACCCAAGGCCTCTGACTTCTGATTTTACGGATTAATGTGCGTATTGCATAAATTATAAATTGGTGAAGGAAACATCGTGAGGAAACCAGCATGTCTGAGAGATATTTCTCAACAGCATGTGAAGCTAAGTCAGAGGCCCGTAGGGACACCGGGTTAGTCACTAACCACACGAAAAGAGGAAGAAGATTAGGACTTCAAAACTGGTAGTATCCTTCTGATCTCGGACCCAAAGGGTGCTAATATTTAAAGACCTAGGCCTTATGTCTGTCATTCACTGCTGGCTGTATATTTTTTACCATACATAACAAGACACCTCGCACCTTTAGAATGAAAACGACGTAACTCAAAAAAGTGACTTTTAGGGAAATAGCAAAAGAAGTTTTAAAGTTCTTAACACTTCCGTACTATTTGGTCTATTATTTCGTGATTATTTACGTCAGTGACTATGTTTGTGCTGCAAATTATAAAAAAGTCTTTTCACTATTTTCGTTTTGAGTCATTTTATGACGATAACTCATTTTTTTTTTTTAATTGTGTCGTTTTAATTCTAAAGGTGCGACCTTTTTATTCGTCTTAAACATCGCATATAAAAGTAAAAAGTACTTATCCTATAGTTTGTTACTACAAAAGCCATAGTGCATGAGTGCATGATTTCGACTCGCACTTAGCCAATTTTTCTCGTTGCTGAGCACCGCAATTTCCTTTAGAAGTTTATTGTTATTTTAATCCTGAAAATCAAGAAACCTTTGTTTCAATCGCAGAGCAGACATCAATTTCCTTTTTAAAAATCTTTAAACAGATTGCCATTTCCTCTTACTGCTATTAAAGCCTAATGTCTCGCTGATGGTGGTGTGTGTGTTGGATCATTTAGCTCCCGTCAAAATGGTTCAGCTAAATGATGCTAATCCTTGCGTCATGTTCGTGAACGGGCGCCGTCAATAGGCACTGGCCATCTCTTTGACACTCGTGCCCTACATGCACGTGTTCGGGATACACAGCTCCGATTTCCTCCGTTTTCCTTCACCGTTTTAAGAGTAGTGGTGATGAAACTATTCGAACAAAATGTTTTAAAGCGCCTGTCTCGGTTCGAACCTTCGATCTACTCCAGCCGTTCCACTGCTGCATGGGTCACCACGTTTCAAAGATCTCGAGTTTGAACCCAAGGCCTCTGATTTTAAAGTTGCATGCGCATATTGTATAATTATCACTTGTTTAAAAATCAGTGAAGGAAAACATCGCGAGGAAACCAGCATGTTTGAGAGATATTTCTCAACAGCATGTGAAGCTAAGCCAGAGGCCCATGGGCAGCTTAGAAGCTCTGACACCATAATTAATCAATCTGCCTAACCTTTTCCCAACTATGCTAGGGACGGTTTCCAGTCTAACCAGATGCAGCTGAATACCAGTATTTTACGTTGAATGACTGCCTATCGGACCTCCACAACCCAGTCAGTAACTGGGTATTACCGTACTCCTTGGTAAGACTGGCTTCCAGACTTTCGGGCTTCTGACTACCCGTAACGGCTGTCAAAGATCCACGTATGACAGCCGGGTCCAATGGCTTAACGCGCTTTCCGAGGCATGGAGGAGTCTCGATATGTAAAGATAGTCACCCATCCACGGACCAACCCCGGCAAGCGTAGCTTAACCTGATGGATCGATGCGTGCGGCTGTTATTACTTAGCCACGAGCTCCTCAGCAACCATAATTAGTATAGTTTCGATAATACTATTTGCGTAACACCGACGAATGTTGGTTGAGCACGTGAATGAAACATAGACCACAATGCGATAGCGGAAGTCTCAGCTTTTATTGATTATGTTGAAAGATGGGATATACCAATTGTTCGCGAACTTGACTGATTATGACTCGTTAATGCACTGTGTTGATGTGAATGAAATTATTATGATGTTCGCATTTGCTTACAATGCTGCAATGATGAGATTTTCCTGCCATTGAGATATTCCAAAGACATTCAAAAGCGAAACAAGTTAAAAAATATAGGTAACCAAGCAGAATAGTCTCAATGATGACCAAAAAGTATACAGTATCTATCTAAACATATAACAAAAAAAAAATAGAATGTTTGTCTGACAGTCTGTTTGTTTCGGCTGAACTCCGAAACGTTTGGACCGGATAAGACGGGACTTTGACTGGCAGATAGATGATTTTATAGGAAACAACTTATTCTTCATTTATTATAGCATTAGACTAATAACGGCTAAATAACGATAGCTATTTTATAATAAATGGTAAATAGAGAAAAATATTTTTTATTTATCGTGAAATAATGGAGTTTATTATACGTTAGCATTGAAATAACGAAATTGTGATGACTGTTATTTGTCTTATGTTATTTGTGTAATAAATGGAGTTCTTTTGTTTTAGATAAAGATAGGGAAATAGGGTACGTGCGGGCAAAACCGCGAGCAGCATCTAATTCTGTAATCAAAAACGGTATAGAGCTTAACAGTATCGTGGATCGTGGATCTTTGACAATCCTTGCGAGTAGTCAGAAGCCCGAAAGTTTGACAGCCAGTCTTACTTAGGGGTATCGTATTATCCAGTTACTGGGTTGTGGAGGTCAGATAGGCAGTCGTTCCATGTAAAATACTGGTATTCACTATTCAGATGCATCCGGTTAGACTGGAAGCCGTTCCCAATATTTTTGGGAAAAGGCTAAGCAGATTGATAGAGCTTAACAGTTTACGATGCATGGTCGTGCCAAATATAACAAAAGCAGTCTTTGCAGTTGTGGGATGCGGACTCATCCGATCCAGCCTGACCCCTTGCTGTTCTCCTCCATCGACGCCCTAGGCCGAGATCCGTTACCCCACACGAGGTTCCCTTAGCGTATAGTCACTTGTCCGAAAGGGTTACCGCTACTCCGGAACATAAAGGGCTATGGAAGGAACATGGATGGGTTTTAGTCAGTAAAAGTGTGACTCTCCCTTCCGCTTCACCTAGAGCAGGAGGGGTTCATATGATGATCACCCACCCACAAAAAAAAAGTGTAATCACTTAGTTTGTAAGTTTTATGCCGTGGCTAGCAATATTTTTATTGAGGCATCCACAGGAAAGCCCGGTTAAGCAGTAGACGATCTCCGTTGAACTGCGAAAAACCATATTTAAAAAAAAATCTGGGATGCCCTGGCATTCACTAGCCGATCGCTGACAATGGAATATCTTTTATCGTTGTTTTGTAATTACAATATGCGTATGAAGAATATTTTATCTTTTCCAATTTGACATTATTTCGGTAGATAAACGAGTAGGTACTTCTGCGTATCGATTTCTAATCTAAATATGACTTTAGCTTCCAGCGATTTGATAAGTCTTTCCAATGTCATTGCTCATCGATAATAGGGTTTTCCCGCCAAAATAAATGTACTGGACATTTTTGTCCGAGACGATATTTCGGATATAATTGGGTATATGAAAGGGTAGTCAATAACGTTACTTTTTATTAAACGTCAAAACGCGGAATTCGTACATTTGTATGAAATATAACAATGTGACGTCACAGATTTTTAAAATCAAATGGAATAGTTATTAGCATTAAATGCAATTTAACAATTATATCTTGCATTATATTTCATTTCTGTACGGAAGTTTTTAAGACGAGCGGTCTTTTTGTATGGGATTTCATATTTTATTTTTGACCGGCTCAAGTAGTCAATTGGTAGCTTAAGAAATAAAAATATTTTCTTAAGCTACTAAAATGTATCCACCAAGAAAAAATAATAAAGAAAGAAAATTCGTTTATTTGCGGCAAACATAACGCAATCGAAGAAAAAAGAAGCAACAAAAAAGCAAGTTGCTCAGCATAATGCTTTGACCCCAATATCGCTCAGCATAATGCTTCGACCCCATGCGAGATGAAACCACAGCGCTGATTTTCAGCGACAGCCGGCATTGATGTGATGACGTCAAACGGGTGCAGCATATGTTAAAAATAAAAAATAAATACCCTAGAATCAGTAAATCACCTCTTTTTATTTGTTTTTTGGAACGAAGTTCCTTATCGCGCGTTGTGAAAGGGGGCTAAACGGAAAAAAATAAGACCAAAAGTTGTAACGACACTTTTTGCTGTAGTTGTAAACCGTGCGGCGTGCGCGTGTTTCTTTGTCTGTCTCTCTCTCTCTCTCTCTATCATAGAAAGCAAGCCAGTTATTTTTTTATCTTACTAAGGTATTTTTTTTTGGAGTAAAATATGATGTCTTTTTAATCAATATTTTTTGATTGGTTAATAAAATTCTAGATCAGATTTTTTTTTGATTATTATATCTTAAAAGAAATAAAACTTTATCAAAATTCCTTCACTAATTAATCGAAACGAACTTCGTTCCATCCGGGTGTCCCTTGACACCTCTCAAGTTTTTTTTCATTACTGAAGGTCGTTCCCATATTGAAAAGCTTTTATAGAGGCGGTGACGAGTTGCTTCCAGGTCACTGAGTCTTCAACTCGTATTAAGTCCAAGCAAACACTTGAAAAATTCAGCCTGTATAACTGTCTTACATTTGGTGCTGTTGCGTCATTATATTTTGATTGCTTGCTACCGCCTTATATCTAAAACATACTATATCTGACACTACTTCGGAGCAATTCATTTTAAATTATTTAATGTTTTCATTAAGTTCTACTTGATATTATAAATGTGAAAGTTTGTGAAGATATTTGGATGCTTGTCACTCAATCACGCAAAAACTACTGTATGATTTGAATGATATTCGGCATACAGATAGTCAAGTATACAGTGTCCTGCAGTAAAAAGTATACAATATGCACATGAATCCGAAGAGTCAGAGGTGCGAGGCGAGACCTAAGACTTGAAAGTCTAACGGTCCCACCACTGCGACAAGTATCTGTAATTGGAATGATTTATCTTTGTAGATTAAAAGCAATAACTCAGATCTCAGATCAAACGTGACTGATTAATGATTGATAAGATCTCGATGCAAATGATATTTAAGAATGCATTAATTAAACTTAATTAATTTAATTAGTAATCTAAGTGTGTGCTCTTATGATTTTTAAGTGGCTTCTTACGTACACTTTTAGGGAAGAGAAGACTTTAAAAGAAAGGAAAATGTTTATTTTGCACAAACAAAACGCACATTACATAATATTCCCCGAAGGTTTAGGCAGACGTGTACGACCCATAACAAAACAAAACAAACAAAACATCTCGGCATGTGTAACATAGTAAAACATGTTTGTACTTTTATTTTATTAACACCATTTTAAACCATGTTTTATGCAAATAAATGATTTATTATTATTATATCACGTACACAGGTTAATCGCACCCCCGGTGCGACACCGTCACTTTTGCAAAAAATGCAAAAATGAGTTAAATATCTGAAAATGATCCTAAAGAACCCCTTTACTTGGTGCGATAACGTAAATTTTGTAGTACGCATAGTTACTTGTTTTCTTTTTAACTCATTGTGACATAACTACAGTTATAATTTTTCGCTAGAGCCACAACGAGGGGGTTGGAATACTTAAATAATGGTATAGTATATTTTTAACAATATAAAGTGAGTAATATTTATCCAAAAGTAAAGTTAAAAGTTGACGTTGTAGTATAAGATGTTCAACTCATCAAAGTGTGTCAAAGTTTGAAATGCTTCTCCTGAAAAACTACATTTTTGCATAAGTGACAGTGTCGCACCGGGAGGTGCGTTATGTTTAAGTCCCACGTCACAGGGGGCGAGCCTATTGCCATCAACCGGGCACAAATCCAGACTACAGGCATCTACACACATCAAAAGTGTCTAGGGATCAACATATATTTTTGCAATAACTTTTCTCTTGATTGATATTAATTTAAATTTTCTTTAAGGATTCATCAAATAAAGTGTTTTCGTTTGTCACAGTAACGATAAACCAAGTCACCTTTGCATTAATAAAGAAATTTGCCATTTCCCTAATAAAGGGATTTTTGACATTTGAACCACTAACATTAAAGTTCGAAAAAAAGACTGAAATAACAGTTTTCTTTAAAATTTTATTGGGTAACTTAAACAATTAATAATCCGTGTTTCTACCGCGAACACTAACAACACAAGAACATCGGTTGGGCATACTCAAAATGAGTTCATCCAAATCACGCTGTGGAATGGCCGCCCATGTTCGTTGCAACAACAAAAAAAGGTCTTCTTGCAACTGGATACCCTCCATATTCGGCAGAGCTCTTCTCTGTAGCATATCCCATGCATGCTCAATCGGGTTCAAGTCTGGCGACTGAGCAGGCCAGGGCAGGACATTGATGTTAGCTGCGGCGAGAGTCTGTCTTACAACTCTTGCGGTGTGCGGTCGTGCATTATCATGCATTAACTGAAATAAGGGACCGATTTGCACTTGTAGAGGAACGATGACGTCAGATACAATCGTCTCAGCATAAATTTGAGCGTTGAGGTTGCCTCTGATCCAAATCAACTCAGTTCTTCCGCCGATCCAAATACCCGCCCATACCATGATGGTTCCACCACTATAAGGATGGACTTCCTGGCAGGATTTTAATCGCTGTTGGCGTCCAGGGGTTCTCCAGTGTCGTATACGTCTTGTATCCGGTCTCATACCAAAACGAGACTCATCAGAAAAGCACACGAAACGCCATTGTTCTTCTGCCCAATTTCTGTGTTCAAGAGCCCATTGATATCGAATCCTACGATTGTGCATTGCTATAGGTGGTACCCGTAGCGGTCTTCGGGAATGAAGGTTCACTTCATGCAAGCGGTTTCTGACTGTTTGGTCGCTAATTAAGTTCCCTGAAGAGTGATGAAGCCTCACGGCTAACATCATGGCGGTTATTGTTGGAGCTCTTCGAGTTAAGATTTGAATGTATCGGTCTTGTCTCCGTGTGGTAGACTTGAACCCGATTGAGCATGCATGGGATATGCTACAGAGAAGAGCTCTGCCGAATATGGAGGGTATCCAGTTGCAAGAAGACCTTTTTTTGTTGTTGCAACGAACATGGGCGGCCATTCCACAGCGTGATTTGGATGAACTCATTTTGAGTATGCCAAACCGATGTTCTTGTGTTGTTAGTGTTCGCGGTAGAAACACGGATTATTAATTGTTTAAGTTACCCAATAAAATTTTAAAGAAAACTGTTATTTCAGTCTTTTTTTCGAACTTTAATGTTAGTGGTTCAAATGTCAAAAATCCCTTTATTAGGAAAATGGCAAATTTCTTTATTAATGCAAAGGTGACTTGGTTTATCGTTACTGTGACAAACGAAAACACTTTATTTGATGAATCCTTAAAGAAAATTTAAATTAATATCAATCAAGAGAAAAGTTATTGCAAAAATATATGTTGATCCCTAGACACTTTTGATGTGTGTACTATGAAATTCCAGATAGTAAAATCAATCAATCAATTTCTTATTTTAACGCATGTCAAGCTAAGTCAGGGGCCCATGGGCAGTATAGAAACTCTGACACCAGGCTAGTCACTAACAACACGAAAAATAAATAATAATGTTGGCTGCATCAGTTTGACGTCATTACGTCAACGCCGGCTGTCACTGAAAATCAGCGCTGTAGCTCTGTCTCGTACGGGGTCGAAGCATTATGCTGAGCGATGACTGTTTTGCGCGGATGTGACGCATATTTTTCCACAACTTCTTATTTTTATTGTATGTTTTTTTTTAGTGCGTCATGTAAACATGCGTTTAGTTTATATATATATGCGTATTTTCTTTTTTAAAAACCTAATTACACGTTGCCAGCTTGGGAAACGTACCCAAGACCTCATGCTCAGCTACTGCTGAATGCGCTACTGTGCTTGTGACCACTAGACCAACGATACCGCCCTCTGATAAGCTTATGAATAAAGTATTTTCGTTGTTACAGGAGGCGTTGCAAACGGATATTCTTTGGAGGTGTGGAGTTTGACTGAAACTGACGACTGTCAACCACCAAACTCGCCGACAAACTTACCAATGTGCTACGAATACAACATCGCTGGGGTGAGGCATTGTGCATACCGTATGATTGTGCATACCGTATGATTGTGCATACCGTATGATTGTGTTGATGAGAATAGGAATACGTTAGAAGATAGTGACGATTGAAGAAGGAAAACGTCGCATTTGATCACATTTATATGCCCTTAACCTTCTGAACGCCATTGTCACATATACGTGACTAGCAAGCGCATGCCCTGTACTCCAAAGACACAAATATGTGACTATGCGGTACACTATTAACAGGAAATAAACAATTAAAACATTACTTTTGTGAGTGTTTATATAGATGTCTTAAAAATTGAAGCTCTCGTACGTATTTAATGACATGAAATAAATTAAAAGACACCATGGATATTGGGAAATTCGTGATAACAAAAAGAAATAAATTTGGTGCTTGGCGTGGAGAGCACGCGCGTGTCTTTATGCTCCGGCTTTCAAAAGGTTAAATACACTTATAGTTACATACACCTCTACCCCGTAACCTAGCCTTTTCCCATCTATGTTGGGGTCGGCTTCCAGTCTAACCGGATGAAGCTGAATACCAGTATTTTACGCGGAGCGACTGCCTACCTGACATCCACAACCCAGTAACCGGGCAATACGATACCCCTCGGTAAGACTGTCTGTCAGACTTTCGGGCTTCTGACGACCCGTAACAACTGTCAAAGATGCACAAATCAAAATGAGGTCGATTTCATTGTATGATCGTTATATGTATTATTTCGTGTCTACCCACAGAACGTGACGTGGTCATTGATCCCTGCAATCTCGAGCACTATAGATGGAACATGCGCCATTCGCCCCGGATGCGCGTACAAAGTTAAAATGATGTCGCATCCCTGGGATGGACACACCACCGCCAATCTACTTGTTGAACTCCAAGGTGAGTTGGTATAAGAACTTTTGGTTCTGCAAGCTGGATAAATAAACGTACTGACAAATATTTTGAATTTGAATTACTAAACTAATATTAAAAATGCGAAAGTGAGTTGTTTTGTTAAGCTTTCACGCTGAAACGGCTGAAAGGATTTGAATTAAATGACCTGGGATAGGATATAGGATACTTTCAATCTAGGTAGTAAGTTTCCGTGGAACATTTTCCACTACGCAGGTGAAGCCACAGGCTAGCAGTTTATATAATCATCAACTACAATACATTATACACTCGAGAGCAATGAATCCGGGTCACTTAAAGAATCCTAAAAATCTCGGAAACTAAAAATGCTAGGTTAATGCAATAAATTGTATTTAATAGACAATGTAATACTCCTTAAATGAAGGTATTAAAACTTCTTAGTTATTGTAAAGTTATATCATAAAAAAATCAAATTTGAAAAAGGGCCACTTTCGAAGATGGAACTACGAAATTACAGCATTTGGTTTTGCTTTTGTTTGTAATCTGTCATTTATGTGGGTACATAAACCATGTTGATAGTGCTCTATATTCATTATTCAAGCTGAAATTATGTCGCTTACGCCTGAAGAATGCACCAGAATACTTACAATGCTGGAAACCGGCCGGAGTCAGCGCGATACAGCCAGGACTGTCGGTGTGTCGCTGTCAACAGTACAAAGAGTTCTCCGACGTTACGAAGAAACTGGTTCTAACCTACGCAGACCAGGAACGGGCAGAACCAGGTGTACCACAGCACGAGAAGACCGATACTTGGTGAACACCATGCTTCGAAATCGCTTTCTCACAGGAACTGAACTCACAAATCAGTTTCGACACCTCGGAGGAAGTAACCCAAGTGCATGGACAGTAAGACGTCGGCTTGCTGAATCTAACTTAAAACCCCTTAGACCTGCAAACGGCCCTAAACTGGAGCGTGGGCATCGTATTTCAAGACTAAGATATGCCCAGGGCCACGTAAATTGGAGTATTGAAGATTGGTCAAAAGTTATGTTCTCCGACGAATCAAAATTTATGCTCTACAAGCACGATGGAAGACACAGAGTGTATCGAAGACCAGGGGAAAGATTCAAGCAAGCATGCATCGAAGAAAAAGTAGCCTACGGTGGTGGGTCTGTACTTGTGTGGGCCGGAATTTCTTCTGAAAGTCGCACAGAGCTGGTGATCATAGAAAACGGCTCTTTAACTAGCGTAAGATATGTGGAAGAAATCCTCAATGATCACGTTGGTCCATTTATGGTCAATTTAGGTGAGGATGCTATATTTATGCATGACAATGCCCGACCTCATACAGGTAGGATTGTGAATGACTACCTTCAAGAGATGAACATTACTCGTATGGAGTGGCCAGCGCGCAGCCCGGATATCAACCCGATCGAGCATGCTTGGGACGAGCTAGGCAGATGCGTAAAACAACGAAACCCTCCCCCAATCACGCTTCGTGAGCTCAAAATTGCTCTCACAGAGGAATGGGAGAATATTCCCCAAAATCGTATAAGGAACTTGGTGTACAGCATGCCAAACCGCGTAAACGCAGTAATGGAAGCACGAGGAGGCAATACGAAGTATTAAAATTCAAGAAAATCGTAATAAAGTTCAAAAATTTCATGTTTCCTATTTTTGTTTTAAGGAGAGATCAGCAGTTTTTTTCTTTAAGTAATTTTGTGTTAATAAAATGTATGGTGACTCATATTTTTTTTACTTTCATTTAAGGAGTATTACATTGTCTATTAAATACAATTTATTGCATTAACCTATCATTTTTAGTTTCCGAGATTTTTAACATTCTTTAAGTGACCCGGATTCATTGCTCTTGAGTGTAGTTAGTCAGACTCAAAATGACGAAGCAATATATCGACAATAATCCATTCGATTGTCTTAGGGTCAAGTTCAAAGAGGCCCGGATCCAGAAAAAAATATTCATTGAGTAGGATTCGTTGTGTAGGCTGTATGTGTAAATATCTTTGCCTGTTCACGGGTCTGCGTCACGCACGCAACTTTTTTTTATTCGTGTCGTGTGGCGTATCCCGTATTTATCGCAATACTAAACAATATTACTTGAAAAGAAAACTGAAGATTCGACTGGTGGTCATACATCAAACGCATCAAAGGCGGGTACCTCCGCCAGAAATTTTCCTAAGAAGCATATTTTGTTCCAGAATGTGTTGTTGGAGTATGCTCATGCGCACATTCCCCCCGCCTCCCCGTACCGGTGGTTTCTGCGGAGTTAGTCACCATTAAAAGCGAGATGTTCTCCAACATTACCTGGACTCTGCCTAGACCGAGCTACCCTCAGAGGCTGCCCTCAGCTAAGCTGGGCAAGCGAAGCTACAGCGTAAGGTCAGTTATAATTATTAATAAAATAACTATATTTTAAGTATTCAAAACTCAAACTCATAGCATTTATTTCAATTAACCCATTAGATGTTCGGCTATTAATAATAATAATAATAAAACTTTATTTCAGACCAAGGTCCATACTTTTGTTAGTATTTTTGTGTTAGTAACAATGGTGCTTACATAAATAGATTAGTATTGTTAGTTTTCAAAAAGCTTATAAAATTTGTGCCCGAATAAATGATTTCAGGATATTTGAGTCCTGTTTACTCGCAATGACCTTTAGGATGCTGTTAGTGCTAGCCCGGACTCTGCCTAGTAACGCTGCGAGCCGCTTGCGCATGATGGCATGGAAGCCGTCTACCCTGGCCTCCGCAAACATACCAGAGGCACTACAAAAGCGGGGTAGCCCTAACAACATCCTAAATCCATTGTTATATTGGACACGTAGGGCACTGAGCGGCCCCTGCGTATACCTGTACCACAGGCTGCACGTGTAGAAAGTCTGACAGTAGGCTCTAAATAGTGATAGTAATGAATCAAGACACAGAATATTAAACAAAATCAATAAAACCTATTGCACAAGAGACTCTGATACAAAGAAATCCATCCTAGATCATGTCAGTACAAATTTAAAAGATGAACATTTCAACTTGACTATAATCAATTCATCCATGTCCGATCATAAGCAAATATACCTACAAATAAAAAAAATGAAACCTCCTCCTAAAAAACGCTTAAAGTATGAAAAAATTGATTACAAACAACTATACACTTCAATGGCATCATGTGGAATAGAAAACATGTCAAACAACTACAGTGAACTAGAAACAAAGATAAGGCAATGTGTAGAAAGAAATAAAGTATTGAAAACAAGGATATTGAATCCACCCCGAGAAGATTGGGTCAACAACGACATAATTACAGGAATAAGCCAGAGAAACCATCTATGGACACAACACCCGAGTGATCAAGAGAACGAATTGTTAAAGAGTAATTATAAAACCATGAAAAATAACATTGCTAAATTAATACAAAATACGAAAAATTCTTATTACTACAAACTATTTACAAATTGTGCTAACAACTCTAAAAAAACATGGTCACTTATAAATGAATTAGCCAAAAATAAAATCAAACAAAGTTGTGCTCCTTCAAAGCTTGTAGTCAATGGTAACATAGTTACAAATACAGATGACATTTGCGAAGTTATTAATAATTACTTTTCCACTATAGGATGCATACTGGCAGACAGAATACCGAAAAAATATCATAGCACCACCTCAAACTTACGTGTTTTAGAATCCCAAGAAAATAATAAACAAGAACTTCTAATTTTGGATCCATGTAGTCCTGATGAAATTACTAAAATTATTAATAATCTCGACCCAAATTCAAGTAGCGGTATAGATAAAATAAGCACAAAAGTCATAAAAACTGTTCAAAATTTAATTGCAAATAGCTTAGCAAATTGTTTTAATAAACTTATGACTGACGGGGAGTTTCCAGACACTCTAAAGATTGCAAAGGTGACACCGATCTATAAATCTGGACCTAAAACCGACCCCGGGAACTATCGCCCGATCTCGGTGTTACCAATAATGTAAAAAATTTTGGAGAAGATAATACACAGTCGCCTATTAAAATACTTGGACTCTTTTCATGTTATATCGGAACGTCAATATGGCTTTAGATCTAAAAATAATACCACTGCAGCCACTATTGATCTGATGACAAAAATCAGAGATAACATAGATAAGAAAAATATTGTTTTGGGTGTGTTTATCGATCTAAAAAAAGCCTTTGATACTGTAAGTCATAGACTGCTATTGGAAAAACTAGAAAACGTTGGAATCAAGGGCAATGCACTTAAAATTTTAAAATCTTACCTAACAAATAGATCCCAAGTAGTTAAAATAGATAATATTGAAAGTAATCCTTTACCTATCACATACGGAGTCCCACAGGGATCCATATTAGGACCATTGCTGTTTTTGATATATATCAATAATATAACAGACTTAGGACTACATGGCCATTTAACTTTATATGCAGATGACACATGCTTGTTTTATTTCGGAAAAAATGTTCACGACCTTATTTCAAAAGCCCAAGAAGACCTAAACATTCTGTTTGAATGGTTCCAATACAATTTGCTGACCGTGAACATTACAAAGACCTGTTACATTATCTTCAAAGCTAAAAATAAAACTATACCATTGCATGACCCGTTAACCATAGACAACATCCCATTAGAACAAAAAACCTACGAAAAATACCTTGGCCTTAGGATTGAAAATTGTTTAACATGGAACAAGCAGATTGATTATATCAAAGATAAAATTTCCTCACTTATTGGATCACTCAGTAATGTAAGTCGATGTATACCCAAAAAACTGCGCTTAAACATTTACAATTCACTTGTCAAATCACATTTATTATATCTCATAGAAATCTGGGGCAGCGCTGGTAAAACGAAGCTGCAAGAACTGCAAAGAAAGCAGAATAGGATCATAAAGACACTCTTTCGCTATCCATACCTAACGCCAACAAAAACAATTTTTAAAGAAACAAAATTGATGAATATTAAACAACTTTATATGTATAATACTTGTATCTTAATTAGAAAAATAATGGATGGAACGATTCACACAAACGTAACATTTACCAAAAAATCCCAAATATGTAAACGCAGTCTTCGTCGACCCAGCTTACTTGTACTACCAAAGACACGCACAAATTATGCCAAAAAGGATGTTACCTATGATGGAGCACAATTTTATAATAATTTGCCATCCTACATAAAAAATATAAAGTCTTTCAGTGGTTTCAAATCAAAATTATCAAATTACATAATTGAAACCACTCACTGAAAGTTAGTAGCATAATTGAAAAATACAATGTTAGCACGATTTGTATATAACACCCATTTAACAGGAAACTAGTTTTAAGACAATTGTCCTATATCAGTGACCGTTACCTAAGCTAAGTTTTATTTTATATATCTTATGTTCTCATGTAAGTGGCTCTTTTGTCTTTTTGAGAATAAATTGCTTAAACCTAGTGTGACTTTAACTTGGTCACTACAACGCGCAAACCTGCGGGCCAGGATATTACTCCTGACCGCCAATGCCCTACGTTCCCTTTCTATGTCAACATGGTCGTCAAGGCCCTCAGTAAGATAATGTCCGAGGTATTTGAACTGTTGTACCCGCTTCAGTTCAGTACCATTCAGTTTTATCACAGGCACATTTGACGGACACTAACCGGAGGCCTTGAAGACCATGTACTCACTCTTCTTACAATTGTATAGTAAACCGTGCTTATGGCTATACGTTTCACATATGGCTAGCAACTGTCTCATTGCGCTTACAGTTGGGGTCAGCAGCACCATGTCATCCGCATTAAAAGTTATTCATACACACATTGTCGACCCAGCATCCAACTCGTGTGCTGCTGAGCCCAACTATAAGCTCATTCACGTACAAGTTGAAGAGCTTGGGAGAACTTAAACCACCTTGTCTCACACCGCAATCCAACCTGTACGTGTCGGAGAAGCTATTCGCCCATCCTACTACTATTATAAAGGCGAAAGTTTGTAAGTATGGATGTATGGATGTTTGTTACTCTTTCACGTAAAAACTACTGTATAGATTTGGATGAAATTTGACACAGAGATGGTTTATATCCTGGATTAACACATAGGATATTTTTTATCCCGGTAGAACATTCCTGTGGGATAATTTCCGACCTCCACGCGAGCGAAGCCGCGGGCAGAAGCTAGTCTTACATAATTTTTCTGGTTTTGGTACCAGTAATGAAAAATCCGTTGCACCTGTGTAGGCACGCCAGTTCTCTTGAGTTTCTCCCATAATACGTCATATGACACTAGGTCAAACGCTTTGGAGAGGTCAAGAAAGCAAGCATACACAGGTGTACTTCTTTCCGTATAGTATTGAACAGTGTGCTTGAGACTCAGAATTGCGCTTTCAGTAGAAAGTCCAGCGCGAAAACCGAACTGAGCGTCATGAATTTTAAGGTGTTTGTCAAGTTCTGAGTCAAGCACACTGTCCAACACCTTAGCCACCACTGTTGCTAAGGAAATTGGCCGATAGTTATTTTTATCGGACAGATCACCCGTTTTATTTTTGACAATCGGTACAATAACCGTTTTCATAAGGTCCATGGGCAGGTACGAGTGATTCAGACATAATGTGAAGAACATCGCTAGCACACGTGGCAGATGGACTCCAGCGTACTTCAAATGCTCGATACTGAGCCCATCATGACCCGGTGACTTGCCCCTAGACATCCTACTCACAATTTTACGCACTTGTTTAGCTGACACATTATACAAGTCACCGGTCATGGTAGACCCAGGATCAGCAGATGATGGACCCAGCGGTGATTTCGTAGCAAAATGTTCTCTAAACAGTTCGGCTATATTTCTACCATCACTCGCTCCGCCCACGCTCACAGGGAGACCAGACTTATGGTTTAGGTAGTTAGTCGCTTTCCAAAAGTCGCTAAAATTCTTTGATGCTCGACATTCTGAAATGATTTCCATTTTTAACTCTTCTTTATTATTTCGACACCATTTTAGTCTCTTTTTAAATAATTTACGACTTTCAAACATTTCCTCATATACTGTACCAGATTGTGGCCTATTCTGAGAAACCCAGTATAGAAACTTACTCCTGGCCTCTCTGTGTGCTGCACATACATATTTATTCCAACCTGTCACATGCCTTTTCTTCTTACGCACGCGAAGCTGACTATCACATGTGTTAAAAGCTGAGTCCGTAAGTGCCGTTATTATATCCTTATACATTTTATCTAAATTATATCTGTGTTTCTTACAATTACAAACATTATTACTACATTGCCTTAATTCAACCGGAAAATCTATTAATTTAAGTTTACTATTGCACATTTTAGTATAGTTTTTTATCTGTTCCTTAGTTCTATACCCCCAAACAGCTTTATTTTTTCTATTGTTACTACTTGAGCTGGTTTTACATATAATTGCACTTAGTTCACATTCAATGACTAGTGGCAAATGGTCTGACCAAAACGTGTCATATTCTATAAATATATTTTTAATAGTATGCCTAGCAGAATGACTAGTAACACAGTGATCGAGCCATCTCACACACCCATGAGCATCGCTAATAAACGATCGCTATTAGAAGCCGTTTGCTTATAAGAGCTCAACGATTTTTACGGATGTACCTATTTATTGTAGTTTCGAGGGATTTTCTTATGAACCTATAGGGTTCATAGGACATTTGAGGGGTTGAACCTATTACAGGCACTTTCAAATAGTCAAGGAGTCGGTCAGTTAGTTAAAAAGTTGAAGTTTGTTGACCATTCCAAAATGTAGATCTCTATGGAGAAGACAGACAAGAAATTCCTTGGACACTATTTTAAATTTACAAATTCAAAATATAAGATTAAACAAAAAACCTGGAAGATGACCAGTCTCTACTTACGGCGAACCGTTTATTAGTATGATGCGTGGATCAGCACCATTTTGCAAGGAAAAGTAAAAGTAACGTTTATAGATCTTGATTAAGTGTTATACCTGTTACGATTGTACAATTGTCAAACTTTAAGTCTTCTTCTTTTCGTGTGGTTAGTGACTAACCTGGTGTCAGAGTTTTTAAGCTGGGCCATGGGCCTCTGACTTAGCTTCACATGCTGTGAGAAATACCTCTCAGACAGCTGGTTTCCTTCTATGTTTTGCCTTCACCGATTTTTAAGCAAGTGATAATTATACCATGCGCACATGAATCCGTAAAATCAGAGGTGCGTGCCTTGGGTTCGAACTCGAGACCTATGACTTGGCAGACCGACGGTCACACTACTACGCTATCACTGCTTCCAAAAACTTTAAGTGCAAGATGGTGACGGGAACACGTTAAACCCAAAACTCGTGCTAAGTGTTAATCTCTAAGGCCTGAGTCCTGTTACCCGTAACACGATAAGGAAAAAATGAGAGAGCACACTTACAGAATTGAATTATTTTTAGAGATGATTAATTCATGAGAAGTAGGTAAAAGCATTTGAAAACAAAAAAAAAATATTTTTGTCTAGCTTAAATACCTTTTATGTTTTCAAATGTTTTTCCTTATAAAAATAGTACAAACTTCTAATCTCCGCGACATCTGCTCGCTTTCCCACGTAGGTACCCTAAAAATCGAGGATAATGAAACAGTGTTCTTTTTTTATTGGCATCTCGTAGTTCAACCTAGGAGGTTGTCTACTGGTTAGCCGGGCTTGCCTGTGGGTGCCTCAATAAAATTAAGGCTTCCAGGCAGGGCTTGAAAAAACTTACAACTACACGCTAATGGGTGTGTGTACTGTGTACTGTGGTGTACGGACCTCGGCTAAGGGCGTCGCTGGGGGAGGGGCAGGCTGGATCAGTTATCAGATTATTATTTGGGGGCGTATTTAAAGCTCAGCGTTGAAGGCTAGCTCATGTACCTTGTATGTGAGATTTCATTTTTGTCAATTCAAAAGTGGCATTCAATGCCAATGCAGAACGTGACGGGATGGCAAAGGATTTTCCCGACTGTCAGCGCACACTAGCCGCGGTAACTAAATACCGCGGCATTCCAGCGTTTTGCTACGGCGTGCCGCGGCACGACAAAGCATGTCTCGGCAGCTCCTGGTGCCCGATACACATTTAATGGCATGCATACCCCGCTTCTCTACCCCGCCTCACCCCGCGGTATGTCACAACGAGCGCTGACGTCCTCGGCATGCCGTTGCCTACCGATTTACGCCACCGTCATCCCACCGTGGGAGCCCGTGCCGCGTCTTTCAATGCCGTGCAATAAAATCCCATTCGATGCCACGACATTATTTTAAAGCAATAAAAAAGCAGCGATAGCCTAGCGGTGTAACCACCGGACTGCCAAGTCATAGATCTCGAGTTCAAACCCAAGGCACGCACCTCTGATGTTTCGGATTCATGTGCGTATTGTATAATTATCACTTGCTTAAAAATCGGTGAAGGAAAACATTGTGAGGAAACTGGCATGCCTGAGAGATATTTCTCAACAGCATGTGATGCTAAGTCAGAGGCCCATGGGCAGCATTAAAACTCTGACACCAGGTTAGTCACTAACCACAAAAGATTTTAAATCAATTTATGTCGTATTTCTATATCGAGACGTTTGAATGTCCATTGTTAAAAAAATTTAATCCCTTGCCATCCCGTCCCGGTCTGCGTTGGCCTTAAGTCATTGACTGTCACGCAGCAGAATCAATAATAAAACAATTGTTCGCGATCACTGGTGACCGCGTTGGCAGTAAACGTGTGGTATAATTGACATAAATGCTTTGAGTTTGAGTTTCACATTGAATTCACTTCCATGTTTCCTTCTACAGTCTCAGCAAGCAAATGATGGCAGATGCCGTCTGGTTTGCCAACATCATGACCGCTGACATCGTTGCTGATGGGTTCGTCTCCGACGGCGACACTGTTCATTCCACGCTCTTTCCAATATCAAAACAAATGGAGTACAAAGTGAAACTGTTAGCTAGAGTCAGATTGGTAGACGAAAGAGGATGCGTTGGACCTGCAGGAAACGTAACAGTTTATGGTTAGTATTCAATATTTTTCAGAACAGTTCTTCTTCTTTTTCGTGTGTTTAGTGGCTAACCTAGTGTCAGAGTTTTTATGCTGCACATGGGCCTCTGACGTAGCTTCACATGCTGTTGAGAAATATCTCTCAGACATGCTGGTTTCCTCACGATATTTTCTGCTGCCGATCTTTTCTATAAAATTCTCACTATGAAAACTTAGGGACTAACCAAAACACAATGTCCTTAAAAATACATTTGTCCTCATTTTATACCTGTTTGTCGGGATAACTGAATATACGTGGAACGCTGAACGGATGCGTAAGCATCTCTATACAAAATCGTTGTTTTCTATGGACAAACGGAGACTGAACGGAGCTGAATAAGTGTGGTTAGTACCATAGGTGTCATTCCACCTGATGCTAGGAGTCGCTGGGATTGACATCTCAGTTCAATTACACTTCTCCCTAAATGTTCAATTCACCATCATCATACTATGTTGGTAACAAAAGAGGTTTATTTACCTGTACGGCTGTGCTTGGCAAACACTTTTTTTGAGTGTGGGAAATCATCATCTTACCTCTGCCTTTGTGGGTGGAGCGGAAGGGCGTGTCAGACTCTTACTGACTAAAACCCATCCATGTTCCTTTCTTAGCCCTTTTTGTTCCGGGGCAACGGTAATCCTTTCGGGCAAACCCGCTGTCCCTGTAAAACCACATGACTCAACCATCTCGTATGTTCGAATAACTGCACAAGTGCGCAATGCGCATGTCTATTTCAATAATTATACGTTCCACGCAAGCGCACCTGTACTGTAGATCCTAGACCTTAGTGTCTATGGCCAAAATTAGTGAGTGTCTGACTTTCGGACTTGCAGTGATCGGCGATGTGTTGTGACTGAACGCGATCAGCACATATAAACTGCATTCAAGAGCTGTCAATGTCAATATTTCACAACGATGGTGACAATGACCCGTGAGCGCGGTTCAGGTGTCCTGATCGCGTTCATTTTAATTACTGAAACTGGTACTAAATGTTCCAAATTAATAGTAAACGGTACAGTCCGCGAGGTATAAGCTGAGCTTTGCATTTGTGTGAGTGTACATGGATAGTGTAGGTGTGATAACCGGCCTTAGGCGCGGCGCCATTTTCGCCCGGTGGTTTGAACTGATTTTGGGTAACCGGCCTGAGGCGCGGCGCCATTGTGTCTCACCGCGCTCCTCTCACTCACACTAATGCAAAGCTCAGCTTATACCTCGCGGACTGTACAGTTAGCTTATAACTTAATTTGATTTTCTTGCAGATCCTGAGGCGTTTTCTAAGAGCACACTTTCATACGGAGGTTACGTAAGTAAATGTAAATACCTTGACAATTAAAATGAATAAGGGCTAATTTCATCATTGAAGCTGTACGCGATCAGTACATCTAAACTGCGTTTAAGAGCTGTCAGTGTCAACAATATAGGGGAATAGTGACAGTGACAACTCTTGAACTCAGTTTAGATTTGCTGATCGCGTTCAATTTCATCGGTGGAATTGCGACTAAGTAGAAGCGAAAAATAAACAAGTTAATAAGACAAGTTATTTATCTCAAATAAAACAATAACTCTCTTTTGATAATATTTGGAGACAGAAATAATATAGAACGGGAAGCCTGTCATCCCCACGCACACTAATACAATCAAATAGGAAAACGGAAATAAAAGGCAATGGAATAATTTACGAACGAATGGGTCTTAATAGAAGTTTATCAAGTTAAAAAGAAAAGAAAGAAAATACGTTTATTTGCGGCAAACATGACGCAAAGAAAGAACACAACACAAAAAAACACAAAAAATCCACGCGAAATGGCCATCGCTCAGCATAATGGTACCCTACAAAGCCCCAGCGCTGGTTTTCAGGGGCAGCCGGCGTTGAGTTCTTATCAAAGAATAAAATTAAAAAGTATGTATCCTCGAATTTTCATATGAGTGCCGTACAAAATGATTGAATGGTTAATGTTAAGATGAAGGTAGGGTGGTCTCTTTCCGACGTTTAATTACAAACCTTCCGATAACGGGGACCACAGAACAGTTAAAGAGGTTTAACTGTTATGTGACGGGGACGATGCCTGAGTAACTGAGTAACAAAAAAACGTTACAAACGTTTAAAAGTGGCTTTTTTATTGAGCGTGGGAAATCATCAAATGAATCCTCCCGCTCTGGGTGGGGCAGAAGGAAGTGGTAGACTCTTACTGACTAAAACCCATCCATACTCCTTAGCTCTTTATGTTCCGGGGTAGTGGCTTTTTCGGACAATCCAATCAATTCAGGCAAAGGGGCTGAAATATTCTTCAGCCCCTTTGCCCACTTTTAACTGTTGTTTGCTCTTCAAGTGTGGCTCAATAAAATAATTAGCCATGATCTTGGCGTCAGTATGATCTTGAAATAAACAGCGCCATTCCACTATGACCGATTCACAGCAATCGCAGCAACTCTGTCAATTATCCGACCCCTATCTGAATATCCATTCATCAATCGGTCAACTTACGACTCACAATATTCACATTCCATTGCTATATGAGGCGATTTCAAGTTCAAACTCAAACTCATTTATTTCAAATAAACCAAATACTAGTACTTTTGAAAAAAAAAAGTTGGGAAAAGGCTATGCAGATTGATTTACGGAAGTATCAGATACGTCATGTTTTTCGAGAAGATCTGCCAAGATTGGGACATTATACTAAGGGAAGCTAATCTGATGACATTCAAACTCGAAGCATTTATTTGAAGTAATCCTAAATGGATTACTTGAAGGCACTTTAGAACTGTCAATGGGTCGGTCAGTCAGAAAGATAATGCTAGTTGCCCATTCCAAAGCAGCAGGTACCTATGAAGAAGAACGGGCAAGAAACTGCATGGACGCTCACAAAATCACAAAATATGGTCACAAAATCTGGGTTACATCATTCATGTTGAAATATACATATGAGAACGTAAAAAAGCGTCCATACCTAATTAAAAGATTAAAGAAAAAAAATATATATATCCGTGGCAGCTAAGAGATGGCCAGCCTCTACTGACGGCGCACGTTCATGAACATGACGCATGGATTTGCACCACACCACCCTTTTCTACGCATCGTCCCAACCTTCGTTCTAAGGTCATCTAACTTCAATGCATATCTTCAGCGGTTTTGTTTCTTCACCAGGCAATCCTAGGAGCTCTAGTCGGCGCCTGGACCATGGGGGCGGTGTTTGTGCTAAGCGCGCGCGTTGTGAAGCGCGTGTTGAAGTCATTCCGCCTCGCTCCCGTATCCGCTCCGTTCGAGCCCCCGCGGTGTCGCCCTGCGTGGTTCCCGCTGCAGCTGCGAACGTGAGTAATAGAATAATAGAATGTTTTTTTTTACGATTTATTTTACGAATTGCGGTACAGTGTTTACAGTTGTTCTCAAGGGTTAGGGGCGTGTGTTTATACGTATTTTATTATTTTTTCAGCAACGTTTTTCGGTGATTTTTTTAGTTTTGTGTTGATTTTGCGTCGAATTCGTATTTAGGATTGCTGGTTATATAGGTAATTATTGACAGAATTATATATCATCTATGGCTCACTCGCTAAATTTACATAGATCTTAATGGAATGGAATAATTGAACTTATGGAGCGACTCATTGTTTGGTTTCCTCGTGGCTGTGCTATCTATGATTTTCTAAAAGCGATGAATTGCTTGTCGGAAGAATTAATATATCCTACGTCCATTACAATTTAAATTATTTATTCATTATCCGAGAGAGTGACGATGAAACATTTTCCTTAAAAGCTCACGATGTAACGTGAACGCCTTTTCATGCTTAAAGTTTAAGGTTGGGTGTATCTGGGTAAGTTAGTAGATAATACTATGTTTTTATGATGGATGATATTTATGATATTCGTAAATATCGACCCTTCCGGATATTTCTCAAAGTAAAATTATTGTATTGATTGCAATAATATTTCCAAAATGTTCTAATTCGTGTTTGGTAAAATTATCTTAACCGCGTCGAATATGGCACTTGTGAAAACGCAATGTAAAAACTAGGGGGCAGAGGCTAATATACCACGTTCTCCACTTAAGGTTACACCTAGGCTCTACATTGGACTAGTATACTATTAATCTTATTATCCAGAAGAACTGTGTAATAAGTGCCTGATAAAATATGAAGGGCAACTCACATTGTTATTCGGATGTGAGTTACAAAGCCTGCAGGCGTTTGAAAAGTACGCTTTCTAATTCTATATTATTTAATCCAGTTAAAGGATAACTTAATTTGAATACGTAAAGGATACATTTTGAAGTCCGTTTATAATTAAAATGGTTTAAGTTTTACTTAATAATTAACTGTTGAATGCTCATAATTATATCGCGCATATCTGATTCTATGTATATTATTAAAGGCTATTTAGAAATGAATCTCATTTTGGTGTGTTAAATGAAATGTTATAATTCACGTTTACAATACATTGTAAAAAAACATTTAAGAGTAATAATAATAATAATCCCGACACCGGCGGACCACTATTTTTTATATTTTTAAATGTTTTTGTTTGTTTTTTTTTTATAAAAAAATATTTAAAAATGTATTAAATAAGAAAACAAATAAATAAACGAATAATAATAATAATAGTTTATTAAAGAGTACCGGTGGAGTTTCTTGCCCATTCTTCTCCATACGAAACTACCTTTTGGAAGAGGCGACTAGAATCAAATCTATTTCTTGTTCAATTTGACGTCCAAAAGTGCCTTTCTTGTGCCTATTTGAAATAAATAATTTGACTTTGACTTTGATACCTAATCGATTGCAATCCAAATTTTAAAAGACTAGAAACTCTTTGTTGCCCGATAGTTTGATCGTTCAGGGTTTAAGTATGTAACTTATGAAGTGGCGATTAAAAATCGGCCAATCATCTCAATTCAAAAAACAAGCAAGCAAGCTTAGTAGCAAGTAGCGAATTTTTGTTTCGCGATAGCTTGATCGTTTAGTATGGAGGAATTACTATGGAGCTACATTTTAAAGTGCATTTAATCAAATTATTTGTCAACTAAAAGTTGCTAGTGCGAGCTGGCTCATACCACATCCCAGTCAGTCCATAATACCTAGTGAATCCGGCAATATGTTTTGGGCTCTTCATTATGTTTGTTTTCCGGATCCTTAAAACCCTCGCTCGTGTTCAAAGCTTTAGGACACGTGCGAGTGGCTACAACTCAAATAAGATTACAAGCAAGCTTATGTATATAAAAATATGGTACGTCAGTGCTTAGCTACGCTTCAGGTGATAATTCCTCCCTTAATGGTAAGCAGCTTAGAGCCATGTTTACCAATTAAACTGAATCATATCCAAACTGCTTTCCAGACCTGTTGGTGTCAATATTCTACAGATTACAATGACACTTACAGTCCTAGAACATGGTTTATGTACTGATTATAATTCTGTGATTACATATATCTGGCGGTCCCCCTTAAGAGCCTTTTTTTTCATGGAGAAATCGTAAAATGGCCCTCCCGCTCTGGGTTCAGCGGAAGGACGTGTCAGACTCGTACTGACTAAAACTGATCCATGTTTCTTCCTTAGCCTTTTATGTTCCGGGGTAGCGGTAACCCTTTCGGACAATCCCGCTGCCCCTTAAGAGACAGGCCACGACCTTGCCGCTCTGAGCATCGGCTAAGCGTGGCGCGGCGTGCGGTAAAAACAGATATATGTTATGTGGTAGTGGCGAAAACGACTTTAAATATAAAATATTATTTATTAAAGATCGGATATAAGTTTAACAATGGAATGTCGAAATAGAACTAACTAACTTAAAATAAAGGAGTCGTATTTATATGAAGAAATACATGGGAAAAGCAAACAATAACTTAAATTATCACTTATTGACTAATAAGTTAATGACAACCTTTGACACAATGAGAACAGTAAACTAAATGAGGTACATTAGATATCAATAACACATTATATAGATCATTACTTAAATAGAGTTCAAAGATTAAAAGATAAATGAAGTAAACAATATTAACAATATGAACATGTGAAATAAAGTACAGGTAAATAATATAAGGTATATAAGCATATAGGAAGAATGTTATATTATATAACACCTCCCCACCTAGAATAAAGATTGGGCGTTAGCGCCGAATCTTTTTGGAGTGGAGGAATTGTCGTCGCTGTCATCTTCGGAGATACATGAGGTTGTGGTTTGGTTCAGCGTGGTCATCGGGATGTTCTGTACATGATGTGTTGATCGATGATGTCGTCGTGATGTTCTTCCGAAACAGTTGTTGAAGATCTGGATGCAGTGGTTCTCATCATTATGGCAAGTTAAAATATCCGCTATTCTGAAACATCTTCTGAATAGTTTATACATCAAGAATAACAACATGAGGGTTCCTGATGCGAAGTAAAACCAAGAAAATTTGTTCTGGTGTCGTTGGATGAAAGGTTTTCCTTTTATCTTCTGGATTTCCTCGTTATGCTTGTCTAGTTGATGTTTGAGGTTGTTGAGTGAGTCTAATGGTGTTTCGTTGATTGAGATAGGTAGAAGGTTTGGAACATGATGATTTTCAAATTCTTCGAAGCAATCTTCAGTCCTGATGTCAGGAACTATTATAGGAAATGTGACGTTTTCTTCTCTGTTTTGATGTGCTGATAGAGTACTGTATCCAGTGTGAAGTTTACAGGTTTCTTCAAGGGTAATGATTCCTGAACCGTAGATATTATGATGCGAGACTTGATTGTTGCATTGAAGGATGCACTGTGTTGCATTGCTGAGGATGTATAGCCATCTGTTGCTTTCCAAGCGTTGAAATGTGTTGATTTGTGCAGCGAAGGTTGTAGTTGTACAGATGCTGGGGATGTCATTTGAGACGCTGAGTAGGATTTCAAGTTCACAAACAGGTCGTGTATCAGAGTTGTAGACGATGATATCTCGGCACACGCTTCTTCTTTCAGCGTATGTCTTACAGTTGTCCAATGAGCTTGTGGATATGTAGTGTTCACCGTTAGGGTTTGTGGCCAAATACTTATGCTCTGGTAGGATTGTGGTATAGAGTGAGGAATTGGGATGTTGGATAGGGATTGAGTAGATGTGGTAGAGTTTTAGGGATTTAGGTTTGACGAGAGGGAAATCTAATATATAAACTAATCTTTTCGAGTAAACATAAGCAGAGAGTTGAGAGGAATCTAAGATTTTGTTGATATTGTCGATGGTAACAGGGCTAACTAATTGTTTATTAGATCTAGCGTGGTTGGATAAGAGAAGATTTTGGTATAATTTATTAAGAGAAATAATTGAGGGATGAATTATATTTGATTTTGCAAATAAAATACTCGAAAGGCAATCTTCAAGGTGTTATATAAGATATTGATTTAAACGATCAATGTTTTCATTTATGACTTGTTCATCATAAGAGATTTTAAATATTGTTTCGTTGAAATTTTTAATAGTGCTGGAAGTTATTTGAATTTGTTTCTGCATTAAAGAAGTGAGATCAAGTTCACGTTTCTCAAGCATATCGGTACATTCGTCGTAATGTTTCGCATCTTTGGCATCTGGAGTACCAATGAGGTATTTCAACAAGGAACTGAGCCCGTCTAAAAGTTCTCTTTTCTGTCTAGAGTTTTTACCTAGGTAAATATTTAGTTCAGAGAGTCTATTATCTATTTTATCGAGGTTAGTCTTAAGGTACGATTTAGTGGAGAGAACATTAGGAAAAGCGGGGTATTTTACATGAAATTGATCGAACCTAGAAGCTAAACGTTTTAAGGATTCATGAGCAATAAATAGTGGTTTAAGATCACGGTAAACGATAAGTTTCCATGAGTCATCAGATACGGAGATAGAGCCTTCTTCCTTATAGAATAATCCGGCATGTGTAGGCAGCGGTTGAGTTAGATTGGCAACGATTCCCGTGGTTGCCCTGAAAGTGATAGATTTTGGTTTGAGTTAGGTTGCGACTTGTCCTTACGTTTACTTATAATGTAGTTCTTAATATAGACATAAAACTTGTAAAGAAGAATGTATAAAAATAATTTTAAAATTGAACAAATGATAAAACTAATGTAAGGATTTTGCATAATGTTCTGAAAGTTATAGGGGCTAGAGGATTGAGCCGCTGTAGAGCTGACCCTGTAAGAGTAAAAATAAAACTAGAGTCTAAATTTAAGTTTAAATGAGTTATACTAAAATAGGAAAAATGATCTTAACTATTTATTCTTATTACTAGACTAAGGTTTCATGCAAATGATATGGTCTGAGCCTGTTTGCATGCACAAGTTGGTTACGATTGGCTTTCTGAATAACGTAGTTATGATTGAAACCGACACGTATAACTTGGTAAGGACCTTCCCATTTAGGGTCCAAATTATTTGGATTAGGAATTCTTAACATTACTTTATTGCCTATTTGATACTGCGCGAAGTTTTTAATCTGACTATCATATCGATCTTTAGCTTTTTCTTTCATAGCTTGTAAGTTTGTAAGGGCTGAATCTCGATTTAAATCTTTTAGGTAATCGCAGGCTGTGTAGTCAGGAATGGGTTTAATATTATAAAATGGACGTGGTTTATAACCGAATAATAATTCGTGAGGTGTGTAATTAGTGGAACTGTTAACTGAGGTATTGTGACACATGATGGCAAAAGGTATAATTTTATCCCAGTTTTTAAGACGACGATTGTGATGCATTCGAATGTGATCACGTAAGGTAGCGTGGAACCTTTCGAGAGCGCCATTTGTTTGAGGGTGGTATGCAGTATTGAAAGTATGATTGGAACCGAGAAATTTTGTTAATTGTTTTAAAACGTTATTCATGAATTCAGTGCCTTGATCAGAATGAAATCTTTTAGGAACACCGTAATGTTGACAGAAATAAATTAATTCTTTAGCCACAGTTACGGCTTCTTTATCAGGAATAGGATAAGCTTGTACGAACCGAGTTAGATCATCTTGAAGAGTTAGAACGTATTTATTGTTGTTGTCGCTAATATCTGAATAAGAGACAAGATCCATAGATACTCGTTCAAATGGTTCAGTTGATTGTGATGTGATTATCATAGGAGCTTGAAAGTTTTTCCGTTGTATTTTATTACGCTGGCAAGTAACGCATGAATCGATGTAGTTTTTGATATCATTTGTCATGCCTTTCCAAAAGAAGTTTTCACGAATTTTTCTGTTAGTTTCTAATATACCGCGATGTCCTGAGAGGGGTTCATCATGGTAGGTCTTCAGTATTTGAGGGATTTCTTCGGGTTTAGGATATTTGACATTGTTTTTACAGATTGTAATATCACAATCGTATATTTCAGCTAAATAAGATGTTATGCGTAATTGTTCGTTGCCTTTTAATTTGCAGGTGAGATCATTTTGTAAATCAGGTACAAAAAGAGATTCTATTTTGTTTTGTTGTAAGCATGATAAGAGTGATTTGAAGTAACTTTCGGAATCCCAAGGATCAAAATGTGTAGGTCTTGTGGGACAGAAGTATAAATTTTGATTTTTATCTGAAATTAGAAGATCGACATCGTATAGAGATTTAGGTTTTTCTAAATAAGGTTTTGTCTGAGAGCAGGATTCTATAGCTTCATAAAATAAATTATTTTGATCGGAGAGTTGGCAAGATATAGGGATAAATATATTTTTATGTCGTGGATCTAAGAGGTTATCAGGAGATACTTTTAATTTCGGACTATCGATAGAAGCATTTTGGGATATAAAATGTTCATAGTTCATTTGTAGATAATCAGTAGAGTCGGAAGACAATGGATCGTCTGACGTTAAATCTATAATATTTGAGTTCATTATCGGTGGGCGTGATAATGCATCTGCATTTGTATTAATTTTTCCCGCTTTGTAAATAATTTCGTAGTCGTACTCCTCTAGTTTTAATCTCCAACGACGGACAAGACGACTGCCTGGGTCTTTGATGGAGAAAAGCCACGTTAAAGGCTTATGATCGGACACGATCTTGAATTTTCGACCGAATAAGTAGGGACGGAAATGTTTCACAGCCCATACTATTGCAAGGAGTTCGCGTTCTATTGTAGAATAGTTAGATTCAGCTTTATTAAGCGTACGTGAGGCATATGCTATAGGTAAGTCTTTACCGACTTCACCTTGAGAGAGAATGGCACCAATGGCGTGAATCGAGGCATCTGTTGTTAAGACGAATTCTTTACTGAAATCAGGATATTGCAATATAGGGGATGTAGTGAGAATATTTTTGCATGTATCGAAGGCGCGTTGTTGGGATTCACCCCAAATGAAAGGTACGTCTTTCTTTAGGAGTCCTGTTAAAGGTTTTGTTATTTGACTGAAGTTTGCTATAAAGCGCCTGTAATAACCTGCAAGGCCTAGAAATGATTTTATGTCTTTACAAGATTTAGGAACTGGAAATTCTTTAACCGCTCTTACTTTGTCTGGATTTGGCTTCACACCTTCACTAGAAATAATATGTCCCAAATAAGCTACTTCTTTCCGCATAAATTCACATTTATCGGGTTGGACTTTCAGACCGTTTTTCCTAAGCCTGTTGAACACTTCAGTGAGTTTCTGTTCGTGTTCTTGGAGACTGGACGCGAATACTACAATGTCATCTAGATAAACAAAACAACGTTCACCTTGTAAGCCTTGGAGGACACTGTCCATAGCACGCTGAAACGTAGCAGGTGCATTTTTCAGACCAAATGGCATTCTAAGGAATTCGTAATGTCCGTATGGTGTGTTATAAGCTGTTTTTGGGATATCTTTAGAGTCGAGTTCGATTTGATGGAATCCCGAGGCAAGATCTAGGGTAGTGAAGTAAATTGAATGGCCCAGCTTGTCTAGAATGTCGGTTATGTTAGGCAAGGGGTAACTGTCTCCTATAGTGACATCGTTAAGTTTGCGATAGTCGATAACTATACGCCATTTCTGTTTCCCTGATGCGTCTAGTTTCTTGGGGACTACCCAAATAGGACTACTCCAAGGTGATGAACTTGGTTGAATAATATTCTGATCTAGCATCTTTTGAACTTGTGATTTTACTTCTTGTTGATGCACATACGGAAATCGATAGGTCTTTGTATTAATCGGTGTGTCTGATGTAGTAGGGATTGTGTGTTTGGTGTGGTTTGTGAATGTCAAGGGTTCGTTTTCTGTGATGAAGATGTCTGAAAATTCCATGATAATTTTACTGAGAGATTGGTTTTCTTCTTCATTGAGGTGATCTCTACGAATGAGTTTATCTACTTTGTTTTGACTATCCCTTAATGTATGTGTATTTGTGGAGTTAATTGGGATTTCATTGGAAGATTCGAGTGATACTAGTTCAGATGCATGGACTCTAGGTGTTAACACAAGTTTATCATTGTTACTAGAATTTACACAAGTAATTAGGAATTTGTTATCTTTTACCGTGACTAAGGCATTAGGAATAGTGACATCGTCGCAAATGGTTTGTTTTTCGATTAAGGCTGGTCCATTTTGAATATCATTAGTGAAGCATGTGATAACAGTTTCGGATCTTTGCCCTATGAACTGTTTGTTATCTGCGGATTCGATTGGTTTCTCATCAATATGAAATAATTTGTAAGTGCGATCTCGTATACGCATAGTTTTTGATTGTACATAGATATTGGCACTGAACTTACTCATGAAGTCATTGCCCAAGATACCATCTGCTTTGATGTTGAGGTTTGCTATGTGAAAATTAAATTTTGGAAAACGATCTAGAGAAATTTGAGCTTTGCCGAAGCTTTGAATAGAAGATTGGTTACCCGATATACCTACAATTGATACGACGCACGATTGGTCTAGAGGGGCACTACCAATATGTTCCTTGTTAAGGACGGATATAGCTGCTCCTGTATCGATCAGTAATGTTACCGGTTTACCTTCAATGTGGAATTGGCAATGTAGAAGATTTTCTGGAGGTACGTTTAGCGTAGAAATAGTAATGGATTCAGTATACATAGATTTAGAATTTGAGTTTGATATGGATTTAGAACTTGAGTTTGACATGGATTTAGGATTTGAGTTTGACATAGATTTAGAGTTAGAGTTTGACATGGATTTAGGATTTGAGTTTGACATAGATTTAGATTTGGATTTAGACTTTGTTTTGGACTTAGACTTAGAAGTAGATTTAGGATGCGATTCTGTTTGAATTGACACTTCCTTTGCGGTTGTGGCCAGAGTTTGAGTACTAGCGTCACGAAATTGTCCCCGATGGACTGGATTAAAGGAAGTGTGTTTTTCAGAGTTGGTAGTTATAGTTGTAATGTTTCGGGATTTGGCATTGATGTCTGGACATTGTGTGAGTGAGCTGAAGCGGTTCCCGAAAGCATGTCCATCACCTCGGCCGCTTCTGAGTTTAAATGGTTAATTTTTGCGGACGGAACTGCTGCGCGTTGATTTTGTGGGTGTTGACCTCTGAGATCATCATTATATGCCCTTTTTCGGCATTCCGAAATCAGGTGACCCGGTTTTTTACAATAGTTGCATGTTTTAGGCGGATTTCTAGACTGCGTAGTAGGTCTTGGTTGTGTCAATTGATTATTAGTTCGATTACCAGGGACATTATATAATGTTTGTCGGGCTTTATTCATATTCCTGATCTTTTCTTCCTGGATTGCGAAATTTCCTGCATCCGAAAGACTCGTAAAAGAACGAACGCGAAGCATCATCCCTATGTCTGAGCTTAGACCATTCACAAAGACATTGAGAGCCGTCTCTTCGGTGGTCGCTTTGCGACCCTCTAACGTGGAATCTGTGATTTCCGCTGTTAATTTTTCTAATATTTTACTTCTACAAAGGTCAACTCGAAGGAAGAATTCAGTGATGCCTTCTTGAGGCTTTTGGAAGTAGGACTGCAATTCTAAATTTAAATGAGCTAGAGTTTTTGTTTGTGAAAATTTTTGGATGAGAAATTGTTTAAGGTCGCACCATTTAAAGAATTGCTTAGAATGGACATCTGACGAACCTGGTCCGGTGAGTTTATTTAACGCGTAAGTTAAGAGAACTGTTTCTTGATGTATTGAAGCGAGTTGAAATGCGGAGTCACACGACCGAATGAACCTATACACTTGAGAATTTTGTGAGGTATCAAAATCAGGAATTAGTTTCAAGAGCGTTCCTAGGTCTAACTCTGAGCTGGAGAAAACTTTGTTGTCTGGCATCGTGATTTGTTTTATATATATTTTTTTTTTTTATGAGGTTGGTAGTAGCGAATGTACTGGATCAGATTAAGATATAAAATTATTATACAAGATTTAAGGAAATAGGATGGGATAACCAATGGGGAATAGAGAGATAGAGCAATATGTACGTTTTTAGGCCACTTACCATAACAGTAAAATAATGGACGCGCTGCTGAGCTTCATCACTCGAAGGTCCGGCGAAGTTGTTTAAAAGCCTTCAGCTACCGTGCTTCTTCACTAGGCGATTTTGACCGTTTGGAATTTACACGTTTTAACTTCGTCTTATGCACACGCGATCCTACCGACTGCGCCAAATTTGTTATGTGGTAGTGGCGAAAACGACTTTAAATATAAAATATTATTTATTAAAGATCGGATATAAGTTTAACAATGGAATGTCGAAATAGAACTAACTAACTTAAAATAAAGGAGTCGTATTTATATGAAGAAATACATGGGAAAAGCAAACAATAACTTAAATTATCACTTATTGACTAATAAGTTAATGACAACCTTTGACACAATGAGAACAGTAAACTAAATGAGGTACATTAGATATCAATAACACATTATATAGATCATTACTTAAATAGAGTTCAAAGATTAAAAGATAAATGAAGTAAACAATATTAACAATATGAACATGTGAAATAAAGTACAGGTAAATAATATAAGGTATATAAGCATATAGGAAGAATGTTATATTATATAACATATACCAAAATGTATGAAGCATGTCATGAGGCGACGCTCACAGCGGCAACGCGAGTGGTAGTATAGACAAAGTGCCGCTTAGGCCGCAAATTCGGAGCAGCGTTTCTTTCAGCGTGCAGCGGGGCGTTTAGCGGAACTGCCCATGTAACGCGTAGACTAAAGTCGGTTAAGCGGGATTGTCCGAAAGGGTTACCGCTACCCCGGAACATAAAGGGCTACGGAAGGAACATGGATGGGTTTTAAAATTAGTCAGTAAGAGTCTGGCACTCTCTTCCGCTCCACCCAGAGCGGGAGCAGTCATTAGATGATTTCCCAGCCTTAAAAAAAAAAAGTCGGGGCCAGGCTGTAACTCCGATATGCAGGAATGATATCACACTTGACAAAGAACCTACATACAGAGTTGATACGACAGAGGGGCTTTCCTTTAAACAGCTTATACTAGGGACCATTTTCAAGCTCTGTACCTACCAAAAATCAATTAAATAGGAGCAGTAGTTTAGTCGCAAATGTTTTTTTAAGTTTTTGCCCCGTTTGAACACGATGTATCTTTCCTAACAGCCCTCAGGCGCGCGCGCGTCTGTGCCGCTGCGTTACAAGGTCAGTTTTTATTTACAAAGGGTGGTTGTGTTTTACTCTGATTTGTAAGCTATTTAGTTTGTTTGAAAAAATAAAAACTTAATTTTTGGTGCTTTTTATTTTTACACCGTACCGAGTTAATACTAAACACGTAAAGTATACGTAGTGTAATTTAATGCCCCTCTGTCATATCAACTCTGTATAATTATGTATTTGATGGATTTATGGCGAAAAAAACACTGCATTGAGATTAAAGTTGATAAGTACCTATTTAATCTCCGAGAGCGCCAGATACGCAATTCACGTCAACCGCCATTAGCAGAGAAAAGAGCGCGAACTTCAAATTTCGAAGACGACATAATATTTGACACACAATTGACAACATTGTATTCGTTTACAAAGAACACTCCAATACTATTCTGTAAAAATCTCATCGTGGCAACTAAGTGAAGTCAGCTGTACATTCCATCTTGACGTAAGGGATTGACACAATTGACAGCTCACTTCAGCTTAGTTTACCCGGCGTTATTTTTATTGAATAGATTAGCTGTTCTCTATTTATAGACATTTATATGCATATTTGTTTAGGTTAAACCGCATATAACTCATTTGAACTAACTATTTTTAAATTATGGTTTACCGTAACAAGGAACTGTCAAAACTACGCAACAGATTTAATGGGGTTGGTTGAACAAAATAACAAACAGATGGCGATAAATCTCTGTTTATGGCCCACTCCGTTACCTTTTAGTTCCAAACTTGGTTTTCGCGTGAATTTGTTATAAATATTGATCGAACGTTACCGGTAACTTTTAATGTGGAAGTTTTGAGGTTTCAGAGGTTCATTAGAAGAAGAATAATGTTTTATTTAAGACACGTAGACACGATTGTTATAAATAAAAAATAAATAAATAAATAAACGTAAAGTAAGTACAAATATAGTAAAATATATAGGAGCAATTAAGGGCTAAATAATTAACATAACAAAAACAAAATTTTAAAATGATTTGTGCAAGGCCAAATCTTAGCATCCATCAATCTGCCTAGCCTTGTCCCAACTATGTTGGGGTCGGCTTCCAGTCTAACCAGATGCAGCTGAATACCAGTATTTTACATGGAGCGACTGCTTATCGGAGGAGTCTCGATATGTAAAGATGGTCTATCATCCACAGAGCAACCTCGGCTAGCATAGCTTAACCTGATGGATCGATCCTTGCGGCTGTTATATCTTAGCCACGAGCTCCTATGTCAGCGTGTGCGGCGATATTTTGAAAAATACACGTGGCGCCATCTATTACCAAACCAACGTTGTTGTTGTTTTCCTCGGGAACATTACTTTTTTCGGGATGAAAGGTACAGACGCCAGCACATCAAGCAATCCCTAACTGTCAAATTTTCTCAATTAAAAATGAACCTTATGTCTTTGCAATAAAGTTGAAATACTATCAAAGAAATTCGACAGATTATGGTAACTTGATGTGCTAGCCTCTGTACCCTATATCCGTTGCTGTACACCTGACAACGTATATGCAAAGTTTCAAGATATTCGGTTCAGTGGTTTTAGCGTGAAAAGGTAACAGACAAACTTACTTTCGCATATCTTCTCTTATATATAAAATTTCCATGTCACAATGTTAGTTACCGTACTCTTCCGAAACGGCTTGACCGATTTTTATAAAATTTTATATGCATATTCAGTAGGTCTGAGAATCGGCTACTATCTATTTTTCATACCCCTAGGTAGGTAGATTAGGTAGGTAGGGTAAGTAGGAAAGGTAGGTAGGTATCATAGTTAAGGCAGGACGACGTCTGCCTGGTCAACTAGTATAATACTAATTATGATAAGTCCTGGTTTCCACACGATGTTTTCCATCAATAGTAAGTAATATCTAAGATTTAAAACTTTAAAAGAAAGTGTAGATAAGAAAATGAATAAATAAATAAAAATCTAAGTTCCTAAAACGTCCTACAATTGTCCTTGATACGAAGCAAGGTGGTGGTGGTGGAATGGTGAGTACGGAGACCAGGACATCAAGCTAGCCCAATCTGTAAAATTTCTTCAATAGTAATTCAACTTTATTGCAAAGCTACAAGGTTCATTTTCAATTGGTAAAATTTGACAGTTAGGGACAGCTTGATGTGCTGGCGTCTATACAATAACCCGTTTTCGGCTTTTGTATAAACTAAAAATAATGTTGTAATAATATACTAAATATTATATCACACGTTGATGTCCAAAGAAGTCTAGATTATGGAAGTGTTAACTAACTACAAATTACATAATTATTAAATTACATCAGTTCACCATGGCAACAAACTTGTTATTAAATCGTCGTAAAGCCATCAAAACTGGTCACTGTATTACGCATCTGCGCTATAAATCATCTTGATTCATCTCTCTTTGTTAATTGATTGATTCTAAAATTAATAACTATCTAAACAGGTTTGCAAAATGTAAGGCTATATTTTTACATTTTTTTTATTAAATATAATCATTTAATGAATAACACAGCTTTATTGTAGATTGATTAAATAAATAAATCTGTTACGTATATGACATTATTACATAGCAGATTTATTTTATTTTGTAACAAGTTAAGTTTGTCATAAGTAATTTAATTTAATTACACCATCCCATCATATTCACGACCTCTGTTAATATATTCAATCTACTGAATAAGCTTCAGGAAATAAGTAAAACATTTTGAATTTCGAACATGTTATTAATGCCCGCAGGATGTTTGGCTCTGAAAATTAAGCCCGTATTGGTCTCAACACGGTCGTGAGACAGTAATGTCATAATCTTTTCTAACAATTAGGCCACTTTATGACACCTTCCCTGGATAACATGACAGAAGGAAACCTAATTTTAGCTTAAGGGTGACCACAGTAAGCGGGATTGTCCGAAAGGGTTACCGCTACCCCGGAACATAAAGGGCTACGGAAGGAACATGAATGGGTTTTAGTCAGTAAGAGTCGGACACTCCCTTCCGCTCCACCCAGAGCGGGAGAAGACATTGGATGATCTCCCACCCTCAAAAAAAAAAAGAGTGACCACAAGCTCGTGGCTAATTACTAACAGCCGCACAGATCGATCCATCAGGTTAAGCTACGCTTGCCGGTTGACCGAGGATGGGACACCATCTATACATATCAGGACTCCTGCGTGCCTCAGAAAGCACGTTAAGCCGTTGGTCCCAGCTGTCATTCGTGGATTTTCGACAGTTGTTACGGGTAGTCAGAAGCCTGCAAGTCTGACAGCCAGTCTTACCAAGGGTTATCGTATTGCCCAGTTACTGGGTTGTGGAGGTCAGATAGACAGTCGCTCCATGTAAAATACTGGTATTCAGCTGCATCCGGTTAGACTGGAAGCCGCTCCCAACATAGTTGGGAAAAGGCTAGGCAGATGATGATGGGTGACCACAAACTACGATAAACCTGTGCCGTCAAACTGTACAGATAAATCGTACGTCCCGACAGCCCACACACGTCCAAAAGTCGTAAAAATGTACAGTTTATGTCAACGCACGTTTCGATTTATCGGTACAGTTCGACTGCACAGTTTTATCGTAACTATTTATCGTAGAGTGTTACAGGACATGCCACCCAAAGAAATGTTTTACAATCTCTAAATTAGCAGGAAACCACAAATACTTTACTGAGATTAAGAAGTAAGCTTTAAAGTCCCCCCCCCCCCGCCGCCATAAAGCGTAATGAAAATCATTTAAGACATTAAATCTATAGTTGTCTGCAATGTTCGAATTTTGACTCATTACCCAATATTGCTCATCCCCCATAGCAAATAGCGTGATACAAAGTCTGATTTCATTATATGTACCAAAGTTAAAAGTCCATGACTTACTTCATGCATAAATGCGCAAATAATTAATGTAACGCAAATTCGATTTTTGAATTTAACACATAGCGAGCTGCCTGAAAACCTTAAGCATTCAGTATCTGAACCACCATCTCTTTCATATTACTTCAGTGTTGGAATGAGATGGAGTTATACTGAACGTATACCCCCATCTCTAGCTCTCTGGAAGTATTATGAAAATACTTCTGCTAAAAACGGTGGTTTCTCAGTCAGTGGTCTGCATAAATCAATTTATAAAAAAAATTGCAAGAATATTAATGACACGTTATCGTTAACCAATATAATTAATAGATGTTTCTTGGTAGTCAGAAGTGAATATTTTGAATGCATTTGCATAGATTATTTACTAGCCGAGATGGTGGGTGTGTTGTTAAATATTCTGAGATTAGAAATCGTTGCCTCGTTAGTTGCTATTGTAATATAGGAATTTAATATGTATTACATTTTTTGTAAGTCATGGGTTAATGCTTTGTAATAAGGTTATGACTTTCATCAATATAAATACTTTTTCGTAATCGTTAACAGGTAATAACTAATAAATAACAATAACCGACATTATACAGTAAATATTTACCGGCTCTCCACATCAAATCACATTTTGTCGAACGATAACGAAATTAGATAAATTCGTAATTTATAGCATTGGCATAAGCTTTCGAATTGTCACGTGAACAATCGATTTCCATCGCTAAGTGCTAAACAATGACAAATTGTGTAACGAAACTCGATCAATATTGCCATACAAATGCGTTGACAACTTTAATAACGAATTGTTCATGTTTAATTTTTGCTTCATGTATACAAAACATTTTAAAAGAGTAATGGTGGAGTTTCTTACCCATTCTTCTCCATACGAAACTACCTAAAGGAAGGGGCGCCTAGAACCAATTCAATTTCTTGTTCATTTTGACGTTCAAAAGTGCCTTTCTTGTGCCTATTTGAAATAAATGATTTGACTTTGACTTTTGACTTTGTTCGATCAATAATTTTCGAAATCGAATCGACACGGAGCGATTGACTCTTGTCTAGGCTTGCTGTCTTCATCTATTCCAGTTTTGAATTCCAACTAACTTCCCCGTATCGCTCAACAATAAAATTGTACGTGGTGTTTAGACACAGACAGACATCAAGAATCGAAACGATCGGAATTATTGCTTTAATTTAATGTTACGCCACAGGCCATAAACAGTAACTTGCACCATGTAAATAGGGCTTAATGGATTACGTCATCATTGTCACATTCCACCGAACGCACACCTATAAGTAGTAGGTACATGTCATCTATGGCGGCTCTGAAGTGCGTTACGAGATGCGCAGTACCTCACCCCTCACCCCGCTGACACATGAATTTGTTAATGCGCAGCGACTCGCCTCATGTTCAGAGTAGCCATAAAGTTTGAATCAGGCTGTACCCGATGGGCTGTGAGTAATGGGTAGCTCACCGCCTGATCAGGACCAGGCCCGTGCCGGACTGCGCGTACATGTTCGAAGCGCGCCTCAAAGAGATGTCAGCATTTGAAGGGGCTCGTTTGGGCCGAAGCCTGCCAGGTAGCGGGATTGTCCGAAAGGGTTATCGCTACCCCGGAACATAAAGGGCTAAGGAAGGAACATGGATGGATTTAGTCATTAAGTGTCTGACACTCCCTTCCGCTCCACCCAGAGCGTGAGGAGTCATTTGATGATTACCCACCCTCAAAAAAAAAAATGCTGTACCCGATACTTCTCGCAAAAGCATTGTTCCCATCCGGAAAAAAACATCCTAATTCGTATTCCGAAACTGCACTCGAGATAAACACAGCGAGCTACTAGTCTTACGAAGCACCGATTAGTTAAACGCATATGCAAAAGCTACTAACAAAAAGCCGAACTCATCTCGAACACTGTCCTAAACGCAGCATGCATCATTATTTCATCCTAGCTACTGGCGCGAGTACTTTCCTTCCTTATTCTGGCTATTATTATTCTAAACGGGGCACAGTGACTCATTCTTACATAAACCGGTGAAAGAGTATTCTAGAAATCTTACTGTTTGATGCTTTTTGAATACTAATTGCGAACTATGGTGATTGTCGGCTAGACGTAGTTTGAGTAAAATTGATGTAGTAGGTAGGTACTGGGATGCCTTCTTTACATATAAACGAGGCATTTTTGTTGCGCGCGACTTAATTTGCATAGAAACTTAAACCTTAGCAAGGGTAGGCCATATACAAAAATCCTGGCATAACCTAAAAAAGTCATCAGAGACCTTAATGCATATTACATTAGTAGAACTTCAATCGTTCTCATTGGCTCTCTGAAGTGCTATATCACGTTCATTATTCTTCAAATTTCAATCAATGATATCAGAGTAAAAGGGTTAGGGTTAGGGTTAGGGGTAGGGAGGGTTTTAAAACCGTCACTTTTTCAGTGTGAGAAAGAAATTAAGCTACACTAAACGGGTAGCACCATTTGGTTTTCGCAACAGAATAACGATATCCTACGACTGAGAAGTTGCTCAAATGGTTTTGATGTGAATAATTTGAATATCGAATTTGAAATAATGTTTCAAATGATTCACATCAAAACTATTTATGATAGAATATGTTATAATATATCTACAATACTCTTAACGGCCAGTATTATTTGGTTATATTCGGTAGCTGACCGTGAAATCCAGTCATGATTTCACGGGGGAGAAAAAGGCGAGAGACCAAGCGCTGTGGCCTCCTTGCGGGATGCCTATGTCTGGACTGCAATAGGCCGAAATGATGGGTAGGTATACTTAAACACATTATAAATATTACATTCCCTGGGACTTATTAAAAAAAAATAGTTAAAAAAAACTAAAAAAACACGCTTTTTATAGAAAACCGTACTAAAAAATAGAAAATAAAATTTATTTATTTAAAAGCGTGGGGTTCTTTTTAAAATAATAATAATATTCACCAACACCATGCACCCCATGAATAAATTTTATTTTCTATTCTTTTGTACGGTTTTCTATAAAAAGCGTGTTTTTAGTTTTTTTTAAACTATTATTTATTTCCTACTTTTTAGTTCAAATTAATATATTGTCATCGGTCCTCGATAAATCTACTAAGTTTGAATGAAATCTGGGTTTAAAGTGGGTCAAAATCGCGCTCAAAGAAGTCAGTTACAAACATACATACATGTGAAGATTATATAAAGCGTGTAATAAACACGTATTTATACCACAAAATACATTATGTTTTAGGTTGTTTTCCCTTTGTGCCATCCATCACACATACATAATTGAATTGGTCCCGAGCCGTTCGACTATCACAATTTGATCTTGGTCAGGCGTTACCCTATTTCAGTGGTAACATAATTAGAATCTGTGTGTGTTTAGGCAACTGTTAAAAGGCTTTCGCGCTGAAATTGTGTCTATCAGGGTATGAAATTTGGTTTACCAGAGTACGTTTCATATCACTACATGCCTAGTATAAAACAAAGTCGCTTTCTCTGTCCCTATATCCCTATGTATCCTTAAATCTTAAAAACTACACAACGGATTTTGATGCGGTTTTTTTTAATAGATAGAGTGATTGAAGAGGAAGGTTTATGTATAATTTGTCGACATATTATGCGGGCGAAGTCGCGGGCGGAAGCTAGTTAACTTATAACGTAATCTGATATTACTGCGTGAGTTTACCAAAAGGGGTATTTTCAATATAAAATATACATTTCGTACCGGTCTAGTAGCCGCAAGGGCTTTTGCTTAGCATGATATCCGAAAGGGTTACCGCTGCCCCGCAACATAAAGGGCTAAGGAAGGAACACGAATGGGTTTTTGTCAGTAAGAATCTGACACTCCCTTCCGCACCACCCAGAGCGGGAGGAGACATTTGATGATTTCCCAACTCTCAAAAAAAAAGGTTTTTTCATTTAACTATTGAGACTTAGCTGGCTTGATTTCTAAATTACTTACAAACATTTGTACACCCTCTGGCATAACATAGCGCAATATTTACCTTAATATACCCTTATTATTGCACCTCCATATTATGTTAAACAAATTAATGAATGACTTATATAATATGACCCAATCCGCTAAGTACGCTAAAATTTACTTTTTTGCAGGCCATCCGCTAGATTATTAAAAAAAAATTGGACACGAATCTTTTCTTTTTTTACTTAATCCAAAAAATACGTAGATACATTGTTTTAAAATGTGGCATGACGTCACGGTTAGGTGGATTTTAAACTTAATTGTGAAGTTGTCCCCACTTTAATGCGTTTTATCGAATTATTTTTTTATTAATATGATAAAGCAAAAAATACGTGCTAATTTTTATTATCTGTTTGACGGACTAAATATAATTTTATTTTTTTACGATGTCATTATCCCTATTATGTAATGGAACTTTCATCTTAGTTGGGTCTTCATAAAATCCTCTAAATAAAAAATCACATTCATTCATCGTAACTCTGTTCAGAAACCCACACTGAACAACAGTCTAAGAGCTTTTAGATCAAATAAATAAGGTTCATTTCTATTCCAACTAAAGAAAATCTATACATATAATAAATTTGTAGAAAAGTGGTGTCTGTACAATAGAAATATATGAAAAAAAAGTAGCAGGGGTTGTTATTATATCGATGCCGAACCCGAAATTGTAATTATTTTTTTTTGTCTGTTTGTCTGTGTGTTTGTGCACGCTAATATCAGAAACGGCTTATTGGATTTAGATACGGTTTCCACAAAGTTATGTCAATTTAAAGAATCACGGCAAACATTTGTTAAGGTATTCTATCAGAGTACGTATACGCATCGCGCCTGCGCGTCTGTGGCTATATAAAGCGCGCTGAGAGCCGCGCCGCTGTTACCCCCGGATCCAGCTGTCCCTTGCTGTCCTCCCCCAGCGACGCCCTAAGCCGAGGTCCGTACCCCACAGGGGGTCCCCTTAACGTGTAGTCGCTTAGTTTGTAAGTTTTTATAAGCCATGGCTGGAGGCTACAATTGTTTTGTGGCATCCACAGGCAAGTCCGTTTAAGCAGTATACAACCCTATGGTTGAGCTACGAGATGCCATTATCAAAAAAAAAAAAAACACGCTGCTGCCATAAGCATTCAGTTATTCGTAGCGAACGCACGTATCCTGGAGAGTATAGGCGAATAGTTGCATTCGATTATTGCGATTCACTTGAACACTGACTGTTTGCATATTTCATTTATTTATATTTCAGGGTTTGTAGGTTAGGTTCTTTTTCTAAATTTTCCTTAAAATCTATCTATAATATAATAAAACAGTATAAAAACTGTGTCTGTACATTGAATATATTAAAAAAGTAATGATTGAGGGGGGTTTAGAAACAGTACCTAATAGAGAACGAATCCAAAAAAAAAATCGGTCTGTTTGTCTGTTTGTTTGTACACGCTAATCTTCGGAACTACTGGACGGATTTGAATGTTTTTTTTGTTGTGTAGGTATTAAGTCTGAACAACAAATAGACTATAATTTATCTTGGAAACTTGAACACCTGATGCAGAACCGACAGAACCAACTGACCAGCTAAACTATGTATAAGAGATACAAAAATAGTACCGTAGCAAAAATTGTTCCGCGTGATGAGCATTTTCTGCAGAGAGAATAAATTTGAAGATCTGGAACACCTGATGTGGAACTCCAAGAGCCCAGCTACACTATAACAGATATTGGAATGACGTCTTAGCAAAAGTTGTTCAGACTGATGAGCACTCTCTGTTGACGTATAAAAATGTTTGATCTGGAACACCTGTTGTGCAATTCCAAGAGCCCAGCTACACTATAACACATTATAGGAATGACGTCTTAGCAAAAGTTTTTCGGTCTGATGGTTATTTCCTATTGACTTATAGAAATCGAAGATCAGAAACATCTGATGTGGAAATCAAAGCTATCACTAATTTCACTGTATAATTATAAAATAACATAAGCTGGGAGTACTTCCACGCGGTGAAGGCGGTAAAAGTTTAGGACTGATTTTCGAAAATCAGTCCTAAACTTTAAAATTTGACAGTTAGGGATAACTTGACTCTCCATATAAACTTAATATAATTATGTCAGCCAGAGACAGGCCAAGAATATTGGACAACTTGGACAGTTGCTTAATAGACTTTTCAATTTATCGGAAAAGTTTTATCAAATCGATATTGTAAGAAACATTGAATGGAAAAACATGTACAGACGCCAGCACATCAAGTTATCAAATATCAAATTTTCTCAATTAAAAATGAACCTTACGTCTTTGCAATAAAATTGAAATACTATCAAAGAAATGTGACAGATTGTGGTAACTTGATGTGCTGGCCTCTGTACTTATATCATTGAAAATTTGACTCTGCTGGCCCAAACTTCCATTTATTTTTTTATTTTACCAAATAAATATGCCTTCGGACTTATGTTATTTGAGTGTTTAATTTCCTTTTCTATGTATCTTCGTGACACAGTAGCCTACCCTATAACGCAGGGGAGCAGTCCCTTAGATTTTTCACTTATATTCACAATAAAACTATAACCATGCCTAGAAAGAGGTCAAATCTTTCCCAATGTTCCAAAAGAGCTAAAAGATTGAAGATCATAAGATCCCAAGAATCTACCAAAGAGCGTCACGAGAGACTTGATGCTGTTCGAAAACATCCGGCTGCAACTCGCTCCGTGGAAACCTCTTCGCATCGCGAAGCACGCCTGCGTTCTCAGCGTATTTACGCATCTACATCCAGGTCTCTAGAGACCAGTGAACAATATGATGCGCGACTGACCGCAGATCGTGCAAGTCATGCATTGTCTCGCGAATCGGAGACGTTCATGGATAGAGAATTACGCTTGAGTTCCAAGCGTATCTACGCATCGAGTAGTAGGTATCTAGAGACAAGTGGGAAACGTGATGCGCGACTGACCGCTGATCGTGATTCAGATCTTCGATTTTGACGACCCCGTTGTCGCTGGCATAAGGAACAGGATACGCGTACGAAGTCGCGGGCAGAAGCTAGTAGTAAATAAAACTACTTCATAAACTGTAGATGTGATTACTTACGCGTAAGGAGGCCAGGTCGAATTACGATCACATCAAGCACAAATTTAACTTGCCAAACGAAAATGACTTTTAAAACAAGGTATAGAAAGGTTATATCTACCTATGTCGGAAGTTAGGTGTAAGGAGATATAATCTCGCATATCCAAAGGGTACGTTTTGGTTTGTACAGTGGCTAAATCTGTTGAAAAGAGGCAAAGGTCGGTTGTTTATGACAGGAATGGGGGCATAGATAAAAATAAGCACTTTGAGTTTACTGATAAGGAAAATGGACCGGTTAATCTGTATCTACAGGGTGAAATTGAATTTATGGGCAATATTTTAGGGGTCATTTTACTCATCATTATAAACAACTTTCACGATGGGAACAAATCTGAAATCGCGAAAAAAAAATCAGCTGTTCCCTACATTTTGACGAGTTATGCGGGCATAATGTTATACTGGGTGTAATCGAAAGGGTATATACATACAAAAGGATATGCTACACACCACTAAACTGAACAACTTTTACTATGGGCCCAACTCCGAAATCGTGAAAAATAATCAGCTGTTCCCTACATTTCGAAGAGTCACGTGAACAAAAATGTATAGAACAGCTGATTTTTTTTAATGATGAGTAAAATGAACCCTTGTAATAATGCCTATGAATTCAATTCCACCTTGTATATACGGGTCTTCCCGGAGACATATATGTACGTAGGTATACAAGGCTCTTCCCCAACCACCTGGTGAAGATCGCAGGAATCGGCTGGATACGAGTAACAGCAGAAGACCGGTCTAAATGGCGATGCTTGATCTACATCAAGCATCGCCATTTAGACCGGTCTTCTGCTGTTAAGAACCACCACCAAAGAAAGACCACCACTACTGGACATAGGGCTACCCCTATGTCCAGTAGTGGTGGTCTTTTAGATGAAATGTAATTGATGTTGATACACCACGGGTCTTCTTTTATGAAGGTTTTTACCTCGAATTATGCCATAACCTGCCTATAATATTCCCTCAGTGCTGGGACACAGGCAATTGTCTCGGTGAGAGGGATTATCCACCACGGGCCCAGTGCAGGTTGGTAGACGTCACAGCTTCGAATTTCTGGATCAAGTACAGAGGCCAACACATCAAGTTACCACAATCTGTCAAATTTCTTTGATAGTATTTCAACTTTATTGCAAAGGCATAAGGTTCATTTTTAATTGAGAAAATTTGACAGTTAGGGATAGCTTGACGTGCTGGCGTCTGTACATGCCGTTTTTTTTCACGATGTTTTCCTTCTCCGTTTTGAGAGCAATAGTGATAAAGTGCGTAAGTGTGTGTTATTATTTTAACATTATTTTATTTGTATTTTGCGTGAAACCGACTGTGTCCAAATAAATCCTTTTTTTTCTTACCTGGGTTCAAAATGACGATCTACAACACGTTAGTCGGGGTCGATACCATTGCGCCCACTGCTTTCGGCCATAGTACCCATATGCTTAATTCGGCGGCCTGGCAAAATAGCTGTTGTAAAATAAACAACAACCCTATTTAGACCTCGATCCAGACGTTTAACGTCAATTTCCATTTTGAAATTTATTTTTCAACGCCTACTAAAATGGAATAAATTGTTTTTCTCGTTTCTGTTATACAAAAAGCCCAAAAGCGTAATTTATGCCGTCAAAAGAAAAACTTTTAGGTTTATAGTAACACCATTTTGTTGAACACCTCAAATTTCAGCCTCTTTCAGATAATCCGGGAGAGAGCAACCTCACCGAGTGCTTTTGACAGACTTATAATTGACCTTAAATATAAATATAAATTCAGCTTCATTTATTTATTTTATTTACTCCTGGAGTTGGTACATACAGCTTTATTAATTGTATAGCTAGCATACAACGTGTAAGGATGAACAGTGTTAAAGGGCGGATAGATAACCATAAATTTAAAAAAAACGGGTTGCACTCCGGGAGTGGCGGCAGAAGTGAAAACTTGAATATTAACGTTGTGCATTTTTGATATTTTGGAATGGTTAGGGAATATTTTTGCACATATTGCTTTAATGATCAGTATAAAAGAGCTACCGTAAAACGGGGTGAATAGGGACGCAAAAAAAAAAAAAAAAAATTAAAAAAAATAAAAATAAAAAAAAAAGGGGTGAATCGGAACGAAACTTATAACTGGATTTTAACATTGAAATAATATAGTTTGTTGCCAACCAGAACAATTGATCATTAATTATTATACAGTAAAGACGTTACGAGTCCTTTTTGGCCACAAGCTATATTATTTAATGCTTAAATCACCTTTAAAGTTTCGTCCCTATTCACCCCTGCGTCCCTATTCACCCCGTTTTACTGTACTCATTTATTGCGCCATCTGTGGCGCTATCGTACACAAACATGACAATTTATATTACACTAGCTACGCCCGCGCGATTTCACCCGCTGCTCGGCTCCTATTGGTCGTAGCGTGATGTTACTAGCCTTATAGGGCTAGTAACATCACCTTAGCCTTCCTCGATAAATGGACTATCCAACACAAAAAAATAATTCAATTCGGACCAGTAGTTCCAGAGATTAGCGCGTTCAAACAAACAAACTCTTCAGCTTCATAATGTTAGGATAGATTAAAAATTTAACACTTCAGAACTACATTTATTTTACATTAAAAAGTGTATCTCTCCCTCTCCCTCCGTCTTACGAATTTTTGATCAGGTCACATGTCCTGACGCGGGTTTAACATTTTTTACCCATCACAAAAAAGCGCACAACGCTGCTAAAGAAGTTTTCACTTTACTTCAAAGATACAAAAGTGTACGGAAAACGACATACACATTTAGTGTATGTCGTTTTCTCCGCGAATTTTACAGTTTTCCAATACCAAAATTTCACGCGGAGTGACTACGAAAACGCACAAAGCGAGGCCGGCCGCGGCTGCCGCGATCGGATACGCGGCGCACGCACACATGTACAGAGGCCAGCACATCAAGTTACCACAATCTGTCAATTTATTTTTATAGTATTTCAATTTTATTGCAAAGACATAAGGTTCATTTTTAATTGAAAAAAATTTACAGTTAGGGATAGTTTGATGTGCTGGCGTCTGTACACGCTTTTTGATAACTTAATACACTCAAAAAACAAAAACATCCACCAGTTTCAGGCCCGGACCTTTGGCCCTTTCATAAAGAAAATATAAATATTGATTAACATGGAACAAAACGGACGAAACAGAATGTACATCAGTCAAAAAAGTATCGGGAATGGATGATTTGTTTATGGTTCCAAATTCAAATTTTTGTTTTTTTTGTAGTTGTTAGATAGGCACAACTGTTTTCCATTTTGGCGCGGAGTTTGAGTTGCATCTGTTATTTATATTAAATACAGTGCTGGTTTTAGTAATATCATATATAGTGTGTATTGCGAATTTCATAATGGACAAAAATATCGAACAAAGAGTTTGTCTTAAATTTTGCATCGCCAATGGAATTTCGTGTTCGGAGTCACTGAAAATGTTACAGAAGGCTTACGGTGAATCGACTTTATCAAAAACTCGTGCTTATGAGTGGTTCAAAGCGTTCAAAAGCGGTCGAGATGTGATGGAAGATTTGCCTCGCTCTGGTAGGCCGTCAACGTCTGCAACTGAAGTTAACATCGCAAAAGTGAAGAAAATAGTGACTGAAAATCCCCATTCAACTCTGAGAGAGATAGCCGCCGAACTTTCTGTATCTCACGAGTCGATCCGTACCATTTTAACAAATCATTTGGGTATGAAACATGTTGCTGCTCGGCTAGTCCCAAAAGATATGAATTTTCTCGAAAAACTCAATCGCATGAAAGTCGCTGAGGACATGCTAGAACGAGTCAGTTCGGACCCAACATTCATGAAACGCATTGTTACTGGTGACGAGACGTGGGTTTACGAGTTTGACATGCAAACTAGTCAACAAGCTTCGGAGTGGCGCCTTCCAACTGAACCGAAACCGAAAAAGGAGAATTCGCGGCGAGAACTGAACTCAATTCCGGAAACAGCGTTTAAAAAATGTTTTGATGAATGGATTATTCGTTGGCGCAAGTGTATCGTTTCTAAAGGAGCATACTTTGAAGGTGATAAAATAAATTTGGATGAATAACAGACATTTTGTGTATTATTGATCTTTTCCCGGTACTTTCTTGACAGAGTAGTATAAAACAAATACTGTCTAACAGTGCGTTGTGTAAACACCCTCTGTAGATGTTTGCTTATCGGCATTTCCCTCAGGAAATTTTTATGTAGTACTATACTTACTTGCCCACGACCCCTATTATTTATTTATTTCAACCAATTCAGCCTATCGCAGTTCACTGCTGAAATTAGGGGTTGATTTATTTTATGTCCATGCAACTAAAAAAGTATATAATGCTTTAGGCATTCTTTACTAGTCAACCATGGGTAGCGAGGAGTTAACATGGCAGGTACAGACATTTCCAATTAAAAATGAACCTTTCTGTTTTGTAATAAAGTTTATAAGCTATTAAAGAAATTTGACAGATTGGGTTAGCTTGATAATTATGCTGGCCTCTGTACATTACCCCGTGTCCTAACCAAAATGATCGTTCAAGTAGACACGTGAGCGTCGTCGCATCAATTTTATGTCACTTTTTTATCAGAAAACTGGAAGGCGCCTTCTTATGGCGTGACCACGCGTACAAAATGACGGCGAAGGTAGCCTGTTCGCGCGACAATTGTTTTGTTTAGGATGCAGCTTCCGTTTTAAAACGTATGCAAAATTAAAAGATAATACACACTTGACACTTGGTGAAATATACCCACTTCTGGTTGTTTTTCTTTACTGGCTCTGTAAAACTTTGCCGTATCAAATATCTCGCACGACTGACAATACAAAGGCCGTCCAATAACATGAATCCCATATAAACGTTTGCTCTCTTGTTTTACTACGTAACACCTTATATAAAAGATAAAGATCGCATTGGTTCAGCGGAAACTATCGGCCCATTGTTCGATGTAACAGGTTCGCTTCCCCGGTCGATTTTATCGTATCTCTTCTGTGTCAGGCTCATTTAAATTCACTTTCTACGAAAACATTCCCATAGGTATAGATTATTGTATTTTTTGTAGCATGTTTTTTGCACTATTCGCTCGTCTCTAGATGACGACTACCTACTAGAGGAGGATGGAAGAAGCCGACATGCAAATGGAATAAGTAAAGGGATTATTAGTGAGTTAAAAATTCATGTGATGTTTTAAATACTCATATTTTAGTACTAGCTTCTGCCCACGACTTCGTACGCGAATCCTGTTGCTTATGCCAGCAACAACGGGGTCGTCAAAATCGAAGATCTGAATCACGATCAGCGGTCAGTCGCGCATCACGTTCCCCGCTCACGCTTGGAACTCAAGCGTAATTCTCTATCCGTGAACGTCTCCGATTCGCGAGACAATGCATGACTTGCACGATCAGCGGTCAGTCGCGCATCACGTTCCACACTTGTCTCTAGAGACCTCGAAGTCGATGTGTATATACGCTGAGAACTCAAGCGTAATTCTCTTCCCGCGAACGCCTCCGACTCGCGACACAATGCATGACGTTTGCGATCAGCGGTCAGTCACGCATCATACTCTTCACTGGTCTCTTCTTCTGGATGTAGATGCGTACACACGCTGAGACTGAGAACGCAGGTGTGCTTCGCGATCCGAAGAGGTTTTCAAGGAGCGAGTTGCAGCCGGATGTTCTCGAACAGCATCAAGTCTCTCCTGACACTCTTTGGTAGATTCTTGGGATCTTATGTTCTTCAATCTTTTAGCTCCTTTGGAATACTGTGAAAGATTTGTCCTCTTTCTAGCATGGTTATAGTGTTATTGTGAAGGTACCTGATCAATTTAAATCTAAGTGACTGCTCCCCTGCGTTACCGGGTACATAAGCCCGATGGTATATTTATTCGATAAAATAAAAAAATAAATGGGAGTTTTAGCTAGTAGAGTCTAAGCTGTTACCGCCTTCACCGCGTGGAAGTACTCCCAGCTTATGTTATTTTATAATTATACAGTGAAATTAGTGATAGCTTTGATTTTCACATCAGGTGTTTCTGATCTTCGATTTTATAAGTCAATAGGAAATGACCATCAGACCGAACAACTTTTGCTAAGACGTCATTCCTATATATGTTATAGTGTAGCTAGGTTCTTGGAGTTCCACAACAGGTGTTCCAGATCTTCTATTTTTATACGTCAACAGAGAGTGCTCATCAGGCTGAACAACTTTTGCTAAGACGTCATTCCTATATATGTTATAGTGTAGCTGGGCTCTTGGAGTTCCACATCAGGTGTTCCAGATCTTAAAATTAATTCTCTCAGCAGAAAATGCTCATCACGCGGAACAATTTTTGCTATGGTATCATTTTTGTATCTCTTATAGTTTAGCTGGTCTGTTGCGGTTCTGCATCAGGTGTTCAAGTTTCCAATATAAGTTATAGCCTATATGTTTCCCAGACAAAAAAAAACATTCCAATCCGTCCATTAGTTCCGAAGATTAGCGTGTACAAACAAACAGACAATATTTTTTTTTGGATTCGTGCTCTATTACTGTTTCTAAACCCAATTATTATTTTTTAATATATTCAATGTACAGACACAGTTTTTTTACTGTTTTATTATATGTTTAGATAGTACGATATAATACAACCCAAAACTAATAAAATTATCTTTTATGTACTAGTGGTAAAAAAGGGGAAGAGCTCATAGGGCGTCAAAAAATTCATCCCCATCGCTGTCAGTGTGAAATGTGCCCAAAAGGCTGGCAGCGTTGCCACGTTGGATGGCAATGCTGATTCATCGGTCTAAAAATTGATCAGCCCTCTGTTCATGTGTAGAGTCGACCAACCGCTGGGCGATATCCCGAAAATGTTTTTGGCAATGTTCTTGTTTGTAAATAACTAGGCAATATTTTATTTAACCGTTGTCGCTTAAATTCTTCTTATGTTCGTTTTTCCTAGTGCCAACACACTTTTTTCAGTATTTTCCCAACTATGTTTTGGTTGTATTCCAATCTAACCATATGCATTTGAATACTACCCACAACCTATATACTCTTGGTAAGACAGGTTGTTAGTCTTTCGGGTTTCTGACCACCCATATCGACTGCCAGACTTCCTTTAAAAGAGTGTCCATGGAGTTTCTTGCCCGTTCTTCTCCATAGGTACCTACTGCTTTGGAATGGGCAACTAGCTTCATCTTTCTGACTGACCGACCTTTTGACAATTTCACAAGTGCCTGAATTGGTTTATTTGAAATAAATGCTTTGTGTTTGAGTTTGACTTATACCTACAATTTTAATCCCCTGAATCTCCTAATCATAAGTTCAGAGAGCATGATAAACATTTCGTCTTGCCCCTGAACGATGTCAAATAATCAAATTTATATGTTGACAATTATTAATGTAAGTAATTTGTATTTTACTAATTAAAGCAAGACACAAACCTACCGTTATGAGATTGTAACTAATTATAATTACTTGAGCTACTAATTATGGCGTCGAGTCGTCGCGTGGATATTTTCTCAATCCAGTTACCTTAATACGTGTATCTGACGAAGGCGTGTAGGGAATGGTTGTATGTTCTATTAAGAGATCGTTCGAATTAATGTTACGTTAACGTCGCGTGTTCGTGCTTTTTTTTTCAGGGTGGGAAATCATCAAATGACCCCTCCTTTGGGTGGAGCGGCAGGGAGTTTCAGACTCTTACTGACTAAAACCCATCCATGTTCCTTTCTTAGCCCTTTACGTTCCGGGGTATCGGTAACCCTTTCGGACAATCCCGTAAAGGCCTTTGTTGATGTTTACCCCTTTACAGGCTAGCAGGGACATGAACGCGCAACTTCTTACTGTAGATTTTGTATGTAGCGACATCTACATCGCCACATACAGACTATGCGTCACACTGTCGTTATACAAAATTCTGCATCGCGCAAGCAGAGTTTACCGCGCCACTCGCAACTATACAACATCCTGACATCAATTGTCTAACAGACATGCCCTGCTGGCTGGTCGGAGGATCCTCCCCTTTTTATGGAGGTTGAGTGAACATTAAGCCCTCTAAAAAAAAAGGACCCACATGGATTAAAATACCTCGTTGATTTAAAAAAAATTGCTGTTCCATACATTTAGGCCGCACGTAATTAAAATTTCGGCGCATGGAGGTCCAGAATCATAAACTGATTTGTAACAGGTGCGATTCGTGTCCCTGCAATGCTGAATTCCATAGTTTTATCGTATGTCTTCGCAAATTCTGAGTAATAATTTCCTATTTCTTGGAATTTCATCATTACCTAATTACCCAAATATCCAAGATTCTCAGTTCTTACTTCCGCCAAACAAAACTTTAATATTTTGCAGTGCCTTTTATAAAGTTATTAGGTAAAGTGTTATATGAGAAATGAGAATGGGCCGCGAGTCCATAGCGCTCTGCCCCGCAATCATATGATGTAATGTACCAGCACCGATAAAATGGGCCATAAGGTAAGCGGAGCGGAGCGATTTGTATCTAAGAATGATTTGGAAAATATAAAGTAGTTTCTATCTAAGCACTGAATCGATCATCCATGTATGGAACAGTGTAACAATTACAGAAACTCCGCACGCGTAAAGAAATTGTACCTTAATAATGATCATACAATTATCAATTGACAATTATCAACATACTGTATTATATAATGAACAGTGTAATGCCCCCTTTGAAAATGTGATTGAATTGAAATGAAATTGAAGTCAAGATAATTTGACAAAATTTGACTTATTTTCAAGTTTCTATTTTACCTATTTCTACACATAACAAAACTTTGGCAATTCAGACGCACATTTAAATAAAAATAATTGCTTTCTCAAAACGCCTGCTTCGTGGCTGCACCCAATCACGCGAGCAATTTTCTCGCTAAAATAACTGCCAGACAGATTATAATGTCTGTAATAGTCTTTATAGCTGCCTTTATCATAACACGATTAACATTAATCGACGTCTTCATAATACTTGAGCTCAGAGAGGAATAGACTGTTTTTGTAGAGAATGTCAGCTGACTTTAAATTGATTTTCTTCTTCATAACGTTATATTTCCTTACACGGTGGGTAGTCTGCGTTTTTGCTCAAGGAATCTACGGTATATCAAATCAATCTGCCTAGCCATTTCCCAACTATGTTGGAATCGGCTTCCAGTCTAACCGGATGCAGCTGAATACCAGCATTTTACATCAAGCGATTGCCTCCACAACCCAGTCAGTAACTAGGTAATACGATACCCCTTGGTTGGAAGACTGGCTGTCAGACTTTCGGGCTTCTGACTACCCGTAACGACTGTCAAAGATCCGCGAATGACAGCCGGGTCTAACGGCTTATCATGTTTTTCGAGACACTGAAGAGACTTGATATGTTAAGATGGTGACCCATCCACGGACCAACCCCGGCAAGAGTAGCTTAACCTGATCGATCGATCCGTGGGTCTGTTATTACCTTTGTATTTACTTCGTGGTTATTACTTAGCCATGTGCTCCTCAAGTAACCTACATGTAGCATTATCAATTAGCATAATATCCCTTTCCTGACTAAGTATGTTAAATTCGACTTTTTAATCTAATTACAATTAATACAATCAGCGGGATTCTCCGAAAGGGTTACCGCTATCCCGGAACATAAAGGGCTAAAGAAGGAACATGGATGGGTTTTAGTCAGTAAGAGTCTGACACTCACTTCCGTTTCACCCAGAGCGGGATGAGGCATTAGATGATTTCCCACACACAAAAAAAATCTAACTATACATTGTTTATTTTTTATATCCTATAATTCTAGGGTAATGAAACCATATCAAAGAATCAACAGACCTATGAATAATTTTTCAAGTGTATTTTTTTTTGTTTTCATTTTTCATACAAAATAATTCGACAGTCTTGATTATTAATACCCTTACGCGAAATATGACTACGTCGCATATTCTTAACTTTAATTATGAATGATTGGTATGAATGAAAATGAATTACTCGTATTTATCGTAAATGTGTAGACTCAAGTTCTTCCAACTGAACAGACAGCTGTGTTGCTGGGGAGTTTGTTGCGCCACGTCTTGTTCCCCCCATATTTTGTATTAAAAAAACCATTTATTCCATTTTTTTCTCCTTGCCTTACAGAATATTTTTTTCAAATGGTGGTTACAATACAAAACAGTTACATACAGTTAAAAAGTTTTTTTTTCATTCTCTGTAGTTTTCCTTACGGCTACTTTGTTTTATTTTGTAAATTAATGTCGACATTGTGCCATAACATCGCCTTGGATGAGTCTGTAACGGTGTATTAATTGTGTTTTAAATTAATAAATTTAAAAACCGGCCAAGTGCGAGTCGAACTCGCGTACAAAGGGTTCCGTACCATTATCTTTAAAAATGGCAAGAAAATCCCTAAAATATTTATTTTATTTTGTTTTTTAGTATTTGTAGTTATAGCGACAACACAATACATCTAACTAACTATCTAACGTCTAACTATCATGGTTCATGAAATACAGCCTGGTGACAGACGGACAGCGGAGTCTTAGTAATAGTGTCCCATTTTACACTTTGGATGCAACCCTAAAAAGAAATATCTATAAATTGTAAAAGTAATAAATATGTGGCGATTAAAAAGACTTATAAATCTTGTATGTTTCAAGCTGACAGAAGATAAGGATCAGGCATACCAATGGCCACCATGAATACATTTAAAAACACCATAAAATGTGACCAGTAGTAAAATGGTGAAACCAACTGTCAGTTTCAAATGACGTTAGCTCTGGGCTCCAAATGCCAAATGAAACGGATTCCCATTAATTTATTGTTACGTGATTAGATCTGATGTGTGAAATAGCCGTGAATAGTTGTAATAATGTTTCAGTAACCTCTGATAAAGATCTTGAGTGATTTTGTAATTATGAACAAGAACGCTCAATCAATCTGCCTAGCCGTTCTCAACTATGTTGCGGTCGGCTTCCAGTACAACCAGATGCAGCTGAATACCAATATTGTACATGGAGCGACTCTCTATCTGACGTTAAAAACTCAGTCAGTAACTGGGTAATACGATACCCCTACGTAAGACTGGCTGACAGACTTTCGGGCTTGTGACTACCCGTTAAGATGGTCGAAAATTCACGAATGACAGACGATACCAACGACTAAACGTACTTTCTAAGGCGCGGAGGAGTCTCGGTATGAAAAATGGTCACCCATCCACGGACCACCCCTGGTAAGAGTAGTGTTATCTGATGGATCGATCGGTGCAGCTGTGGTTACTGACACTCCCTTCCGCTCCACCCAGAGCGGGAGAGTCATTTGAAGTTTTCCCTCCCTCAAAAATAAAAGCCTTTGCTAGATTGATGATAAACCATAATGATAAATAGTCTATACCAAACAGTAGCTTATAGCTGTCAATTATTTATGTGAGTGTGCAATAACCAATAAATCAGTTATTACCGACATTACCGGATATGATTTCATAATGTTTAGAAATACTTCAAATGAATTTAATTATGTTGAAGACAAACGCTTTAGTTAAACGTTTCATAACATTTTTTGCAATTATAATGCTTTGGACTCTCGAGGACTGAGTCAGAGTTCAGTTTGTTCGGAGTATGTGCTATTGTAATTAGCGGTATTGTGTTGATGAAAGATTTGAAGCACCACATTTTTACGTAGCGTTAATCTATACATCTATACAAAAGTTTGTAATGGCAAAATAACAGCTTTTTACAAAGGAAAGTATATACAGTACTCATAAAAAAAATCTATTTTTATTTCTTTAATATATTTATGTCTGTCTGTCTGTCTGTCTATTCTTGCTAACCTCCCAAACGCCTGGATTGATTTCGACGGGACTTTCACTGACTTATAGCAGATGTTATAAGGAGTAACTTAGGCTACTATTATTTCTATCTGAACGCGCCCCAAAAGGTGGTAGCCATTCGGCTAATCCGGGGGTACCGCACGATCTCGGGCGAGGCGGCAAGCCTCCTTGCCGGACTGCCGCCGTGGGATCTGGAGGCGATAGTCCTCGCGCGCCTGTTCGAGTGGCGCGCGGAGGTACTAAGCCGGGGGGAAACTCCGTTTCCGCAGCAAATTGCGGCGGAGCGGACGGACCTCCGGCGCGATCTCATGGCGGCCTGGAAGCAGCGACTGTCGCAACCCAGCGCAGGGCACGCCACGATAGTGGCGGTAAGGCCCCTCTTTGAGGAGTGGCTAGAGAGGCGTCACGGTGCCCTCACCTTCCGCCTGACGCAGGTCCTCAGCGGACATGGATGTTTCGGGAGGTTCCTGCACATCATCAGGCGGGAGGAAACGCCCGGGTGTCACCACTGCGAGGATCGCCCAGAGGACACGGTAGAGCACACGGTGCAAACCTGCCCCGCTTGGGCGGAGCACCGCCGTGTCCTCGTAGAGGCGATCGGCGGCGGCGACCTCTCGCGCCCGGCCCTGGTGCCCGGCCATGGTCCGGGGCGAGAGGGAGTGGGAGGCAGTCACCTCCTTCTGCGAAAAAGTTATGCTCGCGAAGGAGGTGGCGGGATGGGAGAGAGAAAGGTCCTCCCGTCCCAGCCGCCGCAGGAGACGCCCCGGGCGTCGGGAGCCACGTGACGACTCCCGGCCACCGTAGGCGCGGGCCTGCGGGCGGTGAGTAATGGGTGACTCACCGTCCGATCAGCACCAGACCCGTGCCGTATGGCGCGTATATGTTCCACGCGCGCCTCAATGAGATGTCAGCATATGAAGGGGCCCCGCAGGGCCAAGCCTGCCGGGTAAGCGGAATTGTCCGAAAGGGTTACCGCTACCCCGGAACATAAAGGGCTACGGAAGGAACATTGATGGGTTTTAGTCAGTAAAAGTCTGACACTCCCTTCCGCTCCACCCAGAGCGGGAGCAGTCATTGGATGAATTCCCAGCCTTAAAAAAAAAAAAAAAAAAGGCTACTATTATTTCATAAAAATATCAGAGAACATGCGAGCGATGCCGTGGGCAATGTTACCATTCATGTCGAACAGACGACGGGAGATTCTATTTTTAACCGACTTCTAAAAAAGGAGGAGGTTCTCAATTCGACTGTATATATATTTTTTTTTTTTTTTTTATGTTTGTTCGCGCATAACTCCGTTGCTTGCCAACCGATTTGAAAAATTTTTTTTGTTGGAAAGGGTATACTTCCCAAATGGTCCCATAAAAATTTTATTGAAATCGGATAAGCGGTTTTTGAAAAATCTCCAAAAATCTAAAAAAAATCCTACTTAATATATGTGGTCGATGTTCTAATAAGTTCCTGTCACTGTAATTTACATACCAGGTTGTGGTATTAAAATTTTTTGTATAGGTACCACAACTAAAAAGTGAAAAATAATGGTGGCAAAAAATGTAAATACAAAACCGAAGACACCGACTTCCGAAATCAAAATTATTTTTCACTTTGTAGTTTTTTTTTGGAAGTCGGTTTTATTTTTTGTAAAAAAGTTTTTATTGAATCGAAACTCGTAGATCGTTAGCACATGCGTATGACTTCGCATATTTCCAGTGGAACTACTGGTTCCTCTATCGTGCAACCCCAAAAAAAGTTCAAAGTTATAAGGAGCCTTATTGTTCGAATCCTTGCCAGCACAAAAATGGTTAGCTTGTGGTTTTAGAAGCAATTTTTTTTGTTTTCTGAGTATAAGACATACATATTGCGTCCTTTATTCTCTGTTTACCCAAAACAAAAGGAATCCTTGAAGATTTCCCATAGAAACATTTTATCTACGCTAACCAGATGGCAAATACTTTTAACGTTTAATATTTCTAAACTTTGGCAACACTTTAGCGCTAACGAACCGTCAGTGCTGTTGAATAGGCATACGGAATATCGAGGTTGTCTTGCGGTCAATTAGTAAAGAATTGCAAAAATGTACTGAATAAATGTGCACAGTCTATTTGGTCAAACGCGAGACCTACTTTGAGGGGGCCAGGCCTTAGCCCTTTGTGTTCCGGGGCAGCGATAACCCCTTCGGACAATTCTGCTGATCTTAAAAGATGGCTGGGGAAGACTCGAACTCGCAGTAGGAGGAAGGCAGTGGCCTTAATCTTGTACTTTATTAAATTACGTAGTATAGGGAACCTCAGAAATAAAGCAACAAACCAATTGTACCCAAAATATGTTTATTAAAAGTGTAACAGTCAGATCACCAAACTTATTGTTAAGATAATCACCCAACTACAAAACTTAATGTGGTATTAAAAACTAACCTTATTGCGAACCAGAATGGGTTTTAGTCAGTAAGAGTCTGACACTCCCTCCCGCCCCACCCAGAGCGGGAGAAGTCATTGGATGATTTCCCAGCCTCAAAAAAAAAGCTGTTTCGTCCGAACTCAAAGAGCGCGCGGTGCCTCAATGCCGTCCAAAAGCAATTCCCGCCAAAACCGAGCTGGCTTACGTCATCAGTGCGATCCGTGCAGCCAGCATTTTTCTCCAGACTTTTTTTTTAATAAAACCTTTCATTCTGCCTAGCCTTTTCCCAACTATGTTGGGGTCAGCTTCCAGTCTAATCGTATGCAGCTGAAGACCAGTATTTTAGATGAAGCGACTACCTATCTCACCTCCACAACCCAGACAGTGACTGGGTGATACGCTACCCTTGGTAAGACTGGCTGCTTACAAAAATTCCCACTTTCACGCCAAGTTATTGTAGCATCTTTACTTAAAGATAGTTATCATAATTTGCTCTTTGACTCCAACAAAATAGTTGTTCAATCTGTCGCGTATCATTAGGTTCTTGCGAGTGAAAGGAAACATTACGGTTTTCACAATTCTTGGCATGTACAGGTCGCTCCGTTTGAACCGACTTAGAGCATATAATTGTATATTATGTAATGATTATGTGTCCCTGTTTGTGTGTTGGATTAGATATGTTTCATTATAAACGTATGGGCAGCTTAAAAACTCTAACAGCAGGTTAGTCACTGACCACACGAAAAGAAGACGATTATAAACAATTTCTGTGAATATAATTATTTTATATTCACTTTAATCTATGTTTAAGGAACTGCATCCTAACAGGTTGATACTCTTTCAAGTCAGTCTGACTGACCTCACCCAACTATATATTAGTGTCAGCTGCCAGTCTATTTGGATGTAGCTAAATACCAGTATTGTACAGAGATCAGAACATCATGCTACCCCAATCTGTCAAATTTCTTTGATAGATTTTAATCTTTATGATAAAAGAATAAGGTTCATGTTTAATTGCGAATATTTGACAGTTTGAGATAGCTTGATGTGCTGACGTCTGTATATGGTGCGCCTGCATGTCTGATCTCCACAACCCAGTAATTCGATATCCGTGGCTAAGACTGGCTGTCAGAGTTCGGGCTTCTTCGGACCAAAGACTTACCGAAGCACGAAGAAGTGTCGGTATGCAAAGACCCATCCACGGATCAAGCGTAGCTTAACCTGAACGCGTGCTGCTGTTATTACTTAGTCACGAACTTCTCCCTCAAAACTCTTTCAAGTGTAAAGATTAATTTCAAAGTACGGCCACAGCAGCACCGTAATCACGGTGCAAACCTGCCCCGCTTGGGCGGAGCACCGCCGTGTCCTCGTAGAGGCGATCGGCGGCGGCGACCTCTCGCGCCCGGCCCTGGTGCAAGCCATGGTCCGGGGCGAGAGGGAGTGGGAGGCAGTCACCTCCTTCTGCGAAAAAGTCATGCTCGCGAAGGAGGTGGCGGGATGGGAGAGAGAAAGGTCCTCCCGTCCCAGCCGCCGCAGGAGACGCCCCGGGCGTCGGGAGCCACGTGACGACTCCCGGCCACCGAAGGCGCGGGCCTGCGGGCGGTGAGTAATGTGTGACTCACCGTCCGATCAGCACCAGGCCCGTGCCGGACGGCGCGTATATGTTCCACGCGCGCCTCAAAGAGATGTCACCATATGAAGGGGCCCCTCAGGGCCAAGCCTGCCGGGTAAGCGGGATTTTCCGAAAGGGTTACCGCTACCCCGGAACATAAAGGGCTACGGAAGGAACATGGATGGGTTTTAGTCAGTAAGAGTCTGACACTCCCTTCCGCTCCACCCAGAGCGGGAGCAGTCATTGGATGATTTCCCAGCCTTAAAAAAAAAAAAAAGCAGCACCGTAATTGCATATCAACCTCAATCACAATGGGTTTGAAGAAAATTCGTAATTCATTGCTTCATAGGTTTGAGAAATTCGTGTGGTCATCATAGTAAATAACGCAATTGACGTGACTGAACTGTCAATTGTATTATGTATGTGTTACGCCATTCACCGCGGGTCTGAAAAAGGAGCTAAACGAGCTAGATATAATTTTTTCTACTCTAAAAAGATTCTAGTTGAAACTACCTTAAAAATATAAAAAACAATCATGCAAAAAAAAATCTAATCCCTTGAAAACTTCACCACCATCGGTCTATGACTTTATTCTTATCTTATGAAAGAATCCATTTCCGAACTTCAATCAAAACAGAAAAAAAAGCTAAAAAATAAACAGACCTTTTCTTCAATTCCCTAAAGAATGAAACACAAATAATGGAACTGCCTAAAGATAAAACTACCTACCTACGTACTTACCAATTTTATGCGATCACTTCTCTTGTGACCCCTGATCAAAATTGGTTCAAGACATCGCTGACTTGACATTTATCAGGCTTACAGAGGCGCTCAACCATTGGAACGAAATTCTTTATCGTGGCTTGTCACGTAACGAAAAAGCGTTATACCTGAAGATATCAGTTTCTAACTTCACTTAAGACTACACTAAATGGTCTTCTTCTTCTTCGTGTCGTGTCAAAGTTTATAAGCTGCCAATGGACCTCTGACTTAGCTTCACATGCTGTTGGGAAATATCTCTCAGGCTTGCCGGTTGCCTCACGATGTTTTCCTTCACCGATTTTAAGCAAGTGATAATTATACTATACGCACATGAATCTGAAAAGTCAGAGGTGCGTGGCTTGGGTTCGAACTCGAGACCTGTGACTTGGCAGTCCAGCGGTCACACCATTAGGCTATCACTGCTGTCCACTAAATGGTAATGGCTTATTAATATATAACATGCAATCGGGTGTGAGTGTCCCCCGACATCTCTTACTTCTTCTATTATGCTCGGCTGACACTAATTCTGATTACGTCACGTACGTTTATAAGGTCATCTGTATTTTGAGATTATGTTCTCCGAGATCAGTCTATTTGGTTAACGACTCTGCACTCTTGCGTAACACACTTGCAATCACAATCTGAATGATTTTGAAGGATATTGCTAATCCATTGCTTCATATGTACGAAAAATTTGTCTGCGCAACTAAGTAAATACCGCAATGATTGTTGTTGAACTGTCAAAATTAAATGTGTTACATAATTTTTCCGCTGGTAATTCTCTTAGCGTGTCGTTGGATTAATCCATCCGTGAAGCCTATTTTCATGCTGGCCACTATCTTAACCAGCAGTTTATGATAATTATTATTTTGATTTGAAATGTTCGAAATCGGAACGATATTTTTTTTAAGAATGAGACTTACACGAATGTTTGAAACAGCGTTACTTTCCTTAATTCCTGCAGATGCTCCCATTTGTTCATTATTTACAGACGACAACAATCATCATAATTAATGTTGCAAGGATATTTTTGTTTGTTGTTGTTGTAAATATTGCAACACCGATAATAGACATCCAGACCATCCAGGAAATCCAGTTTGTCGAGTGATTTAAGTCTGTGGTTAAAGGTGTCTAGCACAGCATAAACTAGGTAGTAAATTATGCTATTGAACTGTCTACTGAAGTAAATATACATATATAAAACAATAAATATACTTCGTTTTCGGGCCTTACCTCGCCGACAAAGACAAATATTGGCCAAAGGTTGGCCATCTCTGAAAAGTCATTTTGTGCCGTAATCTGACAGCCAAAAGAGATAAGTACTTTTCTTAAAAGCCATTGGGTAAACGGAAAACAAACAACAAAATTCAAGCAATTAAAACAGATTTATAGGCGAAATATAATAACCTTATCGGCAATTATGTTTTCGAGCCGTTTGGGGTTGAAACCCTCAGGCCGTGGGGTCCAAGTGCTCATAGCTTGTTTACAGATATCTCTAAACGGCTAGTTGACAGTTCCCGTGACCCAAGGGCTGGCTTGTACCTTGCCATACAACGTGGCAATGCCGGCAGTCTCTTGGGTACATTACCAGTCGACAGCGATGCGGAGGAATTTTTCGATGCCATAATTATTTTAGTAGTTATTAGTTTTAAAGTCTTCTACATAATAGGCATATTATTTTTAGTTTTAGTGTAAGATTATAAAATTGTATATACCATTTTAATGAAATGCCACATACCGTACCATAATGCCACATATAATTTTATAATTCATACAAAATACTGTAAAACATTTTAAAAGAGTAACGGTGGAGTTTCTTGCCTATTCTTCTTCACACGAGACTACCTTTTGGAAAGGGCGACTAGAATCAATGCATTCTTGTTCATTTTGACGTTCAAAAGTGCCTATTAGAAATAAATGATTTGACTTTGCATTTGAATGAAGTTATGCGCAAATTGACACTAATCTCAATCATAACAAAAAACTATCTCGTAAAATATTAAGTAAAAATTGATATCAACGTATTAGTCTACTGGATATTAATCAATTACTAAGAATTTTAAGTTCTTAATAATACAGAAAAATAAAATTAATAATTTCCTCCCGTCATCTGCACAGGCAATTAAAATAAGTAGGTACCTAGAGCTATGGTAGTACCTTCAAGCACCATCCAGCTAAGGGTCAATAAGTTTAATAAACGAATGAGAAAATTGGCCTTTTGATATTATAAAAAGCTAAGTCAAGAGTATTTCTCGATATAGGCTAAATGCTAATGATGCATAGAATAGAAATGCTTTAATTCTTTATTCAATTTTGAAGCTCTCTGAAGCGGATTAGGTTTGTTAATTTATTTGCTAATAATTTAACCTATTTGCACTTTAAGGACTGAAGGGAATGAGTGCAGTGATAGCCTAGTGGTGTGACGTGTGACCGTCGGACTGCCAAGTCATCGGTCTCAAGTTCGCACCCAAGCCACGCACCTCTGACGTTTCGGATTCATGTGCGTATTGTATAAATATCTCTTGCTTAAAAAACGCTAAAGGAAAACATCGTGAGGAAACCGGCATGCCTAAAAGATATTTTTGATACCTTTTGAGGCGGTCGTGTTCCACGCGCGCCTCAAAGAGATGTCAGCATTAGTGATAGGGCCCGTCAGGGCCCAAGTTCATGTCCAAGATTCAACGCAAACGCTAACCCACCATCTTCATTTTCATTCTTGTTTGATAAATCTTATTGATTTTCAGCTTATCAACATAAAAGCTTTAGTTATGACTAATGTTTTCATATCAAATGCCAATTTGAAATAATCTGACCAAGCATCCTCGGGTCATAATATAATTCTTGGGCAAGATCCCTTTGGGCAATAAGAGATAGGTAAGTAGGTACTTGTTCCTTTCAAACGAAGGTCAGGTTGAGAGCTTCTTAAGGCTGTTGCTCGTCAATAGAGATAAAAAATGTTAAAATAATTTATTTGAGGTCGGAATAGTGAGTCCAAATCGGTATCATTTAGAACAGGGATGTTATGGAGCTATGACTCCGATTCTGAAAGGTCGAAATCTTGGATTGATTTTGCAACTTCTATTATGTGATACTGAGGGGAAACAGCACCGATGCACCGACACTTTTTACAATGCAAAAAAGACTCAAAATATTCTTAGTTAATATAGAAGACACAGACAGACACTGCAAACCTCATTTCCAAGAACATAAAATTCTTACACTCCACCTTTTTTTTTTAATTTTTTGAGGGTGGGAAATTATCAAATTGTTGAGTGTATTTTTAATTCAGAACTTGGTATGTTTAACCTATTTTTATGGCGTAGCATATATCTTGACTGTATATTTTCTCTTGTTGTATAAAAGTACTGACGATTACGAACATGCATATTTCTATAATGTTTAAGCGGGATTGTCCGAAAGGGTTACCGCTATCCCGTAACATAAAGGGCTAAGGAAGGAACGTGGATGGGTTTTAGTCAGTAAGAGTCTGGCACTTCCTTCCGCTCCACCCAGAGCGGGAGCTGTCATTTGATGATTTCTCACTCTCAAATAAGGGGATAATATTTCCGAAATTCCTTGCAAGTGGCTAAACGTGCAAAATTTCAATTCTCGAGGACCAGCGGTTTAGGTTGTGCGTTGATATATCAGTCAGACAGTCAGGACTTTGAATTTTATATGTACCTATATAAGATGATAAAAAACATAATTATTAGCTGTTCCATACCTTTATGCACACGTAACTCAATAAAATGAATGGAACAATGTTCGTAACGATGATTACAATGCTCCCACGAAATTTTTACAGTTAATTTTTTAACACCTTTTAAATTAACACTCTGAGTACTTTTAATCCCGGTAGTACGTTTCGTTGGATTATTATCCGACTATAACACGGGCCAAACCCAAGAAAAAGATAAGCGAGTAAATAAAATTTAAGCGAGTCACTCAAATTGTCTAGTCCTTGCGATGGATAAGATAGAAATCTCATCTCTGCTCCATTTTAGAGCTAGAACAAAGCAGAATGACTCATCATACCTCGTACAGACGACACATCAAGCTATCCCAAACTGTCAAATTTTCCCAATTGAGAATGAACCTTATACTTTTGTAATAAGGTTGAAAAACTATTAAAGAAATTTGACAGATTGGGGTAACTTGATGTCCTGCCTCTGTACCAACACCAGATTAACATCAAGATTGTCGAAACATTTTCGCTAACAGTAAGAGCCATCATCCATGCAATCTTGAGATGGTTAATCAAAATGGCGATGACACAGATATTCTAGGTTATCTGCGTCAGATCTCACGAATTTGAGACGAACTGTCTCGTCTGATCTAGATGTTACAGCATTTGTCTATTTTGTAATATGTTAGATTATTCTAGTTTTAGGGTTCTTTTCATCCAGAGATATGCTATGCTACGTTGCTATGGATGCGTTTGATATCCATCAATCATATTAATTTGTCCATATAGCATAGCACTTGTGGAAACGGGGTTCGCTAAGCTATGTGTTTTATATGGATGCGCATATAAAATGCGTGCAATGGATGATCGCGAGTGTAGCTATGTGCAGAGCAGAGTCCCTACAAATACCGCGCGTTTGTAATTGAAAGACTGCTCGAGCTGCGCATCTTCCTCGCACAGCTACATAACTTAGCATCAGTGGAAACGGTCACATAGTTTCGTAGCTTAACTTTCACATCCTCGCAGCATAACAGCATAGCACATCTCTTGTGGAAAGCCATCCTTAGGCGGGACACGCCAGGGTAGTCGGCAAAATTTAAATTTGCCTACTTCTCTTGCAATTTGTAGGTCAGTACCAAGTGTTATGTTTATCAAAATTTGATTCGCAGCTGTAGCATGTCTATATTGACAGAATTATAATCATTAGATGCATCGATACAACTCTCCAAATTATAGTATTGATCTCAAATGCTACGTTTTCATGAAATAGTCATTCCTTGAGGTAATATGAACTTAAGAGGTTGTACTGGTGATTTTCATGATTACAATTAAATACGTACTTGAACGGCCGCGAAACAATTTTTTATCATTAAGGAACTTAGAAAAATTTGGATTTCGAAGACTACCTTAGCGCCTTCCTTATGGATGACGGAAGCAAATGATAGGTTGGTTTAGTGAAGTGCCTTCAAAATAAGTGCTCTGAATAATTTATGAAACCTCAATCTGCACGATATGTCGGCATAAACTTTACTTTCATCCGGCCTTTACTAGCATCAGGGCCTATAATCGATTTTCATTTCAGTTTAATTCATATTTGTTTTTAGGGTCCACTATGTCCGAAAAAAAAGGGCCACTAAAAGAGCGCGCGTGTGTCAGTCTTAATGGCTGCCACAATCACACACGAAAACACAGCCAATTTCTTACGAATCTAATGGAACGAATACATTGAAATTGTGTTGACATATAAATTTATGTAACGATCGTGTTACGTAAATAAATGAATTTACCATTCGGTCCATTATCTCTGAAAGTACTTAGCCTTCATTTTTGATAATAGTGCTGTACTTACCTATAGATTACAGGAACAACTATTAGTAGTCTATGGTTTTATAATATCAAGTTAAATCTTCCAAAATTGTGCATACAAACGCAGTTGGAATGTACGGGAGAACATGTTTTTCGATCCAAATTTTGTTCTTGGGATAAATTTATCCCAACTACAGAACCCTTCATTGTGCGTGGTCCGACACGCACTTGACCGGTTATTTTTAACAGCTACTAACTTCGCATTCTAATCTTCTTACTCCCGATTACTTTAAACTAACCAAAACCTACACATGAGAAGGGCCCATAAACCCGAACATTAACACACCCAAAGACAAGTTTAAATGCCTTATTTGCCGTCATGCTTATCTCCAAGGTCATGGTCATGAGTGTCATAACTCAGAACTTGTTCCAGTGAACAAACTCAAATATAATTACTTAAGTTCAAGGTCACTGCACACCCTTCGCGCCGTAACGGTATCATAATATTAACTTTGTAATGGGTGTTACGTACACTCGACGGAAACAGCATGGCGTAGGTTTCAAAATGGATTTGCAGCCACTTTATACTGGTGTGGCAGTGTCTACCTGGCAAGCAGTGATAGTGGTGTGACCGTCGGACTGTCAAGTCATAGGTCTCGAGTTCGAATCCAAGGGACGCACCTCGTGATTTTTCGGATTTATGTGCGTATCGTATACTATCACTTGCTTAAAAATCGGTGAAGAAAAACATCGTGAGGAAACCGGAATGCCTGAGATATATTTTTCAACAGCATGTGAAGTTAAGTCAGAGGCCCATGGGCAGCATAAAAAAAAACTCTGACACCACGTTAGTCACTGACCACACGAAGAAGAAGAAAAAGAAGTGTCTACCTGATGTCTGTGTCAACAAGCTGGTCACGTGCTTTTTCATAAGTTTTCTATGCATTCGTCCAACATGACTGTGTGGTCGGTGGCGACCACCCGCTACTCAACACCAAAACAAGAAACGTCAGCTACCGGTGGCTCTAAGTGGCTCGTTTGCGCCGAGCCTTAAGCTGCCTGTGTCAGATTTCGACTAAGATCGTCAGCCCACCTGAGGTTCAGTCAGTCCTACCTATCATGACGTCATGCTCGTATACGTTTCGCAAGATAAATTACAAGTCCCAGTGAGTAATGGGTAGCCCACCGTCCTATCAGGATCAGACCCGTGCCGGACGGCGCGTACAGGTTCCACGCGCACCTCAAAGAGATTTCAGCAATAAGGAAGGGGCCCGTTAGGGTAAGCCGGCCGGGTAAGCAAGATTGTCCGAAAGGGTTACCGCTCGGATCATAAAGGGCTAAAGAAGGAACCTGGACGGGTTTTAGTCAGTAAGAGTCTGACACTCCTTTCCACTACACCCAGAGCGGGAGATAGCATCTGATGATTTCTCACCCTCAAAAAAAAAAGTCCCATTTATCAGGGGGCGAGCTATTAGCTTAGTGAACATAATAGATAGAACCGGCAATTGCGCAGTAAAGCTAAGCGCACATCGTAGCTGCAGCGGTATCGGGCCGTGTAGCATTTCCACACAAAAAGGGTCGTGCGGCCCCCTGTAGTGTGCGATGGTTCATAAAATATACAAGTTATATAGGAGAACTTTGCAACGCGGTGTGGTATTGCAATATCTGCGTCAGCTTTACGTAAACATGGTAGCAAATGAGTTCGCTGTTTCCCAGTTTCATAATCAGGCTTTCATGTTCTCACTGCTGGGATGCAGGCGTCTTCTTCTAAGAGAGGCAGTAGGCCATAATCCACCACGCGGACCCATTGCGGGTTACGTCGCATGTCTTCGAATTTTTGGTTCTAGGACGTTCCGTTTCCTCACAATGTTTTCCTTCACTGTTTTGAGAGCTGTGGTGATGAAATTAAATACACAAAGTAAAGCGCCTGCTTTGGTTCGAACTCACGATCTAGTTTCCCAGTTTATGAAGATTTAATACGAATATTATTCTAGATTACTAGACTGTATGTATATTTACGCTAATTTTCAATAGCAAAATAAGCCTATAATTTGTAACGCTGAATGGGTAAATTATGTTCTAATGGAACATAATTATTAGGTCGAAATAAGACGGCATTTGATATTATTTTCACTTCAGTACTTACCAGATTATTTGGGGTCAACGAACCTCCTTCCCACCCTACCCACTCTAGGACCTGCACGCTCAACGCAAAGACATCAACGGCGTGTTATGCGATAAGCCATCTCTACGCCCCTTTAAAAAAAAATAAAGGGGGATTGGCACGTGAGAAGAGAGCCCTATGGTATGATATGGCCCTAGGTGACCAGTGGGTGAAGTCAGGCTACGGATGATGATGATGATGATGTCGCAGTATGTCTTCTTCTTCCATACTATGGTACTGTCAGTCACTCCACATTTCAGTAGCCACTCCCTTTATAGCGTACTAGCGTAGCGTAGCGTATACATATCATTAATATTCTCTTTGGTCTTCCCCTCGTCTTAGAGCCAGTTACACTCATACCCGAAATTTTCTCTGCTGATTCATCACATGCCTAGCCTATGACAACTGACATCCAAACAACTTACTCAGCACTATATTTGTGCTGAGGGCCAACCATCACCTCTTAGAGCAGTATATCATTTGAATATTGCTTCACATTAGGAAAAAGATGAAACTTTACGTCCCGTATAGCTCCGTCTCATTCTCTCACCGAAGTAATATTGATCATTCGTAAACAGGTAGAAGTGCTACTGAATTCTTTAAACAGTTCTGAAATGAGTCTTAGAAAAGACATAAAATATTTTTACTTATAAATCTAAGTGCTATCTTGTGTAGTAGACGTCAAAAATAATATTGATGTAGGTGTTAATGTCAAGAAGTAAGACGTGTCGATATATCTACTATTTTATTCATTTGAATTGTGTGTGACAGTTAATGTTCCTTATTTGTCCGTCAAATGAATGATAGTGCTTTCTTTTTGACGATTAACGGTGTTTGTTAAAAACAATTTACAGAAACAAATATCATTTATATTAGTAGGTATACAGCCCGATATTTATGACGGCTCTGAACACGAGGCGAGTAACGGCGCAGTGACAAATGCATGTGACCGCGGGGGTGAGGGGCAGGGTACTGCGCAGTGTGTAGCTCACTTCAGACCCGCCATTAGGTTTGTACTCGCTCTACCTACCTATGATTGATCGCTAACTAATTCAGTCCCTTGATCTATGCTCCTGGGAAAGTAAAAGACAATCCCCTTCCTATTCAAGCTACTCCTGAAGGCTAATATGGAGATGCTACTAGAAGGATAAATGGGAACATCGTCACTCCATCTAACCTGAGGAAGTCCTACCTTACTTTTGCCACTCCACTTAAGAACACGTCCACCCCAACTGTCATCAGCTTTACTCCAAACATAGCCGGCCCATTGACACATCAGCTCATTTCTCATGCTCTTTTTTTATTAACGTTTGTTAGATTTAACTGTACAACGCTTTAGATTATATAAATCTGTTATGTTGTATATGTATCAGCTTCAATCTATACTAATATTATAAAGAGGAAAACTTTGTTTGTTTGTTTGGTTGTAATGAATAGGCTCAAAAACTACTGGACCGATTTTAAAAATTCTTTCACCGTTGGAAAGCTTAGTTTTCTAGGAGTAACATAGGCTACTTTTTATCCCGGGAAAACGGGTCCCACGGGAAAGACCACGGGAGCGAAGCCGCGGGCAAAGTGCTAGTATATAATAAATCAGCTTGTTTATTATGTTGGTTGATGTTCTTCGTTACAATTGTTCAGTCTTCTACTATTTAAAAGTAGGTAGGTACAGTTACGGACTTTAATTGATGAGCTACTATCCACTGTTCGTATTTTAGCCGTGTAACGCAAATCGGGTTTAGTCGGTTATACTCGTACATCCAGTCATGTCTTGAAATTCGAATTGCAGGTATAGCAACCGTAACCTAGCGACAATTGTTTTAGCGTAGCCATGGTAACATTAGCATACGGTGAAATATTATGATTGTTCTTTGATGTCGATACTTTCAACTGTCACGGTTTTCAGATATAACGATTATCTAATGAGTTATAATTCAAAAGAGGTCAGTATATAAAAATAAATTGGATAGACGTATTCAACCTATTTTATAATCTCTACAACTATAAACCTCTATGGATAAGACTATTTTCGATTATTAGTTATTTGTCTTCTTATTTGCGAGTATGCGGTTTCAGTTCGTGTTTAATCGTGTATAGTCGTGTAATCTCGTAAATTTATAAAACTGCAAAATTTTAAAGCTTACTTGCAAGCTTTAAAATTTTGCAGTTTATAACTCATGGCTTATCAATGAAAGTCCGTGACCGTACATGTTTTTCCATTCAATGTTTCTTACAATATCGATTTGATAAAACTTTTCCGATAAATTGAAAATTCTATTAAGCAACTGTCCAAGTTGTCCAATATTCTTGGCCTGTCTCTGGCTGACATAATTATATTCAGTTTATATGGAGATAACTTTTCTTCAAAACTTATTGATGTGAGGACGAAATATTTCTTCTTTTTCTGATTTTTATTTAGATACCTTCACAGACGCAAAATAAAATAGAAAGAAGAGCGAATAAAAGATATGTCTGTATTATTTATTAATATACACTTTATTGTAAACCAGAAAATACTTAACAAATAAACAACAGACATTTTTAGTACTGAAGATAATTATTTTTCATCAGCTAAGTACGCATTACTTAACTTCGAAGACCCAATAGAAAGAAAAAAGATTACACACGACTTACAAGTTGTAGGTTTTTGGTTCAAACCCAGGCAACCGCTTACTTTGTGCAAATAATATCGTCACCATTTCTCTCAAAACGGTGAAAATTGGCATATCCTTGAAACAAAAATACGACGACACGTGACATGACGCCAGCACATCAAGCTATCCCTAACTGTCAAATTTTCACAATTAAAAATGAACCTATGTCTTTGCAATAAAGTTTAAATACTATCAAAGAAATTTGACAGATTGTGGTAACTTGATGTGCTGGCCTCTGTACCAACCTGTACTGGGCTCACGTCTCTGGTCCCTCCTAGCAGTGGGGAGAAACGAACATTATAGGGTAGTAGAGGTGTTGCCAGGGTAAAAAAAAGAAATGGTACTTAGACCGTCGGTCAGATAAAAAAAAATATCAGACATGTATTTTTTGCATTATTAAAACGCATTAAAGTTGGGGAGTGAGGGCGCACTACGTCACAATTCAGTATAAAATCTATAAAGAAGAAGAGACATCATGCCATATTTTAATACAATGAATCGACGTAATCTTTTATTTATGTGAAAAAAGAAAAAATACGTGTAAAAAATAAATTAATTTTAGTAAAAAAATAAATTTCAGCCAACATCCCTATTATGTAAGTACATCTACGGAGGAGCTCGTAGCTAAATAATAACAGCCGCACGGTTCAATCCATCAGGTTAAGCTTCGCTTGCCGGGGTTGGTCCCTGGATATCATTGGGTCATCACTTTTACACATCAAGACTCCTCCGTGCCTCGGTAAGCACGTTAAGGCGTTGGTCCCGGCAGTCATTCGAGGATCTTTGACGAAAGTCTCAGAAGCCCGAAAGTCTGACAGCCACTCTTACTAGAGGGTATCGTATTACCCAGTTATTGACTGGTTTGTGGAGGTCAGATAAGCAGTCACTCCATGTAAAATACTAGTAGTCGCTGCATCCAGTTAGACTGGAAGCCGACCCCAACATAGTGGGGAAAAGGCTAGGCAGTTCGACCCCTATTATGTACGGTCTACACGAAAAGAAAAATACCTCCAACTCAACCCAATGTATAGCATTAGGTCTCTCATTACTGCTGAATAAACATTTTTTCTTTCTTCATTACTTGGTAAGTGGGATTGTCCGAAAGGGTTACCGCTACCCCGGAACATAAAGGGCTAAGGAAGGAACATGGATGGGTTTTAGTCAGTAAGAGTCTGACACTCCCTTCCGCTCCACCCAGAGCGGGAGAAGTAATTGGATGATTTCCCAGCCTCAAAAAAAAGGTCTGTCATTACTTACATACCAAAAAGTGTACAAATTCTAGTCTAGTCACACAGGAAATATCTACACAAGTCAATATGCATTAGTACTTCCTCAATGGATATGTCTGACCCAGATACCAAGCTAGATTATAGCTAACGAACCAAAAAAGAAAGTCATTATTTATATTACATATACGACCACAAAACGACTGCTTAGGATCGAAGCAGGTTTTAATTTTGACAGGCACACTGTAATGGCTGCTTTCACTGTCATTTGTGAGGAGTTTAATTATTAACTTTTTGAATCGGTCAAAAATAAAATATGAAATCACATGAAGAAAAGTCCGCTCGTCATAAAAACTCCCATCACCGTACAGAAATTAAATATAATGCGAAGATATAATTGTTAAATTCCGTCTAATGCAAAAAGTATTCCATTTGATTCTAAAAATCTGTGACGTCACATTGTTATATCACGTGAAATCACGTACGAATGCCGCGTTTTGACAGTTCTTAAAAAGTAACGTTATTGACTACCCTTTCAAATAGGTACCCAATTGGAGCTGATCTGTCTCATTGGTCTTGTGATCGTATGGTTTTGAGTTAAATTCTTGTTCTTGGTTCGAACAGTATTTCTGAACAAAGTATTTATTTTTTAACTACGGGCACTTTTGAATTGACCACGAGTCTAGAGGTGCCTATTCCAAGGCTTGCTTAGTAGGTTTCTATGGAAACGGGAAAGATATTCCACGGACACTCTTTTAAATCAAAAGTATCGTTGCGAAAAATGTTTACATCATCCATATTGAAATGATACAAATAAATTAGAATAGCACTTAGAAAAACTGTTCTATTGACTGTAGGTACTGGTGACTATCAGCCATTTTGCAGCCCAAAATTTGTATTGCTATTCTGTAAAAATTTGACCTTCAAAACGTAGGAGAGGGGATCTCACTTTGAGCTCAGTTCAACGAAGTTATCACTAAGGTAACATTTTTGCAGAATAGCTAACAATAGTTTTGTTACAAGAGAATAAAGTAACTATAGTGTATTTCTTTTATAGTGTCCAATTTGGTAAACAAACACGGGACGAAAATTCAGATTTTTCGTATCAATCAAACACTTTGAGTTAAGCATAAACGTCTTGAACTTTGAATAATACACTTAAGGCATGAATTATTTAAAAAAAATGCTTCAGAGACACATACATTACCTAGAAATCTTAATATTAGTCGCGACATTTGTTTACCAAATGAGACAACTGAAGAAAAATACACTATAGTAAAAGTTATATGTTTATGAGTAGAATCTAACATATTTTAATATTCTCGTTTAGGTCTACAGCAGACCTGAAAAATAGATGCAATTTCTGATTTATGTTTAAACTCAAGGCAGTAACCTTCTTTCTAAGCTTATGTTTTTAGAAAACGGCCAGTACCTATCGATGGTCACACACAAAATTGACCCAATCACCCAAGAGATTTGTAACTCTTTAGACACATCTATTCAAACATTAGAATGGTACATTCTAATAGCAAATAACCATAGACATACTCATGACGTCACTCCCCTTAAAAGGCTTTATGCAACTGTCCCACTAAACAGGTGATTGTTTACTAAAGTCATGCTTTACTTACTTATCGCGGATAGCGCCGCCATTTTGTAATCTTGACGAAATCAAGACTTGCGCGCGAAACGTCTGACATTCGCGCGTGAGTGATGGGCATGTGTCGAGCTTAGATGTCGATCTTTATCGATAAGAATGCCAATCAAAACTTATAAGTGTAATATGTTTTTTTTGGTCTATGTTATGAATTTTATGAAAGCGCTATTGCGAATTATTTTTTATGAAAAGGAAACGTAAAAAATCTCAGAAAAATCACATTATTTCATACAAATCTTTACGATGTGATTGTTATTATCATCAATTTTTTTTTTACAGCCAACAAACTAATAACTGGCAAGATATCAACATTGAACTTCGACAAATCTGTGTTCGTTATAAATCTTCCTCTTGAACAAACTGCTTTAATAATATATATATCGCTCCATACCAGATTAATAAATAAAAAAAAATGTTCCTCCATCCCTAGTACGCAATACTCGTAGAATCCATATCGTCAATGACGAAAGTATAAAAAAAACCGCAAGATTTATAAATAATTACTCAAATTAATTATAATCACCATATTATTGGGTAACGTCTCAGTTCTAAGACTATACTTAGCGTTCAAGGTTTTTTAACACGTATTAATTATAAATATTAGGATTAGGTATCACTTGAGCTTAGAAGAGGTGGAAAAATGTACAACAAAACAAGCCAAGCTCCTGAAAACTTTCAGCATTATATAACAGTAACAATTTCAGTAGGAAATTGCTTCGAAAATAGAATCAAATATAGAACCTGGTTTTGACAGGCGTAACACGATCAAAAGCCGACAACGTTTGTTGATACACACCACAAATATTTGTTCATATTTCTTGTCGTGTGTGGATTTAGCATAACGTTTCGTCACATTTGGGATCAATAAGTGCCTTTATATTATTGTTTAGGGCGGGTTTCCCTCGAAGAAGTGAGACGCTTCGTTAGAACAATAAGTGTTATTTCGATTATAGGTTAAGCTACGCCGGGGTTGGCCGTGGATGGGTGAACATCTTTACATACCGAGACTCCTACGTGTATCGGAAAGCACGTTAAGCCGTTGGTCCCAGCTGTAATTTGTGCATCTCTGACAGTCGTTACGGGTCGTCAAAAGCCCGAAAATCCGACAGCCAGTCTTACCAAGGGGTATCGTATTACCCAGTTGCTGGGTTGTGGAGGTCAGATAGGCAGTCGCTCCATCCGGTTAGACTGGAAGCCGAAAAGGCTAGGCAGATTGATTGATAAGTATATAATTAAAAAAGCATAATTTATGCATTTGAAAATTATGATGAACACGCTTGTTGTGGCTCAACTTAGTTTAATTGCAGCTATTTACCAGTACCTCTTCAGCCGAATAACGCAACGCATACATCTTGTATTAAGACACTACTTCATGTTTTAAGTTGATCTGTTACAAAAGCAATTAATACTTTTCTTATCAGTAAATTGATCTAGCTTCTACGATTAATAACAAGGCTTCTGAAAGCTTAGGTACTTATTAATCTTACTGATCTCCTGCCACTCATCTGATCGGCTATCGTCGTTTTAGTTAAACAATCACACAGCTATCATGATTTGACTGTAGACTTGCTCTCTCAGAATCCGTGAGATAATCTCATTTAATTCTTATTAATATAATAAATGCGAGAGCGAGTTTATTGTTTATTTGCGTTGAAACGGCTGAAATTATTTGGATACAATTTGGCTTATGGGTAGACTATCACATGAGTAAGGATATGGAATACTTTTTATCTAGAAAGTACATTACATGTCAATACCTAGTCTGAAAACAAATAATTAGATTATTACACAAACAAACTTCTACAACTAAAATACATAATTTCAAAAACTTTTGACACAAAAATTAACTCTTCATTCTAACGATACGAATTAAACACAAATCTTAAATACAACATATACAACCTAAAACAAAAAAAATATATCTTTGATGTACGAGTGGTAAAAAAGGGGCAGAGCTCACTGGGCGACAAAAAAATCATCCCCAACGCTGTCAGTGGGAAATATGCCTAATGGCAGCGTTGCCAAGTTGGATGGCAAAAACTTTTAATCTTGGTTTTCAGATGAAGTCGCGGGCAACCGGTGCTTTCTCAAATTTTGTTCACTTACTTCCCTCTGCTTGGCAAATACACACCTTATAGTTTTGCAACCACACCTTTATTTGCAACTCAAAATGGCTTCGTGTGTTGGTTTAATCGATTTATTATCCCTGTGTAACGTTTCAGATAGGAACAAAATATTTACATGCCCGTTCTCTCGAAGTCCATGAATTAATTTACCAATTAGAGATCATTCGTAAAACTACGCTAGGTTACATGATAACGTGTACTAAGGTTCGCCAGCTCAGGTTCCCACAGAAGGGTAAGCGGGATTGTCCGAAAGGGTTACCGCTACCCCGGAACATAAAGGGCTAAGGCAGGAACATGGATGGGTTTTAGTCAGTAAGAGTCTGACACTCCCTTCCGCTCCACCCAGAGCGGGAGAAGTCACTGGATGATTTCCCTGCCTTCTTCCATAGCTCTTAATGTTCCAGGGTAGCGGTAACTCTTTCAGACAATCCGCTTACCCGTCCGGCTTCGGTCCCTTCCTTATAGCTGAAATCCCTTTGAGGCGCGCGTGGAACACGTACGCGCCGTCCGGCATGGGCCTGGTCCTGTTCGGACGGTGAGCTACCCATTACTCACCGTCCGCAGGCCCGCGCTTGCAGTGGCCGGGAGTCATCACGTGAAGAAACTTTGTCTACTTAATAGAATAAAGAACATATCTTTTCATTATTAATATTACACTAATCATTAACAGTATTACGCCACTTAAAGCATGATAAAGGATTGATTTGCGAAACAAATGAATGCATCTTGTCTATTTCAGATTCAAGAGCATTATTTAAAACGATCAATATTTAAATGTTGATGCAATATGCAATACTTTTCATCAGTGACTATTAATATCTTGTAATAAATTTTAAAATCAAGAAATGATACAACACGAAAATAAAATGGAATGCGTTTATAAGAGCTATTGTTACAATCAGTGTTAATATAAAATAGTGTAATTCATTTTCATATATTTAATTGCATTCCATAATGTGTGAAGATCTTACAATAAAACGTAAGGTACAATTACGAACCCTGTAGGGCACAGCAAAAAGTATAATATTAAGTTTGAAATACAATAAAATTAATCTATACTAATATTATAAAGAGGTAAAATTTGTAAGTTTGTAAGTTTGTATGTAGGGGGTAATCTCCGGAACTAATGATCCAATTTCAAAAAAACTGATAGAAAAACACTGATAGAAAGCTACATTATTCCTGAGTGTTATAGGCTATAAATTATATTTTCACCTCACAGGCTCGGAAAGATTCTGTTTGTTATTCGAAATCTGAGCCGAAAATCGATTTTTGCTCTCTAGCGTGGAAAGAGTTTTTAAAATTCGAACCTTTCTATTTAATAATTTTCTATACTGCCAGTCCACTGAAAATGCATGACACGGTCTAAAATAAAATATTAAATAATACCGCTCACCTTAAAAACTTCCATCACAGTACAGAAATTAAATATTTTGCGAGGATATAATTGTAAAATTGGAATTAATGTTAATAAGTATTCCATTTGATTAATAAAATCTGTGACGTCACATTTGAATATGCCATAAAAATACTGCCCTGTCAAATACCCAATTGTGTAGTAATTTAAGTTTAATTTTTTAAATAAAATAAATACTAATATAATATGTTATTTAATCCTTTGCTTGGCAAAAATAAATATGTATTAAATTAAATTAGTTAGTTATTTGTATTAAATTAGTTTTTTTCTTTCATTCTCCTTAGAGGACAAGTAGGATATAGAACAAAATACAGGGTATTTCATTTTGGAGATATTCTATGTAACTCATTGCCAAGTATCTGTTATTTTCTTCACATGAGTCAATGTATCTGAGACGCTCGAACAAAATAAAACTCAACAACATCTGTTTTCTTGCACCTAGCAGTTTCCTCGCTGTAGTGAGGTGAAAAATTGTGTGTTGCGCTCGGCAGCAAATCTTTTCCGCGTCTCGTACCTTTGAAACCTTCGTTACGCTCAGGATTCTATATTTGAACCACTCGCTTCGCTTATGGTTCAACCCTAGAATCCTTCGCTTACCTACTCAGATTTCAATAGAAGTACTCGCGCCAAAAATCAACTTTCCAGCCTTGCATAACAAATAACTATTATATCATACATATTAGCCGAGCTATCGCAATTTTCGTCTAGCAAGTCGGAAAGAAATACCTCCGAAAACAGAATTATTTGCATGCGCTGCCTAAACAGTTGTTTAAAATTGAAAGTAATGTATGGCAATCCGGTTTGCCTTAATTATTTCTACAAAAAAGTCCGCGACACTATATTCCTATCTTTTTTATTTTAACTTTTATATTTCGTTTTACGTTTTAAAAAAGTATTTTTTCGACTTAATTCTGTTCGGATGATTAGTTAAACAACAAAATATCAATTCTTATCAAATTAAATTATTTTATGATCATAAGGACATCACAGAGATAAGATTTGCCCTCTACAGTATGTCAATTGGTCATATATTTTCCGAGATAATATAAAATTACTAAACGCGAAATGCAAACAACCGAATCATTCAAACATTCGCTGAGCTCAACTATCATTCCTACTTCCTACGTGCTTTGTGCGGACGTTTTACAAAAAAAAATCCGCGGACGAAGTCGCGGGCAGAAGCTAGTACATAATACATTAACAGTTTACGGCCCACTCTCTCTCACCGAGAGAAGGCCAGTGTCCCAGCATTGGGAACATTATAGACTGAATATGGTGTATACCTTTAATTTGATTTTTAAAACAACAAATTACCTACTAAACTTTACACACAGACAAACAAACCGCTCTCATTTAACCATACTTCGTGAACCGTAGAAATTCTCTTCGACTTTAAACCCAAATTGTGTAAGTGCTCATCTTACTCGTATACTCACTTTCTTTACCGGAAAGGATTTGTATTCATTCTCCATTCGGTCTGAGATCAAATCTTGTATGCACCTTTCACTACAAGTAGGTACACTTACATTCTTGTTCAAGTTGTTAGTAACAGACGTATTGGACGGTGAATACGTCTGAGGTCACGACTTCATGGCCTTACTAAGTATAGAGGGTGAATTTTTCAAGTGGCAGTGGATGACCAATTCCAAAACTATGAGGAATTACGAAAAGTACCCGAAGGAGTGTCGGAGTATGTTGGGGTCGGCTTCCAGTCTAACCGGATGCAGCTGAATGCCAGTATTTTACATAGAGCGACTGCCTATCTGATCTAAATTATTTTAATATTAAGAAATTCTGACAGCCAGTCACAATACCCCACAATACACAATACCCTTGGAAAGACTGGCTGTCAGAATTTCTGACTTCTGACGACCCGTAACCACTGTCAAGATCTACACATGACAGCCGGTACCAACGGCTTATCCTGCTTTCCGAGGCACGGAAGGGTTTTGATACGTAAGGCTGGTCACCCATCCAAGGACCAACCTCGGTAAGTGTAGCTTAACCTGATCAATCGAACCGTGCGGCTGTTATTACTTAGCCACGAACGAAAATATGAAGTAATACGTTTTGTTAAATTAGTATTATGTATGGCTGTAGCCTTGTGCATTGTATGTATAGTTATTATACTCAGATGTTTTGTAAAGAATTGAATGAATACCTAAAAGGGCTGGCGTTCAAACGTCATGTCATGCCTAAATGATAAATAACTTAAAGAGGAGGCCTTAAAACCGAATCGGCCAAAAAAAACATGGCATATGGTAAATCATCATCTGCCTAGCCTTTTCTGAACTATTTGGGAAATCATTCAACCTGCCGAGCCTTTTCCCAACTATGTTGGGGTCGGCTTCTAGTCTAACCGGATGCAGATGAATATTTTACGTGGAGCGACTGCCTAAATGACCTCCACAACCCAGTCAGTAACTTGTTAATACAAACCCTTGGTAAGATCCACGAATGACTGCCGGGAGCCCGGGACCAATGGCTTAACGTGCTTTCGGAGACACGGAAGAGTCGCAATATGTGACCCAACCACAGACCAACCCTGGCAATCGTAGCTTAACCTGTTGGATCGATCCGGGCAGCTGTTATTACTTAGCGTCCTCGCCACAGTATATTACTTCAGTATTATCACATTGATTACACACCCAATAACTTAAACATACTAATAATGTAACCTATCAATGTATTATTAATTCAATTTATGACCTTAGCCAATTTTTGACTCTTGACATAACATTGACACTCAAAATTACCGAATTGACACCAATGACACCTCGTTGCTTCACGCACCTCTTTTAAAGCGTAACGAATGTTATTGTAAGGCGTTTGTTAAGAGGTGACACCTACCTCTCTTGCATATGTGGTACTTGCCACTTGGTAACACTATGATAGCGATTGCGTTATGATGTTGTAGCTTCTGTCAGGGGCGTAGCTACCGCTGTATCTGCCGTATCAAATATTCGGGCCCTCCAACGTGCGTAAGCAAAAATTAGTAAAAACTTCCCAATTTTTTTATTTTTTTTTCAGAAATGACATGTCTAAAAAAGCAGTTTCTTTTTTTCCCGCGTTAAAAAAAAAAGTTGGCTACACCCTACATCGGTTATCGCGGGCTACAGGATTTCCTCATTCAAGTCATTTACTTCAATTCTTTTTTCTTTTGTGGGAAATCTTTACCCTTCATGAGGGCCCCAAAACAAATTTTATACGGGGCCCCGCCAAGACACGGTACGCCACTGGCTTCTGTGTCCATGATTAGTATGATAGCGATCGTCAATCCATGAGAGTTCAATATGAACAACCTTATTTTGCTTCATTTATGAGTACTTGAACATGCCATCGTCATCGGCTAGGTGCAGTAGGCAACCTACTAATATTATAAACGTGATAGTTTGTGAGGATGTATGCTGTTACTCTTTCACGCAAAAAACTACAGAAATGTTTGGCACACAGATAGTTTATAAGCTGGATGAACACATAGGATACAGTTTGGTCCCGTGAGATAATATCAGATATAATTTTTACCTAAGACCACAGAAATACTACAGAACAAAAGTAACCACTTATGATAGATTTTATCTTGATTTCTGCCGGGTCAGCGGGATTATCCGAAAGGAGTACTGCTACCCCGGAACATAAAGGGCTAAAGAGGGAACATGGATGGGTTTTAGTCATTAAGAGTCTGACACACCCTTCCACTCCACTAAGCGAGCGGAAGGAGTCATTTGATGATTTCCAACGGTAAAGAAAAAAAGCGTAGACTCTTACTTTTTACCATTTTATTGTTCTTGAATTTATTATTTAGAAGATCAAAAAGGTCTACTGCTAAGCAAGTTTTATAAACTCCAAACTATTATCGATATAATTTGAACAAAATCGTAGCCATACCCCGCTGTGTCATACGTATAGTCCTGACCTTACAATCACTATACAGTTCGATACTATCACCGGAGCACTTAGGTCTCGAGCTTGCACCTTCATATCCTACTACTATTATAAAGGCGAAAGTTTGTAAGTATGGATGTATGGATGTTTGTTACTCTTTCACGTAAAAACTACTGTATAGATTTGGATGAAATTTGACACAGAGATGGTTTATATCCTGGATTAACACATAGGATATTTTTTATCCCGGTAGAACATTCCTGTGGGATAATTTCCGACCTCCACGCGAGCGAAGCCGCGGGCAGAAGCTAGTTACTAATAATGACCTAAGAACACAGAAATACTACAAACAAAAATTAATAACATAGGGTAGACTTTTTCAGCAAGATTGTCTGAAAGGGTTACCGCTACCCCGGTACGTAAAGGAAGGAACATGGATGGGTTTTAGTCCGTAAGAGTTTGACACTTCCTTCCGCTTCACCCAGAGCAAGAGGGGTCATTTGATGATTGCCCACTCTCAAAAAAAAGGATAGATTCATACTAAAATAGAGTCGAAGCGCAATGAAGCGTTTATCTTTTTTTAGGATGGGAAATCATCAAACGACTACTCATGCTCTGGGCGGAGAAGAAGAGAGTGTCGGACTGACTAAAATCCATTCATGTTCCTTCCCTTTGTGTTTCGGGGCAGTGGTTACCATTTTAGATAATCCTGTTGAAAGCGTTATTCTAAAAGATATAGCAAATTTACTCTGGTCTCTATAAGTCGTAAAGTGCGCGCACTAATCAGTGCTGGCCGCTCACAGACGCGCGTATTCCGTAGGATACGCGCAAAGTCGCGCGTCATTCTTACTTCAATAGAAATATGTGCATTGCGCTGTATAGATAGGGTTCAATTTGTTTTATTATCTTTAAAATTGACACTTCGCCTCTGCGCTAGTATAAATCGACCCTTAGATACCTATATTTCCCAAAAAATGACACGGTCTAACACCCGGTAACAAGTCAATATATAAGCATTTAGATGCGTTCCAAACACTTCGCATGAGAGTCAGATATTTCTCACATTCTATCAAGTTGGTTCAAATTACAAGGTAGAAGTAAGAAAAGAAGGTGCACTCACTTAAACGCTTGTTAAAGGAGTTAAACGTCGTCAAGATATCGTTTTACAAAACAGTCAATACAAGAAGAAGATTAGGCAAAAATAAAATACAAGAAGGCCTTATTAGAAGAACGATGACTCTTCTTGGAGGTGGAAAGGAACCAGTTAAATACTGGTTCTGATTCTTCAACTTTTAGCACTATTTTAACAGCATATCTAACATTGGTAACTCGAATCGAAAATAGCACAACTTGGTTAGCATAATATTATAGTGTTACGTCAAACTAAGCTAATACACTTATCAAATCAATCCCCTGCATCTTGTAACATCCAAGTGATAAAGTTCTTTGTTAACATGAATTTCTCAATATCTATGTTGTATTTTAATCGGTTTTTTGAAATAAAATACGTACGGGAACTTACATTTTTATTATATATATATAAACTCACGCAAAAGTAATGATTCAATAATCATTTATTTCGTTTTATGGTGCAACATATTTTTGTCACATATTTGTGCAGTTGGCGTACAGGGCATGCGCTTGATTGTCACGTATAATGTGACAATGGCGTTCAAAAGACGGTGGTGATGGTGGTTCATACTGTATGCTACGCTACAATTGGAAATTGATAATGTCGTATTGAATCCTACTCCCATCAGCAGCATAAAAACTCTGACACCAGGTTAGTCGCTAACCACATGAAAAGTAGAAGTAAGCGCAAAATTAAAGCATCTATTGAAGAGCTTGACGAAGTCAACCTTCTGTCCGTCTCTCCTCTGTCCAGTCTACTACGCAATCCTGCAATTGCAGTGGAGAGCGCCCCATGATTATCTACTCGTACAAGTTGGCACACTGGCCGGTGAGAAAAAAATAACTTGATGACGTAACGCTCGGTGTTACGGCTTGGTAATGATCGATGTCTATCCTATTGTGTAGCCTTTGGTTTTCTAAAAGCAACGTTACAATATAATGTGGGTGTTATATTAATCAATAATGCCTTTGATAATTGGAGTTGTCTGTTCGAAGATGTGTAAGTTGCTGGGGATCGTTGTTATGTTTTCTTTTTAGCTTTAACACTTATAAAATAACTAGCTTTTGCCCACGACTTCGTCCGCGTGAAGTTCGGTTATATCGCAATAATCATTCCCTATATCCCCATCTTTAGGGATATTTTTGAGACAAAAAGTAGTCTTTGTCCTTCCCCAGGATGCAATCTATCTCTCTGCCAATTTTTATCTAAAATCCGTTTAGTGGTTTTGGCGTGCAAAGGCTACATACAGACAGAGTTACTTTCGAATTTATAATATTAGTATGTATTAGACTTTTATGATCGGTGTGAAAGTTTCAGAATAAATTAATTTATATTTTGAATTTTACACCACCTTAGAAGGCTATCCGTATTTAGTCTCCAGCAAATTTTAACCATGCTGACTAGATTTGGCGGGAGTGCTACCACGCCTGCCACTTCGATGTTAGAATACACGATTCCGAATGTTAGAATACATGCTAACAATTTGAACTTGGATATAAACATATTTAACGTAACACTGGCTGATTTAAATTTGAAAAAAGATTCGATTATATTTCTTTTGTTTTTAATCACTTGCAGATACTTTTTTAACTTCAACCTCCACGGACTATGACCATACTTTTTCGGCTTTCTCAAGTTTCAGCCTTGTTTTTTAAATACCGAATAAAATTTCACTAAACAACGTCAGGCGCAGGAGTCACAGATATTGATCACTTAAGTGCACAAGTGGCATAAGTAATCAGTTCGCGATTCAAGAGTTATCTCCAAAGTTGTGCTGTGAATAATTTTGGCTATAAGTACATCCGGTATGAGAGATTTGTGAATGAGTAGATATAAGGTAAAATGGATGTTGAGATCTTTTTGGTTAGTCGCCAAATTGTTAGAAATTTCGGCTGCATTAAGGAATAAAATAACTTTATTCGGCTACAAAATAGAAATTCTAGTATGCTTACGTAATAACTTGAAAAAAGTCTTCATCAAGTGACAACACCCCTAATTTTAAACACCCAAAGTTTTTTGACGGCGCTGGCCCAGTGATAAAGGCCGTGACTTACGACTTGTAGGTCGTAGGTTCAAACCTAGACGCTTTACTTCGTGTTAATTATTTTATCATCACTGCTATCATAGCGGTAAAGGATAAGGAAACTGGCATGTCCTAGAATCAAGACTGGTAACATTTACCAACCCGGCCGCGTGGGGAACTACGGCCCACTCCCTCTCACCAAAGGGAGTGGGAACTTTATAGGCTGATTATGAAAGTTTCTTAGAAACCCACATAAATTATTCTACTAAAATGCTATTTTTAACGACTACCATGAATGGCAACCCTGATTCTAAAAATACAAAAAAGTAACCTTGCGCACGCGCACATTTTTAAAACAGCTTGCGATTGCGTGTTCTCTCTGAACCCTCGAGGTTCAGCTGAAACCTTGGCCCTGACCGAGCCCACGTAACAGTGACAAGAGAAGCCGCATACGAATACGTGACATAAGACATTGACATAGGGTGTAAATTGCAACGCGACGCGACGCGCACTCTTGAAGTGAACGACTATACGAATATATCCAAAATTAGCAAGTTTTATTTTGGAAACTAAGAGGTAGCGCATAATTATATATACACATATATATATATTATATAGAAAAAATTATAGATATGTTTCTAGACAATGAAAAGATGTTGTCGCCTTTTATGATGCCGCAATAAAAATATTTTGTTTTTAGTTTATGTGATAACTAGCTGACCCGACAGACGTTGTCCTGTCTTAACTGTGATACCTACCTACCTACCTACCCTACCTACCCTACCTACCCTACCTACCCTACCTACCCTACCTACCCTACCTACCCTACCTACCCTACCTACCCTACCTACCCTACCTACCCTACCTACCCTACCTACCCTACCTACCCTAGCTACCCTACCTACCTACCCTACCTACCTACCCACCCTACCTACCCTACCTACCTACCTACCCTACCTACCTATCCTACCTACCCACCCTACCTACCCTACCTACCCTACCTACCCTACCTACCCTACCTACCCTAACTACCCTACCTACCCTACCTACCCTACCTACCGTACCTACCTACCCTACCTACCTACCCACCCTACCTACCCTACCTACCTACCTACCCTACCTACCTACCCTACCTACCTACCCTACCTACCTACCTACCTACCTACCTACCTACCCTAGCTACCTACCCTACCTACCTACCTACCCTACCCTACCTACCTACCTACCTACCTACCCTATAGGAGGAAAATCAGCAGCAGATCGAAAAAAAAAAAAAAATTGTATTCTGCTATTCAGGGCGGAGACAAATCCAACGAAACAAAAACCATGAAAATTGGTCCAGCAGATCTCGAGTTATAACGAAGGGAACAAACCCGTCTTTCTTTTATATATATAGATTGATGGGCCACGAGTTAATCAGATTAAATAATAACGTGATGCGGAAAGTTTCCTATCAAATGGTTACGACAATAATTACCCTTACCCCGACGATTAATACAAAATGGTTGTGCTGGGTGGTGCTGATCCTTGCGGAAGCATCCTATGTTCCCGCGATCCCCGTCACAGGTGTGAGAGGGAACACCAGGGTGGTTTTTAGGTAGTAAGAGTCTGATAGACCCCTCCACCCTCCCGGAGGACATCGGTAAGGATTTTCCACCAAAGGATCTAAAAAAAAATTGTTCTTTACTGCTAGGGCTTATTTTTGATAATGTTTTACATTGTTCTCACATACCTATGTTAAATCAACATTATATTGTATTACAAAATCCTGGTTACCTACCCAAGATTTTGTAATATATTGATATAAAAGAGTGTCCTTGGAGTTTCTTGCCCGTTCTTCCCTATAGAGATCTACGTTTAGGAATGGGCAACTATCTCCAACCATCTTACTGATTGACCAACGACGGTTTAATTGAAATAAATGCTTTGAGTTTTGGTTTGAAAGAATAAACGAGCTGCATCACTCTCAAATAAAGGCACCGACAGACAGGCGCAAAGAAACGCGACTCTAGTAGAACAATTTATTTGACACCTTTATGTAAATTGTTCTTTCAGAATCGCGTCGCAGCGTCGCGTCGCATCGCGCCTTTCTGCGGGAAACTTAAATTAGGATAAGTGCAATAGAATTATGATAATGAAACATAGCAACACTTCCAATGATTAAATGAAGAGTAAGCAGTCCAGCGAATAACCAATAGAAATGAAATTTGTTCACAAAAAAATGAAAGTGCAGTACCAAAACGAAAGTCGTAACAATCTTGTAAAACAAGTGACATTTAGTATACATAGCTCTTATTTTGAGCTCTCAATCGTAAAATCGTTACTACGCAGAGATTATTCTTGCAGTCTTTGATCTCTGGCATCTAGGTTAAAAACTGTCTAACAAATTTAGAAAGTCAGGAGACCTTTTAAAATAAAATTAAGTAGAAGTACACAATAAATACTTGTAAAAGAAGTAGTAAAATTCAAAAGGTGCCAATTGATTATTTAAAACGGTCAAAAATAAAATATGGAATCACATAGATAAAAGACCGCTCGTCTTAAAAACTTCCATCACTGTCCAGAAATTAAATATGATGCAAAGATGTAATTGTAAAATTGCTTCTAATGCTAATAAGCATTCCATTGGATTAAAAAATCTGTGACGTCACATTGTTATATTTCATACAAATCACGTACAAATTCCGCGTTTTGACAATTCATAAAAAGTAACGCTATTGACTACCCTGTCGAATAGGTACCCAATTGTCTTACACTTATTTCTGGAGTTACGCCCACAAAGTTTACAACTTTTTACAAATCACCTATAGATTCAAATTCAAATAATTTATTGTGGATCATAGGTTCATAGGATGTTAAGTTGGTTACAGGTAAATCTGCTATGTCCCGCCGTTTAGGCATACCTACAAAATTCAGCACATTAATCTAATTTAAAAAAAACATAAATATCAAATTGTCATGCAATATAAATTAAATAAGTAAAATAATAGACAAAATAATATTATTTAAGTGTCGATTCGTCCAATCAGCAAAGATTTAACCGGTTAGATAACAATCAAGCAATAGCAATGAGTAATATGCTTTTAGCTAGCAACATTTCATGTGAACTACAAGAACAAACAGTGAGCACTTGAACCCCACGGTCTAAAAGTTTCGGGTAACTTCAAAGAGTTCTCTAACCAGCTGATTGACACTTCCCGTGACCCAAAGGCTGGCTCGCGTGACCTTGGCCAGACGCTAAGCATTGCCATACAACGTGGCAATGCCGCCATTCTCTTGGGTACATGACCTGTTAACAGGATTGCGGAGGAATTATTGGACGCTCTTTTTAGTATATAAATAGTTTTGATTGGGTTAGGATTAGGAATGCATCCGATACCGATCCCGATACCGATATATCGGCGATACTTTGGGTTTGCCGATATATCGGCATCGGCGATATTTTTACTGTCGATATAACGATACTTTTCAAATTTTGCGTTTTAAAAAAGTAATGTAAACGTGCATCTTGTTTGATCTAGTTCGTCCTAATATATCGAGAGACGCAGATCCGTTTGTTTTCTGGCGCAATGACGTTTTATACCCAAACTTGAAAAAACTGGCGCAGAAGTACTTCAGCTTTCAAATGAGTTCTGTCGCATCTGAGAGATTATTTTCCACCGGTAAAAAAAATCTTATTAATGTTAATGTTAATTATTAACAGTTATTTATTTTAATTTAATTATTACCCTTAATTCTTAATATCTTATTCAAAGTTTGTTACTGTTTATATTTTTTCATAAAAATTAATAACTTTTACCAAACTTGTGTTTTGTATATTTTACCTTAATTTTAATTTTTTAATTTCACTAATCGTTGGTATCGGTATCGGTATCGACGATATTTTTACAAGAGTATCGGTATCGTATCGGCAAAAAGGCATATCGATGCATCCCTAGTTAGGATTATTATATTCTTTATTTAAAACGAACTAAGAAAAATAATGTGAATAATTTTATATAAAGTCCTAAGATTGGCATTACATGCTATAATATGGAAGCACCTAGGGGGTCACCTGCGGTACCACCCTAGCATAATCAGTATATAACATTCCCATTATTGGGATACGGATCTACTCTCTGTGAGAGTGTGCATAATCCACCACACAGGCCTAGCGGGATTGACCGCTACATGGATGGAGGGACAGGAACATGGATGGGTTTTAGTCACACTCCCTTCCGCTCCATCCAGAGCAGGAGGAGTAATTTGATCATTTCCCACCCAAGCTAAAAAAAACAATTTATACCTCTACAGAACAAACTGAAGTAGTATTTTGTAGTATAATATGACAGATACATTAAAATTATAGAAAAAAAAAAAACGATATGACGAAACAGCTGAGATGTCCATCTTTGTCTGAAGATCAAATCGAATTAGATTGACACGCATAATTATATGAGAATCTACGGTTTTAGTATGCAACAGTGAATGGAATACATTTGATGTCACAACTTTAATGGCAACGGATTTAAAGATTTTCAAATTGAATATTTGTTTAAGTTTAAAATAATTACACTAATATTATAAAGGTGAAATTTTGTGAGTGAGTGTATGTGTGTGTGTGTATTATTATTATTATTTATTTATATTATTAAAGTAAAGTTGTTGTTGTTTAAGTAAAGTTGTTTGTTATTCTTCACGCCAAAACTACTGAACGGATATGAATGAAATTTTGCACAGAGACAGATTATAACCTGGATTAACCATACCGTTACGGGGTGAATAGGGATAAAGGGGTGAATCCGGACTAAATTTTAAAAGCGATTTAAGCATTAAATAATATATCTTCTGGCCAAAAAGGACTCGTAATGTGTTTACTATTATAATAATTAATGATCAATTGTTCTGGTTGACAACAAACTACATATATTAAGTATCAATGTTAAATCCATTTATAAGTTTCGTTCCGATTCACCCCGTTTTACCGTAGGCTTTTCATCCCTGAACAATTTACGGTTCTCGTGGGATAATTTCCGATCCGATAACCACGCGAGTGAAGCCGCGAGCAGAAGCCAGTATTATTTATTTAAAATGGTTTATCAATGTGCTTTGATAACTGTTTAATAATGACGAATTTATATTTATGTTAGAGTTTGAAGCGACTACATTTAAAGTCGTTTAGCGGCTAAGTTTGTAGTACGCTGTACCGACGTTATCTTATTTCTGGTCCTTTAAATCTGTTTGATTAAGCGATTTTTAAAACTTATTGACCTCCTCATGATGCGGAGCCTTTTTAAACTAACGAACCTCTAATTTTTTGGGCCCTAAGTTGACTCCTAATAAGTAATAATTAATGCTTAATTTTAACGACGAAAATAATATTAAAAACATATTAGTTTGTTTCGTCACGATACATCATTTAGTTTAAAAGTTACACTGTTTTGTCTACGCTGCACACTGGAGTCACAACAAAAAACCCTCATTTCGATATGTGCTCATTATAAAGACTCACACTGTATTTAATTAAGTATTCAATAAGGAAAGAAAATTTTAGGAAAACAAATTGGGAATTATTTGAATTTATAAGTGATCTTGCAATTCTTTTCCTAATAAAACAAAATTTAAACATGGCGTTTTTAAAGCATAAAGCAGATTATTACCAGATTATTCGTAAGTATTTTAAAGGCACATATTAAATTAAACCGGTATAAACTAATCAATAGTATGGTGCGGGTGCGGGAGATCACGGGTTGCCAGGCAACGGCCGGGCCAAATGTTTGTCCAAACTTTTGCAAATTAACTTGGCAAATATTTGGCAAGTTTTATCCGATAGCTACTGCAAATAAGTTCGAGTATTTGATCTCAATATCTACTTTTAAGTAAGTGAGCTCAGGATTCGAGATACATTTTAATGGTAGGTTTTTTGATATATCTAAGTAGCAACGTGCTCATACAACGCAGCAAGCAGCGGCAGAGCCAACTGCGGATATCCAGCCAAGTGCTGCTCGTTTATTTTGTTTTTTTTTTTTTTTTGTGAACGGCATCTCGTTGTTCAACCTAGGAGGTTGCCTACTGCTTAAACGGGCTTGTCTGTGCATGCCTCAATGAAATTAAGGCCTCCAGGCAGGGCTTAATAAACTTACAAACTAAGCAACTTCACGCTAAGAGCACACTGTGGGGTTCGGACCTTGGCTTAGGGCGTCGCTGGGCGGCGCGTATATGTTCCACGCGCGCCTCAAAGAGATGTCAGCATATGAAGGGGCCCCTCAGGGCCAAGCCTGCCGGGTAAGCGGGATTGTCCGAAAGGGTTACCGCTACCCCGGAACATAAAGGGCTACGGAAGGAACATGGATGGGTTTTAGTCAGTAAGAGTCTGACACTCCCTTCCGCTCCACCCAGAGCGGGAGCAGTCATTGGATGATTTCCCAGCCTTAAAAAAAAAAAAAAAAAAGGGCGTCGCTGGGGGAGGACAGCAAAGAACAAGCTGGAACGAATGACCTGCCGCTCGTGTATATGAGTCCTTGATTTTATCAAGATGACGTAAGTAGGTATTCGTGCTGGTTAATCGATTTTGTGAATTCCTTTACTTTTCAAATTATGAACACTATTCGATCTCATGAATGATCCAATGAGAAGACGTAACTTCCTACAGTTTTACAGATTAAACACCGAATTCTCTAATTCTTTTGCTCAAACGTAAAACAGATAACAGCGACTATAAATAGATTTATTTTCCTACTGTCTATCCTTTGCCAGATAAAGGTTATCTATCGCCCTTCAAATCCTTTCAAGATAAGTTGGGCAAATCAACCGTGAACATGTACAAAAGAAACGGACTTACTTTCCATTTAAATTGCGGATTACTTTGATCACGAAGACTGAAAAAAACTAAACAACTTTTTTACAAAACACGATAAGGGAACGTTTTTAACCTTTTGAACGCCATGGTCGGATATAGGCGACAAATGAAAACGTACCCAACATGGTACCGTCGGCTAAAGCCACCAAAAAACGTATTTTTTTGTGGCTTGGCGTGTGAGTGGACGACAGCAGGGAAGGCACGGGGAGCGACGCTCAGTCGCGACTATCCATAGCACGAACAGAACCCGTTTCCACCAGTGCTATGATATATGGACCAATGAATATGATTGGTGGATATCAAACGCATCCATAGCTACTTAGCATAGCATATCTCTGATGTAAAGACACCCTTATGCAGCGGGTGAAAAAAAAGCTTGTATTCCCTATGTTATTATTTACCCGCACACAAATAACAGGGTCAATGTCTTCCGGGCTCAACCCTGAGCTCCCTGGGCTCAGCCCCGTCAAGGACAGGAAAACATTGCTTGTTTATGAATGTTTTGGTTGAACCAATATTGAACTGTATGTTTCCGCCTTTGTAAACTATCATATTACTCCGTGGGTACTCTGGGCATATTACAATCTAAACTATTAGTAATACGTAATCCATACTCAATCTGCCTAGCTATCCCCAACTATGTTGGGGTCGGCTTCCAGTCTAACCGGATGCAGCTGAATACCAGTATTTAACATGGAGCGATTGCCTATCTGACCTCCAAAACCCAGTAACTGGGTAACACGAGACTCCTTGGTAAGACTGGTTGACAGATTTTCGGGTTTCTGACTACCCGTACGATTGTCAAAGATGCACAAATGACAACCGGGACCAACGGCTTAACGTGCTTTCGTGTGAGTCTCGATATCTAAAGATGGTCACCCGTCCACAGACCAACCCCGGCAAGCGTAGCTTAACCTGAAGGATCAATGCGTGCGGCTGCTATTACTTAGCCACGAGCTCCTCCGGATACGTAATCCATACTAATATTATAAATTCGATAGAAACTCTGTCAGTCTGTCTGTATGTAACCTTTTCACGCCTAAACAACTAAACGGATTTCGATAAAAATTGGTAGAGAGATAGATTACATCTCGGGATAGGACATAGGTCACTTTTTGTCTCAAAAATATCTCCCAATATTGCTTTATAACCGAACTCCACGCGAACGAAGTCGAGGTCAAAAGCTAGTTAAAATATAACTTATCATGATAGTATTCTAAACTTTTAATTTACCTAAATTAAATAGCGGCTCTAGAAAAGGATGTCTGGAAGGATTTGGGGGAGGCCTTTGCTCAGCAGTGAGACAGGGTATGTAGGCTAATTAAAAAAAAAAAAAAAACATTTAACTTTAATTAAGTCCAAACCCATTATTGAACCTGGAGAAATTATTCGTGGGCAAGAGAGCAAAAAAATGATTTCTCGCAAAGTGACGATAAAAACAACACTTTTAGAATGAATAAATTAACATAAAAAAATCGAATGTGGTGGAACCGGTCATAAAATTGGCCACACGATGGAATGCACCAACAAAGTTAAACAATTAGTTACATCATTCTTTCTTTTAAGACCACATTGTTTGAAACTCCGACCAATCCTAACGATTAAAACAGTTAAAGTTACATAAACATCGTAAATATTCTTTAATTGTTAACTGCAGCTTTGCAGCCGACTTCACCACGCACGATTAACCTTAAAAGGCGTTTAACTTAACCTGTGTTTAACTGATACGATCAAAATGCTCCGGTTAACAAGCGGCCCCTTATTATGTATCGTTGGTTGACTCCGACAATCGAATGATTGATGTGTAGGCCTGAACTTTCACTTTACTTAGACAAGTTGTTAGGATTACCTATATCTGCCTTTGTGTTCGTTGGTTGAATATTAATTCCGGTATATCACCGTCCTAGCTGTATTCATTGATGGTTAAGCAGAGAATTGATTGATTGTTATATTATACAACATCAACTTGCACCTGCTTCGCACGGCTTTTACGACTTAGGCTGATAACACACTGGCGATTTGCGAGCGATTTCAAAGCGAACACGCCACGAAGACGCGGCGGGCGCACCCAGTGAATTCGCGGCGTGGGGTCTACGTGTTGAACAGTCAGTGACAAGATGGATTCCGACGAAGAAACACAGACTGCTGTTAGCTTTGTTACTCTGTGCGCCTGCGGCGTTTTCGCGGCAAGTGCGCCTCGCGCTGAGCTCGCTGCGCTCGCGCCTTACTTGCGAATCGCCAGTGTGATAAGACCCTTAACAAAATATTGAGATTTCTTTATTACGAACATAGGTATATAAAAATCAAACAGCTTAGGTATAGGTATATGAAAATCAAACAGCTAGTCTTACCAAGGGGTATCGTATTGCCCAGTTTCTGGGTTGTGGAGGTCTTATAGGCAGTTGCTCCATGTAAAATACTGGTATTCAGCTGCATCCAGTTAGAGTGGAAGCCACCCCAACATAGTTGGGAAAAGGCTAGGCAGATGATGATGATAGGTGTATAAAAAAATCAAAATTCAAGATGAAACAACTGAATTTTGAGTGTCAAACAAGTTGCTTAACATTTATACTGAACTGAAGTTCGTGCTGATTAACCCAATTTTTGTGTGATTTTTTTTTCAATGTTTGTTATAAATACTCTGATGTGAGTTGTGACAGAAAACAACTGATTTCAGGAGAACCTAAAACCGTATAAATCAGTAAAGACGAAAAGGAAAAAAAAACAAATTTGTAGGCCTTTTTTTGAGGGTGAGAATTCATCAGATGACTCCTCGCTTTGGGTAGAGCGGAAGGGAGTGTTAGACTCTTACTGACTAAAACCTATCCATGTTCCTTCCTTAGCCCTTTATGTTCCGGGGTAGCGGTAACCCCTTCGAACAATCCCGCATAGAATAGAATATAATAATAATAATATTTATTTCTAGCTCTTAGCAACCAGATTCTGTGATGTGGAATTTGTAGGCCTGTGTAATTAATTAGCAAATATGTAGAATCAATAAAATCTATTATGCTAAGAAGAGAAACCTTCGAATGCCATTCTAGAATAATATTTGCTATCCGTATTACTTTCTAACGTGTAGATTATCGAAATACTAGATAAATTAATATACACATGTAGCAATATTTGGTTACGTATACAGGGTGGTCTATAAAATGAGAGTCATCATTCTCCTGCCCTCATACCAATTTATTTGTGTTCGGCGCAACATGTCTTTTTCTTCCATACTTCTCTATTAGTCGTCATCTCAGTAGTCACCCCTTCTAGCCACGTCACCTTTCATACAATCCAACCATTGTTTCTTTGAACTTCCTCTACTCGTATAGCCATCCGTATTCATACTCAAAACTTTCTTGACAACATTTTCCTCATTCCTTCGAATAACATATTATGACAACCGATTTCCACACAACTTTTCAGTCACCGAGTCTATAAAATGGGGGTAATGGCAACATAATCAACACAAAATAGGAATTCAGAAAAGTTGTCAAAAGAATCCAATTCGACTTTATGCTGGCTGTATAGAGTCGACCCATAGTTTTCCTGGAATAAATATACAACCCTGTAATGTGATCAATATTGTACCTACAAATTAAGATATAAGTATAGTTACAGACGCCAGTCATTGAACATGAACCTTAGTGTTATGTAATAAGGTTGAAAATCTATCAAAGAAATTTGCAAAATAATAATTATGATGAATCAGTAATAAAAATAGTCTTTTTTAAAACAAAAACCAGTAATTAGCTTTTTCCCGCGACTTTCTTTCGTTTCTAGTCCCTCCAACCCACCCCGTCGCGTTGCTTTGCCTGCTCGCGCTATTACTTCAATTTTTCAAAGCTTACTAGTAGTTCCAGAAATTATCGCGTTTAAACCAACAAAAGAAAAAAACAAACTCTTCAGCTTCAAAATATAAGTAAAGATGAACAGTTTGAACCGCACAATATCATCATCATCATTCTCCTGCCCTTATCCCAATTTATTTGGTGGCGGCGCAACATTTCTTTTTCTTCCATACTTTTCTATTAGTCGTCATCTCGGTAGTCACTTCCTTTCTAGCCATATCATCTTTCCATTGTTTCGTTTCGTTTGAACCACAAAATAAATATTCCGAAATAAAAACTCAACCTGTATAATAGAACAATGTACGGAACTCCTTGAGGTACCTACTCAAAATATGCTAATAAAAGTTGCAATAAAGACAAATACGCTAAAACATTCAAATAAAGAAGATTTTATGTAAATAATAGATTTAATCAATTAGATCGTATGCGAGTCTTTAATTATTCAAATATGGTTTTGTTACAACATTCTTTATTCAGCGTGGGTTTTAGAAGAACATTAATATCTTCGTCAATATTGCATTGTTTTTCCAAGCAAAGCTAATATAACCGTTGAAATTGTATTGATAAGGTGTTAAAAAAATTACTCTAAGAATTTTGTTGGAGCATTGTCTTGTTACGAATAAGTTTTACGATGGGATGAACCCTGAAATCATGAAAAAAAATTTAGCTGTTCCATATATTTATGCACATGTAACTCAATAAAAGAGTACAATGCTCCCACGAATTTCTTTGAGTTAATTTTTTAACACCTTAAGTATATAAGTCCCTTCCTTTTTATTTTTTCTACTTGTCCGTTTTATCCGGCCGGGCAAATCGTGTTGTCAACAGCAGTGCTACCTTTGATTTCTTGTGGGTCTTCATTCATCGCCTGCTCAGTACAGACCTTCCAAACAATTTACAGTCTACCTTTAGCATCTCCTTTGCAACAAACATATATAGGTCAACTTCAAAAATATATAGGTATTAAGCAATTGGCACATTTTGAATTTTATGGAATAAAGTTTTTTTTTGCCGAATAAAATGTAATCAAAAACAAATGTAGTTTCTAATACTTATACATTTTTCTTATGTCTTTATTTTCATTAGCTGACCAAACTTCATAAAATGAAAATATTTCAGCAGCCATACCGTTGTTTCTTGAAAATCTGAGCTTAGAAAATACTAATTTTGGCCTTGTATTGCCTATCTGTGACTTTCCCAAGAGAAGATTTTCCAATTACATTAAGCATGTCAAGTGCCGGTATACGGAACTGTTTGACCACTGCGACCTCTTCCTTCCTTTCATCATTCATCATTCTCCTGCCTTAACCCCAATTTATTTGGGACCAACACAAAATAGCCATATCATCCATACTTTTCTATTAGGGCCCTATCTCTATCTATCTATCAGCGGGATTGTCTGAAAGGGTTACCACTACCCCGGAACATAAAGGGCTAAGGACATGGATGGGTTTTAGTCAGTAAGAGTTTGTCACTCCCTCTGCTCCACCCAGAGCGGGAGGAATCATTTGATGACTTCCCACCTTAAAAAAAAGAGTCTGTGTAGATATAGGTATGCTATTAGGCATATCCATCCTTATATTCTATGATACACAATCAAATTTGGAACCACGTCACAAAACCAGAAAGAGAAACATATTGCTTGACAAAATATACTTTTTTCCCGATCACGTACGACAAAAACTTGATGAGAAAGGTCACGTTTCATTCGGTCGCTGGGCATAATGTTATTTGCATTTTGAGTATATTATCTGTCTTTGAAGTAAAAGATACCTTTATGTATATGTTACAACAAATACTACAAAACAGCAAATAAAATAAATCTTTAAGGGGGCTCCCATACAACAGACATGTTTTTTTGACATTTTTATAGAAGGTACAGAAACCTTCGTCCGCGAATCCGACTCCGACTTGGCTGGTTTTTTTAATATCAGCTCTCTGTGCCCAATTCTGAAGTCCACTCAGACAAAGTCGCGGGCAGAAGCTAGTTTATTTATGAAATTAGATAGTAACAAACAATCACATTAAAATCAAAAGGTTGTGACATTTCAAATTCTTACTCAAACAGCTGTAACAAAATTTAACAAAACCGGGACATTATAAGTTATTATAAAACAAATTATTAATATGTATTCATGACAAGAATCGAATGTTACAATAACTAAATAAGTGAAAGGATTTTAATTATTAATCAATTTAAATAATCCTAATTTACATGAAGCTTTTTGCCCAGTTGTATTAAACGATACCTACTTTATTATTGGAATTTCGAAAGTGATGCATTATGGATTTTGTTGGTTAAGCTCCACAGTCTGTTGCATTTCAGTATGTTAATATTAATGCTTTTGTAATTATTTTATTGGAAAACGCAGAATGCTTGAATTCTAACCTTCTGTAGAACATAAATGGGCTTTATAGAATTTCTGGCCAACTTCGGGTGACGCTTCACGTAACCAGGGCTTTTTTTTTCAAAAATCAGCTGTTCCGTACATTATGCTCGCATAACTCGTCAAAATGTAGGGAACAGCTGAATTTTTTTCGCGATTTCAGATTTGTTTCCATAGTGAAAGTTGTTTATAATGATTAGTGAATCACCCCTTAAAATAATGCCCATGAATTCAATTTCACCCTATATAATAATTAAGTATATACGAAGCAATTGAAAATGTGAATAAAGGACAGTAAAAATAAAAATGTTATTAAAAACGCTGTCCAGTAATTGGACACAAACACGATTTTCTTTTCCTTAGATATTTTTCCTGATGCCTCAATAAAATGATTTAAATAAAATTCGAAGTATTATATTTTATCATATTTCTCTGTCAACATTGAAAAATATTCCAAAATTCTCTAGAAAATTACTAACGATGACGATTATCTATTTAGATACTTAATTAAAACAAAAAATTCCTAGAAACCATGTAGGCAAATAGCCTAATAGCCTATCGTAATATATGCTCAAAGCGATCATTATACCATACATGTCTAAAAAACTATCAACCAGTTATGCAAAAAAAACAAAAAATACAGCCAGACTTGCGCATACATCTAATCGAATGATCAGAATCGATTAACAATAAATGTGCTTTTCAATCGATATATGTATCGACTTTTATTGTACCAATTTTGACAGCATTATCATTTAGGGTTGTTGAACCTGTGGTACGCGTATGTGTAATGTGTTAATGTTTATGATTACGAATGGATGTATGAATTAAGATACGTTTAGTTGAAATATGGTTGATAAGAGATTGATTAAGTTTGGGTAGATAAAATAGGTGATTTACATGTTTTTTGTTTATATATGTCATAACTCTAGGGTTATATTCTAAAAATAATATAAAGAGTCCTAGAATATAAGGTCCAAAATTGCCTTGTTTTGAAGATGATGATATCTTCAAAACTAGGCAGTTTTTAATAATTTGTCTCGATTTGCAGATTTACAATTTCATTGATAAATACGAGTAATTCATTTTAATTCATAACAATCATTCATAATTAAAGCTAAGAAAAGGCGGCGTTGTCATATTATATAATGTTCGCCTATTAGAAGCCGTTTGCTTATAAGAACTCAACGATTTATACGGTTGTATTTATTGTCGTTTGGAGAGATTTTTTCTTAACCTATGGAGTTCATACGACATTTGAGGCGTTAAGGATTTCCCAGCCTCAAAAAAAAAAGTATTTTACATTAATAATCGTGATTTTGTCGAATTATCTAAAAATAATTGTTATTGAAAAATAATTTGTATGCCAGTTTATTCTTTGATATGGTCTCATTTATACCCTTTTTTTTAAGGCTGGGAAATCATCCAATGACTGCTCCCGCTCTGGGTGGAGCAGAAGGGAGTGTCAGACTCTTACTGACAAAACCCATCCATGTTCCTTCCGTAGCCCTTTATGTTTCGGGGTAGCGGTAACCCTTTCGGACAATCCCGCTTACCCGGCAGGCTTGGCCCTGAGGGGCCCCTTCATATGCTGACATCTCTTTGAGGTGCGCGTGGAACATATACGCGCTGTCCGGCACGGGCCTGGTGCTGATCGGACGGAGAGTCACCCATTACTCACCGTCCGCAGGCCCGCGCCTACGGTGGCCGGGAGTCGTCACGTGTCATTTTATACCCTAGAGTTAGAAACTTAAGAGGTATAAACACCTTACTTTTGGAAGAATCTAGGAAGCGATTTATATAGCGAAGACAAAAATATTTGAGACCTAGAGAGTTTAAAATGTTTACAATCTCTGTATCAAAAGCACTAGAAATGCGTCTAATGTTTTTTGTGATTTTAGAAAGTAGATAAAATTGTCCAGACATGATGCATCGTAATAAGAGGCAGGTCGAGACGTAGGATAGAAAGGAAAGAAGGTATAGTCTTAATAACTTGGCGAAGATCGGTAAATTTTTGTTTTAAGGATGGGTAATCATCAATTGACCTCTTACGCTGGGGTATCAATGTTTTCATTGCTTAACTGCATTGATTCAATCATCATTCATGGGGAGCAAGAACAGTAAAAAAAATCTAACTGCTTTAATATATAATAATAACTAACTAACTAAATAAAATAACTAGGAACACTTCTTTGTCGTAGCTTTAGCTTAGCTGATGTGGTTAGTTTAGACAGTCACCGCTAGGCATCCTCGCACATCTAGAGGCCTAGACAAGTGTCAATCGGTCCGTGTCGATTCGATTTCGAAAATTGTTGATCGAACAATTGATTATATCAGCGATTCGGATTGTCAAGAACGCCACTTGTCAACTCATTTGTATGGGAATATTGATCGAGTTTCGTTACACAATTTGACAAAGCAATCGAAAACGATTGATCACGTGACATTTCGAAAGCTTATGCCTATACATTTCAGATTTATCTAATTTCATTAAAGTTAATGAAAATGAGACTTTGTATAAGCCCCCTATTTTTTTTTGAGGTGGAAACGAAGGCTTATCCATTCATTTAATGACGAAATGGAGACAATGATGATGACACTTCACCTTCTGTCTAAATCTTTTACTGTCAGTGAGCGGCACGGTCGCTTCCTTGATGCAGACTCGATCAACGGCCAATGGCTAAAATTATTCACTACAGGATGGATTTAGAAACACAAATGCATTGTCCGAGGCTACTTGATTTCTTAATAGAGTTAATTTGTTGTACAATCTGTGTATGTAATCTGTTATTTAGATGTACAGATGAAAGGTAGAATGTAATTGTGATTAACATATGGAGCGGTGTGCAATCGCTGAGTGCTGATGTATATCTGATTGTGTGTCGAACTTTATAAAAGTAAAATTATGAATGTGTTCTTTTAGTTAAGATATTTATGAAAATAATTTTTGGAAATTATGACTTATCTTCTAGCTGCTGCCCACGACAATGTTGATTTTTTTTGTCATACAAACTTCTACCCCCTATTTTACCCCTTTAAGGGGAGATTTTCCTAAAATCCTTTTTAGCAGACCGCTCCCACTCATAACCTACCTGCGCGCAAAATTTCTGCTTCGTAGGTCTAGTAGTTTTTCAGATTTCGTGATTATACAGTGAGTGAATTTTCACCATTCACATTTATACTAGCTGCGTTCACCAGCGTAAGTTTTGATTTATTGAAGTGGTCTGATGATCTGGTGAAGTTCGGTGAATCTGCTGGATGTGAAAAGCGAATAGACCTAGCAGAAATAGAATAGCAAATAGTCTTCTGGGAGGCTTTTAAGATGATAATGATAACGAATTTACCAAGAACTTGTATTTGTATCGTAGACCGTACTTCAGCTGGTGTATTTTATATATACACACATCAAAAGTGTCTAGGGATCAACATATATTTTTGCAATAACTTTTCTCTTGATTGATATTAATTTAAATTTTCTTTAAGGATTCATCAAATAAAGTGTTTTCGTTTGTCACAGTAACGATAAACCAAGTCACCTTTGCATTAATAAAGAAATTTGCCATTTTCCTAATAAAGGGATTTTTGACATTTGAACCACTAACATTAAAGTTCGAAAAAAAGACTGAAATAACAGTTTTCTTTAAAATTTTATTGGGTAACTTAAACAATTAATAATCCGTGTTTCTACCGCGAACACTAACAACACAAGAACATCGGTTTGGCATACTCAAAATGAGTTCATCCAAATCACGCTGTGGAATGGCCGCCCATGTTCGTTGCAACAACAAAAAAAGGTGTTATCAGTCGACTTTGGACACGTTACCGAAGCACTGGTACCGTGGCTGAGCGCCATGAAGGACGGTATCGCTGCACCACACGGAGACAAGACCGATACATTCAAATCTTAACTCGAAGAGCTCCAACAATAACCGCCATGATGTTAGCCGTGAGGCTTCATCACTCTTCAGGGAACTTAATTAGCGACCAAACAGTCAGAAACCGCTTGCATGAAGTGAACCTTCATTCCCGAAGACCGCTACGGGTACCACCTATAGCAATGCACAATCGTAGGATTCGATATCAATGGGCTCTTGAACACAGAAATTGGGCAGAAGAACAATGGCGTTTCGTGTGCTTTTCTGATGAGTCTCGTTTTGGTATGAGACCGGATACAAGACGTATACGACACTGGAGAACCCCTGGACGCCAACAGCGATTAAAATCCTGCCAGGAAGTCCATCCTTATAGTGGTGGAACCATCATGGTATGGGCGGGTATTTGGATCGGCGGAAGAACTGAGTTGATTTGGATCAGAGGCAACCTCAACGCTCAAATTTATGCTGAGACGATTGTATCTGACGTCATCGTTCCTCTACAAGTGCAAATCGGTCCCTTATTTCAGTTAATGCATGATAATGCACGACCGCACACCGCAAGAGTTGTAAGACAGACTCTCGCCGCAGCTAACATCAATGTCCTGCCCTGGCCTGCTCAGTCGCCAGACTTGAACCCGATTGAGCATGCATGGGATATGCTACAGAGAAGAGCTCTGCCGAATATGGAGGGTATCCAGTTGCAAGAAGACCTTTTTTTGTTGTTGCAACGAACATGGGCGGCCATTCCACAGCGTGATTTGGATGAACTCATTTTGAGTATGCCAAACCGATGTTCTTGTGTTGTTAGTGTTCGCGGTAGAAACACGGATTATTAATTGTTTAAGTTACCCAATAAAATTTTAAAGAAAACTGTTATTTCAGTCTTTTTTTCGAACTTTAATGTTAGTGGTTCAAATGTCAAAAATCCCTTTATTAGGAAAATGGCAAATTTCTTTATTAATGCAAAGGTGACTTGGTTTATCGTTACTGTGACAAACGAAAACACTTTATTTGATGAATCCTTAAAGAAAATTTAAATTAATATCAATCAAGAGAAAAGTTATTGCAAAAATATATGTTGATCCCTAGACACTTTTGATGTGTGTATATCATTTCATAGTGACACGTGATGTGAGTTTGACGTGAAATAATGTCAGTCCCTTTGGAATGACAGCTCACTTCCCCTAAGTTTTCGCTGTGATTTTTACAAAATACACCGGCAAGTCAGAGTTATCACCGTCTGATCAGGACCAGGCCCGTGCCGGACGGCGCGTACGTGTTTCACGCGCGCCTCAAAGAGATGTCTGCATATGCAGGGGCCCGTTAGGGCCCAAGCCTGCCGGGTAAGCGGGATTTTTCGAAAGGGTTACCGCTACCCCGGAACATAAAGGGCTAAGGAAGGAAAAGGGATGGGTTTTAGTCAGTAAGAGTTTGACACTCCCTTCCACTTCACCTAGAGCGGGAGGAGTCATTTGATGATTTCCAAACCTCAAAAAAAAAGGCTTATCATACTACTAGCGACAACTACAAAACATAGATTAGTGTTGAATTCAGAAAGACAGTTCGTCTTCTGTCGCAGTTTCTTTGCCCACTCACTTTCACCAGAACGGCTGAACAGATATGAAGGCACACAGATAGTTTATAACCTAGACTAACACAGCTTATGTCCCAGTAATGCGTTCCCGTGGGATAATTTCCGATATACACGCGGGAGCCACTGGCAGCGATGTATCAAATTCAAATCCAACAAACAAATACAAGTATTTCAAACCTCTTCCTCTCCTCTCTTCTCCAACCTTCTTCTTTACTTCAAATTTTGAAATTAGAAACCGGTGATTGTATTTCGAAATTGTGTTCTTTTATTGCCTTAACATTATGTCAATTGTCACCGTGTCCTCCTACACTATTAGTATACTGTCCCATGGCCATCTTTGACAATTTTTTTCTAACATTTTCCTTATAACTTACTTTCAAAACGACAATGACCCGTGAAACAATTTGGCGTCCATCTCAATTTGTAGGGCATTGTCTGAATCTGTTACATCATTAAATAACGTTTTTCCTTATACGCATAACGTTCTCTTCATGCGTACGTGATATAATATTTACTTGGTGATACCTACTACATAATCTTTACCGAAGTCACGCTTAATTCACGTATATCAACAACTCCTTTAATACATACTCGTATTTGTAATAATTCTAACGGTATCTAGCTGTGTAAATAAAGGCATGAGATAAGCAAGCTTTTTCCTTTACGGATGAAAGATTACTTTTTGTAATGCTTTATTTGTTTTTGGAAAGGTAGCGTGGTTATGAGGAAACTGAGTACACGGAGAAGAAGGTTTATTTTAAAATTATTTTATGGATACTTTACTATATTTCGACTCGACTGGACGAGGAAAATGTCAGACGCGATCAAGAAGTATTTTGGAGGTAGCGTTTACCGAGCGTATACCACTCGTTTTCATAGCTAGGGAAACACGCCTTTGATAGAAACTTCCAGTGACGTCATTCTCCGGTACATTTCAGATGATATCTTCTTCTTCTTTTCGTGTGGTTAATGACTAACCTGGTGTCAGAGTTTCTATGCTGCCCATGGGCCTCTGACTTAGCTTCACATATATTGAGAAATACCTCTCAGACAAGCTAGTTTCCTCACGATGTTTTCCTTCACCAATTTTTAAGCAAGTGACAATTATACAATACCCACATGAATCCGTAAAATCAGAGGTGCGTGTCTTGGGTTCAAACTCGTGACCTATGACTTAGCAGTCCGACGGTCACACCACTAGGTTTACACTGCTGTCTGCAGATGATAATAATATTATGTAGCAGCTACTGCTCTTCTAGGGGACCGTGGCTTAACTGTGAGCAAGCTTTACATATAGTGTGAGCACAGCCTTATGCCTCGTGCAGTAATAAATAAATAGGAGTCGTACAGTCGGATAATAAGTAACAGGGATGTATTGACCATTGACCTAAAAAGCTAATCATATTTGTGTCTTCTTCCTAGTAAATAAAATTACTTTACATCTTGCCGTGTAAATAATTATGAAGAGATATTATACAGCTTTATTTATTAGATGTGTAAACACTGGTCGTTTCACATCGGAACGAGGCAACTGTCATTAGTGTCAACTGTCAATTCTGCACAAATGGCGGGAAAGAGGGTATAGTTAAATGTGCGTGACGGATGGCTTTATATGGTGATGAGCCAGTGTAGTCTTAAATGAAATCAACAGGATTTTACACGAGCAATTATGTAAATTCGATTTACATACTGTTGCATAAGATAATGTTTAATTAAAATACTGAAATTAATTCAATTTAGAAGGTTCTAAAAATAAATTGGGCGTGTAATATGTTAACTAACTGTAGTAGAAGAAACATGTGTGGGACGATAACATTATTACTAAAAGGAATATTCATTTCTAAATAAATGTTCCATTTAGTAAGTATATAATTAGTTATTAGTAATAAAATATTTCTTTGGCTTCGCTAGCTAGAGCTTGTGAAGTGAAAATGGATCCTGAAATAAGCCGGCTTTTAGCTCTCGAATTATTAATTTGGGTAAAAATGGCGCTTTTACTTAATAAAACATACCATTACGCCTGTATCTCTCGAAGGATTAGGCAGCGCTGCACCTGAAGAACAACCACATTTCGCCAGTTATTTTGAAGTTCCAGTCCATCTATACGTATAATAATGATTACACATAATTGGGTATTTGAAAGGGTAGTCAATAACGTTACTTTTTATGAACTGTCAAAACGCGCCATTATAGGTGAATTGTATGAAATATAACAATGTGACGTCATAGTTTTTAAAATCAAATGGAATACTTATTAGCATTAAATGCAATTTAACAATTATACCTATTTAATTTATGTACGGTGATGGAAGTATTTATGACGAGCGGTCTTTTTCCATGTGATTTCATATTTTACTTTTGACCGATTCAAATAGTCAATTAATAATAATCTGAATCTGGATGATATTTGGCACAGAGAGAGATCATAGTCAGGAATAGCACATAGGATACTTTTATCCCGGTAGTAATTACCGACATGCGGCCGAAGCCGCTGGCAGAAGTTAGTATTATAAATGCAAAAGTTTCGATGGATGTTTGTTACTCAATCGCACCAGGACGGTTGAACGAACCTGGATGAAATTTGGCACAGAGATAGATTTTAAAAGGATTCAACTTTATATCTAACAACTTAGAAAAGAGGACCTCAATTCTCAAATGAAAAAATCACTTAAAGGTGATTTAAATATAGAATTCCGGGTTCAAGTATTTAAACAATCAAATCAAAGTACTCAATTTGTAAGTGGCACTACGAATTGGCACCCACGCATGCGATTTCCAACCCACTTGTTTTATTTACATTTTCTGCTGCTACTTTTGGAACACACCATACGCTTGATCGCGCCTACCTACGGATCGTAGTGAATCCATTACAAAATATTTAATTTACGGCTCCCGGGCGTGGGACCGCGTGCTCACGCGCACACGAGAACGGACCAACCATGAACTTACGCAAGATTGTATTTGTTTCCACTGTAACTGTCATATGTTTGCGATTTTATTTGAAAGGATTCGAGAATTTGAAGTCGAGAAATTATCAAACTGTACTTTAGCTTTTCTTAAGATGGAAGCCCGCGAAATTAAAATTAAGAATATTTGTATTTCGCGGGCTACATTGGAAGTATCAAATTCAAATCGAATTAAAAAAACAACTATTTCAAACCTCTCCCCCTCCTCATCTCCTCTCCATCCTTCTTCTTCTTTACTTCAAATTTTGAAATTAGAAACCGGTGATTGTATTTCGAAGTTGTGTTCTTTTTTTGCCTTAACATTTCTTACTTAAGGCGTATGTCATCCTATCGGGTAAGCGGGATTATCCGAAAGGTTTAGCCCGGAACATAAAGGGCTAAAGAAGGAACATGGATGGGTTTTAGTCAGTAAGAGTCTGACACTCTCTTCCGCTTCCAGAGCGGGCGGAGTCATCTGTTGATTTTCCACACTCAAAAAAAAAAACAAAAAAAGGCGTATATCACATCTGAATAGGATATACTTCTGTCGACTTAATTGGTATTAAGTTGACAGAAATTAGTGTTCTTTTATTGAATCTGGTAGATATTGTATGAATCAGGCTCATTATGTATCACAACACGTGAAGACTTACAGTTCTTATTCAAGATGTATGTAAAATAAAAGTTTTTTATCAATAATAACGATAATTATAGTGAAATGCACGACAAAACTTCCCAACAAAAGTGAATTAATGACTCCATAATTACAATTTAAACAGAAAGAAATTTATGGTCTAGGAAACTGAGAACAATGAATAATAGATACAATAAGAAATCTAGATAAGCATGACAAATGTTAGGACTCGCAAAACATTCTGCTTTCTTTTTAGTTTGGAAGTGTTGGGTAATATTTGGTAGCATTTGCTTGCGTTGTTATTGAGAATTCTTCAAACCGTGTTATAAATATTACGCACAGCGTCATATGTGCGTAGCGTAATGGTTTGTACATATAAAGATGGCCACAAACTCATCGGTTTTAGCTAGACTTTACATTTTTGACTTGATTGATACCGTTTCTTGAGGTTCAGTGATAAGCCGAGAGAATTGATTATTGTTACCGTTGTTGTTGTGTTGTTCTTGTTGAAATCTTACCTACATACTTTTGGTAGGAGTCAGCTTAGAAGATATTTTAGAACGAAGTTTTTGACGCTGTTTGTGTCTAAACTGGCAGAAAATATATCAAAAGCTTTCGTTTTTATTTTTTTTAATACCGAGGCATCTATTTTAGTGTACGTATATAGTTGAAAAAGACGTAGGGAGACTTAATTAATCATGGTTTGTGTACAAATAGAATTATTATTTGTACACACCATTGTACCAACCTTTGTAGCAATAAAAACCTTTAAAAATCAAATCAATCGTCAACCAATCAATACAGAAGCCGGATTAAAGTAGGAATGAGGATAGGGAAGAAGTTTCAGGATCAAAGTTTTATTTAAACAGTTCAGTAGCCCACAGGCAGTGGGAAATAACATCTGAATTGGAAAACCAGCTTCAGAGAGCATCTGTCTGACATATGCTGAAATACACCTTTTTGGCGAGGCCAAACTAAAAAAAATAATAATCCTATAATACTGTTAGATTTTAACTTATCTGAATAAACAATACTTTTTAAGAATAAAACAAAATAATATAGACACACACTATTATTGTTTCAGCTCTACCTAACCTTTTTTTTTGTTATTTGTATTTTGTGTGTTACCGACTGTGTCCAGCATGTCTGAGAGATATTTCTCAACAGCATGTGAAGCTAAGTCAGAGGCCCATGGGCAGCATAAAAACTATGACACTAGGTTAGTCACTATTCACTAACCACACGAAAAAAAAATAAGTGTCCAGTTTTTTTTTTTTCTTAATAGGTACATTCCAAAGAAAAGGTCAGTTTAGACTTTCGACTGGCATATCTGTAGCCAGCCTAAAGGTCGCTCAGACACTCGACTCGATACGCTAATTGGCTACCAGCGACTTGCCGACAACACTTCAAGTAAAAAATTTCACAACCCAAAGAAAGTTGGCTATTTAATTATTTTCCATTGACTGTACACAGTTGACATTTTATACTCACTTTCTTCAATAAATACGTCATACGTTTCACGTAAGGGCGTATGTTTTTGTTCGGGAATATAATATTTACAGTCAACATACAGTGGGTTACGTTAAACCAAGGACATACTTTTAGGGGGTAATATACTCATGAAAATAAACCACTTTGAAATCATGCAAGGAAAATCTGCTGTTCTGTAAGTACATTTATGTTCGCATACTTCATCAAAATGTATGGAACAGCTGATTTTTTTTTTCATTTTCAGAAAATTTTGAATTGTTTTTTTTTATCTTTTAATTATGGATGCCTTTTTTACGTTCTGTGTCGTTCTCACGTGTATATTTCAATATGAATGATGTAACCCAGTTTTTTGTAAACATATTCTGTTTTAAAAGAGTATCCATGGAGTTTCTTGCCTATTCTTCTCTATATAGGTACTACTGCTTTGGAATGGCCAACTAGCTTCATCTTTCTGACTGACTGACCTCTTGACAATTTAAAGTAATTGGTTTATTTGAATTAAATGCTTTGAGTTTGAGTCTAAGGTCGCTTTTCGTGTCTGTTTGTATTTCCGCGTGGTTCTTCGAAACCACGCAACGGATTTCGATGCAGTTTTCACAATATTTAGAGAATTAATATATACTGAATTCCTGCGGTGTCCGGGCTGATATTGAGAAATTATTACATAGAAAAATCCCTGGCCTAGCTTTTTTCAAACTAGTTTTGGCCTGGGTCGGTTTCTAGTCTAACCGCTTTCAGAATACCAGTATTTTTCATAGATCGAATGTTTATCTGACCTCCAAATCACAGTTACGGGGAAGATATTCATCCATCTTTAATCAAACGTACAACACCAGCATATTAAGCTATCCGAAACTGTCAATTTTCTCCAATTGAACATGAACCTTATACTTTTGTAATACAGTTCAAAAACTGTTAAAGAAATTCGACAATGGAAACGCACATTTCTCCAGCTCTATGTCCAGTAACTAAGTAAGTACCTTCTAAGTTCACATCTCACAAGTTACCGTGTTTGTTACATATCATTGACTTGAAATTCAATATATTACGTCATAATCTTATTACATAGGCGTCTGTATGCAATGTATTATGTACATTAAATTACATTTGTGTCGTAAACCTAAAGCTATAAGGCCTATACTAACCATCGTTTATTGAAACTTGGTCCAAAATCTTTTTGAAAGTCAAATTAAATAAGATAGTACCCCAAAACGCCCGCCCTTCGCCACTTTCTAGTGCTTTAGCTGAGAAGAAGTGGCGCAACAAACTCCCCAGCAGCTTAGCTGTCTATTCAATTGAAACAACTTGATTCTATAGCGTAAAAGGTATGAAAGTAATGTATCATTCTAAAAAAAATGGAGATCTTAGGGCTATCTCGGGCGAGGCGGCAAGCCTCCTTGCCGGACTGCCGCCGTGGGATCTGGAGGCGATAGTCCTCGCGCGCCTGTTCGAGTGGCGCGCGGAGGTACTAAGCCGGGGGGAAACTCCGTTTCCGCAGCAAATTGCGGCGGAGCGGACGGACCTCCGGCGCGATCTCATGGCGGCCTGGAATCAGCGACTGTCGCAACCCAGCGCAGGGCACGCCACGATAGTGGCGGTAAGGCCCCTCTTTGAGGAGTGGCTAGAGAGGCGTCACGGCGCCCTCACCTTCCGCCTGACGCAGGTCCTCACCGGACATGGATGTTTCGGGAGGTTCCTGCACATCATCAGGCGGGAGGAAACGCCCGGGTGTCACCACTGCGAGGATCGCCCAGAGGACACGGTAGAGCACACGGTGCAAACCTGCCCCGCTTGGGCGGAGCACCACCGTGTCCTCGTAGAGGCGATCGGCGGCGGCGACCTCTCGCGCCCGGCCCTGGTGCAAGCCATGGTCCGGGGCGAGAGGGAGTGGGAGGCAGTCACCTCCTTCTGCGAAAAAGTCATGCTCGCGAAGGAGGTGGCGGGATGGGAGAGAGAAAGGTCCTCCCGTCCCAGCCGCCGCGGGAGACGCTCCGGGCGTCGGGAGCCACGTGACGACTCCCGGCCACCGTAGGCGCGGGCCTGCGGACGGTGAGTAATGGGTGACTCACCGTCCGATCAGCACCAGACCCGTGCCGTACGGCGCGTATATGTTCCACGCGCGCCTCAAAGAGATGTCAGCATATGAAGGGGCCCCTCAGGGCCAAGCCTGCCGGGTAAGCGGGATTGTCCGAAAGGGTTACCGCTACCCCGGAACATAAAGGGCTACGGAAGGAACATGGATGGGTTTTAGTCAGTAAGAGTCTGACACTCCCTTCCGCTCCACCCAGAGCGGGAACAGTCATTGGATGATTTCCCAGCCTTAAAAAAAAAAAAAAAAAAAAGGGCTAAAAGAATGCCATACGGCGCGTATGGGTTTCACGCGCGACTCAAAGAGATGTCAGCATTTGAGAGGGGATTGTCCGAAAGGGTTATCGCTACCCCGCAACATAAAGGGCTAAGGAAGGAACATGGATGGGTTTTAGTCAGTAAGAGTCTGACACTCCCTTTTGCTCCACCCAGAGCGGGAGGGGTCATATGATGATCTCCCACCCTCAAAAAAAAATGTTGGGCTATAAGAAATGTTTAAATACGGTCACAGCATTATGTTGAGCGTAATAAACAAACACGTAATAAGCAGACATCGTAAGAAAATTAAGCGCATGTAATTATTATGATACGCTTTGCAATATTTATGTTAGATTTCGAAGCGGTTATAATCGAATATTTAGGTGGTAGTCACGCAATAGTGAGATATTGCGAACTTATGGATACGTGTTTGCATCTGCCTTTCGTGTTAAGATGTTTATGGAAAAGGAAAGAGTTTAACTAGTTTAATTTAAGGAATTATCATTATTTATTTATTTAATACTTTAAGCACAGAAATGTACAGAGGCGGACTTAATGCCATAGGCATTTTCTACCAGTCAACCTTTGGGTGATGCAGAGAACAGTGGTAGGTGCAATAGAAAATAAAGTGTAAGTATTTATTATATAAATATATATATATGTATATTTATTTTATTATTTTTTATTTATTTATTATCGACGTCGTCTTCGTGTTAGTTAGTAACTAACCTGGTGTCAGAGTTTTTATGCTGCCCAAGGCCTCTGACTGTTCTTACTCATATGACGACACGGTTGGCGCAGTGGTTGAGCGATTGACTGCTGCGCACTATGTCGCGGGTTCGATTCCCGCACGGAACAAATATTTGTACGACCTGCAAGTATTTGTTACGGGTCTGGGTGTTTTTCTATCTATAATATGTATGTATTTACAAAAAAAAAATGTATATAAGTAGTTTATCAGCCATCTCGTTACCATAACACAAGCATTAGGTTGCTTAGCTTGGGACTATATGGCGTTGTGTGAAATGTCCAAGGATATTATTATTATTATTATTATATACAAACTTTGCACTAACTTGAAAAAGTTCTAAGCTTTTAATTGCTTCGAAGCAGTGGTGACCCAGTGGTATCGGTCCTTCACGATTGCAAACCTACACAGGCACTTTACTTAGCGTATTTAATTTCATCACCACTGCTCTCAAAACGGTGAAGGAAAACATCGTGTGGAAACCGGCGTGTCCTAGAACCAAAAGTTCTAAGACATGTGACATCTCTCTCTCTCTCACAGAGAGGAGAAGGCCTGTATCCCAGCAGTGGGAACATTATAGACTGATTATACTAATTGCTTTTAGAAGCTAAGACTAGAGTAGGCCTTCTTTTTTTTTAGGTTGGAAAATCATCAAATGACCCCTCCCGCTCTGAGTGGAACGGAAGGTATTGACAAATTCTTAATGACTAAAACCCATCCCTGTTCCTTCCTTAGCCCTTTATGTACCGCGGTAGCAGCCCTTTCGTAAAATCCCGCTGACTAGGGTAAGGCCTAAACTAAGGCTTTATTATGATTTCAGAGAGATGATAGTAATCGCCATGACATGAGTTAATTGGCGATACCCTGACATCTTCCAACCGTAAACTCACACCTATATCTAGTAATTAGCCTTCACACAAACCACGAAATAGTTACCTACTAAGCAATATGGCTACGTGAACATTCTCTTCTTTACTATCACTTATTACCTACTAGCGACCCGGCTATAAACGGCTGCAATGTAGATACGTATGTGGTATCAGTGTGTAGTACGATTTTAACCTCTCAAATGTCGTATGAACCTCATCTATCTGCCTAGCCTTTTCCCAACTATGTTGGGGTCGGCTTCCAGTCTAACCGGATGGAGCTGAATACCAGTATTTTACATGGAGCGACTGCCTATCTGACCTCCACAACCCAGTAACTGGGCAATACGATACCCCTTGGTAAGACTGGCTGTCAGATTTTCGGGCTTCTAACGACTGTCAAAGATACACAAATGACAGCCGAGACCAACGGCTTAACATGCTTTCCGAGGCACTAAGGAATCTCGGTATGTAAAGATGGTCACCCATCCACGGCCAACCCCGGCAAGCGTAGCTTAACCTGGTCGATTGACCTGTGCGGCTGTTAGTACTTAGCCACGAGATACTGTCGTATGAACCCCATAGGTTCATAAAAATTCTCTCGAAACGACAATAAATATAACCGTATAAATCGTTGAGCTCTTACAAGCAAACGGCTTCTAATAGACCAACATCTAACGGGTTGATATAATTTGGAATGGGGATACTTTTAAATAATAATAATTGTGTTTTATTTCAGGCAAAAGATTCCCATATACAATAATAATAATAAAAGTTGATAAACTTGAATCGATTGACTAGATCCAAGATTAATCAACTAAGACCAAATCAGAATAAAAATGAAATTAAAATAAATTAGAATAAAATTAAAATCAAAACAGAGTAAAATTAAAATCAGATCAGAACAATGTTAAAATTAAAAACAAATCAGAATCAAATTAAAATCAAATCAAAATTAAATCATAATCAAGTAAAAATCAGACCCTGGGAAATGTTAAAGGCTACTTTTTAGATGACATACTACGCCGGCGAAGCCGCGGGCAAAAGCAGTTTATATATAAACCTCTCTCTTGAATTACTCTATTGATAAAAACCGCATTAAAATCAAAACTAAATTAAAGACAACAATTTAACCTTCTAATAAATTATTCGATTCTTCTAGATTACCATACTTTCGAAAGAAATTTTCAATTCGCAAGTTCATCACAGTAAATCACAGATCATGATCATCAATTTTAACCTTTCACGGATCATGACACAGCTATTTGAATGAGAAATTTTTTCCACTCATTAGTCTGAGCGTCTAAACTTAAGTGCTGGCTACAAAATATTATAAACTAGCTGATCCGACAGACGTTGTCTTGTCTTACATATGATACCTACCAACCTACCTACCCTATCTACCTACCTACCCTACCTACCCTACCTACCCTACCTACCCTACCTGCCCTACCTCCCCTTCTTACCCTACCTACCCAACCTACCCTACCTACCTACTTTTTAATGTAAGAACCTTTTCTTGACAATAACAAACACAACAAAAAAAGAATTAAAGAAATCGGTTCAGCTGTTCTCGAGATTGGCGCTTAGCAACACATAGATAGATTACTTCCACGGTATTTTATTTGTATCTTATTAATTTGCGGGATCCCTTAATATTTTTCAAAATTTCGCAATTGAAAATGAACCTTATGCTTTTGTAATAAAGTTGAAAATCTATCTAAGAAATTTGACAGATTGAGATAACTTTATGTGCTGGCCTCTGTACATTACAGTACGCCTTGTTTTCCCAAAGGGTTAGGCAGAGGTGTGCATCCCTAGATTTCACCAGTACCGGGCACAAAACCAGACACCGGGCCGCTACATAGAAATTCCAGATAAAAAATGTTAATAACACTCCCCGACCTGGGAATCGAACCTAGGACATCATGTTCAGCAGCTCAAATGTTGATTGTAACTGAATAAAAACTTCTTGATAAATTTCAAGTACTGCAATAAATTACATGTTGAGTGATCTTACAAGATTACATAGCAACATCAGTGAGCTCATTTACGTTTATTTTAGTTAAGAGTACAGCACGTCAAGCTACCCCAATCGGTCAAATTTCTTTGATAGATTTTCAACCTTATTACAAAAGCGTAAGGTTGATGTTCAATCTATATCTATACATATAATAAAACAGTAAAAATCCTGTGTCTGTACATTGAATATATTAAAAAAATAATAATTGGGGGGGGTTTAGAAACAGTAATAGAGCATGAATCCAAAAAAAAAATTTGTCTGTTTGTCTGTTTGTTTGTACACGCTAATCTTCGGAACTACTGGACGGATTGGAATGATTTTTTTTGTTGTTGTATAGGTATTAAGTCTGGGCAACATATAGGCTATAATTTATCTTGGAAACTTGAACACCTGATGCAGAACCGCAACAGACCAGCTAAACTATAAGAGATACAAAAATGATACCTTAGCAAAAATTGTTCCACGTGATTAGCATTTTCTGCTGAGAGAATAAATTTGAAGATCTGGAACACCTGATGTGGAACTCCAAGAGCCCAGCTACACTGTAACATATATAGGAATGACGTCTTAGCAAAAGTTGTTCGGTCCGATGGGCATTTCCTGTTGACTTATAAAAATCGAAGATCTGGAACACCTGTTGTGGAACTCCAAGAGCCTAGCTACACCAAAACACATATAAGAATGACGTCTTAGCGAAAGTTGTTCAGCCTGATGAGCACTCTCTGTTGATGTATAAAAATTGAAGATCTGGAACACCTGTTGTGGAACTCCAAGAGCCTAGCTACAACATAACACATATAGGAATGACGTCTTTGACGTCTTTGTTGTTCAATATGATGGGCATTTCCTGTTGACTTATAAAAATCGAAGATCAGAAACATCTGATGTGGAAATCAAAGCTATCACTAATTTTACTGTGTAATTATAAAATAACATAAACTGGGAGTACCTGCACGCGGTGAAGGCGGTAACAGTTTAGGACTGATTTTCGATGACGATGGTATATCATTGAAAATTTGACTCTACTGGCCAAAACTCCTATTTGTTTTTTTATTTTATCGTATGAATATGCCTTCGGGCTTATGTTGTTTGAGTGTTTAATTTCCTTTTCCATTTATCTTCGTGACACTGTAGCCTACCCGGTAACGCAGGGGAGCAGTCATTTTAATTTAGATTTTTATTGATCAGGTATCTTCACAATAAAACTATGACCATGCCTAGAAAGAGGTCAAATCTTTCCCAATGTTCCAAGAGAGCTAAAAGATTGAGGATCATAAGATCCCAAGAATCTACCGAAGAGCGTCAGGAGAGACTTAATGTTGTTCGAGAACATTAGGCTGCAACTCGCTCCGTGGAAACCTCTTCGGGTCGCGAAGCACGCCTGCGTTCTCAGCGTATTCATTAGGTCTCTAGGGACCAGTGAAGAATATGATGCGCGACTGACCGCTGATCGTGAACGTCATGTATTGTCTCGCGAGTCAGAGACGTTCACGGAACGAGAATTACGCTTGAGTTCCAAGCGTATCTACGCATCGACTTCTAGGTCTCTAGAGGAGGAATATAATAATGCGGTTACCAAAATGAAAACGATGACAAATGGACTGTATGTTTTGGTGGTTCTTGGAATGAAATAAAACTAAAGCTCAGTGTGATAAAAGATTTAAATGGGAAAAATTATAAAAAATAACATAAATGGCGAACCCGTTGTCGCTGGCATAAGCAACAGGGTCCGCGTACGAAGTCGCGGGCAGAAGCTAGTTGAGAATATTTGACAGTTTGGGATAGCTTGATGTGCTGGCCTCTGTGCATACACTCTGCCTAGCCTTTTCCCATATATGTTGAGGTCGGCTTCCAGTCTAACCGGATGCAGCCGAATACCGTATGCAGTATTTGCCTATCTGACCTTCACAACCCAGTAACTGGGTAAGACTGCTTGTCAGATTTTCGGGCTTCTGACGACTCGTAACGACTGTCAAAGATGCACAAATGACAGCCGGGACCAACGGTTTAACGTGGTCTACGAGGCACGGAGGAGTCTCAGTATGTAAAGATGGTCACCCATCCACGGACCAACCTGATCAAGCGTAGCTTAACCTGATGGATCGAACTGTGCGGCTGTTAGTACTTAGTCACGAGCTCCTCCTCTGTACATACGAGTGTGTGTAATCACTTTTAAAAAACCACGCAACGTTTTGTCTAACACATATAAGTTACCATTGTCTTGTGATGTGAGGTTACCGATTCTCACGTAGATATAATGGGGGTCAGTATAGCGACTGTTGTCAAGTGCTTAAGGCTTTTATTTTTCTTTTGTTTTAACCCAGATGCTTACAGATATTGTAAAAGGTTTTAAGATAGCGACACGTTGTTCTATACAGGATGAAATTGAATTCATGGGAAACATTTTAATGGGTCGTTGTACTCATCATTATGAACAACTTTTACTGTGGGAACACACCTGAAATCGCGAAAAATAATCAGCTGCTCCCTACATTTTGACGAGTTATGCAAGCATACGGCATGGAACAGCTGATTTTTCTTTATTGAATTTTTTAACCTCACCTGGAGGCAAAGTACTCTAAATACATAATACATATGCATTATATTTTTTGAAAGTAAAACAGTTACACATGCATCACACTATTATTATAAAGGCGAAAATTTGTGAGTGAGTGTGTGTGTCTGTGAGTTTGAATGTTTGTCCGTCCTTCACGCACAAACGGCTAAACGGATCTGGATGCAACTTGGCACAGAGGTAGTTTATGACCTGGAATAACACTTAGGATTCTTGTTATTCCGGTAGTACGTTCCCTTGGGATAATTTCGGGCATCCACGCGGGTGAAGCCGCTGGCAGCAGCTAGTAAAACCTATAATAAAAATCCGTGTAATAAGCCAACATACATAGTAATATTCGTTAAAATTTATAATTGAAAAGCTGGTAACATTGGTAAAAAGTAACACGATTAAAAAAATAAAAATTTGTTAAGATAAAATTAAATATTCTTTAACATCATAAATTCATAACATTGTTAACGTTGATAAGAATTATTTGTTCTATTTATACACATAATATTTACATAACTAAAAAGACTAAAATATTATAAATAACTATGTACAAGTTTATAAAACGGGAGGGAAAAAATAAGTAAATAAAACAAAGGGCATCAAAAAATTCGTCCACATCGCTGTCAACAGGAAAAGTTCCCAAAAGGTAGCATTGCCACGTTGTATGCCAATGCTGAATTCTTTGAATAAGAATAAGATATAATAATAATAGTTGTAAAAATCGATAAAAAATTATAAATTAATGACAAGAATATAAGGAAATGTGGCAAAGTTCCTATTCGTTTTACAAAGTTACGTTAATCCTTTATATTATATTTAAATTATAAATAAGTAAGTTTAATTGCTACACCACCAAAGCAATTAAGAATTTGTTCCAATCCATACAAATTCATCCGTCGTTGTACACGTCAAACAAACATAGGAATATGAAGCAATTTGAAATTAGAAGGCAATTATAATGGGTACCATTGCGTTGCCTACGCGCAATCGAATAGTTAGCAGCTCAACAGTTGCGCAACGTTCGGTCGTTGCCCATTTTGGGAGAGTTCAATTTCCTACGATTAAAAAGAACTAGTTTTTCTAGTCTGTCTGTTGGAAATGTTCCGGTGTGATGACAGGCATCCAAATTTTATGCAGACACGATTAATCATACGTTTGGAATATAAGCTCGTCACGCAGAAATCGATTTGTAAGTTTAAGCTGCAATCGTTGAGGTCAGACAGTGGATTGGTGACCATTCTTTACACACTGATCTCGGGTGCCTCAGAGATCATCGTTCATCATTAGGTATTTAGAATCCACGCAAACGAATATCTGAAAACATTATTTTTAGTTGTCATAGCAGAAAAATATTCTACACGTTCTTCTTCTTCATGTCATTATTGACTAACCCTGTGTCAGAGCCCATTGCCCATGGGCCTCTGACTTACGTTTCTTCACGATGTTTTCTTTCACCGATATTTAAGCAAGTGATAATTGTACAATACGCACATGAATCCGTAAAATCAGACGTGCGTGCCTTGGGTTCAAACTCGAGACTTAACTTGGCACTCCGACGATCACTCCACGAGGCTATCACTGCTTCTCTTCGCGTTAATTTCAGCACATAAACACAAGTTTCATAGCTGTTAATATTGAGCTCCCACATAAAATACCGCTGAGCTATAATTACAAGAAACCAATAACACTTGACATGGAATTGATTGAGTAGTTATCAAATACTTGATTAGACCGTATAATCAAAATTTTAATCAAAGATTCTGGAATTTGTCGGGGTTGTAGATCAGAGCCTCAGAGGGTCCTTCACTTAGGGAACTCAGAGGTAGAGCGTTCCTTTTTTTTGTAAAAAAACAATTTGAACTATTCCATTATTTTAAAAGGTCGAATGCTATCAGTTATATTCTGACCAGGCTCTTATGTTCCACGAGGTTTCACTTTAGATTTACAGTACCTATAGATATTATGTACCTACCCCTTTTTTTGAGGTTGGGAAAACATCCAATGACTTCTCCCGCTCTGGATGGAGCGGAAGGGAGCGTCAGACTTTTACTGACTAAAACCCAGCCATGTTGCTTCCTTAGCCCTTTATGTTCCAGGGTAGCGGTAACCCTTTCGGACAATCCTGCTAAATGTACCGAACCTTAAGAGAGAGAAAAAAAAATGTAAGCTGTACTAACGCCCGGCAATCGATACATAGGTAAACCTAATACATACCTAGGTACCACGCGCGTCAAGCTTTATGGCTGCTCTCTCCCCCCCGCTGACACATCAATTCGTTACTGCGCAGCGACTCGCCTCATGTTCAGAGCAGCCATAAAGTTTTGAATCCGGCGGTACTGTCTACTGATTGAAGGCTATTAGCTAGTGAAAAAATTAAAATTACTTACATGAGCAAGGCACGTGTCTGAGTAATACAGAGCACATACCATTATGCATCATAACGCTTATTGAAAAAGCATGTGGTATGCGCATTTATAATGCAGCTCCGAAAAATAAAGAATAGTAATGTAAAAACTTGAACTCGCTTACTCAAAATGAGCTGTTTTACATCTAGACTAGTTAAAATAATGCCTATGACATAACGAACACGACGAAAAACAGTCATATTCTTTGACCTTCGAAAAAAACTCTAAGCGCTGCAGTCCGGGCATTAACTTCCTTTTTCTTAAACAAATATCTTATTTCACGGGAAAAACAACATCCATCCCCTCCCAGGCTGTGCCACACACTTGTCCTGTGCCTTCAGCATCCATCTGCTCCAGCCAGGTCGGTGAGTGATCTCGCGTCCGTCCCTACTGCAAGGCATGGTCCGGAGCGAGAGGGAGTGGGAGGCAGTCACCTTCTTCTGCGAAGCAGTTATGCTCGCGAAGGAGGTGGCGGGATAGGAGAGGAATAGAACCTCACGTCCCAGCCGCTGCGGGAAACGCTCCGGGGGTCGCAGCAGCATAGAAGTGGCCCGTTAAGGCCGAAACCCGCCGGAGGATTCATTTGTTGATATCCCACCATAAAAAAGGAGTGACGCGTTACTCACAAAAAGAATATTATTAGGAAAGTAAAAAACACTTAATTACACTGGAATACCGAAATGTTGACGACTTCATGCGTTTTCGGTTCCGGGGCGTCAAATAAGTCGCGGGAACGCGTACGCGCTGCCCAATTGATGTTACTTGAGAAAAATATATTTTTTTTCGTGCGAATTTAAACTTTGTGCTATAAGTTATTACGGTTCTGTGAGCGAAAAACGATTCGGAAAGCTGGAAGCCCTCAATCCTGCTCAAATCCATGCTGGCAGGCCGCAGGACTCCGGGCGATCTATCTTTAATGTTCTGGAAAGTTATATTGGTTTAGTTCTTGCTCGATCGGAATTTCTCTTGAGATTTAACCCGATGTTATTCCAAAGTTCGTTTAAGTTATTATTAGATGAAATGAAATAACAACTAGACTTGGGAATTTTGGGCATACTCAATTTGAGGTTATCGTCGTAAGTCAATATTTTTATAAAGTTCAAAGAAAGAAAGTATGGATGTTGTGAATAATTCTGTAGTTCAGTTGGAATTCATTTGACAAATTATTATAATTTATAATTGAATATTGATTGATTTTATATGAAGAAAAATTATAGCGGCAACAGAAATACATATCGTGAAAATTTGAACTGTTTACCTATCACACATGTCTGGTGACAGACGGATGGACGGACGTACGGACAACGGAGTCTTAGTAATAGGGTCTTGTTTTGTGACAACTAATAATTAAAACCGTATAAATGTTTTATTTTGAACCAATATTCTCATTCTCTCAAAAACTATTGTTCATACAAACAATTACTTATCACAAATTAATTCATTAATTTTCAAACAGTTCACCAAAAATTGGCTTAAAATAATAAATCTACAAAACTAAATCACTAATGAAAATATCAGCAAGTTTTTCATATTTTCACAAAGTCAATCCCAAAGTCAAAGTTCATCCCGACTTTTTCATAAGGTTCGAATAATCTAGGTCAAATATTTTAAGCAATGAAACAAATTTTTTAGATTGAATGGAAATAACAAGGAGTGCTCTTATGATACCGATTCCGTTTATGTAACAGAAGGTTATGCTGTCATTACCTTCAAAATATTATAAACACTAAAAAAAAATTGACACTTGAAAGCAACCTTGCTCTAATTATTTCAACATACTTTTTTAACTTGACAAAACAATTCAAACCCACATGAGAGGTCCAATTCTAAACTATAAACTCCTTACAGAGTTCCGATTACAAGTGACGTAACATCAAATTTATATGCTGGCAACACCCAACGCTAATTTGATCTCCCTAGGCCTACCGCGAATCGTACGCACTTTGAATGAACTATCACGTATGACGGGGTGCGCTTACGCATAGAAATCTGATAGAAATAGAAGATTAACTCATAGTATGTAGCTATTTCTACTATTACTCACTTTTGAAATTTCTCTAAAGCATCGCGTAATGTAACGTAATAAGTTTTTGTGGGCTGGCAACACGGATGAGAACGATTGTGAACATGCAAATGCATGCTAATACAATGAATTTTATTGTTTTTGTGATAGGAATGTGTCGATTGCAAGGGTTTCCCGACTCGAGGTTGGTTCACATCGCGCTTAGTTACGATATTTATGTAAGGCTGGTTGATTTATTATTAGTCTATACATAGCTTTATAACTACAGTAATACGCGGTAATTGCGTAACACTTATAAAATGACAGCTGATTGCATTTTGACAGTTCACCAACGTTCATTGCGTTATTGACGCTGTTAAGTAAACGAATTTTACAAACCTATGAAGCAATGGATTAGCAATATTCTTCAAAGTCATGCGCAAACGCAATTATGGTACTGTTATGTGGTTGTTTTGATTTACATAGATTATTAGGATGATAAAAGCATGGTTAGATTTGCCGTCTTGTATGGATGTGTGTGTTGGGCCACAAAAGGAATTAATGAAAGGCAATTGCATGCAACTGAGATGAGAATTCTAAGAGGGATGTGTCGTGTTGCGTGAATGGATAGAATAAAAAATGAGTGTATAAGAGGAAGTCTGAAAGTGACACCGGTGACTGAAAAGTTGTGTGGAAATCGGTTGACAGTATGGGCATGTTATGCAGAGGAATGAGGAAAATGTTGTCAGGAAAGTTTTGAGTATGAATGTGGATGGCTATACAAGTAAAGGAAGACCAAAGAAACGATCGATGGATTGTGTGAAAGATGACATGGCTAGAAAGGGAGTGACTACAGAGATGATCACTAATAGAGAAGTATGGAAGAAAAAGATATGTTGCCCGGACACCAAATAAATTGGGATAAGGGCAGGAGAATGATAAGCATGAGGCTTCGCCCGCGTTGAGTTCGGAATTTATTCCACGGAAACGTAATACCGGGATAAAGATACTATATGCATCATATCTTTTATGTTAATCCTGGTAATAAACAATCTGTGTGCCAAAGGACAATGGCAGCCGCCCATACATTAATTTAGCTGAGATAAAATACTGGCGTCTTTAAATGAAAAATATCTGGTTTAACTCGCCGTCAACTTCTGAATTAGTTTGTGTAAGAATTTTCGTTCTCGAAGGCCGAGAATAATAGAAATTCAGTGATGAACTTTTGTAGGTTATGTCTATAGTAATTCCAATTCGAGGAAGTAAAAGGGTAACATTGCATTAGTATTTCTATTCTTATCCAGTTATTATAGCATGCAATGTCTTTTTTATGGTTGGTAACTAATCCCAGTGGTTATAAATACTCTTTGGCACGCCTTACTATAGGTATACAGTTGGTATCATGTACACACGACGGCGACGGCACATCAAGCTTTACATTATTTTCCAGTATAACGTGGCTTCGCTTTGTAATTATATTTTCTGTACAATGAGAGATCCATAAACTGGTTTTGTATAGCTTGATCAGCCGTCGTGGGTAGGTAAGTACAACAGGTCTGAGGCTGCCAGTCACCGTCAGCATAGTTTTAGGTATTGAAGCAATTGGATTATAATTGTATTTAGGATTTTATAAATACTTGCTAACTTTCAGGAAATTAAGTATTTATAAAATCCTAGAATGTGTGTGAAATATGTTGAGTAAGTTGATAATAACCAATAAAACAAGTTTTTTTTTACATAATATTTATTCTTCGTCATCCTCTCTTACAATTATTTCATCCAGAAATTCTGCAGGTGCTGTAATATTTTGCTGATGTCTGGCCCATCCTAAGTACCAGACTAGCGTCATTACATGAGCGCAACATCTTACTGTGCGTCGACCAACTAAGCAATTACAGCAGTACTTACTGATTCCTGTCGGTCCAGGAATATCATTTTCTATTAAGATATACACATAAGATTGCTTCCTGCTTACGTGACGTGACTTAATTTTACCTCTAATTAGTGTTGTCATGCCAGTGCTTCTAAGATTATATTCAGAAGAGGAACCAATGTGTTCACTGGAAACTTCAATTCTGTATCCACCATGGAAACATACATATGCTCGCCATAATATGAGCAAGCTTGTTTTATTTGGTACGTTCCCAGGGCAAAGAGAATCTGAGAAGTGCTCAGCACATCTACTTGACAATTAGGAGTTGGGTCTGATGGATTTGATCCAGAAGGCTGATCATCCTCTTGAGCTGGTTGGGAACTACCAGGTAGGGATCTAGTGTCATCAATAATGTTACAATACCGTGCTTCTCTTTGAGTGCGTAACCAACAAGGATGGCACACACGATCAGATACTGTAATCTGCAAATAAAGAACAAGAAATTAATAGGCCAGTAATTTCAAGCTCCTATGTAGTTGCTGCCGTTGCTGGTATAGAAACTTTTACTTGGAATTCCCCGATGAAATAATATGAGACCCAAGACGGTAACCCTATTAATTCTTTTGTGTTTCTAATGTCACATCGTTCGTCGTCGTTATTTGGGGCATATATTAATGCGTATAACTTTTAAACAGGTTGTGGAGAATGTAATTTAGTAGTATACCTGTCTTGGTGCAAATCTGCTTTCTAGAATATTTATCATAGACTGCTGTAGTTCAGAAGGGTTATCTCTCAGTATTCTGTCACTTTGTCTACGTAGCATAGAACGGCCACAAAAAGACACACATTAGTGTGGCCTTGGTGACTTGATCCAGCTTGTTGGCTATCACTGCTTGCAACTTCTTGTTCCAACTCATGATTGACACTAAACATTGCAAAATTTCTGCATTCTTCGCAAACATAGTCATCTTTAGTAATCTGAAACCAATTGAAAATATTGTTATTTGCAATTGTACCCTATCAGAGTCTTCTAATTAGTAACACAGAACTTATATTATTGTATCTGTCTTGTATTCATAAAAATGGCCGGTTCTTAGTGCCAATGTCAACATCTACAATTTGAACAAAATATGTGTCTTGGTATCTAAAATGTAAACGAATAACAATAAGGTACATAGTCAAGCTACTTACGATTCGGGGGTATACCCAGTTACACAGTCATGTAGTCACTCGAGTATCAAGTTCCAATGCACAATATCGGCGCAGTGTATTGACGCATATATTGCAGTTGATACACATAATTCGTGTCGGTCTGCCACGACGACCTTCCATCTTAGCGGTACTTAGCAAACAACTAGTTCAGTAATAACTAATCAAAATAATGAGGCAAGATCGGAGTCCAGATAAGAAAAAGCATAATGTTACACAGGGAAAATCTTTGAGTCCGTAAACACGCATAGGGTCACACAGGGGAATATCACAGTCCATAAGCAGTCCGGGACAAGTGAATTAAAAGAAATAGAAAACGGAAAACAATCGAAATAAACAATCGAAGCGCAAGCGCACAAGCGTCTGTGACATCAACAAATGTCAAACGCAATTTATATTTTTGTAGATTTGGGACATTAGTCTTTTTGCCAGTCAATAATAGAAAGTAATTCATTTATTTTTACAGTAAAATATTTTTACCTCCCTGCAAGGAACACTTCCACTCAGAAATAAACAATATTGTTACTTAATTTACTCAGTTTAATTACAATAACAAATGAAAACTGAATAAAACACAATAATGCTGAGTTTACTGTTACTAGGCAGAACAAATATAAAATGGCAACACTCGACGTCAATAAAAAAATCAATTAACTTTTAATTTAAAATATTTTTTTTATCCGGCCTTACCTAGTTAATGTGATACTTTGAAAAAACGTAGAAAAATAATGGAACTGCCTTCATACATAAGTCACTTTTAGACGCTCAAAATAAATTCAGCTAAGATTTCGCCATTGTCCTTTCTTCCAAATCCAAACACTGGTTTTTGCGTGAAAGAGTAAGAAACATCCATACATCCTCACAAACTTTCACTTTTATAATATCTATTATAGTAGGGAATAGCGTAAGTATAAACAAAATCCCTTAATGATTTAATAAAAAGTTAATTCCAGTCATATCGATCTTTGCCATCAATCTATTGGTTCTTAATATATTTTACGCCCATCATTCATCTCTTTGTAACGTGAAATTATGTTTGAAAATTCTGCCCGCAACTTCGCCCGCGTCGGAAATTATCCCACGTGAACATACTAACGGAATAAAAACATATCCTATCTGTTAATCCAGGTAATAATCTATTTCTGTACCAAATTTAATCCAGATCTGTTCTGTATTTTTTGCGTGAAGAAGTAACAAACATAGTATACACACTCACAAACTATCGTCTTTATAATATTAGTGTGATTTAAGTTGTTTATGCGATGTCAATCAATGAGACACAACTTCGTAAAATACTCGGTTAAGTTCGTCTAAGTTCGAAAAGTGAGGAATCAAGTCGGCTGTCGATGACGTACTTTTGAATAACAATGGCTTCCTGTTGAATAATTCCACATTATTGACAACCCAATACCCCTTAAGCTTTCAAACGAAATCTTTAACGTTCAACGGATTATTTTCAGTCGAACAATTAAGTCGAACGATACAATGTTAAGAATTCCTTAATCTGTATTCTACGCGGATCTGATAGGGCTTATGTAACTGCAAAATACATATGTTTGGATTAGGCAGTTATCAAACTCCCACGCTTTGCCTATAAAGTGCTTTACTAACTGGACACCGATTTGTATTTACTTCACGGAGTGTGGTTTTATACGAGCAGCAGTATATCTTATGTGTAATACTATGATGTCATATAGCTTTCTATAAGTCATCAACTGGAGAGAGAACTTACTCCAACAGTGGACTGTTGAAACTCCTGGATATATATTAATGTCTCTATAGGTTTTGACGTCCCTGTCCATCTCCGCCCCATCCCTTGCTCATGCTGCTGAGCCTGTAGCTTTAAATACGCCCCTAAATAAGAATCTAGTATCCGTTCCAGCCTGTACCTTGCTGTCCTGCCCCAATGACGCCCTAAGCCGAGGTACGTCCCCCACAAGGGGTGAGCGTGTAGTCGCTTAGTTTGTAAGTTTTTTAAGCCCTAGCTGGGGGCCTTAATAAAAAAAACTTCCGCATCTAGTCTATCCTAACCGTCTGGCCAGGTTTAACTCTACTCTGCATTGTTACTATATCTGAATATAAAACTTAGTTATATATGTTAAAAACTTAAAAGAGGATGGGACAACAATAAGATCACCAAAAATATTACCTATGTCCGACTGTTTTTCCCACGTAAACTAAAATACATTATTATAGGGGGTCAAATTAAATAACTAGCGAAACAGCGAAAGTGATGGGTATCTGAACGCGTTTAAACAAAAAAGTTTTATTACTTAACTTCCAAATATGAGATGAGGAAATATGTTTTCTTTTATTTTATCATATTTAGACATATTATTATTTATTATTTATTTATATTAAAGTTTACAAAAAGTCTTAATCTAAACTATGCCCCACATAATTTAAAGGACCTTTCCCATTTTTGAAATTTATACAAAAAAACTAAACTGAAATTTCGATCGTCTGTGTAGTTTTGCTAGTTAATTTTATTCGACCCTATTTTTGTAACCACTCCATATCCATAACTTCGAGCAACATCGACCGACGCACATTACATTTTTACCATTCCAAAAACCGTCTTGTATTACTCATAAATATTTGATCGCGTTATAAATGAATTCATTTCATCTAAGGCTCGTGGGATGATTCGAGTACTGCCGAACCTAATTAGGACTTATAAGGTAAGCCTGGCTTGTTGGTTGCACGCACTTTGCCTTACATGATGACATCCGATTCTGTTATATAAATGAATGATTCATTCTTGCCCCATCACTAAATAGTTACACATCGGCCACCCAGTACTTAAGAGGTGCTTAGGCTAATTACTGTCAGCGGGATTGTCTGAAAAGGTTACCGCTACCCCAGAACATAAAGGGCTAAGGACGGAACATGGATGGGTTTTAGTGCGTAAGAGTCTGACACTCCCTTCCACTACACCTAGAGCGGGAGGAGACATTTGATGATTTCCCACCTTCAAAAAAAAAGGCGAATTACTACGACAATCAAAGGTTGTAAAGGAGAATCTTACTAAAGCCTCCTTTTGTCGAGTCGAACGAAATTAATTTATTTGTGGGCGAATCGATAATCCAAAAATATGTATCAGGCAATTGACACTTTTTGAAATTCACGCCTTGAAGAAAGTTCACTAAAAACTATAAATATTAACAAAAAAAACTTTACGGAATAAAATTCAAAGTATGTTCCATTTACCCAATACGCATTTCTGGAGTTATCGAGTCGCCCACAAACAAATTACGTTGTGTAAGTCGTCTGTATAATAAATAATAGCATTAAAAAGAGTGGACGCACCCGTCTCTGGATAGTAAATTCGTGCGAATTAAGCAATAAGCCATTATAGAGACACTTTTAGGTATCTTTACATTACCAATACTTATAGATTTTTTAGATTCTCGAACCTTTTCAGGCTGCTGTATAGACGCCTGAATTTTAGAGAAACTCATTTCAATTACATACAGTCAACGACTCAATACCTAACAACAATACTTTGAGATAATTAAGAACTATGCTAGAGAAATGCAAGCCATTTAGCTTAATTATGTCAATTACAGTAATTTTTATTCAGAACAAGCCATACTAATATTATAAATTCGAAAGTAACTCTGTCTGTCTGTATGTATGAAAGGGTACTTTCACGCCTAAAGCACTGAAGGGATTTCGATAAAAAAATTGGCAGAGAGATTGATTGCATCCTGAGAAAGGACAAGGGCTACCTTTTGTCTCAAAAATATCTCCCGATATTGCGCTATATTGGTTATATCGCAATATCGGGAGATATTTTTATGACTCTACGCAGACGCAGACGCGGGAAAGAGCTTAGTACTCGTATAAAAATATGTAACACTCAACACTGGTGTTGATCTAAATGAGCCAACTAGACAAATGTACAGAAATATTCCAAACGACATAACAATCTCATTCGGCTGACATAACTACTATTTACATGATCTATCATTAGATAATCTATATACATATATAAAAGCGAAAGGTCATTCATTCATACATTTACTCCACTGATTTATCACGAAAGCTCAAAAACTACTGGCCTTACGAAGATGAAATTTGACAGAGAGGTAGACTATTAGTAGGAGACGTAAGTGAAGAAATGATTTTGGGAAAATTCCCCCTTTAAGGTGTGAAACAGAGGGTGGAAGTTTAGGCCCGTGCCGGACGGCGCGTACATGTTCCACGCGCGCCTCAAAGAGATGTCAGCATTTGAAGGGGCTCGTTAGGACCGAGCTTGCCGGGTAAACGGGATTGTCCGAAAGGGTTACCGCTACCCTGGAACACAAAGGGCTATGGAAGGAACATGGATGGGTTTTAGTCAGTAAAAGTCTGACACTTCCTTCCGCTCCACCCAGAGCGGGAGGGATCATTGGATGATTTAGGGAAGTAGAACTTTGCCTCCTGGACACGCATTATCAAGCTGTTTTCAGTGTTATTGATTATAATCAGCCCCCCCTATTGCGTGACTACATTAAATTGACAAAAAGCGAAAAATATTTTTTCGTTCTAGGACTTGTGAAATTTTTACATACATTTTTATAAAAAAAAATACCACAAAATTCATTATTCTTAAAAAAAGGGGGTAGAAGTTTGTATGAAAATTTTTAACATTGTCGCGAGCGGAGCTGTGGGCAGTAGCTAGTCGTCTTATATACGTAACATACGACCGTCCAGCATTCTGATTGTTCAGATTACGATCATCTCAATACTTAGCGAAATGGATAGTCAGACTTCAAAGGAGGAAATAAATGTTAGATGACTGTAATTGTATACGGCTGTCGAGGAAATATAGAAATGAGAAGGGGTTTAACCTTATAAGGTAGCCATAATGATGACATAATGGACTCTTTCATAGTGTTTTGCTGCTGTATAATCTTGGGATTGGTATAATATTTATTTGAACGCGATAGGGTAATCATTTTGCCGGGTAAGCGGGATTGCCCGAGAGGAATGATTTCCCACCCTCAAAAAAAAGGTTAATCTAGTCATCTAATCACTCCTCCCGCTCTAGGTGAAGCGGAAGGGAGTGTCAGACTGTTATTGTCTAAAACCCATCCATGTTGCTTCCTTAGCACTTAGAGGTCTGGGGCAGCGGTAAACCTTACGGACAATCGCGCTGACCGAACAAAGTGGCATTAAAGTACATCATGCTATGCCAAACTGTCAAATATTTCCAATTGAATATGAACCCTATTGTTTTGTGATTAAGTGCAAACTCTATAAAATAAATTTGACAGATAATGGTAACTTGATGTGCTGGCGTTTGTACTTTGTAGACGGTTGTTATAAATAACGATTATCTGACTGCTATTCCGGTGGATATGACAGCGATGGGTGAGCGGTCTCGGCCTCTCTCGGGCGACTTAGATGTAAGACCGCTGGAAGCCAATTAAAACTAAGCATAAGTAACGTTCGTGATGAATTTATGGGTTCAAAGATTATAGCAATTAAATTACCAGTTAACATGTTTTGCAATTATATCGGAGATCCACAGTTTAATGGTTCGGGTTCCGTACATATTTTGTTTTATTTATGTCTCTGTTCTGTGGTTGTGATTTGTCTATGGGCAAGTTATTTTTCCGATCGGACTTGAAGCCGACCCCAACATAGCTGGGAAAAGGCTAAGCAGATCGATTTTCATTAATATTATATTATTATCCGTTATTTTATTTAAATACATATTATTTATGTTTAAATATTTTTATAAACAACAACACTTCTATTGCACAGAATAATTTGGCATTTTTCTCTATGCAAACTTCGGAGGTAAGGTATTTTTTTTCATTTTTCATCAAAAGTCGTAGTTTTTGAGATATCCAAAAGCTGTGACAGACGGACAGACAGACAGATAGGCTGAGTCGCACCATAAGGGTTCCTTTTACCAGTTTGGTAAAAAGTTTAAAAACATTTAAAAAAATCGTCCAACGGTATTGTCCAAGCTGGCCATCTGGCCATGACCATGGTCCAAGCTACCAGTTAGTGGTAGTGTCTTTATTATTATTTTTAGTGTGGAAGGACCAGGAGAAACCAAAGCATGACATCACAATACGCATATTTCCTTGACCAATCACAGACGCGAACACTCGACTTTTATGACAGCACATAATATCATCTCGTATCGTTCGATGCAACACCATTATTAAGGTCAAGTGACCGAGTTCAAAGATCATAACAAAGGAGATTGTTCTAGACCGCCCTATAACCAACAAACATTTGACGTGTACGTTAATTTTAATTATATTTTAATATGCTTTTTAAAAATAATAAATTTAAGCGGACACTGTTTAATTCTTAATAGGTTTTTAAAAGTGACCTCATTGATTTTATTACCAACTGAACTCGCCATCTTTCAAGGAATTGTCAATGTGAATGTCACAAAAGATTTGACAGTGTCGCTCTCGCTCATATTACATAAATATCGATATCGACGACGATGTCCATAATATCTAGTGATAAATAATGGATGTTCGATATTTAACACTTCCAAAACATTGAAAATGTGCAACATAAAAGTTTTTCATGCATATTTTTTTCATGGAATTAGTTCCGTGAACATTTTAATGGAACTTATGATGAATATGGCAGCACGATTATGATGAAAATATAATGAACAAAACAAACTCACAAAATGTACATACTAGTCGAATGAGGGATTTTCTCACAAGTGAGAAAATATTAGTTCAAAAGAGGCGTTGGTAAAAAATACGTCACTGTCTCAGGTTTTTGACATCAAATAAGCTTTCTTATTTACGGATCTTATTTTTGTTATCAGTTGCCGGTAAAACAAAGACGTATTTTTTACCCACGCTATCTATTGAACTATGTTTTTTCACTCGTCAGAAAATCTCTCATTTAACGATTGAAATGTCATTTACGACGCAACTCTAGTGAATTGTTCTCATAACCATTTCACGACTTCAATAGCCATATTTTTACTTTTTAAGTACTTAAACTCTATTTTTAAATGTCGCAAACTAAAACGTTACACATTGTTCGTTGGGAACAAAATATTTTATTTTAACATTAATATAATTGAACTAGAATCATAGCAACAACGGGTTTATGTTTGAAACGGAACAAATTAATTTACATTTGACATAATTATTGATCTGTCATTTTGGTCTGCTAAATTAAAACCACAGATTAAATAGGTGGTCATTGATAATCGATATACAATGATTGATCTTCAAGAGAGCATCTCTACGTCACTACGTCAGTCGGTGCCTGTGGCTGTGTTGTGTTGTTGTGAATACCTACCTATTTGGCGATTTCTTTTGGCGTTTTTGATTTTGTTTCTGTTTAACGGACTGCAATTTGGATTGCTTTCAACGTGACCTGGCTTCGAATAACTGATTCTGTGATCTGCTTAAACGACACCTTAGCATTTTGACAACGGATAACGGACTTCGCTTAAAGTAAACTTCAACCAATAAATAATAACTGTACCTAAAAGGCATAATACAACTGTATTTACGGTAATATTTTACTGTATTTGAAGTTTAATGCTTTGTAGAAACCAGAAATAGCGATTTTAGAAGGAATTACTTACGTTTTCTTTTATTAAAAATAACCTCAAAATCGGTTCCTTTTCTTTAAATAAATCTTCTCTCTAAAGTGTCCGTCAACAAACTTTGTTCTTATGGGCTACTAAGGGCAGTTTACAAATAGAAAATGATTTTTTCTATGCTGTTGGCTCCAGGGCGAACAATGTATGGGCGTAGAACAATCTCCTTTACAAATTTTTGAAATAAAATAACTCCACATTCATATTTATGAGTATTACATACAAACTCTGGGTTACTTCAACCAAATTTTTTTACTTAGTACTCATAAGTCTTAACCTGCGAATAAAAAAATATATTTCTAACAGATTTGATTTGTTTTTTTTTATTTGTTACTTTTTTTTTTCTTTGACTTTTGTTTTTTTTTCTCACCTTCTGTTCCTTTTTGATCAATAAACAACTATTATTATTTATTATTATTTTATGCAGAAAAACTGAAAAAAAAATTCGTCGTAAGTATTCACACAATAAAAATTCAAATTAATTTTTTGTTGACGAGGGGAAACTTTCAAAAGGCGCCTGGACTTCCGGGGAAAATACCAGGGGGTGTGGGATTCTTACCTCACAAAAACCACCCCAGTGATCACCTTCAGCACGAGGAAGGGGCCCCGTTTCCTTTTAAAAGACCACTTCAGGACCCCTTCTGTGCAACGCCTGTTAGGGCACATCCCTGAGGAGACTGTAAGAGAGTCTCCCCTTTTTTTTTCTGGCTGGGAAATCATCCAATGACTTCTCCCGCTCTGGGTGGAGCGGAAGGGAGTGTCAGACTTTTACTGACTAAAACCCATCCATGTTCCTTCCGTAGCTCTTTATGTTCCGGGGTAGCGGTAACCGTTTCGGACCATCCCGGAGTCTCCCCTGAGCCTCGCTGTGCACGGCAGCACGTGATCACAGTGAGATGTGTACAGAATGTAATGGCTGGTATATTTACTTCGTTATAAAATCCTTCGAACTTTACCCTTCACTAAGTTAATTGAGTTTAAAAATCAATGGTTAATTAAAAGTTTTAGTATTTACGGCAGGAATAAAAGTTTTGTGCCGCTTTATGTTAATTGGATACATTATAATTATACATTTCGTTTCTGCTGGTATATTTTATAATTCTCTAATTAATGTAGTATATACATAATTTTTGGAAAGGTCACGATCCATAGCAGATACTTACTTGACGATCTCTAATAATATTTTTGTGTTAATATTTTGTTGCGATAAATATAATGTGAAATTAATAACGCTTTCATATAAAGAACGAGTTCATGATACGAAATCATAATTTTCCGTTCTGAAGAAGTATGGATTCTGGAAAAGCGATCGCATTTCAAACTAGCAAACGTTGGAATTTTTGTCATAATTATACTATGTTTTGTATAAAGTTGCCAAGGCGTTATTTTGATATTTATGGTAAAACTAGCTTTTGCCTGCGACTTCGTCCGCGTGGAGTTCGGTTATATCGCAATATGAGGAGATATTTCTGACATAAAAAGTGCCTATGTCCTTACCCAGGATGCAATCTATCTCTCTGCCAAATTTTATCGAAATCCGTTCAGTGGTTTCGACGTCAAAAGGTGACAGACAGACAGAGTAACTTTCGAATTTATAATATGAGTAAGGATATCTGTTAGTTTCCTTTGTAATAACATTATTAATCATATTTACAGTTGTAGATAATACTTGTGAATTAGCCGGCCTATAGAACTCGTCTTACTTCTGACTTACAGTTACATTCTTCTTCTTCTTCTTGCTTATAAGTGAGAAAGTTTTGGATGGATGAGTGTGTATGTTTGTAACTCAATAACGCCTGAACGGATGAACGGTTTTAGATGAAACTTGGCACAGAGATAGATTACAGTCAGGAATAGTACATAATATGATACTTTTTATCCTGATGGTACCACCAGGGATTATTACACGGGAACGTACTTCACGTGAAATAATTTGCGGCGAGCGAAGCCACTGGCAGAATCCAAAAAATCAAGGTTAGACCTGATTATTCAATAACCAAATTAGTTTAATTGGAAGAATAAAAGTGGCAGTTTAATAGCTGTTGTATAGACTAAATGCCAAACTACCATTTTTACTCATCAGCTAAAAGTTATCATGCGATTGAAAAATCGGCCCTTACCGTACCCCCAGCTCGGCCGCGATCACACCACCACCGGCTGGTACCATGCTACATCATCATCTGCCTAGCCTTTTCCCAACTATGTTGGGGTCGGCTTCCTGTCTAACCTGATGCAGCTGAATACTAGTATTTTACATGGAGCGACTGCCTATCTGACCTCCACAACCCAGTAACTGGGTAATATGATACCCCTTGGTAAAACTGGTTAGATTTTCGGGCTTCTGACAACCCGTAACGACTGTCAAAGATGCACAAATGACAGCCGGGACCAATGGCTTAACGTGCGGTACCATGGATCAGTATGCAACAGGTTGAAGGTGCCCAATGTACCAGCTAGTAGGTATATGAATAGGCTTCATTATGATTCCACTCCCGTTTCAACTTACGTCGCAATATGTGAAAATATTTTTCTCTCATATTTTTTTGTCATTCTGTAGAAATCTCCTCATTTTCACGTAATAGGTCGGTAGGCAACTTTTTTTTTTTTGAGGGTGGGTTATCATCAAATTACTGTTCCCGCTCTGGGTGGAGCGGAAAGGATTTTCAGACTTTTACTGACTAAACCCCATCCATGTTCCTTCCTTAGCCCTTTGGTAAGCGTCTTAATGTTTTGTCGTGTTTCTGCAAAGTTGTTTTATTCATTTTATAGATTTATCGATATGCGAAAATCAGCGTCAGACAGCTTTTGTCTGGCATTTAATGCTAAAATGAAACTTTTTGGCGTCTAAAAAAACGTTTTTGTTATGTGTATATTGTGCCCAAATTATTTTATTTTTTATTTCGTTGCACGATTTAATTCAAGTTCATCAACTTCGTCAGATTTTGCACGTGGCGTAGCCCGCGTATAGGCCGGAAGTGATCCCACTACAATATGCTCCGGGGTTACAAGCTATACTATGTCCCAGGTTATGTAATCTAGGTCAAGGCTTACATGGGTGCCAGACATCAAAATCGGTTCGGACGTTAAAGGTGAAATTTATTGTTAGCTCGCGAAATTAAAATTTTATTTCTTATTTTCAAGTTTAATGTTTTATCATTAAAAAAAACCAAAACAACCCTCTACATTCATATTACCTAATGGAAAGATTATTTTATGAAATCATGACATTTGAGGCCAATTCTAACTTATCAAGTTGTATTGATGATTCTAATTATTATAATTCCATAAATATATAATTGCTACGGCAAAATTCAACCTGATAGAAAAATTAACAAAGGGAAGACCGCCCATTTTGTCAAATGGGCGGTCTTATCGCTTCTTCTGATTTATTTTTCGTGTGGTTATTGACTAGCCCATGGGCCTCTGACTTAGCTTAAGCTAAAAGGAACTGAAATGGTTTACCAACAGTCGATTGGCCCATGAACTGCTGGCAAACATTATCTTTACACCATTTACTTTCCATCCAAAGGTCTAACCCTTAAGGGAATATAACCCTTAAGGACTAACCCTAAAGGATTAACCCACGAAAGATTTTTGACAAATTGATGTTGGCCAGCGGTTCGCCGTTTCAGTTTCAGCTAAAAGCGATCTTTGAAAGACATCTTTTGGGCAAACCCATTACTATCAGAATAAATGTTGAAACGTTTAGTAAGCAAACGTAAAAATAGAAAATAACGTTAACTCCGGTAGCAGTTACACACGTAACGCACTTATTTAACTAAAAGGTTAGTTTAAACGGAAGTTGGTTAAACTGTACACGAGTAAACCAATGGACGTGTTGTTTGAAGTAATGTGACAAAGTTACTGTTACATAATGAGTAAATAAGAGGCTATGTATCTACAAACACATGTTGGACGCCCCTGTCAGATGCAGGGGCCAATTGATATACAAGAAAGCTGATCTATTTTGTGAAAATCTCATCGTGAAAACTTAGGTGAAGAAAGCTGTCATTACATCTGATACTAGGGCTTGACACTATTGATAACTCGCTTCACCATTTACAATGAGATTTTTACAGAATAGCAAGCAGTGATAGCCTATTGGTATGGCCGTCGGACTGCCAAGTGTTAGGTCTTGAGTTCGAACCCAAGGCACGCATCTCTGACTTTTCAGATTCATGTGCGTATAATTATCACTTGAACTCACAAAAAAACGGTGAAGGACAAAATCGTGAGGAAACCAGCATGCCTGAAAGATATTTCTCTACGGCATGTGAAAACTAAGTCAATGGCCAATGGGCAGCATAAAAACTCTGACTCCAGGTTAGTCAAACACACGAAAATCAAAGAAAGACATAATAGCATTGCTGAATTTCAGCAGAGGAGTACTAATTATTGTGACTATCTTTGGATAATATTGGATTCTTCTAAATCAGCCTCTAACACAACCTAAATACTTTGAACTGTGATTGAAGCTGATATGATATTTGCAAAGTAGTGTCTCTCACTAGAATGTCATGAAGACTAAACAAAATATTTTAAGACCCGGTCCAATTTGTAACTAGATTCCTATACTGCGACTTATATTTAAAAAAACAAAAAAAAAATGGTTCTCGTGACTTAGTAATAACCACGAGTAACAGCCGTACGGTTCAATCCTTTAGGTTAAGCTACACTTGCCGGGGTTGGTCCGTGACTGAGTGACCATCTTTACATACCTATCCTCAGTGCCTCGAAAAGCACGTTAAACCGTCCCGGCTGTAATTCCTGGATCTTTCATCAGAACCCTAAAAATCTGAAAGCTAGACTTTCCAAAAAGTATCGTATTACCCAGTTAGTGACTGGGTTGTAGAGGTCAGATAGGCAGACGCTAAATCTTATTCTTCTGGTATTCGCTGCATCCGCTTAGACTGGAAGCCGACCCCAAAAGGCTAGGCAGATCGATTTAAGTAAAAGTAGGTAAGTAAGTAAATTAAGGATTATCTTGTTTATCATTTAAATACGTTAGCAACAAAATAAAACGTGTTTTTCCTTCTTTCACCCACAGATTCATCAATCATTCCATTCATATAATGAGATTTTTTAAATATTTCTACGTGTATTTATTTCAATCAAGACTACCGTCTTTTACCGGCTATCATAATTGTTGACATACATTATTAATTCGATGATTTCATATACATATATGAAATTTATTATCTCTAATTATTTTAATGATATGTTTTGCAATCGATTTCTTTTTTGCGAATAAAAATGGTTACTAAGACACTTGGTGATATTTCTAAAAAAAAGTCCAGTTAAAAAATTAAAAAAATTGTCGACAAAAAAAACCCAATGAATCATGCTGCTGTGATAGTCATATTTATTTTCTGCCATTTCGCGATGGCCCTAGCCCCCCGGCTTTTCAGCGGGTTTGTCCGAAAAGGTTACCGCTACCCCGAAACATAAAGGGCTAAGGAAGGAACATGGTTGGGTTTCAGTCATTAAGAGCCTGACACTCCCTTCCACTCCACCCAGAGCCGGAGGGGTCATTGGATGCCTTCCCACTCTCAAAAAAAAAATGCGTTTTTTGACATAAGTCCGGATCTAGGAAGTACTTGTATTATAAGACTATTACATAATAATACGTAATAACAAGTATGTCAGTTATTATTACTTAATGCGTCTTGAAACACATGAAGTATCCCTTGCAACGGTTTGTTTTCAGTAGTTGCGTACTAGTGTTTATTTTCTAAGTATTTAGCGGGTCTAGAGGTTGAGTACTGTAAGTGCAAGAGTGCTTGCTTGTAGACCTAAACTTAGGTATTACTTAGCTGACTGTAATAACATTATGCTCCTTCGTTTTAAATACATGTAATTGTCATCATCTTTGCCTTTTCCCAACTTTGTTGGTAACGGCTTCCAGTCTAAACTTATGCAGCTTAAAACTCATCATTTTACATGGAGCGACTTCCTTTCTGACCTCGACATCTCAGTAACTGGGTAACCGTTACCCCTTGGAATACTGGTAGTCAGACTTTCGGGCTTCTGACACCCGATAACGAATGACAGCCGGGACCAACTGCTTAGTGTGCATTCTGAGGCATAGTCTCGATATGTAATGGATGGTTGAACATTCACGGATTGACGTCAGCTGAAACGTCCATTTATAAAAATAGTCCTTGGATGAAGTGTCTGAAGACCGGTGAAATAATCCTTTGAGCGTAAAAAGGGATATAGTGACATAGAATGAAATAAGTATTCTTAAGGTAATATGATAAGCTGGGTTGTCCGAAAGGGTTACCGCCACCCCGGAACATAAAGGGCTTAGGAAGGAACATGGATGGGTTTTAGTCAGTAAGAGTCTGACACTCCCTTTCGCTCCACCCAGAGCGGTAGAAGTCATTTGATGATATCCCACCCTCAAAAAAAAAAGGCCTTGTGCCGTTTGGTGGATGTCACATATCTTCAAAGGATGGCCTAATTTTTTGACAGAATGTCTCTACATGGCAAAAAAGGGGCCCACTGGGTACATTCTTAGCCGCCCTAGTAAGATATCGGTCCCCGGAATATTTAGAGGAGTTTCCGGGAACGTCACAGGAATGCACCACTGCCTTTCAACCGCTTGTGCTACTAGGGAGTTTGTTGCTTCTTCTTCCCAGCTTAAGCACTAGGAAGTGGTGAAGGGTGGGCGTTTTTGGAGGACTGTCTTATGTAACTTTGACCTTCAAAAAGTGCTGATTTTCAGCCAAGTATGAATAAATGACTTTTGATTTTGATTTTAACCCTTCCTATGCCTTTTACACTTCCCTAATCGTTTGCTAACCACCAACGCAGACTAGGAGAAAGTGCCGACAGTATAGCAAAAATAATGATGCGATCCGACTACCAACACAGCCCACACCCGACTGAGCTTCGTCGATATGTTCGTTCTTATTTTATTCACACAGTATTCTTCTAAATGTAATGTTTCACAATGTTATAGTGCAAATCTCCGCGGTTTTATCAAATCATAATCGCATTCTCTTTTAATTTTACATCGCGAGGTCGACGGTCGTTACGTCACTATGAATCCTCTCACATGGGCGATTTATGACAACTTGACTTGGAATCGTATTGTAATTGGATACTTTTACCTTTTTCCTGTCGTTCGTCTCGTTTATGAGCCATGATATATTATCTATTACGAGTATACTCTCACGGACTGTCTTTTTAGTCTAGTGGTCGCAAGCGCTACTGCTGAGCCTAGGTTCAATTCCCGGGTCGTGCAAACGGTTATTGGGTTTTAGATTTGGAATATCTCACTAGCAGCGCTGAATCTGGATTTGTGCCAAATTGATAACAATAGGCTCGGCTTTTACATGGGACTCAAACATAAATGACGAAATGTAACACACACCTCTCTGTCTCACGTCTCCCTGTGGGGATTACTGGCGCTATGTTATATACGTAGGTATTTCATAGATAGCGAAAATGACGCGAGAAACAGATGATGATGCGCAATGATGAGATGTAAACCAAAAGGAATGTGGTATTAATATTAACTATTAATTTTACCTCTGTTATATACATTGTTATGATTGGTTTTATTGGAATTTACCTATTGGTATGACTAAGCCTATTTGTAACATAATCTTGTTTTAAGAAAAACAGCCTCCTTAAGTGTTGGTCGACGCTCTTGGTTGTTGTTGAAAAAGTGAACGTAAATTAATTGTATTTTGGTAATATCTATGGTGCTTGTGTAACTTTTGAAATATGTCACTGTAAAAACTTTTACCGGACAAAACACGTCGTTATTCTTTCTATTTTGAGTTACAATTACTTTTAGTTCAGTTATTATGCCATCGGGCGACTATCGGCACAATGATTGCTGTATCCACATCCCACATGTCGACAACCTCGCGAGCTAGGTTTTTGTCAATATTATTTGACCCACACTAAAGGTCAATCGCCCCATGCACGATCATGTACCCTTAAGGCACGTATAGAACACATCGACATCTCCAACCCATGCTTAACACGTCCAACAAGGTACAAGATAAGATTAGCAAGTGAAAGTAATCAAATGATTGCCTCACTGCATAGGTAACAATGAAGATTGACAATGGGATTATTAATGGCGACCATAGACAATGAGTCTATGACCAGCGCTAATTGTAGACTGTTACTAACGCAATATGGTAGTGGTATTAGAATAGACTGAGTATGGGAGCGTTTTATGTGGTATATACCACCGTTATAGTAATAAAGGTTTTTGTAAAAGAGTTTTTCCGGGTCACTGCTTTGTTTAACATCTCGCCTTGTTTACCCGATGCGATAGGCAGAGTTCTTTTCGTAGTACGTACGAAGTAGGTTGGGGGTAAGTAGGTTTTTATTAACAATTAAAGACTGCTTCTTTGGTCTTATTGTTGCAAGTGCTAATCAGCATAAGGTCCTGGGTTCGATTCCCAGGTGTGATTCCAACGTGTAAATAGATTTTTCTTTATGTAATTTTATAAAATAAGATAGACTATATAGTATGGTTATTACGTTGAAATAATAATCAAGGATAAACTGAAGGGACTGGTCACCTCTTAGCTGCCACGGCTGTTTTAAAATTAAAATATTTTGAATTGTTTTTTTAAACTTGTAATTATGGACGCTTTTATTAAGTTTTGCATCGTTCTCACGTGTAATTTCAACATGAATGATGTAACACAGTTTTTGTAAACATATTTTGATTTAAAAGAGTGTCCATGGAGTTGCTTGCCCGTTCTTCTCCATAGGTACCTACTGCTTTGGAATGGGCAACTAGCTTCATCTTTCTGACTGACCGACCCCTTGACAATTCAAAAGTGCCTGTAATTGGTTTATTTGAAATAAATGCTTTGAGTTGAGTTGAGTTGAGTTGAAAAAATAATATATAATAGATAAAAAATCATATAATTATCATCATGGATAGCATCATATTTTCCGAATGCCCTAAGCCGAAATCCGTAGGTACCTATAGGGGGTGAGCTTCGTGTGTAGTGTCTTAGTTTGTAAGTTTTTAAGCCCTGGCTGGTTGATGCACCAACAAGCCCGATTTAGCTGTAGACAACCTCCTCGGTTGAATGACGAGATGCCAATTATAAAAACTATGTTTACCATCAAACCATAACATACCGGTGGGTTGTTTTTCTTGCTTATGTATATAAACAAGAAAAACAACCCACCATTATGGTTCCAACAAAAAACAGTAGCCAGCTCATAGCTTTAAGCAAAGCTATGCATAAAGTATATGTATATACTGCCTATTACATGACCGGAACACATAGAGATGAGAAAGTCAATAACTTGGAAAGGTAGGTCGGGTCATTTTATCTTCATGACTTCACATAAACGAGATGGGTAGGTAGATTTAACGGTTAACACAATAGCGATGATAATGTGCTTTTGTGGATGGAGACAGATTTGTATCTCAGAAATTCTTTAGCTACTTTTGAATTTTATGCTCTCGGCAAAATGTTAACAGGGTCTGCATGACTTTTTCTATGATTTGAGGTCGGTTTTCTCACTATGTTTTCCTTCACCGATTATTAAGCAAATGATACAATACGCACATGCATCCGAAAAATCAAAGGTGCCTTGAGTTCGAACTCGAAGTGGATAATTCTAGTAGCTTGGCAGTCCGAAGGTCACAGCAATTGCCTATCACTGCTTTTTCCGAGAGACAATTTTCTCAACAGCATGTGAAGCTAAATCAGAGGACAGCATAAAATTTCTGACACCAGGTTAGTCACTAACCACATGAAGACGAAAATATAAGGGCCAATACGAAAACAAAATGGTGTTTTTCTTCAGGAATTTCCACAGTAGCCGCGTTGTCTAACTTCGTCCAAGGTTGATCACAATTGGGATTTAAACGTAACTGGCAAAATGTTGGTGTATTATAGGTACACCTCTTATACACCAAACCTTCGGGTAAAACGAGTCGAGATATTATGTGTTACCAGGACAAAAATATCATTGACAAAATTGCCAAAGACCCTGTGTTCAAGGAGTAATTTATTAATAGTTTTCGTGAAAGCAATGCTAACGACAAAAATAATGCTGCTATGTGTTACAATGCCTTAAATTCGTAAACTTTGTCCTTTACAAGGTTTTATGTTGCAATCATAATACAAACTGCGTCACCATAGGCTTTTTTCTGTATTTTGAGACGAAGATACAAATCTTACAAGGCTAAACTATGAACAAGTATTTGTAAGTCAAATTAATGACGTGTTGGTTGGTTAATGGCAAATCACTTATGCCATTAATTTAGCCATTGGGATTGAGTCCCAGCAGTGGGAACATTATAGCCGGATTGTGTGTAGCAGGTTCAATTCCCTTGACCTGAAGGTAGCTGTTCCGGATCTAGGTGCTTATGCAAGTGTATGTAAACACACCCATATGTATGTATATAGAAACATATATAATTTTCATCCCCAAGTTCGCCGAAAAGAAACAATCTTATACAAGGTAGACACAACAATACGGCTTTAAATTAGACTGCGTGTATCTAATCACTAGCTAGTCAAAGGTAGGTAAACCCCGTAGTCGCCCAACACTATTATATGTATCTAGTTTGTTTGAAAAAAAATACTTTTTAAATTTCGAAGCTAGGATTTATTTTATAGTTCCAAAATTCTCATATGCCAGTGTTTTAAGTTATAGTCGTAGGTATTGTTGAATACTCTATTATAAACTGGTCATAATATTGAACCATAAACATATTTGTAACAGCACGTTATTTTAGTGTTCCATAGAGATAGTTGTTTTTTTTTATTGTTATTGCGATGTCTACGTTATGTCATATCGCAATAAATTGACCTATGACATTCGCTGATGCTATCATTTAGGAAAAGTTTCACTGGATATGTTTCAGTTGTTTTGGAGTTTGTTTTGTCCTGAAATAGTTCTGAAGTGGCAGCCAATTTTTTTTTTCCTTATTCAGTTTTTTTTCGGATGTGACGCATATTTTCCCTAGACTTTTTTTTTGTTTCTTTTTTTTTTACTGCGTCATATTTGCTGCAATGAAACATATTAACTTTCTTTCTTTTTTTACTTAGATACAGGCATAGAGACAAGAATTTTGTCAAAAATTCATAAAAATTAGTTGTGTCTACTGTCTATGGTACGATTCCTTGTATAACGGATCACCAGACTCTCACCCCAAATTAAATCTATTTAACTTTTCAATGGCTAATTTAAAAACTTTTATTACAAACTCTGTAACTCAAAGTATTTATTTCAAATAAACCAATTACAGGCACTTTGAATTGTCAAGATATCGGTCAGTCAGAAAAATAAAGCTAGTTGTTCAAAATAGGTACCTATGAAGAACGGACAAGAAATTTCATGGACACTCTTTTAAATCATAATCTTTATTGATGTATATTTAATAATTGGGTTATTGGAATTTGTTTGACCTAATTGCAACCCGAGTTGTAAATTTTCGCGAAGTTTTCCACTAGGATAAATTCCTAAAGGTGACCGTAATTTATCGTGACGATGGAATGGTACCTTGATTACCTGATTTCTAATAAAATTGAACGACATTTTAATAGCTGGATGCTGTAAATACCTATTAGTGATACATGGTAGATCAATAAATTAATTATCTTGAAAATATAAACGTGTTCTTAAAATAATTAAGCAAGCATTTCAGCTTTACAAACCGGTAAAAAATAATAAGTAGAGGCTTTGATATAAAATGGAAAGTGGGTAATTATTTACAGCATTGTTTTCACGAAGAAGAAAATATTAATTAAGGTAAGAATTTTACATCTCGTTTTATGCGATATATTTTGTTTTTTTTTCTTATTTTTGACAAGTTTCAAGATTATTTTAATGGTAATCATATAACTTTGGCAACATAGACAACTATTAGATATACGACACATCACAATTTGTAAAGGACCGTAATGTATGCAGATCAGAGCCACAAGAAACTCAAGTAATCTCGGTGACACAAAAACATTAGCAAATAAGGAAACTATCCAGTTCCGTAATCAAAGAACTAATCCAAACATTTACCTAAAGAAAAAGTTGAATGATTGAAACCTTTACGATGAGACAAATAAAATATTCCATGGAGCATTTAACACCTCACAGATAAGCCTGAACAATAGAAACAACAACAACAACAATAGTAAATTAATATGTCGTATCGAATTCTCTGTTGACATATCAATTATTACCATAGGCAAGCCTGTGAAAGTGTCCAAAAGCCGTACAAGATCCACATTGTTTTCACCAAAGAAGAATTGGACGGGTGTCATTAAAATCATAATTCTCGTATGGCCCGAAGGCCGAATGTTAGGAAGAGCCCGGGAGAGAGGCGTCGCCGATCCACCAGTATATAAACCAACGATCGCTGGTACAGAGCATCACACAACCACGACACCTCCGTGAGTCAACATGAAAGCGTTCTTGGTAGGTATTCGTGCAGTGAAAGTGACTTGTGACCTGTGTATTGACCCCCGCTCCTGTGACCGCGCACTGTGCTTCCTCATCGGATCGTGTAGTGCTCCGATCGCTCGGCTCTATTCATCGAGTGCATCTCCATGAGAACCATCGATCAATACAGCCGAGCAATCGATAAAAATGTTTGTAAAAGTGTTGTTTAAAAGTGAATTTTCTGCCGCAGGTATTAGCTGCCGTTGCGGCACTCGGCTCGGCTAGGCCCGAGGCGGGATACAGTTACAGCGCCCCTGGAGGAGGCGGCGGTGGACACGGCGGCCTCGGTGGTCTCGGAGGCGGCATTGGTGGCGGCCACGGAGGGTTCTCCTCTGGTGGTCTGAGCTCCAGCAGCTTCGGAGGCCTCGGCGGTGGCGGCGGCGGCGGCGGCGGCGGCTTCTCCTCAGGAGGATTCTCCTCTGGAGGCTTCTCTGGTGGATTCTCATCCGGCGGCGGCGGCGGCGGCGGCGGCTTCGGCGGCGGCTCCGGCTTCGGAGGAGGCGCCGGTTTCGGCGGCGGTGCTGGCTTCGGCGGCGGCGCTGGCTTCGGCGGCGGCGCTATTGTGCAGAAGCACATCTACGTCCATGTCCCACCCCCAGAACCTGAAGAACAGCGTCCCCAGATCGTGAGCGGCGGCGGTGTGCCCCAGAAGCACTACAAGATCATCTTCATCAAGGCCCCCGCTCCTCCCGCACCCGTCGCGCCCATCATCCCCGCTCAGGCTCAGAACGAAGAGAAGACCCTCGTCTACGTGTTGGTCAAGAAACCCGACGAGCAACCCGACATCACCATCCCCACTGCTGCTCCCACTCAACCCTCAAAGCCCGAAGTTTACTTCATCAAGTACAAGACCCAGAAGGACGGTGGTGGCTCTATCGGAGGCGGCTCTGGTATCGGTGGTGGTATCGGCGGTGGTATCGGCGGCGGCATCGGCGGCGGCATCGGCGGCGGTAGCATTGGCGGCGGTATCGGCGGTGGTTCTATCGGCGGTGGCATCAGCATCGGCGGCGGGCACGGTGGCTCCATCGGTGGTGGTCACGGAGGCTCCATCGGCGGCGGCCACGGCGGCTCCGGCGGCGGCGTCAGCTCATCGTACGGCCCCCCCGGTCAGTCCGGCCCTTACTAATCGGCGCAACGGGCGCGCGCAATTGTGATACCTGCTCTGCCGGCGACAAATCTAGTTATAAGTAGAGAAAAAATTACGGTGCCTAAATGTATTTATGTAAATAGTAATTTTAATGTACTATAATTTTAGTTGTATTATAAATTCTTATTTTTGCATAAAAAGTTTTATAAAAAAAGTTTCAACTTTCATTCTCATACATTCTTCATCTATCCCTTTACAACAACACTGTACACACAAGACACACTGCAAGGTTAAACCAACAAACACAGCTCCATCCGAGCTTGAAATTTAAATTTCAAAATGCCATTCACCCACAAAGCACACATTTTAACATGTCAATATCATTAACACGCTACATAAACAGGTGTATGGTAGAAAGTGGTGTTTTCTCCGAAGTGGACGATGTTGCGCAACAGCGGGACAGCGTGACCTCCGTTGCATCATGCACTCGGAAAGAAGCTGTTTGCAACATCTAGGTATATAGAAAAATAAGAGAGTTTCGCTAAATATTTCATTGCATAACACACCTATTGCAGTTCCTCACAATGCCGTTGCGTAAACCTTGACATTTGGGTGTATTCTCATATTTTCCCTTTTAGCTAACACAACTTCTGACATCATCATAGTTAATGGTAGCATCTGACATAACGACAATACTATTAGGGATAAAAGTAACGAGCCACTCATGCGCGAAAAGGCGATTTACGCGAGGATATTTAAACTATTACACAAGAATGATGACACGGAACGAAAACATGTTTTAGCTGAATATTTATAACATATGGTGACTTTCGCAACTTCCGTGTGCGCCCGCGCCGTGTTTGGGCAAGTCATTATAGCGGCTGCATCATATTGTGTGGAAAGTGAACGTGCCAATATTAAGAGGTGACTGGTCAGATGTCCAACTTATACGTAAATATTTGAACGAAATTGATGATGAAGATTATTTACGAGACGAAAAATTCGGTGCGAAAGTTCGATTTCGAAAATTCTTTAAATGAGCCTGACTATTTATCGTCATTTTGTTGATTTGCATTTTTTTATATTTCTTGTTCAATATAAATAGTAAATGTCCTCAATAGTGATTGATCAGATAAATAATTAGATACCATCTTGAATGTTTTCATGAAAAAACGAATTTGTTTTTATCTGTGCACTGGACCATACAGCCTATTCCCCCTCTTTCTTTAAGATGTTTCCAAGCATTTATTTCGGTATTTTCTCACGGAAAGACATAATCCGTATCTTATTTCCCATGATATTACCAAATGCCATGAGATCAACAATCTTTTACTTCACATGCGGCGTTTACAAAAACACTTTATTTTTATACACTGTAATTACTTTAATGATATGCTCATTTAGTTTTTTTTTGTGCTTCACTTAGGATTGTATGGACTTGTATGGGACTTGTATGACTTGACCGAGACCTGTCACTAATATGTGAATCGGTCTGTCAGAATAGGGTCGTGAGATGTAAACGATGACACACCTAATCTAAATACCACATGTTTCTGAAATCGATGTCAGTGTCAGATTTTATTTACATTTGTCATTTTGTCACTGTCTTCAATTTGTTCTTTAAAATCTTAATGCAAAATTGATGTCACTGTCATATTAATTTTCACTCTCGGGTTTTTACTATGTGCAAGGTTTTAAACATTAGCACTTCTTAGCTAACGAGACTCCTCTGTGCCTCGGAAAGCACGTTAAGCCGTTGGTCCCGGCATTTGTGGACCCTTGCCAAACGTTATTATTATTTTATTATTATTATTATTTATTTACCAAAATTCCGATAACCATATAGTCCATTTTGTTGGTAAGATATCTTATAACTAGTGTTAGTAGTAAACAAACAAAGACGGTTATGGGTCGTCGGAAGCCCGAAAGTCAGACAGCCAGTCTTACCAAGGGGTACCGTTTTACCCAGAAATACTGGTATTTAGCTGCATCTGGTTAGATTTGAAGCCAACCCCAACATGTTTGGGAAACGGCTAGGGAGATTCATTCACATATAAGCTACTTGATCAGTATTCTTTTCAATTAAACATACTTATTTTAAGTTACCGTAGAGTGACAAACACAAAAACATTTATCCCAACTAAGGAACCCTTCAGTCTGCGTGATGCAATACGTACTTGGTCGGTTTTTATCGTGCCCAGTTTGGTTAGACCCATTTCATCACTCCCTTCCAATGGATTAATTGCCCTATTACCAACTCCTGGTGGCATGACATCACGAAATAGGTCGTAAAGCTTTATAAGCTATAAAATTGTAGATAGTGCGGTAGCACTAGATTGAGAGTGATGTGTAATACAGTATAACCTCTCTAATTATTGGTTGAAAGTGACCTTTGGAAGAAAACCAATTGGGTAGTAAAGGATTATAATAATGTTTTATTCTGAGGAGCTCGTGGCTAAGTACTAACAGCCGCACATGTCGATCCATCAGGTTAAGCTATGCTTGCCGGGGTTGGCCGTGGATAGGTGACCATCTTTACATACCGAGACTCCTCCGTGCCTCGGAAAGCACGTTAAGCCGTTGGTCCCAGCTGGCATTTGCGCATCTTTGACAGTCGTTACGGGTCATCAGAAGCCCGAAAAAGTCACAGTCAGTCTTACCAAGAGGTACCGTTTTACCCAGTTACTGGGTTGTGGAGGTCAGATAGGCAGTCGCTCCATGTAAAATACTGGTATTCAGCTGCATCCGGTTAGACTAGAAACCGACCCCAATATGGTTGGGAAAAGGCTAGAATGATGATATGTATGTTTTATTCTGTGTCGATAAGTCGATGCTAAGGAAAACGAATCTGTGACAAAAAGATCATTTTAATCCAAAGCGCACCGCTACTGATTTCAATTTTTTCACGTCGAATCTTGTCATCGAATTGAAAAAAAAAATCCTGAAACAGTTTTCAGTCCTCTAAAAATATGACTATCTAACTCAAGATATCGGGATTTTTTTTAAATAAAATATGATTGATCTATGTTATTTAACACTCACTTTTTTATGGAAATCATTAAATGACTTTTACCGCTCTGGGTGGAGCGGAAGGGAGTGTCAAACTATTACTGACTAAAACCCAACCATGTTCCTTCCTCAGCTCTTTGTTTACCGGGGCAGTGGTAACCCTTTCAGACCATCCCGCTTAAGTTTAAAATCCCTTATACTCTTTTAAATACGTAAATAGTTAATAAGGGACACGCAGTATACTTAAATAAGTATTCCAACAAAAGACAAGCGATCATAATTGTAGAATTAATGCATAATTTATAACGTGCAATATCTATGCTACTGGTTGCCGTATGTAATGCGAGCGGTCGCAGTCGCAACCAACGGATGTTGCCCATTAATCACCATGACTGCTCCAATCGGCCACAGTATACGTACTTAGTTGCAGTGGGACAAGTTCATGTGAAGGAGGATTTAGGTTGATACATGTGATTGTGAGAATAATAACCATTCTTAGGGAAGAAAATAAGGATAGAGGCTCGAACTCAAACTCAAAGCATTTATTTCAAATAAACCAATTACAGGCTCTTTTAACCTACCAGGCTTCGAAATTTAAAAAAGACTATACTGATAGTGGCGTTATATCCTTCAGGCGGCGTCTTTTCTGATCCAGGCTTGTCTTGCTAGAAAAAAAAAACAATTTTGTAAAAAATATGATATTTTAACAAACAACAATAATCCTTAGTTTCATCCTAAAATTTCTTCACAAAGAAAATTGCTGCCAACGCAATACATATGTTTAACAAAAAACAATCCTTAAAAAAGGGTTACATTTTTACTGAAACTGAGTAATTACTACGATACCCCTTGGTAAGACTGGGTGTCAGGTTTTCGAGCTTCTGACGACACGTAACGACTGTCAAAGATGCACAAATGTTAAAAAACAATAGAATACCAAACACAACACTGTATTTCTTACTCTGTGACAACCGGTCAAGTCCGTTTTACATTAAGCATTATATCACAGCCCTATTAGGCATAGCTCTCGGCTCTTGTCATTTACCTATGTACAGTCAGTTCACCACAATTTGTCAAATTTTCTCAATCGATTTTGAACTTAACAGTCATCGTTTTAAGGTTTCAAATCATTTGGAAAAAATTAACTTAATATAACTAGATGGACCTCTGTACAACACTCAGTCACGCCTGCGTCGATGGATACATCGATCATTCATGAGGCAACTGATGATCGACGGTAACTGACTTGGACATTTCGTTTCTCAACGATCACGAAGCTTAGGAATTGTTTGTTTGTTGAAAGAAAGCTTTGTATTTGCATTTTATTCTGTGTGATTTGACTTGTTACACTTATTTTCAAATAAAGAACCCCAAATAGATTGGAATACAGACAAAATAATGATAAGCTATAAATTTTTTGAAATTACATTTCCTTTCGATTTGTTGTAGTATTTTTTTTATTAAGGTTACTATACTTTAGGATTTCCGAAGGATATGAATTTTTGAATAAAGAAAGAGTTTCCTCATTCAAATTGAACGTCAGCCTTATTATTTGAAATTCTTAATTTAGGACGTTCGGATTCTATTTTTGAACTACTGCATATATCCGGTATTTTTTCTTATTTTGAACGTACGTTCTGAACAAAAGTAGCAAGCAGGTTTAAACAAAACTGAGTAATTAACATAGATCTACCTATTTGTCAACCATGGCAGTATGTTGCAGTTGTCAACTGGATGTAATAAATTACTTTACTGAGGTAACAATTTATTATGTGCCACTTTTCTACTGATTGACATGTTGGAAATTAGATTGGAAACTGGACAAAGTTGATAAAGACTAAATTACACTACTTTTATTGCCAGACAGCGCGTACGTGTTCCACGCGCGCCTCAAAGAGTTGCAGCATTTGAAGGGGCGCGCTAGGGCCTAGCCTGCCGGGTAACCGGGATTGTCCGAAAGAGTTACCGCTACCCCGAAACATAAAGGGCTAAGGAAGGATCATGGATGGGTTTTCGTCAGTAAAAGACTGAAACTCCCTTCCGCTCCACCGAGAGCGGATGGAGTCATTTGATGATTACCAACCGTCAAAAAAAAGTGCCTTTATTAAATTGTATTTGAACTAATTTGCAACCACGGGATCTTTTGCTCTATATTTATAAAATCCACAATTTGATGGAAGAAGTGATTGTTCCATGAGATGTAACAAAATAAGATTCGCGTAAATATCCAAACATATTACATCACTAAATAGGTCAAGATTTTTAAATCAGGTTTAATAAAAAACACAATCATTGAATGAGTCACAATGTTATGATTTCTACGACCTCGCGCTTAAAAACTTGCACTTTATTAATACAACGAGTGCAAAAAACATACAAACAAAGTATCACGAATCGCCGTTTAAAGACTTTTATTTTCCCTTATCTTGAACGAAAAGTTAATCACAATGTTTAAACTTTTTATTATCCATCGACACGTGGGCGGTCTCCATTTCTTTTATTACTTTCTCTTGGTTCTTTTTTATTAAATAATAAAAAAAAACTCGGAAAACAATTTCGACAAAAAAAATCAATGAATGAAACCGCGAACCAGACTTATTCGAGAGATCACCAAGAATATAAATAATATTATTAGCTATTTATGATAATTTAATTATTTTATTGCAACTACATTTAAATTTAAACCCTGTGCTCATAAGTTAAAGATGAAAGTTGTATGTGATTCGACGCGGATCTCAAAATTGAGTGTGTTTACAAGTCTACGGCCCGTCTCGATAGTGAGAGTGAAGTGAACTCGCGCCAGTACTTTCGCTGATTTCATACAATACCCATAGTACTAAATCATACATGTTTATTCATGGTTTATGAGGTCGTTAGCATTTTGTTCGTAGCAACGAACCTTTGTGGTGGTTAATTGTGACAGTGACAGTATTAAACGTCAAATAAACGGTAGCATTGGCTTTGATTCTGATGAGTTTTGTTTTGTAGCGGAAGTAACATTAAATTAAGTTCAAAGTTAAAGTTATTAAACGTGATATCCGTCATGTTGATATATACTAGTCAAAACAAAATAAGGGCCACCATGTATTTTTAGTATTTAAAAAAATGTATTAAGATAAGGGGTTGATGAATGATTTATTTAAAGGAATTGATCAATCAGTAATTAAATAAAAACAAAATTGAAAGATTTTATTTAAAAAAAAACCATTTTTTTACGTTTTTTACGAAAAACGCATTTTTAGTTAAATTACCTATTCTGGAATAAACAAGTAAAAATGAAAATAAAACGGTATTTTTTATCGGTTTTGCCCTTTTTCAGTATCGTGTGTGTCCTCCCCTTTTCCGAATAGAATGGAAGGCATACTCTCCACCAGGTGACGCACTGTCTCTTGTGGGATTTGTTCCCAGCTCGACTTAAGCATGTTGATGAGCTGTCTTTTACTATGCACCGGTTCATTTGTGTCCCGGACGCTTCTTTTTAACAAATCCCACATGTGCTCGATTGGGTTGAGGTCTGGACTGTTGGCAGGCCACGGTAAGACCTGTATACCAGCCTCGTCTAGAGCGTCTCTGGTGGCTCTGGCTGTATGGGCGCGGGCGTTATCGTGCATTAACTTGAAACTTGCACCAAATCTTTGTGCATACGGCATCACATGGGGTCTTATGACCCCCTCAATGTATCGCTGAGCCGTTATCGTGCCTTCGTTCATGATTACGAGCTCGGTTCGACCGGATAGTGAAATTCCTCCCCACACCATTACGTTGGGACCCCCAATTCTATCACTTTCATGAATACAGGCATCAGAAAATCGCTCACCTTCTCGTCCCCAAACCCTTATGCGACGATCATCACTAAAAAATTTCACTTTGCTCTCATCAGTGAACAATACTGTGCTCCAATCATTTATGGTCCAATCCTGGTGCTGCCTTGCGAATGATAATCGGTTTGCACGGTGCGCGCTTGTTAATGGAATCCGCACTACACGTCTTCTAGAAAACTGCTGGTCTTCATGCAACCGATTTCTGATTGTTTGGTCACAAACTCGGGTTCCTGTTGCCTGGCGCAAGCGGTTTTGTAAGGAGCGTGCGGTGACAAATCGCTCTCTGCGCGCAGTCAAACGTATGTAACGGTCTTCTTGTGAACTAGTGGCTCGAATTCTGCCAGATCCCCGTCTTCTGGATACACTCCCAGTCTCTTGAAAACGGTTCCAGGCATTCTGGATGGCTCGACGAGAAAATCCTAGCTGCAAAGCCACAGAACGCTGCGAATGGCCCTCTTGGATCAATGTTATGGCTCTTGTCATGGTTTGCAGGTCCATATGTCTTCGAATTCTTGGCATTTTGTAAGGAAAATGTTTATTACGCAAGAAATAAGCAAAAGTTAATGTGTACACAAAGAAATCGACTCTTTGAATGACTTTAAAACGCAGCTTAAAATGTGGGTAAATTCAAGTGGTTACAAAAAAAATATTAAAGTATACCCAGAACGCCGTAAATTTGATAAATCGACCCGAAAGTTGAAATAAGCAAGTGGCCCTTATTTTGTTTTGACTAGTATCCTACTACTATTATAAAGGCGAAAGTTTGTAAGTATGGATGTATGGATGTTTGTTACTCTTTCACGTAAAAACTACTGTATAGATTTGGATGAAATTTGACACAGAGATGGTTTATATCCTGGATTAACACATAGGATATTTTTTATCCCGGTAGAACATTCCTGTGGGATAATTTCCGACCTCCACGCGAGCGAAGCCGCGGGCAGAAGCTAGTATATACATAAAGATGGCACATGCCTGAATTTATTAGCCCGGGCTGGAGGCTACGGTTAAGCAGTAGACCACCACAGTATGGTTAACTGCGAGATGCCATAATAAAAAAAAAGCTGAATTTCTTATTATGCTTTTTTTACATTGTAAAAAAAGTATCGCATGAGTGTTTTACTGCATTTGTTACTTTGTGAGCAGATTATTATACGTGCATTTTATGGTTTTTTTTTGTGATAAGCGCTTTTTTAATTCTCCATTAAATGTTAAGTAAAGTATCTGAAAAGCACATCCTGAAACACTAAACCTAACTGTTTTATAGAGCTTATCAAATGTGTGAAACTAGTGTACGTAATTCCGCCAGACAATAATTCTTACACAGACTGCACGCTATCATGCTACAGACATCTCCTAATTGCCACTTTTTTGCACTGACTCATACAAAATATATATACGTAACCGTTTGTTGAGCATAATTCCATTAAAACAAAGAAATCGTTAAAATTAAACGCAATCATACAAGCATTATGTCATCGTTGAGAATTATTTCATATATCTTGTTTCCATCTTAGCGGAATTCATTTGTTATTTCAATGAACTGAAAAGACTTTTGTTAGTGCCAATGAACTTTGGTTTCTCTTATTAGTTTCTTGAAGTTGGCCGTTTTCGTGGGTCATCAATAGACTTGCATTCTAGTTAAATACTAAGTTTAGATAAAAATACATTTGGAATTTGAATCTCATTTGGAATTTGAATCTCATTTGGAATTTGAATCTCTTTTGGTGAAAGCTAGAGGATAGCCAGCAAAATTAAAATTTTCTTACGCTTTTCTTTTCAATATTTAGATCAGTATTAAGTAGTATGTTGATCAAAATATTATTCGCGGCCGTAGCAACTACGTATTGACAGAACTGTTATCATTAAAATCACCGATACACCCTCTTAAGTTCATAATACTCTACGGAATGACTATTTCATAAAATCATGATATTTGAGGATAATTCTAACTTTAACTTGTATTGATGATTCTAATAATTATAATTCTGTAAATAAATACTTCCTACGGCCGCGAATGATATTTTTATCAACATACAACTTGACACTGACCTGCAAATTGCAAAAACAAGCAAAAAAATGAATTTCACGAGAAAAAAAAGAAAGTGAGTGATGAGTGAATGAAATGAATTTTTATCCACTTTAAATCATAGGCTGGTTCCTTTTTTTCCGACTGCGCCTAGAAAGAGGTTTTTTTGTACTGCTTTTGTTTCTAATAACGGCTCTCATTAATTTAGATTGCTCAGACTTAAGTCGGAAATTATATTCAGATTAATAAGTTGTGATACTATACAAACAGTGAGCTATAATCAAGCGTATTGTGTACACGTATTAAGTAATTATGTTAATAGCTGTGGGACAATGCTATCTAATGTGTGGAAAAAGCGTCGCATGTTGACACACGTCAGTCACATAAGGTAAAAACCGTTTTACGACTGATACCGACCATTTACCGGGTGTATATTGATAAACATGTTTATTATCTGCTTTTAAAATGAGTTGCAACATTTAAACCGAACAAATATACCTCATCATCTGCCTAGCCTTTTCCTAACTATATTGGGGTCGGCTTCCAGTCTAACCGGATGCAGCTGAATACCAGTATTTTACAAGGAGCGACTGCCTATCTAACCTACAAAACCTAGTAACTGGGCAATACGATACTCCTTGGTAAGACTGGCTGTCAGATTTTCGGGCTTCTGACGACCCGTAACGACTGTCAAAGATGCACAAATGACAGCCGGGACAAACGTGCTTTCCGAGGCACGGAGGAGTCTCGGTATGTAAAGATGGTCACCCATCCACGGCCATCCCCGGCAAGCGTAGCTTAACCTGATGGATCGACCTGTGCGGCTGTTAGTACTTGCCCACGAGCTCCTCCGAACAAACATACCTGCATAAATTGCAAGTTAATTAAAAGTTTGTAAAAAGGACACGGCCTTAAAAATATAGAAGTTGCCCCTTTTATTTAAATACCTATTCGACATTACAATGTTGCGTTGTTCCTATTTGACATTGAGTAACAAAACAAAACGTTCACAGAAATTCCAAAAGCCTAGCTAATTAAGTTCGTTTGTGAAGCCTACTTAGGCGTTTGCAGGTAATTAAGAACACTCAGTTTTACATACTAGTGTTTTTACAAGAGAATCCACAAATGAAAAGTTTCACAATGACCAATGCCTCTGTGAAATGTTCAGTAACTCAATAACCTGTTGTAATTCAAAACAATAGCTACACAACGTCTTTTGTTCAGTAATGACTTCGGCATATAACTCACTCACTCATTTTTAGGAGTCCGTAGAGAAGTAGCATGACGGAAATCTTAAGGAATCGTTTCGGTGTTCATTTTCCATTAGTCACGGGCGACTTACTCAAAAACCATTTTTCTTTAGTAATAAAGGTGTAGAAAAAAAATCTGAAAAATTGATGATTCAACCCTTATCAAGAAATGGAGCGTCCAGAAAATATAAATAAAAGATCATAACCGTAAAAGAAGTGCTAGTTAAGCCAAAATAATGAAAGTCGAAAATATGAATCGATTTACCAAGATAAAAAAAACGTTTTGTGATCAATTGTTATATGATTTGTTATAAATAATTACACAATACGTGCCATACCAAAATCAAATAAATAAGTAAATACGGTACGGAACACTAACAACGAAAGCACAATTCGCATTTCGGTTTTTTTCGTATTGTTTGCAAATTAATGGGCAGTCAAAAATGTCAAAATAATGATTGAGCTTATAGAGTACGCCCTCGGCAGTCTCGGTTCTTGCTTCGTTTAAACTTATTGCATAATGCCATCCTTTTGTTCCGCTTTTGGTATTCACTGGACAATAGTTGCAGTTTCATTAATTTTGCTCTTTTAATGGACGATGTTATGTAATAGTGAATCTCAGGAATTCCCACGGACATCTTTTTTTGTTGTAATTTAGATCTTGATTTTTTTATTTGCCTCGTTACTTGTTTGCTTTAATGTAGGTTCGTGAGACCTTAAATAATAATTAATACGTTTTACATTACTCACGCATTTATTTCGCAATCACTTAAAAAGATTTCGACTCGGAAGGGAAGTCTTTTTAAGGTCTCACGTCACTCTATTTGTAATTTTTATTATTCCATGCCGTTTTCGTGTCTGTGTTTGACCACGTTGTTCTTCTACGCAAAGGATTTTGATGCGGATTTCACCATCATAAAGATAATTTATTCCGGAAAGTTTATAAGGAGCTTATGCTCATCAGGCTACGCTTGCCGGGGTTGGTCCGTGGGTGGTTGACCACCTTTAGATATCGAGACTCCTCCGTGTCTCGGAAAGCAAGTTAAGCCTAGTTAAACGAGAGACATACTTTTAAGGGGTACTCATAAAAATGAACAACTTTGACTATGGAATTTCCTGGAATCAGGAAAAAAAAATTTGCTGTTCAGTACATTTATGTTCGCATAATTCGTCAAAAAGTATGGAACAGCTGATTTTTTTTTCACATTTCAGAGTTGGTGCCATGGACAAAGTTGTTGACTTCCATGAGTACTATACAACCTAAAAGTATGTCCCTCGTTTAACCTAACACACTGTATCAAAGCGAAACGTCACTCATTCATCATACAATCACCCACTCACTCATTAATCACAAAATCTCAAAAACTACGAAGATGTAATTTGACACAGAAGTACATTATCAGTAGCAAGGATTTTAGGAAAATCCCCCCATAAAGAAATGCAATAGGGGGTAGAATTTTGTACGGAAAATTTTCAACATTGCCGCGGACGAAGCCGCGGGCAGCAGCCTGATCATATAGTATAAACATTATTGCTCCTCAATTATTTCTACTTGTACAGACGCCAGCACATCAAGCTATCCCTAACTGTCAAATTTTCTCAATTAAAAATGAACCTTATGTCTTTGCAATAAAGTTGAAATACTATCAAAGAAATTTGACAGATTGTGGTAACTTGATGTGCTGGCCTCTGTACATACAAATGTAATCCCCAGCAAGTTCTATCAAGTTTTTTATACATTTCTTATAATTACATCGTCTGGTTACTAAGCCGTTCTAGATCGAGGTCGGTGGCATATCTCAAATACAGATTAATTACAAGCCAATTAATTGCTTTTAATTAATCCACGTTAGTTAAAAAAAATTGACATGTAAAATACTTATTTAAATCCTGTCATACTTTACGTTTAAATATGAAGATATTTTTACCAATTGTAAAGTACTACTTTAGAAGAGCCATACATAAATATACATCACCATCATCTGCCTAGCCTTTTCTCAACTATGTTGTGGTCGGCTTCCAGTCTAACCGGATGCAGCTGAATACCAGTATTCTACATGGAGTTACTGCCTATCTGACCTCCACAACCCAGAAACTGGGCAATACGATACCCCTTGGTAAGACTGGCTGACAGATTTTCGGGCTTCTGACGACCCGTAACGACCGTAAAAGATGCACAAATGACAGCCGGGACCAACGGCTTAACGTGCTTTCCGCGGCACGGAGGAGTCTCAGTATGTAAAGATGGTCACCCATCCACGGACCAACCTGAGCAAGCGTAGCTTAACCTGATGGATCGACCTGTGCGGCTGTTAGTACTTAGCCACGAGCTCCTCATACATACATAAATATACGTATGCATTTATTTGAAAGTAAGTAAGAAAACGCTTGTCATTTTCGATGTCGCCGCTGCGCGTGCGCGGTTCATGACCAATGTGAAAGGTGAATTGTGACGTGTCATCGTTTTCGGGTTACCTACTTACTTAGAAATTTCTTGGTTAATATAATTATATTACTTAGCTATTTATTTAATACTTGAGAAGCATAATTAGGCATACTTAGTACATTCCATTCCATTTCCATTTGGTGTTAGTAATCAGAAATTTCTCAGAAGCAGTTTTGTTTTTTTGAGGCTAGGAAATCATCAAAAGACCCCTTCCGCTCTAGGTGGAGTTGAAGGGAGTGTCAGACTCTTACTGACTAAAAGCCATCCATGTTCCTTCCGTAGCCCTTTATGTTCCGGGGTAGCAGATTTCGGACAATCCCGCTGACCCGGCAGGCTTCGGCCCTAACGGACCTCTTCCTGTTGCAGTTTGAGGATTTTCGCTCTCTATAAAATGTCATGCATATTAGGTCAATTCTTACTTCGAAAGTTTTTTCGATGAATTTATGATTTGGATTTTATAAATACACCATTATTTTACCATAACATTCAACCTGACATTGACCTACAAATTGCAAAAAACGTCATATTTTTTTTATTTTTGCGGTCTATGTCAGCACAAATCCCTTAAGTCCTTTAACAAAGACATACTTTCCGAAATATTGAGAAATCTAATCCAGGTTTGATAACAATACTGCAATTAGATAAGGCCATTAAAACGACCTACTATACAGCATAGAAAGATAACGTAAGTACACACCTCTGTCTAGCCAATAGTTTGCTATTGGCATGACGTTGAATAGGTAACGAACGTAATCAACCGTAACAAATCCATTTGTTCCAAACAACAAAGTAGAAACAGTTAAAAATAATTACATTCATTTCACACGAACCACAAACTCCTGTTCCCCATAAATTAGCAACAGTCAGGCTATGAACCCGGAACCCTTGGTTACGTCGACCATTAATCGCACAGCCAATGGTACCTACCGGGAAAAGTTATAACCTTTCACATTATGTCATCCTGAGGTCTGGGGCCAGCGCAAAAACTTGTACTTAGAAGTAAGCGCTGATTATTCTAAGTAGCCGAGTTGGATAATATGTTTACGCGGATTTTATGAAATAGGCTCAGCAGGACTTCTCAAGTCTCTTATGTAAATGGAGAAACACATTTATTTGCGATTAACATAATGACGTAAACAACGTTAGCCGCATGCACAGTGACCGTTGGGCAAATCTCCAGAAGATGGTGCTTGAGGATTGACGGCGCCGGCGAGGCCGGACTAGCAAGAGGTGACGAGACGACCTAGACGCGTACCGCATGGGATGGTCCGTGGTAGCTCTAGGAAAGGATTTGGGGAACGCCTTTGCTCAGCAGTGGGCCTATCCAAGCAATGATCGTCTTAGGTAGCCAGCACCACTACCTAACTTGAAAATCTAGTCAAGTATGTGCCGACACACGGCTCCGACAAGTCAACAGACTTCAAATTACGTAACAAAACAAACGACGATCCAAACAGCTTCTATTAAAAATCGAACACAACAATCTGATTTAAATAAACGCCCTTCCAAGGTTACGTTTTGTAACTATTTGTAAATTATGTTATCTTCAAGTCAAGGTCATATTATTTTCTTATTTTAATCAACCCAAGGTCAATGTTACTTAATTTTGGATTATTTTGTTTTGATACAAAGCTTTATCGGGCTAGCTATTCATTTATTAAGTCGAGAAAGAGTTCAAGTACGTTGATTAAACCTTTGTTATTTGATTTTTAATTAATGGCCAGTAGCAATTTTGGCTGTTAAAAAGGTTGTCTTTTTGACAGGTTTTTTGACAAATGACGATCTCCGATGGCAATGCAGTGAATGACGTCAATTTGTAGGATTGAAAATAATAAGTTAGAAGTTCATAGGAAATTAGTTTCTTCAGTTTTAGAAGACTGAATGAATTAATGCTTTCCATAAAAAGAGAATAAAATGTTTTTTAATGTAGCATATTATTATATTTAGAATATATTATGTACGAGTACATAAACTATTAACTAACTAAAATATGGCGTCGAAAAATACCTCCACATCGCTGTCTAGTACACTGGACTGTTGGCATTGCCAAGTTGTATGGCAATGCTGACCGTCTGGCCGGGGTAAAATCCAGGTCTACATGCTCACAGTTATAATAGATAAGTTGCTTCCACGTAAAAGATTAAATGAACATCTTATTGAACCGCTTGCTCAAAGTTAATTGCAAGCCACAGGTGATACTGGGAGTTAGTTTGTACCTCCTTAATTACGACCATAGAGTCCATAAAATTCATAGAGGTCCCATAGATTAAGGAGGTACTTAAGTATTCAGTCATTTGTGCCAACAAATCAAAATCAAAACTGCCTTTACGGGAATAGTCATTCTGGAAGTCGCAAGATACATATAGTAAACTAAACATCCACAATTTTTTTAAACTCCCACAGGCCTGAAACCGCGTCGCATCGCATCGCCTGCTCGCGCAATTACTTCTTTTTCACTTAGCAATCTTTCTGACTTTTTTTCCTTTACTCAGCTCCTACAAGTCGAAGCGTGATATTAAGTAGACCTTCCTTACAAATTGGGCTATCAAAAGCAAAAAGTATTTGTCAAATCCAACTGGAAGTTTCATAGATTAGCGCGTTCAAACAAACAAACTCATCAGTTGTATTACATATAACATATAGGTGCATAGTGACGTAATGAGGATCGAAGTGCCTCTCTCTATATTTAACCGCTCTATGCCATAGACTAACAGCCTGTCAATACATCCATAATCGCCTTTAGCCTCGGCTTTATTAATAGCCTTAGTACCAGATAAAGTCTTAATAGTAACAGATAAAGTATTAGTACCAGACATTTATTTCTATTGGACCCCGCTGGCTCGAGTTACGTAAGTTTTGGGTAGATGACGCGGCGAATCCATCAATATCCATTTGTTTGTACACATTCTTCTTAGAGTGTACCATAATTATCGTGCCTTGGATTATATTTTAAACAGGAGAGTAGTGGATTTACATGATATAGGTAGTCTATATTTATTTATTTAAACTATTCGCACACAATAAAGGTACAAAGGCGGACTTAATGCCTTGCATTCGCTACCAGTCAACCAAGGGTGGTGAAGAGATTAGATGGCAGGTGCTTTATAGAGTAGGAACATACAAAACATTGAGACTTTTGAATATACAGGGTAAACTTGAATTCATGGTCATTATTATAAGGGATCATTGTACTTACCATTATTGAGAAGTTTTACTATGGAAATTAAACTAAAATCGCGGAAAAAAATCAGCTGTTCCCTACATTTTTACGAGTTATGCGAGCATAATGTATGGATCAGCAGATTCTTTTTCGAGGTTATTATAAATTGGTTATAATTCAATACATACTCTTTATTGATACAGTTTCATTCTTTCTCTCATTGAGAAGCAATATTTAAATAATACTGCTATCAGAGGTGGTGGCTAGCCCTCTGAATCACTCTACCCTTGACTTCCATTTACCAATAATGGGTTTGAATTAAAAATCGATACATTCTGGCATTACCACTGTTCAAGGACCCGAAATATAAAATACACACTGAAAGTTTGACCTCGTTTCGTAAATGACAACGCATTGAAGATTTTTTAAGGTCAATTGAAGTAAGAGATCAACATTTATTGTGAAATTTCACATAAAAATGTAATGGTCACAAAACGATGCGAAATTATAATGATTTTTATTGCATTTAACCTTTGGGTACGTCAAAACGAATTATATTTGACACATAGCTTCATAAATCGTTAGATAGATCGACATCGCGCGAAGCCGTGCTGTGGGCTGATCACAATCTATTATAGCATTATTATTTTAATATTACTTCTCAGTTGGAAAAAGATTGAACTATACTCCCTGTATAGTTCCGTCTCGTTCTCACACTGCAGTAATATTGAAAGAATACTGTTAAAGGAGGTGTTTGATCCCATTAATGACCCATTGAGTAATGAATCGTTAAAATATAATCTATATAAACAAGTCATGTTCTAAACATACAATTTTCTATTCATATCACTTTTTTTAGATCTTTTTTTTTACGGTTCGTCTCGCGTCCTAGAGGGAAGATTTCGGCATTCCAACAAAAAATATTACAGAACCAAAAGTAAAAGTAAATTTACCAACTGTCTATCATCGGTCAAAGAAAAAAAAATTGTACCACGCAGTGGCAATGCTGCCAGCCTTTTGGGAACTTTTCCTCTTAACAGCGATGTGGACGAATTTTTAGATGCCCTTTGATTTATTTTTTCCCTCCTGTTTTATATACTTGTACGTAATTATTATTCATATTTTAAGTTTTTTAGGAACTGTCTAACTAAAAAACTTTTTTACAAAAAATAAAACCGTCTTCCAAAAAAAACACTACAAAGTGAAAAATAATTTTGATTTCGGAAGTCGGTGTCTTCGGTTTTGTATTTTTATTTTTTGCCACCGACTTCCGAAATCAAAATTATTTTTCACTTTGTAGTGTTTTTTTTGGAAGTCGGTTTTATTTTTTGTAAAAAAGTTTTTATTTTTCACTTTTTAGTTGTGGTACCTACACTTTTAGATTTTTGTTGATTTTTCAAAAACCGCTTATCCGATTTATGGGACCATTTGGAAAGTATACCCTTTCCAACAAAAAAGAATATTTCAAATCGGTTGGCAAGCAACGGAGTTATGCGCGAACAAACATAAAAAAAATATATATATATACAGTCGAATTGAGAACCTCCTCCTTTTTTAGAAGTCGGTTAAAAATATTAATAATTACGTTTAATTTACATTATTTTTAATATTTACTACCTGATGTTAGAGGTGTATAGTACAACACCCACATTTCACCAGAATCCCCTCTGCCTAACTTTTGGAGGATTATAGGCATAATGTTATGTTTACCTAATATTAGACAAAACGATAAAAAAAGGTAAGCGGTTATCTTTCCCTCTTCCAATCCCCTCTATGTTAATTAACGTTAGGAATGCTAAGTATAGTCTTTAACTTACTTGTCCACTTTCTACTCGTCCGTTTATCAATCTGCTAACGTAATAAAACACTTAATCAACTTTAAAGATCTTTTTTCTCTTTCTCCGTGCGATGGCAACTAAGTGTTTTATGTCAAACGATGGCACGTTGTGTAAACCGATAGTAAATATATAATATAATACGAAAGTTTCGAAGGATGTTATTAATCCTATTCAGCCCAAACCTTGCTGCCCTTCCCTAGCAACACCCTTTATTTGAGATTGGGAAATCATCAAATGACCCCTCCCGCTCTGGGTGGAGCGGAAGGCAGTGTCAAACCCATCCATTTCTTCCTTAGCCCTTTATGTTCCGGGGTAGCGGTAACCCTTTCGGACAATCCCGCTCTAAGCCGAGATTTATACCCCACAAGGGACGCCCTTATCGTGTAGTCGCTTAGTTTGTAAGTCTTCAGTCCTAAACGCCTTAATTTATTGAGGCATCCATAAGCGAGTCCGGTTTAACTGCGAGATGCCCGTTCCAAGAGAAAAAATGCATACTTATATGGTACTCAATCACACCAAATCGGCTGAACGAATCTGATTTAAATTTGGCACAAAAGTAGCGTATAAGCTACTTTAAGTATCCCAAAAAAAAATACGGTTCCTGTGGAACAAATTCCTATATAAACTCGGGTGAAGCCGCAAGCAAAAGCTAGTACTATACAAGTCTTGTGGTCTTCACATTGTTGTAAATTATATCCCCATTCATTCATTGTTAGGTTTACCGCAACAAATAGGTGTTTATGTTCACCTAACCTATAGCTTGATAACGCGTTCTCACCGCTAAATTATAGTATTTGTAAATTTATGAAGCTTTATTGAAACACAGGCAATGTGCCCGATAGAATTATCTATGGGTGAAAATGGATGAACTTCCTTAAAAACTGTCGTTCTAGATTTAACCATTGCCGTAATGTTTATTATGAGACATTTGACACAAACAAATTGAAAGTTAAGTCGCATTCATTTACACGTATGTAAAGACGCCAGCACATGAAGCTATCTCAATCTGTAAAATTTCTTTGATAGGTTTTCAACTTTATTTCATTAAAATAAGGTTCATGTTTAATTGGGAAAATTTGACAGTTTGGGATAGCTTGATGTGCTGACGTCTGTACATTATGTACTTGTCACAGTCAGAAAATTAATTGCTAAACATATGACACCCTTTGTTAATTTTCAGCGGGATTGTCCGAAAGGGTTACCGCTACCCCGGAACATAAAGGGCTAAGGAAGGAGCATGGATGGGTTTTAGTCAGTAAGATTCGGATACTCCCTTCCACTCCACCCACAGCGGAAACAGTTATTCAGTGATTTTTCTTAAAAAGAAAATAAAAACCATTTCATTTTTTCAGTTGGTTGTCCGTATTTTCAAGACATAATTTTCCGAAGTGAATAAAGCCTTATCTTGAACATTGATTTTAAAACTGACTAATAGTTAAAAGCCTTTACTGTATAAAATGGTTCTTAAAATTACAAAAACTGTATTTGGTTAATTTGAAATAATTTCTTGGAATTCTGGATCAGAAGTTTTTGAACGGAATAGGCCGCAGAATTGAGAAACAGAATTTGTTTTTAATTTAAAAAACAGAAGTGTGCTATAAAAGACTTTTAGAGAGTTTGTGGTTTACTGAAAACAAAATGGGATAGGTTAATTATTTTTATAAGGGTAATTGATTTTAATCTAACATTTGAATCATTTCATTTGTTAAGCAATATTTTGCTACAACAATCATCAAAAAGCCTATATGGTGTTCCAGACTATAATCTATCTCTGCGCCAAATTTCATCCAGTTCCGTTGAGTAATTTTCGAGTAATTGAGTAACACACATCCATACATCCTCACAAACTTTCACGTTTCTATTATTAGTAGGATTAAACGTCAATCACTAACTATCAAATTAATCCGTTGTGTAAATAAAGATGGCCGACATTTTTGTTAAAGCGCAGTGGCACAGACAACTTTCCTAATTCTCATCTAAACTTAGTTTCTAAGAAAACATCATCGATAATTCGCTTCATTAGTAAATAACTGTGTTAATTGTCTCTTTATTAAGATTCCAGTACAAATACTGTTCTGTGAATGTAGGAAACTAATCTTTGATCATAGGTACAGAGGCCAGCACATCAAGTTACAACAATCTGTCTAGTATTTCAACTTTATTGCAAAGACATAAGGTTCATTTTTTATTGAGAAAATTTGACAGATAGGGATAGCTTGATGTGCTGGCGTCTGTACAAAGAGTATTTTCTGATCGTTAGGGCCGAAGCCTGTTAGGTCAGCGGGATTGTCCGAAAGGATTACCGCTACCCCGGAACATAAAGGGCTAAGGAAGGAACATGGATGGGTTTGACAGGATTACCGCTACCCCGGAACATAAAGGGCTAAGGAAGGAACATGGATGGATTTCAGTGAGCAAGAGTCTGTCACTCCCTTCCGCTCCACCCAGAGCGGGAGGGTTCATTAGATGATTAACCACCCTCAAAAAAATGGAGTATTTTCCTTTTTTAAGATATTACACAAGGCATCATTAATGAGCCAATTAGTTAGAATATTTAGGTGACCTCGTATATAATATCACGCCTCTATTCCTCTAAGGGTTGCGCAGAGGCGTACCCATAGCACACTTAGTACAAATTTCCTCAGATGTGTGTGTAACTCCTCTAGATATGTAATTAGTTACTGATAGCAAATAACGTTGTAATATTACTACATGCTGCCAGCGGCTTCGCCCGCGTGGATGTGGAAATTATCCCAAGGGAACGTACTACCGCGATAAAATACTATGTGTTAATCCAAGTCATAAACTACCTCTGTGTCAAATTTCATCCAGATCCGTTCCGCCATTTGAGCGTGAAGGACGGACAAACATACAAACTGACTCACAAACTTTCGCCTTATAATATTAGTGTGATTAGGATAAGCTCAACGACTTTCTATTATTGGATCTGAGGTACCTATCTTTATGCCTAATTTCATAAAAATCAGTTCAGCGGTTTATTCGCAAAAATGTGGCAAAGAAACAGACAGAATCATATCATACTACCTTTTGGAAGGGGCGACTAGAATCAATTCTATTTCTTGTTCATTTTGACGTTCAAAAGTGCCATTCTTGTGCCTATTTGGAATAAATGTTTTGACTTTGACTTTGACTTTGACATATAGTTTCGCATACATCGTGTAACAAAAATTCAAGGACACTCCTAACTCCCAATTTGAAAAAGAAATGGTTTTCGAAATACGTTTTATTCTTCAAAAAGTTTAACATTACTAGACTAAAAGCTGTATTGATTTGTAAATTCATTACATCATGTGAACACACTGCCATACATTACAAATCAAAAATTTTGCAAGCAAGAAATTCTAAGTTTGCGTCTAGTTTCGTCGTTGCGTAAACAGATCTCTGCAGTTGCATCTGACCTGCTTTTGACCCGTCATTATGATACTTTCATACCTAGTAGCATATAGACTGTGGACAGAATGATATTCCATAGACTTTTATTATGATAATCGGTCTCTTTTGGTGGTCGAGGCTGTATGGCACACACACAATATGAACTGTAGTTTACTACAGCAAAGATTAGGCGCACAAAAAAGTTCCATTTGGTAATTTTGGGGAATTACTCCAAGTAATAAATTGCGTCATTTTTTTTTGTAGCGTGATGTTACATACAACCTATAGCCTTTTAGCCTTAAATGGACTATCCAACACAAAGAGAATTTTTCAATTCGGACCAGTAAATCCAGAGATTAGCGCGTTCAAACAAACAAACTCTTCAGCTTTATAATATTAGTATAGATAATTTACACAATTTAAATTCTATATTCAATTTTAAAACATAAAATAAGTTAACATTATAGAGTATGATATAATTGAGTTCCAATTTAATATCGAGAAATATGCACATTTACATAATAATTATGAAATAGTTTTTGTTTTGCATTTTTCAAAACAATAAATCTTTTTGCACACCGTAAATTATTCAAACTCGATAAGTAACTAAATTTAAATTTAGAAATTAAATTAATTATTTAATATCCATACGTAGTTTTTAATGTAAATTGAATGCAAATGATTCACTGAGTTTAGAAGTTTATTGTCTAATGCAATTAATTATATTAATTTGTGTTAATTAAATGCAGATGGGGCCATTTTGTTACACGTTTTGTTTTGTAATTCCTTAAACAAATGATTCGAAAGATTGTACGACACTATACTGGAGTTGCTTGTGTTGAATTTTTATAACATTATCATAGACTTTAGGAAACATTTCCTTGAGGTAATTGGCCTTCGGAAATCAGACTGAAACAAGGCATAATAATTATAATCCGTGACTAGTAGGAAAGAGCCTTGTACAAGCCTTTCAATCTTCGGTAAGACTAATTTTACATCCCAGTTGCTAGTTATTACAAAATTAAATTACCCTTTGTTACTATAACTAGTTTATTACTACCAAAAAATAATTTAGTGATCCTATAATTAAGGACTTGTAAATGTGCACTGTTTCGACACAGACCTCTTCGAGAGAGAGAGTGCCTTAATCCACCACGCAGGTCCAGTGCGACGCGAAGGAGGTGGCGGGATGGGAGAGAGAAAGGTCCTCCCGTCCCAGCCGCCGCGGGAGACGCCCCAGGCGTCGGGAGCCACGTGACGACTCCTGGCCACCGTAGGCGCGGACCTGCGGACGGTGAGTAATGGGTGACTCACCGTCCGATCAGCACCAGAACCGTGCCGGACGGCGCGTATATGTTCCAAGCGCGCCTCAAAGAGATGTCAGCATATGAAGGGGCCCCTCAGGGCCAAGCCTGCCGGGTAAGCGGGATTGTCCGAAAGGGTTACCGCTACCCCGGAACATAAACGGCTACGGAGAGAACATGGATGGGTTTTAGTCAGTAAGAGTCTGACACTCCCTTCCGCTCCACCCAGAGCGGGTTGGTGGATGTCACAGGTCTTCGAACTTTTGATTCTAGGACATGCCGGTTCCCTCACGATGTTTTCCTTCACCGTTTTGAGAGCAGTGGTGATGAAATTATTTACCTACACAAAGTAAAGCGCCTGCTTGAGTTCGAACCCACGACCTACACTCGTAAGTCGGGCCAGTTCCCACTGGGCCACCACTGCTCTTTTGTTAGTAATAATCTAACAAAAAAAGAAGTAAAAAATAGTAAACATATAATTGGAGTTATAACAATAGCCGAGGAAGCGGTCATTGACTCCTACGCTGTCCTAGCGCCCACGCTGCCGTCTGCCATAATTATTTAGCTACGCGTAATTTTGATTCTCTGATATCCTTTAAAGTATTCATTAAAATTATAAAAGTAAAGGCATGTTTTAATCTAAATTAAATTCGATAATAATGGTTACCATAGGGCCATACTTAGAAGATATACTACTCTGTCAAGAAAGTACCGGGAAAAGATCAATAATACACAAAATGTCTGTTATTCATCCAAATTTATTTTATCACCTTCAAAGTATGCTCCTTTAGAAACGATACACTTGCGCCAACGAATAATCCATTCATCAAAACATTTTTTAAACGCTGCTTCCGGAATTGAGTTCAGTTCTCGCCGCGAATTCTCCCTTATGTCTTCTATCGATTGAAAACGGGTGCCACGAAGTGATAATTTGAGTTTTGGAAAAAGAAAAAAGTCAGCAGGAGCCATATCTGGTGAATATGGTGGTTGCTGGATGGTATTTGTTGAGTGTTTGGTCAAAAATTCGTTCACAATGATAGCCTTGTGCGAAGGCGCATTGTCGTGGTGCAAAATCCAAGAATTTTCTTTCCACAAATCTGGCCCTTTTCGTCGAATTTGCTCTCTTAAACGCCGCATAACGCTCAAATAATATTCTTTATTTACCGTTAGACCTTCCGGTAAGAATTCAGAGTGCACAACACCGCGATAGTCAAAGAAAACAGTCAACATGACTTTGACTTTTGATCGACTTTGGCGTGGTTTTTTCGGTTTCGGTTCAGTTGGAAGGCGCCGCTCCGAAGCTTGTTGACTAGTTTGCATGTCAAACTCGTAAACCCACGTCTCGTCACCAGTAACAATGCGTTTCATGAATGTTGGGTCCGAACTGACTCGTTCTAGCATGTCCTCAGCGACTTTCATGCAATTGAGTTTTTGGAGAAAATTCAGATCTTTTGGGACTAGCCGAGCAGCAACATGTTTCATACCCAAATGATTAGTTAAAATGGTACGGATCGACTCGTGAGATACAGAAAGTTCGGCGGCTATCTCTCTCAGAGTTGAATGGGGATTTTCAGTCACTATTTTCTTCACTTTTGCGATGTTAACTTCAGTTGCAGACGTTGACGGCCTACCAGAGCGAGGCAAATCTTCCATCACATCTCGACCGCTTTTGAACGCTTTGAACCACTCATAAGCACGAGTTTTTGATAAAGTCGATTCACCGTAAGCCTTCTGTAACATTTTCAGTGACTCCGAACACGAAATTCCATTGGCGATGCAAAATTTAAGACAAACTCTTTGTTCGATATTTTTGTCCATTATGAAATTCGCAATACACACTATATATGATATTACTAAAACCAGCACTGTATTTAATATAAATAACAGATGCAACTCAAACTCCGCGCCAAAATGGAAAACAGTTGTGCCAATCTAACAACTACAAAAAAACAAAAATTTGAATTTGGAACCATAAACAAATCATCCATTCCCGATACTTTTTTGACTGAATGTATGTACGTATTATTATACTACACATTCTTACATAATATAGTATTTATTTATACAGTGTGTTAGGTTAAACGAGGGACATACTTTCAGGTTGTATAGTACTCATGAAAATCAACAACTTTGTCCATGGGACCAACACTGAAATATTAAAACTTATCAACTGTTCCATACATTTTGACGAATTATGCAAACATAAATGTACTGAACAGCTGATTTTTTCGTGACTTGAGTTATAGTTCCATAGTCAAAGTTGTTTATTTTCATGAGTATTACCGCTGAAAGTCTGTCCCTCGTTTAACATAACTACAGTATAATTTCAATGTAAAGTTTATTAAAAAAAAACTTATGCAAATTATTCGTAAGCAACACTATACGAAAATTTGCATTTGTTAGTAACTAATTTCAATAAAAAATAAAATTTAAACTAGCCGAGAAGCAAATGGCTTCTTTCACCATTTCGAACCGTTTCTAAATAAGAATATAATTTAAATAATATTTCATAACCTAAACAAACGAGTTAAATGATAGCACTGGCCTCTTGGTTAAATTAATATGAGATTTTGCGTTTAATTATGAAACACGAAGTTTTATAATAAATATATAATTAATAAGCGTAGAAAAGATTGTTTTGAAAGAGCTCGCTCGCAGAATCGAGATAAACTACGATAACATGGTGCGCCCCTCAAAATTACTGTTTGTTTTTTTTTACAATGGTGACATTAATTTATCACACGGGTAGGGCTAGTACCCATTAATCATATAAATGTTGATAGGTTAAAATACATCACAAATTGAAAAATCATATTTTGAAACAAACTAAGTATTAAAATTCGTCTACTTTTTGCAGTTGTTTCCTAATCCTAATAGTATTGCTTATTCGTTTTAATTTCATTGATGCGAATGTTATGATCCGTGACCCTGGCGAGTGACAGTTCTTTATTAAGTACAAGTTGCTCTAAGATGCTATTTTCTAACAATTTAAATAAATCCGTAAATAATAACGTTTAATGGAAATATAATGTCTTCATGAAACGGAAATGTGAAAACGTATATGTGTGTTAAATTAATGTCACCATTGTAGATGGAAAACTCTTTATGAATCCGTCATCAATCATTGAAATTTAATATTTTTGTTACCCTAACAAATAAGGCTTCATCATGCACACAGCTAAACAAAGATACGGACATCTACAATCGCACGCCATGAATCAATGTTTATCAGATCAATAATCTAAATCTACATGACCAAAAACGTGTCCTACATTCAACTCTCCCTTTGCTTGCACCCAACATCTCACACACACACACACACACAAGCACACACACGTACACTCATTTTAACCACGTTCCTTTCTCTGTGTGCGTGTATTGTACATTCTTTATCAAGATGAATGTCCCCAGTTCATGTGACAAGATCAACAATGCTTCGCGTGTACACGGCACCGGATTTCCACATAACAAGCGAACCTTCCGGATTGGCTGACTTAAGGTGCTGTTCCACTTGGCTGAATTGAGTCGTCTAGTATCGAAGTTTAAGAACAATAATCATATCGACTCAAAAATAGTGTGACGCGTTGATACAATGTCTGACCATTAAATACAATTGAAGTGACTGTTTAATGGACAAATAATACGTCAAAATATACGCTACTCAATAACTAAAAAAACGATATTTCAAAAAAAAATTGTCTGTTGTTGCGACGAATCCTAGAAACGACTGAACAATTTTGGCAGGACTTTCACTGGCAGATAGCTGATGTTATAAAGGAGTTAAAGTGTCGTAAGAGTGACTAAGACCCATATTACAGAACCTCACTCAAGATCCAAGCATTACTTAAAACTAGTTTTAACCAATCAAATGGCTTTTATCGAGACTCAAGTGATGCTTGAGTATTGAGTGAGGTTCTGTAATATGGGCATTAGGCGAATTTTATTTGGGAATACGAATTAGGGTCTACGCGGGTATCAGCGGGCAGCAGCTTTCAAACAACTATTTTAGTCCAGAACAGGTATTGACCTAAACATTTCCCTCTCTTCCTAAAAAGACGACTGAATTCAGTTGACAGAATTCAGCTCAGTGGAACAGGTTCTTAACAAACGAACCTTCCGGATTGGCTGTCTTTATTAATTAAAGGAACTTTGTATTGTACTGCAATTATTAAGTTGACTGTTATTATTATAATTATGGCACGCGAGGAGCAATTGTGGCCCAGTGAAAACGGGCCCGTCCCACAAGTATAAGGAGCTTCACATTGTGTAAATAATTTCATCACCACAGCTCTCAAAACGGTGAAGAAAAGCACTGTGAGGAAACCGGCAAATCCTAGAACCAACAATACACTATTTCAAACGGTCAAAAATAAAATATGAATCACATAAATAAAAGACCGCTCATCTTAAAAACTTCCATCATCATACAGAAATTAAATATTATGCGAAGCTATAATTGTAAAACTTTTTTACAAAAAATAAAACCGACTTCCAAAACAAACACTACAAAGTGAAAAATAATTTTGATTTCGGAAGTCGGTGTCTTCGGTTTTGTATTTTCATTTTTTGCCACCGACTTCCGAAATCAAAATTATTTTTCACTTTGTAGTGTTTGTTTTGGAAGTCGGTTTTATTTTTTGTAAAAAACTTTTTATTTTTTACTTTTTAGTTGTGGTACCAACACAATCCCCCCCCCCCCCATTTTAATACCACTACCTGGTATGAAAATTACAGTGACAGGAAGTTATTAGAACATCGTCCACATATATTAAGTAGGATTTTTTTAAGATTTTTGTTGATTTTTCAAAAACCGCTTATCCGATTTCGATAAAAATTTTATGGGACCATTTGAGAAGTATACCCTTTCCAACAAAAAAAGAATTTTTCAAATCGGTTGGCAAGCAACGGAGTTATGCGCGAACAAACTTAAAAAAAAAAAAAAATACAAAGATCCGAATTGAGAACCTCCTCCTTTTTGAAGTCGGTTAAAAACTGCATTTAATGCTAATAAGCATTCCGTTTGACGTCACATTGTTATATTTTATACAAATCACGTAGATATTACGCGTTTTGACAATTCATAAAAAGTAATGTTATTGACTACCCTTTCAAATACCCAAGACGTGTGACTTCTACTAACCTGCACTGGCCCGCTGAATTAACATCTAGGAAGGATATAAAGATAACCCATAATACCAAAATGATTCATACCGCCCACATTCAAACCAGATTATACAAGAATAGATCCAGCATCCATTGTATCTATCGCAACAAGTTTCCAGTGGACACTCCACATCCTTATTGTTGGTCCAATAACGCGGGATGACGTAAAGACTGAGTCACAATGAAAGTCGAGCGACTGTCTAAATGGTATCATGTAGCAGGCAAACACACAATTAAATTGACAGTTTATGTAAAAGCGATCACCATTGCAGTTTTCGGAAAGAAAATTGAGAGTATATAAAGTGTTAGACAAGTAATAAAATCATCTTCTTCTTTTCGTGTGGTTAGTGACTAACCTGGTGTCAGAGTTTCTATGCTGCCCGTCGGCCTCTGACTTAGTTGTACATGCTGTCGAGAAATATCTCTCAGATAGGCTGGTTTCCTCACGATGTTTTCCTTCGCCTCTTTTTAAGCAACTGATAATCTATACATCTGTACATATTAATAAAATTGGAGAAAAATTTGTTGAGAATCAAGCTACATGTCAGACATGGACTTAAGAAATCTTCCTCTAATCGGATGCTGTGTTTTTCCTCCCATACAAAAAACGTATTTTTTTGCCATTTTTACGGAACCTTTCGTGCGCCAGTCTGACTCCCAATTGGCCGTTTTTTTATATCCCATAACGTTAAGGTTAGATTTTAAAGTAAAAATTTAAAACAGTCCTAGAATAATGTGGTCCAAAAATGCGTAGCTTCGAAGGTATCATCAATCATATTTATTTCTCTCTATGAGTGTCTCTAAGACTCAATGAATTACATACTCGCATATTTATCAAAAATACGAGAGAGTAATTCATCTTCATTCAAACCAATCTTTCATATTTAAGGTAAGAAAATGCGACGTTGTCATATGTCACGTAAGGGTGTTTGACGTTAACATGCGTTACTTAGTCGAATTATTTTGTATGAAAAATGAACACAAAAAAATATAGTTGAAAAATAATTCATATACAATGTGTTGCGTTAAACGACGGTCATACTTTCAGGGGTTACTATACTCATGAAAATGAACAACTTTGACTATGGAACTATACCTGAAATCACGGAAAAATAATCAGCTGTTCAGTACATTAATGTATGTTTGCATAATTCGTCAAAATGTATGGAACAGCTGATATTTTTTTTTTTCATATTTCAGAGTTGGTCACATGGACAAAGTTGTTGATTTCCATGAGTACTGTACAACCTGAAAGTATGTCTCTCGTTTAACCTAACACACTGTATAGCTTTCAGTTGATTCTTTGACAAAGTCTCATTCGTACGCTAGAATTATGTTTATGAGTTATAAAAAAAACATCTTGTATATTCCTTAGATAAAGATATAATTGTTTACCCACAGAAGATGAGAAAGCCATATAAACACGGTTTCAATCTCGGGACCTAGACAAAGTCATATTTTCAGTAACGACAACGAAATTTGATAAATCCGAAATGTATGGTATTGGCATAAGCTTTCAAAATGTCACGTGATCAATCGTCTCCGATCGCTAACGACTAGACAAAGTCAAATTGTGTAACGAAACTCGATCATTATTCCCATACAAATGCGTTGACAAGTGGCGTTTATGACAATTAGAATCGCTGAGTTAACGAATTGTTCGATCAACAATTTTCGAAATCAAATCGACATGGAACGATTGACATTTGTCTAAGCCCCCAGAAAACAAATGAAAGCGTTCGCTCCATTCTCATACTTTAATCCTGAAAAGTGGACACATAAAATGAACATGTGCTACTGTCCTGTCGAAGGTTGCATAATGGACGCCTCAAACCTCATTTTTCACAAATTAAACTTAACAATACGTACCATATTTCAGACACTCCCAAAACGATCACTCGACAGCCTTTATCGACTTCCATTTATTGACTGCCAGTGATAATAAGAAACCGAAAAAGTCTTCACACTTGGATGAATCTTAAATACTCCAAAAAGTTTATGTCCCAGGTCACCGCAATCGTAAATACAATACTATAAACGTCCAGATTAAGGGTGTGTCCACATCGACGGTCGCACGCGGCGTTTCGAATATCGATTTCCATACAATCTGACTGAAACCTGTTGATAAGTTCGACAGGGTGTCGAGCATTTACATTAAAAGTAATGATGACAAATAATACGGTCGGTAAATATCGATACTGTGAGTAGGATGACTATACTTCCAGTACTTAAATAAATTAATTATCTTATATATAAAATTTCCATGTCACAATGTTAGTTACCGTACTCCTCCGAAACGGCTTGACCGATTTTTATGAAATTTTATATGCATATTCAGTAGGTCTGAGAATCGGCTACTATCTATTTTTCATACCCCTAGGTAGGAAATGTGGTAGGTATCATAGTTAAGGCAGGACGACGTCTGCCGGGTCAGCTAGTATTATATATACGTACATACTTCTTCGTTTTGTCACACCAAAATACAGTCACGGACTTTAAGTGTTAAGCTACTTGCCGCTGTTCGTATTTTAGCCGTGTAACGCAAAACGGGTTTAGTCGGTTATACTCGTCATCCTGACGTGGATGTCTTAATGTCTTGAATTTTGATTTGAGGGTCCAGCAACCGTTACCTAGCGACAATTGTTTTTGCGTAGCCATGGTAAAGTTAAAGTTGGGCAGTGGGATTGTCAGAAAGATTTACCGCTGCCCCGGAACATAAAGGAGCTAAGGAAGGAACATGGATAGGTTTTAGTCAGTAAGAGTCTTCATGGTGCTTTCATACAAATGAACCGTGGGTCGGCTAGTATTGAATCATAGATATTATAGTCAACCTGGAAAATCGAAATGTTGGTGCTGTTTTTTTTTCATTTATTGAGATATTTTTAATAACATGAACGGTGGAATATTATGAATGTTCTTTTTTATGATTTCACCTGTCACACGTGGGTTTTCAAATATAACGATTATCTAATGAGCTCTAATTAAAAAAAGGTCAGTAGCGAAATAGATTGGATTGACGTATTCAACGTACTTTATAATCTCTAAAATTATAAACCTCTATAAGGATAAGACTATTTCCGATTATTAGTAATTTGTCATCTTATTTGCGAGCATGCGGTTTCAGTTCGAATTTAATCGTGTAATCTCGTGAATCTATAAAACTGCAAAATTGAAAAGTTTCTCAGTGGCTAATCAATTAAAGTCTGTGATTGTACAATCGTCTTATAGACAACCATTTTTGGCAACTACAACAATACTTTTTACCTCTTACACGAGTTGCTTCTTTATTTAATTCCTCAAGATTTGTGAAAAGAGGTTGTTTTCTGAAACGTTTTTACTCTGACATAGAAGTAAAAAATATAAAGTGCTGCCTATTACTAAAAAGAGTTAGTCTTTTTAATTATTAAAGTGAAGTATGACACAACATAAAGCCTGTTTTCCTCGAAGAGTTAGCCAAAAGTATACCTAAGTATAGTACACCCACATTTCGCCATTTATTTTAAGTTCCATGTAATAGAAAGCTAGTCTATAAACATCAACCAGGCATAAATCGAGACTCCGGGTTGCTACTGAGAAATGCCTGATGGTAAAACTCAATATCACTTTTCCTGACCTGGGAATAAAACCCAGGCCCGGGGCCAATGCCTGTCAGGGTTGCGGGTTTGTTTGGAAAAGTAAACCCCGGCCCCAGACAAAAGTTTTAGTCAGTAAAAGTCTGACAGGCCCACAAGCTTTTCACCTAGAGCGAGAAAAGTTATTTGATGATTTCCCATCCAAAAAAAAGGTCCCTTATTCTCAGCAGTAGTGCTTATAACCACAATACCAACGAAAGAAAACATTTATTATTACTATTAATTCAATAATAGCAAACCTCTGTCCCAGTTATACCATAAACTATATTTGCATAAATTAAATATGTAAATGTAACAGACGTTTAATAACTTTCATCCAATATATCTTAATGAGGTGGCTTCTTGTAGTTTCAAAACCCCAAAGGAAGAAGGCATAACTTTATTTGTATCATGTATATTTATAACTTAATTGTTGAATTCTTCAAATCATTTGTTGTGTGACATGTCCAAGGATATTATTATTATTACTATTTCAAAATAATTAGACCTAGGCTTAGTTTAGACTTAAGCGGGATTGTCCGAAAGGGTTACCGCTACCCCGGAACATAAAGGGCTACGGAAGGAACATGGATGGGTTTTAGTCAGTAAGAGTCTGACACTCCCGTCCGCTCCACCCAGAGCGGGAGCAGTCATTGGATGATTTCCCAGCCTTAAAAAAAAAAAAGAAGGCTTAGTTTAGACTCCAGATCTCCCACAAATTACAAACTTTGCCAGTAATTTATACTTACGTTGATATGTAATTTGTGGAGATAAATAAAGACTTGTTTATTATTATTTAGTATTTACATTAATCTGTCCTTCGATTTATATGGTGACCCTACAACCGAGGGAAACCCAATGAAGCGTTGCGTCACACAACGAAAGGCTTTCATATGACGGATTCGACATTATCGTACAATTTCACGTTACCTTAAAATTTCTCATTTTTAGGGTTCCGTACCCAAAGGCAGCAAACGGGACACTATTACAAAGGCTCCGCTGTCCGTACATCTATTATCCAGGGTGGTTTCTTTGACCCGAAAGAGGAAGAAGACACTTTTCAGTGTTCACACTATTGTGGCCGCTATACTTACAAAACAATAAAAAACAGAAAGTACTAAAAATCACTACATAGTATAAAACAAAGTCGCTTTCTCTGTCCCTATATCCCTTGTATCTCTAAAATACTTAAACGTGCTTAAATCTTTAAGATTTAAGCATATAATCAAGAGGAATGTTTATGTGTTTAATTTGTCGACATAATATTATGCAGGCGAAGCCGCGGGCGGAAGCCAGTAAATAATAAAATAAAAATTAAATATGTAAGTAGTGTAAATGTTGTGACGATAGATGGATTGTGTGAAAGATGATATGGCTAGAAAGGGAGTGACTACCGAGATGACGACTAATAGAGAAGTATGGAAGAAAAAGACATGTTGTGCCGACCCCAAATAAGTTGGGATAAGGGCAGGAGAATGATGATGTGTTAAATGTTGTACGATTGTACAGTACCCTTCGCGTTCGAGTCCGAATCGTACTTGACCGCTGTTTATTAACATTAACACAGTCATGTTTTTTTACCTATAGAAAGCTTTGGACGCAACGTTCGATATCTCACGTAATAAGTAATACGATTTCATTCACACTTTATTAGTCGAAGAATTCTATGAATTTTAATGTGTTACGTTATTTATAATTTGTATTACAGTAACAGGAACTTATTAGAACATCGTCCACATATATTAAGTAGGATTTTTTTTAGATTTTTCAAAAGCCGCTTATCCGATTTCGATAAAAATTTTATGGGACCATTTGGGAAGTATACCCTTTCCAACAAAAGAAGAATTTTTCAAATCGGTTGGCAAGCAACGGAGTTATGCGCGAACAAACATAAAAAAAAAATATATATACAGTCGAATTGAGAACCTCCTCCTTTTTTAGAAGTCGGTTAAAAAAGTACTGATTTTCAGCCTAGTTTGACTAAATGACTTTTGATTTTGATTTAAAATGACGACTGTACTCCCCTACGGTAAAAACAGAGGTGTGCCTGTAGTAGGTACAACAAAGTATCGCCAGTTATGTTTAGGTCCCCTGGGACCAGTTAATGAAAATAGGGTCGCCCCCTATTACCTGTAATAGGGGGCGACCCTATTTCCTGTAATAGGGGGCGACCCTATTTTCATTAACTGGGCCGGAGCAAGTCTATTACCATCAACCGGGCAACAGATCCAGACTCCGGGCTACTACTGAGAAATTCCAGAATTCCATTTTTACTGAGTATTCAGAGTCTTCTTCTTCTTTTCGTGTGGTTAGTGACTAACCTGGTCGCAGAGTTTTTATGCTGCCCATGGGCCTCTGATTTAACTTCACGTGCTGGTATTCAGAGTAAAATAATATATCTTTCTTTTTTTTAGTATTCGTAGATAATTGACTTTTATTGTTGTGTTTAAGTGTTAAGTTGTTTTTAATGTTACTTTTCTTTTTTTTTTTGAGGGTGGGAAATCATCCAATGACTTCGCCCGCTCTGGGTGGAGCGGAAGGAAGTGTCAGACTCTTACTGACTAAAACCCACCCATGTTCCTTCCGTAGCCCTTTATGTTCCGGGGTAGCGGTAACCCTTTCGGACAACCCCGTTTACCTGTTACTTGATCTTGCTTCACATCTGCTCATTCAGTGCAGACAGCAGTATTGATGATTTATCTAACTATTGCAAAAGACAGGTTTTACTTTAAGTCACGGAGCTGATACGGTAGCAGATTTCAATACAACCATAAACACGACATATCACGAACAGTTGAAAAGTTCGAACGATAGCTATTTGTGTGAATGGCGTCTCGTAGGTCAACCTAGGAAATTGTCGGGGCAGCCGGGGGTTGCGGAAGTATCATGCGTTCCCACGACCCCCGACGCAGGTGTGAGAGGGAACACCCAAGGTGCTTTTTACTCAGTAAGCGATTGACAGACCCCTCCGCAACCTTCAGGGCGGACGACAACCATGAGGATTTTCTTCCGGATAAAAAAAGAAGGTTGTCGGCTGTTTTACACACATCGAGATAAATAAATATGATTGATGATATCTTCGAAACGCTGCATTTTTGGAGCACATATTCTAGGAGTTTTTGTATAATTTTTACTTATATATAATAACGTTATGGGATATAAAAACCGTCCAAGCGCGACTCCAACTCGCGCACGAAGGATTCCGTACCCTTATCTATAAAAATGGAATAAAAATATTTTTTTGTATGGGAGGAAAAACACAGCATCCGAATAAAGAAAGATTTATTAAGTCCCATGTCTGACATGTAGCTTGATTCTCAACCAATTTCTCTCCAATTTTATTTATATGTATAGATTATCACTTGCTTGAAAATCGGTGAAGGAAAACATCGTGAGGAAACCAGCATGTCTGAGATATATTTCTCAACAGCATGTGAAGCTAAGTCAGAGGCCCATGGGCACCTTAAAAACCACACGAAATGGAGAAGAATTATTCCTTATGTCAATTCACAGAATATTATACTCGCTTTCTTGCTATGCACAATTAATATACATTTTCCAACATATACTCTCCACAATTTCATAATTTTCGTGACACTTAGCTTCATAAAAACAGTATGCCATCTTCCGATATGAATCGTGCCATTCGACTTAGAAAACGACTTAGTAATAATCGTGATCTTCGCATTAACGACTTGTCAATACAAACAACATAATTTAAGACATAAAACCTCTAATGCAGAGTTAATAAGTACTTTCGAAATGTGTCAAAATCATAAATTAAGCAAGCATTAAAGCATGGTGCTTATATTTTAGTGTAAGAAGTATATTTGTACCACAAGCTTTTGAGAAAATGTTAAAGTTATTTTAAGTTTATTAAAGCTTGATTTTGAAAAATGCTACCCACTTGATTTTAAATTGTTTCATATTCATCTCCACAAACCTTTTCATTTAATATCATGGAAGTGCCTAAAAAATAACTAGTCCACTATCTTGGGCAGTTCACCATATTGGATTTTAATGAAAACACTCCGCTAACCATGCATTGTCATCTAAATTAAACGTGTACACAAAATTTCAGCTCACTCAGTTGAGGATAACTGCTTAAAAAATGACTCGCAAGATTTGACCCGAACGAACATACATGCATACATTGCAAGTTAAATGGAAATTTGTAAAACAGTACTATTACTACAATACGTTTATTACTTCCACATGTGAACTTAGTTGGTAGGTAAGTAAGTAGTAAGGTTAGTCCTTCCTACCTAGTCGTAAACTTTTTATTGGAGTATTAACATGGGGAAAACAGAAGACGGAAGTTTCGATTGTAAACCAAAGTTAAGTAAGGTAATTGATCTTTAACTTTTATCCCTTACTAACTTCGGCCGCGACGCTGTCCGCGTTCAATTTCTTCTATTTCCTATAGCTGTGCACCGTCTCGTTTTATCTTTTTGCTCGGGTCTTAAAAGTCGTAGCGTGATGTTATAACATTTCTCAAGAATTGGGCGATGAAATGCAAAAATAATAATTTAAATATGACTCGGAGTTCCGGAGAAAAGTGCGGTCAAAAAAGAAAAACAAGCTCTACAGCTTTAGTATTGTATTGGACATCGCACTAAATCTTTTTGAAGTTGATTTCATCTAGGGGTCAGGGCAATTAATTTTGTTTTTCAAAGAAGTCCTTTCGTTCGTTAAGCAAGCATTATAATAATAATAATAATAATAATAATAATATCCTTGGACATTTCACACAACGCCATATAGTCCCAAGCTAAGCAACCTAATGCTTGTGTTATGGTAACGAGATGGCTGATAAACTACTTATATACATATTTTTTTGTAAATACATACATATTATAGATAGAAAAACACCCAGACCCGTAACAAATACTTGTAGGTCGTACAAATATTTGTTCCGTGCGGGAATCGAACCCGCGACATAGTGCGCAGCAGTCAATTGCTCAACCACTGCGCCAACCGTGTCGTCAACAACGTCATTAGTCACAGTTGAGCACTTATTTGAGTTTATTAGTCAAAAGTAGGAATTTAGAGCTGAAACCTATATATCAATTTCTAGTTGAAAAAATAACCAAATCTAATAGTTGTAGTCATACAACTTTTAGAAAACCTGTCAGGTATTTTCGCCCTTCTATCTACTAAGTACATCAAACAATCTTCAATTGATTTCAAGTCATTAAAAATAAAAAAACATTTCAATATGCGTCAAGCCGCAATAATAATCATCAAAACAAATCGTATTAACAAATCACTTTTATGAACTCACTACAAATCCTCTCAAATCTATTCTTAATGAAGAAATCATGGCCTTTCACAAACAAAGCTAGCTATTACGAAACGATTGCCCTTAACGTAAGCGTTCACCTAAAATGGTCAAGAAGCTGCGCCGGCGCATCTGATTCTCGCATTCACGACTCCGTATGCGTAATCTTAACGCTGTCACTTGCTCGTTGGTGGTACAATTTGTAAGCTCACAATTCAAAAATAATTATTTGTATGGGATAAGTACAGAGGCCAGCACATCAAGTTACCACAATCTGTCAAATTTCTTTGATAGTATTTCAACTTTATATCAAAGACATAAGATTCATTTTTAATTGAGACAATTTGACAGTTAGGGATAGCTTGGTGTGCTGGCGTGCTGGCGTCAAATTTCGCACGTTATACAGTGTAGGCATCTACTAAGGACTAAATTTTACCCTTAAGGCACAATATAATTATGAACAGTATGGAAACTAAGCCTATTTGTTGAAATAATTACCTACGCTCCACTGCAGCACTAGGGTTGTCACTCTTAATGTTTTTGAAACTGAACTATAATTTATTAAAATATTTGTGTTCTCAAACAATCAAGTTGGAATTAGTTATTTCAACTCGATTGTTTACTAATAACATTTAAATAGGTAATCTCATGGCTTCGGTTAATACCAGTAAAAGAAGATTGTTTATAACACGGAACAGTTTAAAATCAATACACAACAACTTGTGAGCTTTATCAATATGGCGTAACCTTTTACAAGTGGCGTGAGCCGCGAAAAGACGAAAACGTTTCGTGCGATCCTTGTCGGAAGGGCGCGCGGCTTGGCGCATAATTATGTGGCGCCGATGCCTGATTAACACGGCGCGGCCGCGCACCGTACTATGCGTTTCAACTAAGGAGAGGATGACCTTGGCACCATATTGTGACAACAATTAAGTTTAACAAAAAAATACTTTATGCAAATTACTTATCTTGTTCATGTAATTTTCGTATTATGATTATTGTATAACTTATATAGGGCCAAGGTCATCCTATTCTTAGTTAAAACGCAATCGCATAGTAGGTACCACGTGTTAACCCGAAAATGCGTGAGCATTAACTAATCGTCTTGACGCGGCAATCACGTCTGGCAGCACCGCGACAACCGCTTAGGGGTCGCGTCGATTCGCGTGTTTGTGTGAGTGTGCCGTTTCGAACGTTAGTTCGTAGTTTCCGTACTGTTCATATTTATATTGTGCCTAAGGAAAATTCTACGCGGATGAAGTCGCGGGCAAATGCTAGTGCAATATAATATCCGAACCGGTTTCAAATATAGTCAAAAAGAAAAAGATCCCAAGACTTTGCAGCAGTTGTGCCTTCGTAACTATTGTAAAAGGATCAACGGGCCATAAATATCAGTTTGTGCATAATATTTGTTCGCTTTGCTTTTGATCGGAAAAGTGACACTTCGTTGAAGTCTTTTGCACTGCGCCCGCGCCGTGCCAAGAAAAATGGTGGATTGGGTTTTTCTTGATTTACTGAAACAGACCTAATAATGTGGTATAATATAGAATCAAGTCTGACAGCCAGTCTAACCAAGGGTATCGTATTACCCAGTTACTGACTAGGTTGTGGAGGTCAGATAGGCAATCGCTCCATGTAAAAACTGGTATTCAGCTGCATCCGGTAGACTGGAAGCCGACCCCAACATAATTGAATAAAGGCTAGGCAGGTTTATAGAATCAATCACGACTTTTAGACGGTCAGCGAATTAAGAACTTTTAGTATACTACTATAAACCAACCGCGGTAACCATTTTATAGTTAAGGTTTCTTACGAACAATATACTTTGTAAATTTTTCCTTAAGGGTCAATGAAAATTGAGTCAACTTGCTACACATTAATTTCCACTGACTTTACATTGAAATGAGTATTTTAAAGGCTAATCCCTCAAAATGTCTACCAAACGCTATCCCCTCATCCCTTAAACGTTCTATTTAAACCGCGGTGCGTTAAGTCAAAGGGCAAGTGAGTGGCGACGAGCTATCGATACTGATCTAGATAAATCTACCGACCGGTCGCGTAAATGGAAATGGATTACAAGGATTCACAGACTGGTCTGGGACCTGAGCCGTTATGCAATCAGTTAGCTACTTTTTCTTTTAACCTATGGTTCGTAGACGAATGGTAATTGATGATGATGGTGTAACGTAATCTATGCTTCGTTCTAAGCAATGATTAGTAATGTTTATGGTGCTTACATACAAATCAGCTGTGGGTTGTCTATTATTGATTCTTCATAGACTGTAAAAATAACCAGGAAAATCGAATGATGTTTTCTTCATTATTAAGATATTATTAATCCCAAAGAGACTGGGACTGTCCTAAAGGGTTACCGTTGCCCCGGAAAATATAGGGCTAAGTAAGGAACATGGTTGAGTTTTAGTCAGTAAGAGCCTAACAGTCCCTTCCGCTGTATCCACAGTCGGAGAAGTCATTTAATGATTTCCCACACTCAAAAAAAAAGTAAGTCAGTCTGCTTCTTTATTGCTAAGGCTAACCGATTTATGATGCAATTTGACAGAAAGAGAACCCAGTATCTGATTAACGGTGTGGAGCTCTTCAAAGACCACGTTTATAACCCCAGTCACATACATTTCTTTACTGGTTTTGTTTTCATCTCGGAAACTTAGATCGCGAACGAAGCATACAAATCAGCGGGTGACGGCAGATCTAATGCGAACGACGAATATTAAGGACGCATGTCTCCTCTTCTGTAGTTTATTGTCGTCATGTTGTCTTTCCAAGAATATATTACACCCTTTCACATAATCTACGCGTAGTCAACAAAGAAATTTCGACCATGCTATTCTGTAAAAATTCCTCGTAAAAACTTAGGTGTAGTATGCTGGTCATTCCATTGCCGCTATTGACAGCGTGAGGAAACCGGCATGCCCGGAGCGATATTTCTCAACAGCATGTGAAGCTTAGTCAGAGGCCCATGAGCAGCATAAAAGCTCTGACTCCAGGTTAGTCAGTAACTACACAAAGAAGAAGAAAGACGTATATAGTTCCATCTCTTTCCCACTGGAAGCGATGCTTGAAATTCAGGTCTAAATGTTTTGATGATATAATTACACGCACATTAGACACTTCCATTCATTCTTTGAGATGACACCGAAGATGTTTATCTAGTTACTATTGGTATTTGTTAAACAACTCGTTATTAGTAATTTCTCTCTTTCTACAGACATAATGAAAGGCGACGTGATTTGAATGCAGAGTTGGTGTTTACCATAAATGTTTAAAGAATATAATTAGTGATGGTGAGGAGCTCGTGGCTAAGTAATAACAGCCGCACGGATCGATCCATCAGGTTAAGCTACGCTTGCCGGGGTTGGTCCATGGATGGGTGACCATCTTCACATATCGAAACTTCTCGGTGCTTCGGAAAGCACGCTATGCCGTTGGTCCCGGCTGTCATTCGTGGCGCTTTGACAGTCGATACGGGTAATCGGTAGCCTGAAAGTCTGACAGCCAGTCTTACCAAGGGGTTTCGTATTACCCAGTGACTGGGTTGTGGTGGTCGGATAGGCAGTCGCTCCATGTAAAATACTGGTATTCAGTTGCATCTGGTTAGACTGGAATCCGACCCCAACATAGTTGGGTAAAGGCTAGCCAGATTGATTATGAATGATGGTGATTCAGGTTCATGTCCTGGAGAAGGATATAGGCCACTTTTTGACTTGGATTACAGACAAAGTCGCGGGCAAAAGCTAGTTGGTTTCTAAATAGTCTCAGAAGTATTTTTTCTTGTCTTCTTCTTCTTTTCGGTGGTTAGTGACTAACCTGGTGTCAGAGTTTTTATGCTGCTCATGGCAGAGGCCCATGAGCAGCATAAAAACTCTGACACCAGGTTGTGTGTGTGCGGCTGTTATTACTTAGCTTCACATCAGCTGTAGAGAAATATCTCTCAGACAGACTTATACTCTTTTTTCTTGCGTAAACATTGTTTTATTCATAACCGAAACTACGGTATTAATTATGATAAACAGTCAAAACTCGTGAACACGCCGAAAATAAAACATTTCTGTAGGATCTCTGTACCATTTTATTATTTTTCAAAACAACGTTTTTGGATGTTTTATTATTGTTATATTTAAATATAGCCTTTACTCCCTCATTATTTTTATATAAGCCAAGCATGTCTACACGTGTCTTGTATAAAAAAATGAAAGTTGAAACAAAATGACAAATGCTAAGTACTACTCTGTCAAGAAAGTACCGGGAAAAGATCAATAATACACAAAATGTCTGTTATTCATCCAAATTTATTTTATCACCTTCAAAGTATGCTCCTTTAGAAACGATACACTTGCGCCAACGAATAATCCATTCATCAAAACATTTTTAAACGCTGCTTCCGGAATTGAGTTCAGTTCTCGCCGCGAATTCTCCTTTATGTCTTCTATCGATTGAAAACGGGTGCCACGAAGTGGTAATTTGAGTTTAGGAAAAAGAAAAAAGTCAGCAGGTGAATATGGTGGTTGCTGGATGGTATTTGTTGAGTGTTTGGTCAAAAATTCGTTCACAATGATAGCCTTGTGCGAAGGCGCATTGTCGTGGTGCAAAATCCAAGAATTTTCTTGCCACAAATCTGGCCTTTTTCGTTGAATTTGCTCTCTTAAACGCCGCATAATGCTCAAATAATATTCTTTATTTACCGTTAGACCTTCCGGTAAGAATTCAGAGTGCACAACACCGCGATAGTCAAAGAAAACAGTCAACATGACTTTGACTTTTGATCGACTTTGGCGTGGTTTTTTCGGTTTCGGTTCAGTTGGAAGGCGCCACTCCGAAGCTTGTTGACTAGTTTGCATGTCAAACTCGTAAACCCACGTCTCGTCACCAGTAACAATGCGTTTCATGAATGTTGGGTCCCAACTGACTCGTTCTAGCATGTCCTCAGTGACTTTCATGCGATTGAGTTTTTGGAGAAAATTCAGATCTTTTGGGACTAGCCGAGCAGCAACATGTTTCATACCCAAATGATTAGTTAAAATGGCCGTACCATTTTAACTAATCATATTCGTTTGTACAGACGCCAGCACATCAAGCTATCCCTAACTGTCAAATTTTCTCAATTAAAAATGAACCTTATATCTTTGCAATAAAGTTGAAATACTATCAAAGAAATTCGACAGATTGTGGTAACTTGATGTGCTGGCCTCTGTACCTTTATTATGTGCAGAAACTTTAAATAAATATATTTAAAACATTTCTATCCACAAAGTAAAATCATCACCTAATATGAGCATCCATTTTTAATTTAATCGTCCTCACTTAGTAACCGTTGTTAAATATTCCAAACAAGTACCTATCTGCTTATCCCTTTTAGGTATTATGAGGGCTAAATCTGCATTAATTATAATTTATTTTAATGCTTCAAAGGGGGGAATTGGGCCTTTATATTTGAAAGTCTAATAATGGATAGTTCGTGTGACTTTTGTGGTTGAACTCGGAAAGCATTAATGATGCATGATTTTATTTCTGCTCGTGGATAAATATAACAGCCGCTTAAGCTACGCTTGCCGCGGTCGGTTCTTGGATGAGCGACCATCCATTATACAGTGACCCCTTCGTGCCACAAAAAGCACGTTAACACTGAGGTCCCTCTTGCCGAGTAAGCTGGATTGTCCGAAAGGGTTACCGCTACCCCGGAACGTAAAATGCTAAAGAAGGAAAATGGTTGGGTTTTAATCAGTAAGAGTCTGACACTTCCACTCCACCTAGAGCAGAAGAGGCCATTTGATGATTTCTCACACTTAAAAAACAAAAGGCTGAGGGCCCTACTGTCAGTCGTATATCTTCTATCTTATTAATCATCATGGGTGTTCAGAAGCTAAAACTCCGACAACCGGTCTTACCAATGAGTATTGTGTTACCCAGTAACTGGATCGAAGAGGTCCGATAGGTAGTCGTTCCATGTAAAAAACTGGTATTCAGCTGCATCCGGTTAGACTGGAAGCCGACCCCTACAGTTGGGAAAAGGCTAGGCAAATTGAGTGTTTTTAATTTGCGGTATTCCTGTGTGAGTCCCGATAAAACTTTAATATCTTTCTTTGTAAATCTTATCACCTAATTTCACAGTGTGGAAGGTGGAAGCAATAGTTGATATTGCAATTCAATTGTTTAGATTTAACTTAAAAACATTTGATAAATGAGTATCTACGTTAGGTGGTGTGCTACTTTTGGACTGCTGTAACAAGCATTATTTCTAAGCAATATCTTTTAAGTATTTTTTACGTAATTCTACGTATATTTCAAACAAAAAACCGGTATATAACAAAATATTAATAATAAACTATCGTAATATTAATAAAGCTCTTGTTTAGCAATTTATTTTAACTCAATAAAACTGACAAATTGATGAACTTACTAGAAAACATTAATTTCGTCTTCATAAATCTTGTAAAACCATTCGTCTACACAAAATGGTTTAAGCTTTTCTACACCTTGGGTCGTTGAAATAAAGTTCAAATTCTAAAAACATTTTAAATAAATTGCCAAGTTCCCTTTGACACCTAACAAAGTTACTTTTGCGGATCAAAATATTTTTTTCTGTAGTATTTTAGAAGAAATTTTCTTTTTCCAACTTCCTTATGAAAGTTTGTACAAAATACGCATACGGACGAAGAGTAAGTTACAATTTACGTAAAGATTACGTCACAGCGAGTATCCATATATACGCGCAAGAGTCGACCTACGACATATGACCCTCTAGTGATGTAAAGGTAATTTTAATTTATCGATACTTCTGGTTTGCGGCACGCAATTTTACGTAACTTTGATTGTGTCTAATTGATGTTGTTAATAGCTTGTTAATAATGATGTGTCTAAGGCAATAGAAACAAGATAAATAATTTAATATTGTGTCAATTTGTTTAGTGACTTTTAATCATGCTCAATCAATTGATACTTCATTTTGTGTTTATTAGTTAAACTATATTTGTGGCTCCAATTGCAATTAAAATTTTATAAGCCAAAAAAAACTTCACAATTTTGAGGAAAATTTAAAGTAAACTAACTTCATCTCAGTACAGTGGAAATGCAAAACACATTCCAATCCAAAACATTAAATTATCGATACTTATGAAATCATCGACATATAAAAATATCCGAAATCCCAACACTACATGCATTATTGCGTGAAGAGATAGATTCGGTACCGCTTGCCCCATACTGACGCAATATCTCCACTAGTCCGAAGAGATTTTTATAACGAAACAAACAGACACGAAACTGTTTTACATAGCTACTAGTTATATTACTCCATAGAATACACTTAACAAAAACATTTGGTGTATTCAAATTAGTGAAGATGAAAATAGAATTAATTTTGTTTGTACAGTCTTTTGTTTGAAGTAAAATAAATTACTTTGTAGGTTAGTTATTCTGTACTTAGGGCTCATCCATAAATTACGTCACGCGTTAAGAAATTGTGACATTGTGTGACAAGGGGGACGAGTCATTAGTTTCGTGACGACACATGTAATAAAAGAGCCCGTGGCTAAGTACTAACAGCCGCACAGTTCGATCCATCAGGTTAAGCTACGCTGGCCGGGGTTGGCCGTGGATGGGTGACCATCTTTACATACCGAGAATCCTCCGTGGCTCAGAAAGCACGTTAAGCCGTTGGTCCCGGCTGTCATTTGTGCATCATTGACAGTCGTTACGAGTCGTCAGAAGCTCGAAAATCTGACAGCCAGTCTCCTATTACCTCCAACAACCGGTCGGCTACTGAGAAATTCCCGATGGATAAACCCAATAATAGTTAAAAACGTTAACGCTTTAAAACGCTTGTATCAATATCATTAAGTTTAGTTAATAACTCCAAAATAATGTCTTGTGACACTGACACGACCAGGGGCCATCACAATTTGTGACCGAGTGGGACACACAAATATCACCACCTGTGACAAGGGCGGGTGAGAGGTCCAAAGATTCGTGTGACGTTTGTAATTTAAGGCAGGTCCCTTACGTATTTCTCAATTAATTAAAATTATATAGTTCCGTTACAGGCGGTTTAATTTAGATAAAAGCATAGAGATCTCTGTACCTATTTATAACACCCATTTTTATACCTATGTTTTACAAATAAATATTTGACTTTGAAAAAATGGGCCTCGGAATGTGGAGAACCTTTGAACTTTTCTCATATCTGTTCCTACTTACAAATCCCGGGATATCTGTATGCAAAGATCTATCTCTTCTACCGTTAGGAATCATATCCAAAGCCGCCAACATATCTGAGAATCCTGCGAATGTTTTATAGGACAAAGGCCTCCTTATCTTTTTTTTTTATTTATTGGCTCGCGCTTGACCCCTTTTCGTCAGAGCCAATCTTTGATGTCGAACTCGTCCTTCCATTTTTGAAAAACCATTAGTATTATTGCTTCAACCTTTCTACTTTAATGGTAGCACAAACTGTGCCCAATATTGTCACTGCGTCTAGTTGCTGCAAAGAGAAGCTTTCTTGAAGCGATTAAGTTTTCTTCCAATATTCGAGAGAGTCGGTCGTGTTGATCTGTCGCGTACGACTGTCGTCCGATGTGCGCGAGTACCGTGCCTCTAGTAACTGCGACAAGTAGCAAAAGCATGCGACTCTCCTAGCTTGTCATTGTGACACTTACGACTCTATAGCTCGATTTTACTGTGGGTGCATCATCGTCTTCACATATAATTTTATACAAAACATTTTAAAAGAGTAACGGTGGAGTTTCTTGCCCATTCTTCTCCACACGAAAGTACATTTTGGAACGAGCAACTATAGTGTATTTCTTTTACACTATACTGTTTAATATTAGTGACACTTTTTATACCCTTTTTTTTGAGGGTGGGACATCATCAAGTGACACATCTCGCTCTGGGTGGAGCGGAAGGGAGTCTCTGTCAGACTCTTACTGACTAAAACCCATCCATGTTCCTTCCTTAGCCCATTATGTTCCGAGATAGCGGTAACCCTTTCAGACGATCCCGCTTACCCGGTCATTTCATACCTTGAGAACAACTCTACACTACCGTTGAAAAATATATTTTTTTAAACAAGTATAAAGAGTCTAAATATTAAATTAAACCTTTTTTGTCCGCAGAAATAATGAGATTCCAGTGCGAGGCCAGATGGAAGAGAGCCCATTGTACCCTCAAAAGGAATTTGAGGTAAAATTATAACAATATTATTTAATACAATACATGATCCTAATAACTCACTTTAATCACTATGCAAAAAGTCGTGACGGAAAATGGCAATTTGACAAGGTCAAAAATAAAATATGAAATCACATAGAGAAAACCCCGCCCGACTTCAAAACTTCCATCATCGTACAGAAATTAAATATTATGCGAGAATAAAATTGTTCAATTGGATTTAATGCTAATACGTATTCCATTTGATTTTAAAAATCTATGACGTCACATTTTTATATTTCTTAGGAATCCCGTGTAAATGCCGCGTTTTGACAGTTCAATGTTATTGACTATCTTGTCAAATACCTAATTACTAATCCATTACGCCCTGTTCACATTATTCGAGTAGCATTCGAGTCCAGCGACTGGTATCCCACTGGGTATGAAGGGTATGCCAAAAAATGGTTTCTCATTAGAGGAAGTGAAAAATACACTAAAAAGTATGCGATCAACATACCTTGAACTAGATTTAAATTAAAAATCGGAAACATTTCACCCATTTCGCTTTTTATAGTAGTTTTTTTTTAGGTAGAGTAAACCCTTTTTTAATTATTATTTAAATCCCCGTTTTAGAACCTAAAACCAAGTGATGCCTAAAAAACGACGAACGAAACTGACGGCCACTAAATCCGATCCCCGCGCTATGTGACAAACATGACAATTACCATTAAAGTTAAATTAAATTACGCTCGAGTTACTCTGCAAAATGATAATAAAGACAAAATCAAACTGGTTGCTAAGTAAATTAGGTAATTTGTACCATATTATTTTATTATATTGGAATAACTTCTCACACATTGATTAATTTATTATTATTAACTTTTAGAATGTTTGTAAATATGTGAGCACCATGCACTTATGACATAATTAAGTTTACTTGCCACTGCCACATGTGTTTTTCTTTTCACCTTTTGTGATGTATTGTTTTTATTCTAGGTACATCGTCTTCACATATAATGTTATAATACATGTATACAAAACATTGTGAAACATTTTAAAAGAGTAACGGTGGAGTTTCTTGCCCATTCTTCTCCACACGAAACTACTTTTTGGAAGGGGCGACTAGAATCAGTTTTATTTCTTGTTCATTTTGACATTCAAAAATGCCTTTCTTGTGCCTATTTGAAATAAATGATTTAACTTTGACGCCGAGTGCGCGGAGCTCTGAACAAACTGTCGTTGCGTATAGTCGCAGAGCTGTCGCAGTCAACTATTTAATATTAAAGTGCCATTCTTGTGCCTATTTGAAATAAATGTTTTGACTTTGACTTTGACTTTGATACAGATTGAATTTGAATTCATTGGCAATATTTCAAGGGGTCATTGTACAGACACCAGCACATCAAGCTATCCCTAACTGTCAAATTTTCTCAATTAAAAATGAACCTTATGTCTTTGCAATAAAGTTGAAATACTATCAAATAAATTTGACAGATTGTGGTAACTTGATGTGCTGGCCTCTGTACTCAAAATTATGAACAACTTTTACTTTGGGAACATACCTGAAATCGCGGAAAACAATCAGTTTTCTGCGATTCAGAGTTATGCGAGCATAATGTATGGAACAGCTGATTTTTTTTCGCGATTTCAGAGTATTCCCTTAGTAAAAATTGTTCATAATGATGAGTACAATGACCTCTTCAAAATTATGGCAATTAATTCAATTTTACCCTGTATTGTTTACAATCGTTCTTTTGTTTGTCGTGTGGTTGGTGGTTAAAACCTGGTGTCAGAGTTTTTATGCTGCTCAAGGATTCTGACTTAGCTTCACATGCTGTTGAAAAAAAACTCTGAAGCATGACGGTTTCCTCACGTTGTGTTCTTTCACCGTCCGCAAATGTTTATCCAATACGCACATGAATCCGAAAACTCAGAGGTGCGTACCTTGGCTTCGAATTCGAGACCTAAGCTTTGGCAGTCCGACGGTCACACCACTAGGCTTTAACTGCATTTAATAACGGTTAATGTAATTAAAGTGTGCAAAAATAACAAAGGATGATCTAAAACAATGAAAAAAGTAATCGGTAAGTACATTATTTCGTATAATGTAAGCATGCTAGCAAATTATCTCATTATTAAAATATCTATGTATTTTACTATTTGCCATTTTGGGGATTGACTTATGTGTTGCTAGTTTAAGAAATCAAAACTCTCTTAAAAAATCTGGCCTATTATGTAATAAGTACAGATGCCAGCACATCAAGTTACGCCAGTCTGTCAAATTTATTTAATAGTTTTTCAACTTTAATTCAAAATCTAATGGTTCATTTTCAATTGGGAAAATTGGACAATTTGGGATAGCTTGATGTGCTGGCGTCTGGACATACTTGCTTTTCATTCAAAGCGATGCTTATTAAGTTTTTTGAAGAGGTTTGGTTATCATATCATATCATTGTTGGTTAAAAACTGAAAAGAGTATTATTTCAGAATGTTTTATGATACGAAAGTCTGATCGCAAGATTAAAACGGAAAAAAAATTGTACTAATTAGTATTTACGAACATGATTTCGATTTGTAATTCCAAATAGCGTAAGTTTTTTTTATTAAATATTATTGATGGCTTTGAAAATGTTATAATATTTTTAGGCTTTGTTTTTTTCGTCTACTGTCTGATGGAAGTGATGTCCCGGATGAGGAAACAGATACAAGTGGGATGATGAAAAAAACTACTTTTATAGACACAGTAAGTGAATCTGCCTTTTAACTTATTATAATTGGGATATTTTTGTAGTGGGAACTCCAACTACAATACGTGCAAAATGTATAATTGTTAACAACTTTTAGGGTAGCTTAAAATATTACAATAATGGGATTATGGGACCGAATTATAATCGACGGCTCGCGAGGCGCAAGAGCGCGTATGCCGAGCGCGTATGCCACCTATGGCTCACTAACTATGGCGGCGCGGGGCAAAAGGGGGTAGGGGGGAGGGTTATTATTATCTATTTGGTAATAGTAGTGGTTTATTCCTATTAAAATTTTACTTTTTTTTCCATAGCGGTAGATGTTGATAGTGAGCCTTTCGGTGTTATATGAGATGCACTTCACTCATTGAAACGGGAGGATACTTCAGACGTCAATATGTCATTGCGAAGATGCAAAAAATAATTTAACTAACTAGACAGTGAGTAGCTGAATCTGCTTATTATGATAGATTAGTAACGACAGAGTTAATTTTGCATTTAATATGTTAGAATTATTGGTAACAAACCGATCATTATTTTTCAAAAGAGATTTTTCAAATCTTAATTTTAATTTCGATACTCGAAATGCATAGAAAAAATACTTTAACAAGATTGTAATGAAGGAGGCGTTGATGTTATGTGACATGTTCATAGACATCCATCTATGGTGCTATATATGAGCTACGGTGATTATAGGTTGCAATTATATGGATTCTAGATGGTTAAACCTTCGTTTCAACATCCTTCATTGACTGGCTTCGAGTCGATGTTCCTTCAATCCCGTATTGATGGTTGCGTGAGGTGTCTAGCCTCAGCCTATAATGTTCCCTCTGCTGGGAGACAAACCTCCTCTCAATGAGAGAGAGTGCGCCATTATCCACAATGCAGGCCCAGTGCGGGTTGGTGGATGTCACAAGTCTTCGAATTTTTGGCTCTAGAATATGCCAGTTTCGTCATGATGTGTTCCTTCACCGTCTTTGAGAACCGTGATAAATAAACAATTTATAAAAAGTAAAGCGCCTCTCTCAGTACGAACCCACGAACCACAACTCGTGAGTTACAGTCCGCGAGGTATAAGCTGAGCTTTGCATTAGTGTGAGTGAGAGGAGCGCGGCGAGACAGAATGGCGCCGCGCCTCAGGCCGGTTACCCAAAATCAGTTTAAACCACCGGGCGAAAATGGCGCCGCGCCTAAGGCCGGTTATCACACCTACACTATCCATGTACACTCACACAAATGCAAAGCTCAGCTTATACCTCGCGGACTGTACCACTGGGCCACCACGTGCTCACCTGCTCACGTAAAGGCATGGCAAGGGATTTTAATTTTTACCAATGGACATTCAACCGTACTGTTACAGAAATACGACATAAATTGCTATGCTTTAAAATGATGCCTTGGCATTGAAAAGGATTTTATCGCACGGCATTAAAAGACGCGCCACAGGCTCCCGTGGCGGGATGCCGTGGCATACTGCGGTAGGCAACGGCATACCACTCCGGCGCTCGTAGTGATATACTGCGGGGTGCGGCGGCGGGGGTAGAGAAGCGGGTAAAGTGGCAAAGTGCTGGAATGCCACGGTATCTAAGCGGCCAGTGTGCGCTGACTCACGGCAAAATCCCTTGCCATGCCGACCCGGTCTGCGTAGGCCTTAAGGTGTCAGCGTTTAAGCGGGATTTTCCGAAAGGGTTACCGCTACCCCGGAACATAAAGGGCTACGGAAGGAACATGGATGGGTTTTAGTCAGTAAGAGTCTGACAATCCCTTCCGCTCCACCCAAAACGGGAGCCAATTGGATGATGATGATTGGATTGATTGGATGATTTCCCAGCCTAAAAAAAAAATGTGTCAGCGTTGGCATATAAAGTGCATGGTTCGTATTGAATCCCTAACTACTAGATAATTAACCAGAGTTAATTAACTCGTAGAATTTTAAAGTTAGTCAACTTATGGAATGATGGCAGACTAATGTATCAATAAATCCCTCACGGCACATGTAATACGTTTGCAAAACTGCAGGGAGAAGTACTCCGAAACCTCATGAAACAGGATTTAGTAAGAGCTAGTCACTCAATAATGTCTACTTAGTGTAAAGAAACGTTGTATTGGCAGGAGTTACAGACAAACACAAATCCGAAGGAAAGGGACTAATTAAAATTTAATAAAAAGTTTCTTACATATTCATAGTTTTATTTCCATGATACCTGATCACTGGAAGTAAATTAATTTAAAAAAAAGGTAATTTAGAAAAGTCTCATAAAATATACAGGGTGTAACCGAAAGGGTATGTACATACAAAAGTATATGCTACAGACCACCAAACTGAACAACTTTTACTTTGGGACCAACGCCGAAATCGCAAAAAAAATCAGCTGTTCTATACATTTTTGGTCACTTGACTCGTCGAAATGTAGGGAATTTTATAATTAAAATTAACATACTCATATTCCCTGGAGCGCTCCTTAGCGAAGGGGAAAATTCCACTCGTTTCAAAACCCTTCTTCGATTTATTTCCAGACGTGTAACGTAACTTGGTCCCTGAAATACAATAATAATTTTTTTTCAGGACTACAAAGAATCCAGAGACCGTGGTGATGAATATCCATCAGAACCTCGAAAGAAGAAGTCCAGATTACCACAGCTGTCCTCAATTGCCAACAACATGAAGGAGATCAAAAATAACTTCTCCAAACGCACCCAAGGCTATGATGACACACTTAATCTATTGTGTGATGCTGATGACCCAGAATACGGCCATTATTGAAGACGTTCAAAAATGGGAACGAACGGAACGGAAGCGAAATAGTGCTATTCTATATCTATTTAAGAAAATTCTAATAAAGAAAGTTTGCTACCTTAATGATCTTTTAATTCTTGACAGATTTCGGATATAGATGATTTTGGCAACCAGTTGAGGATTCTGTAACAGTTATTTCCAGCTGTCCCAAACTGTCAAATTCTCCCAATCGAAAATAAACTTTATGCTTGTGTAATAAAGTTGACAAACTATCAAAGAAATTTGACAGATTGGGATAATCTGTCAAAATTTCTATCTGTACATAAAAAGGAACTGAGTGACTTCTAGTTTTATTTTTGCAGATATAGCGACTCTGAATAACATAGGTATCGCTACGTTAAATTATTATTTGAAATTAATTTTATTAACTCCTGTAATGTTCTGCCCTCATTCCCATTGCCAATCTGTAGTGCTATTCTATAAATCTGACTGTGAAAATGTAGGTGAAGTGAGTTTAAGGTGAATCCTCCAACCAGCCCGCGAAATTCAATACAACCCTCCGAGCTCATAAAGGTGTAAAAATGACTTTTTACAAGGTCAAAGTCATTCCGGAACCTTTATGAGCTCGGAGGGTTGTATTAATGATTTTGATGATTATAATTCTGTAACTACATACGTCTTACAGCCGCGAATCAAATGTTCATCAACATACAACCTATCACTGGCCTGCAAATTGCAAAAAACTTAAGAAAATTTGAATTTCGCGGGCTACCCTGGAACATCAACCTTAAAATGAGCTGTGCTGCTTTCACAGTCGTATCGTCGTCGTCTCTGTAAATATCTCACCTTGAAAATGTAAATTTACATATTACCATTACAGTTACTTCTTTTAAAAGTAATTGAAAACAGGTTCAAAACAATTTCTCAACTCCGGTCTTGAAATCATTATCACTAAATGTCACCCTATTCAACATGTTTTGAATGACTGAAATAATGTAGATGATAATATGACCCAGTCCAGCACTGAACTGGATGGACTCGCTGGACTCTACTGGACTGGAATAATCTGAACCGGGTATACCTAACTTCATAATGTTAAAAAAGTGTAATACGCAATTGACTATTTGACACGATCAAAAATAAAATCATATAGAAAAAACACCGCTCGTCTTAAAAACTTTCATCACCGTACAGAAATTAAATATTATGCGAAGATGTAATTGTAAAATTGCATTTAATGCTAATAAGTAACCCATTTGATTCTAAAAATCTGTTATATTTCATACAAATCACGTACAAATTCCGCGTTTCGACAGTTCATAATAAGTAACGTTATTGACTATGTATATAAAACCCTTATATATATATAAGGGTTTTCAAATACCCAATTATCTCGCAGGTATACTTGACACTGAAACACATAGCAATTTATGTAGGCGCCCGCGCCGCCATCGAAACTTATGCATATATTTCTCATGTTTGATAATTAATAAAACGCAACTTAGGCGCGGACGATAAGGAACGCTCGTAGACGTCGCGTAAATAAATCGCCGTCTGCTTATGACGAAAGAGATCCTCTTCTTTTTGTCTGGTTAGTGACTAACCTGGTGGCAGAGTTTTTATGCTGCCCAAGGGCCTCAGTCTTAGCTTCACATGCTGTTGAGAAATATCTGTCAAACAGGCTGGTTTCCTCACAATGTTTTCCTTCACTGATTTTTAAGCGAGGGATAATAAATATAAATCAGAGGTGGTCTTGGGTTTGAACTCGAGACCTTAGACTTTGCAATCTGACGGTTATACCACTAGGCTATTATTACTGCGAAAGAGATGAAACAAGACTAAAGGAAAATTCAATCAATCAACCAAGGTGAATGTAGGAAAAAGTATCTATAGTGTATTTTTCTTTAGTTGTCTCATTTGGTAAACAAATGTTGCGACGAATATTAAGATTTCTAGTTAATGTACATGTCTTTGAAGTATTTTTGTTTTTATAATTCATGCCTTATGTGTATAAAGAAAGAACAAGACGTTTAAGCTTAACTTAAAGTGCATGATTGATACGAAAAATCATAATTTTCGTCCTGTGTTTGTTTACCAAATTGGACACTGTAACAGAAATACGCTATAGTAAACATTGAGAGAAAAAAAATGTTTTTTTTTTATGGAAGGTAAGTTCATAATAAAATTTCCTCTGAGGTTTTACATCAGGCGAAACATCGGCAAATAAAAAGTGATTTCATAATATTTTTGTTAGAAAATGAAGGACTTGCAGGATTGGATATTAAGTTTGGTTTAAACTATTAAAAAATGTTTTTGGACTTTGCTGAGGAGTTTATAGCGCCACTTCTTCTTCCTAACTAAAGCACTAGGAAGTGGTGAAGAGCAGGCGTTTTAAAGGACTGTCTTGTGTAATTTTGACGTTTAAAAAGTGCTGATTTTCAACCTAGTTTAAATAAAAAGTTTCAAAATATATAAAAAATGACATATAGGGGTAACTTGCGCCAGCACAAGTTACCCCTATATGTAATTTTTTTATAGTTTTTCTACTTTAATACAAAAGCAGAAGGTTAATTTTCGGGTAAATTTTGGAAAAATTTGACAGTTTCGCATAGCTGGATGTGCTTTATTTGTGAGGGTGGGAAATCATCCAATGACTTCCGTCGCTCTGAGTGGAGCGGAAGGGAGTGTCATCTTGATGTGCTTTTTTTTTTTTTAAGGCTGGGAAATCATCCAATGACTGCTCCCGCTCTGGGTGGAGCGGAAGGGAGTGTCAGACTCTTACTGACTAAAACCCATCCATGTTCCTTCCATAGCCCTTTATGTTCCGGGGTAGCGGTAACCCTTTCGGACAATCCCGCTTACCCGGCAGGCTTGGCCCTGAGGGGCCCCTTCATATGCTGACATCTCTTTGAGGCGCGCGTGGAACATATACGCGCCGTACGGCACGGGTCTGGTGCTGATCGGACGGTGAGTCACCCATTACTCACCGTCCGCAGGCCCGCGCCTACGGTGGCCGGGAGTCGTCACGTGGCTCTCGACGCCCGGAGCGTCTCCTGCGGCGGCTGGGACGGGAGGACCTTTCTCTCTCCCATCCCGCCACCTCCTTCGCGAGCATGACTTTTTCGCAGAAGGAGGTGACTGCCTCCCACTCCCTCTCGCCCCGGACCATGGCTTGCACCAGGGCCGGGCGCGAGGGGTCGCCGCCGCCGATCGCCTCTACGAGGACACGGCGGTGCTCCACCCAAGCGGGGCAGGTTTGCACCGTGTGCTCTACCGTGTCCTCTGGGCGATCCTCGCAGTGGTGACACCCGGGCGATCTTGATGTGCTGGCGTCTACTTTAACCATTTCTCACTGACACAAAATAAATTCTTATCATTGGTACAGATTGAAGAAGAAAGCGGTGATGAATGGGAGGTGAGCAGATCGCGGGTCCACCTCGGGTCCCTCATAGGCAGTGGAGCGTTTGGCCGGGTGCACGCTGCTCAACTGGACATGCCTGGAGGAGAAACTATTACAGTTGCCGCTAAAATGCTTACAGGTAAACTTGACAATAGTTTTACTAAATTTTAGAGACACTTGGGGGCCTACACAAAGTCCCATTTTACGAAATGTACGGAATTGCCATAAGCCTTCGAAATGTCACGTGATCAATCGTTTTCGATCTCTAAGTGCTAGACAATGTTAAATTGTGTAACGAAATTTGATCAATATTCTTAACAAATGTGTCGACAAGTGGCGTTCTTGACAATCCGAATCGCTGAGATAACGAAAACGAAATTGTTCGATCAACAATTTCTGAAAACGAAACGACACGGAGTGACTGACACTTGTTTAGGCCTCCTGATGCCAATGGGTGCAACAACCAATCAGAGTATTCACTGTTCAGTCACAGTACTATTAATATAATTCCTTAACAACTTTTAATTCTTCTTTTCATAGTATAAAGCAAAGTCGCTGCCGCTGTTTGTACGCTTAGATCTAAACTGCACAATGGATTTTAATGCGGTTTTCATCAATAGATAATACAGTGGTTCAAGAGGAAGCGTTCTATGTATAGATTAACTAAGTCTTCCGCGGTTTCGCCCGTGCGATAGTGTCTACATGGGATTCGTGCGAAGCCGGGGCGAGTTGATAGTAAGCTATAAATTATTGACTTTCGCATTCCTTTATAATCTTGATCAAAATCGAACACAAAAATCGACCTGATGCTGTCAGTATTAGGATTAAAACTGTCTGAAATTACTACTAAAAGCGACTCAATATGCATCAAGAAACAAGTCCATCTATTAGTATAATTGACTTATTTATTTTTGTCGCTGTTTGACTTTGTTTTTTATTGGTATTGGTATTTTTTGTTAAACAACTCGTTTCTGGTCAAAAGAACCGGGCGTTATTAGTAATTTCTCTCTTTCTACAGACATAATGACAGGCGACGTGATTTGTGTACAGAGTTGGTTGGTGTTTACCGTAAATATTTAAGGAATAAACAAACACTTAAAATTCCACCATCCGTATTGTGTACACATTAAATATAAATGCAGTCATTTAAAATTTCAGGAACTGTGAGAGATTTCGTGAGAACATCTGATCTACCTTTCATAAATATGTCCGTTAGCTTACTAGGGGTCTAGACTAGTGTTAATCGCTATGTGTCGATTGGATTTCGATATCTCAGCCATTCGGATTGTCAAGAACGCCACTTGTCAAAGCCTTTGTATGGGAATATTGATCGAGTTTCGTTACACAATTTGACATTGTCTAGCATTTAGCGATCGAAAACGATAGATCACGTGACATTTCAAAAGCTTATGCCAATTCCATACATTTCGGATTTAAATATAATATCGTTAAATTTAGTAAAAATGTGAATTTGTCTAGGCCCCCAGGCCGTTATTTTCTGAAGTCATAAAACCATTCAAAACAGGGGCGTGTCTCTAGTTTAGAAACAAATCGTAAATCCGTTAAGTCTGAATGCCTCAAGTACAGTAGTAAGTGGCGCCATCTGTCGCCTTGAGTGTACTACTGGTACTGTTTGCAAACATGGCGGGTATGTCAAGCGCTCTCTATGAAATATCAGTGTGTTTACTTTGTAAATACTGTGTGGTTTCGTTGCGATTGAACTTGTGAAATACTTCCACAAAAGAAATAAGTACGATTAACCACACGTTAGGTACGGTCGCCAACGCATCCAGTTATACCAAACTGGCAAATTTCTTCAAATGATATTAACCCTTAAAACGTCGAAGGTTAAGTTCAAAATCTATTGAGAAAATTTGAGTTTGTGGTAATTTGTTTTGGCGACTGTGCATTTGAACTAAATGCGTTGTCAAAGCTGAATTGTTACGTTTGCGTGTGCTTCACTGTACCTACCTAGCACCTTTGTGTTAGTAGGTATAAAAATAGTTGAACTCGATAAGTGCTAATATACTTAAACTTTAAAGAATCACGTCATTGGGAGACAATAATATTTTATTTTCTGTTTGAGACGCTATAATTTTCAATTTCTTGCATTCTAAACAGACTTCATTGTTTAGCACTAAATTAACTAAGCAAAAAACAAGCCATTTCACTCACATTCATATACAACAATAGACAACTGTCAAAAGAGCCATTAACGTAGTCACAACACAATTTTTCGTCAAAGACAAGCAAAATGGTTGGTTAATTTCGCATGCTCAATTATTATGATTACATAAACACGTCTAGGAAATGAAAGTCGGCAATCCGTAATATTCATAGATGCACTTTTGAACTGCTTGTTTCGAGTTATTTCTTAGATAATATTCAAATTGCTTGCATGCAAAGTATCTTCTGTCCTTTCAAAGTTCCTGTGTTGGCGGAAACTAGAATCAACTAAAATCAAGAAGCTTCTGCTCTCGGATATACTGCAGCTTCCCATTAGTAAGATTATTTTCGGAATCGGATCTGTCCCTAATTACAAAAGCTATTTCTTAACTACAAACCCACAAATTAATAGGTTACATAGTATATTACCCGATTTTTGAACCGAAAACCGACACAAAAAGCTGATAAATTATCAAGTGAACAGTTCGTGAACTTCTGTGGTTCATTGAATGAATTACCAACAGCCAATCGCATCACTTTTTTTTTTTTTTTAAGGCTGGGAAATCATCCAATGACTGCTCCCGCTCTGGGTGGAGCGGAAGGGAGTGTCAGACTCTTACTGACTAAAACCCATCCATGTTCCTTCCGTAGCCCTTTATGTTCCGGGGTAGCGGTAGCCCTTTCGGACAATCCCGCTTACCCGGCAGGCTTGGCCCTGGGGGGCCCCTTCATATGCTGACATCTCTTTGAGGCGCGCGTGGAACATTTATACGCGCCGTACGACACGGGTCTGGTGCTGATCGGACGGTGAGTCACCCATTACCCACCGTCCGCAGGCCCGCGCCTACGGTGGCCGGAAGTCGTCACGTGGCTCCCGACGCCCGGGGCGTCTCCTGCGGCGGCTGGGACGGGAGGACCTTTCTCTCTCCCATCCCGCCACCTCCTTCGCGAGCATAACTTTTTCGCAGAAGGAGGTGACTGCCTCCCATTCCCTCTCGCCCCGGACCATGGCTTGCACCAGGGCCGGGCGCGAGAGGTCGCCGCCGCCGATCGCCTCTACGAGGACACGGCGGTGCTCCGCCCATGCGGGGCAGGTTTGCGCCGTGTGCTCTACCGTGTCCTCTGGGCGATCCTCGCAGTGGTGACACCCGGGCGTTTCCTCCCGCCTGATGATGTGCAGGAACCTCCCGAAACATCCATGTCCGGTGAGGACCTGCGTCAGGCGGTAGGTGAGGGCGCCGTGACGCCTCTCTAGCCACTCCTCAAAGAGGGGCCTTACCGCCACTATCGTGGCGTGCCTTGCGCTGGGTTGCGACAGTCGCTGATTCCAGGCCGCCATGAGATCGCGCCGGAGGTCCGTCCGCTCCGCCGCAATTTGCTGCGGAAACGGAGTTTCCCCCCGGCTAAGTACCTCCGCGCGCCACTCGTACAGGCGCGCGAGGACTATCGCCTCCAGATCCCACGGCGGCAGTCCGGCAAGGAGGCTTGCCGCCTCGCCCGAGATCGTGCGGTACCCCCGGATTAGCCGAATGGCTACCACCTTTTGGGGCGCGTTCAGGTAGTGGGCGGCTCGCCGCCACAATGAACGCGCCCACACCGGGGCCCCGTAAAGGGCCATGGACCGCACGACTCCCGCGTAAAGCCTCCGGCAGGAGGCGTTTGGCCCCCTCAAATTGGGCAAGAGCCGCTTGAAGGCGGCCCCAGTCCGTTCCAGCTTGGGGGCCAAACGTCGGTAATGCTCCACGAAATTCCATCGGCTGTCGAGGACCAGACCTAGGTATTTCATTGTGGTCTCGACGCCGATGTGAACCCCTCCTACCGTAAGTTGGGATCCCGATGGTGGCCTATTCCGAGGCCCATGAAAGGACATGGCCTTGGATTTGTGCAGTGCCACCTCGAGACCCAACTGCCGGATCCTCTCAACGACTGTCGCAACCCCGCGTGTCTCTCGCCGGTTCCATTCCCCATCGCGACCTGGGTCGATGACGGCTCTGTCCGTCAGGTACGCCCCGACTATTCGACGGAGGTAGGTTGGCACCCTCACCGGGTGCCGACCTACCTACCGGAGTGCTTCCCCAATGCAACTCCAGGGCAGGGTGTTGAAAGCGTTGGCGATGTCGAGTGACACCGCCACGACGACCCTGGGACACCGCGTCCCCCGCCGTGAGGGCTCTAACGCGCATGATGGCGTCCACCGTCGAGCGCCCCTTGCGGAAGCCAAACTGGCAGTCCGCAAGGTCCGGCCCCGTCCTTCCAAGGTGCCCGACGAGGCGGCCCGCAATAATTCTCTCGAAGAGTTTGCCGACCTCGTCGAGCAGCACTATGGGCCGGAATGCGGACGGAGAGTCCGCAGGGCGCCCAGGCTTCTGTATAAGGACCAGCTTCCCCGTCTTCCAACGGAGCGGAAACTGGCCATTTCCATGCCTCCAGTCGGGGCCCGAGAGCCCCTGAGGCCAGGACCCAGGCTTCACCTAGTAAGCCGTCGGGTCCTGGGGCGGTATTCTTGGCCTTGAGCCTTCCAACCGCGCCGCTCTCAGATCTACCTCGGCAATCGCATCACTTGCCTTTCGTTTAATTTCGACGTGTCCATAATTTTCTTTCCAAAATCGGACATAACTGTAACACAAGTCGACTTAATCGATTTCTTGATACCTAAGTTGGATATTTCAATCTAATTTTTTCTTGAAACTCGCAAATACCAATTCGTAGATTTGCATAAGGCATCACTTAATATCAACCAGTCTATTCTGTAAAAATCTTACCGTGTAAACTTAGGTGGAAGTGATCTGTCACTCCATGATGCTATTGACACTAATGATAGCCATTTGGATGTATAGATCGGTTCGTGAGCTAAAAGTGATCAAACGCGAGCCTTGAGTTAATGAAAAAAAGTTTAAACGCCAATGTAATTAAAGGTTAAGTGTACTGTCTTAATGCAAAGTTTTCAATTAGGCACACATATTAGTTCCGCGCACTTAAGCTCATTACAAACGTGTAGGCTTCTCCGTTTTTCCGTCGTTTACCGCGTTGATCTCTCAATTGTGATAAAACTAATTAGTTATGTAAATAGCCTCTAGAACATTACACAATATTAGGTACTTATATAATTAAAACGAAATTAATCTTTCAACTCTTACTAATTTGTTTGAACTGTTGCACTTCAGCCAGTGACCTGAATCTTCCAATAAAAACGTGGCCTCTCATCACCCTATATCTCTTATCTTCCACAGGAGATGTATCAGAAGAAGAAGTTCAAGATTTTCTTCGCGAAATCGTGATGCTCAAACACGTCGGCTCTCATCAACACGTGATCCGATTGGTAGCTTGTTGTACGAGAAGGGCCCCGCTCATCGCCCTGTTGGAACATGCACCAAGAGGGGACCTGCTGTCACTCCTGCGGGCAGCGAGAGGGAGGCGGAAAGACAGTCAGGTCTCCAATGTTACTAGGAGAATTGACAGCACGCAGGGAAAGCCGTCCGAGGCAGACTGTAAGTTTTTAATCATTACCCGTCCTTTATGCTTATGGCTTCGGAATTCGGAATCTAGACCTTGCAAGAACTCGTATAACGTGACAACCCGAGCCATATACTACTCTGTCAAGAAAGTACCGGGCAAAGATCAATAATACACAAAATGTCTGTTATTCATCCAAATTTATTTTATCACCTTCAAAGTATGCTCCTTTAGAAACGATACACTTGCGCCAACGAATAATCCATTCATCAAAACATTTTTTAAACGCTGCTTCCGGAATTGAGTTCAGTTCTCGCCGCGAATTCTCCTTTATGTCTTCTATCGATTGAAAACGGGTGCCACGAAGTGGTAATTTGAGTTTAGGAAAAAGAAAAAAGTCAGCAGGAGCCATATCTGGTGAATATGGTGGTTGCTGGATGGTATTTGTTGAGTGTTTGGTCAAAAATTCGTTCACAATGATAGCCTTGTGCGAAGGCGCATTGTCGTGGTGCAAAATCCAAGAATTTTCTTTCCACAAATCTGGCCTTTTTCGTCGAATTTGCTCTCTTAAACGCCGCATAACATATAAATAATATTCTTTATTTACCGTTAGACCTTCCGGTAAGAATTCAGAGTGCACAACACCGCGATAGTCAAAGAAAACAGTCAACATGACTTTGACTTTTGATCGACTTTGGCGTGGTTTTTTCGGTTTCGGTTCAGTTGGAAGGCGCCACTCCGAAGCTTGTTGAATAGTTTGCATGTCAAACTCGTAAACCCACGTCTCGTCACCAGTAACAATGCGTTTCATGAATGTTGGGTCCGAACTGACTCGTTCTAGCATGTCCTCAGCGACTTTCATGCGATTGAGTTTTTGGAGAAAATTCAGATCTTTTGGGACTAGCCGAGCAGCAACATGTTTTAACCCAAATGATTAGTTAAAATGGTACGGAGTTCGGCGGCTATCTCTCTCAGAGTAGAATGGGGATTTTCAGTCACTATTTTCTTCACTTTTGCGATGTTAACTTCAGTTGCAGACGTTGACGGCCTACCAGAGCGAGGCAAATCTTCCATCACATCTCGACCGCTTTTGAATGTTTTGAACCACTCATAAGCACGAGTTTTTGATAAAGTCGATTCACCGTAAGCCTTCTGTAACATTTTCAGTGACTCCGAACACGAAATGCCATTGGCGATGCAAAATTTAAGACAAACTCTTTGTTCGATATTTTTGTCCATTATGAAATTCGCAATACACACTATATGTGATACTCGTATTACTAAAACCAGCACTGTATTTAATATAAATAACAGATGCAACTCAAACTCCGCGCCAAAATGGAAAACAGTTGTGCCAATCTAAAAACTACAAAAAAAACAAAAATTTGAATTTGGAACCATAAACAACATGCAACATATACATAATTTTCCATTACATTACAAACGCCTGTTCATTTTCTGTGAGCAATATTTATTCATGAAGTCTTTCAATCAAAATATTTTGTCAGGAGCTTTTATACAATAAAAATACATACCTACGTTTTCAGATAAAATTTATTCAACACACGTATTGTATGTTATTATTCCGATGATGTCGATATTTCAACAATAATATGTTAGTAATATTCACTACCGCGTTGGTTTCTTCCAAGTCAACTAGCGGTTATAATCGCGACTACTAAGTGTGAGGCTTTCATTTCATTATGGAATTTCTCAGAAACATCCAGGAGTCTGGGTCAATTGACGGCAATGGCTCGCTCCCTTTTACAAAACTTGCGAAATATGGGTGAACTGCTAGCCACGAAAAGAATAATTATGTTTTGCCTGAACTAAATGTTTTTTTTTTATTTATATTTTTTTTACGTATGTCGTTTTTCTTTTTTTTCTCTTACAGCCGAGTACACGAACCTTAGTGATTCGGACCCTGCTCTTTCGGATTTTAATTGCAAACTGTACATAGATTGTGATAAGAAAAAGGACCATTATGTAGCTGAACCTGCCCTGCATCTAAACGGCGGTACCATGCGAGAATATGCGCTCCAAGTCGCGCTTGGAATGAGGCATTTGGAGGAGAGAGGGATAACACACAGGTGAGCTTTCAATATGCATTACTTTTTAGGGTTCCGTAGTCAACAAAGAACCCTTATAGTTTCGCCTTGACCGTCTGTTCGTCCGCAGCTTAGCTCAACTAGAAAGTTATAATTTGGCATGGATATACACATTAATCACGCTGAAAAAGTAGTAAAATAAAATCATGAATAAAATATATATTTAGTCTACCTACTATAATTTTAATTACCAAATTAATGTTACACAGAAAACTGAGTTAACAGAATTGCACAATATAATTAAGTTAATATAATTCAGAACAAACGTTATTAAAATGTGCTTTACTTTTTAAACAAACTTCATAATAACAGTAGGTGGTAGACTAGGTAGTAGTACATTATCTTATTTCTAAATGTCAGAAAAGTTACCATTAAAGGTCAAAGGTTATGGGATTTGTGGTTCTTAATATATACCTCACCCAATTCTTTCAGATATCCTGTTTCCGAACCCGAGATTCGTACTGGCAATTTTTCTCGCGGCGATTTTTCGCTCATTGCATTTTGAACGCATTGCTCATCGCAAGCAGTTCAAAATCCAACATTGTGTTTTTTCGACGCGCTAGGATGCACTGGATTTTTAATACACGTCTCAGCACCTAGAGTGAAAAATCCAGTGCGCGGTAAAATCTCACCGCGATATTTTTATTTCCGTCCGTGAAGTGGCTAAAACCTCAACTGGAAATAAGATGTAGGTACCTAGTCATCCCATTGAAATATTTATATCCTAATCCAAACCTAAAAATACAATTAATTATGTTTTAACTGATAGCTTTATTTGTAACTAGCTTTTGCCAGCGGCTTCGCCCGCGTATTTGTAAGAAATTATCTCACGGGAACCATACATTTTTCCGGGATAAAAAGTAGCCTATGTGCTATTCTAGACTATAAGCTATCTCTGTGCTTTCAGATCCATTCAACAGTAGTTGCGTGAAAGAGGAACAAACATCTATCCATCCATCCTCACAAACTTTCGCATTTATAGTATTATATTAGTAGAATTTCACTATACTTATGTCTAAAACAGAAGCCGCATGTTTGACATCAAATTATTGAAAGCCCCAATCCATAAGCCGTGACGTAGTAATTCAAAAGACGCAACGCGCAGGTCGGTTGCGGTACGGGGAAAATACCGACCTTTTCCACGAACTGTGCCCGCCAACAGCCTTTTCCCGGGGCGCCTCGAGCCCCAGATATATTTAATTTCAAACGTAAACCACAGTTTGGCACTCGGATTACAAACCAAATAATCCTGTTTGATGTTGTTCCATATCACATTATAACTTTTATTTGTATTGTTAAATAAAATTAAACAATAAAATATTTATCTGAACATCGAATGAAAATATCAGTTAATTGGAAAGCTCTCGATGAATTCTATTCAACCATTTATGTAATTAGGACCCTATCGCGAGATCTTTTGTTGAAATGTTGAATAAATATATTGGAGAAGGTTCTTCTATTTACAATTAATGTTTATTTTCGATCTTGAGTAATACGAAATAATACCGTATTCAGCGTGTAGAAAATTCCCCACAACTCCTGACAATAATGTTATAGCAATATCTTTTAGTCCGATATGTTGTTCCTTTTTTTGCGTAGGCATTTCCAATTTGTTATTTATTTCGAATTGCGATTACTTTTGCGGTTTATCAATAGTTACGTTTAGGTACTTTTTTGTTGTTTACCAAAGACGTTTATACGATCTTGTCTTACCTAAGTAATTTCGTGTACTTCAGTTACTTCACTGATCTCTTTGACAAATTAATTTATGTACATAGGATACGTAAACTTTCTCGTTTAAAAGTGTTGGCAAAGTTCGATTGTAGCTGAACATCCATCTTTCGGTGTTGCCTAGCAACCGTTGCTAAGAGACGAGAAACCTCAAGGTTAGCGAATCATCCGACTTAACAAAAATTTAAATTCTATCACAGCTGCGTTGCCAGAGTTTATTTTGCAGTTAGTATCTACGTAAATGTGTTCGGGGACGAATTTTAATTTTTCCCAAAACTGTGAATACAATTAAATTAACTTGGATATTATTATGTTATGTTAGATAGTTATATTTAGGTGCAGGTAGGTAGGTATAGGCCTACGTGGTTGCCTGAAATAAATGATTTAGTTGAGTATGTTATTACAAAACAGAATTACTTTTTAAATTTTCATTATTAATTTTTGTGTTCCGTAGCCATAGCCGAAACGGAACCTTAAGATTTCGTCATGACCGACTGTCAGTATGTCTGTCAACTCAACCGTCCGATGTTTCATACATGGATAACGCAGACCTTTTACAGACCTTCCTTTTTTTGACCTTTTTGATATAATAGTGTAGTAGGGTAATTAGGTACATAAAAAGCAATAAGGGTTAGCGTAAAAATTATCCATACCCAAGACTGTGTGGGGTATTGCTGGATACCATAAAAAAAATGATGTTTCTTATTGCCTTTTTTATTTAAGTCAATAGTTATCGAGATATAGGAGAAAGAGAGATATATTTTCGGTAACAACTTTGTAAAGTTCATTGTCTGTCAATATTGACTGTGGTACTTAAATTCAAGTTCATTCTCTGTCAATATTAATAGAAATTTATGCTAAGTAACCCAAAAGTTGGATGCTTAATGTATTTGCGCTAAGTTCTTAACTCCTTTATATTTGACGACACGGTTTGCGCAGTGGTTGAGCGATTGACTTCTGCGCAGCATGTCGCGGGTTCGATTCCCGCACGGAACTATTATTTGAGCGACCTACAAGTATTTGGTTCCGGGTCGGAGTGTTTTTCTATTTATAATATGTGTTTACAAAAATAAATGTATATGTAGTTTATCAGTCACCTCGTTACCATAACACAAGCATTAGGTTGCTTAGCCTGGGACTATATGGCGTTGTGTGAAATGTCCAAGGATATTATATTATTATTATTATTTACGTATTATATTTAGGTGTCGCTTGTGAAAACGGGCATTACTCTGTAAGCCATCGTATTGACGAATATTATCATCGCGCACTAGATTTTAAACACAACGCCAAAGGCCGAGAATTGCAAATCCAACAGTGTAGTGGACACGTTGGGATGCATTCTGTTGGATTGTCAATGCTCGGGTTATGACCGAGAGTTTAAAATCAAGTGCACGAGAAACAAATCATCCGGATAAAGAAATATCTAAATCTAACTTCAACAATTTTCAGAGACCTAGCAGCCCGGAACATTCTGGTCGACGGGGCTGGTCTCCTCAAAGTGGCCGACTTCGGTCTCTCCAGGTCCGGTGTATACGTGCACACGAGGTCTAGGCCGGTACCACTACGGTGGCTGGCGCCTGAAGCCATCCTTCATTCCCAGTACTGCGGGGCCAGTGATGTATGGGCCTTTGCGGTACTGCTGTGGGAGATTGCTACTTTAGGTAAGATGATCTCTTGTGCGTCTTCCAAATATTTGGGGTCTGCGCAACATGTCTTTTTCTTCGATTTTTTTTTATATGTGTGTTATGGTTTGTTTATTTTTTTTTAAACTTAACAAATTCATATATATTGATTAAAACCTATTCAGTGTAACTTTTTCCTTGTTCATGTTTTTTGAAGTCTAATTTTAAGTTAAGACTGTTGGGGTTGGGACTGTTGAAATTTATAATTTGATGTTTAATTGAAGAATTGTGAAATGTAAAGCTATGGACTACAACTGTGTCAGAAATAAAATTATTTTTATTATATTTAAGTCAAATGACAAAAATCTTTAAAATTAATTATTTCAGTAGTAGCACATTTGACCAATTTAAAAAAAAACATATGAGCCCTTGGACTGTCGCATGCCCGGCACCGCGCACCATTTCTTAATATCTTTCGAATCTTAAAAAATTTGTTAAAATTCCTATGGGAGTGAAGAATGGTGTTACAATTCATATGAAAATTCTCATTGCTTTGATCTAAAAACTTGAAACTTGACCCGAATATTTTTCTAAATAAAAATTGCGAAAACTATCTTTTGCCCCTAGGCTAGACCTAGCCCCTAATTTTTACGATTCATAAGAAATTTCTCTCGAAACGACAATAAATATAACCGTATGAATCATTGAGCTCTCATAAGCAAACGTCTTCTAATAAGCGAACATCTAATGTGTTAAAAAGGTGGAAGATTTTTTTCAAGAGTAAATACGTAATCTACGCGAACGAATACGCGGGTGAAATGCTAATTTTAAGAGGCCTATTGGTGAGGTCTATTAGGCCTTTCTCCATATAAACGCATCCCGCTGTATTCTTCGTGGATAATGGCTCTAGAGCTACGATTTTTTCCAAAAAAATCAAAGTCTTATTAGTATGTGCCCCTCTCATTTCCTTTTTTCGAAATCATAATCACTTAAAGAATTATGACAATCCAAAATCTTGAAAAATTGCCCGTTTTCACCGCCATGTTCAGACGACTATCAGACAAAGACAAGTTTTTAACAAACAAAAAAATTATATAAGCGAATTTATTTCAGTCTAGTTTTGAAGAAGAAAACAGCGGAATAAAAAACATCTTTTCTTCAAGGTTTTGTTAGGTAAAATCGGTCTGAGCTGCAGTGGTCCCTTTAGCACTTAACGGTTTGAGGTGCGTCGCAGCGACGACAATAGTTTCTTCAAATACCGATTTTTCAAATTCCTCGAGACTAGAGTCCCCTCTTGAAGATTTCTCAAAACCGTTCGAAAATTCCCGTGGGGTGAAGAGTGGTGTTACAATACATACGAAAATTCTAATTGCTTTAATTTATAAACTTGAAACTTGGCCCGAATACTTTTCTAAATTAACATTATAGATCGTATTCATTAAATTGCGAAAACGCCTTTTTAAGAGGTGGAAAGATTGTTTGAAAGACCTACGTAATCTACGCGAACGAGTACGCGGATGTAATGCTGATGTTAAATCATTCTAATTTCACTTTAACTAATATTTCAGGAGGCTTCCCATACGCCGAGCTCAGTAACCACCATGTACCTCCATTCCTGGCTGGAGGAGGCCGTCTCCCGAAGCCAGCCCGAGCCTCGCCCAGACTGTACCAGCTGATGGCCGAATGCTGGTCCGAAAATCCCACAGACAGGCCAACTTTCTCCGAAATCGTGGACAAACTGACAGTTCAAAAGCAGTTGTATGTTGACTTGGATTGTGTTTTCCCGCCTTCAGAAGACGAGGTGGAGGGATTAAAAGATATTGACTTCAATATGGCGGAAGCCAACGGTCATCTTGACCGGTGACCCTTGTAAAGACTGAATATTTTTATTGTTATTATTGATTGTCACCCTAAGTGCACAGTACACGTGTTCTAATAATTATGGAATTTGTTTCACTTTTTAATCAGCTTCTGCCCGCGGTTTCGACCGCGTGGATGACGGAAATTGCATGTTATTATACATATAAACCTTCCTCTTGAATCACTCTATCTATTAAAAAAACTGCATCAAAATCCGTTGTGTAGTTTTAAAGATCTAAGCATACATACGTACAGACATTAGGACACGGGAACTGACTTTGCTTTATACTATGTAGTGATTGATACATTTCAGTGTAGAATGTGTCGTTACTGGTACACACAATAGTTATTCACAAAATTAACAACAGCTTGGTTTATTCATCGTCACGTCCAATTAACATTTCGTTTTAAAACTCTTGATAGGAGAAACTATAAACTATGATTGAACACAAGTTAAAACGTAAAAAATAAAAATAAAATTTAGCTTTTTAAATTATCAGGATTAAGAAAAAAGTAAGTAAAGCAATCCTTGTTTTTGATTTTATTAACTTCCTGAAGTTTAAGAAGAATATTAGGTAAGTAGGTGGCTATAACAGGATGGGTGGTGTTCGTGCGGGACCCTGAGTATCCCGATCTCAGAGGCCCCGTCACGGAAGACCCCGATTTACTTTTATCTTGATAAACTTTATTAAAAGTCAGTTTAGCGTTAAACGTATCGTCCGTAGATGATATATTAAAACTATGATACTCAACTTTGAGTCAGTCTTGCTTGATAAAAGTAATTAATCTATATTCTATTCTCTAATTATAATATTTATCTAATACTCTACAGTCTCTTTAATCTATAATAACTAAAATTACTCTCTGTTTTAATTATTACAACAAACTGTAATGACCTTTGTTAAAACTATGATACCCGGACATTGTACGAAATTTCAAATACCTAAATAACTGTCGTCGTATGTATTTGGAGTTTCTTACCCATTCTTCTCCACACGAAACTACCTTTTGGAAGGGGCGACTAGAATCAATTCTATTTCTGCACTTGCACTTGTTATGTATTGACCGTAAAAGTTAAAAACAATTGAAAAAATGAAACAAAGGAATGTAATTATATTTAGATATCGTAATCGGGGTCTACCGGGACGGGGGCCTCGGGGATCGGGGTCGTCAGGGAATAACCACCATTGACCATACGGAGAACGAGAATCGAAATGCTTCAATTTAAAATTCGCAATTGCAAAACTTCGTGCTTCTTTTTTTCAGTGAGTCTAATGATCTCCACAGCATTAACATTATGCTCGGTGGCAAGCAGTGTGGGCGGGCGCTGGCCAAATCCTGACAAAGACCCGTTACTGTTCATCGCAAACCCAATAGAGGCCGAAATGCCCGGGCATTGGCTCCCAGCCAGCGTCGTCAAAGTCATCCTAGAAAAAGAGCCATCTACCACTCAAAGGAATTTTATAATGCACCTTCCAGAGATCAGACATACTAAACCGCCAGGTAAAATTGCCACCGATAAACCAGGCAAGAAGAAAACGCAGCCCCCAAGACACCACCCACCACGCATACACACAGAACCACCTAAAGATCTACTTGATGCTTCTAATGATCACCCAGGAATAAACGAGTCAGAAGATGAATCTGAGAACGCAAGTGAAAGTGACCCTGCTTCCGAGGAAGCCGATGATGATGGTAGTGAAGACAATGAAGAAGATGAGGAAAGCCAAGGAAGTGAACATGAAGAAAGTGAAGAAAATGAAAACGATGGCAGCAACGCGGACCCGATCTCTGGTGGCTCGGAGGACTCCGTACCAGAAACGACCCAAAAACCAAAACGGTCGAAGCCGGCGGACGCGCATGACAACTCTCCCGGGTAACTTGTAAACGAGGGTCTGCAACTATTTTCTATAGCTTATTTATTTATTTGTACTATTAGATCTCAAATAATTGTTTGTCCCGCTCATTAAAGTTCTTTTTTTGGTTTATAGAATAGCATAATAGTGTAGCTTGGTTGTTGCTGAAAACTTTGTAATAATAAAATAATATCCTCATTCCCCACCACTCTGACAGTAGACCGAAAATCGCGTTTAGAAAACTAAAGACCAACGCAGACCGGGACGGCATAGCAAGGGATTTAAATTTTCGACGTGGCGTTAAGTTTAGTTTTGGTTTAGTTTTAATACTTTTTATGTAGAAAAGACGGCAATTAGTTTTGGCATATACGTTGTTTTATTCTGAGCACACTCCCATCGCCTTATCTTCTTTTGCCTGACAAGAGTACGTCACTGTCACTTTCGTTCGTTCGTAAATCAGTCGCCAGGTGGGGCTCATCGAATATATTTTTTAGCAAATCACAAGTTTTTACCCGACTATGACAAAGCCGAAGCAGGGTTATGATTTTAACAGGCTATGTATGTTCATCTGATTCCTCATAACTCCAAACAAGGTATCATTGGAAGCGTCGTGTTGTTCCGCGGGTTATAGGCGGTGGTCACCAGAGGCGTACCTAACTATAGGGTGGCAGGACTGGCAAAATGCCACGGGGCCCCGGCCAGACGGGGCCCCTGGCCCGAGAGGCTGCGAACTCAAAAGTGACCTAGCATTTTTGGCAAAATTTTGTAAAAAGTATAAATTTGGGGCCCCAAGTAATGGATTTGCCAAGGGCCTCAAATGGTATAGTTACGCCACTGGTGGTTACATAAATCCAACATGGGTACCGTGTTTCGTATCTAATAAAATGTCATACGGAGTGCTTTATGAAAATAATAATACTGGATAAATATCATTTTTCATATATAAATTATTTGAATTTGTTCAACATTATTTGATTGATAATAATCAAAGAAGTGTTTGTTTTGGTTGCTAATAGTGACCTCTCGTAGCACAACTTCGTACTAGTAACCCTAACGGTATACTTTGTAAATCGGTGAGTGAGGTTTATTATTGGTTGACTTAGTCCTCACAGTTTTCAAAAGATGGCGCTAAGTACGTCTTGAGGTTGGCGTTTTTGCAGTCATGTTGCGAATTGGCCATTTGACACGGTCACAAATAAATAAAATAAATATGAAATCACCTTAAAAACTTCCATCACCGTACAGAAATTAATTATTATGTGAGGATGTAATTGTAAAATTGGATTTAATGGTAATAAGTATTAAGTAATTTAATTCCATAGATTTGTGACGTTTTACACAAATCACGTACAAAATATGATCAGTCTTATTAAATTACATACTCTTTGGTACAAATTCAGCGTTTTGACAATTCAGAAAAAGTTAGATATGACTACCCTGTCAAATGCCCAATTGAGTACCTAATACATCTCCTCCGAACCTATGCTCTGAACTACCTTGATAATGATGTCCCTGACCGCACGCGTTTGTTTCTTTTTAATTTTTCTTACTAGATAGAAAAAGAAAAGGTACATAGTTATATTTGCAGCAAACATGACAATGTTTAATAAAATCTGTCATTAGCCTCACAAAGTATAATCCATTAATAAGTACTAAATCATTTTGTAACTAAACAAGTAATTTTCAACATTTTTTCATTTTATTTCATCGTGAACTTTACCAAGAAATCCCAAACCACGAGCAATATCAGCATATTTTAAAGTTAATTTAACTCAAACAAACCGGTATTATTATGATGAAGGCTCGCCCGCGGCGCGTATTGGGAAATCATGCTCCTGATCGTCTTTTTTTCAGAACCACCATGTTTGTTTTAGGTACGAACTTGCTTTTTTGTTTACCTTCAATTCGGGATGAGGCAGGGTTACTCAAACTTTAGTAGTAGGTACAGTAGGCCGTGGTTAACTTGAAGGGGCCTCAGGGCCACAGAACAGTTTAAGAGGTTAGAATGGAAATAGTTCCTGATTTGTATTAGAACGCGTGTCGCCGCATGTCTCCCACTCTTGTCTCTCAACTACAAGCAAGAGATAATACGTACGCGCATTACACACACAAATAAACCACACGCACTTAGATCGCGTGTTTACTATTGGTTGTCACACTAACTCAAATACTGCTCTGGACGTACACTCACACACGTGTAAAAGCAATTTATTTCTCATATATGTTACGGCCACCAAAAGGTCGATTAATGATATCGATAAAATTACTGTAGTTTAGTTAATTAAAGTTTTGCATTTAACTGTTCTGTGCTCAGGGCCAAGCCTGCCGGGTAAGCGGGATTGTCCGAAAGGGTTACCGCTATACCCTGGAACATAAAGGGCTACGGAAGGAACATGGATGGGTTTTAATCAGTAAAAGTCTGACACTCCCTTCCGCTCCACCCAGAGCGGGAGCAGTCATTGGATGACTTCCCAGCCTTAAAAAAAGGCCGTGGTTAACTAATATATGTCGCACGGGTTGATCCGAAGAGGTTATATTATCTATGGGTTGATCCATAATGTTAGGCTACACTTGCCGGGGTTGGTTCGTGGGTGGCTAATCATCTTTACATATCGAGACTCCTCCGTGCTCGGCAAGCTCTTGGTCCCGGCTGTCATTCGTGAATCTTCGACTGTCGTTACATGGTCATTACGGATCCAGTCGTCAGAAGCCCTTAAGTCTGACAGCTAGTCTTACCGTCTTACCCGACTCATCACATAGAGACCTTCCTCAAGGAAGAGTTTTGGCCGAAAGGTGTCGTGTATCGGCGATTCTGCGGAAGGCTACGCGTCACCACGCAGCGCAACACGACACGCCGTCACTTCGTGTACAATAGTTTTTATTTTTGTGGTTTTTAAAATATGTATGATAGTCAGTAAGGTATATAAGTATGTTATGGGTCTTTGCTACCTGAAATAAATGATATATTATTATTATCAAGGGATATCTTATTACCCAGTTACGGGGTTGAGGAAGTCAGATAAGCAGTCGCTCCATGTAAGATAATGGTATTCAGCTGAATCCGGTTTGACTGGAGGCTGCGGGTGAATCGATTGAGTAAAAAAGAGCTGCAATTATGGATTTGAAAAATAATAAGTAGGTATGACTTTGTGACGTATATTTTCGGTCATTACTAAATCTCCTGGAGATTCAAAACAATAGAAAAAGTAATTGTGTCTCCTTAGTCACAGTTGAAATTATATAGATAATATTATAACCTCTATGGTTTAAGTATAATATTGTTTTGCGACTAATCGGTTTTAAAAACATATAGCCACAGTCTATACATTTTGAAAACAGACATGATTTTGACCGCCGCTGCTTGTGTACCTAGAATAAGGTTTAGAACCACTGTCCTTTCTTAATACAAGGCTGAAGGCAGGCTCGATCCAGCTATTAATCAAATTAACGTAGGTAAATGTCTTTTTGTTGCGCCTGCGATGCGCTTGTCGGCGGCAAAAGGCCAAAAACGATTACAGGCGATCGGCTTATTGCAGATTATGATACCTACGCGATGCCGTTTTATCTGTATGATAATTAATGTAAAACACTGTTGTTTCATTTTGTTTCAAACTTTTTATTTTATGCTACAAGCGAAAAGGATGCAGCACTCAAGTAGGTACCTAATATTAAAATAATACTGCTATAAGAGGTGGTGGTTGGCCCTCAAGCCAGTGAAATTCTGAGTGTGAAATGAAAATGATAAGATTCCTTTCCGAGTTGGTTCCATTCTGCTCGAGTCCTAAAGGTCCTAGCGAGATGTTAACGATGATGATGATGTTGCGTTGATGTTAGAGATGTAACTGTCTAAAACCTTCCTCAAGAATTGGGCTATCATGTCGAAAAATATTTTTTAAAACCCAACTGATAGTTCTAGAGATTGTGCGTTCAAACAGACAAACACATCAGCTTTATTGTATTAAATTTATATTGTGTATTAAATTACTAACTTTCGCCAGCGGCTCCGTCTGCGTGTATGTAGGAAATTATCCCACGGGAACCATATATTTTTCCGAGATTAAAAGTAGCCTATGTGCAGTATGTGCTATTTCAGACTACTTACGTATACTATGTATGTATACTAGGTTTTGCCCGCGACTTCGTCCACGTGGAGTTTGGTTATATCGGAATATCGGGACGTATTTTTGAAACAGAAATTAGCCTATGTCCTACCCAGGATGCAATCTATCTCTCGGCCAAATTTTATCGAAACCCGTTCAATGGTTTAGGCGTGTCAAGGTAACAGACATCCATACATCCTCACAACCTTTCACGTTCATAACCACGGAATAGAAAATTTCTATTCCGTGTTCATAACTCAGAATAAGAATTACATAGATGGACAGGTACTCGCTTTTTGCAGGTGTCATATAGCACCTAATTACAGCTAGCAATAAACTACAGAAAGCGCTCATTGTTATCGACTATTGTACTTACGTACGTTCCTACTAAAAATAAACAATTAGCGATAAATGTTAACTATGTTCAGAGTCTGAACAGAATTATGACAAGTTACAACTTGTCCATACAAGTCCGTGCTCACTTGATAAGAGTACTGCCGGTCTGTAATTCTGTAAAAATTTCACCATAAAGACATCAAGCAATGGATTATGTATGAATTTCCTTTAAAAAGCTTCGCATTGTTATTGAAAGAGTGTTAAAGTGGTGATGTAGTGCTATTCTATAAAAATCACACCGTGTTTATGGCCGACGTATCTTGGCAGTCCTGAAGTTAGTCGATTAACTGCGCAGTAGACAATTTGGTTCCTAAAAGGTCCATTGCGCATCCAAACAGCTAACTTCAGGATCGCCAAGATACTTCGGTTGTACTGTAACTAGGCATACCTATACTTAGTATACTCACACCACCATCTTTTCAATGATTTTATTTAAATTTTGCAATTCACACAAACATTACAAAACATCAAATAAACGCGCCGAAAGGCCACTTCGAATATCCGTAAATTGATATGTCTATAAAATCAGTCAATCTATGGATATTTGAGTTGGCATTTGGCAATTACCTACATTATCAATCGACAAGACGACGAACCAAAACCAACGTGTAGTATTTTTGGTGAGTAAAATTTTCTGCCTACCCTGTCTTAAAACTGTGTGCACGCCACTGCTAGGCACTGAGCTTCAACTGAGCTTTCGTAGTATTTAATCCAATCCAAGCATTGGGTGGAATGACAAGTAACTTCACCTAAGTTATCACGATGAGACTTTTGCCCCGCTCTGGGTAAAGCGGACTGCGGAAGGGAGTTTCAGACTCTTACTGACTAAAACCCATCCATATTCCTTCCTTAGGCCTTTATGTTCCGGGGTAGCGGTAACCCTTTCGGACAAGCCCGTTAATTAAAGACTGGCGACAACGAGTGAGGACTTTGAAGATCCTGGCACCACTCAAAATTCCACCAGAGAGCTCATCTATAACAGTACTTTCAACCATAATTTGATAAAACCAGAGCTCGTAATTCCACTGTCTCCACTGACGCCAGCACATTAAGCTATCCCAAACTGTCAAATATTTCCAATTGAACATGAACCTTATTCTTTTGAAATAAAGTTATAAATCTATCAAAGAAAGTTGACAGATTGGGGTAGCTTATATCTAAACGTGATTTCGTGCAACTAAACACATACAGCTACAATCTACTTCTGTCACCTGCCAGTGATAATAATACAATTTATGGAACTTAAAACAAATAAGTAGGTATGTCTGTCAGTTTATAGCACCTCCCAAGCATTCAAACTTAGTGTTGTTTGTTCAGCGGTAAGTTTTTTTTATGTTATCTTGATTCGATAAGGGATGGGCGCTCGGCGCCATCTGTTGTAGCCATGAAAAGAGCGGTGATAGAAGCAGGAGCGATAGCGATTTAAAGTAAAATGAGGGAAGTTTCAAGTAGTAAGTACCTAAGGTAGCAAGTTTTTAAGATGTCAATCATGGAACTTCACGTGTTTTATTTTTATTTTGAGGATGGTGAATCATCAAATGACTCCTCCCGCTCTGGGTGTAGCGGAAGGGAGTGTCACACTCTTACTGACTGAAATCCATCCACATTCCTTCCTCAACCCTTTATGTTCCGGGGTAGCGATAACCCTTTCGGACAATCCCACTTACGAGTGATACACACGTCTTGTAACAAAACTTCAACATTGTGTTTATTATTTTCGTTCGAATTATTTACCCTACAGTTCAATGTCACTAACTACTCTTTGTAGTGATCGCCTTTCAGTCTAACCGGATTCAGTTGAATGCCAGCATTTTACATGGATCAACTGCCTATCGCACCTCTACAACACAGTTACTGTATAAGACAATACCTCTTTTTAGGATTGATTGCCAGCCCTTTGGTCTTCTGCCCAGCCACCATAACACAGCACACACATAAAACAACTTAGAAACACTATCCAATTTGAAAAATTCCTTCGAACAAAATAATGATAGTAATTAGTAAAACTTTTCCATAGATCGCGGCAACCAGTACACTTTAGTCATCCAAATAATCCATCCATCCATTTTCCATGTTCTGCAATAGTCCTGCACCAATCGGGGGCTTTCCTTGGGTACCCCTGCATAGTGCATACAGGGATAATCGTCGGTTGGTGCCTCCTCAATTTTTAGAATGGTGTAAGAGGCCTCTGCGAGTTGGCTTCAGCCCCTCGTACGCTTTCCAAACGTCCGGGTACCCAGGGTCTCAAGGAGTAGCTCACCATCCGATCAGGACCAGGCCCGTACCGTACGGCGCGTACATGTTCCACGCGTGCCTCAAAGAGATGTCAGCATATGAAGGGGCCCGTTAGGACTGAGCCTGCCGGGTAAGCGGGATTGTCCGAGAGAGTTACCGCTACCCCGGAACATAAAGGGCTACGGAAGGAACATGGATGGGTTTTAGTCAGTAAAAGTCTGACACTCCCTTCTGCTCCACCCAGAGCGAGAGAAGTCATTGGATGATTACACTCAAAAAAAAAAAGATCTCAAGAAAAGTCAAGAGACAAAAAAGTAGTAATACATTAACTAGCATATTATTATAATAAGAAAAAGCTCGATGTGTTGTCGAGCCAAAAATCCCTCGGAAAACAAATCGCTCATTCGCTGGCCCAAATCATAAGGTGGCCTTCCGAGAATTTCTATCAGGTAATTAACTTTTACAATGAGAAGCTCGAAAAATGCTTTTGTCTTTAAAATGTAGTGTCTAAGTGGCGTTAACAAAAGAGATTTGTTTTGTCATGTACTCATGACTCAGTTTCACGCCTCATGACTCATGATAAAGCTTTGCCATCTTTTTCAATGATTTTTTTTTTAATAAGGAAGTGCCGATGGACGGCGTCTAGCTTGTGAGGCTCTGAGAACGGCTCCACCTGCACCATGGCTTTTTCGGGGTGACTTTATGCGTCATACATAACTCATAATTCGCAATACTCATAATTAACAATTAACTTATTTAACTAAAAAAGCAGAGCCTAGTGGTTTGAACGAACCAAACGTACGCACCTCTGATTTTTCTGATTCATGTTCGTATTGTATAATTATCACATGCTTAAAAACCGGTGACGAAAAACATCGTGAGGAAACCGGCATGTCTGAGAGTTGATCGAAGTCTGAGAGATATTATTTTCTCAACAGCATGTAAAGCTAAGTCAGAGGCCCATGGGCAGCTTAAAAACTCTGACACCAGGATATTCACTAACCACACGAAAAAGAAAAAATAACAAATTTAACTAACATTTTACATTATTATTGATTTCTAAGTTCTTTTCTTATTTCTTTTGCCAATGGACTTTTAGCAATATTCTAAAAATCCTGCTATCCGCCTTGGTAGGTACTAATTTACTATATGTGAAAGTTTGTATGTTTCATACTTAATCACGCCAGAACGGCTGAACGGATTTGGATGAAACTTGGTACACAAATAGTATATAACTTGGAATAGAACATGGTACGTTCGTGGGCTATTTTGCGACATCAACGCGGGCAAAACCGCGAGTAAAATCTGTCTGTCAGAGTGTGGTGTGGGCTCTTGAAGCTCTGCTGTCTACCCTAAACTTAGGCAGCTAAAAGATAAAGTGATTATTATGTGTTAAACCCTTGCAGTGCATTGGTATGGTATGTTATAAATTCGAAACGTTTGTGTATTTTAAACATGTAGCGAGCAGGAGAAAGAGTCATTAGGAATTATTAATATGCATGGACCTTAAATAGGGTTGACACGCGTAAGTAATCTTTCTTCATATTAAATTAAAGTTGTAGGATTACTCTGTTGAAATTTTGTATAAGTTCAGAAATCAATGAATGAATGAAAATTACAAATAATTGTAGTTGTATAACTTGTCTGAGAGCAATCCTACAACTTTTGTGTCATAATAACTATTGCTCCAAATTGCTAGTTCTAACTGTACGTACAATTTTTTTCGTTGGCTGACACTTACAGAAAAGTCCTAAATATGCACCTATTGGAACTTGAATTTTCGCCTTTCAAGGACGGGTCACATAGTAAGGACTTTTCGTAACGTTAGAGAATAAGAGAGAAGAAATATATAACTCTTTGTCTCTGACACTAAATCTCTTTTTTTTCTTTCCTTTTTTTGAAGAAGTTTTACTTCTTTCTTGTACATACGTGCCCGCGCAGATTTTTGATAAATTAACGGTTTTCTGCGGCGATAGCCAATTTTTCTTTTCTTCTTAATTCAGCGAGTCCTATCGACTGTGGTCAGTGGATGACTTTAATACTAAGTGGTCTAAGTGTCTGCAAAAGTGGTTCTTTAACTTTACTACCACAATCAGATCTGCCTAGCCTTTTCCCAACTATGTTGGTGTCGGGTTCCAGTCTAATCGGATGCAGCTGAATACCATTATTTTACAAGGAGTGACTGCCGATCTGACCTCCACAACCCTATCTGTAACTGGGTAATACGATACCCCTTGGTAAGACTAGCTGTCAGACTTTCGGACTTCTGACTACCGGTAACGACTGTGAAAGACCCACGAATGACTGACGGGATTAACGAATTAACGTGCTTTCCGTACACGGAGGAGTCTCGATATGTAAAGATGGTCACCCATCCACGGACCAACCTCGGCAAGCGTAGCTTAACCTGATGAATCGATCCGTACGGCTGTTAATCTGTTATTTCTTCGCCACGACTTGACTAACCACAATACCTACTTTAATTATAGCTGCCAGCCCTAAAGCAAGCCTTACAACGGGGCCCATTGCTGCACATTCCGCCCCCAAACAAAGGCAACGTTGCATGAGATTCGTTGTTTTTTCCAACTCGTGTGTGCGCGGCTTTAGATCGCGTTCTTTTTTTGAATGCGTGCACCGTTTTATTTATTGTGTGTCTACCTTTATTTGGTCTTTATATGATGATGACAGGGAAATAAACAACTTACGATTTTCATTCGGCCTGATTATTTAAATTTTCATAGGATTACCTACCGATATTAAAAATATGCGACGCATTTATTATAAGCAAATTTGGAAGTTGGTACCTACCTATTTTTTTTAGGGCTACATCCACAGTAGGTAATGTCAGTAAGAGTACATAACTTATTGCTTAGGTACTTTTAAATTATCCGAAACGATGTATTTTATACGTACTGATTTATATGATAAGTACTGATTAAAGGCAAACAGGCACGAAGTGGTCCAACGCGATTCTGGTACCTACTTAAAACATTTAATTTTCCATGAATTTTTCATAGAAATTATTTAGAGTCGCGTTGCGCCTGTCTGCGGGGGTCTTAAGTGGATAGGCCTTTAATGAGATAGTTTTCAAACATTTATGATAGGTAAAATGTACTTAATAAGGAGTTTCTTAGCTACAAGTTTACTAGGCAGGTACCACACTGGGTAGGTACATTGACTTATAACAACCCAAAGTTTTCAGAAACAAAACCTGGTTAATATAAACATTTTAACTAACAATTTAGTTGCAACTATTCATTTATTGTCAAAGAAAGTTACAGTTCTTTTTCTTTTATTATCTTTTTTCTTTTGTAAATACACACATCAAAAGTGTCTAGGGATCAACATATATTTTTGCAATAACTTTTCTCTTGATTGATATTAATTTAAATTTTCTTTAAGGATTCATCAAATAAAGTGTTTTCGTTTGTCACAGTAACGATAAACCAAGTCACCTTTGCATTAATAAAGAAATCTGCCATTTTCCTAATAAAGGGATTTTTGACATTTGAACCACTAACATTAAAGTTCGAAAAAAAGACTGAAATAACAGTTTTCTTTAAAATTTTATTGGGTAACTTAAACAATTAATAATCCGTGTTTCTACCGCGAACACTAACAACACAAGAACATCGGTTTGGCATACTCAAAATGAGTTCATCCAAATCACTGGTTCCCGGCAACGTACTGTGGCTTTAGCTCTGAATACAAGTCAGAGTGTTATCAGTCGACTTTGGACACGTTACCGAAGCACTGGTACCGTGGCTGAGCGCCATGAAGGACGGTATCGCTGCACCACACGGAGACAAGACCGATACATTCAAATCTTAACTCGAAGAGCTCCAACAATAACCGCCATGATGTTAGCCGTGAGGCTTCATCACTCTTCAGGGAACTTAATTAGCGACCAAACAGTCAGAAACCGCTTGCATGAAGTGAACCTTCATTCCCGAAGACCGCTACGGGTACCACCTATAGCAATGCACAATCGTAGGATTCGATATCAATGGGCTCTTGAACACAGAAATTGGGCAGAAGAACAATGGCGTTTCGTGTGCTTTTCTGATGAGTCTCGTTTTGGTATGAGACCGGATACAAGACGTATACGACACTGGAGAACCCCTGGACGCCAACAGCGATTAAAATCCTGCCAGGAAGTCCATCCTTATAGTGGTGGAACCATCATGGTATGGGCGGGTATTTGGATCGGCGGAAGAACTGAGTTGATTTGGATCAGAGGCAACCTCAACGCTCAAATTTATGCTGAGACGATTGTATCTGACGTCATCGTTCCTCTACAAGTGCAAATCGGTCCCTTATTTCAGTTAATGCATGATAATGCACGACCGCACACCGCAAGAGTTGTAAGACAGACTCTCGCCGCAGCTAACATCAATGTCCTGCCCTGGCCTGCTCAGTCGCCAGACTTGAACCCGATTGAGCATGCATGGCATATGCTACAGAGAAGAGCTCTGCCGAATATGGAGGGTATCCAGTTGCAAGAAGACCTTTTTTTGTTGTTGCAACGAACATGGGCGGCCATTCCACAGCGTGATTTGGATGAACTCATTTTGAGTATGCCAAACCGATGTTCTTGTGTTGTTAGTGTTCGCGGTAGAAACACGGATTATTAATTGTTTAAGTTACCCAATAAAATTTTAAAGAAAACTGTTATTTCAGTCTTTTTTTCGAACTTTAATGTTAGTGGTTCAAATGTCAAAAATCCCTTTATTAGGAAAATGGCAAATTTCTTTATTAATGCAAAGGTGACTTGGTTTATCGTTACTGTGACAAACGAAAACACTTTATTTGATGAATCCTTAAAGAAAATTTAAATTAATATCAATCAAGAGAAAAGTTATTGCAAAAATATATGTTGATCCCTAGACACTTTTGATGTGTGTACAAAGAATGCGCGCCACGCGGCCGGCTACTTTAGCGCCGACCGACCGCAAAAAGTGGCGCCTGTGAAGTGCAATCATTTTCAGCTTTATTTACATATTTCTGTATTCGAATATGCATCTTAATCCAACGGCTTATGGTTTAAAACATTTCGAATTCAAATGACATTACTAATGCACGCTTTCTTCTGCATAAGGCATTAAGTGTTGGTTTAGTAATTATTTTATCGACTATCGATGCGTCTATATATTACTTATTTCTTCATGAAAGTCCTTGTGTACTACGAAAGTACGAAAGCCTGGTCTGAGAAATAATTTAAAAAAAACAGGAAGTTATGTTTTTGTTTTCAAATATTTTTTTATATAGGTACTAGGTAACATTCGAGCGATGCCATTATTATTTTCAGAATAAAACAGATCTCAAATTAGTTTTTCAAGCATAGTGTTAATTAATCAAACAATACCGTTTAGTAAAATAAAATATCCGCAAAATACATAACATGAAATTATATCTGAATATTTGAGTCGATAGTCTAACAATTTATTTCACATCCCTACTTACCGGCAAACCGATCCGCTTGCTCGCTCATCGCATCGTTCCTTTCATTCATTCAGTCGAGCTTTGGACGCCATTGTGAGTGGGCTGCGCTCTCATGCGTTATTGACATAAGTGAACGCGTGTTCAATATTTTTCATAAAATTCACGTGCGTTATACAATAATAAAGTATAGTGCCACAAACAAACGTTTAAGTGATAATAATATAGTGTAAATAACAGTAACTGTGATAGATATAACGTAGTAATATTAATCGTAGTGATATTTTTAGTAGTAAAGATATTTTGGTGATGACTTGGGATGAGTGCCTTGGGAATGGTTTAGCCTGTTTATGATAGTCGTTATGGTGACTGTATAGTGTTTATTAGTAACAATAAGAATTAATTGAGTCGGCGATGGCGGTGATCAATGTTTGCGTGTGTTTTCTGTTGGTATTGTACCAGTTGTCAGCATCAGCTAGCGAGGCCTCTTCAGAATCCACCGACATCAGATTGACAGGTAAACACATGGAATTTACTTCAAACTAGGATTAATTTTATACCCTAAAACATTGCTAGATATTACTGAATTTGCGTGTTTTGGTACTCTCGCTTTTGTTTTGTAAATAAAGCGAGTTTGGATAAGTTAGCGTGTATGTTTTCGGGGCTTCATAATTTTGATTAATACATTTTATTAAAACGATAAAACGCGATTATTTATACGAATTTTTGAAAGGTAGCTATAAAATCCCATATCGACATACCTACCTACCTACCTACATTTAATCGTAATAATAAAAAAATTAAAATGTTTAATACCTACAAAATCTCGCTTTTGCCGGTTCAAGTGTTATCATGCGAGTTCACGAATAAGAGTAACTTCATCAGTTTTAACGCTAAATTACTTTAATTATAAGTACCTATCCGGATTTATTATGTAATATACTAATGAGTGGACTTTCGGTACTTGTAACTTATTATTAATTTAAGTAAGTAGGTACCTAGTTACCTACTAATTAGGTAGCTAGGGTTCTAATTTGTTTACGTTAGCGGATCGTCCTTCATTATTACTTACCAACCTACTTTAAATGAGTGCCTAATTCGCATTCTAACTATCTACTGTAATTAGGTACTAAGGTAATATTTGTAATTACTACACCAAACTAGTTGTCTAGCTACAGACTACCAAGTACCAACCTAACTTTCATGAAAACAATTCCATTGATTCATTCCGTTCATTAAAATCTATTTGCTAACTATAAGGGTGCGTTTACATCAGAGATGTATGAGGATGCGTAGCGGAGAATGTGCGAAAAACCATGCGAAAAACCAACCAATAACAACACTAGCTTAGCTCAAGAAGCTATGAAAATGAAGTGATCCTATTGGTGGTGTTTTTCTCGCACACTGCCTAGCTAGGTAGGTACCTACATCTAATACGATCACGAATCCCTCGCAAACTTGGTTCCATTATTTCCTCACAACACCATCTCCTTAGACACTTGACAGTTTTTTAATTGTCCCTGTCTTTAACCTGAGAAAGGATAGTTTACGGCTCTAGTTCACTACATAATGGAACCGTAGACACTAAAGACATTTCGAGTGGCTTCTAAATTCAAAACAATGGCTAAACAATACGCATTATTTCATTCGTTCATTTGTCCCGGTTAAAACGTGTTGTTAAGCGGAGAAGGTAATTAGAAGTTTTTCTTTGCTTCGTAATGGGTATGAACGGCTAAGTATTACATTTTAGTTGGAAGAAAGTTTTGTCCTTTAGTCTCTTCTATGGGCATTCGATATAAAACTATACTGTGTTAATGGCCGACTACCAACCTTTTGATGCTACTGAATGACAATAATTGACATGAAACGGTCTGTACCATCAGGGAATTGAAGATCTAACTTGAGAAAACTAGACCCCAAGATTACAAAGAAAGATCCTCCATTTTTTGTCCTGCCATAAAGTCCTGCTCCTGAGATAGGTACGGAGAGTAAACCATTCTCTGACTTCAACCACCCTATCGTAAATTGTAAGTACCTACGAGAACTAAACTACACTTTTCATCATCATACAAGCGGTTCTCAAGTAGCGTTATCACATATGTATCTATCTTATTGTACTCGATTACAGTATCGATAATCGTTTCGTTGCTATGGCGATAAGTGTTCGTGACCCGACGGCGCTGGCGCCGGCGCTGCGCCGCGGTCGCGTGGAACCGTCTCGTATGCCTAATATCTACCTAGCTGTATATTGTACCTGTAAGGCTGTTTTTCCATCGGAAAAACGAGAACGAGATCAAAGCGCTGAAGCAGTGATACCTTTACTTAAGAGAGTGTCCATCGCGTCCGCGTACCACCGTCGTCTCCTCTGTGGTCTAAAGACTCTATTATTGTCGCTGAAGAAGAATCCTATATCGATACCTAGAAGCGAAGCGAAGTACGCTGAGCGTTTTGTCAAAGATACAGGAACCATCTGGATGAGTGGTCAGAGCAAAAAGGCAGAAAATAAAGGAGGCGGCTTACCCAGCAGTGGGTGAAACCATCATTTTTCTTCACCCACTGCTCTGGGTAGGATGATAATAGGTTGGCCACAGAAGGCAACAAAGAAAGCCTAGCCTAGAAAGAAAGTAAAGAATATGCGGGACTCCTTTGCCCCTGGGGCCATTGTGGGTGCAATTTGTATTATAGATTTAAAAAAAAACGCATATTCTACTAAATACCGGTTGCACAATAAAGACAAATATTTACAGAGAAATAGATTGGATTCATTACAATAGTATGCGCTAATCTTATCTAAAATCCTTTATTAACAAAACGCTGGTGTCATTTTATGGTTCTATTCGCAAATACTACTGGGTTGCTGATAATGGTTGAGTAAATTCAAGTAAAATCAATTAATTACCTAGGTACTACAAAAAACGAGTTCTAATGCACAATCCTTGACTTTTTCCAATAATATTTGGGCCGCTCGGCAATCCTTCACACCGAGGAGTCTACTGTCCAAAGTGACCGAAAACCGTGGAAAGGTGACACCCAGCCACCAGCCAGGTCGGATCCTCCGCCTTCCGCGTCCGCTGTCTGGGGGCAGGGAAAGTGCAGCCTGGGCAACTGCCCAGTAGTGGATTGTGATAGGCCGACTTTATTGATTGATCTGTGTCAATGTTACGTAGGTACCTAGTTATTCCCCTTACTTTGGGCAAGTATTTGCACATCAAGCTACCCTAATCTGTCAAATTTCTTTGATAGACTTTCAACTTTATTACAACAGGGTAAGGTTCATGTTCAATTGGGAATATTTGACAGTTTAGTATAACTTGTTATGCTGGCGACCTGTGCTGGCGACGGTACCACCTACACCACCATACAGCGGGGCTGTGTTCCAGTTTAAATGACATGAGTGCCGCTGCGATCACTGGTGCGGATTTCAAGTTTTTCAGAGTTGGCAACGTACCTACTTGTAATTCTTCTGGTGTTGTCCATAGGCTATGTAACCAGCGACCACTTTTTGCCATCTAATGACGTAGGTAATAAAAATAATAAGTAGGGGTTGTCTTCCAGTGAAAACGGATGCACTAGATTATCGCATTTTCAACTATGATAATGCATGATATCATCGTTATACCTACGATTACGTATCACCAATGTACGCGGGATTGACAGTTGATGACGTCATTAAATCGATAAGGTATTGCTAGATCAGATAAGGCACAGACTTGGCGCCATCCGAATCGGTTGAATGCACTACATAACGTAGCAATTAGGTATTTTGTGATATAATCAAGGATTACTGTTGATGTGGTTTAGTGATCATTATCACTAGTAATGCACTTTGTCTAGACCAAAAGTTATCTTTAATCAATCTAAATTCCTTGTAATTGCGTCACTCAGTAGCAAAGGCAAATGCATTTTGACATTTCAACAATATACATTACGTTATTTACGTCGTTCAATCAATGAGGAGCTCGTTCCATTCATTCAAAACTTGAATTTGGTAACCCATGCTCGTTTGAATTTTGAATGCTCTCTAAACTTAACCCGGTATTTGCAAATTGCAGAATGTTCGATATGTTTTAAACGCTACAAATAATCCTCGCACAATTAATTTAGGAATCCAGTTCAATGGTTCGCTGATGAATAAAAAGGTAGTATGCGTGTGTACCGTTTAATGAAAGTAGAAAGGAAGTTTCTGCGTTTTACGGTCCATTGTGGTCATACAATAAGAGCTTTAATAGCTTTAAACGCTGTTTTAATAATGGATTTAAGCGTCAACCATTATTGAGAAATATTAAGTAAGAAAAAAAATAGGTTTAAAGAAAAGGCCCTCTTACGCACTATTAATAATGATGTTTCATATTTTCTGGAAGTCATTAATTAAGTAAGGTATAAAAAAATAACTTCAACAAAATACCAATTATTCAAAGGCCAGAGTTTCAACAAGCTTGTTTGCAATCTTCAAACTTCAGAAAACTGCAGTAAAATTCTTTCAGGAAAAATTGTAGCAAAATGAGTAAAATTTCATCATTTTTACAAAGGTATCGGTGAATCCACTCACGTTATTAGTAAATTCAAAACGTTCCAACATTTAAAAAAAAAGTCGCTATCGGCTAGGAAGGCAATGCACGGTAATTAAGGGCAATAGACACAACAAAATGTCGCAGGACAACGCATGGCTTCCACAAAGCAAGAATATGCCGAAGATTCACCCCGAAATAACGGGATTGCCACACCCAAAGAACGCCTTTTCCTATTTTGTTTTAACATTTATGTCCTGATTACTGTAACTTTCCCATTACCTGCCATACTGTCCAATAAACATGCATTATTCTCTCTTCTTTTCTTCCGTAAAGGAAGAAATATTCCTACTAGTCTTGATGGCTTAATTATCCACCCATAAGTCTTTTATGGTTTAATGTATATCCAGTCTCAATACAAATCCAGTCAAGTCCAGTATCCAGTGTCAATACATGTTCTCGGAGGACCAGAACTATCTAGAGCCCTGAATGAACTAGGACATTACGCCTTATAACCTGTAAATTCCTGTGTGTACATGGGTTTTCCTACCTCGCCTTTGGTTTATGGTATGTTTATGTCAACTGTCACTGTCAATTTTCGGCGGGCTGTCACAGCAGTAAGATTGTCATCTCTGGAATAAACAACATTTCAGTGACTGGCAGGCAAGAATTATGACCGCTCAAAATAGTCCCCACTATTATATTGAGCGGTCATCATTCCTGCCTGTTCGGATCGGTTTTCGGATTGTATGACCTGTAGTAAAAAAGTCTTCAATTACATTGAGCGTTCGAGATTCGTGATTCCTTTAATACTGAGGTACCTATTATAAGTAAAATAGTAAATGATACAAACATGTAGCTAATAAAGAACTTCTGTGCCCTATCTATTCCACGGCCCCCAGGGCGACTCATTAGTAATTCACGGGTGGATTCCCATGACGTCAGCGGCGCCCGTCTCCCGGCGCGTCGCCACATGCTCGACTTTTTGTAAAGCACGGATTTGGGACTCAAGTGGTTTGCTGTGGGTAAACTATGGATGTGACGTAAAACCAAAGATCTTTGAACCAGCTTGTTGGATGTAAATAGCTCCCTTGTCATCTAAGATGTAAATTTTTACTTCGTAACTACTTAAATAAATATAATTGTTCTTATTCAATCCGTACTTCAACTCTTGCATTTTCGGAGACCAAAAGTGGTACCGAAAGTGTGAGAACGCGGCTTAAACTAGCTATTGAATTATCTATAAGTAAATACGATTACTAAACGCACTTGTTCCTTCATAAGAGCGCCTTGATAATGCGTACATGTCTATAAGCACGTAGACTGTACATTAAGTACATAGAGGGAACACTATTGCCAGTTCCATTAGCGGATCCTTCCTATTAGGATTGCCATCATAAAATGGTTCCCTTAATTCGCATTTGCTGTTACCCGACAATACTTTTAAATTGAATTAAGTGTCATTTCACAATCTCAAAAACTTCTTTTGTTTGTTTTCAGGTAAGCAACTTTCAAACACATCATAACGGTAAGATGACGTCAGGACCCCCGAAAATCCGGTCGCATGTCGAACTACAATTAACTAGCTATTGCTCATAGCAGACGGAGGGTAGTTGAGACAGGATAACCGTCGACTGGCGCCAAAATACTAAACGTGGTGATCACTTGATAAACGACCCACATCCGATTCTGATCCTTACTCAACACAGCTATGGTATATTTCAGTTCGGAGGGGCTCACAGAGGGCCTTATTGAGCCCTCGGGATGCCATAAGTAAAGCTTTTTATTGCTGCCTTTATGTAACTTTCGTCAATAGGGAGCGTAGACAGATGGTATTAATGCACCTGCGTATTTAAATTGTGCAGGGTGATACGTTTTACATTTATTTGCTTTAGATAAGTTGCGAGTAAAGATGTTCATGATAAATGGGTTGCTAGGGGACACTAACTTTTTGAGTCACTTTGCAGTGACAAAGAATGAGTCACTCATAGTTTTAATCTAGGATTACGTGGCATAGACGACAAACCAGACCTATGAAGCAAAAAACTTGGAAATTAGATGACCTACAGATTATTGAGATTTAAAACCTCATAGATATGCTATCGCTAAGACAACTGAATTTAAAACAACTGTTGATAAAGACGAACATGAAAGTGTCTTTTGAGAGAGGCCATTGTATAGCCCTCAAAAACAGCGGATAACTTACCTCATTCACACCGTAATCAAAAATCAATACAAAATCAAGGTGAAAGAAATTGGAAATACTCCACTCAGTCATGGCTTGTTCTCTCCGCTCAGAGCCTATGAATGGACAAAAAACTTTAGCGTGACTAAATGAAACAATCCAAGTCCAATCGGCAGACATTTGCAACGCTCGTTAATTGTATAATCAAGCCGTTGTATTTGGATTTCTTGTGGTCAAATTGCGAATAAGGAATTTAGTAGCTTCTGCCAGCGGCTTCGCCCGCGTACGTGTCGGAAATTGTCCCATGGAGTGGTACGTCGTACCAAACTACCAAAGGAATAAAAACTCCCTCTGTGCTATTCCAGACTATAATCTATCTCTGTACCAAATTTCATCCAGATCCGTTCAGACATTGTGCAGCTATGATTGAGTTACAAACATGCACACACGTAGTAAGATGAGCACAAAGCTGGTGGTGGAATTTGTCAGTAGCAGCTCGAATACTGTCAGCAGGATTGTCAGAAAGGGTTCCCGCTACCCTGGTAAGTAAAGGGCTAAGAAAGGAACATGGATGGGTTTTAGTAAGTAAGGGTGTGATACTCCCTCCACCCAAAGCGGGAGGGGTCATTTCATGATTTCCCACCCTCAAAAAAAAAGCTCGGATACTGGGTTTTGCCCCCGGTTGACGGCAATTGGCTCGCCCCCTATTACATGGGACACAACTGAGTAATTGTGGGTAGACTATAGGTACACCTCCAGCATAATGGGAAACAAAGTGTGATGTTATGTAGGTAAAACTAGTATTTCCGGCAGTAAACGCCACTTAAAGTGAGTTACGTAATATTTCATGTAATATGAACAAAGGAGGCTTTCCTCTGCATAGGGTTGCAAAAAGATTTGAATCATGACGGATCGGCTTTGGAAGTTATTAGCTTTGGTTCTTCTACAAAATTGACAAGATCTCACTTTTATCTAGTCTTTCCAAAAAACCTTAAATACTCTACGACTTCGGTATAATCTCAGGCAGGCGGTCCGCAGGCTTAATATGTATGCCACTTAATCCCTATTCTGCCAACAGAATAATCTTTTTGGCCTTTGTGTTCGCGTTAGTCAAGTAAATATGTACTTAATTTATTACTGTTAATGCACACAAAGGCTAATTCTGTTTATTAGGTTTAATACTTGTTCAAACAATGGCGCTAGCGAATTATGTTGCCTATAAGGAATAGATGCGTGTGTTTGACTGTATGCGTCATACGACAACCAACAAAGAATTGCTACTCGAAATTTAATGGGGCCAAGCGTCTTCCGCGAATTACTGCATCAGAATACTTAAAGATTTTTCTCATGAAATCATCTTGAACAAGTGAATCTTTGCTCTATATTTAGTTTTTGCTGTGAACATTGAGGCGGAACAAGACGACACATCAATTTTAAATGAGCCGACTGTATTTTGCTTTAAAATTTGATGTAAATTTATTTATGACTGAATACAATAGCAGTCACACAGGTGTAGCAAGTTTTGTTAGCCAATATTGTGACCAGTAGCCGACAAATTAAACAGGTAAACTGATACGGGTTGAAATACAACAGGGCTAGTAGTGCATAACGAACGACAGTTGCAGCTGACTTCCGCTACATGCCGGAAGTGTGGCGCCAGCGACGCCTGCGCCGACAATCCGCGGTTTTCAGCCATTCACACTCCAACCGCGACGTGGCCCGGACGTCATGCGTCGCTGCCCTCACAATTAATTAACTCCATAATTAAAATTACTTTTATTAATGTTTGTTTTATGATCTCTGCTTTCCTGATTTGTAATTAGATGCGGGTTTTTCTGAGAATTGAAACATTCCACATAAAAGTAAATTATCATTCGTGTATATAGGTGCAATGGTAACATTAAGTCGACCGGCTGTCAGGGCCGTACAAATAGAGCATTAATCCAGCATGTCACGGTTTTGTTGCAACGCACTTGCTAAGCAGGCCATATGTATGCGTGTGGCGACTTTGCCACTCGCCGACGAAGGTGACTGCATAACACACTTCGACGCAAAGCCTTTAGCTATAAAACTATTTACTCGTAAACACAGTCTATTAAAAGAAGTATTGCATGACGCACCTTTCAGACATTCGTTTCGACGTTCAGCGGAGTATATTGCTTTCTCTGACGTCAAATTTCACATCGCAGCTGCAACTTTATGTTCTACTCAATTCAAGTTTATAAGCAAACATTTTGGCGTTATTTGCTTTTGTTGTTTACTAACATTAAACATTGTTATGTGCAGTTACTTTGTCGAACTACCATGCAACAACAGCCTTTAGAAATAGCGTTTTCCGAAATTGTTTCAACATTTTTGCTTTTCCGCATATAACTATTCCGTACGCGGTTTCGTGTATTGCTTCGACACAAATCCAAACTGCTGTAGGCACCCGTCAGGCATCACAAGTGTGATTGCATGTATGGTTATGTAAATACATAAGATACAAATACGTTATCCATCAAAAGTCTACCACATATGGGCGTCTAGACGCTGACTGCTGTCTAGACATTTGAGTAGCTAGTTTTAAAACTGACAGACATTCTAGTATGCTTCGATGTTATCTATAAAACGATAAAATTGGTATTACTAGAATGATTCAGCGTTCACTGGAGATGGTTCAATTTTCATTTGATGAGTAACGTCAAGAAATTTTAAAAGGTCGTCTGAATTTTTGACCGAAGATACTACCAGTTTGTTTTAACGGCCTTTTTTTTTTGAGGGTGGGAAATCATCCAATAACTTCTCCCGCTCTGGGTGGAGCGGCAACGAGTGTCAGACTCTTACTGACTAAAACCCATCCATGTTCCTTCCTTAGCCCTTTATGTTCCGGGATAGCGGTAACCCTTTAAATATTTTAACGGCCTAATATTGTCTTCAGAAGAAAATGTATAACTTAATTTAAAGCTAAATCTTCTACTTTGTTATCAGTCATCTCAAATATTTTATACCGTTGTCTGTTCTCTGCTCAGCTAAGCTTGATCGATGCGCCGTCAACTAGCAATGCAAAGTAGTTAGCTAGTCAGCAAGCAACATGGCCTTCCTTGACGGGTGATTTATTGCGCCGGCGCAACTTGGTGGTCCCTCATTATTGAATATCAATTAGGTGTTAAAAATAAACCTTGTCTAACGGAGTAGTGATTGGAAACCGGTACTAAATACAAGGAGTTGTTGAGGCAGAGGAGGTGGTGTTGAGATTTGGATTCGTTGAAAGAATTATTGTTTTGTGTTTTATTGCTAAGATAACAAAGTTTAATGTTAAGACATTTGCGAGAAATCGTTATACGCCGTGTTGAACTTGCGATTATGTATAGTAACCTTTTGAACGCCAGAGCATAAAGGCACGCGCGTGCCCTCCAAGCCAAGCTACAAATTAATTTCATATTTTTATCATAAATTTCCCAATATCTATGGTGTCTTTTATGTCTTATGCGTACGAGAGCTTCAATTTTAAGATACCTAAGTATATAAACACTCATCACTTTCGTGTTATAGCGTTGTTGCCATTGTCACATACTTGTGTCGTTGGCGAACAGGGCATGCGCTTACTTGTCACGTAAATGTGACAATGGCGTTAAAAACAGGCATAATATTGGAAGCGTCCCTGGCAATAAATGACAAATCTTATCCCAATTTCTTTTGAATGATGTTCTTTTGGGCTAGTGCTTTGTTTCAAGTCTTCTTGACTGAATACCTGTTGTTTTATATTCCTTCTCGCAACATCAGTCTCAATTTCGGTTGATGTGCGAATATCTTCATGTTCTCAGCCTGTATGCGCTTGGCTCGTTCGCACGGAAGTATCACATTCTTCGAAATACTCCGTTATAAATATTTATTGCTCCCGTGGGTGGTCAATTATTATTCAATGAAAGTGTATAGAGGTGTTGGGGAACTGGAGCGAATACCGCAAACTTTGTGTTTACATATCGTTTGTTTGGAAGATTCATGATTGTTTAGTTTGAGTATTGGGTTGCCAGGATTCGATGTCGAGCAGTTTTTGGGCAGATTTCTTTTAATGGACATAACTGACTTGTATTTTCATAGATGCTCTCGCCTCTACTGCTAACGTTACCAGACATTTTCAGTCACTATCCGAAATTCTAGATTTCTTGGTCTTTCGGCTAGTGACTAGCCGAATTTCTAGATTTCTTGATCTTTCTCGATCTAGATTCTCCTAATCTCCCACCCTTGGCTACGCGGATGCTGTCAAATCTTTATTTGTTGAACTACTTGTGTTTGTTTATCTTAAAAGCGTACGTGCAAAGTGTTGTCTTATCTTTGAAGGATTCTGCGTAAAATTAGTAATACTTTGCGCACAAGGCACCGTTTTTCGTAGAAAAAAGTTATCTGAACAACTTTGCCAAGATTTTCCGAGAAATTCATTGCGGAATATTATATTTTCAGATTTGATCTCAGCTTGTAGATTGACGAACACCTTGTCAGATTATTGTAGTAGGTACAGACGCCAGCACATCAAGCTATCCCAAACTGTAAAATTTTCCCAATGGAACATGCACCTTAATCCTTAATAAAGTTGAAAAGCTGTTACAAAAATTTGACAGATGGAGGTAGCTTCATCTACTGGCCTCTGTACATACAACTAAGCAGTAGCGGCTTACCCGCCATAGACGTTCAATCTTTCATTCCGAACGAGCATTAGGAATGAACGATTGAACGTCTAATAACTGCAATTAAGCGACAACATAAGCAGATGTCTATCTTAACATCTAAACAACATCCAATGTCCAAATTCTAATATTTATGATGTTTCCATAAATATTTTATTCATTAAACCTTGAAAACCTTCAACATGTGTGGGTAGCCAATCAAATTCTAGTTTGTTGTAAAGTAGTTGTAGAATTAACACGTTTCTGACCTGTCAAATCCACACCTACATCAATTATGTGTAAAAATACCAATAAACTGGTAATCCTTTATGTGTCAAATATAATGAACCAACCGTTAATTGATAATACGGTGCATTAATTAGATTGACACGATTTTGAAATTATGATTCGTTTTTATCGAACATGCGTGTGCGCCGACAATTTACACAGATGTCTTGCCTTATAGAGGACTTGTAGACTATGTAGCCAGTTTTAAAAGGCCCCTTGAATACACATAGGAGCAGGATTTCAGGGGTCTTCGTTATTAAGCTGGTTGTCGACAAACGGACTTATTTGGTAACTTGCAAATTGGACGAGTCGTTTTGAACAAATATTTGTCTGTATGTCTGGATCAAAAAAGTTGCTGATATAACTTTTCCTGCTTGACTGGCTCCATGTTCATGTTTTTGTGAAAGTTCTTAGATCTATGAGATTTCTGTTGAATTCTGAAATACCGTAAAACAAGGTTTTCTTGTAAAGATGTTCCCTCACCGTAAAAAATAAATAATCTTGTCTCCAAAATGGTAGTTTTTTTTTAAATAGCATAATATTAATTAATCCCCTCATAACTTCTTCTTCTTCGTGTGGTTAGTGACTAACCTGGTGTCAGAGTTTCAATGCTGCCCATGGGCCTCTGACTTAGCATCACATGATGTTGAGAAATATCTCTCAGGCATGCCGGTTTCCTCACGATGTTTTCCTTCACCGATTTTAAGCAAGTGACAATTATACAATACGCACATGAATCCGAAAAATCAGAGGTGCGTGTCTTGGGTTCGAACTCGAGACCTATGACTTGGCAGTCCGCCGGTCACACCACTAGGCTATCACTGCTTATAACAAAACCACAGTAATGAGAAATCATGAATTACCTATAAGATGCATCTCCTCGTAAAGTAACCATTATTTTGATTTGCTACTTATACTAATGAATGTGCAGTTTAATAATAAACTTTTTTTTTTCAAAAGACTAAAATTTGATTTTATGACGATTTTACTCCAAAATCTCAGCGTACTCGCAACGTATCTCTTGCGCTGGGTGTAGAAATAGAGATATAGATTTGGGAACGAATGCTTAAGGTAATTTAGTCAGGGTACCACTTTCATTCCGAGCATTACGTTACAATACTGCCTCCCTGACTACTGCTGACTAATGCTCGTCTCTCCTCCTTCAATGATGTAACGCTCGGACGTTACATTACAGCCGATTGCTCGCGGTGTAGGACCACCTTTAACCTTTATTTTGCACTGTCAAGCATAGTTTTAAAGGTATAATTTAGTAATACGAATAACAAATCATTGCTGTTTTCCCCAACACTCCCTCTCACAGAAAGAGGAGATCCGTGTCCCAGCAGTGGGAACGTTGTACGCTGATTATTATGATGTTTTAGTCATAGAAATATACATTCAGTCAAAAAAGTATCGGGAATGGATGATTTGTTTATGGTTCCAAATTCAAATTTTTGGTTTTTTTGTAGTTGTTAGATTGGCACAATTACTGTTTTCCATTTTGGCGCGGAGTTTGAGTTGCATCTGTTATTTCTATTAAATACAGTGCTGGTTTTAGTAATATCATATATAGTGTGTATTGCGAATTTCATAATGGACAAAAATATCGAACAAAGAGTTTGTCTTAAATTTTGCATCGCCAATGGAATTTCGTGTTCGGAGTCACTGAAAATGTTACAGAAGGCTTACGGTGAATCGACTTTATCAAAAACTAGTGCTTATGAGTGGTTCAAAGCGTTCAAAAGCGGTCGAGATGTGATGGAAGATTTGCCTCGCTCTGGTAGGCCGTCAACGTCTGCAACTGAAGTTAACATCGCAAAAGTGAAGAAAATAGTGACTGAAAATCTCCATTCAACTCTGAGAGAGATAGCCGCCGAACTTTCTGTATCTCACGAGTCGATCCGTACCATTTTAACTAATCATTTGGGTATGAAACATGTTGCTGCTCGGCTAGTCCCAAAAGATATGAATTTTCTCCAAAAACTCAATCGCATGAAAGTCGCTGAGGACATGCTAGAACGAGTCAGTTCGGACCCAACATTCATGAAACGCATTGTTACTGGTGACGAGACGTGGGTTTACGAGTTTGACATGCAAACTAGTCAACAAGCTTCGGAGTGGCGCCTTCCAACTGAACCGAAACCGAAAAAGAAGAATTCGCGGCGAGAACTGAACTCAATTCCGGAAGCAGCGTTTAAAAAATGTTTTGATGAATGGATTATTCGTTGGCGCAAGTGTATCGTTTCTAAAGGAGCATACTTTGAAGGTGATAAAATAAATTTGGATGAATAACAGACATTTTGTGTATTATTGATCTTTTCCCGGTACTTTCTTGACAGAGTAGTACGTTTCGCCGATTTTTTATAACACTTTGATGTCAAACTTAATATATTTTATTGTATTCCTACAATTTACATCTCCGTGTGTGGCAATTACTCGATTTGAGTTGAAAACCTGTATAATATTTTATTTAAGTAAGTAGACGACAGAGATCGCGTATTTACAAAAACTAGTTTGGTGTAATCTTATTTGTCCAATGAGGCTAGTTGAAAGAGCCCATTGTGCGGACGATTTTCCCTTTTACAACTATGACTTCGCCCACGCCCGTTTGTCTGTCTGTAAATGCAGTAGCCCAAGAGTACGTAGGCGAGGCGCCGGACGATATTTGCATTAATTATTTTGCGATAGGGATAATTGTCCATATTTATTTTTATTTATTTATTTATTTATATTAAAGTTTACAAAAAGTCTTAATCTAAACTATGCCCCACAAAACCGTTTTCACGGTTTGTCTGTGGGAACGGAACATAAAATCACTTTATAACATAAGTATAACTAAGTAACAAACAACAACAACAACATATCTAAGTAACATACAATTTAAAACTAAGAACTATATTTCATATTTGTTCTACCTCAACAATTTGCATACCACTATCCAAAGAATCAGGTTTACAAACTCTTGAGGTAGAACTGCTTAAGTAATTTGGCGAATATAGGTTTTGTTTTCTGAGTTCTAAGGTCAGCAGGCAATCGATTGAGCAGATACGGTACTCTTTTATTAAACGTACGGTCGCCAAAATAATTACTTATGTAATAATATGTTTACCTCTTAATCGTTCAGCCGTTACATATTAGGAAATAGCTCCATTATCGACCTAGATGCAGTTTAGTGAATAAGCTGCAAATATTTGTGTCAAAGGAAATGCGTATTTTCAAATGTGCTAATCAAAAACGTTGAATTAAAAACGTAGGGGTTCCTTTTTCAAATTTTAGAGTTGGTCCCATAGTAAAAGTGGTTCATTTTCATGACTATTATTTCCTTCATGCTTAATCGTGGTTCAAAACAAAACGGGACGTTGATAACGAGCCAAGCATAACCCTGTAGTTAATTTAAATAATGCGCTAATAAAACGTGTTCAAACATTAAGCTAATTCCAAATAAGATTAACAATGGCGCTACCTAATTTCAAATCAAACAAGTCGCGTATTTGCAAACATTAGCTAAAGCAAACTTCATGTGCTGTGTCCATATGCAAATATATGCGGCAGATGCCACTTGAACAAATAGACAACATTCCGTATACGTCTGGAAGTCACCTTATATACTCATACTAACTGGTATAGGTACATAACGTACCTTTACGGCGTGAATAGGTACGATTCTATAGCGCCGCCTCACGTCAATGACGCCCGGTATGCAAATACTACCAGTTTATTGATGTCAAAATTGCATTTAGTACAATTTCATACAAGTAACGGGACTTTCCCTCAAGTGAATATTTAAGTAAACAACTTAAGAATTCTTTTAGCGTTGGTTTCTTTTGACGGCAGACTTAAACAGCGCCATAATAAATATATTTAGTTCTAAATGCGATAATATAGATGCAAAACATTTATACCCTGCTGAGAAAATAGCAATGATGAGACTGTTAAAATATTCATTTTTTTATTTTTATTAACAGTATGCAAATTAGTTCTAATAAATATTAAGACATCAATGATATTGTAGATATATTCGGCTTATAATTACAGAGAACAATAATTAAGTGAAGTTATTAAAACATGTAATTATAATTTAAGGAATTTCTATTAACTTTTAAAGATGATCGTGGCTCGATTAGACCACAGATGTTGTAAACGTCATCACCAAATAAAAAACCAGAGACAAGAACTTCGTTCAAATAGAAAGCGATGCAGTTTCAATTATAATAACAACCGCCTTATTTGATCCGATAGAAAAACAATAAAAGGGCCGTGTAGGAAGGCCCTTATAAATATTTTAATGCGCCGGCGCTGACGAAGCAGAAACCTCTTGTAACTATTGTTTCATAGTGTGTTGAACAAATAAATATAGGGCCGGTTTTTGAGTGGTCAAAGACTTCAGTGAAGTGTCGTCACTTGAGGAAGTTTTTTTATGGTCAATTTTGGTTTAGGTCCTGTTTAAAGTATCAAAATTAGAGAATACAATCCCGGGATCCCGCCCGTTTTCTGACCGCGGAATACCGGGACTGCTGTACTTGACTAATCTCGGGATTTTCGGGATTGCCAGGTCTAGTTTGCACTCCGTAGTTAGTTGCGCCTTTATCTTGCCTAGATTATATTAAAAGCATTTATTACATATCGCCAAAAAAAAACAACTCTTTTACATAATAATATAAATGTATTGTTATTTGTGTTGTGCAATAAAATTAAAAATATTTTTCAAGAAATTACTCGTAATTTTTTACATTTGTCACATAGTCTAATCCCGGGATAGCCGCGGGCGCCCGGGATTACGCATCACGAATCCCGTTATCCCGGGATCGAAAAAACATGCTCGGGATTGTTTTCTCTAATCACAATACCAAGTTCTTGCTGCATAGTTGTTTAGTATGTATGAAAACTTACGTAGATACTCGCAAGAGAGAGAAAACGCTGTTAAAATATGCGTAAGTATCCAATATCACAGCGGGCCCTATCAGAATACCAGCGCGGCGGTTTTTTTTTGATAATGCAGTATAATGCTATAGATAGGAGCCTTTTTAACCTCCCACACTTCTTTTTTTTTTGTAAATTTTTGTTTTAATGTTAATTTTGTTACTTTTAATTGGTTCTTGTATATTTTTGTTTTTTTCTGTTAGTATTTCTTCTTTAAATGTTATTCTTACATTCATTCCATCAGATTCCATTACTACGGCCACATTGTCGCTCCGAGCTGAGATACGTGTCGCGTAGTCGCGATAAAACTTGGAGATAGATCTACGACGAATCTTTTTATCCAGTTGCTTGATTAAGTCAAAGTCAAATCATAGACACATAGTAAGGCACTTTTGAATGTCAAAATGAACATGAAATAGAATTGATTCTAGTCGCCCCTTCCAAAAAGTAGTTTCGTATGGAGAAGAATAGGCAAGACACACCACCGTTACTCTTTTAATCATTGCGTGTAAAAACCTAAGTCTATACCTGCGCAAAAAAACCTCTACAAAAATATTATATACACACCTAGTACACCTACATAATATACCGAAATACGAGCAATAATCACAAATACCTCTAGTAATAATACCGCATTTGTATAATTTCGTGTATTATTCATGATTTGTATATAACCGCTGTCTTGGCCCTATTATAATAATACACAGCTGTCTATAATCTTGAAAACGGTTGCGTGACTATGATACTTACCTACATTATGAAGGTATCATAAGTTATTATTAATAAATAATAGCACCGAACGCTTCGCCATAACCTTTATTTCCTGTGTTTGGCGCCATTAGGTACACACGGCTACACATCAAGCTATACAAACCAGTTTACGCTGGTCTCGCATCGTACGGAAATCCTTTACAATGCGAGATCAGCTTAAACTGGAAATGTATAGCTTGATGTGTAGCCGTGCGTACAGTCGCCAGCACATCAAGCTATGCTAAACTGTCAAATATTCCCAATTGCATTACATGAACCTTATTCTTTCGTCGTAAAGTTGAAAATCTATTAAAGGAATTTGACAGCGTAGTATAAATTGATACGCTGCCGACGGTACCTACATTATATTATACTTTACTTGGTCATGAAACATCAAGAAACAAACAGACAAACGGTAAAGGTAAATCTCAAATTTGTCTAAAGAAGGCAAGGATCGCGAAATTAATGATGAAGTAGCCCACGAGTATGTCCTCATGATTTTTTCCTTTTTGGTCGACTCCTAAACGTCGTAGCGTGTTATTAAATAAACATAAAACTTTCCTCAAGAATTGGGCAATCAAAAGCAAAAAAAAAGAATCAAATCCAATTGGTAGTTCCAGAGAACTAACAAACGAATTCTTCAGCTTAATTATAAATTAGTCAATCTGCCTAGCCTTTTCCCAACTATGTTGGGGTCGGCTTCCAGTCTATCCGTGTCTGGGTAATACGATACCCCGTGGTAAGACTGGCTGTCAGATTTTCGGGCTTCTGACGAACCGTAACGCCTGTCAAAGATGAACAAATGACAGCCGGGACCAACGGCTTACCGTGCTTGCTCTTACACGGAGGAGTGTCGGTATGTAAGGATGGTCACCCATCCACGGTCAACCCCGGCAAGCGTAGCTTAACCTGCTGGACCGACCTGTGCGGGTGTTATTACTTAGCCACGAGCTCCTTTTAAATTAGTATACAAATAAATGTAGGCAATGAGCAAAATCATTAGAAAGCGCAAATAAATCACCATTTTCTACACAAGAATACACAAATCATAAAGCAAGCATAATTGTTAATTTAATCATGTTCAATTTACCTAGATTCGTACGGGGAAACCAATTTCAAAATCCAATAGAAAATAAATTAATATCTATATGAACGCAATAGTCCCGGGTCAAATGCCAGTGACTACGCAGATTGCATCTTCAATACCCGGCAACAATATTGCCGCAAGAAGGTTTATTGCCTTCTATAATTACTGTAAGTATTACCGGTTACATTCCCTCCACAACGATAATATAAACACTCCACGAACATTCGACAACATTCATTAAAACTACAAACTAATATTCCGTTTATTTAAACAATTGTATAATCGAAGTACACTCGATTTGAATTAAAAATACTGATGCTCTTGAATGTGAGCCAAAAACATCAAATGATTTCAGTTCCAAAACGAGATCAAGATTCAAGCCGTGACTACAGAGCGATGGCATCTGGAAAATCAGAATCCAAAAGAATAACGGAAACTTGGAACACCACGACATACTAAGCATAAAGGATGTTATTCATGGGACGAAAACACTTGCACTCGTGAGTCACAGCCTTATCTTACTTTTACAGCCGCTATGCGCCGCTGTTGTTCAGAAGTCAATGCTAAAACACCATTTGTTGTTTCGTTTTATCAATTACGCAGCGGATGCGCGGCTATCGACAGAAATATCAATTGCATGTGAATGCTGTTCACGATACACCTTACAGCTTTGTTGACACAAATACGAATATTCGCAGGAAACCAACAACACTATTCAGAGAAAATGTTTAAATCTCAAATCACGATAAATGTTAACGCGTGTATATGATTTTATTGCGTGATTTATTTCCTCTCATGACTTCACCACGACACAGCAATAAACAGCAATAAAATCGTACTTTAATTCATAAACTTATCAACACAAGAATAATTCGGCAATAATAAAAGCGCTTGTTCCCAGACGCGAGATTATGTGTGCACTTAATTGTACCGATAAACTCACTGGCCCATGTCAAGCTCCTAATGGGATTTGATGATAAAGAATCTCTGGACACAGAAACTCAATTAAGAAAAGGTGCTGTTATCAGAAACGGCAAAGGTGGGCGCGAGCAAAAAAGGACTGTCAAGACTGTTTTGTCTTAGCGTCTTATCGTATTCAGTCATTTGTCGGCGACATTCCGGGAATGGCGGCGACGGATGGCCTAATTGACTTAGTCGCCCACGCTGTATCATAACTGCCATTAACTCCGACGCCTCTAGGAGCCCCTTTTGTTCTCGACCAGTCCCAACAGGTACACTCTACCTGCGCATATTTGCCAAACAAGGGTGGCGATTTTTTCCAAAGCAATTTCTAAACATAAATTCTACCTGAAGCTTTTTGCCTTTCTCAAGTGGCCTTACGTCCATTTGAAATATTGTTTCTGGATCTGCTTCGTGTGGTCGGGAAGTTAATTACAGTGTACTCGCCATTAGCGTGTCGGTGTAAGTGATTAATAGCCCACCGAGACTCGAAAGCTGAGTACTAGATCTAGTAAATTATCTCCATTTACTGTTGCCGCCAATTTCTATGCTTTACTCGACTTGTTAATTGCTTACCTGCCTACACGAGCACACTGTTGTCGCTGCAAATAATGTTGCGTATATCTTTAGAACCGCTACAATAAGACTAATAACTGGTGTTTCACCACATTGATGTTTTAAAGTTTCTGACGGCATTTCGTCCACATTGTTTCGTTCCCTTTGTTGGTTCTTTGTGCTATGTTTGTCGCTGACTCATCGTGTACCTGTCAGCGGCGCTCCTCACGCCACTCCATCATACAGTGTCACTTGACATTCCTTGGACACTCATTACCCCTAATGGAACTTCAAGAGCTCGGCCACGCTATCTTCAATCAAGTTAAGAGCAGCCGATGGAAAAAATGGAACAGTTCTCATAAAACTCTAAATTAGTGTTGCCTACTTTTGTTGTCTCTAATTGCATCGCGTCATGAACTATTTATACAAAAGATAATTATGACTAAGAGGTGCTTTTATCATCCAATATTAATTGTTTCTGTTTTCGTCCTGGCTAAAAGGCAGCCTATAAAGGATCCGTTTGAACTCTCATCCTACACTCTCGAAGTTTACGCCTTCCACTTCAATTATCTCGAAGTGGCTCTCGATTGCAATGTCGCTCGGCTTTTACCGTCTAAAATTACTTATTGGGAGCACTCACAGGTTTCCGTTACCTAATGTAGACTTCCGCCGACCTGTAAATCGAACCAGACGGTTATAAATCTCGGCGGGGTTGGGACCGCTCTGATACGACTAAAAGCTTCGTCGAACGAGTAAAAATAGGGACCGCCTTAAGTCGAGGTTCGTGTACGTTGATAAGGTTTTGTAGTTTTTGTGGAATAAGGACAACATCCAAAGATAGCGGTGCCTCAAGACCCGAGATAATAAAACTCGGTCGCAGGATGGCACTTAAGAAGGTTTGGGCACCTTCGAGATTATGAGCGTGGGCTCTATTTGATAACACCGGTACGGTCGCTTATTTGTCTTACGATTTGATTGTGCGTCGGAGATTTTTGTTCCTGCCTGATAAAAATTACATCATTTATTTTGTTAGCTGACTCCACGGATTATTTGAGGTTACATAAAGCGTTATGCTCCAAATAATGAACGTTTACATCAAGTATGGTCGACGGCTGGCCAACATCTGTTATCGAATCGGAATTTATGTTTTTCGTCTTTCAGCCGCACCTGCTGCTGATTTAAATATACAAACCTCAAACAAAGTTTCATTGCAACGGCTTGAAACTAAACATTTTCCCAGGACATCTTGTGATGTGTTTGGCTTTGTGTAAGTATACTTTTAAGTGTCTTTTGTTCATCTGCAGTGGAGTTTTCAAGTGGTTTGTCCACAAGATTTGGGTGCTCGACTGTCGGTTCTCATACGCCTATTTTATGCTCGTATCTAAAGCCGGCTCGGCTTCCGCGTTGTCGCTAGGAGTTGCATTAAATTGAATTTACGTACTAGCCAAGGCATCTGTCCGGACTAAGATATTTATCACATCGCTTGCTTCATGTAACGTGTCAAAACGAACGGGAACGCTGCGCTCGCGGATATATTTTTTACTCCTTCTATCTCACTTCCTTCTTCGCTCGAAGACAAGGATAGAGAACATTTCCGAGTACGCAATCGATTGCGATAGAGACTTTATAACACGGGATTAGGGTGTAGTTTGGTTTGTTTTTATAGAGTAACACTTTCAAAGTATCGTAATGACTCGCTACGGTCGCATGAGCGCATTCAGAATCCGTTGTTTGTCTTGCAATGTCGTATTTCCAACCGTACCTTGTGTTAATTAGGGCTTTATGTTTGTGCAGTAAGGTATATTCTCGTCTGTTTACTCAGGCTATTTGCGGATGAGGTGTGCGCGTGCAAGGCTTATCCTTGCGCCGCTGCTGGCGCCGGCGCCGCACTTAGAGCGCTATTTTTTCCCGCGGCGCACCACGTTGTACTCATAATTTATTCATTAAAGCCGTAATTTATTCGTATTTTATATATACGACCCGCGTAATTCTCTAGTTTGCGACTATTGTTGTCGTTTATATTTCTTATTTGCGATTGGCAGAAGCTTGCAGAGGCGTGGGCGCAGCGTGGCGTCGTCAGGTTGCCGTGTTACGTTAAATTAAATATCGCGTGACTATATTTTATTGTGGGAAACTTGGGTGAAATTCTCTCAATTATAATCTCATCAAATTATGATGGGGGAATAGAGAAGATTGTTGTAAAATGTGTTCACACGCGTTTGTGCAGTTAACCGAAGCTCGCAAGTGTTGGCCTCGAAGTGGCGCCCATAATTTGCTAAGCCAACCTTGTGACCTAAATTAGTTTACATAGACTTGTACTTGTTTTGTTTCAAACATTGTTTGTTTTGATCTATGGCTTTGGAAAACGGACAGTGTTATGTAAACTAGTTTCCTTTGGGAGCTAGAAATTATTGCCTGTCATTATGTTTGTAGCGTTAATTTCAACGCGTTGTTTTGATAAATTGAATTTCTGATATCAGATATTAATCATTAAACCTTAGATTCTACGATTTAGATATAAGCCTTTAATGCAAAGTGACTCATACAGTGCAAATGGAGAAAACAACTAAAATTGATACCTAAATAAAGTTATTCTATATTATGAGTTTTTCGAACTACTAAACTTTGGTAGTCGAAAACTATCACATTAGATACGTTTTTAAGAATAAATAGCCTATATTTTTAGACTCAGTGGGATATCGCCTTCAAATAGAACATTCTAGAGACGGGAGGCGGCGGTATACCAAAACTGGGGTCTTCTGTCGCCAGTTTAACTTGACCTTTCAAGTTTGGTGCCGCTGCTCTTTAATTGTCTTCATTTATCTGGGTTAAGAGGGGGGGGAGAGATCGTCTGTGATTGGTAATGTTGCATGCGTAAGCGGCGCGTGGCGACAGATGTGGATATAAACTGAAAAAGTTTTGTACCGTCAGCAAATAGGTTCTAATTTCAATATTTTCTATTTTTTCTTCTTAATCTTCATTTTGTTTTTAAATACTTATTGCTATGGATATATAAAGTGGATAGGGAGTTAGGGAAAATGTATGATAAATATTGTAATTAACGTCACTGTTTTCCTTATTTTGTCAGGACAAAAATGTAGATAAATATACTATTTTAATTTCCTTTAAGAATAAACTGGTTGTTTTAAATAATAACCTTGATAAATATATTCTAATAAAACTTCTTTAATATGTAGTTATGCATACATGCATTTAAGATGTCATCTGCATAGAATGAACTTATACTTAACCAATAATTTTGTACTTAAATGCCATGTCAATTATTAATGTATAGGTACCTATTACATACAAGATTTTTTTTGCTACCGGTACCTAGTCATGTGTTTATTTATAACGGACAGTGGCTTGTAAATCGGATCGTTGTTTATAAGTTTTATATTATGCCGGCTGCAACAATAAACATAACTGCTACTTGCGCGTACGCATCACTTTTGTATACAGTATGTTCCTATCCTACACCGCACCGCATTTGTTTTTACATGGAAATTGGTAGACGATGTTGCGTTTTGTATTACATGTTTCTGTTACAGATTTTTTCAAAGATTTCTTAGTACCTCGGCTAGGTTGACAACTAACAGAGAAAATGAATATTATTGTTTTTTTTTTTTTAAATATAATATAAAGGATTGGTCTTCTTATATGGATTTGCTTGAATTTTCAAATTAGTATATCATTGTGTCGCCAGTAGGTATTTGAAAATACTGAAATACAGAAAGTTAATTTATTAATTATTATTAGTTAATTAATATTTTATTATTATTATTTTAAAAGTGTTGATTCGCCCGTTTCGCGCGATTAAATTCGTGTGAATCGACCAATAAGTCGCCTAGACAGCGAATTGCAAGTACCAAAACGAAGTTTCTGTAGGTTTTCGAATCATACAAACACTAAACTTTACAGCCGTAAACTCAATTTCTTACTCATGTACATAATGATATTGAATGAATCATGAGATGACCTATCTGCGTTAGGTAGGTAAAGGTTACGTAAAACTGTAAATACGTTTTATAATCCTATTGACATTTGAAATTGTTACAAGTACATAACATTATATTTACGAGCTACAACTTAACTTATTCATCGTGTAATAACTATAATTTTCGCATAATTATATCTACAGTAGATTTGTTTTCAGAAATTTACGAGGTAAGTACCTCCTATCTAGTATAGAGGCTTATTTATTATAAAACGGAAAAATTTTTATTAAAAGAAAAAAACTTGTTCTATGCGTAAACTTTTTATGAAACTGGTCGTTTTATTATATTCACACAGAATTACGAAAAACAAAAGAATGTCAGGCGATTAAGGCCCGTAGATAAAATACACAAATAATAAACTACTTAATACTATATTAATCCGATTCCTCCGTCCAAATCCCAGGTCGTTCAGTGTTATATGTATAAGTGTATATTATGATTGGTGGATATCAAATGCATCCATAACAACGTATCATAGCATATCTCTGGTGTAAGGGACCCACCCTTATTGGGTTTTTCCACCAAATTTTCTGTCAGTAGAAGCCAGGAGACCGGATTTGTGCCCGGCTGATGGCAGTAAGCAAAATTCCTATTACAAGGGTTTTAACATAACTAACGAAATTTGGGTGTAGGTATTATATTATGAGGAACACCTCTGCCTGACCATCCGGGAATTACAGAAGTTTTTTTTTGTTATTAAAATCGAGGGTCGAGAAAAATACTGCTAAAGACATTAAAGTTGACATCCAGTGTATCCTTTACAGTCATGCCCGCATCAGCGGTATAGTCCAAAAGGAGTACCGCTACCCCGGGTCATAAAGGCCTAAGGAAGGAACATAGATGGGTTTCAGTCAGTAAGAGTCTGACACTCCCTTCCGCTCCACCCAGAGCGGGAGGAGTAATATGACGATTGCCCAACCAAAAAAAATGCCCGCTACAGGTTCAAAATCATGCATTGGCTTCGCGTCGATATCCGTTCCATCCTGTATAGACTGATCGCCAAAATAGTGAGGAGAAAAACAATGTTTTTTTTTCGTTTTGATTTTTATCTAATAAAGAATTTCTTTTTTCCAGGTAAGTGTGCAAGGCCGTCTTATCATAAGGATGACTGTCGGACTGGGTAAAGTACAATAACCTGACAATCGATTATTGATGTCTATCTCATGTGATTGTATACTATCTTTCCTATTCCAACTCTTTAATCCCTCTCATAGGCGGTCGTCATAATATTTGTTTCTTTATGTCGTTGAAATTACAAAAAACAGTCGGGTTTTAAAACATATTTGCACAAGAACAACATACAATAGGCCCTTTGTCATTTTTCTATTGTTGTTTTGCACGAGCTTATAAATTACAATGAGCTCATAATTTACTGCGTTCTGTTGCATATTACAATGTGTTTTTTTGCACATGCAAAAATGAACGATTACCGTCATTTATTAGCATAATAATTAACAATCGGCTTTTTTTCAAAGCGACAGTGGAAATGACACGGTGCATTGTTTGTGAAACTCCGGCGCCACCGCACGAGGCGCCGCGCATCCGCTAGTGACGTTCTATATTGTGTCGATAAACCCACCAGACATAATAATCGAACGATTTCGACTGCACACAATACCTTGTTGCTAGTTTCGGTGACAATATTATTGGCATATCGAGTAGCATGTTCTGTTTATGTTATGTGTTCGAAGTTAAATGGCAGCTGGCGGTGGCGTTGTTTTCAAAGTAGATCATGAGATTCATAGTTGAATAGGAGCATTAAATAGAAAGAGAAATAATGTGGCATGCATTTGGCGCTATAAAGGCATTAAACATTGATCGTTATTTGTTGGGATTGTGCATTTATCGATACATAATGCAGTGGTCGCGCTTGGCTTGTCGCCTGCCGACCTCATTCCAGGGCTGCGGCACGGCGCCTGTCTCGATCGGCGATTAGCAACACTGCACGCCCATCACTATTGTCTTTTTCAATAGCCGACGTGATAATTGTTTTATCAGCAGGCGAGACATTTAATATAAAACTGCAGTTTTATCTTACGCGTTTCCAATTATTTATTTACAAGAAATTTGTTATTTAAACAGAAACATTTAATATTTTACCATTTAAATTCTAAATACTATTTTCCGACATACGTACTTTATGACGGTCATTAGTACAGTGGTGTAGCATTAATCATCACAGTTTTATTTTGCAGCTCATATTACGCCGCTCCTATATCTGTAATTGTCCGCAACGTTGGCGCCACTGTTCTTTGGCCGTCTGCCACTGCAATAGGTTTTAGTTCGCGTGATTAATTTTAAAATCTAAACATTGACAATATGTATGCAATAAAACCATCTTGATAATCTTTCAATGCATCAATGTTGTCACAGAAATGCGGAGGTGAAAAGTTATTAGCTGATATGCTAATACACTGTGGCAAAATTTGTTTTGGAACCGAGCCATTATCCCACAAACATTTGAGTTACGTTGTATTGAAATATTCGTGAGATGTTTACAATAACTTCACTTAAATCAATTACATTTCATTAAACAAAATCCAAGGTTTGTTTGGCACGCTTACGTTAGATTTTTACTTTTAATTTATGATCGCTTTTATAATTAGGTATAGTTATCAAAGTATCGATAAAAAGTTCAGTCATTGGCGTCGGAGCGGCGGGCCGTGACTCGTTTTATATGCACTTGGCTCGACGCCACCGGTGACCTCATTGCGCGACCGTTTTTGGCGCCACTGTCGCTTATAATGATCACTATCGCATCGATGACATGCCAAAACGCGATCTGTGAGATCTTTATCGATTGTGGATTTGCAAATTGAATGCGCAGCACTAGTGCCGATTTTAAAGATCGAATCGTGATTTCTGTTTGTCAAGTAAATCAATATTTACTTATGATTTATCAAATCTATTCGCGTTTAAATTAATTTTGTTTATTTATAATGGAAATAGTGTTTGATTTGTACTAAATTCGTTGGCGCCTCCGCGTTTTGCAATTAATTTTTATTTAGGCATAATTAATATTTTAGGCGACAAATATTTAAGATCAGGTATAAATATTGTTCATAGTTTGGTTTTAATGGTAGTATTACGTATATTTTAGTGACCATTATTGCAAGAATTGTACGATACAAATGGCAGTTCCTAGGTTTTAGTAACAAATTAACCATGCCTTTATATTACATTAATTTTATATTACTCGTTATTACTGCCCACTTTTTAGTTGTATGCAGTTAGCATAAGAATGAGTAACTTGGCATGATAGAAAGTTCAAAGATCTAATAATTGTTTGTGTGCGTTAAAGATTCACGCTATAATGAGGAATTTCGAGGAATCCCGTAATGCGTAGACAATTCTTATTTAATTTTTAAGCCAATTTTTCATTTAATCGAAGTTCATTTAATATTCTTGCCACAGTTGATAGTTTAATTCATTATTCTTATTATACAAATATATTATCAACTCATTGTCAAAATCGGCATCCGTTTGAAGCAAATATACTGAAAATCGCAAGTAATAAATAGCATATTAATATTCAATAATGCTTCGGTTTTCGGTACTTAAAGTGTTATTATATCACGGCGCTATAAGCGAAATGACTCACACAGCTCTGAGTATGCGCATTATGCGCATATTGATTCTAATTCCCATTGTTTACGCATTTTATTTACGCGTTCCACGAATGAAGCGCCGCACGGTTATAAGCGGTTAATAATTTTATATGGCTGTTATAAAATGTATTGTGTATTTGAAATCATAAAAATGAACACACCAAAAACTTAGCGAGCTTGGTACTAAGTGTCATTTCGAAATAGAGGTGACCAATTAGTCGAGACCAGATACCAATTCGACAATTGGTATCTTCGGTTTCGACTTTTAGATAAATGTGATTTAAAATGCGGCTATGTACGCCCCACATGCTAGTGCAATAAATTAATAATAATTATCCGTAATTACTACTATAATGTTTACTATTTCCACTTTTCCAGTCGATAAAATACCTTATAAGGTTAGCCTGTCAAAACTGGTCGGTCTGAAATATGATTATTAAAGTTGGTAGCTTGCCTAAGTGCTAAACATTATTTATTACCTCGGTCTGTTATCTTGACTGGGCGACTCAAAAACTGAACTAACCGTTTTAATCTCAGGTCAATAGGACGCTCGTAAATCCATCTGTTCGTCTGTCACTGCGCAGTGGCTATCGCATTTAGTAGTGCTTGCGACAGACACTTAGCGCTTTAGTACACTTTACTGAACATATGCTTGTGAAAATTGCGGTTTACGATAACGTATGATAGTAACAGTCTTTAGTTTGTCATTAGCTCATCGTTAAAGTTTCGGTTTCGGTCTGGCAATGAACTGTTTCGGCCTTAGAAAAATATTTTCATAAAGTGGTTTACTCGTAGCTGCATTCGTAAGAGAATTTTTGGAATGTTTCGTTGTGCATTCTTTATGTTGGTGTTGAATTCATTTTGATAACGACTAGTAAAGTCTAAAGTAATTCATGCAGGAATTAGAAAGTTCTGAATCTTTCCTCATGAAAAAGTTTATAGTCATTTTATTTTGAGTAAACGTCTCCACAATCAATTTTATTATAGACTGTTGATATCAAAACATACAACCGAACATGTCGTTACAAAATTTATTATTTTATAAACAAGTTTTGTACGGAAATCAAGTTCATTTAACGTTTCCGATCATAAAGAGTTCGTTTAAACTCCCAAATTGTGGTCGATTTTAAAACTGAAACGTTCACTATATCTTTTATTATAGCCGAGTGGTCTATCAACATGTGTTCATTAGTACAGACAGACAGACGGGACAATTAGAGGCCTCTGAATTGTTTTTATGATCCTTTCTTTACGAACGGACTTCGCCCTTAATTGATTTGTAAGAGACGGCGCAGTGGTTGGACGGTCCGGTTCGATATTATTGTTGAGTCGAAATCACGAACTTTCCCATTACTTTTATAAATTATGTAGGTAGCATTTCAAAATCTTTGCGAATCGATCACATCTTTCAGGAACTAAATGGGACTGAAAAGAAAAATCCACCATTTGATGTACTTCAGTACCTACTTGATTACTAACGATTAATTTCTCTTACCTAATTATAATATTTAACGGTATCTATACCAATTAAATATTACACTAGAGATGTGCCACAGATTAAATTCTGATAACAAATTGATACCGATTATCAAATCTTGCTTCATTTCACATTATAATAAAATGCAAAGTTCCATGACAATATATCATGGGGAGACAGTTCTAATTAATATAAGTTTATTTTTTTTCTCATGGTGTCTAATGTGTTCCATAAATCCATCTGTCTCGTATAAATAAATAAGCTTATGAATGAAGGTTATGTTTGTTCGGTTTAGTTAAGGAGAAGTTCTCTGAGAAAAAATATTTTTTATAATGGCTAAGAGTACCTAATTAAGAATGAAAATTGTAGGGCGTAAATAAGGTTACCGTCATTTTAAATAAATTAAAAAATCCCATTTCACATTAGCCTGTTTTCGTTAACGGCTTTTTTTCATTATTATTGAAAGGTTTCCTCAAATATAACAGTTAATAAAAAAAAGAACAAATAACATAAATCCTCAAGCAAATAACTAATATAAATCTACAAAGCTCAATCAATTATCGCCATCAAAACATTCACAGTGTAAATTAGCTTAAGGCAACAGATTCACACTTTCTCACTGAACCTTAACTAAAGGCTATCACCAACGGTCATCAATTACACGAATATATTAATATTTTTATATGAAATTAATAGGCTAATCATCTAATGTGTAGCGAGCGGCCATTAAAACAAAGATGGGCTATTTTTTGCCACCCACGCGAACAGCGGGCTTCAATTCAATCGTAGTAAGCTATATCGTAGATATTATAATTATATTTGAAAAGTGTTCGTGTGCTAACACTTTATTATTTGTCTGACTATTTTAAGCAGGCACGCATACAAAATAATTTGTATTGCTGTTGTAATGAATAAATATTTCTAACATATACTGGGATTCCCTTTGTCGTGGTCGTTTGCGCCATTACATGCATTAATCATTTGTGCAAACATTCAGACTGGGATCAAATCAATGTGTTTATGAATGTTGGACTGTCAGGTTGGATACATAATTGTCAGAATGTGAGGAAATATTACCCTGTAGCCAGATCGCAAAGTTGTACTCCTAATTTTCTTTAAATAAAAAGTTGGAAGAGGTACAAACGCATCAAAATACACGCTCCTATTTATGCAAGGATTCTTAAGATAGAGAATAGATGAGAAGCTTCTTTACGTATAAATGGCTGACAAGTACATAATGTAGAAAGATATAAATTGTAATTACTATGTATTAAGAAGTGTTATCTTATTTATACTTCCCTAAAACATGTTGCTGGTGAAACGTGATACCTATTCAAATACCAATTCTCTTCGTAATAATTTTCACATTGGTGTTAAGTAGTTTGCACTTAGTTAATTAATATTTACAGCTTCAAGCGTTCAGTTAATTAACGTCCATGTTTTCGCATACGCAATATGTGTTTTACATTTTGAAAATATTCATTCTTAGAAAATAAATTATAATAAAACTTATTTACATGTCGTTAATTATTGAAGGTAGTTGACATTTACCTCATCCATAAGCAGTTAATACAGAAATTAACGAGTTTAAATCCAACCTCACGGTTATTGGCTGCACTGTATAATTAAGCCACATGCTTAACGCGTAATAAAAAGTGAAGTAACAGGTCTGCATCTGTCATTATAGTACCGCATATAAAGATATCTGAGACCCTATTTTCCGCCTTCACATTAAAATAATCGTCGTCCCAACCATATGTCTTCGAATTATCAAGTCTCGACTAGAAATTATGACCGACTTACATCCGTCGATTAAAACCCAATTTTAGGTCGAAACCAAAAATTGGTATCCAACACGCGGCCCTCTCTCAAGGTTGGGTGATGCTAAATTGGCCGAAAATTATAGGGTTGTTTGTGAGAATAGAAAAGTTACAAAAACTAAAATTTCGAATGGAATGCGTTTTAGTTCCTGGTAATTTTTTAGTAATATCTATGAAGTAATGAATATTTTTAAGGAGAGATTTCTTGGTTTCTGGTATCTCACCGCGCTATAACTAATGATTTAATACAGTGTTAAAAAAAGACCAGCCTTTAGTTTAATCCTCAGTTACGTGACGATACCAACTCAAGAACACGAATGACAAACGACTAGCATTTAATGTCAATTAGCGAAGCGTTCTGGGGGAATTGGCCGTTTACCTATAAATAATGTCTAGTTAGCCTTCACACCCTGTAATATCAACCTTATTTCCTGGACAATAATAGCTGAAATTCTTACACAAATAGTAAATTCTAAAAGGAAGCAAAGATGTTTTAGAATGCATAATAGAAAGCGGTATAACAGCAATTTTGTATTCATTTTCTCACTTTATTTCACTCAGGAATGCTTATAATGGAACGGTTAAAATAAGATCATCTAAAGCTAATTAACTAAATGGTGAATAAAATACCGAATTTATTCCTGATTGCTACTTAGAGTCCAGTTCCACGAACGCTGGCTAGACAATAATAATGAAATACATAAAAACGAACACGCAACGACGCGGCACGCAATCATCGAATATTATAAACCCTTACAATTATAAAGCTAAGCGAAATCGTGTCCATCTATAATTCAAAAGTTACACGTCACTGTTCAGATGAATGCGCTAACAACCTTATTCTGGTCCTCGACGATTTATAAAAGGGTATAAAGTCCCGACAGTGTATTATTGTTTTAAGACATTTCGTTGTTCGTCGCGGTCGGATTCCCGCGGCCGGCAGTGGGCGGTTACCCTGTAATCAACCCCCCTCCCGCGCATTGGGAGCGGTCCTCGGTGATTATAGGAGGAATTTTACGGCTCCTTCGTTAGTCCGTCAAATCATAGGTCTGTGCCTAATGGTTTAGAAGACGAGCATGTGAACGATTTTATGTCATTTCTTAAAAATAAGTAGGGTTGCGTTTTTGGAGGTAATTGTCTGTGAACTCGCATCCGTTGGAAATGAGCTGTCGCAAGCTTGCTCGTATGTGGGCCTTGGACCGGTGCGTAATACGCGTTCAGCTGTCTCCATGGCGCCAGTCTCGATGGTAAATATCACCTGTACCGGTACATAGTTAATTTATCGTGAAATGATGCGTAATTGATTCGATGCCGCAGCTGCTTTGCTCGCATATAATTAGTAGATAAATAAAAATCCATGATTATATCTAGCGCTTGCTTCAGAAAATGCCGACTTAAACTGGTAATACTTAATTCTTAGCTGCTGCGTTAATGTGGTCTATTAATAAATAATGTTATATATTTTCTAATATTACTTATTTCATGCAGACACATTTAAAAGCGTTTGCTTCAGTTCTCATAAATATTGCGATTTATAAATGCATTTAGTAACGAAATCCGGCTATAACACATTGAACTGCAGTCCGTTGAACTCTGCTAGTCTTTTATGAAATAGCGGAATTTTATACAAAGCATAATTTATACAGTTCTTATCAATTCTCCATTCACGGTTTTGCGGCAGAACATTAATTTTTCCTTTCTCCTAACCGGGCGCCGAAACCGCGACCGAATTTATTTGTTTATGGCCGAAACCGGAACTAGATACCTACTCTACACTAGTTAGTATGTACCTACTTCATTTAATGTCATCCCAAATCGCACGAAGTTACTTTACGTTTGAAGGCATACCTACATTATATGGTATTGATTGTCTAAGAAATAACAGTAATTATTATGTTTTTTATTCGACATCCTTTATTTATCCTCCAAATGACTTATAGAACCTAGTAGCTGACTTAGACATTAAATGATTCATTGTTATAAATAAAAACAGAGCAAAGTTGATAGTGTAACCGCAAAAAATATCCATTTTGTTATTAAAAATATCCTATAAGTACAGTAATGACGCAAATAATGATAAAATCGCATAATGTATTGAAATTGCTCTATAATGGCGCTGTATAAAAATAAGCTATTTTGTGCAGAATACTCGTATTACCGACTTGATTAAAGCTATGCATTGCTTGCAATATTATGTCAGGTTAATAATAAAATTGTAGGTGCAATTTGCACCTGTAGTCATTGCTTCGGGAAACCTAAATTATGTGGTTGAGTATTTTCATCCTGTTTATTCGTATTACTCTACCGTGCCTCGGAAAGCACGGTAAGCCGTTGGTCACGGCTGTCATTTGCGCATCTTTGACAGTCGTTACGGGTCGTCAGAAGCCCGAAAATCTGACAGCCAGTCTTACCAAGGGTATTTCCCAGTTACTGGGTTGTGGAGGTCAGATGGGCAGCCGCTCCATGTAAAATACTGGTATTCAGCTGCATCCGGTTAGACTGGAAGCCGACCCCAACATAGTTGGGAAAAGGCAGGCAGCTCACTGTTATTCGTATTACTTTCTCCTCGGTTAGAACAATGTTATACCTAATCTATCAGATGAAGCATTTCAATTGCTCGTTTTACCGTCTTCGTGTACTATGCAATTAAGCAATTCAATTTCTAAAACGCTACGAATATCATTAAATCAATCACCTTTCTAAGAAGAGAGCATTACTTTAAACGGCTACATTGCACGTACATAGTAACAAATGATTGAAAACCATTACTCAACCAGAGAACGCAAGAATTTCCAAGAAATGGACTAACTAACTAGTCTCACGATGGTCATTGTTGAGAGCTCAACTCTTGCTGTGAATTTACTTGAGATCTACTGACAGAACTGGTAATTGTAGCCAGTTAATTCTAGTCAGTTTAGTAATTTCAGTCGTTAGCAGTTAGTCGATTTCTCAAAGCTCAACAAGACTAATCAGTTGGAAATAGACTAAAAATGGCTCTCTATCGTGTATGGCGCCTATACGAGGACTAATGTCTGTGGTTACCTCCTTATAATCACATATTTCATCAACATTATTGGTAATCGATTCGTCTGGGCGTTCGCCGTGTCACGGTAATACTATCTAAATACAGTATTCCAACTTCATACAAACGTACGAAACGCGAGTTATACCTACGCGCTCGATCTCGGCATGCGCTAGGCACGCGGACAGTCGCGACTGTGCCGCAGCGACGAACGGACGGTGTTATTGTTTTTTTAACCATAACCGCGCGATTTTTTCTTTAGAAATAAGTACATATTTAATATGACGAGTAGGATACATTATGCTGTTTTTGGTTGCATGTTTTCTAAAACAATTTTTAATTAAGCTTTATATTGGAATGCGGCTTTTTTATACTTTAAAATTTAATAATAAAGCATTTCGTACGTCTCAGTCGAGGCGCAAATATTTTTCGGTCGCAAATTTATAAGACCGATTTGTTATTCAAACATAAACATGGTTTTTTAATTAAATCTACCAATCAAAAAACAACACGCATTTTTATTGAACACAAAGTATTTTATTTGTTTATAAAAAAAAAGTGTATTTACAATCACAAAACGAAATAGAAACACAAAGTAGGCAAATGTAATTCAAATGCTTGAGGCGGGCAACCCTGTCGCATGTTTACGTACCGCGCGGCTGTAGGCATTTATTTCTAAAATACGGCCGAGTTACAATACTGTATAGATATTATTACCGTGGCCGTGTGTTTTCTCGTTTGCGTGTGTCATTTGTTTTCTCAATTCAACTTTTAGTTTTTATGCTAGGGTCTTAATTGAGTTTGTAATTGCGCTAATAAATATGTGTTGTCTGTCTTGTGTTTTCGCTTTGTCTTAACTTGACTATTGGTTGGACTTTACATATGTTTGTTTACTAAATTGAAGATGTGAAACGTAGTTCCATTTACATGGCTTGGTTTGTCTTTCTCTTAAGCAAGTATTTAGTCAGCAATGTGAATGTTTATTCATCGTCTTAAAATTTCTCCTTCAGATGCTAAGCTAGAATTAAACGTCTCCTTTGCATCCTTAACCTATCTATCCTGCGGTCTACTTTCATCCTCACTCAACGTCCGACCACACGTTATTAAAGTAATCATTCATTTGTTAAATAAAACAAATCTTCAAAAGCTTTTGCCTGGGGCGGTTCTGTCGGCACGACAACGGTCGTGTTCGGCGTCCCTTCGGCAAATAATCGTTTCGTCCGATAATTGCCGATTTCACCCGAACGCGGTCGGAGCACAAAGCTCCCCCAATGATTGCGCAAGATTGCAGTACAATTTTCTCGAGCAAACAGATGTTTATGTGTGGAGACCGATTCTTTTTAGTTCAAACAATTTGTGGTGGAGTGTTTTACAAGGCGTGGAACAAATTGATGAGATTTTTTGCGGTCATTATGAAGATATTTTATTCAGCTGGACTTAAAATTTTCCGAATTATGATTGACATTAAATGCTGCGCTTTACAAAACTACATTTGGCATTGAAAGGGATTATTTCTTTGCATTCGAGTTCGCATTTTAAAAATAAACAAGCTCCGATAATATAATCTCGACACGAAATTAAAAAAAGAACCACATCTCTCAGTACTTTATAATCGAAGGTTTTTAATTTGAATCGCGTTCCTCGCTGTTGGGCAATAAAAGTTATTAAAAACAATATTCGGTGCTGGTGCCCCGCCGTGTCCGGTACCGGGACCACACATCGCCGTCATCGGCGCCTCTTTATATCGTGTACACTGCACGTTTCACTTGGGGTGGCGTACAAATCAAACACTTCAAGCGATTTTAATGTCACTCCATAAAATGATAAAAGTGACATTAAAAATTATATCTGGTGCACTGAAAGTAGTTTGCCTATCCATAGATTCGTTTCTTTGATGTTCCTACTTTGATGAAAATGATAAATCTGCAATTCCACGTCTAGGCGCGTAATTTGCGTACGGGGTGAAAAATCAATCATTCGATCCATTTTTAGCCAACATTTCTGTTAACTTTACCTAAGTAAACCGTTGCTCAACTTGTAAAAAAACGCCTTCTAAAATACACATTTCAAACCAATTCAGTCCGATACACACTTTATTTACAAGCACAGCTGACAAGTTCAAACTCAAACTCAAATTCTTTATTGCATTCATGTGTACACATGTAAGTGTTACAGAAGTAAATAAGTTCCAAGTCCAGTTCCCGTGCCCTAACCGGGTTTCATCCCGGTTAGGGCACGGCAACATATTAACATTGGATAAAAGAAGCATCCAGTCACTAGCTTTGAACAATAATTTTTATTATTATAGTTATACTAATATGTAATTATTTTAATTAATATCAATATGTAATTCGTAATATCAATATGTATTCAATCCCCGCTCCCGCTACCGCCTTTCCCCCGCGCCGGTCGTTGCACTATAGTCTGTTTAAATATTAGTAGTTATACCCCGAGATGTTGTTTGTCTCTCCCGAGTGCCAGTAGTTAAGTCCCTCGTTTGTAAGTACATACGTACACTTATGTATGTTTGAGCTAGTTAGCGGTGCAGACGCTCTTTTTATGGCCACCGCTGATTGTGTTAATTCTCCGTCGCTGAGAACTACTTTTATGTAGTTTTAGTTTTCCAAGTTTGGCCGATGACATAGTCTTGTCTAGATATAAGCTAGGGCTTGTCTATGGATTTGTGGAGGAGGTCAATGACAGTTCTGGCAGTCGATAGTATGGAAATTTTTGGTGGGAATGTTTTGGGTGATTGAATTAATTGTGTTGCCTTTTCTGAGTTTCACTATTGAGAATAAGAAAAACAAGGAGATCTTCTAAATCTTTCTTTAAATTCGTTTAATAAAACTGGTTCTTTTATGGTACTTTATCACTTATTATAAACTATAAGGAAGTTGATATTTCGTTCGTTTATCGTTACTCCCAAAAATGAATTGACGTAGAATTTCTTTACAAACTTAGAATTATTCAAACAAAAGACTTAGTAGTTTTCTTAGAAACCTCAGTCCGTCCACTAATTAAGTGAATTAATCAGTTGGTATGGTAATGTAATTACATCGAGATAAAATTCTAGAGGAAAGTAGTAATAAAACGACTGGTTTACGATACGAATATGCTACTAAAAATGTTTTTCTAAATAAAATGGCCGCAATTTTACTGTTGCCATGCTGGTATTGATGACGTCATGTGTCATGTATCAGAATGCAGGCAGGCTTATGACCTGCCTCGACCGAGGACGACTAGCGACCTTGTGACGTCAGTAGAAAGTCTAGAATTTGAAATTGGACTAGCAACTAATCTTTCTTTTTAAATTTATCGTCTTGTAAATGCGATTTTAAATATCGAATTCGGATTGTCATTATTATTTTTCTAATTTATACGTCTTGCCTCGAAGCTACAGAAAGTTAATTAACGATTTGACTATTTAATTATGAAAACCATAATTTACTTGGCTCATCTTCTTTCTGGTTACAAATAACTCAAAACCTACGTAAAGTTTTGACCAATTTCTCAAATTATAATTAACCTCAGAATTAAAATTACGACGAAACGCCTGAGGCTTGTAGTATCATAATCGAATTAGTTACCGATTGTCACGTTCTTAACAAAACTAATAAACAGTTAAAGATAAATAACATGTTTCAAAACATAACTGCATAACATGTGGCCACCGACCTCTCACCTGGAAAAATTTACATTTTACAAAACTAGTCAGTATACCGTATTTATAAGAAGTAAGGTTCAAAATCCAACAATTTTTACGTATTTCAACGGCGGATTAACTTTGTAATTTTCGAATCCGCTATAAATAAAGTAGAATTCCACAAAATATTGTAATAAGCTTCATTAATCGTTTCAAAAGACTTAATAAATGAATTGTGAATACCGTTGATGGAACAAAATGGCGGTATCGAATTCGTAATGCGAACGATTAATGATATCGATTTTTGCAATGATCGATTGCTTGGATACGATCACATTTTCATGCTGCAAATTGATACAAGTAAGTAGCAATATAATTAATCATGTTTAAAACGCTTGGTAAAATTAAAAATTTAATTATTTGAATTCGTAGCTTAGATATTACACTTCTGACAGCTCATTGCATGTAAGTTTTTACAGAGTGTATCAGCAGTCTGCCGGGGTAAGCGGGATTGTCCGAAATTACCGCTACCCCGGAACATAAAGGGCTAAGGAAGGAACATGGATGGGTTTTAGGCAGTAAGAGTCTGACACTTCCGCTCCACCCAGAGCGGGAGAAGTCATTTAATGATTTTCCACCCTCAAAAAAAACGCACTCATGCGCAGCAATAGTGCTTTAACCAAAGACCAAAGATACGGTAGCATGAAAGAGTCTGACGATAAAAAGTTTCTCATATTACGTATTCGTATTCCGCGTTTAAATACCTAATGATCTCTTGCATAATATATGATAATTTGCATACATAAAGAGCATACTCAATGCCCGATCGCCATGCATTCCTTTGAACGCACCGCTAACTGAGCGCACTTGTAAACCATTTATAAATAGCTCTAGTAATTTATTTAGTGTTTCTATTTGGCACTTAAATATGTTGTAAAGGTTGTCGATGAACTCTTCAGTCATCAATCTGGGGGCCCAACTACCACCCCAAGAAGAACAGTATTGTTTTAATATGGAGTATGAGAAAGAGATAAAGTCATGCAGGATCAGGTATAGATAGCTCCATCTCTTCCCAATTCGAAGCAATATTAAATAAATAAATACTGCTATAAAAAGGTGGTAGTAGCCCCCCAAGTCCATTTCATTGTACAGTCTGTTAGGATTGTATTACCTTCCAATTTCAACGGCTGTTAACTGTCTCGTTAGTCTAGTGGTCGCAGGCGCTACAGCTGAGAATGAGGTCTTGGTTTTGTGGTCTCGAATCCCGGGTCAGTCAGTGTTATTGGACTTATTGGATTTTCGATCAAGAATTTTTCAGTAGCAGCCCAGAGTCTGGACTTGTGCCTGGTTGATAGCAATAGGCTCGCCCCCTAGTACATGGGACTCAAGCTATGGGTACACGCGTAATGATATGGTCATTTAGAACATGTAGTGGTAGCAGAATGGTGTATTTGATTCAGTAGATTGCAGTATTTGACTTGCAATGAGAACGCGGCATTAGATTGGATTAGAAAGTTTTGTGGTCGGCACATTCCAAAAAATGTCAGCAGCTACACGGTGGTCGGTGTAGCTGTATCATATTGCAGTTTTAAAAAGTTCCATACTCTTGGGGATTATGGATAGGAGATACCTCTTCTCCTATCCATAATCCCCCATATCCAAAGTCCTCCGCTGGACCAGCCCGCACCGCTGATTGTGTAGCTTTAAATTCGTTATCCGATCCAGCCTGTCCCTTGCTGGCCTCCCCCATCGATGCCCTAAGCCGAAGTTCGTACCCTTTAGCATGTAGTCACTTAGTTTCATTAAGTCATCCACAGGCCAGCCCGGTTAGCCACGTGACGACTCCCGGCCACCGTAGGCGCGGGCCTGCGGACGGTGAGTAATGGGTGACTCACCGTCCGATCAGCACCAGACCCGTGCCGTACGGCGCGTATATGTTCCACGCGCGCCTCAAAGAGATGTCAGCATATGAAGGGGCCCCTCAGGGCCAAGCCTGCCGGGTAAGCGGGATTGTCCGAAAGGGTTACCGCTACCCCGGAACATAAAGGGCTACGGAAGGAACATGGATGGGTTTTAGTCAGTAAGAGTCTGACACTCCCTTCCGCTCCACCCAGAGCGGGAGCAGTCATTGGATGATTTCCCAGCCTTAAAAAAAAAAAAAAAAAAAAGGCCAGCCCGGTTAAGCAGTAGGCAACGTCCTAGGTTGTATAGCCAGATGCCCTACAAAAAAAAGATAAACTCCTTGTCATTCCAATCAAATTAATGTTACATTCAACGGTTCAACGTCTTCCGAAGCCAGTCTTCTCGAACGCCTCCGGTGGGCTCCTCATTCAAAAACGATGCCTGATCTCTATCGTAACCAATTAACTACGTCCAAAGGTGTAATTTTCACGAAAATCTATCTTAAATATAATATTAAAGCCGAATGTAACGTGATATGTGGCGTAAGTCATGTGTAACTGTTTAGTTGCTACTCTTGCGCCGCACACAGGCGACTGAGACAAATGAAAATACCGCAACTACTACTACTGTTCTATATTCTTCTTAATTACATGATAAGAAAAAAACAAAAAAATAAACACTCTGTATAACGAACATGGAGATAATAATGAAAATTAAAAAAAAAATACTACCCTATTTCTTTTGGGTAATAGACATTACCAACAACAACAAACAACGCCATGATGAAATCATCATCATCATCCGCCTAACTTTTCCCCAAAATGTTTGGGGCGGCTTCCAGTCTAACTAGATGCAGCTGAATACCTGTATTGTACACTAAAAAAATCTCTGCCATAAAAAATCCGATGCTTGCTAAATATCCAGTTCATGAGGAAAATCTAGTCTCATTATTGTTGCAACAATAAGAATATCCTGGACAAACCAACTGTCCAACAGATTTGCATCCTCTACCCAAGGAGTATAATCCTTGGCGTACCATATAAATACCACTGTATATTCAGATGTCGCCGCTGCCAGCATAAAATATACGGGCTGGTGCAAAAATCACGTCAAATCATGAAGTTGACATGTGTGGAATAATAAGCAGGGCTATGAATCATTATGAACTAGTTGCTATGCCCCCGTATGGTAATAAATCAGTTAATAGTAGGTACTGAATTTTATATGAGCGTCGTTCAAATTGTTTTAAATAAAGTTGATGGGTTTTGGTTAAAAATAAAATTTGGTTTCGGATATTTGGACAGCTTTCGTGATGTGTTAGAAATCACTTAAAATTGAAATATGTGCATCTTATTCTGATCAGCAATCCATTAATGAAGAATGGGATGATCGAAGACTTAGGTACTGCGAATTTCACCAATAAAACTGAACGCAATCAGCACATATAAACGGCGTTCTTGAACTGCTAGTGTCGTTATTCCATAGAAAATAATGACACTTACAGCACAAAGGAAATATATCCTTCGTTTCCAAGATATTTATATATATGTATATTTTTTTTTGCTAGTTTGTTTTAGAACTTCATGAAATACCAATCATCTGAAAACACGGCTACAAATTGTCTATTCGCTCAATAGTGGGTTAAAAACTCCAAAGATAATTCCAAACCGGTCTCTTAAAAAAAACACACCAAATTTGAATCTCGAATCAAATCCATTCGCAACTAGCACGAGTGATTAACGAGTACAAGTGGTAACGGTGTGAATTCCGCGTCCCAACAGAACGCACGACCGCATTCCGGCCCCGACTTCTTTCACCGTGCCACCGGCGATCTGGAGAAATTCTCTAAGCGCATTCCATTTCAGATATGATATAATAACCCGTTACAGCACTCATGTGTTTTGCTAGACCTAGTGCTTCCTCTATGTGCCGTCCATCAAGTCGGCTTATCGGAGCCTGTTCTTCGCCTTCCGCATCCAGTCTTTTCCAGCTGCTTATAATTGCGTAAGCTGTACCATGTTTCTGAAAATGGACATGTGATTTGTAGGGAGCCACGAAAACTGTCCTAGAAGCCCACAACATCAGCCTAATGTTCGCATTGCTGGGACACTGGCCTCTTGTCTTCGAGAAGGGATGGGCCGTAATCCACTATGAGGGCCCTGCGGGTTGCTGGTGCCTGGAAGCCCTAATGGCACAGAAAACCAAATCAATGATCTCTCCCGTTCTTTCAGAAGAACATAGAGCAGGAACGCCTATAATCCGAAAATCGATGTCATTGACTTATTTCTTTGAGTTCTATTTCTTACAACATTCATAAAGGCACCTGAATGCAGGTTCATGATTTTCAAATGAACATTTGATTTATTTTCTCCATCTTGCAACTCGTGCATAATACCAATCTTATAGTTAGTCACGCTCTTAGAAGTGTTGAAAGTCAAGCTAAAATCCATCAAGTAATCTCTGAGATTAGCCTAAACACACACGCAGCTGGAAACTTTGATTTTATGATGTGTGTGCGGTGATTTTGCGAAATTCTCGGCTCTTGAGTTACAAATATCTATGATTACCTCATAAGTTCTGCGAACACAAATAGCCCTGTGATGTTTGTAAATGTTAAGGTAACAGCTTACGAAGTGGCATGAAGTAAGGAAATAAGACTGAAAGCGCCGCCGATATGCATAAATACATATTTAATATGCATAATTTATAACGTCGCAAGCGCAACATTAGTGACTGCAACAATTTCACACACACGCGAGCTCAAAACAAGAAATGTCTTGTTAAAACGCGAGATAACATCTCATATAGCTTTTTTCACGATCTAATTAAATCGAAAGCCAAGCGCTGCTCGGATAAATAAGTGTGGAATGCGGCCGCTGTTGAAATATTGATTAAGCTTTTTGTGTTACGTTTCAATCTCTTCTTGCATTATATGTAGCAAGTCAACGAACCACTCGCTCTCTACAGCAAAGGTGTTAACATTTTCACACGTCCGTTTTAAAACATCACTGTGTTGCAACATGTAAAAACTTCACTTGTCACCTTACCACCTATGTCGCTAAACACCTGTCCCGAATTGTTGACACTGCGACAAACATCCACCGATGTTTACACAATAAATTGAAACGGTAAATCTCTAATGAAAACTTCTATACTACCGTATGGGAATGCACACAAAGAGTTGAAATGTTTACGGTAAGTCGGCACGTGTCCACCTAATGGACTACCAGATGATTGAGAGCTGTTATGATTTAAAACGACAATCGTCCCGAGTCAAGGGCTAAACGATGAGCATTGTCGTTGTGACATTTACGTCGCCTACACAATCGAATCGGGGCACCGCGGCTATCGAAGCCCATTCGAAACGGATAAAGGTCTTGCTCGTAAGGATTCGACAAAGAGAGAAAAAAGTTCAGGTAGTCGGCCTTCTGTGGCCCATTGTGACTTAACGAGGCGATGAATACTTGGATTCATCGGCGAACAGGTGGCATGTTACGCCTGCGTCGGCGCTAGCTTCGTTTTGCACTTTTAGGAGTTCGACGAACGCATTTCATTATTCAAATGTTATTCGAGTGGCGTGAAAGCGCCTCGATAACCTCGACGGCGGCGGAACGTGTACCGAATGACTGATAAACGTCGTTCCTATACTTAGACCCAGCACAGCTATCGACCGATTGACATCTCTACACCGTTGTAATAGAGATTAGAAACGAAACTCGACCCGCCGAAATCCGAGACCGATCGACGAGCTCATTTCCATTATATCGCGGACCCGAAGAGTTATTCTAAGCTAATGTTAATCGAATGACTCTATCGAATTACATCACCATGTAAACTCAACAAGGAACTAAACTATAATAAATGGCTGTCAGGTGAATTGTATTTAGTAGTAAACACAAGACCCAGTCGGTGCGTCGGCTAACGTGCCAATGAGCAATTTTCCGAGGAAGTGATCTCGCTCGGGCTGCAACAGATAGGTCTTTGGCGCCGCGGACCGCTCTCTATAATAACGTTTGCATTTATTTATCGCTAGTTCGTCGACACTATTCGACGTGGTATATCAGGGTTCCGCTATCTTTGATAAAACGCTCTCTAAACCGCCTTGAGAAGAGCGCGCACTTCGGAAAGCTCGTGAATCTCTCGATTTGGAACGCGAGATTATCGGTGCGATTTGTCAAGGTGCAGCAGCATTAAGTGGCTTTAGAGGTTCGATGCCAGCACGAGATAGCTGCAGAAACGCTACTCGACCCACAGTCAGGCCTCTCTCGACTCGCATTCCGATGGAAATTGCCTGCGGCCCGGCCAGATTACTGGCGCCGCATTGGATAATTACGCACCGACGAGGACATCCATTACGGAAGATAATTCAGCGAGTGCAATTAGAGGATGAGTCGTGATTCGATCGCGACCGCTGATGCAAAATGATAAACCGGAATTTTCTTCTAATATAAATTAACTATGTCCATAGTTATTACGTTTCGCCTCGAGCGCCTGTTTAGCATTCCAAGCCGCTGCAGCACCTATACTTAAGACGCTGACGGCGTCGCTCGTCGTATTAATAGTTGTTGAATAGAGAATAGTTGTTACAGCGATGGCCGCGGCCCGTGCAGCCACGACAGTAGTCACAAATCAAACGGCCCAAATTGACAGCCAATAAATAGTTTCAAATAGTGGACATTGGAATGCGACAACAAGGCCGCAAAGCAGCCTTGCTTTTTCCGCGTCATCCAATCAGCATAAAGCCTGTTATGTTAGCTCCAATCTGAATAGCAGAGAAACCGGCTGCGGCTCGCGCCACAATCATTATTAACGTAATAAACTACTAGATAAAACGGAGTCAGACAGCGTGTGAACGCCAGGAGAAAGCCGTTGTCGCAACATTAGTTAGCGCTATTACCATCAGATCCCCATTCCGATGTTTTTAACAGAAACTGTATGTTTAATTACGTCTCCACAAAGCATCTCAGTCATAAACGTCTAATGCTTACTAATGATTACAATCTAACATCGAAGAGATAATAAAAACTTAAATAGTTTGCTTCCCATCGATTTCTTCGATGCTTTGAAAGTTATCGGTATCCATCATTTCAGTTAAACCACTTCCTTCGGACCTTCACAGATAAACTGACTGAAATAGCGAACTATTTCTGTTGAGAGTTAAGTTTAGCACTATCTAAGCGGTAGATCTAAATTGAAGCTCTGATCTGAAATGAGCGAAATGTACTGAAGGAATGGGCTTGGAACATGATACTCCGAATAGACGTCTCGTTGCGACCATCTGTAATGAAATTGAAGGGACGTACGAAGCAAACGAAGCGGCGTTAAAGTTATCTTATTATAATGATCTGTTTCACCGCAGCGGCTCGCGACATAACATTTCAATCGCGATTTACCCAAACCGGCTCCCGTGTCGCGATGCGATCGCTCCAATGTTAAATATTTACTCTTTTAATGTAATTTTCAATCGCAAATACATTCAAAAATACTGTCTCTTAGATCGGCTTTCATATAAAGCTTTTTCGTTAAGTGCATTCCACTTATTTCAAGCATCCCAAAATGCCTTTTACGGTTCTCAATTAGTGCGGCAAACAAAGAGGGAACTAGGAAATTAACACCTCGTTTGCCGTGCCACGTGACAGAGGGTGACCGATTGCGCCAGACCCTCCGTAAATGCTCGGATGTCCAAACAAAATCTTGCAACCGTGAAGCACCGCTTTCTGACTCAATGCACCGTGAAGAATTGGCGCCTTTGCACTTAACAATTCCCATAAAGCTGCTTTTATACATTAAAGAAAACCAAACTTGGGAAAAGATAAGAAGCACTTTCATTTATCTTTGAATGCATCCTGCCTTCTTGATCATTAGTAAAGCTATCTCGTTCTGGCCCCGCTCCATCCTTTTCTCCCACATCTCCGGAGGGCCATTTATCAATACCAAATAACATGCCGGGACCCTTTTTTCTTTTGTTTATTTGTTTTTTATTTACCTTATCCTTCGGTGTTCTATTTGTGCCTTCGTTTTTGACTCGAAATTGATTGTAAAGCCGGTCTAATGGCATCCGTCTACATAATGTTCGATGCATTGATGGCTACTAATGAGAGGTGATGAGTTGTTTTAAGTACAAATGCATAAACGTCCATCAAGAATGAAATACCATCTTACAATATCGTACTATAACATTGCTATCGTGGAAATATAAGACAAACAACATTAAATTAACGACGGTAATAGAATCTCGATTTCATAATAAATGCATTGCGCGCTGCAAAGTGCAATTAATGGAAGCAATTCTGCGTGCAAAGCTATTAAAGTTCGCTATTAAAAGTTTCCAATTTCCCCTGCTATGGTTCCAAAGGTTTAGCTATTAACGGCGTGCAAACCCTTTTGCTTTTTTCAGGTTGGTATTTTATTCTTTAATTGTTTTATTTATTGCGGTTTCGCATTCGCTCGCGACTTCATCTGCCGGTTTGAGCAAGGACGGAATTCTGCAATTTCTTTGCGAATTTGGAGACGACCGACTCATTACCTTTTTACGGGACTTTTTCGAATCATTGGACGGCGACGTTTAGGGAATAATAAATCTGTTCATTTATTTCAATAAATTTTTAATGACCCCTTTAAAACGTGATTAGGAGGACGTTGCTGGTTAGAATGGTTTTTATCAAGATTCTTAATCGATGTCCCGTCGATGCGCCTGGGCATCGGACAACTCACTAATCATTCAAATATTAGGGTTAAAAAATACACGATTCTGTGAACGAAAAAGATATCCTAAAGATGCCGGACATCAAGGGGGGTCTTCCTTAAGTTTTCCTCCGTGGTCGAGAGCAAATAAAGCGGCGTCCCTCTGAAATTAATTTTGTTTTGTTTCATCGTCTGGAGCCGAAGCATTTACATTGAATGCGGTCGGAGGCTGGCCGTTTGTGAGGATATTTATGTAGGGGCCCGTGGAGTATGACATGCGCATTATTCATACACGATACGCGCCACGAACCAGCTGTATGTTATTTTTACCGGTTCATCGGCTTGTCGTCGATGGGTTACCATTTAAGATGAAAGGGAAGTTTTTTCTAGTCGAAAAACATTTGTATGATTCACCGCGATGCTTTCAGGAATACAGTAGTCGGATACAAGAATGTTGTTTTAGAATATCTTTGTGATTCTAATGTTTAGGTTCCTGTTAAGTATAAAATGACGGATGAATACGTTCATAACGGTAAAATCCTAGGACTTATAGGTAAGGACGTAGCCACGGCAACTCGGACGCCATCAAAGTTTACGACACCACAAGGCGCCACGGTGTCGATACTTGTGATTGGATACACTGCCTATAATGCATTTCCTTTCGCATTCGCAATAACCGTTTCCTGTTTCAATTTATCGGTTTACACTTAATATATTTTCAATTTTATGAATAGAATTCTGCTATAAAATACACGTGAATATTTTCTTCTACTTGCCATTGTTTACTTTCGTGTTTACCTTTCTGTAATGAGTGTTGATATTATAATATGCTATGAAACTAAATTGAAATATTTTTAATGCATCACATTTCAATTGTTCTATGCTGCAAAATGGTTTTATTTCAGCGATTGTTATTTTAAAATAATATGCGTACTTAAAAGTCTATTAGCTCAATAGTGTTCACGTCCAACTTTTATACGTATTTGAAAAAAGAAAACAATGGCATCACTGGCAACATTCGTTTGTTTTATAGCCAACGTAACTCTTTGCTAACTTTCTTTTTTTTTCGTTCCAGATTCAAACGACGGTGACGCAGGAGTGAGATGTTACTGTAACACGGCACAGTGCGTGGGTACGGCGTACATGTGCCGGTCTGCGCGCAGCGGGGGATGCTACAGTGAACTGCCCGCGCCGCGACGCACGCACCATGCCAGACATGGATGCCTGCATCATTTAGCTGAAACGTATGTATTTTATGTTTAATTTTTGATACTAAACAACGAATAGCCCAAAACACAATTGCCTGATTTCAGTGATCGATATATTGTAGCAAAAATGGTCATCAAATATCATCATTATCTGCGTAGCCTTTTCCCAACTATGTTGGGGTCGGCTGCCAGTCTAACCGGATGCAGCTGAATACCAGTATTTTACATGGTGCGACTGCCTATCTGACCTCCACAACCCAGTTACAGGGCAATACGATACTCCTTGGTAAGACTGGCTGTCAGCTTTATGGTCATCAAATATATCGCAAATTAAATATTAGTTTTGCAGTGGACATCCAAATGAATAAAACGTATTTTAAGCCATTCTCTTGTAGGATTGTTATGTAGGCAGCTGCTTCCAGTTCTAGTCATAAAAATCCAAGTTCAAAATTGTACTTTAAGGTTCAACATTACAGCTGTGTATACGGTGGACGCCACAAACACCCGCTTCTTTTGTTTATGCATTTACTTTCGTTTTGTCTCCTGGTATGTTGCTTTGTTTGTCAATATTTCCTATCTTCATTTCACAATATTATGCAATTTATTGTCGCATTTGCATATCTGTCTATTTCATTATCTATCCACGTTCTATCTAGATCACCTACGTAACTTTGTTTAAGCTTATTGTTGGTACCTACTGAAACAAAATAATGATTGGTGTACCATATTACATATACGCAGAGTATTAACCTAATGATGATATATTTAGTTGAGAGAACGACGGAAAATTCTAGTTTTTGAACTATAATCTGTGTGTGCGCAATACTGAGTGGCCTTGTCAGTAAAGATAAACATGTTTTGAACAATACTAGGGTCATCCTCGGTCAGGTTTATCAAGCACTAATTTTAAGTCATAACTTTTATGTTCTAATCATGAAAGTATATCATTTTCGATTCCACAATAATTTAGCAACCACGAACAAATTTTTAATTATAACGACGCGATGAATATAAAATTTATTTTCACTAATGTTGTAAATTTAATCCAAGATTCGTCCGTCGATTTCGACATTTAACAAGATGTCGCCGATAAGAAGACGAAGGAACGTTCCGACAGCATTCCTAAAGAGGGACTGGAGATTTTATCATTTCTAATTGCGATTCTAATTAGTATGCTGCCCATCGCTTAAATGTCAACCCTTTACAAAAAGGTACATGATTTAACAAATTGGTCGTTGGCTTGCTCCCGCGCAGTACATTAACTAAAATTTATTTGATAACTAAAGCCGGTGTAAAATTACATTAAGTCGTTGACAAAGATCTAGGTAGTATTAATTTACCTGCTACTGTAATTTGCATACAGGTCTCACTTAAATCATTGTCACTTTGCGTTTTATCTCTTGCATCTACATGGGAATTGTTTGGTGTTTCTAAAAGATGTCCTTTTCAGTTGTGGTCTCTCCTATTAGCCTCCCTTTCTTTTCTGCCTTCAGATTAAAATCACTTTATACAGCGATCGATTCCACTTCCCATTATTCATTTATTTAAACTAAATCTACTATGCATTACTAACTCTCATCCTCCATTAATTTATCACATTCCTAATCCTATCTATTGACATTTTCTCATCTATTTGGAAAGTAATTACGATACATTTCTCAAGATACGGCGGCAGTACCTTTTTGAATTTCATCGTGGAATTAATTATTCTTTTGTTAGTCATCATGTGAGGTGCATTGTCATCCATCAATACTGCTTATCATGCTAGTGTATGGGCTCTATCGTTGCGTACGAGTGTCTTCAATCAATTTGTCTATGGTTTCGAAATGACTGCCCCTTTCATTATGATCATAGATGTAACGTAACGACACAATTAGAGACTTGATTGAATGTCTTGGTACTTGAGTATTTGCGGAATCAGCGTTTGTATGAATAGATAAGATTTTACTGTTGGTATTTATTCATAATTGGAAAGCTGTGTTAGCCCTTTCTACAAATATTATTAAAGCATCTCCTTCATTTCAACCTATTCAAAGAAAAGGAAAACGTGAATATAATTTCTATCAATAAATGCGTCTGTTTATTTAACAACAGTAGAACATTAAGTAATCGTCGTATCTTTTTTATATGGCGCACGGTATGTTCACCTCGGTATATTAATTATACCGGCGAAGGCATGCCGACTCCACTGTGTTTTTATACACTGAAATTACCCGCTCAGTTGATTATCTTATTCGGATCGGCCCGGGCCGCGTTCGCCGAACCGGTTTCTGTCTACCGCATAGCCACTTTTATTTACTTTAAATAATGTTTGCTCCTTTTTGGCAATCTCTGCTATTATCTTCGCTAACGATCGCCGTGTCCGCTTCGTTAAGATTTCCATAGAATTCAAATTGATATTCGCTTATTTTATCGGTAATTAATTCTCGTTTGACTTGTTTATTGTGTATATAAAGTGCTGTTGAGTGATGTCGGTTTGATGTCCTCGTTTGTTAAGATAAGGGTGACTCTACTGGGGTTGAGGCGCGGGTCAGGCTAGATAGTGCTGCGCGGACGCCGACCCGGACTATGCGGTATACTTCCTTACAAAATCACACCCTATCATTGACCAATAAAGTTTAAAATTGATTGGAAAGATTGGCAAATCTACATACAGAATGTCTCCTCTAGGCTTTGTTCTTAGAATCAGCTTTTTAATCGTCAACAACCGCAATCATTGACATCGGTATGGAATTATCTAGATGGGTCAGTGGCATTGTTGACAATCCAGATTCTTTCTATGTCATCTCAACTAGTTCTTTGTTTCAACTACTTGCACCATTACGACAGATTATATTGTTATCTGCTTCTAAATACGTAATTTATACTTGCTTGTTTATTTGTTGTTTATACTCTCGATTGTTTAACACTTAGATGTCAATGTGACATTACAACAACTGATACAGATAGGGTTTCTTCGAGAACAGTGGATGATTTGAGTTGATTCAGAATTGTTTATTCAAACTTTAACCTTCTTTATTATGCTTTCATTGGTTTTGAATATAAGAAACCAATTATTTACCCTAACAGAGGTCTTTAGTTCTTTAAATCTCCTTCTTTTGGCGGCATCGTGCCTTTAATCTTAATTAGACAGCCCTATAATCATCAACAACTTTCTTCCTGCATCTTCGGCTAATATTGCATTAATTAAAAAGAAAATCTTATCCGAAAACAAGTCCACGATGCGCTGTGAGATTAAATCTTAATTGGCTTTCAACTGATTGTATTTATTTATAGTTTCACTCATTATATTTGCCCAGTACCTTATCTCCATGTTAAGTTTTAGTTGCTATCTGAATTCCGCTGACTGCTAATTAGTTTACATCATTACTATCGTCTATTAAATAAGATGAATTGTGTTAATCATTAACACATTTAACGCGTCTATTAGTTTTTTTCTTATCAACGTCGTTAGAAGAGCGTGTAATGTATGTAGATGATATTCGCGCTGTAAAGAAAGTGTTTAATTTATTTTCTGAATTAAAACGTTAGTTTATGATCCCGCAAACGGGTAGCCGTAAACTAGTACTGCTGTTTTATCGGCTTTTTATCGCGTAGAATTGTTTTATGAGAGGATACATAGGTGTTGGGAGGCGCGAAAGGGAATGCTAAATTGAGTACCTTTATGTTATAAAAGGGTAAAAAAATTATAAGGTTTGCGCGTGGCTAGATTTCAAAATGTTGTGTCTTGGTATTTAATCCAACAACTACTTATCTAATTGTCTTTTAACAAGAGGAAGATGCAGTTGTATAAAATTGAGATTTTAGTCCATTTTACTCATAAAAAATATCCCTTATAGACCCATCCCGTGTTAAAAGTCATCACGTGATGTTTTGAGGGGGGATTATATTAAAATCACCAAACTATAATATCAGCTAAGCGTATGAAGTTTAATCGCTTGGTAGTAAATTTACCGGTGCAACATATCAAGATTAGCTTAGCAGATCCGGACGTCATCATCCTTTGGCTCTTCTACTTTGTCTTTTTTGGCAGCTGTGATAGCCTAGTGGTGTGACCGATGGACTGCCAAGTAATAGGTGTCGAGTTCGAACCCAAGCCACGCACCTCTGATTTTACGGATTCATGTGCGTATTGTATAATTATCACCTGCTCAAAAATCGGTGAAGGAAAACATCGTGAGGAAACCAAGTCTGAGGGATATATCTCAACAGCATGTGAAGTCAAGTCAGAGGCCCATGGGCAGCATAGAAACTCTGACAACAGGTTAGTCATTAACCCCACGAAAATTTTATTTTATTTTTATTTATTAGGGACAACAATCAGCAGTATATTAAATACTAGCTTCCGCCCGCGGCTTCGCCCGCAAAATATGTCGACAAATTATACATATAACCCTTCCTCTTGAATCACTCTATCTATTAAAAATAACCGCATCAAAATCCGTTGCGTAGTTTTAAAGATTTACGCATACAGACAAACAGACAAAAATAGCGACTTTGTTTTATACTATGTAGTGATTACACATGATAGGAGTACTAAACTAATAAATTAACAAATACACTACTCACGACGTTATCCACAGAAGAGAATAGGTATAATAAGAAGAGAATAGGTATATATCTAACCTTTGTAGGTCTCTCTTTTTTCCATCCCTCATAGAGCTATGCGCGTTCATCCTCGAAACTTTCCTCACGACATTATCAACATTCTTCAGTAGCATATACCCTAACGATTTCCATTAAGTAAGGCTGTGTCAGACAGACCAAATATATTTGACAAATAAAAACATACAGTAACGCCCGATTGTCTGAATGACCTAGACGCAGATTTGCATAAGATTAAACATCAAACAGGCATCCTAAATCTTTATTTGACTATACAAAAGAACGTGGCAGCAATGCTTAGTGATTACTTGACGGGAAACAATGTACGGGTTTTCCGTATGACTACATATGCATAGTTGAGCTAGAAGCCGTGCCTTTGAATTTAAAATAGTGTGTTAATTGTCGCTTGTAGTTTGTTTTTCTAATAGCCATTGGCCATTAATTTATTTTTCCTGGAGGCTGTGAGTCGCCAGATATAGACTATTTGCAGAACTGATAAAGTCAAAGTCAAATCATTTATTTCAAATAGGCACAAGAAAGGCACTTTTGAACGTCAAAATGAACAAGAAATGGAATTGATTCTAGTCCCCCCTATAAGTTGAGGGCACTCCTAATTGTTTAGTTAGATACATCGATACTTGCTTGTATAATGATAACAGACCGCCAGATGTATAACCTATAGGATATATAGAATCTATAGGTGAACTCTCCTGATCCTGTGATACAAGAAACCACATTTTCACCTAAACAGATTCAAATAGTAGCTTTCCTGCTATTCGTAAAGCATGAAAACTTTGCAGCACTTCCGTGGATTATATTACAATGGATGCAGCAAAACATTACAGCAAAAACAATGTCGTAATCATTGTTACGACATCATGTTATGCTATCAATAACACTACCTAAAGAGGATACGATAAAAAATTATCACGCATACACCTGGCATTCTTACATCACAGCTTAATCAACCAAAACTTTAATAACTCTACCAGTTTTACAAAATTTTAATTGGACCTACGAGGAACTAATCGGTTCTGCAAATAGGTTTCTAATCGGCAAAACAAAGATCTCTGACTCAATCTTTTTCAAATTATACAAATTGATGAAATTCTTTAAATGAAATTCTTCTGCGTTCTCGTGAGAAACGGAACATCGTCTTAATTAAAATAGTCGAAGATTATAGTCATCGGAAAGAAAATTGAGCGAAATTTGATAGTGACCAAGTGACAGTTATGTCGAGATGTGAAGATGCTCATTAAGATGAGATTGTTAATGTTAATTTTTATTGAAGGCTGTTAGCGACTGCGTGTTACATCGAAACTTGATTTCTTAAGGGCTTGTTCGGCATTGAAAGTGTTGATTAGAAACTTATGTTTATGATTAACTTCCATAATTCAGTTAAGAAGTCCAAGTATGTTATGTTAAACAGCTTCAATATGGTGATTTGTTTCTAAAATGCTAGCAGCAGTTTCAGTGTTATTGGCAATACTACAATCATTTCGATTCTACATTTATATTGCTTCCAGTTTACATATCAAGTTTCCATGTAAACATAACTATTACAAGAACACAAACCTTATCCACTTCAAACGTCCAATTCTCGTCGATATACTCGCTTTTATCAAAGTACTCAATACCCTTGCCCTCTAAACTCTCGCACGATGTAAAATAATACAAGATTAGAAATTCCAAGAGCTTGTAAATTGAAAAAGGCCAGAGGTCAAACACGCGAGATTTATTCAAACAAGAAGCCGTTATGCTCACCCTAATACATCAAATGTCTCTTCAATATTCAAAAGAAATGTACTTAAGTATTGGTAAATTTTAATTTTATGTAAATTTTTGATGACTCCGTGAGAACATCGGTCGTGATTTGTTTACGACACAGGTTGATTCTGTGATAAAGTGACCAGCTATATTCTTCAGCTACCTGACCCACACATACGCAGCCATCGTTCACACTAACTGTCACTGGTCATCGTGAGTCAGTCCCCCTTATTTCCTTCCGAACCCTGTGTGAAATTTTGTTTGTATGTGTGCGTGCGCTAAACAACAAAAGCACGAAGTAAACTAAGGTTCACCAGTAAACTGGTGACTTGTATTCCATCGACGCAACGTTATTATCTGGCCGCGCTGTCCACGCCGAGATGCTAAAATACATAAATCTTCATGTCTTTATTATAAAAGAGCCTTCGAAAAATGTTGACTTAAATGGGAATTTGTGTGCGTTCTACATATTACGTGAGAATGTGATGGTAAATGATGATAAGGTACTTTAGTCAGTGGTCAACCTTATTGGATATAAACATTTTAATATACTTTTTCGTCATTGCGTAAGGCTCCAAGTGTTATGTCAAAAACATTGCAAATTCTTAAAAAAAAAAAACATCAAATTTTTTATGGATGGGAAATCACCAAATGTCTCCGCCACTTGCTCTGGGTGGAATGGAAGAGATTGTCAGACCTTCCTTAGCCTTTGTGTTCCGGGCCAGCGGTAACCTTTTTACCCATAATCTCTGAACTTTCAACTTCCTTGTTCATTATCAGCTTTTTGACGTCTACAAAGCCTTTAACGACAGCTAATATTAATTAAGATAACATTTCCATAAATATCATTAAAGAATCACCGTTTACTCTTAACTCATTAATAGTTGAATCATTAACGGATTTAATTTAAAATAGCTACAAATCTAATCGTTTTCTGTTCATCACGATCATCAACTTAATATGTTATTTTTTGTGCATTTTGATTATAATTACTTCTTTGTTAATGAAAAGCTACATTAATATCATGTAAATTTATTCATTTAATTTTGTGCATTTTTGGCGACGCATTCTTTTATGATTTATCATAGGTCAACTGTCTCATAGAATGCAACAGTATAATTGTATACTGTTGCATTCTATGAGATAATAAATGGGTATTGACCCATTTATTATCTAATCGGAACCTATTTTTAACTGTATCATGCATATGCCCTTAATCAGTCACCGCGTCGCTTCGTCAGTTGTTTTTATTTCAGTTTTTCAAGCTGATACAGATAATAAACAAGAACACTATCAAGTCGTCGAAGCTCTAAATCAAAGTGTAACAAAACAAAATGGTCGTATCGATCAGTTGGCATACCCAGTTGGCACTTTAAACTCTTGCGCAAGTCAACAATCTGGGAGGTGCGTAATGTCATGACTTACTGTGTCTTGATGTGGATCAAACTGAGAACGCGAGGACATTTCGTTACGTGATATAAAATTGGCTGCTTTTATTAGTAGGTATTCATTTGGAAATATTAAACTTTCTATACGATCTGGGGGTTTATTTATAAACGTTGCTTAAAGTTAAATCATATTTATTAGCGTTTCCGTAAGCATACGTTTAAAGGGGTATCGTATTACCCAGTTACTGACTGGGTTGTGAAGGTGAGATAGGCAGTCGCTCCATGTAAAATACTGGTATTCAGCTGCAACCGGTTAGACTGGAAGCCGACCCCAACATAGTTGGGATAAGGCTAGGCAAATTGATTGAAATAAACTTCCTGATGTTAAACTTTTTCGTAGTTGATAACGTAGATATTGCTCGTCTCTTCAACTTTACCTTTCTTTTTAACCCCTATTCAAATTTATCCGATCTCATAAACTTTAAGCCAAAATCCTAAGCTCACATAATTATCAGCCTCTGTGGTCTTCATCAATTAAAATCTTAATTCATTGAGAACTAGAATGTCAAGCAATTACTCGGCCCAACAGCAGGACACACATTGCAGGTTTTTTTCCTTATCAACGCAATAAACTAGCAAGTACAGGCCGAGGCTAACCACAGAACTTTTTGCCTCAATAACATTGAGTCAAGTGAACTCAAAATGAATTCGCATTCAGTAAAAAATTCTCCATTTAATGTTCAAGTTCTGAATTCAATAGCGATAAGCTTTATTATTTTCTTTGTTCATAACTTGTTTGTTGAGACAACCTCTTTTTGTGGGACGGGTGAAAGACAGAAGCAAGGAACTGGTTTCAACTATGGAAGGATGTTCAATGTTCATATCAGCTGATTTATTGGCCGTTTTAAAACATATTGGAACAGTTGTTAGGTCTTCCATAAAACTATCGAGAATTACTGTTCTGTTATCATTATTACGGGCTATAAGGAAGAGGGGAGCGTTTACTCAGATTACTTAGCAGTGGGTGGAACAATACTGCCAACAATGACTAAAAAGATCTGTTTGCTTTATTTATCTTCAATAATTTCCCTTTGAACTGTAACTAGGTTTGCCTTTAAAGACTTACTAAGATTTTCATCAAAAATCTTTCTACTATTTCCAGGGAAAAAGAAGCGTTATCCCGATGCCAAAACTCGCCAGGGTCTGGAGGTCCACCACCGTCGTCAGAACACTCCTTATTGCTGTGTTGCTTCAGGGACCTCTGCAACCATGAAGATAGTCCCCTGGCTAGAGCGAGGCTCAACCTTACTAGTAATGAATTTGGTAAGTTCTTTCTTTTACGTCTTCATTTGTATTGGACCCAGTTTCTAAATCCTCTAGGTGTTACGTATCAGCACTTGGTTCCTTACTTTCTTTTATCAATTTAAAATCTTTATGTTGCTGTCAGTAATACCTTGAAGAAGTGGTTCTTTTATCGGTGACTTAGAACTGGTAATCGACTAGTCTTTCAGCATCCGAACAAAACAAGTTATCTACTCAGACAACAATTTCCTCAGTTTTCAATAAAGATCTTTGAGATTAAATACAAGACCTTAAGAACAGTTATGCTCTTACAGCCACTAGCTGCCAATGTTTCGATAAAATGGTGGCTACACTGTAATGTTATGATCCCACAACACGTACACAAAGATAGAATTCATAGATTACTAACATTTATATTTAATAGACACAGTTTCCTCTATGTCCCCATTCATAACTCCGCAGAATCGATTACGCTTATCTAAATGGTATTCGAGAATGTAACAAACCTGCATTTAGAAGATTGCATACGTAATAACATGATAGGAATCGATTAAGATCCAGTGAAACCAAATCCTTTTCGAATAGAATATATTGATTGTAGGCATTCGAAACCAAAGAAACATTTAACAGTATCTGGAACAACAGATCACAGAATATCAATCTGCCTAGCCTTTTCCCAACTATGTTAGAGTCGGCTTCCAGTCTAACCGGATGCAGCTGAATACCAGCATTGTACATGGAGCGACTGCCTATCTGACCTCCACAACCCAACATAGTTGGAACAGGCAGATGACGATAATGAATAGAATTATGTGCCCCTTTTATTATGAGGCACATAAATATGAAATTAATTCTTACACAACTGCAAAATATTGAAGTTTAGCCAGTGGGATAATGAATAGGCTACGTCGCTTTTTATTCTGAAGGCAGGTGAACTCGAAGCAAGTTGAGGATAATAAAGAACAATTGGAAGATATAAATGGCAGCCTTTGTATCCTGCCGTCATGTAATTGAAATGAATGGATCGTAAAGTGTTCGTGCACTTTTTTTAGGAATACATTAATCAGGAGTTTAATAGGGGATAGTAGCTTTTAAAGGGTTGGTTAATGGGTTAGTGAAGCTTGTGTTTTTAATTGGAGAAAGGGCTACCGCTTGAGAAAGGGCTGTCATCTACATAATATATTTTTTTTAGAAAGTGTGATTACCAAATTACCCCTCCCGCTGTGGGTAGAACGGAAGGGAGTGTCAGACATTTACTGACTAAAAGGGACATAATTATAGGGTTTTTTTTTTGAGGTTCGGAAATCATCATATGACTCTTCCCGCTCTGGGTAGAGCGGGAAGGGAGTGTCAGACTCTTACTAACTAAAACCCAACCATGTTCCTTCCTTAACACACATAAAGGAACATTGCCCATCAATGTTTCTTTCTTGGCCCTATGTGTCCGGGGCAGCCCTTCGGACAATCCCGCTCACTGTCGTATTAACTTCATTCAACGATAATTAGATTGCATATCCATACTTATTACAACTGTACTAAAATTAATTATTTAATATTTTTTTAATTATTAATATTCATGTTTTGTTTTTTATAGACAATAAAAAACAAAACATGAATAAGAAAAGCCGTAAACCTAACGTAGTCAACAGTAGAACGACTATTTCATTCGTAGCAATATAACCGTAACAATACAACGCTCAAACAATAAATTGATACGAAAACCTATCGTTCACCCATCTAAACACTGCCGGCAATCCAATTATATTGATACGATATTATGGCAGTCGTAAATTGTATTGAATAACGTATTCAAGCAAACATGACGAACAAATAAATATCACCAGCCTATATAACAAGACAAACAGGCTGTTTAGAAATAAAATCTCCATTAGAGGAGCTCGTGGCTAAGTACTAACAGTCGCACAGGGCGATCCATCAGGTTAAGCTACGCTTGCCGGGGTTGGCCGTGGATGAGTGACCATTTTTACACACCGAGACTCCTCCGTGCCTCGGCACGCACGTTAAGCCGTTGGTCCCGGCTGTCATTTGTGCATCTTTGACAGTTGTTACGTATCGTCAGAAAGAAAGAAACAAAAAAATCTCAAAATCTCTCTTTCGCACGAATGTTTCATATCTCAGAACTTTAAATATCAAATTGTTTGAATCAAAGGCAGACTATATCTAAACCACTTGTAGTAATCCCGTGTCAAGTCCTAAAGGTGAGCAACAAAGCAAATTCAACGCAGACAATTTAGAGTCGCGTGCGCAGGACTCATCACATATATGTTATTTAATGTTATTATTCTTTGTACAAACCATTGCGGTAGTGCTTTTGTTGCACGTCTATGCAAATTATGGTGGTCTTATAATCGCTGCAGGTAAGTTATTATATAGGATGAATAATGTAGAAGCCATGTTTTATTCGATTTCAAGAATGCTATAGGTACTCTGGCAGAAGAAACCGTAAAATAAGACAAAGCAGTATTTTAGATGATAAAATATACTAAGACATATAGAAAGTGGAGACCACAATACGATCATAAATTAAACTGCGTATATCTAATGCTGTCCCTAGCCTAGCCTGCATACGAAAATTCAATCAAATGTGTCCAATAGCATGATTGGCAAAACCCATAGTCACTATTATTTAGTTTGTTTGAAAAAATCACTTTTTAAATTTCGGTGTTAGGATTTATTTGATTGCCGGGTAAGCGGGATTGTCCGAACGGGTTCGCCACCCCGGCACTTATAGGGCTTTTTTTTTTTTTTAAGGCTGGGAAATCATCCAATGACTGCTCCCGCTCTGGGTGGAGCGGAAGGGAGTGTCAGACTCTTACTGACTAAAACCCATCCATGTTACTTCCGTAGCCCTTTATGTTCCGGGGTAGCGGTAACCCTTTCGGACAATCCCGCTTACCCGGCAGGCTTGGCCCTGAGGGGCCCCTTCATATGCTGACATCTCTTTGAGGCGCGCGTGGAACATATACGCGCCGTACGGCACGGGTCTGGTTCTGATCGGACGGTGAGTCACCCATTACTCACCGTCCGCAGGCCCGCGCCTACGGTGGCCGGGAGTCGTCACGTGGCTGGCACTTATAGGGCTAAGGAAGGAACATGAATGGTTTTAGTCAGACTGACTCTACCTTCCGCTCCATCGAGAGCGGGAGGTGTCGTTTGATGATTACCCACCCTCAAAAAAAAGGATTTATTTCATAGTTCCAAAATAGTCCTATTCATCTGTTTTGTCAGTGTTTTCATTTATGGTCGTATTGTTTTCTCCGCATTTTCGCCTAGGAAAGTGAAAAAAAAAAATAGCAACCAACAATGAAGTGTTTAATGTTGAGTGGTGGTCGCTGTTGGACCAAAACTGCAGAGTTTTCAGTACAAAGTATGTGCATACCTTTGGGACATAATAAATAATTCAATTCTTCGAATTGACAAGCCATTAAAAGTGATAATGCTGGTTCTATGTATATTTCAATTCGAGCCGGTATTAAATCACACCTAGTTTCATGAGCAACGATTTCTCCTACCGTTTGTCATTCATTATTTATTATGTATTAAACTACTTGTTTACGATATCATAAAGATGTATTAAAATTCTGTTTAAGGTTACGACATCGTAAAGTAGTGTTTGTGGGATAATTAAAAGTTTTCTTACGACTTAAGAATCAGAAATCTTGAGTGTCAATTAATCGCTACCTTCTTTAAACTTTTGAACGCCAGGGCATAAACGCACGCGTTTGCCCCCCACGCCAAGCTACAAATTTGTTTCTTCTGGCTATCATAACTCTCCCAATTACCATGGTGTTTTTAATTTGTTTCATGTCATTAAATACGTACGAGATTCAATTTTTAAGATATCTGTATAAACACTTACAAAAGTAATCATTTAATTGTTTATTTCGTGTTATAGCGTTGTTGCTACTGTCACATATTTGTGTCGTTGGCGTACAGGGCATGCGCTTGCTTGTCACGTACACGTAACAATGGCGTTCAAAAGGTTAATTCATTCGTTGGCAGACACCGCCGTTTTGTGTAGAAAATCGCATCGCCAGATTCACTAATATCTAAAAGATTACATAGCACAACGTGATCATTATCCAGACAAACTTTCTCGTAACTTCCACACAATGCTTTTCTTTATAATCCTACACAATTTTCCATGACGTTTTCACCTCATCTTCATCCATTATATTGTAAACATTCTCAGTTCTCACCGCGTTTACTCAAACATGTTGTAAATTCAATGAAATTCATCCCGCTAGTTTCCTCGAACAAAGATATTATTCTAGCGGAGTACGTATCTAAAGTAAACAGCGCATGAGTCAGTTCTTGGACTATACTTGCAGCATTACGTCAGAGGTTTACTGATTTTCAAGTGCAGCAGATATTGCTTGTTTCAGAATGTTGAGTAATTAATCGTTGTTTGGTGCAATCGAGCGGTATCTCAATAATAATTGTTTTGACTTGAGAATACTTGAGACGGTTCAATGTCTCTTGCTTCTTCTAAAAACAGCCAGGCTTTTTTGCACTGTGCTCAGTACATCTAAATGTAGCACACTAAAAATAGAAATCAATTATTGGTCCACTTACAGCAGGACCTATTTCATTTATTAATGATGTGTCAGTGTTAGATCAAGAATTTCGAAATCAAATGAGTTATCTACTTGCTTATCGACTATAGAGACGGCGTTTTTTTTCTAAGCTTATTCTCTTCAACACCAACACCAAAATCTTCTAAGAATTCCTCTACTGATTGGACCAATTCCGTATCATCGATTGCAATTTCAGATTAAATCTATTCATCATATCAAACTAAAGGATCCTCTTAATCTTCATTAACTCTGTTTCCACGACATTTAGGAACGGTACGATTTAAATCCTCGCCCCCAGCGTTGGCCTAATCAAGTGCAGTCCACGCAACATCGTTTGATTATTCAACAAATTGTAATGCGGTATAAATTTTCTCTCCTAACGCCTCGGGGTTTGTATTAATAGTGTAACCATAATGGATACTAAGATCTGCACGCGATTTCGCCTACGCCAAGTTTTATTACCGCATTTTTTGTAGGTTATCTGTATGTTAGGCATTTAAGGAGTTGGATTAAGTTGAATCTCTAAGAATAGATATTATCTACATAATTTCAAATGTAATTGTATTACGTTCTACAAGTGAAAATAATTGAATCAGCAGACAATCTCTTGAATGTTATAATAATGTATAGAAGATTAGCATTACAGATCTGGGCTAGTTTCCTTGCCATAATGGATTTCGCCCGGGGCCGTGATTGCGATGCGCAATTGTTTCAGCTTATATTCCTTTGTTGGAATTAACTTTTGTTGCGACAAGCTGAACTAAATCTTAAAGCTAGAGAGTTAAAGTTTATTTCTATCCGTGCCGTAATAAACTGTTAATCGCCTGTTATAAATAGCCAGGGACCTGTTTCGGTGACCGCGTCTTAGGAGTGATTTTTGCTCCTATACAAAGGATAGCTTTCTTTGGTATTCGACTAATGAACTTTGGTAGCTATGTCGAGCACTTGAGCATCTTTTTGTAAGATAACTTATCCGTTTGGCAATCGCGGCGCTTAATGTGATATTTATCATTACGTGCTTAAGAGCCTCTTGTTCTATAGTATCAACGGGTTGATATGAATAAATATTTATGAACGAAACGAATGAGATCACTTCTGTAATTCAATATTGTGCTAGGTCATCTACAGGCATATCATCGCCATCACATTCTTTAATGATATTCATTGATACGAATTATTTAGGGCTTTGTCTTGCGTCAATGTGTATGAAAGGTTTCTGTTATTCATTGAGATTAATCTTAGTGATATATAATCAAACTAGCCTTAGCTTATGAACTAGCAAGTATAGTTTCTTCTAGCACTGTTTGCTGTTCCCATTTATGCATTGCTTAGTATTATTAGAGCTTCATCATCATCATCATTTCAGCAAAAAGACGTCCACTGCTGGACATAGGGCTCCCCCAAGTGTCTGTGCTTCCTGCATCCAGCGAAGAGCTTACCCTTAATTGAAAATAGCTTTCAAGATGTTTTGTGTTTTGGCGTTAATTTTAATTCTCTTTATCCCTTCAATATTATGTTTATTTGACATACAAAAGCAACAATTTCCACTTCAAATCTACACAAGTAAGCAACAACTGTTACCAAACTCTAAAGCGAAAAGTCGAGTTCCACTCATGTTTATTTATTTACGAGAGTCGCTCATAAGTGTTTACGTATTTAGCTATTCGTCACGGGCGTATGAATCGCCAATCGTATCGAGAGGCGAAAGTGTGAAAATTGTCGCGTTTATCGAGCGATTGATCGATTGTTAAAACAATTGAATATCAATTTTGATTAAATTATTAGCTAAATGTTCGTGAATCGTCGTCGTTGCCTTGTAGAATTTCGTTGTGTTTTGTTTTAATTTCGTTCCCATGGTCTCGGGAATTTGGAATGTTGTCTTTGGTTAACGGTGTTTCTTTTTTTGCGTCTATTAGTATTTTGGTTAGTATCTATTCTCACGATACAAATCGCTCTAGATATGTTTTTGTCCTGTTTAAATTTGTGTGTTCATCGTTTCATTTTGAATTATATATTAAATATTTTGCATAATAATAAAATGTTGTGTCTACTGCTTTCTAGGAAGTCACCTGACATTTTAAATCGCACTTGCCACCTTCCTGGTAATTAAAACTACATGCCAATTCTAAAGGGCATGCAATTCGAGATAAGAACTGCCTACAATTCATTTAGAACAATAGCAGTCATATCAATTGTTGAAAAGAATGCCATTATGACACTCTATACATATCCATTGGATCTAATAAAGTGACTGCATTGTGTTCCTGGTACTCTACCATATGAACCTGCGTGTGATCATGTAGACATAACAGCAGTTTAATTGCTAGTGTTGCGCTTTCTCTGCTTTTGCGAAATGCGTGGGTCGGAACTCCTTTATTACCTACGTACCTACTCTGATTAAATTAGAAGAAACATTGGCAGAACGGTAATATTCCTTGATAATTATTTGTTTATTGTTGAATCTTGATTACTGTGAATGTTTAAACGCATCTTCTTTTTCTTTATTCGATGCCTTTTTTTTGAGGGTGGGAAATCATCAAATGATTCTTCCGCTCTGGGTGGAGCGGAAGGGAGTGTCAGACTCTTACTGACTAAAATCCATCCATGTTTCTTCAATCAGACAATCCCGCCGGCAGGCTTTGGCCTTAACGGGCCCCCCTTCCTTAATGCTGACACCTCTTTGAGGCGCGCGTGGAACACGTACGCGCCGTCCAAAGAGTAATGAGTGATATGCATAGACCGTCGTGTCTACCAAATTCATTCTGCTTATAAAAATAATTATATTCTGAGTCACTGTCATCAAGTTTGCCCGCAAGCTCCTTGAGTTTTTATCACTGCATTATATCGCAATTTAGTATCAAATTGTCGTGTGGGGGACTAATAAAATTTAAGTCATAACGGTAAGTAATGAATGATGCGGCGCAATCTTCGCGATTTTAACTATATATCTCATAATTGTCAATGAATCATACAATATTTTAGAGGTGAAAGTTTGGGTGAGTGTGTGTATGTTTGTCCGTCGTTCACGCTCAAACGGCTGAACGGATCTGAATGAAACTTGGCACAGAGGTAGTTTATGACCAGGTTTAACAGATAGGATCCCGGTCGAAGACGTTGGCAGCAGCTAGTTATACATTAAAGTGATTTGCGCTAAGAAACCATAAACATAATTATGTAGGTTTAAGTTACAAATGCACAGTTTGAGATTAAAGAGAAAATAACTTTGGCCAAGCTAAAACGTATATAGGAAAGTCAAAAGGTAACAATTCACAAAGTCTTAGATGGCATAGTAAGTTTGTCCTCAAAGAGACTGCTAGCCTTTTTTTTAAGGCTGCGAAATCATCCAATGACTTCTCCCGACAGCCGCATTTAATAATGATAGACACTACGTGAACACAACTGATAAACCAGTATAGATATTCTAAATTTACACACTGCAGAACAAACAGGCGCCATGACAGACCAACTAGATTGATTGATTACGGAACAATTCCAAAAATAACAATGTAATGAAGATATTGCAATAAATCGTACCAAAATAAAACTTCTGACACTTCAACATAGTCCACGCATTTTCTCAGAAGCCGATTGCAACATAATTAATGTTACTATTCGCAGTTTCGTTGTATAGTCGAACAAATTGTTTGTTAAACGCAATAAAACAATATTTGTTTCTCCACCAATATCTCAGCGTTTTCTTTTTACACTTTTTTTTTTAGGGTGGAAATAATCAATTGACCCTCCCGCTCTGGGTCGCTCCGCTCGACCGGGTAAGAGTCTGACACTCCCTAGTGTCAGACTCTTACTGATTAAAACCCATCCATGTTCTTTCCTTAGCCCTTTATACTCCGGGGTACCGGTAACGCTTTCGGACAGTTCCGCTTATACTTTTTACACTTAAGACACACATAAACGAGTGATGTTAAAGATTGGCTACTCAGCAGTTCAGCACACTCACATCATTATTTGCCTGCCCTTGTCTCATGTTACTTTGTGTCAGCGCAACTCATTGTTTTCTTTCATTCTCCCCCATAAGTCGTCAGTCTATTATCCACCCCTCCTTCTTAAGTCTGTCTGTCTCTCTCTCTCTCGATCCATTAAAAATTATATTCATCACTCTTTTAGTCACATGCGTTTTATTCCTCCTCATTCAGCACACTCGCAACTACTCCAACTTCTCTCGAGATAAGCTCATTAACTGAAGGTGGAACCTCTACTATCGTTGCTTCCTCCGGCACGTTTGACGCTGTTAGGACAGATACCATTTCGCTGTTGTCTGCAGTCGTCTCAGGTATGGCAGAAGTGAAGTGCGAGATGATTGGCCTTGTATCAAAATTACTTTTTTTTCCTCAGACAATACTTCTGGTTTCTCAGAAGATGATGCAGTACTTAATATTCGAGCACTGCTCCTCTTGACAACATTGTTGAAAAGTAGCGGCCTACATACCAATCTCTTTGCTCGGCTGTACATTGTATTGATAACGTTCCTGTTATAGCTGTTGAAGATAACATCACTGTAGGGTGGGCGTTGATAAATGTGCTAAGTTTGTGCTCTGACGGTGGACATCGGTTTGTCATTCCGGCTACAAGATATGTTACTTGGTGTTCAGTACTTTGAGGCAATTGTAATGATTTGTATTACAGATTAAGGGCATAGAATTGGTTTGTTAATGATAGTACATTGTGGAAGTTAAGCAATTGACACGCAAGATATTAAATAAGATACAAGGTTTCTAGAATTTCATGAAGCTTTTTGAAATGACTCAATATTTTCAAGGAATTGTTGAATTGTCCACTGTATAATATAAACAACGAATTGTAAAATACTCCTCAGCTCTTTTGTAGCATTGTGCGTTAGCAAATTAAAGGGTCCTAATTGACACACGTTTAGACTAGAATCAACAAAGAAAATTGATTTATTAAGTTTCACTGAAAATAATCGTGAAATAATGAATCATCTGAATCGTTTAATGATCCAAAAGTTACTATTTACACATTTCTAACCCCAAATTTCTCCTCTCTTCCAGAAGGCCAGACAGTGGCCAGTGAACGTGGCGCCAACTACAATGGTGAGGTGTGGTTCAAAGCAGCCACCATCGCCGTGCCAGTTTGCGGGGCGCTCATCCTGTTCCTCCTGGTGGCTGTGGCCGTGCGACTGTTGAAGGCAGACGCTCTGCTGCATGCTGATAGGAAACTTAGGTAAGTTTCAATCACCGGATTGTCCGAAAGGGTTATTTTTTTTAAAGCTGGGAAATCATCCAATGACTGCTCCCGCTCTGGGTGGAGTGGAAGGGAGTGTCAGATTCTTACTGACTAAAACCCATCCATGTTCCTTCCGTAGCCCTTTATGTTCCGGGGTAGCGGTAACCCTTTCGGACAATCCCGCTTAAAGGGTTACGGCTGCCCCGGAATACAAAGGGCTATAGAAGAAACATGGATTGGTTTTAACCGGTAATAGTGAGACTTCCTTCTGCTCCATCCAGAACGGGAACAGTCATTTGATGATTTCCCATCCCTTTAGGGATGGGAAATCATCAAATGGAGTGAGGCCTCAAAAAGGAGTGAGGCCTGCAGGAAATGAGAGAGAGTATTTAATAAATCGACGTTTCTTTTGTCTAATGGTAGCAAGTGCGAGTTTTGAGCATCCTGGGGTCGGCTCCAAGACAAAACCTAGAGACCGATCTCTAAGTCGGAAAAAGAATTAATGGGTCCAACAGTAGCAGGTAGCAGCCAAGAGTCTCGATTTGCGCCTGGTTAATGGCAAAGGCCTTCCCCCGTACGTAGGACTTAAACATTACTGGTGGATGTACTTACTATACTATATTACAAAGTTGATGTTATGTAACTGCTGGTGAAATTGATATATTGGCTTCTTAAGCTTTCACTCAAGTCAGCCTGTTTTAGCAGAGGCAGTACCGTAATTCAGATCGTATCGGATAGTGAGCAATAGTACCTGTTTATCTGGAACATTTCAGACAGCTGTAATAGATTTGTCACTAATATTCTTCCTGCATATACTCGGCCTATAACGTTCTCACTGCTGGGACGCAGGTCTCTCGGTGAAAGGGGATGGGCCATAATCCACCACGCGTGCACAGTGCGGGTTGGTAGATGTATGTCTTCGAATGAAATGAAATACACAAAGTAGAGTGCCTGCGTGAATTAGCACTCACGACCTAAAACTTGTAAGTCCGGGGTTATACCACTGGACTACAATCCTGCTTAGTGTTACTCTATAATCTTAAATAAGATATACGTCATTGTCCACTGACTAAACTATGAAACTAATTAGGTTAATTTTCCTTCTTTCAGAGGCGGCTACATGTCACCACTAGCTCAACACGTCACAGATGACGTCAAAAAGGTGTGGGTAGGGACGCCCTCAGCCCCTCTCCTGGTCGCTCCCGGCGGCTGCTTGGTTGCGGTCGAAAGGGCCCAACTGGTCGACAGTCAGCAACTCTGTGATATCCAACGGTAGATAGAACGAGGGAGAATCTCTAAGGCGGGTGGTGTCGTGAAATGGACGGACTTTGAGTGTTGTGAAGAAAAAACAAAGTGGATTTTTTTGCGAAATGCGTTTTTAAAAGCTGGCAAGTCTTTGTTTCTGAAAATAATTGCTTCGCAAAAAGTAATTTTCTGAAGTCGTTATAGTGGTTAAGTAGCTGTGCAAAGAATAAAGGTTTTAAAAATGGATTTGTATTTAAATTACGAATTTGGAACGGAACTGTGCTGGATTTTTATCTGGTCACAAAGATTTTTGCATATACAAACATGTATGCCTTATACCTTTCGGCTGTAATGAAAATTCGGTTTTCTGCATACAGCATTGTCCCGTATTTTCATTGCTGTTTTTAAGGCCAAAGACTGGAATTGGAAATTTTATACAATATAACATCCGAATACATATGTAAGAATGATGGAAAAAAAATTATCACTAAATAGGTTGTGCATAATCCCTGAATACAAAATAGATTGAAGTAACATTTGAGTGAGTGTAAATTGGTTTGTATGTATGTTTAGGTTTTAAAAACGACTGATCGCCTCCCGTCACTATTATTAGAAGCTTCGTACGACTACAAATGCTGCGTTTTGCTGCCAAAGTCAACAATTTATAGCGCTGGCTAGAATTAGCATTGAACATTACATTCTATAGAGCTTTATTTGTAATCTGATATTTAATTACGACGATTTTATCGTCTTCATGTTAGTTTCAAGGTTTGCCGTAGATGGGACAATAGTTAAGACAGTGTTTATGGCTTTCCAATACTCTAACGTAAGTCTTGTTCGATAATTGATTGTGTTTATTCATATGTCGATGAATCTGGTTAGACTAGAAGCTGATACCATATAAGCTGCATGATTGGTCCAACAAAACGCAGTATACGTAAAACTATCGTACAAAAAGTGGCGAAACGGGCATAATTTTTATGAATCTAATTTCGTAAAATTGATCTCAGATTTATACAATTAAATCCCCCACTACACGGAACGACCCGCGGGTATACCAAATTTACCACATTGTATATTTAATTTTATAATAATTATATTTCTTTTAAGAGCTTTGTGTTCCTCTATATCTTTGTAAATGTATCTTTTTAGTTGTAAGCCGGTAACTTTTGTAACGAATGTGAGTTACCAAGAGAGTGAAATGAATTACCAAAATTACCATTCAAGCCATGTGTTGAAAGAATTACCATCCCGTAAAAGTATATGTCAATTATTGTAAAATGCACTTTATGAACATCGAATTTTTTGGAGCCCTTTTAAGTCTGTGTTCAAATATACATTATAATGAACTGCCTATTTTTCGCGTTTCGTGCACTTTTGTGATGTCAAATTACATTTGGAAAAAATCACGTTAATTCAAATCATTTTTTTTTATTAAAAATAACGTACACTGCAATATTATTCACAAAAAATGTAGACAATTTTTGTTTAGTTATTTATATTATCACATTATAATTTCTGCATGCATTTCCTTCTATGTAAAATGTAAATGATTTGTATTTTTGTAAATATAATGTTAAGTTTGTTACCTGTTATAATGTTGTTAAGGACAGTTTCTGAATGTGAAATCCATTTGGAGTATTTCCTAGTCTTTTTTTTATCTGATTTTTAGCATATACTATACTGTGTACATTTTTATGTAAACTCTAAATAGATTTCACTTGTGGTCGATTACTGTAAGGTAAAGTTATATTTTGGAAAATTATGTTTTTTATTTGTAAATATTTAGCTTATGATTTGGGCATATACATTTTGGCTTTGATTTTAAGTTTTATCTAACGCACACTCAGTCATAATAAATACTGAATGTGTACCTAATATAGCTCTCTCCACACTGCCTTTTATTATGATTTATTAAATCTGTTTGCATAAAACTCATGTCGAAAAATACCTAAATATTTAAATGATTGCCTATTGCAAACATATCCTATCCTATACAATGTTTTTCGTATACAGGATCAAATTAAATTGGCTAGCGAAAAAGAAATTGATGACATTTTTCATTTGATTAACGACCGGTGGTAGTGAACTTGAAGCGTGTAATAACAAAATGATTGAAATTAAACTGGTATATCAATTGACTACAATACCTGCGGTCAATTATCTCAAAAAAACTCATCAGGTTTTTTTTTTATATATATCACTTTTGCGGAGTTTCTCTAGCTAATTTAATTTGACCATTCATTCAGTCTCTATACCTCTTTTCACTCATTAGAACCTTTAAGTAATCAAAATACGCTCTTGATAGCCGTTGTAGTGTGACCGCTCACCGCATTCAAAGCTTAAGTTAAAATGGATGCGCAAAGGCAACCCGCGAAATATTATTTTCATGAAATCATGACATTTCAAACCAATTCTAACTTAAAGGGATGTGTTGAAGATTCTTATACGTAAACCTATTACAGGTCCTTTAGCCACAAACAATTAACCGATTGGTAGCAATAGATAGTCCCGATGATTGGTCACCACTACCCCGGAACATAAAGGGCTAAGGAAGGAACATGGATCGGTTTTTAGTCAGTAAGAGTCTGACACTCCCTTCCGCTCCACCTAGAGCTGGAGAAGTCATTGGATGATTTCCCAACCTCAAAAAAAAATAATTCAATGTTAAAATCCCTTTTAAACTTTCGTCCCGATTCACCCCGTTTGACGGTACCTACCGTTTTTTCTACAAGAACCGGACCAGATCAATGCAATAAGCATAATAAACATACATAAACAGATACTCCCTCCCCCCGCCCGTGCGTTAGATACCCATGTCAGTTACTTAAATATTTCTTTCTCGACCATACAGCAGAGATTGTCAAATAAATGAAGCTTCCCTTTGGTGCCTTACCTACTCTTTAGAATATACATAGGTGCAAATAAACAAAATACTCCATAATGTAATGAATGTATCAGCAATCTATGTAAATATAATGTATGTGTATAAATAAATGAAATAAAATGAAATTATTTTATTACTGGATTCTGTTGTTTTTGTTCAACGCCTAATATTACACATCACGCCTGTTTTCAACCTTAGGGCCGAGTCACACCGGAATGGCAGCGGCCGGCAGCGACGCGGCGAGCACTTTCAGTGTGAAAGAATTTTAAACTTTATCTACATATCTAAAAGACCAGTATCGCTTGAAAAGGTCGCGAGTGGCCGCGCGCCACGCACGTCTTGTTGGTGGCTCTGCCCGCGGCTGCCAGCGGCGACGCGCGGCACCGCGGTCCACCGCGCGCTCCTCACCCCCGCCGCAACACTGACCGCACCATTTCTCTGTAGTCTATTTTTTCCTTTGTTTGTTTCTTTCTTCTTCTTCCGCAATAAGTGCTATAATAATCACCATCATGTTCACTGCAGACACACGATATTCCTTGCCAAATGTCGAAACTAAACTAGTCAAGAGGAGACTAGGCGCGTGGGGTCTGGGGGTCGCGCGAGGCCGCCAGCGGCGACGCCGGGTGCCGCTGGCATCCGCTGGCGTCGCCGCCGGCCGCTGCCATTCTGGTGTGACTCGGCCCTTAGGAGAAGGCATTCACACATCATCAGTCGCATGCAATTCTCTATAGCCGCAAACCGGTCGCTAGAAAACCTTTTGAACGCCACGGTCGGATCTAGCCGACAAATGAAAACGTGCCCAACACGCCACTGTCGGCTAAAGCCGACAAGAAAGCGACATTTTTTGTGGCTTTGCGTGGGACTCCGATGCGCTTACTCACTGGCGTTCAGAAGGTTAGGAGAACTTCCTAACGGGAAACCGCAATTATTAATTGCCCGACAAAGGACCGCACATTCAGATGTCACTAGTGACTGACCTGAGAATCAAACCCATGGAAGTACTTACGCTAAGCAGTCACGTGACTACCCGTACTGCAAATCGAACCCAAGACTCCTACGTACAGGGCAGATTTTAATAGTCGAATATTAACATCAATAGAAAAAAAATACACGTAGGGTCAGTTTACATTTAGCTCACCGTCCGATCAGGACAAGCCCGTGCCGGACAGCGCGGTGGCGACTACGTGTTCCATGCGCGTCTCAAAAAGATGTCAGCATGTGAAGGGGCCCGTTAGGGCCGAGCCTGCCGGGTAAGCGGGATTGTCCGAAAGGGTTACCGCTACCCCGGAACTTAAAGGGCTAAAGAAGGAACATGGATGGATTTTTGTCAGTAAGAGTCTGACACTCTCTTCCGCTCCACCCAGACAGGGAGGCGTTATTTGATGATTTTCCACCGTAAAGAAAGGTTCAGTTTACATTGCCACGGAACGGAATGGAAGCGACTTGAAGCAAGTTTTTGTACATAACATAACTTTATGTCATTTGTGTAACGTATAAACTAGATACGAGCTTGTAATTGTGGAACATTAATTTATTGACATAAAGTTTATTATGCTTTGCACTAAAAAAAAACGCTGCCATTCCGTTCCGCGGCAATGTAAATTGAGCCTTAAGCGCAGGCCACACCGCCAGCTAGCGGGCGGGCGGGCTAGGCGGGCGAACATCGTTTCACCTCTTTACATACTTCGGTTCACACCGCGAGCTACCGACTAACTTAACGAGCTAAGCTAACGAAATATCCGACGATTCCAGCGAAGCTACTCGTTCACCTCGTTGGTGCGCCCGCGCTTCGCTAGCTTAGCTCGCCCGCCCGGTTCGTTCGCCCGTCCTCCCCATTTCGAATAGACTAGTCGACGCTCGTCTTTCGAATGACTACAATGACGTGAACAATGCAACTGTGCGCAAATGACAATGGACAGATAGAACGCTAACCTCTCGCTCTCCCATCCGCGCCCCCCGCTTCGCCCACTTAGCCCGCTTCGCCCGCTCCGCGCGCTTCGCCCGTCGCTCGTCTGTCCGTAGTTTTCGGTGTGAACCATAGTTTAGCTCGCCAATATTTCGCGTAGTTTGTATAGTTTCCTTCGTTCGCTTCGCCCACCCGCCTAGCCCGCCCGCCTGCTAGCTGGCGGTGTGGGCTGCGCTTTAGACATATTTTTTTAGAAAATCAGTCATTCAATGATATTTATTTCTCAGATAATTTTTTTGACTAAGTCAAAGCCGCTCTCTCCAGAAGGGTTACCGCTACCCCGGAACATAAAGGGCTAAGGCCTTCCTTAGCCCTTTTATGGGTTTTAGTCAGTAAAAGTCTAACACTCCCTTCCGCTCCACCCAGAGCGGGAGGAGTCATTCGATGATTTCCAAACCGCAAAAAAATAAGTCTATTAAATATGTACTTATGTATACTCCCCGGTCGAATTGGCAGTGTAAATGACACACTATGGCACTGCCTAACATTTTGACAATTCAACCACACACCCTGTGTGGTTTATGCTGTCGACCAAACGAATTTGTCAAGCATATCCATCAATTTGCTTCGAAATCAGCGATTAGCGATTGAAAGTGTGCAACTCAATTGGGGTGCTGGATTTCCAAGTTGACCTAAAGGGGCTGACTTTAACCAAATAATTATGCGGATACCGGCCTGGGGTCCTCCAGAGTAACATATTAATCAGTGTTAGTGTCCATCGTTCAGTTTTTTCCGAAGTGTCCTACACAATGATGTGACACATAGCACTCGGTCGGAAATATAGCACAATTTATCGCAGTCACGTAGCTCATCCATCAGATAATCAGGTTAAGCTACGCTTGCCGGGGTTGACCATGGATGGATGACCATCTTTACATATCGAGACTTAACATACGGAAAGCACGTTAAGCCGTTGGTCCCGGTTGTCATTTGTGCATCTCTCTTTTTAACCGACTTCAAAAAAGGAGGAGGTTATCAATTCGACGGTATGTTTTTTTTTTTTTGTATGTTTGTTACGCGATTACTCCGCCAATTGTGGACCGATTTTCAAAATTCTTTTTTTTTCGAAAGGTGATACTTCTGAAGTGGTCCCATAGTCACCAAGTTAAGATCTGATGATTGGATCCTGGAGAAATCGAGGGCAACCCTCAAATTTTATGGGCCCACACATCGTTTTTCGCCAATCTTATGAAGTAATTTAAGTACTTGCGTATGGTAATTATCACCTCATGTAGCTGAGCTGATGATGGAAGGTACAACTCCTTAACAGTAAGGAGAAGGCATCGACAAAGTAGTAACTAATTATTGAAAGGGCGTTTGCCATTTTGGTCTCGTGATCATCAGGTCAGGAGGACTAACCATAGACAGACCCCTCTTTCCCACTGGGCACTCTAGGCAAGTGCCCAGGGCCCCGGGATCGATAGGGGCCCCCTATTCCCTGCCAGATCACTAAACGATAACCAATACATATTGCCGAAAAACTTTTTTGATTTGAATAAATCGAACCCAAATTACTGACTACAATATTAACCAGTTGGTCAATGATGTCAATAGAATGTGATGTGGTCAAAAACCTCGATTTTGAAGGAGTGTTTAACGATTTTGCCCATCTCAAATCGAGAAGCGTGACTCAGACACACAGTCACGTGTTTCGGACACACAATTACGTGACACAGTGACAAAGTCACGTGACTCAGACACACTGTCACGTTTCTCTGTCACACAGACACGTGTTTCAGAAACAAAGTCACGTGACTCAGAAACAGTCACGTTTCTCAGACACACAGTCACGTGGCTCGGACACACAATCACGTAACACTGACACACTGTCACGTGCCACAGTCACGTGCCTCAGACACACAGTCACGTGCCTCAGACACATAGTCACGTGGCTCAGACACACAAGCACGGGACTCAGAGACACAGTCACGTGACACAGACACAAAGTCACGTGCCTTAGACACAGTCACGTGACTTGAACACACAGGCACGTGACTCAGACACATGGTCACGTGTCTCAGTCACACAATCACGTGACTCAGACACACTGTCACGTGCCACAGTCACGTTACTCAGAAACAAAGTCACGTGACTCGGACACACTTTCACGTAACTCAGTCACAAAGTCAAGTGGCTCGGACACACAATCACGTGACACAGTGACAAAGTCACGTGACTCAGACACACTGTCACGTTTCTCTGTCACACAGACACGTGTTTCAGAAACAAAGTCACGTGACTCAGAAACAGTCACGTTTCTCAGACACACAGTCACGTGGCTCGGACACACAATCACGTAACACTGACACACTGTCACGTGCCACAGTCACGTGCCTCAGACACACAGTCACGTGCCTCAGACACATAGTCACGTGGCTCAGACACACAAGCACGGGACTCAGAGACACAGTCACGTGACACAGACACAAAGTCACGTGCCTTAGACACAGTCACGTGACTTGAACACACAGGCACGTGACTCAGACACATGGTCACGTGTCTCAGTCACACAATCACGTGACTCAGACACACTGTCACGTGCCACAGTCACGTTACTCAGAAACAAAGTCACGTGACTCGGACACACTTTCACGTAACTCAGTCACAAAGTCAAGTGGCTCGGACACACAATCACGTGACACAGTGACAAAGTCACGAGACTCAGACACACTGTCACGTGCCTCAGACACACAGTCACGTGGCTCAGACACACAGTCACGTGCCTCAGACACACAGTCACGTGGCTCAGACACACAAGCACGTGACTCAGAGTCACAGTCACGTGACACAGACACAAAGTCACGTGCCTTAGACACAGTCACGTGACTTGAACACAGGCACGTGTTTCGGACACACAGTCACGTGGCTCAAACATACAAGCACGTGACTCAGAGACACAGTCACAAAGTCACGTGACTCAGAAACAAAGTCACGTGACTCAGACACACCGTCACGTGCCTCGGACACACGATCACGTGCGTCTGTCACACAGTCACGTGTTTCGGACACACAATCACGTGACAGTGACAAAAACACGTGACTTGGACACTGTCACGTGCGTCTGTCACACAGTCACGTGTTTCGGACACACAGTCACGTGACAGTGACAAAAACATGTGACTTGGACACTGTCACGTGCCTTAGTCACAAAGTCACGTGACTCAGAAACAAAGTCACGTGACTCAGACACACTGTCACGTGCCTCAGACACACAGTCACGTGCCTCAAACACACTGCCACGTGACACAGACACACAGTCACGTGCCTCTGTCACACAGTCACGTGTTTCGGACACACAGTCACGTGGCACAGTCACGTGCCTCAGTCACACAGTCACGTGACTCAGACACACTGTCACGTGCCTCAAACACACTGTCACGTGTCTCAGACACACAGTCACGTGACTCAGACACACAAGCACGTGACTCAGACACAAAGTTACGTGCCTTAGACACAGTCACGTGGCTCGGACACAAAATCACGTGACACAGTCACACAGTCACGTGACTCGGAAACAAAGTCACGTGACTCAGACACACGGTCACGTGTCTCTGTCACACAGTCATGTGACTCAGACACACTGTCACGTGCCAGTCACGTGACTCTGACACACAGTCACGTGCCTCAGACACAGTCACGAGGCTCAGACACACAGTCACGTGCTTCGAACACACAGTCACGTTCTTCAAACACACAGTCACATGTTTTGGACACACAATCACGTGACAGAGATAAAGTCACGTGACTCAGACACACTGTTACGTGCCTCAGTCACACAGACACGTGACTCAGAAACAAAGTCACGTGACAAAGACACACAGTCTCGTGCCTCGGACACACGGTCACGTGCCACAGTCACGTTACTCAGAAACAAAGTCACGTGCCTTAGACACAGTCACGTGACACAGACACACAGTCACGTGCCTCAGACACACAGTCACGTGCCTCAAACACACAGTCACGTGCCTCAGACACACAGTCACGTGCCTCAAACATACTGTCACGTGTCTCAGACACACAGTCACGTGACTCAGGCACACAAGCACGTGACTCAGACACAAAGTCACGTGTTTCGGTCACACAATCACGTGACAGTGACAAAGTTACGTGAATATATTTTTTTTATTTCGATTTGTAAATTAAAAAAATATATATTATACACAAAAAGTATTATAATGCTTTTATAATTTAACTAAAATTATAATACTATCAAATAGTGATCACCACGATAGTGATCGTAAGACCTCTCTTTGAGGAGTAGCTAGAGAGGATCTAACACAGTACCATATTTCACAATGATACGGGAAAAGTTGATGTAACGAGCACAAATCATAAAGTTGGAATTTTATTGATAGAAAACTGATATTTGATTGTGGACTATGGTATCAAAATTTTTAGGCGGCACAACGGAATAGCCTACGGGCGGCAAATCTGTAAATCCGCCACTGACACGGGTTATTGCAATCTTCACATATGTATTTGTCATGTAAAACTCGACATAATGACAACTGTCACAATAATCAAAATAATTTCAGAAAGTATTAATTCATAGAATTTTGTAATTTATATTGAGGTATCTTGATAGGACTGAAACAATTTTTTTCACTTTCGAAATTTTGCCGCCCTAAAAAATTTGCCGCCCTGGGCACTCGCCCCGACTGCCCCTAGGGTAAATCCAGCGCTGGAGAAGGGTTCCTCTTCAATCAACATCTAAGATTCTTATAAAGTACTAACCTGTGAATGTTAAAAGAGTTACTTTGTGTATTATATTAGGGGTTAAAGTATGAAATTGCCGATTTGTACTGAAAAATTGGAATTCGTTTTTTTTTTTAATTAAACATTATTTATTTAATCAACATAATTATCATTATTATCTATAGATATCATTGCTGCCATCTAATAGGATCATTCATTCCTTTGCGATAGAACTTTCGTGATTTAGATTCAACAAACTATGTGAAAACATTTTGTACTGCCTCCTGAGAAGTCAACTTTTTATCACGTAGAAAATTGACCAAATCACAAAAAAAATGGTAGTCCGTTGGAGCAAGGTCTGGCGAATAAAGATGGTTTCTAATTTCAGTTCCTGTAGAGTTGAAACGGTTTCTCGTGCTGTATGAAGTCTCGCGTTATCATGGAGCAAAAATGTAGTTCGGCCACAGAACAGTTTTAACTGTTCTGTGAGTTCGGCTCAGTAGCCATCTGCCGTTATTGCTTGACCAGATCGGAAAAGCTATAGTGAATAACACCATACTGAGACCACCAAACAGTTACCATTACCTTTTTATTGGTAAGCTTTGCTTTAGGACACTGTTGAGGCGTTTTATTTATAGTGAAAAACACCTGTAATCACCTATATTCACAAAATAAATAAATTGAATAGAATTGACCTGGGGTCAGCCATTGCATTTTACGGTTACCGTAAAGAATCCACTTTTCATCATATGGCACAATTCGATCCAGTATTCCTTTGTTTCTGTATCAATTCAACAAGGCAACACGAGTTTCAACACGCGTTTTTTTTCTGCAGATCAGTCAAATCATGAGGCACCCTCAAAACCACTCTCTGCAAAATTTGAAATTTTTAATACTTTTTTATTTTATTGATTTGACGCAAATTAACCAATATTGTTGTAAACCATGCCACTAATTCCTGGGTAGTTTGGCTCGGATCGGCTTCCACCATCTCATTCAATTCATTGTTATTCACCTGTGTGGGCGGTCTTCCACGTGGTTCGTTCTTCAAATCAGAGTTTCTATCACGAAAGCGTTTAAACCAAAATCGCACGTTGCGTTCACTAAAAGTCCCCTCTCCAAACGCAACATTGATATTGTGAGCTGTTTCACTCAAAAATCTCAAACCATGAAGGTTCTATGTCAATTCGAAGTACTTAATACAATAAAATGGCAATTTCATACTTTAACCCCTATTATTACATTATCTATTCATTTAATGTGACTGACAATAAAAATAAATCTAGAAGCTTGCTTACTTTCTTTGTTTATTCTAACAAAATAGGGTTCTGTCAAAGTCATAGGGGGCCCCATTATCCTAATATGCCCAGAGCCTCCAATAAGTTAAAGACGACTTTGACCATAGACGATAGAAATCAACAGTACATGCCTCGCGATTGCTGCGATTGCTTGTGTATGCATAGTTTACGACATACCATACATAACATAACATTACGCCAGTACACTTTTAAGGGCGCTTTAAAATTGTAACAATAATACAGTAAAGGTGTAATTTATCATTATTAAATCTAATTTTTTTTACAGTTGTAGTTATGTTGTGTATGTGTAACTTGTCCCTTGAACCAATCTCGAGAGAAACGGTTTTATAGCTTTATTATTTTAAGAAACGGCACAACACGGCATAAAAATTGTTCTTCCAATTTTGGAAAATTAGTTAGCTCCTGAGGTAGGGTAGACCGGGGCCAGTTGACTATTTTTTGTGAAACTGTTAATTGGTTATAATACATATAGCTTTATGAGTTTAAATATTTAATTAATAGCACTTTAAACTATATATGTATGTGAAGAAAGTTGAGAATACTTTAATCTACATGATTTTATCAATAATTTTACAACACCTCCTCCTTATGGTCTACCTACCCTTTATCCGGGGTACATTGACTATACCCTAGGGGCTGGTTGACCTACCCAGTAATTGACAAGATAAATGTCTTAATTATTTATTTAATGTAAATAAAAAGTAGAAAAATAAATTCAAGACGGTTTATTAAAATATTTATTGTGTTATAGCAAAACATCTAACAAAAAACCTCCTTTGGTTCAACTTAAACAATTAAACTTTTAATAAAAGTAACAATCAGTCTTAAAATATAATTTATATGATGTCCCTCGGTATTTTGGCATGGTTCGTCTTCCTAATGTATGTCCTCATGGCTCTGTAATGAAAAAACAATAACAAGAATAACTAACACTTGCTTTTATTTCCAACTAAAATGAATGGAGATGGTTGACCAACTAGTCAACTAGCCCCACAGCCAAAAAGTCAACCAACCCCAGACGCCATTTTCATGTTTAAACTTGCACCCACAAAAAAGGAATAATTATTTCGAGAAAAAACACTAATACACACCAAATAGAAGTACAAAAGAATTTGTAACACTCATATTAAATTTTATATTAACTAGACACATGGTGTAGGAATGAAAAATATGTGAAATGAAATATTTACTTACGTGTGCCGAATTTTTGAAAATTCTGCACAGCTCCCGCCTTACGTGCTACCGCGCCCGTGCGCCACGGGACACTTGCGGGCACGCGGGAGGTGTGTCGCCTACGCGATCGGATGATGCAATAGTCGTACACAGTTAGAATTATTATTCGTTAGTCTACCTACCCCCATAGACAACCAGCCCCGGTCTGCCCTATAGTCGCGACTGTCATTTTATTCCAGAAAGCTGCTGGTGAAATTTTTCGTTTCCTTGTATTGTTTTGACAGCGAGAGCATGTTACGATTTTACCCAGACGCACCAATTCTTCGGTTATTAACGTACTGTAAGCTTTATAACAAATAGCATGGCATGTCAGCGAAAATGTTAATAGCCTGTTCAAAATCATTTACTGATGATACCTCCCTACGGGCTACGATTACGACTAGCTTGTCGCATAATATCTAATCGAGTCGCTCAATATAGTGTAGATTAAAGTAAGGTAAGGTTATTTACGTTAATAATTCTTGATTATAGTTATTCAATTTAATATTATTTTTAAGTTTTTAGTGTTTATTAGGTCTTTGAAGTCGGTATTTGTTTTTTATTTAAAAATAATTTTATCGTAATATTAATTACTTCGCATACTATAAATGTGTAGAGTCAAGTTCTTCCAACTAAACAGACAGCTGTGCTGCTGGGGAGTTTGTTGCGTCACTTCTTCTTTAAAGCTAAAGCACTAGGAAGTGGTGTGGTGAGGTGAAGGGTGGGCGTTTTTGGGGACTGTCTTATGTAACTTTGACCTTCAAAAAGTGCTGATTTTCAGCCTAGTTTGAACAAATGACTTTTGATTTTGATTTAACAGTAGTTACGGGTCACAATTCGCTAGAAGTAAATTAAGCAGAAGATCGAAAATCTGACATCCAGTTTTGTGTCCAGGGGTATCGTATTACCCAGTTACTGGGTTGTGGAGGTCAGAGAGGCAGTCGCTCCATGTAAAATACTGGTATTCAGCTGCATCCTCACAGACAGGAAGAGCTGACAGAGGAAGCCGACCCCAACATAGTTAGGAAAATGCTCGGCAGATTGATTATTGCACTCACGTTTGCACTTGATGGCATCGGTAACAGGGCGACCATGACCACAACCACCACAGCCCCAGGAACCAATTGGCTGTTTGACACGGTCAAAAATAAAATATGTAATCACATAGAAACAAGACCGCTCGACTCATAAACTTCTATCTCCGTACAGAAATTAAATATTACGCGAGGATATAATTGTACAATTGAATTTAATGTTAATAAGTATTCCATTTGATTCAAAAAATCTGTGACGTCACATTTCAGTGTTCCAAGTCACGTACAAATGCCGCGTTTTGACAGTTCATAAAAAGTAACGTTATTCACTATACTGTCAAATACCCTATTTTTACCTAGCATAATCAGCCTATAATATGCCCACAGGTGGGACACGGGCCTCCTGTCTTTGAGGGGGAGTGGATCACAATCCACCACGCGGGGCCAGTGCTGAATAGTAGATGTCACATGTCTTCGAATTTTTGGTTCTAGGACATGCTGGTTTCCTTACGATGTATTCCTTCACCGAGAGGGGCAGGGACACATGGACTCGCGTGGTGGAATATGACTCACTCCCTCTCACCGAGTAGTGGGATGGGAACGTTATAGGCTGATTATGGACAGGCGTCGGCGGCGGCGGCGTTCAGACGAATGAACCGTTCAGTTCAAAAACCCGGACAGATACTTAGTAGGTAGCCATTTCATAAAAAAAAAACTAGCTTCCTACCAAGACTTGTCAGAAACTTGTCACAGGTTTCATTGAGACACGTTTTTCTAGCAAGTTTTTTTTTTAATGATTGCCTTCCAAATAGCAATTATTTAGCGGAAATGTGTCGACATTTAAAACTATAACGACCGACAACTGCTTTCAGAAAATGATCGCATCTTATCTATGAAGAATCTTACTCTAAATACATCATAGGATTTAGAACTTTATTAATATTACGATAAATGCTTTAAAAATTACGTTTACAAATAAAAATTAATAAAATGTCATAATTTACATTAATATTATTATTTTTGTGGCAATTAATGTCGAAAATTCATAAGCAATAAGTGCAGAAGAAATCTTATATATTAGCAGAGTCTTCTAAAAAAAGGTATTTGTGTGTTAGTTTTTAGTCGCACAGGTGAGTTCTTACCAATTTGTGCCATTCTTTTTTCAAATTGATTTTCAGACTGGTTGGTCATTTGTATTTTTTTTTGACAAATATTGCAACTTGCAATGATGGGTTACGTTTTCGCGCTATCATGGATATATGAAAGGACTTTATATCGCTACTGTCACTATTTTTTGTCAGGTGCTATTCTAAGCCTTCAACACGCATACCTACGTGTCGATAAAATCCCTACTGAGTGCCTTCAACACGCATTGAAATGTATGCACAATAAACACATATGTATATGCATTGAAGGCACTGGCTTAGAATGGATCAAAATGTATTAAGCTCGTATGTGTGCAGGGCACTGTGAGATAGAACAGAAAACACATAGCTGTGTTCATGGCAGTGGATGGAATATTCCGTCTTAGTCTACAAATCTGGATGAAGGTTTACCTATAACGATTGACATTTCTCGTGTAGCTATCGGTGAAGTTTTAATTAAGGTTAGACGCCATTTTGCCAAAGTAATATTATTATTTTTTAAGCTTTTATATGGGTATTTGGGTATCTTAAACGATTACCACGATTCAGGGGATTTCAAACTTCTACCCTGTGCCGTAGGTTACCTATAAAATAATCTTCTTTCCTATGTATTTTCCTTCTGGCTTTATTTCTAGCCCGTTTTATTTTTTTATTAATCTATTATTGTCTTTGGCCCGCCACTTAACTTGTCTTTGGAATGTTAATAACGACTAAATTAATAATCAGTTATAAAGTCACTTTGTTGTTCAATCGGTTTAATTCTTTGTCTAGATATAGGTACTAACAACTGGTTAATATTTCCATAGTATAAAGTATGCCTGTAGAATAATATTAATTAACCGCTGCGCAATATTAATCATAATTGCCCTTGGGTCAATTTATTTATTCATCTCACGTATCGTGCGTGTCTAACCAAGTTTCGCTAGCGGCGTTTCTCGGCTTAAATTAATAAATTCTGCGTTCAATTAAGCTACTTACCGACTTCAAAATGTAGGTACTTTTAAATATTTGGAAGGAAATAGACAGGGAAACGCCAGGGGAGCCCGTGAAATTAAAATTTTCTTACTTTATTTGCAGTTCAGATTAGTGTGAGGTTGTGTATTCGCCAAAACTAAAAAAAAAAACAATATGCTTCCAAAAAAATACACGACAAAGTGAAAAATAACTAGGTAATTTTGGAAGTCGGTTTCTTTGGTTTCGTATTTTCGCTTTTCGCAACCGCCTCCTTTTTTAACCGATTATAAAAAATAGTAATAATAGGGAATAGGGCAATTCGAGAGTTTTTTTTTTGTAGTGGGTTAAAGAATAAAAAACGCAATAATACAATCCAACGGACACAAGTTTTTATATGTACTTAGGTATAATCAATGGTCTCAAAGGTAATTCAACCTAGAATTGTATTCTATAATTAATTTAGGTACTTCTATCAATGACTGCTATAAAATGAATTCAAAGCGAAATTGGTATGCAGAACGGTTTTTATTCTTCAAAAAGCGTGCAAAACTTCGGTCCTTCAATACATAATAAATATACCTATAAACGACGAATAAATTAAAGTATACGATATTTTTTTGTGTGAGAGACAGGGAGATATCCTTTTTCTCTCTCATGTAAATAAATGTGCCATAACGTGACGCGCCCTTAAAATTTCTCGGCCAATTAGTGCCAATTTCCCCAATGAAACTAATCGCGATCAGCAAGTAAGCCCCGTTTAAGCGCTGTCAGTGTCATTATTTTCTGTGAAATATTGACACTTATAAGTCTTCTTGAACGTGGTTTAGACGAGCTGATTGAGTCGGTGAAATTCGCACAAGTTTCTCTTCAAAAAGTGACGCCTGCAGTTTGTTTCAGAGCAAGATGACTCGAGGAAAGAATAATCATAAGCTGGCAGAAGGCCATGTATTGAACTTCGATCATCTCGTGTTTTGGGTGGCGAATGCTAAAACTGTAAGTACAAAGAAACATTCATCCTAATTAATATTATAAATGCGAAAGTAGCTTTGCTTGTTACCTTTTCACGCCTAAACCAATGAACCGAGCATCCTGAAATTTTGCATATAGGTACGTTATCAGGTGTACAGAAACGGACATAGGACCTTTAATCACGAAAAAAAATAATGATCCCGAGGAAAAGAACGATAGCGTTCTTATTATAACAGATTGCGCAACGTGTCTCTTGAACTTTATTATTAAACACCCGAATTGATTGTTAAATTCTAAATTAACGCTAACGAAGTTGCAAGCAAAAGCTAGGTTATTATAGGTACATACTAACTTCGAATTAGTAGATATCCTTGCAGGGGGTGAAAGTACTCATGAATATGAGCATTCTTAACAATAAAAACTACTCTAAATTATCGAATCTATTTTATACATGTTGATTTAAGATATCTTTGTCTGTATGTCTATTTTTTGGATTCAATGAGTGCGCTCATACCCTATCAACTCAATGTTGAAAGCACCTATGAAAGGGACATATTAAATGTTTGGGGTTCACAGAAAGACCCTCAGCCCTCAATTGTTATATTAGCTTTATTAAATTAATTATTTGGGGTTCATAATCAGTCTATATAATATTGCCACTGCTTGGGCACAGACCTCCTCTCTGTGAGAGGAAGTGGGACGTTATGCACCACCTTCCACGCGACCCCAGTGCGGGTTGGTAGTTGTCACGTTTGAGAATGGTTTATTTGGCTCTAGGAGATGCCGGTTTCGTCACGATGTTTTACATTACAGTTTTGAAAGCAGTGGTGATTAAATAATTTACACAAAGAATAGCGCCTGTCAGGGTTCGACCTACAACTCGTAAGTCGCGGCCGTTACGACTGGGCCACGGCTTGGGGTCTTTGAATCGATTGATTGTGATTTGGGGATAGATCAACATGAAAGATGATTCATATCGTTTTAGCAAAGGATAAGCTAAAAGAGTGGCAATGAATTTTAAATCTGCCGTTACTGGGAATTTCGTTCTTTTTTTATGTTGAACCAGTTACAGCTAGTTCACCTAATGGCTGGAGACGAACAGAAGAATAATAAAAAGAACTGATAGGATACCTATTTTATCTTTCTAGGCTTCAAATTATTTCGTAACGCGACTTGGCTTCAAGCCTTTGGCAGTACGTGAAGGGACAGAATCAAGACCGGTGCAGTCCTATGCTGTGAGATTAAATCAGGTATGTTTAAGTTTATCGTCGGCTCTAACTCCCTCGTGTCGACTTAAGCTATCCGAGAATAGCTCCACCAGTTCAAAATTATGCAAGTCTAGGTCAGGGGCGTGTGTTCCTTTTAGTCAGTAAGAGTCATTTGGTGATTTCCCACCCTCAAAAAAAAAGGAGAGGGGGGTAGCCATCGCGGTATCGGCCATTTCAGTGATACGGGGCCCCAAAGCTAAAGGCCCCCCCCAGGCGCGGTCCATAATTTCTCAAGCTCTTCCATTCATTTAATTAAATCGCACAGAAATTCTAACCAATCCAAGTCAGAGTGCTCTAACAAGCACACTTGTTTGTCGAACTAAATTCACACACTAATTGAATAGATATTCTAAGATGCAGGTGCGTTCGAAGCCTGCCGCGTAAGCCGAAGCCTGCTAGGTAAGCGGGATTGTCCTAAAGGGTTACCGCTACCCCGGAACATAAAGGAGTCAGTAAGAATTTGACACTCCCTTTCGCTCCAACCAGAGCGGCAGAAGTGACTTCATTTTTGATGATTTCGCACCGTAAAAAACACAAAAAAGGTGCGATCAACGTACTTACCTATTGTTAGATACTCTAACCTGACCACTAGTTTTGGAACGAAGTTCCTTATCGCGCGTTGTGAAAGGGGGCTAGACGGAAAAAATTCTTACGAAAAGTTGTCACGACACTTTTTGCTATAGTAAGCTATTGTAAGCTGTGCGGCGTCGCATGTTTCTCTGTCTGTCTCTCTCTCTCTTATAGAAAGCAAGCCAGATATTTTCATTTCTATTTCGCATTGAACAGTGTGGTGTCGCGACGATTATTTTTCTTAATACTTTATTATTATAACTTAAAAAAAAAAAAATTTTATTACAATTCCTTCACTAATTAATCGAAAGGAACTTCGCTCCATCCGGGTGTCCCTTGACACCTCTCAAGTTTTTAATAATCTAGCTTGCGGACTCAATAAAAAAAATTAGGCATCATCCCGATTTTGATTTGATTTTTTTTATTACTCTACCTGACCACTGCCCGCGTTCACTAACTAGTAAGCGACATCTTAAATATAAGCAGCGGTGTTGGATTTCAGCTCTCGTCTCTGAACCTAGCCTCAGTGTTAGTGGAAACGGGCATACATCTGTAACTTACGTTTATTCCCGGCCATTTTCCCGCTAGATGGCGCTGAAGGCAACATTTTTTTTGTTTAATGTGTAATTGGAATATTATCGCATGCCATTCAAAGTCATTTTTACCTCAACTTTTTTCCTAACTCTTTAAAACAGATCACAATAATTTTCGAGTCCCCCACCACTCCCGAGGGCGAGATCACCAAGGACATTATAGCTCACGGCGACTTCGTGAAAGATGTGGCTTTCGAAGTACATGACCTCGATGAACTGGTCCGAAGGGCTAAGGAGGGTGGAGCAGAAATCGTCAAGGATGTGACCGAGGAGCAGGACAAACTTGGGGTTGTGAGATACGCTGTGTTGAGGACGGTAAGGGTTAAAAATGTACTACCTAGAAGTATATAACACTCATTACAGAACCTCACTCAATACCCAAGCATTGCTTGAGTCTCGATTAAAGCCGGTTAATCGGTTAGCAGTTTTAAGTAATACTTGGGTTTTGAGTGTGGTTCTGTAATACGGACCTTAGATACGGCTATTCGGGTCAGTGAATGAAAGTCGATTCTGTAGGTTGAGATCAAACACGTAGGTCTAGGGTCCATGAGCTCTAAAAAAATCAAACTTCTAAGTCAACGCAATGAAAAGTGGACATTTATGCGACATTTTTGAAATTTGGCAACAATCTTACAGCTTACACACACAAAATTAACGATTTTCTGACGTTTTCCTTTACGTCAGAAAATCGTTAATTTGCGTTTAAAAAAAATGCAATTAAATACAAACCTACATAGCAGTTGTAGAACTGATCGTAAATACGTTAGAATTATAAAAACGAATCTCATGCTTTCATATGAAAGTTTGTTTCGTTTTTTATTGCCTTTATTCAATAAAAGTTTGTTTTCAGTATGGAGACAACACACACACGCTCATAGACCGCAGCAAGTATAAAGGCTTATTCTTGCCAGGGTACGAACCTTTGGAAGATGATATCTTAAACAAATCATTGTAAGTATCTAGGTACAGAATGATTGCTTATCCTATTATTATTATTTTAATGCAACTTTTAACATTTTTGCTGTTTCGTAGTTACTATTATGTTTTCAATTTCAAAGTAATTTTGTCATTAACAATTCAAGCATCAACACCTACTTATTTTAGGGGTTATAAGATTTGATTTTCCCCATAATCACAGTTTGCAATAATATTATGTACTCAGGCAAGTACGTAAAGCGTCGTAATAAAATAGTTAGTTAAACAACAAAAGGCAAAAACATAAATGAACACTAGTATTGTTCAGTTTCTAACCCCTCTAATATTACTGCCCTTTCACAACGTGACGAACAGGATTATGGGGTCTTTTAAATTAGGGTTACATTCATTCGTTCATTTACTGTTTACAAAAGTTGAAACTAGATGGCGCTGTTTTAAATAATGCACAAGGATATCGTCATGGCACGCAATAAATATTTAATCATGTTTGAAATTAACTATTTAATTGTGATTTTATAGCATGGATATGTGAACTGCTTTTTTATTTCAAGGCCCGACACTAATCTGATGTTCATTGACCACGTAGAAGGCAATATGGCTGACGGCACACTTGAGGATTCCTGGACTTGGTATGAAAGAAATCTCAACATGCACAGGTAAAAATCAAACAAAACGAAACATGCTATGAAATTTTTAATATTAGGCACCATGTGATATTGATTACAAGTACGTACAAATTAAACGTTCTGATTTAATATCTTTACTTTACCTTTTGTACTTTATCTTTTACTTTACAATTTGTTTTTTTTTCATTACTAGATTCTGGTGTGTTGACTACAAACATGATATTACTCAGTATTCCTGCATCAAGTCCGCATCAGTAATCAACAGGGATGAAAACGTTCTCGTAAGTGTTGTGTTGAATGTGAAGGGGAGATACCTAAGTTAGTAGTACCACGCGTAACCGAAAGATGGCGTTGCGCCCATGACGCGTATTTCTGTATCGCGGTGTTAAGATTCTCCGCTATTCAATGACCCTCTCCGATTTCTTACTTACAGTTATCGCTTCTCGGCCTTTTGGCTAAGATCAAAGTGTAGTATCTGTTCTTTTCAGCTTAATATCTGAAAGTTCCCTCACTGAGGGACCAGTATATTAAACTGATTTTTGTAAGCTGACGGGATGTTCGGGGCTCGCTCCACTCCCGTCGCGGGTCGGCCCGGCATTGCAGTGCCGCCGGGATCGGCCCATATAAACCTACTATAATACTCTTTAAACGAGAAGAGTTCACCACTTCCACTACCATGCCCGAAGGGTATAAAAGTAAGTGATCAGGCATTTAGTTAGGCTATGTCACGAATTAAGCCAGTCATCTGTTAAGAAGCGAACAACAGTATTTGAGTATTTTTCAGCTGTCCTTGAATGAAGCAGCGAAAGGGTTGAGGACAAGCAAAGCCACGGACTTTGTGAAGAATCTAGGAACCTCAGGAGTTGAACATATCGCTCTATACACCGATGATATTGTTGCTACAGTGAGTTCGTAATTATATTTGGTCATTTAACTATAAATAATTAAAAACACGCGTATTTACCTTAAACGAATAAAGTTTACTGATTATTATAAACAGGGTCAAATTAAATTAGCCAGCAAAACTGCAAACGTAATCGGAGCGATAAAAAAGATTTGATGTTTGTTTTCTAGAGGTCAACGACCATTGGTAGTGTTTTTTACTTCAAATTATGAGTTGAGAAAATCAGATTTTCTTTTTTTTGAAGCGTGAGCTTTCATTACATCTCGATACCCATTACGTCTACAGAATTTATACTGTATGTATACATTTCGCTCGTAAGTCGTGAGGTATGTTTATCAGTAAGTAAGTGTAATACATATACTTCACACTAGCTTCTGCCAGCAGCTTCGCCTGTGTGGATGTCGTAAATTATCTCACAGGAACGTACCACAAAGAGTAACCTATGCGCTGTTCCAGACTACAATCTATACGTTCAGTAGTTTTTGCGTGAAAGACTACCAAATATCCATACATCCTCACACACTTTCACGCTTATAACATAGTAGGATTTGCCAATAACCGAAATTCCTAAAATGAATATCGAATAATTTAAGCTGCTGGAAATGGAACTCAGGAATTCAGGACACAGCGGAAGTACTAGGTACTTGATGATAATTTAACCTTCATAATGTTCCCACTGCTGGCTGCTGGGACACAGGCTTTACCTGGAAACAAACCGTACAAGTAATGTTGAGCCTACACATGAAGCGTAACAAACAACTACTTAGATTTACTTTTATCCACAGATGCGAAACCTAAAAGCCCGTGGCGCCGACATAATGGGATTCCCACCGACCTACTACGACTTGATCAGAGACAAACTGAAGCACAGCTCCGTCAAAGTCGCCGAGAGCATCGAAGCCTTGCAGGAGGGATGCATTCTGATCGACTTCGATGAACGAGGCTATATGCTGCAGGCATTCACGAAGCACTTGCAGGCCCGACCGACTCTGTTCATTGAAATAATTCAGAGAAGGAATCATAGGGTATGTAGCTAAAGAAGGAACATGGATGGGTTTTAGTCAGTAAGAGTCTGACACTCTCTTCCGCTCCACCCAGAGCGGGAAAAGTCATTGGGTGATTTCTCAATCTCAAAAAAAAAGGGTATGTAGCTTTTTAGTCACAGCACCTTAAGAAGATGGCCTCAAGAAGGTGGTTGGCACAGACTGGATGCGAAGGACAGCATTTTGTGGCTGACCCTGGGAGTGGCCTATGTCCAGCAGTTGACATATTTTGTCCAGTGCAGCTGGTAAAATATCTTCAAAGATAGCTTCTTCGGTAGCTACTCTACAACCCTCAACAATAGCTATTATCACGATCAACCCTGGCATCCTGGCATTGAGGGGTTAAGAATATTTTGCAAGTAATTAAATTTGTCGTGTGTTAGTGACTAACCTGGTGTCAGAGATTTTTTTTTAAATTAAAGTGTTGGACTTCTAAGCAGGTTCTGTTTCAGTGGATTCTAATAAAATATTTTGTTGCGTTTTCAGGGCTTCGGTGCCATGAACTACAAGTGGGTGTTTGAAGCGATTGAACTGTTGGAGAAGAAGGAAATTAAGAACGACCACACTGAAGAAGCGAAGAAGAATGATGCTGCTTAATTAAACTACCTTTTTTGTAGATATTCAGTATCATTGTAGCATTAAATAAGGAGGCGTTTAGCTACGAAAAGGGAAAAATTAAATAAATTTGCTTGTCACCCTTTTAAATTTAAATAAAACGGTTCCATTGTTATTGCTTTGTTTCCAATAAAATCAATCTACCTAAATATATTTAAAACGAAAGAGTTTTATTTAAATCAACTGCGAAGCTGAGCAGTCGAGCGAGACACATACCTAATTATGCTTTTTTTCTTTCTACTAAAAACGAAGGATCGTTATTTTGGTCTAAATTCAAAATACAAAGCATTTAGTTCAATTGAAGCAATTACAGGCAGTTTTTACCTGTCAAGGAGTTGATTAGTCAGGAGGTTGAAGTTGCTAAAGCGTAGTAGTAGATTGATATGTCGAAGAACTGACAAGAAACTCCATGGAGGAATTATATCAAAAGAAAACTATGTATGTCCATTTATGAGATAGGTTAACATGATCAGCCTCACAGGTTGATCCATCAGGTTAAGCAACGCTTGCCGGGGCTGGCCGTAGTTGGTCGACCATCTTAACATACAGAGACTCCCCCGTGTCTCGGAAAGCACTGTCAAGTGTCATTTAAACATCTTTGACAGTCGTTACGGATCGTCTGAAGCCCGAAAATCTGGCAGTCTTACCAAGGGGTCTCGTATTACCCAGTTACTGGGTTGTGGAGGTCAGATAGGCAGTCGCTCCATGTAAAATATTGGTATTCAACTGCATCCGGTTAGGCTGGAAGCCGACCCCAACATAGTTGGGAAAAGGCTAGGCAGATTCATTTCTTTATTCTCAAATATTGTCTCAATATACAGTGACAGAAATTAGGCATCTATCTGATTACTAACTTTTCCGATACGCACACGCCCATAGCAACAAACCCTTAAAAATCCACGCCACAATATATTTTTATATATTTAACTTTTTAAATGTCATGGAAAATTCTAGAACCATAAAATAAAATCGATTGCACAACATTTTGTAATACAGAATGAGTGGCTGATATGTAAAATGGCCGACCGACTCGTATCGAACTCCGACTTCTACTAACGTGGGGTAGAGCCTGCTGCCGTAGAAAATATATTCTAGAGATATATTAAGTCGCTGTACGCGCTATATGTTTTGTTGAGTAACTGTATGTAGGAAATATTGTGCAGTCATTCTGATAAGGACAAAGGCATCTTGGCCTAGGACATGGTCTTCTTTAATTTGTGAGTCGTGCTTTAGTTAATTATTTAAATATTATTAGGTATATTGTTTGAGCCCAGTATCCCAGCCATCAGAGGCATTCTTTAGCTCCTAAAAGGTGCATGTGAACGCTCACTTAAGACACTCACGGTAACAATTTATTAAATTATGGGTTATTTTTTCGGGTAAATTTAAAAATTCACAATCTGGTCGTGGCCTTATCCTTTCTACTGTATATATCTAAGTTAGTTTTGTTTCGAAGCCTAAAATTATTGAACACTACCTAATAACGAATAAAAGAAATCGTAAAAAAATACACGTGCCCTTTATAGGGTTGATGTAGAACGTGATGTAGAACTACTTTAGATTAAAATATTATAACGCCTTTGATCAAGATTTCCATAAAAAATCTAAATTTATTCTACTTCAGTAAGTAACTTGGTGCATTTAAAAACTTTCTTCGAATCATAATTTAGATTTGCAACCAATTTCCACCTCATTTGAGAAATATTTCTCGTAATCATCCACTTGCACCAAAACAATATATTTCCCGAAGAAAACCTTCATTCTTCCTATAATTTAAGCTAGTAGGACAACGGTAAGATCTTATATCTCAGTAGGTTACTAAACCTGGCGACTCTTAAAGTGATGACGCTTCACCCCGCCTCTGTGCTCAACTTGCTTCGAAATCCAGTTTTCTATATCCAATCACATTTGCATTTTGTTTATCGCGTGATTTGCGCAGTGGGCTTCACTTGTGGACAAAATAGTACCTATGTTTATAACTATCTATAGTATATGTTTTTTATGAGTTATGCGGTAAGGGAATGGTAAACAAGGTCCCTGTTTGTTGTTTATTAAGTAAATAACGTCGTACTTTGTATGGTTACCAACACAGTGTTCTAAGACAATCCTTACTAATATTATGAAAGCGTAAGTAACTCATTCTGTCTGTCACCTTTTAAAGCCTAAACCACAGAGGCTTTTTATCTCAAAAATATCTCCCGATATTGCGATATAACCGAACCAGCAAAAGCTAGTGCAAACATTAAGCTGTATGGGAAGAGTGTTAATTTATTTATTTATCCTTATAATGATTAAAAAAATGATTATATATAGCAAATCAACAAAGGGATCAGGGGACAGGGATCGTGATATATATTTTTTATTACAGAGTTGGTCCGTTAGCAAAATTTGATCAACTTATAATGTCCCACAATAAAGTCCTTTACTTTACCTGCCATAGTGTATCTCAATATATGTAGTATAAAACAAAGTCGCACCCCGCTCTCTTTATTTTATTTACAAAATTAAAGTTAAATTACTACACAATTGGGTATTTGAGAGAGTAGTATTTTTAGGGAACATTCAAATGTGACGTCACAGATTTTTTAATGAAATGGAATACTTATTAACATGAATTCCAATTTTACAATTATATCCTTGCAAAATATTTAATTTCTGTACGGTGATGGAAGTTATAGGTGGTTTTATTTCTATGTCATTTTTTCTATTTCATATTTTATTTTAGACCGTGTCATGCATTTTCAGTGGACTGGCAGTATAGAAAATTATTAAATAGGTTCGAATTTTAAAAACTCTTTCCACGCTAGCGAGCAAAATGCGTTCAGATTTTGAATGACAAAGAGTCTTTCCGAGCCTGTAAGGTGAAAATAATAATCTTATAAAAAGCCGCTAAGAATTAGCAAGTGGATATTAGTATTATCGTTGAATTTTGTCTAGAATAACAAACATTTTTGTAACACTGTGCGACGGAGGCTCGCCCGCGCCATGTTGGATACTGCGACAACGTACGTCGGTAACGTAAACTTAGCTCTTGTACACGCTGTCGACATTTTTAAAAATATTTTTCATTGCTGAACGGTCCTCCATCAAAGGTAGGCCTAGACAAAGTCACATTTTCATTAACGTAAACGAAGTTAGATAAATCTGAAATGACGATTTTTTTGAGGGTGGCAAATCATCAAATGACCCCTCCCGCTCTGCGTGGATAGAAAGGGAGTGTCAGGCTCTCATCCATGTTCCTTTTTAGCTCTTAGCTCTTTATTTTCAGGGGTAGTGGTAAACCTTTCGGACAATCCCGCTGATCGGTTGTTACCCTGCAGTAAGTCTGATAATCCGGTAGTAAAGGGGCGATGGTGTGATCAGGTAGTGGGACTCCTGCGGACACTCTCCGAAGTACAGTCTGCAAACAAACAAAAAAAAAAGCCGACCCCATGCGAACACAGCCTTACTCCTGTCTTGTTTTCTTGTAAAACTACATTACGGAGTCGATATTTTCTCGCTTCAATAAAAGCACCGGTTGATTCCGCTACCTTTTAGTCTAAATACAGCGTTTGATAGAATTACACTCAAATTTGATTGTTATTATTCTCTTGTCTATTTTCTTCTTTGTTAAGATTGTTTAAAGGAGTTACGATCATAATGGTAAGTAGAAAATTCTGACTAACTAGAATAACTAATTTATGTAACTGTCAACTCTTAGTCCTTATTTCCAGTTTTGAAGTCACCGTTATTACGGCAAAATAGTACCTACGGGTTGGGAATCAAAGAGCGGTGGTTCAGTGGTAACGGCCGCGACTACGAGTAGCGGGTCGTAGGTTCGAATTGGCTATTTGAAACGGTCAAAAATAAAATATGAAATCACATAAAAAAAAGATCGCTCATCTTAAAAACTTCCATCACCGTGCAGAAACTAAATATTATGCGACGATATAATTGTAAAATTGGATTTAATGTTAATAAGTGTTCCATTTGTTGCTAATAATCTATGACGTCACATTTCAATATTTCATACAAATCACGTACAAATTCCGCGTTATGCCAATTCGTAAAAAGTAACGTTATTGACTACCCTATCAAATACCCAGTTGGAACCCAAGCATTCACTTTACTTTGTGTTAATTGTTTCATCACCACTGCTATCAAAACGGTGACCGAAAACATCGTGAGGAAACCAACATGTCCTAGAACCAAAAATTCGTAGACATGAGACGCCCACCAACGCGCTCTGAGCCCGCCTGGTGAATTACGAGCCAGTCCCTGTCACTGAAAGAGGAGATCCTATATGTGTCCTAGTAGTGGGAACATTAGGTCATCCAAGGGGGCTCGCGAAGGAGGTGGCGGGATGGGAGAGAGAAAGGTCCTCCCGTCCCAGCCGCCGCAGGAGACGCCCCGGGCGTCGGGAGCCACGTGACGACTCCCGGCCACCGTAGGCGCGGGCCTGCGGACGGTGAGTAATGGGTGACTCACCGTCCGATCAGCACCAGACCCGTGCCGTACGGCGTATATGTTCCACGCGCGCCTCAAAGAGATGTCAGCATATGAAGGGGCCCCAGGGCCAAGCCTGCCGGGTAAGCGGGATTGTCCGAAAGGGTTACCGCTACCCCGGAACATAAAGGGCTACGGAAGGAACATGGATGGGTTTTAGTCAGTAAGAGTCTGACACTCCCTTCCGCTCCACCCAGAGCGGGAGCAGTTATTAGATGATTTCCCAGCCTTAAAAAAAAAAAAAAAAAGGTCATCCAAGGGGAATGGTGAACGGGCACTTAGAACACTCCAGCAAGTGGGGCGTGGTCTGAAGCATCGCCATCGAACTGGGTGTTGGGCGATATCCTTAATTAGAATTTACAAGTGAAAGTAGTAGGCAAGTACACCAAATTAAAGCATTTTCAATGTACCTACAGGTTTATTTAATTGGTTTAATCAATTAAATTGTTTTTTTGCAAAAACCAATTAATTAAAAGTGAAAAAAGTAAGGTTAGCATAACAACGTTTCGTTTAAAGCAGGTAGGAAAACAACAATGAACACAACATAATTATTATTTTGATTATTTTTTTAAATTAAGTATCAAAACTAGTAAATAGTTTTTTGTCGATAAAACTGTTTTCCTGGGGATCACGCTCGACTCAAGGCTACAATGGGGTCCTCATTTAACATCTCTTGCAGGACGGCTAAGTTCTGCAGCATATGCTGTCAGAATGATCCGTCAGTATACTGATGTAGATACCGCGAGGCTAGTCTATTTTAGTTATTTTCATAGTATTATGTGTTACGGTATTTTACTTTGGGGACGAGCTGCAGACATCGAGTCTATTTTTATTCTGCAGAAAAGAGCTATCAGAGCCATTTATAATCTTCGTAGGCGCGATTCTCTAAGGAAACGGTTTAAGCTTATTAACATCATGACTGTACCTTGTCAATATATCTATGAAAACATCATGTACGCAAGGAAAAATCTGCATCTTTTTAGTAAAAGAGGTGAAAGACAACTATTTTACTAGAAATAGGGACCAATTAGTTCAACCAGGTTTCAGGCTGGCTAAAGTAGATTCATCTTTCATGGGGTACTGTTTAAAATGTTACAACAAAATACCTCCCCACATTCTTGAACTTAATGAAACAAAATTTAAAACTTGTATAAAACGCACACTATGCAGCCAAGCGTATTATAAATTGGGAGATTACATTGCTGATAAAAATGCTTGGGTCAATGCTAGTCCAGCTCCACAAGGGCGCATCAACTAATTTATTAGACTACTGAAAACTGTTGGAGCTGCGGAAGATCAACAACAAAAAAAAAAAAAACATCTTTGCATTGTATAAATTCAATCTCTTAATATTGTATACTTAACTGCTTAGCACATATGTGAGTACTATGTACCTACTATAAAGCGACCAGTTTCTGGGTGCGTCTTTCATTGACTTGAATATGCCCTGGCGGCTGAGAGTATGCCATGCTCACTTTAATGTCTCGCTGATGGTGGCGTGTGTGTTGGATCATTTAGCTCCCTTCAAAATGGTTGAGCTGAATGGTGCTAATATATGCGTCATGTTCGTGAACGGGCGCTGTCAGTAGGGACTGGTCATCTCCTAGCGGCTAAGGCTTGTTTTAATTTAACTATTGAATAGTTTTTACATATTTTATATCTGATGCTTTTAACGTTCTGCATCGTTCTCACATGTATAATATTAATATGAACTATGTAACCAATATTTTGTAACCATATTTTGTTTAAAAGAGTGTCCATGGAGTTTCTTGCCCGTTCTTGTCCATAGGTACCTACTCCTTTGGAATGGGCAACTAGCTTCATTTCTCGGACTGACCGACACCTTGACAATTCAAAAGTGCCCGTAATTGGTTTATTTGAAATAAATACTTTGAGTTTGAGTTTAAATACTTTGAGTTTGAGTTTAAATATTAATCTGTTCGGCCGTTTTGCCAGTTAAACAAACAATACCTTCTTATAAGTTATATTAAGCAAGTGAGTCAGTTTTTTGCGGACCCTACATGCAATTAGCTTTCGATAAGTTAATTTATTTTTTATTAGCCTGCTAATCATCAACCAGTTGATGCTAACTTCAGGAGGCAGGCCTTCCAGTGCATCCATGCAACACAATTTAAAACTGAAACCAAATTTCCATGGAACTCGCACCATCAAAAAAAATATTGAAAATGCTGCAGTTTGGTGTCCCAACTTTCTTTTACTCGTAAATACTTAGGAAAGAGGTAAGTAGAGAAACCTTTTTTATGTAATTTGTAGTTGTGTGTTTGCCATTCTTTTTTTCGTGTGGTTAGTGACTAACCTGGTGTCAGTTTTCATGCTGCCCATGGGCCTCTGGCTTAGCTCACATGCTGTTGAGAAATATCTTTTAGACATGCTGATTTCCTCACGATGTTTTCCTTCACCGATTTTTAAGCATATTTGAGTGTGGAGTTACATTGAATTATTCGTTTGATTAGACTAGTACTTTAACAAGCTAAGGGTGCGCTTCCAGTTGAAAACTTCATCGCTTCATTCGTCTCGGATGTGATTGGACGGTTCCTGCACATCTCCGCTCCGCTCCGCCCAACTCCGCTTCAGCGGAAACGCACCATTACAGTCTACACCGGTTTCCTTGCTAGATTGAAACACATCTATAGCCCGGCCGTTTAACTGAGACCGTTCTTAAGGTAACGCAGTGCAGGAGAGATAGGCCGGTTGTCACAAGTTGACGAATCAGCGTGTTCTTGGTAGTGTTGCAAAAAACTCGAGTCCTCGAGTCGTAATTTTAAAGACTCGACTCAAATAAGCAAGACTTGGTGTGCTAAAAAGGTTCGGAGTCTAGAGTCAAGCCGAGTCCGAGTCGTTTCACAACCACTTGAGTCTTAAAAAAGGACTCGAGTCTTAAAATGAACTCGAGTCTTCAATAAAAACTCGAAGCATGAAGATGAGACTTGAAACTCATCATTCGATAAGACTCGAATAGGTGATAAGTTTATATTAGTGGTTATGTAATACTGCACTAAAAAAAAATTGACAAGACAAAATCATTACAAATCAGCATAAAAAACTCACTTCTATGAAAATAGATATGTGAATGTAAACTGGCTTTATATTTTGAGATACTACCCTTTAAGTTGTTAAAGTAAATTAAAGTTTATGTACTTAGAAAAAAAAAAAAAAAATTGAAAAAAAAAAAACATGTTCTTAAAATAAAATTAATTTGAAATTAGAATTGTTAGCATATTGCATTTGATCGTCCGCTATAAACTATATTTATATCTTATTGCCTAGAATAGTGGTTTTCCTGCGTGTATTAATTATTTTACGGAATCAAAACACGGAATACTTCTGTTTGATAATGGAGCCAATAGAAGAAGTCAATTTAATAGATTCTATTTCTAGTAATGGTTCAGTGACTGAATGTGTGAATACTGTTGATTCAGAAGATAAATCGTTACAATGGGGGAAAAAAATTAAGAGTACACATTACTATAAAACTACAACACATTGTGTGTAAAAAATGCGAGAAACATTTTTCACTTAAAACATCACATACTATTTTAAAAAGACATGTTGTTAATCACGAACCAGACCACGAAGAAAGAAAAAATAAAAAAAGCAAATCAAGTAAGTGGAGGTGGTGGTGGTGGTGTAATCATATGTGGAGACATATGATAACTTAATAGTAAATTTCATTGTACGCGGTGCACATTCTTTTAAAACAGTAGAAGAAGAACATTTTATTAAAATGATAAAAGGATTGAACCCTAATTACCCGGGATTGACTCGTCATGGTTTGGACTTGAATATTCAAACACTTTTTGAAAACAATAAAACTAAACTTATAGAATGCATTAAGTCCATAGATAAATATTGTCTGTTACATTTGATTTTTGGACATCGGTGACGAACAAGCCGTATATTGTTATAACAGCACATTTTGTTCTTGATTCTAAAATGCACGCCATTATATTAGATTTTGATTTAATACCATATCCACATACCAGTAATGAAATATTAATCAAAATCGTTGAAATATTTGACTGTTATGGCTTGCAAAATAAACTTCTTTCTATAACAACTGATAATGAGTCATCCAATGTGAAGATTATGCAATTGTTGCAATTATTTCATACTGATTATGAAAACGTTATACACACTAGATGCTTAGCACATGTATTGAATCTCTGTGTTAAGAAAGGACTGGAAAATTTTGATAATACAGTTTCAAATATTTCAAAGCTGGTCAACGTTATAAACTTTTCACCGAAGAAAAAACAGTTATACTTTGAGATTTGTGATTTGCTAAATGTATCACGTTTAGCTCTCCTTAAAGAAATGCCAATACGATGGAACTCTACGTATTTAATGTTGGAGCGTGCTTATAACATGAAATTTGTTTTAGATCATATGTGTAAGCATGTTCAGGATTTTAAGAAGTATTTAATTTTAGAATGGGAAAAAGTAAAACTTTTGATCGATTTTTTAAAACCTTTTTATGATGCTACACTCTTACTGTCCAAATCAAAGTACCCAAGTGTAATATACATGATACCTATAATTGATGTGTTACTGGAGCAAATCTCACAACATTACAACGACGAAGATATTTTGAAGGATTGTGCACGTGCTATGTCTGCAAAATTAAATCAATACACATCAGCTTTACGTACAAACTATGCAAAATTTGCAGTTATTTTGGACCCTCGTCTAAAAAACAATTATTTTTCTGAAAGAAATGAACATGAGCCACTTGAGTTGTTGACGTCATTTTTCAAAAATGAATATGATAAACAGAGTTCTATCGAAAATCAACAGTTAGAAGTAGAAAACAGTTCGAGTAAAACCATTTTTTCGACGATTTATAAAAAAAAAACGATTATTACGGATGAACTTCAAGAATATTTGACAATGCCTACAGAAACAGAAGAAACTGATATTGTAACCTGGTGGGCACAACAAACTATTCGATTGCCACAGCTTCAGAAATTAGCTTTTCATATTCTGAGTATTCCAGCAACGAGTGTGCCAAGCGAGCGGGCATTTTCAAGATCCGGCAATTTAATCACAAAAAAAAGAAACCGTCTCGGCAATAAAACTATACAAGCTTCAATGTGTCTCGCATCATGGCTGTACTTTAATTAAAACTACCCATTTTTTATGATATTTAGAAATGATTAAAAATATCCTTAATCAATACTTTTATTTTTTTATCTGAGCCTTTCTCCCCGCTCGTACACGAAAAGAACTTGAGTACGACTCGCCGCATAAAAAAGACTCGAGCGCACAAAGAGACTCGAGCTTTCATGTCACATACAAGGGCTCGTAGAGAACTTAGTTCTCTAGTCTTAGAGTCCTGTTGTAATGAGTCGAGTCTTGTAATTCATCATCCGAGTCCGTTTTTATAGGACTCGAAGACTCGAGTTTTTTGCAACACTAGTTCTTGGGTCGCGTCACCATCCCGCACCACGCAGCTACCTTAAGAACGGTATCACCTGCCGGATCAGCGGGATTGTCCGAAAAGGTTACCGCTACCCCGGAACATAAAGGGCTAAGGAAGGAACATGGATGGGATTTAGTCAGTAAGAGTCTGACACTCCCTTCCGCTCCACCCAGGGCGGGAGGAGTCATTTGATGATTCCCACTCTAAAAAAAAAGGAACGGGATCAGTTAAGCGGTCGGTACAGTGGTTTTACTCTGACACTGGCCTTTGCAGTACAGTGGAACAACACAAGCTAAAAATAAATAATAAAAAATTACGTTTATTAGTTGACTTTGAACTATAAAATTGCGCTTTTTTTAGCTACAAGCCGTCGCTAATAAAATCTTTGTTTTCAGACTTCGTACACAGACAAGGGTAGGAAACCTGAAGCTGGGCGGTTCCTAGCTTTCGATCATCTCACATTTTGGGTGTCTAACGCGAAACAGGTGAGTTTTTTTTACTTTATTTTTTTAGGGTCCAATCCAAAGGGTGCTAGCGGAATCACAGTAGGTACCTACCACAGATATAGATAGACATAGATAACGCAAGAGCAACTACTTCGCGTGCCTAGCTTACGTACAAAAATCGTAAGTGGTCGCGCTCAGTCTGCATCGGTATACAGCACTAGTCGGATCATCATACATCACTAAATAGTGCTTGTGAGTCATAATAGGTAGTCAAAAAATGGCACGCTTGGTTTTCGATCATCATACATCACTAAATAGTGCTTGTGACGTCATAATAGGTAGTCAAAAAATGGCACGCTTGGTTTTCATACAGATCGTGATACTTGCATTATCTATGTCTATCTATATCTGTGGTACCTACCTAATTAATTTATTTCCTAAATGTGCAAAGGTTTTATAAGTTTGATTTTCTAAGAATTTACCTTATTAATTAATAAGGAAAATTCTTTTATTTAGGGCAGTTTTTTCAACAGTCAGATAAGTTTTATTGGAGGAATTAAAATAGCATTTTGACAGTTTTTGCATAGACAATAAATGTCATACCGCCTTTTTTATTATTCAGATAAAAGTTATCAGGCGATTAAAAATCGACCCTAAGTCTAATACTTTTAAGCGGGATTATCCAAGAGGGTTACCGTTTCTGCGGTAGATAAAGGGCTAAGGAAGGAACATGGATGGGTTTTAGTTAGTACGTCTTTTTTTTTTTGAGGGTGAGTAATCATGCAATGTGTGTGTGACTTCTCCCGCTCTGGGTGGAGCGGAAGGGAGTGTCAGACTCTTACTGACTAAAACCCATCCATGTTCCTTCCTTAGCCCTTTATGTTCCGGGCAAGCGGTAACCCTTTCGGACAATCCCGCTTAAGTCAGTAAGAGTCTGACACTCCTTTCCGCTCCATTTGATGATTATCCCTCCCCTCCGCCCCTCAAAAAAAAAAGTCTTATAGTTTAATATTCTGATTCATTTGTCTGCGGTCCTTCGTTCACTAAGTTCCACGTTGTTTTAAATCCTACTTATATTTTTTCTCGATTGTTTCTTAGGCTGCCAGCTACTATGTAACAAGATTTGGCTTCGAACCTCTAGCATACAGCGGATTGGAGACTGGTTCGAGAAAAACAGCTTCTTACGCCGTCAGAATGAATAAGGTAAACTGGTATTATGATTAGACGAGCCTCTATCGGTATTTATTTATGCGAAATACTGGTTATTACTGATAGATTATGTCTTGTAGTGTGCAGTTATTTGTAGCCCGCGAAATTCTATTTTTCGTAGATTTTTTTGAAATTTGTAGGTCAGTATAAAGGGGCCCCGAGACGGTCAAACTGTTTGATTCAAACCTTACGTGTTTGATGAAACCGTTTGATGTCGGTTTGAACGGTTGTCAAACGGCATTGCGCAGTTTGGTTCGGTACGCCGCCATAATTAGACTTGTGTGATGCAGACAAGATGCTTTATAACGTTAATGTCCTGCGTCAGAAGAGAAAAAAAAGAAAAAGACTTTGGTCCAAAGAATGGTACAAACTAAGATATCGTTTTACCCACGAACATCTACAGAAAATGCTAGAAATCTAGCACAAAACTAAGCCGAGTTTGTTCAAACGCGTCAGAACACGATCAAACGGCGCGTCAAACACAACAAAAATATGAAATTTCATCAAACAAGCTTCAAACTCGTAAATGTTTGACAAACCGTTCAAACTAGCTATGTAAACGATCAAAATGGTTTGAGTCAAACCAAAATTTACGTGTTTGAATCAAACCGTTTGACCGTCTCGGGGGCCCTTTAGGTTGCATATTGATCGAAATATGATTTGCGGCTGTAGCAAATACATATTTTACAGAACAGTAATAATTAAAATGATAAATTCAACCCTTTCAGTTCGTTTTACTCTATCAAATGGTTACATGAAATCATAATATTTGAGGGCAATTAATAATAATAATAATAATTTATTTGCATCAAGTTTTACAGTTTACAATAAATTTGGTACATGGTAGATACAATACAAGTAAAATAAGTAATTGTAACTTCAAGAGTTGTATTGATGATTCTAATAATTATAATTCTGTGAATAATATCTTCTTGATACGGCCGCGAAAGATATTTTATACTTACCTACAGGTCACTCTCTCGACTCATTAGAGCCACCCGGCCCCCCTAAGTACAAAAAGTACTTACTTTAAGCGTACAAAAAAGTTTTTTAATATCTTTACATAATCTCATCGAATAGGTCGGTTCCTCCTTCTCCTTTTGTTGAAGTCACTTAAATAACTCTTTTATTTCTACAGATTATATTCGTATTCCAAGCTCAGTACCAGCCCGAAGAAACAGACTTCGCGAACGAAGTCGCATACCACGGCGACTTCGTGAAGGATGTTGCCTTTCAAGTGGAGAACCTCGACTTCATTCTGGAGTACGCCAGGAAACAGGGTGCTGTAATCATCAAGGATTTGTGGCAAGAGGAAGACGAGTATGGAGTTGTTAGGTTGGCCACCATTAAGACGGTAAGCATTTTTTGTCTGTTTTCTTATTAACATTCTATTAGGTACGCGAGGGTTACACCAGAAATCCCGAAGAGTTAGGCAGAAGTGTACCTATACATAGTACACTCAAATTTTACCAGTTATGGGGTACAATGTAATAGGAGGCGAGCCTATTCACCAACCGGGCACACATCCAGACTTTGGACTGCTACTGAGAAATTCCAGATAGGGAGACCCAATAACACTTTCAGCCCAACCCGGGATCCAGGACCTCGTGCCCGGACTAAATATGTATATTTATGAAATAGGTCCGCCCCTTTTTATAAGTACTCCTCAAATTTTATGGCCGCTCGGAGGTGCGTTACCTACTGCGCAGTACTCCACCCCTCACCGCCCCGTGAGGGATGGCATAAGTCCTTGCCCGCTCGGAACATGAGACGAGTGCCTCATGTTCCGAGCGGGCAGATAGTACTTAATGTAACTTGCAGTAGGTAGGTTCTGCTGTTAATATTAAGACTATCCGATTGACCAGATGGAGTTGTTCAAAAAAACTTTTTTTTGTCAACAGTACGGAGACAACACTCACACACTAGTGGATAGATCCAAATATCGGGGACCATTCCTACCTGGATATGAGCTGCTGAATAATGATCCCATCAACAAATTCCTGTAAGTAAATGCACTCGAAAGACACACACGCAAACACACAAACAAACACGAAAACGAAACGAAAGTAGTTCGTAGTTACACTTTGAAAACCATAAAAGTCTCCTTAGATGTTTCAAATGTTTTTATTTTTTATTTGTTTTTATGCAATAGGCCAAAGGTTGAGATCAACTTCATAGACCACGTGGTAGGCAACCAACCAGATGGTGGAATGGAGGATGCTGCCTCGTGGTATGAACGCTGTCTCCAGTTCCACAGGTAAGAAACCAAGTATACCTACCGACATAACATAGATAATCAGCCTATAATATTCCCACTGCTAGGACACAGGTCTCCTGAGTGAGCCAAAATCTACCACGCGGGCCCAGTGCGAGTTGGCAGATGTCACATGTCTTCGAATTTTTGTTTCTTGGACATTCGGTTTCCTCACGATGATTTCCTTCACCGTTTTGAGAGCAGTGGTTATGTGTAAATTAAACACACTAAGTAAAGCGCCTGCTTGGGTTCGAACTGACGACCTACAACTCGTAAGTCGAGGCCGATATCACTGGGCCACCATTGCTCTGCATCAAGGGTATTTGCGTAATGTTAAATGGCCTAAAACCTAAAAAAAGTATACCTAATCCATTTAAATGTTCCTGCTAACTTTTAAATTGGAATGTGTGATCTAAGTAATCTCACTTAATTTAAACTAAGCTGCTTTAGCTTGACAAGGATTTTGGTGTACCAAAAAGCTATGGTTAGACGTGAAACTTTTGAATTCCCTGTCTCAGCCGGTTTTTGATGATGAGTAAGCGAAGTCTATACTGAAGTGGCTAATTCTTGCGAAAACCAGTGTGACAAACCTTCTTTCACATATTGGAAGCAACACAGTTTTGATCGTGACGAAGTATGGACTACTTTTTCGATCTACAAAGCGTGCGAAGTTGAACAAACTTCCTATTTATTTTCAAGGTTCTGGTCGGTAGACGACAAGCAAGTCTGCACCGAGTACTCAGCCCTCCGCTCCATAGTGATGGCCAACTATGAGGAGACTGTAAAGATGCCCATCAATGAGCCAGCGGCCGGCAAGAGAAAGAGCCAGATTCAAGAGTATGTGGAGTACCACGGAGGAGCCGGCGTGCAGCACATCGCTATTAACACTGAGGATATCATAACTGCTGTGAGTTGATGATGCTTTTTTGTTTTTGAAGTCGAGAACTGCTTAAGACAGAGTGCTTTTTAAAGGCTGTCGCAGATTTGTTAACATTGATTGATGAATTATCGTACACAGGCGGGCTGCACAGCAGAATCAGCCTATAATGTTCCCACTGCTGGAACACAGGCCTCATCTCTAAGAGAAGGAGTGGGCTATAATGCACCACGCGGGCCCAGTGCGGGTTGGGCTGCACAGCACTTTCTTAACCTTTGAACGCCAGAGTATAAACGCACGCGCGTACCCTAAACGCCAAGCTACAAATTGAATTTCTTGTTATCATGAATTTCCCATTATTCATTAAGTCTTTTAATTTGTTTCATGTCATTAAATACGTACGAAAGCTTCAATGTTTAAGATATCTATATAAACACTCACAAAAGTAACGTTTTGATTGTTTTTTTCGTGTTATAGTGTTGTTGCCACTGTCACGTATTGATGTCGTTGGCGTACAGGGCACGCGCTTGCTTGTCACGTATATGTGACAATGGCGTTCAAAAGGTTAAATTGAATTGCGATGTACTACAACCTGATGCAGCTGTATTGTGCGCTTAGTTTACTCAAAACTTCCTGCTTTTGGTATAGACGGTGGAATCATGATAGTGACTATTTTGATTGTAGCATCAGTGTCGTACCATGTAGGTTTTAAGTGGAAAATTTGAGTAGATTCAAGCCAAGTGGCCCATTTATGCCCTGCATTTGTAATTGGGTATTTGAAAGGGTACCTAGTTCGATAATGTTACTTTTTAAGAACTGTCAGAACGCGGAATTTGTACGTGATTTGTATGAAATATAATAATGTGACGTCATAGATTTTTAGAATCAAAATGGAATACTTATTAGCATTCAATGCAATTTAACAATAATATCTTCGCATTATATTTAATTTCTGTACGGTGATGGAAGTTTTTATGACTAGCGGTCTTTTTTCCATGTGATTTCATATTTTATTTTTAACCCGATTCAGACAGTCACTTAGGGCACGAAACGACCGAAATAGCTTGTCATCTCAGGATAGTCAATTGGACCGTTTTATTTTCTTCAAGGATAAAAAGAAATGTGTGCAAATGATTTTTATGAGATTTACAAAGCAATACTTCTTTACAGATCGAGAAACTCCGAGCCCGTGGCGTAGAATTCCTTTCCATCCCTTCAAAGTATTACAAACTCATTCGCGAGCGCCTCCAACAGAGCAAGGTCAAGGTAGCCGAGAGCATAGACACGTTGGAGCGCCTCAACATCCTGATAGACTATGATGATGATGGGTATTTGCTGCAGATCTTCACCAAGAACACTCAGGATAGACCTACTCTGTTCTTGGAGGTCATTCAGAGGCGGAATCATAATGTGAGTAACTAGTTAGTAATCTAGTGCCACCGGATCCAAGAATTGGAACGACACGAAAACTACGCTAAGGGCGGATTTGACCAATGTAACTAAACGCGATCAGCACATAAACCCCATTTGAGGGCTGTCAGTGTATTTTTCTACGGAATACTACTCTGTCAAGAAAGTACCGGGAAAAGATCAATAATACACAAAATGTCTGTTATTCATCCAAATTTATTTTATCACCTTCAAAGTATGCTCCTTTAGAAACGATACACTTGCGCCAACGAATAATCCATTCATCAAAACATTTTTTAAACGCTGCTTCCGGAATTGAGTTCAGTTCTCGCCGCGAATTCTCCTTTATGTCTTCTATCGATTGAAAACGGGTGCCACGAAGTGGTAATTTGAGTTTAGGAAAAAGAAAAAAGTCAGCAGGAGCCATATCTGGTGAATATGGTGGTTGCTGGATGGTATTTGTTGAGTGTTTGGTCAAAAATTCGTTCACAATGATAGCCTTGTGCGAAGGCGCATTGTCGTGGTGCAAAATCCAAGAATTTTCTTTCCACAAATTTGGCCTTTTTCGTCGAATTTGCTCTCTTAAACGCCGCATAACGCTTAAATAATATTCTTTATTTACCGTTAGACCTTCCGGTAAGAATTCAGAGTGCACAACACCGCGATAGTCAAAGAAAACAGTCAACATGACTTTGACTTTTGATCGACTTTGGCGTGGTTTTTTCGGTTTCGGTTCAGTTGGAAGGCGCCACTCCGTAGCTTGTTGAATAGTTTGCATGTCAAACTCGTAAACCCACATCTCGTCACCAGTAACAATGCGTTTCATGAATGTTGGGTCCGAACTGACTCGTTCTAGCATGTCCTCAGCGACTTTCATGCGATTGAGTTTTTGGAGAAAATTCAGATCTTTTGGGACTAGCCGAGCAGCAACATGTTTCATACCCAAATGATTAGTTAAAATTGTACGGATCGACTCGTGAGATACAGAAAGTTCGGCGGCTATCTCTCTCAGAGTTGAATGGGGATTTTCAGTCACTATTTTCTTCACTTTTGCGATGTTAACTTCAGTTGCAGACGTTGACGGCCTACCAGAGCGAGGCAAATCTTCCATCACATCTCGACCGCTTTTGAACGCTTTGAACCACTCATAAGCACGAGTTTTTGATAAAGTCGATTCACCGTAAGCCTTCTGTAACATTTTCAGTGACTCCGAACACGAAATTCCATTGGCGATGCAAAATTTAAGACAAACTCTTTGTTCGATATTTTTGTCCATTATGAAATTCGCAATACACGCTATATATGATATTACTAAAACCAGCACTGTATTTAATATAAATAACAGATGCAACTCAAACTCCGCGCCAAAATGGAAAACAGTTGTGCCAATCTAACAACTACAAAAAAACAAAAATCCATTCCCGATACTTTTTTGACTGAATGTATATTGATACCGACAGGTCTTAAAGGCGATCGCGTTCAGTTTAATTGGTGAAATTGGCACTTAGTCGTTGGTCCCGGTTGGCATGCGTGGATCTTTGACAGCCGTTACGGTCGGCAGAAGCCCGAAACTCTGACCACCAGTCTTACGAAGGGGTATTCGTACCTATTACCCAGTTACTGGGTTGTGGACGTCAGATACGAAGTCGCTCCATATCTTCTTTTCGAGTGGTTAGTTACTAACCTGGTGTCAGAGTTTTTTTATGCTGCCCATGGGCCTCTGACTTAGCTTCACATTCTGTTGAGAATTATCTCTCAGGCAGGGTTTCCTTACGATGATTTTCTTCACTAAATTTTAAGAAAGTGATAATTGTGTATTTGTAAGGGTAGTCAATAACTTAACTTTTTATGAACTGTCAAAACGCGGCATTTGTACGTAATTTGTTTGTAATATAACAATGTGACGTCACAGATTTTTAGAACCAAATGGAATACTTATTAGCATTAAATGCAATTTTACAATTATATCTTCGCATAATGCTAATTTCTGTACAGTGATGGAAGTTTTTAAGATCAGTGGTTTTTTTCTATGGGATTTCATATTTTATTTTTGACCGTTTCAAATAGTCAATTATACAATTCGCACGTGAATCCGAAAAGTCAGAGGTGCGTACCTTGGGTTCGACTGCTTGCTGCTCCATATAAAATATCGCTATTCAGATGCATCCGGTTAGACTACCTCAAAACTGTTGGGGGAAAGGCTAGACAGATTAATTGGATACCTAGTACCAAAAGCCTACAAAATCAGTGTAAAATGGTAATTCATTCACAGGGTAGAAATGGATTCAATGAATCCAATAGATGACTGGTTATTCATATGTAAGCAAGAAATAAATCTTGTAACTTTACTCAGTTACAAGATTTTAAATGTAATTTTTTTAATTAAAATGTTGAATGTTTTGTTTTTTTTTTTTTGATGTTTTACACGTCAATAATATTTTTTTAAACAAGATGAGGTTGGCGTGAAATAACGCCAGTGTTTAGTATAATTATGTCTTCTAATAAATTAATGTTTTTTCAGGGATTCGGCGCCGGTAACTTCAAGACACTTTTCGAATCTATAGAGCTGGAACAAGAAAAACGCGGCAACTTATAAATTAAACTTTTTACGTAGATATTTTGTGTAAATTACTTTTTTATTTTTATTGTAGTTTTAACCACTATTCTGGAGTGAACAGACATGAACATCGTCACCTTAAGAGTTTTTTAATCAGATTAATAAATCCATTAATTTGTTTGTTAATTACTTTTATGCCATTTAATTTTCTTGATTATTTTAGCTATAATTTGTTTGTTATTTTTAAGACCCATAAACAAAATGTACAAATATACATCATGTAAGCTGTTTTATGTAATGTAAATAAAAAAATAAAACCAATTTTAAAAGAGTATCATTTTATTGAAATACCTTTGATTAGCATGATACACACCCCGTCATTTACATCAATAGATCTTCTTACAAGTGCTTGTAGTATTTACAAAAAAACACATAATTATGTATGTTTGTAAAAAAATGCACAAAAATCGAAAATGTCGCGTATTACCTTCGCGAAATAAATATTAATTATTCACTTTGTAGACAGCACCAAAATATTTAAGAGCCGGATAGACCGGTTCGATATACGAAAATAACTTATCAAGTATGGTGTTTAAAAAATAATTTGTGGTGGTGATGGCTTGGATATACTTCGATGTTCAAAGCGAACTTTACGCTTATAAAAGTGTGCGCGTAAATTATACATCCAAGTTTTGAAAGGGACTGTCACACGGCCACTTACTTAGGCACAGTCAGCGTCAAGAAAAGATGGCTGACGTTATGAAAGACAGAGAGAGGGTCTAGAAAGCCGAACTTATCCAAGGCAGCCGTGAATACCTATTAATATCAAATTAATATTCCCGGCTGGGTGATGTCCCATCACTTAATCAATTTTGTTGTTTGAATTTTATTGTATAAGTTGATGTATGATAGAAAAATAATTATGAAAACATTGTAGAAATATGATGATTATGTTACGTTGATAAGAATCGGAATGTATTGTAATGATGCACCAAGAATTATGGATTAAGGAAAAAAGATTTGCATGACTGATAAAATGGTCTGCTTAATGGAAAATAGGTTTTAAAACAACAGCAAATAAAGATCATTTTCGTATATCAATCCGCCCATACTCAGTCCGAATTACAAAACCCCACGGACATAACAAACATCAATAAAATGTATGCAAAAATAAAACATAATTGCACAAATTACGGCGCAGTCTCTCCTATACGAGCCGAAGATTACCGAGGTTTGCCGAACATGTGAATACGTCATACTCGGCCTACGATGGTTGTGCACCCGAGTTGAAAATGTAAGTCGATGAGCAATCTTGAAATTGGAAAAAAGTGGCAATAATATTTTATAAAGATTATATTCTATAAAGAAGCAAGTTATTTATATAAATGTATAACACATTCCTTCGGCAATCTTCGGTCGTGAATAGCGAGGAGTCAAAATAATTCGTCTAAAATCAATTTATTATTACGTCACAATTTGTCAATCCCATTACTCACTCGTTCTCAGTCCGTTAACATCGAGAGAGCGAAATAAGAATGATATAATACAAATCAACTTTTAAATAGATATAAACTGATTTTGTTAACAAGCAAAATACACTAAAATTATAATTTTGAGCTTGAGTTGAATTATAAGCTGTAATTATTATTATAACTACATTATTATAATTTATTATTCATAAATATTATTATTAAATCGAACCGTTTGCGTTGGTTAACAAAATCAGTGGATATCGACGTCATTTTAAATTTTGTTTCACTTCAGATCTTTGAATTTGGAATTACAGTTTTTCTGTTATCCAAATTGGACATAGTCCCCAATTTTAGTGAAATATCCGTTAGTTGATTTTTTTTATCACTAACCAAATGCGTTAGATGCTACACACCTATTCAGGTCGGCACACTCGATTCGACAAAGTCGACTCGAAGGAATTTCTAAATATATTCGTCTTTCATTCGGCTCGTGACCATAGGCAAACTCGGTTCGACATTTAACGTCGCTGAATTGGCATAAAACAGTTGTTTTCTTTGCCGAACCGTACAAATGTGTAACATGCCTAAATTCGCTTGTTTTTTTAGCACAAATCTCATAACATTGGATATACCCATAAGGAAATACTCGGAATTTAACCTAATATAACCTAACTGTCTACAGTCTCAGATATTTGGAGCTTCGTGTGGAAACGTTTGTATGGATTTCATTAATTTTACGGCCTTTTCAAGGCTGATTATTAAAATATGTTGGATAATGTTTTTTTTTTAAATAATAAATCGTGTAGGTGCTAGAGCTTACTTTTAGATTTAAATACGTCTTTTATTTTACTAGGGTTCCTTTTTTATTCTTAACAAAATGGTAGTTTTTAAGACCAGTAGGTAGTGCTATTCTGTAAAAATCACAGTGAAATCAAAGGTGAAGTGAACTGGAAGTGAGCTGTCAGTGGAATGACAGGTCACTTCATCTAAGATAACACAGTGAGATTTTGTCAGAATATACCGGCAAGATTTTTCATATATTGTTTATGAGTGACTTCACTTGCTATTTAACTAGCATGAGTCGGCAAGTAATAAGAGGGAACAGAGTGTATTTCGAGTTTCAGATAAAAAAGTATTTAGTGATACAAAAATATAATAATTTCACATACAAAATACATAGTACGAAAAGAACAAAAAGTATTTACAAAAGTTATATTTACCTAATAAATGCAAATAAAACGAGTGAAATAGATGTAGATGCTCTGCACGAGACTTGTATTCGAGACTGAAATATACCCAACGGAAGAAAGACGTGATGAAAAATGTATTAAAAAAATGTAATATTTGAAGATCCTATGTTCAAATTTTTTTTCTTAAATGTATTACATATGTAGCTACGTCATATCATATTATTACATGCGAGTATGGAAGACACAATTTAAATATGGAACATATTAAATATGTCTCGGTATTTACACCAATTTACGTAGATATATGTACGAGCAAATTTACAATTCGCAAAAAGATACGTATCTGTTGCTAAAATGACGAATGATGGAAGACGGTTAAAGAAATATTTCCCTTATCTGAGCAGTTTTTAACCTAGTATCTGCGCAGGCGCACACCTTGCCTTCAAAACTCTTTGGAAGTTATTTTTTTAGTTCACAAAAACTTGCCTCGCTATAAAATAAGCTACAAGTTTTATCAAAGTTTGAACCTATCAGCCACTTTTTGTATTTCGAACTTAATTTCGATTGAGATAAGGTTCTGAATATAACATTGACAACTTGCAAGTTAGCCTTTGTACACACAACTTTAACAAAGTCGGAATAAAGTTCGAAATTCATAAATGACTCCATGTTTGAATCCTGAGTCAAAAGATAAAATCTCATTTTGTAATAAGAACGAAAACGACCAACCACTATTGATTCCCTAATATTATCCAGTCAGACAACATTTCGAAAATTTAAAATTTCGCGTAGTTTTGCGTAGCTTTTCCCCCCATTACATCCATACAAACGCACCCACACTGAACTCCGTATTTCCCTCTCCCTCTTACGCGTTATCCTCCTTGTCAGGCTCGACGTCAGCCGGCTCTACGATTTCAAAGTCTCGGTCCGTTGACGACCTCTGACTGTTCTCAGATTCGGACTCGGATTGCTTGTCCACTGGTGGTGTTGATGTGTCTTGTTCGGATCTGAAAAAGAGGTTTATTATGTGAGTTGAGAAAGTGAATGCCATGAAAATAATTGGGTATTTGAAAGGATAGTCAATAACGTTACTTTTTATGAATTGTTAAAAAGGCGAAAGGAGTATGCACGAGATCGTCCCCACCCACCAACAGCTTTTAAATGTATCTCAGTTTACTCGTCTTGTCAGCAAGATTATTTTTTACTATGACGACATTTGCCGTAGGTATGGGGTATTCATTCTAATTGAATTTGAAATTATTTTATTTTCTAAACTATTTTTTACAATTTACTCTAAAAAGAAAATTATTTTACAACTAGCTGACCCGACAGACGGTGTCCTTTTTTTTTTTTTTGATCCGGGGGGAGAATCCTTATGTCCCCCGCCCCGTGGAGGGCGGGCCTCGTCTCGGCCGAGGGGGAGTGAGGTGTACGACACTCCCCTCGTACCGTCTTGAAGGGGCGCGCGTGGAACACTACGCGCCGCCGCCTCGGGTCCAGATGTTGTTGTGGGGGGCGACGGACTAGCCCCGCGTCCGTCGCCCCTGGACCCATTTAGGGGGGCTGGAAGAGGGCGTTGTCTGCCCTCCTCCAACGCCCGGTGCGCCTGCTGCGGGCCGGGTTGAGGGAGTTGATCTCCCGCTCCCGTTCCGCAGCTTCCTTCTGCGAAATGAGTTCCTCGCAGAAGGATACCACCGCGTCCCAGGCCTGTTCACTGCCGACCATAGCGTTAACGACGGCCGGCAGCGACAGGTCACTGCCTACTTCAGAGATGAGGGCACGGCGCGGCTCCAGCCATGCGGCACATTCTGCCAGCGTATGCCGTGCCGTGTCCTCCCGACAGTCGACGCAGTGGTGACACCGAGCGTCTGGCTCCCTGGTTATGCGACACAGGAACTTCCCGAGGCAACCGTGCCCCGAGAGAACCTGTGTCGCCCGAAAAGTCAGGGAGCCGTGCCTTCTTCCGAGCCACTCATTGAGCACTGGTCGGATCGCCTCGATGGTGTCGAGGCCGGCGGTAGGGCGTGAGAGCCTGTCCCGCCATTCCGCCACCAGGACCTCGCGGAGCTGTGACCGACGCAGCTCCAGTTGTTGCTGCATCGGTCGTTCGCCCTGCGCCCGCATTACCTCGCGCCACCTAAACAGTGACGCGAGCACCTTCGCCTCCAGGTCCCAGGGCGGGGATCTGGCCAGTGCACAAGCCGCCTCGTAGGAGATCGTGCGATATCCCCTTATGACTCTGACGACCATAGCTCTCTGTGGCTTACGCAAGACAGAGATCCTCCCGGCCGTCAGGTCAGCCGCCCAGATCGGTGCCCCATACAGGGCCATCGATCGCACGATCCCCACGTAGAGCCGCCTACAGGCGGCGCTTGGGCCCCCCAGATTGGGAAGCAGCGTTGAAAGTGCCCCGGCCGCGCCCAACTTGGGGGCAAGCCGCCGGAAGTGGGGGCCAAAGTCCCTCCGGCTGTCGAGCACCAATCTTAGGTACTTCATGGTAGGCTCGACAGCGATCCGGACCCCCCCGACCACAATGTGTGATCCCGGCGGCGGCGCCCGTCGGGGACCATGGAACACCATGGCCTCCGACTTGTTGAGGGCCACCTCCAGGCCGAGGCGCCGAATGCAGCTCACAACTTGTGAGACCGCCGCCGTCGCCAGCAACGCTGCTTCCCTGTGCGAGCTCCTCCGGGCCGTGACTAACGTGTCGTCAGCGTAACACGTCAGCTGCACGCCCGGCTGGAGCTCAGCCCTCAGCACCCAGTCGTAGCCGATGTTCCACAGGAGCGGTCCGACTACCGATCCCTGCGGAACTATGATACCTACCTTACCTATCCTACCTACCTACCCTACCTATCCAACCTACCTACCCTACCTACCTACCCTACCTACCTACCTACCTACCCTACCTACCTACCCTACCTACCTACCCTACCTACCTACCCTACCTACCTACCCTACCTACCTACCCTACCTACCTACCTACCCTACCTACCTACCCTACCTACCTACCTACCCTACCTACCTACCCTACCTACCTACCCTACCTACCTACCCTACCTACCTACCCTACCTACCTACCCTACCTACCTACCCTACCTACCTACCCTACCTACCTACCCTACCTACCTACCCTACCTACCTACCCTACCTACCTACCCTACCTACCTACCCTACCTACCTACCTACCTTCCTACCCTACCTCCCGACTTTCTTTTATATAATATATATATATACCTAGATAAGATTAAGTAACCACGTTTCCGAACAAATGATGCTCGAATTTAATTAAGTAACCACGTTTCCGAACAAACAATGCTCTTTCAATATAGTCTATGGCTGTGAATGACATTGACATTCGTTACGCGCGGTTTTTTAAATATGCAAAATTAAATGTATATTTTTCAATATTTCTGAGAGATTTTTTTTTTCATGAACCCCATTGTTTTTCGTTGAAAAAATTATTATTAGTCTTTTCATGGGTCGTCATAAGCATATTAAAACAAATCCCAAGTCTGTTGGTAGGTGGGGACAGTGCCCCTACAATTTTGTGCATACTCCTTTGTACGTGATTTGTATGATATATAACAATGCGACGTCACTGATTTTTAGAATCAAATGGTATATTTATTGGCATTGAATGCACTTTTACAATTATATAACATTAAATGCAATTTAACAATATTACATCTTCGCATAATATTTAAATTTCTGTACGGTGATGAAAGTTTTTAAGACAAGTGATCGTTTTTCTATTCCATTTCATATTTTATTTTTAAGAATACCCAAAAACTTTAGCAAAACTATGCAAAAATGAGGGTGAGTTTCTTTGTTTTTCCTTCACGCCACAACTGAGCAACGAATCAAAGTGATTTTTTGCATTGAAGTAGTTTATGGGGTAGAACGTGATATAGGCTTCTGGCTACTTCGAAAAAACCGGCTAAGTGCGAGTCGGACTCGCGCACCGAGGGTTCCGTACAAACCGTAGGTATATAATTAAAAGTTCACCCATCACGACAATCGAGTCATATAGTTATGGTATTTTTATATTTTGAAAAAAAAAAAGTTTTTTTTGTTTATTGTATGATGTAACTAAAAATTTACGGTTTTCGTGTTTTTGTGACACCAAAGTGATCCTATAAGGGTTTCGTTTTTTCCTTTAGAGGTACGGAACCCTAAAAATGCGCGGTGCCGGCAGGATGAACTAGCAAATGTTAGTTTTGGAATGTCAAGTCGAGATTGGCAACTCGAGATCTTGCGTCTAAGTCTGGTGTAGTGACTGGCCATTCGTGAATCATCATTCTTCTGCCCTTATCTTTATTAGTGGTCGGCGCAACATGTCGTTTTCTTCCATACTTCTCTATTAGTCGTCATCTCAGCAGCCAATATAATACAATTCAATAATTATTAGTTTTAAGTTGTCTTGCTGCGCCCTAACAGGGTCATGTACTCACTAGTTTTAAGCTAACATGTAAAATTGGTTGTGTACATTGTGCATTGAATAAATAAATAAATAAATTTCCACTCCCCTTCTACCCATAACATCTTTCACACAATCCATCCATCGTTTCTTCGGTTTTCCTCTACTCAAAACTTTCGTCACAACATTTTCCTCATTTTCCACGAGTCTGGGTGTTTTTCTATCTATAATATGTATGTATTTACGAAAAAAAAATGTATATAAGTAGTTTTTCAGCCATCTCGTTACCAAAACACAAGCATTAGGTTGCTTTGCTTGGGACGATATGGCGTTGTGTGTAATGTCCAAGGATATTATTATTCCTCCGCACAAAAGGCACTGGCCATTCGTGGCCTACTTTTTAAAATAATGTGTAACAAACTATCGCACGTATGACTCTCCAAATCACAAGAAAAATCGCGCTAAGTCGCGCGCGCTCATTTTCGAAATCAAACCGTCAATACGAACGAGATTGTGTTGCTACGAGGTTGAATTTCAAAACATGGATTCAGATCTCATCATTGACAATATTTAGCAGTGATAGCCTAGGTGGTGTGACCGTCGGACTGCCAAGTCACAGGTCTCGAGTTCGAACCCAAGCGGACTCATTTGTATAATTATCACTTGCTGAAAATCGGCGAAGGAAAACACCGTGAGCAAACCGGCATGTCTGAGAGATATTTCTCAACAGCATGTGAAGCTAAGTCAGAGGTCCATGGGCAGCATAAAACTCTGACACCAGGTTAGTCACTAACCATACGAAAAGACGAAGAATCGACATTACAATCTCTAACCAGCCAGTCTATTCTGTAAAAATCTCACCGTGATAACATCGGCGCGTCAACAAGTGAGCGTGAAGTGAGTTGTCAGTAGTGGAAATCCCTATATTCAGGTGGAATAACAACTCACTTAAGGTTGATGTTCCAGGGTAGCCCGCAAAATTCGAATTTTCTTAAGTTTTTTGCAATTTGCAGGCCAGTGATAGGTTGTATGTTGATGAACATTTGATTCGCGGTGTAAAAAGTGTAAAAATGACTTTTTACAAGGTCAAAGTGACTTTGACCTTGTAAAAAGTCATTTTTACACCTTTATGAGCTCGGAGGGTTGTATTAATGATTTTGATGATTATAATTCTGTAACTACATACGTCTTACAGCCGCGAATCAAATGTTCATCAACATACAACCTATCACTGGCCTGCAAATTGCAAAAAACTTAAGAAAATTTGAATTTCGCGGGCTGGTTGGAGGATTCACCTTAACTCAAACTCAAAGTATTTATTTCAAATAAACCAATTACAGGCACTTTTGAATTGTGAACGCTAACTTCACCTACGTACTCACGATAAGATTTTTACAGAATAGCATGGCGGAACTACGTCTTTACAGAACACTACTCACTTGGTCTCCACAGCGGTATCCTCACTGGTCTCGACTCGTTCCACGCGCGACTCCTCTTCCTGCTTCTCCTCTAGTAGCGGCGTCTTCTCCCCTTCATCATCAGACAGCTTGTCTTTCTTGCGTTTCTTCTTGTTCTTCGATGCTTTGTCGGCGTCGGTACCGGGGCGGTATTCGTACTACAATATATTAATATTGGGTGAATTAAAAATTCATGAATTGAAATATTATGATAACAATAAATGCTTTATTCCGAGTAACTAGGTATAAGGGCGAATTTCACCACTGAAACTACGTTTAAGAGATATTACTGTCATCATTTTCTATGGAATATTGACACTGACAACTTTTTAACGCGTTTTAGATTTGCTAATCGGTGAAATTAAATTCCCACTAAGACTCATTGTTACATACTTATAACTACGGCAAAACTTCACGGACATAATTGGTATCTATGTTTAAAGATGATTCAACAAAAAAAATATACAGAGTAGATATGACAGTGGGGCATTAAATTACACTACGTATACTAAACGTGTTTAGTATCAATACTCTATAAAAATAAAAAGCACCAAAAATGAGTTTTTTTTTTCAAACAAACTAAGTAGCTGACTAATAAAAAACTGACACTGACACAAAGCGTGAAAATGGTACGTAGGAAACCCTCTAACGAATCAACCCTGTATCATCATCATCGTCATTCTCCTGCCCTTATCCCAATTTATTTAGGGTCGACGCAACATGTCTTCTTCTTCCATACTTCTCAATTAGTCGTCATCTCGGGAGTCACTCCCTTCCTAGCCATACCATCTTTCACACAATCCATCCATCGTTTCTTTTGTCTCCCTCTACTTGTATAGCCATCCACATTCATACTCACAACTTTCCTGACAACATTTTCCTCATTCCTACGCATAACATGCCCATACCATGACAACCGATAATTATAATAATATTAAAATAAGTATGCTAATTATTCAATACGATACGCACATGCATCCGAAAAGTCAGAGGTGCGTGTCTTGGGTTCGAACTCTAGACGTATGACTTGGCATTGCTTGCATTGCTGCTTGCCTTCATTATTTTTATTGAAATTAACTAATTTCTGCGCGATGAGCGAATTTTGGTGAAGCGTAAATCTTAAGGATTCCCGTCAGCAATTGATCTGTAGACATAACATGCCCATACCATGACAACCGATTTCCACATATCATGTATATGTGTCAATATTTTTCGTCTCATAATTTCAGGGAACCAGCAGTCGTTGACCTCGTTATCAGTTGTTGTTACGTCTGTGAAGTTTAACCTGCTAATTTATACATAGATAATAAACAGGAACTTACTTTGTACAGCGGCCAGAATGAGGCAAAGAAGCCGACGTCCTCGGTGAGGTTGGGCAGCAGCCAAAGGTGGTGGCGCGACAGGGTCAGCATCCACACGAGGCAGAACACGACCACCCGCAGGATGGTCAGACCGATGATGGTCACCAGGAACGCGGCTGCCGCGATACTTAGGTAGTATACGCCCTTTCTGCAATCAGAAAAAAAAAAGAGTAAAATCGATGTCGGCAATATTTACTTCAGGTTCAGTAGAAAGTTCAGCTCTAAATCAGCATCTTGCAGGGAAAGAACGATAATATTTGTTTTTGGACATCTCCACGCTGGCACACTATGTGCGATTTCCGAGGCTTGATAAGTCAAAGGCCTGTTTTAAAATCTATATCTATATATATAAAAGAAAGACGGGTTTGTTCCCTTCGTTATAACTCGAGATCAGCTGGACCAATTTTCATGGTTTTTGTTTCGTTGGATTTGTCTCCGCCCTGAATAGCAGAATACATTTTTAAATATTTTTATTTTTTTTCGATCAGCTGCTGATCTTCCTCCTATAGGGTAGGTAAGTAGGGTAGGGTAGGATAGGTAGGTAGGTAGGGTAGGTAGGTAGGTAGGGTAGGTAGGGTAGGTAGGGTGGGTAGGTAGGTAGGGTAGGTAGGTAGGTAGGTAGGGTAGGTAGCTAGGTAGGTAAGGTAGCTAGGTAGGTAGGCAGGTAGGGTAGGTATCACAGTTAAGACAGGACAACGTCTGTCGGGTCAGCTAGTATACATATATAAAAGAAAGTCGGGTTTGTTCCCTCCATTATAACTCGAGATCTGCTGGACCAAATTTCATGGTTTTTGTTTCGTTGGATTTGTCTCCGCCCTGAATAGCAGAATACAATTTTTATTTTTTTTTATTTTTGGTAGGTAGGGTAGGTAGGTAGGGTAGGTAGGTAGGGTAGGTAGGGTGGGTAGGTAGGGTAGGTAGGTAGGGTAGGTAGGTAGGGTAGGTAGGGTAGGTAGGGTAGGTAGGGTAGGTAGGGTAGGTAGGGTAGGTAGGTAGGGTAGGTAGGGTAGGTAGGTAGGGTAGGTAGGGTAGGTATCACAGTTAAGACAGGACAACGTCTGTCGGGTCAGCTAGTATTAAATAAATATTAAATTTACGGGTATAATCATTATTCGGATGAGTACTTCGACGCCTAAGTGTCCTTTTTCTCTTTTTCGGTATTATTTGTATATAGTTAGTTAGATAGTCTTTTAATGTAAGTATGTATAAGTTGTTATTGTATTAGGTTGTATAAAGAATTTGAAATAATAAACTAAATTTTTCACATAATTAATACACAAAAAAAAAATATTTGTTTTAACAAAATTGACAGAAACAACAATGGCTACATATTCATTTATGATAACCACGTCTTTTTTTATTGACAATAGGCTCGCGCTTGACCACTATCTCACCCAATGGTAAACGATGATTTGGTCGACAGTGAAGCACGCTTGCCTAGAAGAAACCTATTCGCTGCTGACTTAAAGACACACACATTATAGCTTTTTGGAAACACAGACAATGGCAGGGAATTCCACTCCTTAGCAGAGGCTTAGACAAGACGAAACTCGATCAATATTCCCATACAAATGCGTTGATAAGTGACGTTCCTGACAATCCGAATCGCTGAGATAACGAATTTCGATCAACAATTTTCGAAATCGAATCGTCACGGAGCGATTGACACCTGCTGGTTATTCACTAACCACATGAAGACGACGCCAAATCCGTTTTCACCATTTATGAAATATTTTTTTCAAAAACACCAATATGTCAAGTTACCTGACAGTAGCCGGCCACAGCGGGAACATGCACACCGTGATGGTCCCGACGACCACAAGTATGCCGCACAGCCAGTAGTACCACGGCTTGGGGTCGTATATCCACACGTAGGCGTCCAGGGTGTCCAGGAAGACCTGGTCCATGTGCATCTCCAGACGTATCTTGCGTTTCTTCTTTTCTTTTTCCTTAACATCTTTTGTGTCCTGGAAAACAAAGTCAAAGTCAAAGTCAAAGTCAAAGTCAAAGTCAAAACGACCGATAGAAGTGTTATCTATACTAATATTATAAAGAGGAAAACTTTGTTTGTTTGTTTGGTTGTAATGAATAGGCTCAAAAACTACTGGACTGATTTTAAAAATTCTTTCACCGTTGGAAAGCTTAGTTTTCCTAGGAGTAACATAGGCTACTTTTTATCTCGGAAAAATAACGGGTCCCACGGGAAAGACCACGGGAGCGAAGCCGCGGGCAAAGTGCTAGTAATATATAATATCAATCTGTCTAGCCTTTTCCCAACTATGTTGGGGTCGGCTTCCAGTCTAACCGGATGCAGCTGAATACCAGTATTCTGTAATAAATGTTATAATATATATACAGGCTGAAATTGAATTCATGGGCATTATTTTAGGGGTTCATTTTTATGAACATTTTTGAAAGAAATACATTTGTGATGCAAAGGTTTTCAAAGAAAATTTGTCGAAAATTCATGACAAATTCTGGCTCTGACCTTTTTATTTGAACCCGGATAATTAATTCAAATACTTATATTTTTTTTTTTATCAAATCGTTAACAAGACGCTAAACGTAAGCTAGTATAACCATATACATAGTTGAGCTCTTATAAGCAAACGGCTTCTAATAGGCGAACATCTAACGGGTTAAGATCTAACAGATTGTTAACACAGACCTTTCCTTCGCAGGCACTAGCTTGACTCTTGTCTCCATCTTTCTCATCGCCGCTTTTACTTGATTTCTCCAATTCCTTCTTCTTAGATTTCCCTTTCAACTCTTGTTCTGTCACAGGCACCTGAAATATATTAAACAAAACCACGGTATTATTATTTAGTAACAGATAATACTTGTTTAAAAGAATTGGAGTTTTCATTAAAACTGATATAGAAAATGAGGCAAATTTTGATGTGTTTTTGAAAGCACGTTAAGCCGTTGGTCCCGGCTGTCATTCGTGGATCTTTGACAGTCGTTATAGAAGCCCGAAAGTCAGTCTTATCAAGGGGTATCGTATTACCCCATTACTGACTGGGTTGTGTAGGCCAGATAGGCAGTTGTTCCATGTAAAATACTGGTATTCAGCTGCATCTGGTTAGACTGGAAGCCGACCCCAACATAGTTGCGAAAAGGATAGGCAGATTGATTGTTATCACAAAGATAAAAAAAAACCGCATTCTTGTGATTCAATATAATAAACAGGTAACTAACTATGTAAAAAAAATACTCGTTATAAGGAAATTATATGTCATAACTATAATAATACGTTCATAACATATTATATCCACAGATAAAGATATTATTTCACTGACATTTCTGACGTCACCATCAAGGGTTACATTATCATTCATTCACGAGTGAACGATTACAAGCGGCCTCAACCATAGAAAGCAAAAGCGAACACGTGGTAGAATATTGACCGTGAGATGTTACCCAAATGAATGCGTAAGCACATGTTTCGCATCATTATCTCTTATCAGTTTAAATTCAAACTTGTTTCCAAGGCCTTTAAAGTAAGTAGATTACGTAGTACATGAAGCAATGTTCTTAATTACATATACTTATAGGAAACATCACGCCTGTACTCCTAAAAGGAGATAGGCAGAGGTGTTAGTACAGTCAACAGCAAAAGTAGATATATAATGAACGGAGTTCACGTCAGAACTGTGTGGCGTCGGAGTGATTCAAAAGTTTATGATTGTAAATTATACCAAACATTTACTACTAGTACAGCTGCCATATATTCGTGAACTCCGTTAATTAGTATTGAATATCTAATTTTGATCATCTAATTTTGCTGTTGACTGTACACCCTCATTTCACCCGTTATGTGGCATGCAATGTGACCTATTGCAATCAACCGGGCACATATCCAGAATCCGGACTGCTTTGCCGGACCCGGGAATCGAACCCAAGATTTAATGCTCAGTAGTAGTGCTTGCGACCACTAGACCAACGAGGCAGTTTAATTAATTATTAAACAATAGTTAGAAATCTTAATCGAGTCTCGTTGCCTTAATTAATTAATTTAATCTTATTTCTTACTTATCTATACTAATATTATAAGGAGGAAAGATTTGATTGCTTGTTTGTTTGCATATTGAATAGGCTCCGATACTACTGAACCGATTTGAAAAAATCTTTGACATAGAACCTACACTATCCCCGGGTAATAGGCAATATTATATTTTCAAAATAATTAGGGATCCTAACTAAAACTCCAATAATGTAACAATGCAGTAATATTAAAAATGTGTTCTTACTTTCTTTCCCTAGAGTTCAAATTAGTGTGGCACTATAATCTATGCTGCAAAAATTGGTGGTTAACACATACCTTCTTAGCTCTGTGAAACAATTTGTGTAATAACATTGTGTGTAGGTAGTCTGTGACTTCGTGTCTCGTTGTGAACGCTGGGTTCTTGCCCGTCGCCCATTTTGATGTTAACAGCGCATCTACTGCTTTTGTGCCTGTAAATAACAAATGAAGAAAAAATAAACACATTACATAACATTTTAATCCATATAATATATAAAAGAAAGTCGTGTTAGTTACACTGTTTATAACTCAAGAACGGCTTTACCGATATGGCTGAAAATTGGTGAGGAGGTAGCTTAGAGCCAGGAAAAGGACATAGGGTAGGTAGGGTAGTTAGGTAGGGTAGGTTATAGTATCATAAATAAGACAGGACAACGTTTGTCGGGTCAGCTAGTTAAGTATATATAGTGTGTAAGGTTAAACGAGGGACATACTGTCAGGTTGTATAATAGTACTCATGAAAATCACCAACTTTGTCCATGGGATTAACTCTGAAATGTGAAAAAATAATATCAGCTGTTACATTTCGACAAATTATGCGAACGTAAATGTACTGAACAGCTGATGTTTATTTCGTGGTTTCAGGTTTAGTTCCATAGTCAAAGTAGTTCATTTTCATGAGTATAGTACGCCCTGAAAGTATGTCCCTCATTTAACCTAACACACTGTATATTGTAGTGATATTTATTTTAGTAGTATGTATGTATCTATAGTGTATGTCTAAATTTAAACTAGTGATTTTTTCTTTATATTTATGTATTATGTTTTCTCTTTTAATCTTACACACGTTGTGTACATCTTTTATCTAACAGCCCCAGTCGGATTAATACGACAAATGTATTCGGGCCCGTGCCGCGAATGACGTGACGTGAGATGTGTTCATACGACTGAGAATTTATTTTCGGTTTTGCGTTTTTACGCCATTGCAAGACCCTATTCGTCAAAGATGATATTTATTAGTCGATTTTTGAGCTGGACGCTGGAGGCACGGTAATTGATATACAACCAAGCGTTCAATATATTAAACTAGCTGACCCGACAGACGTTGTCCTGTCTTAACTGTGATACCTACCCTACCTACCTACCTACCTGCCTACGTACCCTACCTACCTAGCTACCTACCCTACCTACCCTAGCTACCCTACCTACCCACCCTACCTACCTACCTACCCTACCTACCTACCTACCTACCCTACCTACCTACCTACCCACCGTACCTACCCTACCTACCTACCCTACCTACCTACCTACCTACCCTACCTACCCTACCCTACCTACCTACCTACCTACCTACCCTATAGGAGGAAAATCAGCAGCGGATCGAAAAAAAAAAAAACAAAAATGTATTCTGCAATTCAGGGCGGAGACAAATCCAACGAAACAAAAACCATGAAAATTGGTCCAGCAGATCTCGAGCACAATATAATATTTATATTGTGTCTTGAGTTTCTTTTATATTATATAGATTACTAAACCCAACAACGGGAACAAACCCGACTTTCTTTTATATTATATAGATTACTAAAACAAAAATTGTACTATAATTACACCGCGTAACTATCGCAAAATCTCGCCAGTTATATTTGTAAGTCTCGCAAATTTCAAATGAAAAACTTAATAACTTTTTGCCCGTCCAGGGAGTCAAGCCCAGGGTCTCATCCCCAGCAGTAGTGGTTGCAGTTTCGACCACTACATGAACGAGGCGGTCTAAAAATAAGTTTTACTGTTCCCATAATCGATGTCTCGTGCCCTTTAAAACAGCCACGGTCGCGACTCACGAGTGAACTGACCATGACCGTGAATGCCGCAAAGGTCGGACGTCCAAATGTTCAATTGATAGCGAATTATTCCATAAAAATAGATTTGTTTTGATGTAGAAAGAAACTGACTCATAAATGACTGTTCTTTTCCGAGTCGCTACGATTCTACAACTAGGTATCCTCTAATTACCACCAAGGTAGACCGTTTTTTGATCGAATTAGGACAGCATTACTGGACTATATTGTTCACAGTGCTGGTATACAAATCTCCTCTATACCCCATCATAGTTGGAAAAGGCTAGGCAGAATGAAAATGATAATCCCATAGTCAAGAGCGAATAGGTATCTTCTAGACAAGCGTGCTTCACCGTCGACCACATCATCGCTTACTATCTGGTGAGATAGTGGTCAAGCGCGAGCTTATTGCATAATAACAAAAACAAAACCTCTTTCATAATCTCCCACGCGGGTCTAGTGCTGGTTGGTGGATGTCAAATGTCTGCGAATATTTGAATCCAGAACATTCTGGTCCCGTGATGATATTTTTATTCACCGTTTCGGGCGCTGTGAGTGTTGTGGAATTAAATGTCACAGGGTGCATTCCTGCCGCCTGGGTTCGAACCCAAGATTCACAACTAGGGCTTGATGTCACTGGGTTATCAAAGCCATCACTTCACACGTCATACTGATATGGAGATCGCAGTATGCTGTTGTTAGTATACAGAATGAGGCTGCCCAACCACTCGATATAAACCTTTCTTTATTTTTTGAGGGTGTGAAATCATCAAATGACTCCTTGCGATCTGGGTGGAGCGGAAGGGAGTGTCAAACTACTAACTACTACTACTACTAACTAAAATCCATCCATGTTCCTTCCTTAGCTCTTTATGTTCCAGGGCAGCGGTAACCCTTTCGGACAATCCCGCTTACTCGATATAAACCCACGGCTGCCTTTTACACACCAACCAAATACCACAACCACAGTAAGATTAATCCCTCTCCTTTTGTAAACCACACCAAAAATAAACTAGAAAAAATTAAAAATAGAAACCCGTCGGAATTCTTTCAATATTTAAAAGATTTGTTTTATTACAGCGGAAGTTCGGTTCTTCGAAGCGAGAAAACGCGGCGAAACATAAAGGAAATGCAGCGACGTAGCTTGGCAACACGCCACTTACATGTTGGGAAATTTGTGAATATTTCCATTTTAAATATAGTCTTATTTTTTGATAGTCATGTTTTTGGGATACCTAAAGTTATTTTATACTCCGTGAATTTAGATTGCGTTCTGCTTTTTGCAATACACGATTAAGTGTAATTATTCTGATTATATTTTTAAATTCTGAGGCCAGCCAGAAAAAAGACCCTCATAGTACACCACACAATGGTCAACGGTGATCTGGTTGGGATGCTGCGTCTGCCACACAATCGAAGATGAATACACACAGGTAATAACAGGTAGGCGGAACCATAGGCTCTGCCCTGTTAGCATGATAACACTATAGAGGTACAAGGAACAGGGTGTTGTGTCTGGTACTGCCCTACGATTGATGTCGGGATGCTATAAGCCAGTCGCGCGGTAAACTCTGCTTGCGCGATGTAGGATTTTGCGTGACGTCAGTGTGACGCGTAGTTCACTAGTGGCTATGTCGATGCTGCTACAATACCAGCCAACAAAACCTAGTCTTTATAATTATATTTTAACACCACTGAATACCATGTTTTATAAAAAATAACTGATTTATTATTATTATTTTTAAATGCTCCCTGATCACCACCCTTGTTCAAGACGGGTTGGCGATTTTAGACTTCTATTAACTATAAGTCCAGGTTTCCTCACGAAGTTTCTCCATTACCGTCTTACAAATAATCCAGCCTGTAAGCCTGTTTTCGACCGCAGATCTTCTCTCTGCGAGAGAGAGTGGGCCATAATTCATAGTTAAAACTTGTCTTCAAATATTTGCTTCAAGGACTTACCTGTGAAGTATTCCACGTGATGGTTTAAGAACTTTGTCTTCTTTGTGGGCACATTAGCCTTCAGCCACTTGGCGACGGAGTACTCCTCGCTCGTCGCCTTCTCCGACTCAGGCACGTCTCCAAACTCCTGGAAATGGAGTAAAGACATTTTGATATCAATTTGTGCTCATTCAGATACTACTCCAACAAAAACATGGTCACCCTTTGTTATTTGTACATTTATAATTTACTAGCTCCAGCTCGTGATTTCGTCCGCGTCAAATTTCTTAATTTAACATAAAATAATATCCTACGACCACGACCTACTACGCTGTTACTTCGCTTTCGCTTAGCGTTCATTGCCTGTTTATGCTCTGCTACTAAGGGTCGTAGCGTAAGTCGCGTTAAATAATAGCCTGTAACCTTCCTCAAGAAAACTTTTCAGCTTTATTCTTAGTATATAGATATGATGTCCAGAATAAAGAGCTAGGCAGTATTATAGGCGTATTAATTAAATCAAAGAAGATATTGAAGACAGATTTGGAAGGAGAAAGGCGAGGTTTTGGCCCCGCAATGGGACACACAGGGGAACAGACAAGTTTGGCCCCCAAACTGGAACGGACTGGGGCCGCCTTCAAGCGGCTCTTGCCCAATCTGAGGGGGCCAAACGCCTCCTGCCGGAGGCTTTACGCGGGAGTCGTGCGGTCCATGGTCCATGGCCCTATACGGGGCCCCGGTGTGGGCGCGTTCATTGCGGCGACGAGCCGCTCACTATCTGAACGCGCCCCAAAAGGTGGTAGCCATTCGGCTAATCCGGGGGTACCGCACGATCTCGGGCGAGGCGGCAAGCCTCCTTGCCGGACTGCCGCCGTGGGATCTGGAGGCGATAGTCCTCGCGCGCCTGTTCGAGTGGCGCGCGGAGGTACTAAGCCGGGGAGAAACTCCGTTTCCGCAGCAAATTGCGGCGGAGCGGACGGACCTCCGGCGCGATCTCATGGCGGCCTGGAATCAGCGACTGTCGCAACCCAGCGCAGGGCACGCCACGATAGTGGCGGTAAGGCCCCTCTTTGAGGAGTGGCTAGAGAGGCGTCACGGCGCCCTCACCTACCGCCTGACGCAGGTCCTCACCGGACATGGATGTTTCGGGAGGTTCCTGCACATCATCAGGCGGGAGGAAACGCCCGGGTGTCACTACTGCGAGGATCGCCCAGAGGACACGGTAGAGCACACGGTGCAAACCTGCCCCGCTTGGGCGGAGCACCGCCGTGTCCTCGTAGAGGCGATCGGCGGCGGCGACCTCTCGCGCCCGGCCCTGGTGCAAGCCATGGTCCGGGGCGAGAGGGAGTGGGAGGCAGTCACCTCCTTCTGCGAAAAAGTCATGCTCGCGAAGGAGGTGGCGGGATGGGAGAGAGAAAGGTCCTCCCGTCCCAGCCGCCGCAGGAGACGCCCCGGGCGTCGGGAGCCACGTGACAACTCCCGGCCACCTTAGGCGCGGGCTTGCGGACGGTGAGTAATGGGTGACTCACCGTCCGATCAGCACCAGACCCGTGCCGTATGGCGCGTATATGTTCCACGCGCGCCTCAAAGAGATGTCAGCATATGAAGGGGCCCCTCAGGGCCAAGCCTGCCGGGTAAGCGGGATTGTCCGAAAGGGTTACCGCTACCCCGGAACATAAAGGGCTACGGAAGGAACATGGATGGGTTTTAGTCAGTAAGAGTCTGACACTCCCTTCCGCTCCACCCAGAGCGGGAGCAGTCATTGGATGATTTCCCAGCCTTAAAAAAAAAAAAAGGGGAACTGACAATATTTCAAAATCTTTGAATATTAGCCAGCGGGAGTCAGCGGGGGTAAACCAATCTTAAGTTTAATGGCAGTGGAGGCAAAATGGCCACGAATCGAAACGTTAATAAAATATTTAGAAATCGCATTTAGATGACCGTTCGATTACTTACGTCAATCAATGAATATTTTATAGGCTGGCAGGGTACTACTCCAATATATTATGATGTGCTTAAAATAAAATGGTATAAGTATTAAACGAGTTAAAAAAGGGGATTTTATTCGAGGTACTTAGTTGATCCCGAGAGCAACGAACGATTCTAGAGTAGAATCCTGAGCGAAGGGAAGGATACAAGGATTGAGATGTTTTTTGTATTTATCACAGGATCAAATACATTAATTAGGTACTTTCAGCTCGTTTTATTTACTTTTGTTCATAATTCGTTCTTGTTTCAAATTCAAAATGTTTTACTGACCGTTGTCGATGAATCAAGAATCAAATGCCCTGAGTCGCAGTGGTAAAAAAACTTTTTTAAAGGTCTACAGCAGCTACAATCCACACAGAAAAAGATAATAATGACAGTACATAAAAACTCTTGGACATGGAGGCTCATCTATTCCTAATTGACCTAATTCCCATTTGATATCAATGCTTCTGATAGTCTTCCTTTACAAATTCGGCATTCATCAACCACAGACAACGATGAAGATCTATTATTATTGACAACAACAAACAATGAAGGTATTGTGTATTATTGTAACGCGATGGGTAAGGTCTGACGTCATAGTAATAAATGTAGTTCGTTAAAAGAGTCCTACTACGCGAGGCCAACAGTAAAATAGATTTAGCACATGTAGGATTATATTTCAGTTTGTATGTTTAACACATACAGTTATTAGAATAGCCTCCATAAGTGGCGACATTACAATGTAAGTTGGAGCAAGAGGTCCCTTTTTTGTTGAGGGTGAGAAATCATCAAATGACTCCTCCCACTCTGGGTGGAGCGGAATGGAGTGCCAGACTCTTACTGACTAAAAGCCATCCATGTTCCTTCCTTAGCCCTTTATGTCCTGGGGTAGCGGTAACCCTTTCGGACAATCCCGCTTACCAGCAAGAGGACCTTAGCAGTCAGCTAGCTAGCTAGACCGACCCAGTGGCTAATATCTATTATCATTATTCATGTTGCATAGGAAAATCAAATGGAGACAAAAAAAACCATTTTAGGTTACCATAAGAAAAGCAAAAAATCTAGTACAGCAATATCTCATTGAACGTTGAATAATCTGTGGTAAAGCTCCACCTTAAATGCGTAAGACACTATCAATCGCAATATATGATATTAATGATAGTGAAGGATATTGCAAATCCATTGCTTCATATTACGTTGGATAAATTTGTCTGCCTAACGTAAATAACGCAATAAATGTTGTTGGGCTGTCAAAATGAATCCTATTGGAACTGTTATGCCCGTATTACAGAAACTCACACAATACTCAAACATTGCTTGAGTCTCGATAACAGGCAAGTTTTAAGTAATGCTTGGATCTTGAGTGAGGCTCTGTAATTCGGGCCTTAGAGTGTTACCTAGTTACTTTCGGAATAGTCACTATAGATTATTTTATTCGGCCTTTTATCTTGTTCTTTCCACAGAAAACAGTTATTAGAGCCCAGTTCCAACAAGACCTCTGAGCAAACAGTTAGTCCCTTTCTGATCGTTTCGCGTCCTTTGTTCTTTAACGGTAAATGTACCGTTCTGCGCTTACGCAATTTAACCGCTGCTGATTCTTGTTTTAACTATTAACTACAACTGTCCATCTATACGATTAGGAAAAAAAATCGATAGTCCTTAATTCAATGACTAAAGGCTACAGAATTATATTTTTTTATTGAAGGCTTTTGGAATGTATGCAAAAAAGAGCTTTTGAGCAAAACTTTTGGACAGTTTAGCTTCTTATCAGTCATCCACTTTAGTCACAATATAAATTTCTCTTTAACAAATGTCAGAGTCCTATACTTTGGTCCAACACTTAGGTAGTGCACGTGTAGACATCATAACAAATAATTATTACTATTCATCATACAAAAGCAAAGCTTAAACTGAAGCCAAACGGAAAATACCAGCGAAACAAAGATGAGGAATTCCTCAGAGAGCACAGGAGATCCTCTTTGAGCTAATGTTATAGCAATTCATTCTTTCGAAAGACTATAGAGCAGTTTCGACTTGCAGATAATCGAATGGTGACAGCCAAGTAAGAAATGAATGACGCAACTTGGAGGGAACCTTAGCTCAGTAGTAGATGGTTAAATTTTATTAAAAAGATAATGCAAGTGTTTTTGTGGCAACACAATATTTTCTATTTCTTTTTAATTCTAAATATACTGGATGAGTTAGATGATAATCTTGATGTATTGTATTTGAATGTAATTGTCCAAATATGTTTTAAATGAGGCCCAAAATTCTGCATCCCTTTTAGTCTCATGTTTACAATAATGAAAAATAATTTTCTCAAAAAAAATCTGGATCTATCCAACAAACATAAAAAACAGGTGCAAAATTCTAACCAGACACGAATGGCGCGAATAACAACGCTACCGACGTCATTGCTTCGTCATAGTCCAACGCAAACTTATCAATGCATGTGGCGAAATGAGGAACTAACATGAAATGTATTGGATTTGACAGATTGTTGACAGCTACCTTTACTAGAAGCGCCGCCATTACATTCACAAATATGGTTGTCGAACTATAGCCGTCGGCTTCACCCGTGGCCGTGACTTTGGCCTTGTTAATGACCTAGTAAATGGTGTCTGTCTAGATTACAACTACGAGTAATGTGCTACTGCAAGATAGTGACTGAATGATGGGCAATAGTAATGGATGCTTGGGATTGCGGCCTAGATTATTGTTACTTTGAAGAATGCGTGGAGCTTCACGCCGTGTTAGAATTAGAAGTAATCCGCACCAAGAAAAATGACGAAATAGTTGTACCAGTTGAACCAATATCCGGTTGGACACAAAAGTAGACAAACAGATTTCGATTGATTTCTGGGAGGTACGATTATTACGTTACGTCTCGAAGGGCTATTTTAAAACTGTTCAATATCACAAATCACACTAAAACCACATACAACTGAACGCGTTATGTATTCACAATCACTTAACACAAACTTGGCAATTGTAATGAAATGTATTTTACCGTTGTCTCACATTCTTCATAAGACCAACATTTTTGAACCTTACAAACATGTGCACAAAATATCCCTAGTATAATAAAAAAATACTCACAAAATCTCTCATAGCTACACGACACAACCGTACAACGCACAATATAAAGCATAGTGACAGTAATAGTAAGTCTATAGCAGAACCGGTGAAAGTGGGCCACTCGCCTATGGAACAAATTAAATGGAAAACATAACTGGCCGCTTGTAAAAATAAAATAAAGACATTGGAAATATGTGGAGTGGTCTAGAAATCTATGGTCGCGAATCTATGTGGGTCAATAAAAGGTGTAATTGATATAACTGAAAACCTGTAAGTGCCAATTTCTCCAATGAAACTGGACGCCCTTTTTTTTTAAGGCTTAGAAATCATGTCGATGTTTAAACACTGAGAGCTGAGAGCTGTCAGTGTCAGAATTCTACAGAAAATAATGATACTGACAGCCCTTACGGAGTTATGGGGATGATGTAGTGATCCCGTTCAGTTCTAAATGGGTCATTGTACTAATTTTCAGCTACTTTTACTGTGGAATCAAATGTGAATCGCAAAAAAAAACAGCGGTTGGGTGGAGCGGAAAGGAGTGTCAGACTCTTACTGACTAAATCCCATCCATGATTCATCCTTAGCCCTTCGTGTACCGGGGCAGCGGTAATCCTTTCGGACAATCCCGCTGACCGTATGGGACATCATGGTGTTTTCTTGGACTTAGCACTTTTTCTCTTTTTCGTTTACCTGTGTGAAAATTTCTATAGCAGTACGTTTTTTTAACGACTGTATAAATAGGATCAATTGATGTTATGGACACCCTAGGCATAGAATTCCTCTAGGATAATTTGCCTCACTTGCATGCCGAAGATGCAAATAACAGCTAGTGTTCGATGAAATTTAATAGAGTCGTAGTTCAAGTAATGAACCGCATGAATGGAACCTGATACTCTCAATCAATATTTTCTTTCAGAAAGTATCTCAGTGAGGATCAGATGATTATGAATCGGACGATAGAGAGAAGACTTACTCAGTAAGCCGATAGCTATGAGCCGATAACGATGACCATAGGACAGCCATCTCAGTAATACAATGAAACAGGGATCCTGCGGATGGATTCCTGTTTCATTGTTCTCGTAAGATAAGGCCCAATTGAAAACCAGCGTCAGGCACTAGATGTCTCGCATTTGTGCTGAACTGGGCCTGTTTGACGCAGTCGTGAGGACCACCACTGTTTTTAGTATTCGTTTTTTCGTTTTTGTGTGAATATTGTGTACTCTTCACTTGGGCAGAATAAATTTTCTACCTTTTGTTTTTTATTTAGAAAAGCAAAGTTTGAAATGGAGCAGAACCGATCGGACGGACAATCATCTTGACATTATATGACATCACAGTCAATTGAGCGTGGTCACTGGTCAGGCGTATTGTAAAGTCATTTCAACTTTAACAATTGCCATTTTATTAAATTCCATTACGCTTATGGGCAATTTGTCAAACGTGTAAGAGTGATACTGCCCTATTCGTGGGACCACCCCACTTTTTGTTATATTTCGAAAAACAAAAGAAAATCAAGTACTAGTTCCAAAGGAGAAACCCATTTTTGGGCCTAGCCGTTAACGAATCAAATATGTACCAAAACAATCTACTGTTCTGCCTAATTAACCCATATAAATCTTAGCCTCAATTACAATGGCCAAGTGTAAAAAAAAGTATATTTTTATTTTTTTGTTTTAAACAACCTTTGTAAACCGTCACAGCACTTATTTCATTCTACGTCACTTACTTTGCAAACACTGGCATTAAACAATAGAGCGTACCCTAAGAATGTAATCGATTTGGCGGATATCGATAATTACAAATTATAAGTTATTTAATAATACTCCATTATTTTAGTATAATTGCTTTTTAGATATTGAAATCATTGTAAAATAAAAAAATCTAGAATATAATTATTTTGAAACGTAAGCACGATTAAAAAAACATTAAAGGAAATAAATAATCAAAAAATCGATTGCAACGCGGATTGCGCATGGATTGCACTAGTAGACGGCAAATGTCAATGTCAACGTCTGTCAATTATTGTCATTGTTATGATTAGTAGTGTCATTACTGACATTCGCTTTTCGTATCTTTGCGCAAGTGAATGTGTTTTTCGAATTGTCGAGATTTATTACAATATTAAACTTCTGCTGACTGCTCGAATACTGGACTCTGAAATTGATTGCCTTCTGACTGGCCCTCGCTTGAATATTGGACATCGTAGCCTGCCATTCCTGCTCACCTTTGCTGGAAAACCGGATCTGGATATTGCTCTCCTGTCGACTGGTTAATACGGTATCATGAGCTTGTGCATTAATTGTGGAATAGCAACGGACCGCTGCAACACAATAGGAAGACGAAGATTGGAAGATGAAGTGATTAGTATGCGATAATTCTATAACGTAACATTTTTGTAAGCATGTAAAATCACCAATCTGCACGGAACCTGCATAGTTAATCACGGCCTATTCCTTCTCTCAGAGAGGAGTCCTGTGTCCTTGCAGTGGGCATGTAATAAAGCCGCTTATGTTTAGGTACCTAAATGTACCACTCAGATGCTTATTGCTAAATGCTAGTGCTAGAACCAATATTATGATAATCCTAACGAAGAAGGTGATAAATAAAACCCTATCTCAATAATACGGTTTTTATTTAAATAAACCTATTGTTGCAATCTCAGTTTACTGTGGTTTGAGAAAGCATCAAATCCCCTGGTAGTAAATACAATGTTTAAAAATGCAACCCATTAGTGATGTAAGTGGGCCTTATATAGCAAACATAATTTTTAGCTGAGGTTTTCAGTAATATTATTTCTGAATTCATCGCTTTTGTTTAAAAAAAATAACATAACATGTAAACATTTTCTGATTTTACCAATTTGGCCATTGCTGATAGACGTGAAAATTGGGCTCATGAAATCTTCCTAGGTGCTCTACTTTATGGCAAAATTCCAGCTCTGTAACGCCAGGCCCAAGTTTCTATGGAGTTTGGGTTTCTCCTTTAAAGTTAAAAAGACTAGTATAAAAATAAAGGGGGTTTACTGAGATGGGGGCTTATAAGGATAAATAGAGGGAAAAGACATGCTACGCGGTATCCAAATAAATTAGGACAAAAGAGGATGATGCTGTGACGCACAAGAAATATAAATATAGTTATTGTGGTTACGTCGAAATTCACACCACTTTAAAAACGTGACGATCATAATGATTTGTTGCAAATCAGGCACGCTTGACAAACAGATTAGAAGCATATTACGTACTTTAGAACATGTTCGGTTTTACTTCTTTACTGAGTTGTTAACGAATGTTACTATTATAATAGACTATGTAAGTATGCACGTTGAGGTAAATTCCCGTACCCATTTAAATTCTGAGTCATATTACCTTACATGGAATTTTAAATGACGTATAGCCTATAGTACATTTTTAGTATTCAGTATGTGGCCATGACTGCTGTCCACTTCAATCAAATTGAAATCAAATCACTTCAATCAACTTCCTATTTAGAGGTTATTAACCCATTCAAAGACACTGAATGAGACGATTAGAAGTTCTTTTACTTATGACGCCTACGGGCGTTCAGTGTTTCTTAAAGTGTTAATTTAAGGAAAGAATACCCTCTGGTCATCCTACCAATACTTGTGACCGATTTAGATGAAAGAGAACAGGCTTGCGCTTCACCTGATAGAAAGTAGATACCGCTGTCTATAGACTCTAGCAACTTGCCGAGGGAATTGCCGATGCGTCGCCAAACTCAGAGGTCAAGTTGTAGTCACATAATAATATTATGTATAATACGAAGGCAGCCATGACATTCAAAGTTATACTCGAACATTCACCTACAGGGGTTCCCAAACTTATTCTGTCTACTGCCTACTTTTAGAATAAATTATTTGTTAGCGCCCCCATTTTTGTCACCTACTTAAAAACCACTATCTAGATGAAATTACATATCGCCCCCTAAGCCTTTACACAACGCCCCCATTTTTCTAGATCTTTTACTGCCCCTTTAGGCCTGCAGCGCCCACAAGGGGTGCGTTATCGCCCACTTTGGAAAAGGCTGCTCCATCATGCTGTGGTGGCGGTGGCAACGACCACGACGTACGAGTAGTAGTGGGTCGTAGGTTTGAACTCAAGCAGGCACTTTACTTTGTGTAAATTATTCCATCAACACTGCTCTTAAAACGGTGAAAGAAATCATCATCGTGAGGAAACCAGCATGTTCTAGATTTCTTAGAATAAAAAATTCGAAGACGGGACATCCACCCGCACTGGGGCTGCACACTCTTAGAAAGACGCCTGTGTCCCAGTAGTGGGAACATCCTTCTTCTTCTTTGTGTGGTTAGTGACTAACCTGGTGTCAGAGTTTTAATGGGCCTCTGACTTAGCATCACATGCTGTTGAGAAATATCTCTCGGGCATGCCGGTTTCCTCACGATGTTTTACTTCACCGATTTTAAGCAAGTGATAATAAAATTATACAATACGCACATGAATCCGAAAAATCAGAGGTGCGTGCCTAGGGTTCGAAGTTCGAACTCGAGACCTATGACTTGGCAGCCAGCGGTCACACCTCTAGGCTGTCACTGCTTTTAACAACATGGGAACATTATAGGCTAATCATCCTAAGCTTGGATACGTTAATAATTTAAATGCAATAATACCTCAATAAATCGTTGATTTCCAATACAATCTACACTAGTCTTTCGTTCCTAGATTTTATGCGGAACTAATTTCTCCGCATAGATAAGACGCGGCGCATATTTAGAACAGTAGCAGCGAGTGTTGAATAAAAACATAATAGAAGTTTACATAACATTTCTTTGTGCGGATCCTAATTTATTATTGCTGTGATAAGGGTATCAGAATCGGGGAGATATTTCTAGGGCTTTTGTACTGTGTTTACTTTTAATAAATTTAAACAAAGCGCTGCACGCTTTTGATAAACTGCGTAGGTATACTTATATCTAAGTCAATGTAAATATGTATTAAGTGCGTAAAAAAACCGTTTTTTAAACTACTTTAATGGCTCTTTATCAATATTATAGAGGTACAATTGATGAGTTTTTTGTGTAGGGGGTACTTAGGCGTCTTCGGAACTACTGACTGACCAAATTCTTTCACTAATGGGAAGCTTCAGTATCGCCGAATGTCACATCCTATATACCATAAAACAACGTCGTTCCCTGCCGTCTGACCCTCTGTACGCTGAGATCTTACAACGCAACTGTATTTAACGCAGGTTTCATCATTAGTTAGAGTTTCAAGAGAAAGGTTTATACCTACGTAGTTTAATTAATAGCTTTCGTCCGCGCCATAGTATCTGCATTGAACAAGTTGGGGCGGGTCGCTAGTAGGATTTGCGGAAGAATTCTTTTTGCGGAAGAATTCTTTTTGATTCCCGCGACCCCCGGCGAAGGTGTGAGAGGGAACACCCGGGGTGGTTTTTAGTCAGTAAGAGTCTGACAGACCCCCCCGCCCTCCCCGGGGCGGGGGACATCCATGAGGATTTTCCCCCCGGATCAAAAAAAAAAAAAAAAAAAAAAAAAAAAAAAAAAAAAAAAAAAAAGGGTCGCTAGTAGGATACATATATTTTTTTTATTCAGTTACAACAAGAAGCTTCACGCAGACGAAATTGTGGCCATAAATTGATTGAGTTTTAATTGAGATGCAGTTTTGTCCGCAGTTATCAGTAAAGTTGGGAAGAGTATAAGAAATCAAAGATTTACCCTTTTGAACGCCAGAGCATAAACGCACGCGCATGCCCTCCATGCCAAGCTACAAATTGATTGTTGTTATCATAAATTTCCCAAATTCCAAGGTGTCTTTAAATTTGTTTCATGTCATTAAATACGGACGAGAGCTTAAATTTTTAACATATCTATAAATTAATGATTTAGTTGTTTATTTCGTGTTGATAGTGTACCGCATCGTGACATATTTGTGACGTTGGCGTACAGGGCATGCGTTTGCTTGTGACGTATATGTGACAATGGCGTTCCAAAGGTTAAAATCGCGTCTATATCACATATTGTTAGTGCCCCCACTTATCATAGTTTTATTCTCAATTCTAATGAAAAATACTATTGTCATGTCAAACTCATTAGATATGTCATGACAATGTTATAATCTTTTCAGTTGTTAGATGAGATAGCATATCGTTAGTGTAGCACCCTACAAAAAAAAATTATAATTTATTTCCAATGATAAACTTGTTTCGATTTTTTAATTAATTTTAATTCAAGGTTTGCAAGGTTTGACCGTATTTAAAAACAAAACTTCAGTCTCACTGGTTTTGTTTTGAAATACGGTCAAACGAGGGGACGTCATCTTGAGTCACTGTTTTTAATCACAGTGTGCTCTATGAAATCAATGACGGCGCACACACTAGCATTCAATCAGTTTCCGACTCATCAAAACGAAAATCTACTATTCTCTGACTAAAGACAAAGTTGATAAATCTACAATAGCCAATATTGTTTTAAATTGTCTAGAAAGTTTTTACCGTCCCAGTCGGATTGATACGACAAATGTTTTCGCGCCCGTACCGCCTGAGTCGTGTTTATACAACTGGGAATCTCTGATCGGTTTTTTATGTAATTGCAAGATTAAAGTTTTTTTTTTAATGAGTTTTCCGCCGGGGGCGCGACAATTGATATAAAACCAAGCACTCAATAGGTTAATAATAGAAAAGCTATAAAGAAGCTAGAAGTTAATATTCTAGTGAAAAAAATAGTAAACATTGAAGGACAATAATCAGAAGTTGAGGGATTCTCCCATTATCCCAAAACTGTGTTGTGGAAGTCAGAGAGGCAGTCACTACCTTTTAAAATACTGGTATTCAGCTAAATTTGGTTACACTGAAAGTGGACCCCAACATAGAAAAAAAATAGTTAAAAAAAACTAAAAAACACGCTTTTTATAGAAAACCGAACTAAAAATAGAACTATTTTTTATTTCCTACTTTTTAGTTCAAATTAATGTATTGTCATCGGTCCTCGATAAATCTACAAAGTTTGAACGAAATCTGGCCATTTAAAGTGGGTCAAAATCGCTTCCAAATGAGTCGGTTACAAACATACATACAAGTGAAGCTAAAGCGTGTAAAAATAAGGATAATGGGAAACTATTATCAAATTATTGCATTGTCATCGGTCCTTGAGACGTGTGCAAAGTTTCAAGTTGATCAGACTTTTACAAACCGGTGAAAATTAAGCTCACAAGATTCCGTTACATACATACATACATAGATACAACCCGAGCTAATAAAAGCGTGTTAAAAACACTAGCCAGGTGATGATCTAATTGAATATTTAACAAGTTCAGTGTATGTTACAGAATTAAGCTTCTTAATAAGTGGTTTAAATTTAGAAGAATACAATATTTTTCTACAATGAAACATTGACTTAGCTTTAGTAGAAGCAAACAGCAGAAATTAATTGTTTATGAAGTAATGCTGACTACCTAGACAGTGATAGAGGGCTTGTGGTTAAATAATAATAACTGCACAGGACAATTAACATTGAAGCTTGTCTCTGTAGGTTTGTGGATAGTACACCATTCTTTACAAATCAAGACCCTTCCATGCATTGTTCAATTATTATGGGATTCCATTTGTTTGTCAATTATTATGGGAAATCAAAAGGCCAAAAGCCTCACAAGCAGCCTTACCAAGGGGTATCATGTTATTCTGGGACTTGGTTGTGCAGGCCAGATGAGCAGTTGGTAAATGTAAAATACTGGTGTTCAGCTGCATTTGGCTAGACAAAAGGCTAGGCAGATTGGATATTACCCCAAAGTGTTAAGTCTTACTCTCAAATCCTTGTGACATTGTCAATGTAAATTAGCAGCGAGAAAATTATAATAAATACAACATAGTCAGAAGCATAAGCATTCACAGAAAAGTAGTATAACAAAATTATAAAATTATTGAAACATAATAAAATAGATATAGGTAAGTAAATAAAATAAAATTGGATGAAAAAAAATGATAAAAACCAATCATTATTTTAAATTCTTGAACAGACATTGAGAACATAATATAACTAAAAGAAGAATTATAAAAACAATTATTTCACACCTGTGCAAATGTGTTGTGCGACTAAATAAACATAAAACAATCATTCAACTGTGACTATATTAATTTTTGCCAGTAATTTTTAAATGACTAAAAAATATAACAACATTCAACTTGGTGTGACCAACTGTGCAAGTGTGATAAATAAAATGAATCAAACCTTTTTTCGCTGTAAACAAAAAGACAATTAATAAGCGAATGCATGCAAAATTTCATACAAGTAGTTGTCCGAAAAACCAATATGGATCTGTTTTAAATGGTTAGGGGCTTTTACAAAATATTAAGGCACAGGTGAAATAGATGAAAATTACTTTCGTCCTTTTTTTAGAATTATTGGTCAGTGGGTAGCCTTAGGGGCGGATGAATTATTGTCAACATGATAAAATAAGGTCTTTGACATGACAATATGATGGTAACATCTGGTTATTTTGTTAGTCGCATTAAACAAAGGATTCCCAAAAATAGCTGACACTGCGCTCAACAATGACGCTGATCTTGAAGAACTACGCACAAAACCTGTTGGTTTTCAGCCAGGCAATGAACTAAACATATAATCGAAATGGATGCGTCATTCGGTAAATACCACGAGAAACGGTAAAACTTTGTCGTGGAATAGCCATTTTATGTCCCTGAACTTCAGTTTCACACATAAGTTTATCAAAGATCTAGAAAAGTAAGAGAAAAATATTTTGCAAACGGGGAAAATCCACACGCCGCATTCGCAATATGGAAACTTAGAATAAAAACAACAACGACGAAGTGTAATCGGGTAATCTAAAGCGTATTGAGAACAGTAGATCGATCTTACCTCTTTACGTTTTTTGGTTTTCCTTTTGTCTGCCATTATAAATAATTTTTGCCAACGTAGTCTTGATTGTCTGGAAATCTATTCGCTTTTCTTCTTGTTTCTGACGCTGACACTTTTTTGTTGACAGGTCACCATAATGAATGAAGGATAGAATGAATGTTGTATATCCAATCAGATGTCTCTGAAGCATGGAATTAGTACGTACTACAAAGTATAACTGGAATGCTTACAAGCATCTTGAAAGAGAAAACTGATCTAGCATAAATAATTATGGTAACACTCATTTATCACAGTAATCAATTAAATCATATTTTAAAATATTGCGATTTTAATATGGTCAGACAGCAGACAAACTTGTAAAACAGTCATCATAATATTGTCAGTCTCCTAGACTTTTCATTATTTCCATTTTACGTACGAATTTTAAAGGGACCCATCTTATTTGACTGATACTCCGAGTTTACTAACACTGCGCATCATTCTGTGTGTTAACTTAAAAAAGTTAATATTTATGATATATCTGAAATCGTCAACCGTTGTCGTCTTGAGCGAGGGTGGTGATCAACAGGGCCGGAATTAGGGGAGGGCACGAAAGCCCCGGGGCCTCCACAAACGGGGTAATTAACGCGTACTGTTAATCAGTTTAACTATTGATCATGATCACCACCCTCGCTAAAGACGACGACGGTTGACGATTTTAGATATATCATAAATATTGGACGGGAATTGGGGATATGCTGGAAGAATAAACGGGATACTCAATACAAGCAATTTATAATTTTAAATTCGGTGTTAACAACATGAGGTTTCAAGGGCAAGTGAGGTGTCAGAAGGACGGACACATACATGGAACAATTAACGAGGACAATATTAAAGCTAATTAGACGATTTGCTGCTGTGTGATATCGATCAGGCGTTTCAATATGAATAGGGCGCCTTGAGAGCGAGATGATGATCCAACATTTCCCCGGGCGTTGAAACCAACTGTTTCAACCAGATTCCGAAGACACAGGCAATGGGCAGATTCTGTTGAATGCCCGTGTCTTCGGAATCTGGTTGAAACCGTTGGTTTCAACGCCCGGGAACGCTCAGAGTATTGTGATTTCAATTACGTCTGGAATGCATTGTAGACGATTTGAAATCACAATACTCTGAGCGTTCTGAATTTGAGTATCTGTATTATAAATATTTATCCATAGCTCAAAATATTTTGAGTGATTCTAGCAAAGACAATAAATCGATGGAAAGCTGCAAAAGTACACCTACACTACACAAGCCGGTTAAATTGCCAACGATTCAGTTACCAAAGTTTAGCGGATTATATTGTAATCGGCTTGAATTCCGCGACACCTTTGCTAGCCTAATTCATAGTAACGGTGACATAGACGCAATAAACAAATTCCACTACTTGAGAGCATCACTTGAGGGAACAGCTGCATTAGTCATTAAATCTATTGAGTTTTCTTCGAGCAATTACACTGTGGCATGGTCGTTGTTATGCGATCGATTTGACAACAGAAGATTATTGATACAAAATCATGTTTGCGCATTATTTAATATTGAGTCCATATCAAAGGAATCTTCTGTTGCCATTAAGAGTTTGATCGATCAGTTAAATAAAGATTTGCGAGCTTTAGATTCGTTAGGGGAGCCTGTTAAACACTGGGACACACTTTTAATTCACATTGTCACTCGTAAGCTTGATCAAAAAACCTATCGCGAGTGGGAGGAGTACAAAGGTAGGATGGACAAAAACTGCACGATTACTTTTGACGCATTTATGCTATTCCTATGTAATCGTGCCGATCTTATCGAGACCTTGGAGCTAGCACGTACTAATTATTCCCAAACGACAGGTAAGCCAGCCCCTAAGATCAAGTCGATGGTAGCAACACAATCTCCTATTAGTTCTAGCATTGAATCGGCTTCGAAATCATGTCCTAAATGTAACAACAAAGATCACACTTTAAATAATTGTCCACAGTTTCTCGTATTAAGTAATGACGATCGTCTCAAGTTACTACCTAGTTATAAGATATGTTTCAACTGTATTCGTTCGGGGCACTATGCAAATAAATGTAAAAAACCAGGCTATAAACTATGCAAACGTAGGCACAACACACTAGTTCACGTAGATTCTAAAGGCACTATTGCGAATACCTACACTTAGTGGTAATTCGTTAAACAACTTGTCTGTATCGTCTTCTTTACCATCTGCCACTACTGATACGAATAACGTATCGTTATCAGCAAACATTGCATCTCCGTGTGGTCATACGCAACGAGATGTGTTGTTGTCAACCGCCTTGATCAAACTGCGGGACCACAATGGTTGTGTGCATCTCGTTCGCGCGGTTCTAGATAGCGGTAGCACGTCATCATTCATAACGGACAGGTTATGCAATAAACTCAACTTAACTACCAGCCAAGTAATTGTCGATTCTTGGCATCAATAATGTTACTTCGCACGTAGAAAAAATATGTCGGGTTAAGATTACGTCATTGGATGATAGCTTCGTATTCGAACTTCATTGTTTTGTTCTGTCATACATTACGAGTAACGTACCGTGCCGTGAAATAAATATTTCTGATTTCGACATACCCTCGAATATTACTTTAGCTGATCCTACTTTTTATAACCCTGCTGATGTTGATATTTTAATTGGCTCTGACCTTTTTTGGGAGTTGTTAGGATCTCAAAGACTGAAGTTAGGTACCGGAAAACCAATATTATGTGAAACCCGTTTAGGATGGATAGTTTCCGGTCCAATTACTCAGAATTATATTTCACTGCTAGCAAATGACGTAAAATGTAATTTTTCTAAAATGGTTTCCGATAGTGACAGTGACTGGGATAAAATTAAGATAGAATTGACAAAGTTTTGGCAATTAGAGGAGGTGAATGCGAAATCTTCCAAGGAGGTGTATAAAATACAGTTAGGCGTGTAATCAAATTATATAGTTCGTTTTTATAGTTGTATCAATTCCAGGTTGATAACACTCGTCTCCCAGTATGTCTGAGGAAAAGGATTTAATTAAAAAGCGAGGCAGCTTCAAAGGCCGTGTGACTGCTTTCGTTAATTTCCTGGACTCACTCAAGGACAAGGAATTATCCAGCTGTGATGTGTCTGAGCTGCAGCTGCGTATGGGCAAGATGGAGTCGTTGTACGAACATAAAAACGAACTACATATATAATTTGAGTACACGCCTAACTGTATTTTATACACCCTCTAAATGCTATAATTAATAGCAAACAACACCAACTCAATGCTGTAACTAGGTACCAAGTGTATAAACCTAGGATACCTAAACTACTACACTCTTTTTTATTTGTAAAACTTTAACACTAAGTACTAAATAGGCACAACTAAAAACACTAATAGGTATAATAAGTTGACTACATAAATGGCTCTAAATGCTTATAATTTATAATAATGACTTGCACTAATATCAAACACTCTCAAATTATATGTATTATGATAAGATACTTGCTAACAATTAACACCACTGTTAAATAAATAAGTGGATCAGTTACAGCTTTATATAATGTAAGTTCAAATAATGTAGCAATTATGCTAACTATACTATGATAAGTATGATTTTAAACTTAACTTTGCTGTTGAATAAAATACAAACCACAATGTACCAAGTACCTAATGATTTTAATCTAACAAAATACAATAGTTAATACCTTTTTACTTATACTACCTGAGTGTTGGGTGACGATATTAGTTTAATTATAAATGCTGTACACCGATAAATCGCTTGCTTGAAGTCAATCCTTTTCACCGGCGAATAACCTCCACTGCACGTGGGTGTTAAAAATCCTTATTCTTGATAAAAACCGCTGATCTCCTTCGTAATATGTTATCCGGCTCGTTACGGACCATGAACGGGAATTGGGGATATGCCGGAAGAATAAACGGGATACTCAATACAAGCTGTAGCGCTTAGGCGGTGTAGCCAAGTAAAACTCCAGACGAACTTTTTAACAACAACAACGTGTATTGAGGAATCTTGATGGAATGAATATTTACAAAAATATGTACAGAACTTATAGGATAGTGGCAAGGTACAAATATATAAATCGACCAATAGGAATCTAGTTAGCATTATATACAAAAATATAGTTCACAAATACTCCGTGAGGTGGCGCGTCGAGCGTCGTCAATCGCTCCTCGACTCGCTATGTACGCGCGCATACTTATATAGTATATACGCAGGAGCGCGCGCGCGGCGACGCGGCGCGAGGCGCCCCGCGCCAGTGCAGCGGTCGTCGCCACAGCGGACGGATGTTTATGTTTTGATGTATTGCAGCTACAGTACTCCCCCCTTAGCGAAGCGTACAGGCATCTTGACGATCCTGCCTGATCTTGAGCGGTGTGCAGTGTCGCCGGTGCTCGTAGGAAGTAAGCTGGAGTCTTCGGTAGCTGCTGGTGATAAACGTGCTTGTGTCACACTACTGTGTTCGTTGTCTTGAGTGTTGATAATATACGCCGGTTTAAGTCGATCGATCGATATATTGGTGGATCTTCCTGGTAGTTGTATGGTGTAGTACTTCTCGTTCCGTTCTGTGATGGGGTATGGGCCATGGTATGGACGTTGCAGCGGTTTGCGGACGGTGTCATCGCGTACGAACACGTGACTGCATGTTTGTAGATCGTTGTGTACGAACATACATCGCTTATTTGAATGCGGTTTGTATGTAGGTGTGAGCTTCGTTATTACGTCGTGTAGGTGATCGACGTAATCGTGATCCATCTTCGCTGCGACGGGTGTTGGTGATAAGAAATCACTGGGTAGGCGTAGTGACTGGCCGTAGGTGAGCTGTGCGGCGCTAGTGTTGGTGTCGGTGCGCGTAGCGGCTCGTAATCCCATCAATACAGTTGGTAGTTCGGTTAACCATTTGTTGCTGTTTTCCAGTCGAGACATGAGTGCGGCTTTTAGTGTTCGGTGCCAGCGCTCAACGATGCCGTTACTCTGCGGGTGATAGGCAGTAGTACGGGTTTTTTCCACTCCAAGTAGGTGTGCAAGGTCGTGGAATAGTTTGCTCTCGAACTGTCGTCCTTGATCTGTGGTTATTCTTGTAGGGCAACCGAAACGAGATATCCATGTTTCGTACAACTTTCTTGCAACGTTATCAGCTGTTATCTCTTGCAAAGGTACAGCCTCGGGCCAACGGGTACTGCGGTCGATCATGGTTAGCAGATATCGGTGTCCGCACGAAGATGTAGGCAGTGGTCCAACGATATCAACGTGAATGTGTTGCAATCGTTCACTCGGAGGGAATGATGCGATATCGCTGTGGTTGTGTCGTTGAACTTTTGACAGTTGACACGAAGTACATGATTTCGCCCATTCGCCAATGTCGGTGTTCATGGCTGGCCAGAAGTAGCGTTCTTGGATTAGCTTACGTGTTGTTCGTATTCCAGGGTGACTTGGATTGTGCACGGCGTTGAATGCGATGCGACGGAAATCAGCTGGTAGGTATGGTCGAACATGTGATGTAGACGTTTCGCAGAATATTGATTTGTTGGTACCGGGTATGACGATTTTCTTTAGATGGATATTTGTTTGCTGTGATAAGATGGGTATATTGCTGTCTCTTTCTTGGGCGTGTGATAATTCTTCGTAATTAATCGGTGATGGCAAATCGATGGCTTCGATGCGGGATAATGCGTCTGCGACAACGTTATTTACACCGCTAACATGTCGTATATCGGTTGTGAACTCACTGATAAATAACAGCTGACGAGTGCGTCGTTGCGTATCGTTGTCGGACGGTGGCTTGCGAATAGCGTAGGTCAGCGGTTTGTGGTCGGTGTAAATAATAAGTTCTCTTCCTTCGAACATTTTTCGGAAGTGTTTGATTGCCATGTAGATTGATAATAATTCTCTGTCGAATGTACTGTATCGCTGTTGTGTTTCGGAGAATTTCTTAGAAAAGTAGCCGAGTGGTATCCATTTCTTGTTTATGTGTTGTTGTAGGACAGCTCCCGCGCAGGTATTCGATGCGTCGCACATAAGGGAAATGGCGTCGGTAGGTGATGGAGATGGGTGAGCGAGTAAAGCTGCGTTTTGTATGCTAACTTTACATAACTCGAATGCTTGTGACGCTTCTGTGTTCCAATCGATCTTTGTTTTATCACGCTTCTTGGAATTATGCAGGAACGCGTTGAGAGGTGCTTGAATGTGTGCTGCGTTAGGTACACTATCTCTGTAGAAATTTATCATGCCAATAAATCTACGTAGGTCTTGAATCGTCTCGGGTTTGGGGTAAGCAGTGATCGCAGTGACTTTTCCTTGAGGTGGTTTAATTCCGTTGCTTGACACTTCGTAACCCAGAAACTTGACGTTTTCTTTGCCGAATACACATTTTGATGGATTTATCGTAATACCATACTCGTCTAGTCTGCGTAACACTTCTTGTAGATCTTCGATATGATGTGCTTCATTCTCAGATGCGATTATGACGTCATCAATGAATGGGAATGCGTAGTCTAACCCGATGAGCACTTGATGGATAAAACGTTGGAATGTTTGTCCGGCATTCTTGAGACCTGGACACATTCGTGGAAACTCGAATAGTCCGAAAGGTGTTGTGATGGCTGTTTTTTCGATGTCCGGTTCATAAACTGGCAATTGTTGGTAAGCACGATTTAGGTCGAGTGTAGTGTAGATTTTCTTTCCGTGAAGTAGGTAGGTAAAATCTTTGAGACGTGGGACTGGATAGCGGTCTGGTTTCGTGACGTCATTAAGTCGGCGATAGTCACCGCACACACGAATGTCCCCGTTTTTCTTTGGTACGACGTGCAGTGGGCTGGACCAAGGGCTTTTGCTTGGACGGCATATTCCTTGTTGCATCATCGACTCGAACTCTTTCTTCACAGGCATGTATCGGTGTGGTGGTATTGGTCTGGACTTACTGTATACTGGTGAACCGGTGGTTTCGATGTGATGTTCTACACGGTGCTTCGGAGTATCCTTCATGCATGACGGTCGTAGGATGTCAGGAAACTTGCTGAGTAGCTGATGGTATGGCTGATCAACGTCGATACTTCTTATGGTTGGGTCGGCGGAATAACTGACTGGTGCCTTGACGGTGAGGTTTGTAACTTTGTCGACGAGACATCGGCCGGCTATGTCGACAAGTAGCTGGTGATGTTTTAAGAAGTCGGCACCGATGATGGGTTTGCTGACTGCAGCGATGATAAACTTCCACGTGTACGGTCTTCGGAGGTTGAGATCTAATTGCAGAGTTTTCTCTCCATACGTAGGGATAACTGTGTTGTTCGCTGCATACAAACAAAAATCTGTAGGTGTCGATTTCGCGCCTTTTTTCCGTGGAATAACGGAGATGTTGGCGCCAGTATCAATTAAAAATGACAGACGTGTGTTTCTGTCCGTTATAAATAGGCGGTAAGAAGTTATGCTTGCGCCGGTTCCCGCCTCAGCCAACGCAGGTTTTAGTTTCCCGAGAGGGCACCACTTTCTTCGAAACTACAGGGACGCGTGCATTTTCGCGCCAAATTGCCGAACTTGCGATGATAATAGCAGGTCGCTGATTGGTCGGTTAAAGCGCGTCGCTGATTAGGCCTGCTCGACGAACGTGATCTTGATCGCTGCCGGTTGAATGGTTTGCGACGATGATGATAATTCGAGCGTGATGCTTTTAGCTCGGCGATTTCTTTGGTGAGCGCGTCGATCTTCTCCTCGATTGATGTAGGTACCTGGGCGGTGGTGGGAGCGAAGGAAACTGCAGCGATTGCGCCATGTGGTTGCGTCTGCTCTAAGATCTTGTCCGCCATCACAGCTAGCTCATAGATATCGGACTGCTTGGCGATGTTGTCACTAACGGCTAGGACAGCTCGAACGGACTGTGGTAGGTGATTTGTCCACATAATACGTAGCGCGGAGTCGGAGATGTTTTCAGCTGCGAGACTCTTCATTCGGCGTAGTAGCTGCGAAGGCTTCAGGTCGCCGAGTTCCATCTCAGAGAGTAACCTCTGTACTTGCCGTTGCTCGGATTCCTCGTACACTTGGAACAGGCGGTTCTTCAGGGCTTCGTACCGGTGATTCTCGGGTGGGCGGAGAATGATGTCGGAGATTTCATCGAGGTCTTGCCGCTCCAGTTGTCCGATGATTAGCTCGTACATTGCCTGGTCGCCTTTCTTGTGTGAAGACATTACGGCTTCAAACTGCGCGAACCATAACCGTATTTTATCACGCCAGATGGGTGGGATGCGCAATGACGTCGACACACCGGAGAGTTCATGATCACCGTTCTTGCTGTTGGCCATGATGCACTATGCAGTATGATCTGGAGGTTTTTAAGTTAATCACGTCGGGGTCACCAATGTAGCGCTTAGGCGGTGTAGCCAAGTAAAACTCCAGACGAACTTTTTAACAACAACAACGTGTATTGAGGAATCTTGATGGAATGAATATTTACAAAAATATGTACAGAACTTATAGGCTAGTGGCAAGGTACAAATATATAAATCGACCAATAGGAATCTAGTTAGCATTATATACAAAAATATAGTTCACAAATACTCCGTGAGGTGGCGCGTCGAGCGTCGTCAATCGCTCCTCGACTCGCTATGTACGCGCGCATACTTATATAGTATATACGCAGGAGCGCGCGCGCGGCGACGCGGCGCGAGGCGCCCCGCGCCAGTGCAGCGGTCGTCGCCACAGCGGACGGATGTTTATGTTTTGATGTATTGCAGCTACATATTTGATGTATTGCAGATATGTTTTGATGTATTGCAGATAAATCGCTTGCTTGAAGTCAATCCTTTTCACCGGCGAATAACCTCCACTGCACGTGGGTGTTAAAAATCCTTATTCTTGATAAAAACCGCTGATCTCCTTCGTAATATGTTATCCGGCTCGTTACGGACCATGAACGGGAATTGGGGATATGCCGGAAGAATAAACGGGATACTCAATACAAGCAATTTATAATTTTAAATTCGGTGTTAACAACATGAGGTTTCAAGGGCAAATGAGGTGTCAGAAGGACGGACACATACATGGAACAATTAACGAGGACAATATTAAAGCTAATTAGACGATTTGCTGCTGTGTGATATCGATCAGGCGTTTCAATATGAATAGGGCGCCTTGAGAGCGAGATGATGATCCAACAAATATTAACTTTCTTAGGTCTCCTAACAATGTTTTTCGTCACCGATGCCAGTAATTTCCAAGATAAACTCAGTAAGTACCTATACGTAAAATGAAAAAGTCGCATTTGTATTATTGACCTGATTTGAATCTACTAGGTACTTAGTGCATGAGAGGAGAGGCCATTACGAAATTATTGGTAAAAGAACAAAAGTTTATTTCTTACAATTTGAAATAAGAAAGCAATCCTAATTATAAAAGCTCTTTGCTCTAGATTAAATAAGATTTTATTGACACCGAATATCATTACTTAAAATGAACAGTGAAGCACATTAAACCAAAAAACAAACAACGCATTCCTACAGCAATCTGATATCGGCTCCGATAACGAAATGACGGCAAGATGGCCGCCCGCCTAAGGATTTGTACACACACCACAGCTTTAGGATTTGTTTAAAAATAAATTATTTTCATTTTAAATTTAAATGATAGTCAATTGTAGGTATGTTTTATATTTCTCAAATAAGTAATAAAAAATTAAAAATATATATTAACACGTTGGCGGGCGGTAACGTCCACAGGCGTCTAGGTAGCTAAAAGTGCTACGACAGTACGCCTGTCGTCGTCTGAGTTTTTACTTGCATAAAATCAGTAGGTACGCCACGCGACGAACGATTTTCCATAATATCATAAAGAACGGCATGTTGTACTCTTGTTGTACTGTCACCACAGGTATAATTACGACTTTCGTACTGTCACTACACTATTTTTAAAAATTCGTCAAAGAAAGTACTTAAGACACTACGCCCGTGGGCAATGTATGAAAATAAGTACTGTCACAGTAGCTGCAACCAGTGAGATAGTACCGCCCGCCAACGTGTTAAAAAATTATATCAAGGCTTGTGATAAGCCTTGAAACATCCATCGACGCAAAGGTTCACATTGCATTCCTCGCACTTCCAAATCGTCCTGGTTTTTTTAATACACAGAAAGCAACAGGTGTATTTTGACCCTGTCCGAATTGGGAAGTGGTTAGTGTCAAGCTTCGGTCTTGCCTGCGTCCTGTGTCGAATTTTGCGTTTTATTAATGTCGTCGCCGTCATCACTTGTCCAGTCGTGTTTGATCTAATATTGAAACGTTGGCTTTCAGTTGTTAAGTCAATTTGTCTATGTCTCTTTAGTAAATCTTCCGCCAATACAGTACGGAACTGACGATGTGATATTTTCCGGTGAAAACTGGAAAGTATCACAAAACAGTTAAAAATTGCTGCATTATATATTCGGCGGAAGAGTTTTTTGTACCATATTCTGTTCCTCCTACGTTCCAAAGGTTGAGCTGACAGGAATTGGTCTTTCCTATCAACTCCTCCCATGGTCCTATTATAGTCGAGTACTAGGCTTGGTTTGCACGTCACTCTGTTGTACTTGTCTTGTGTTCCGATTTGGAGATTATGGTATGTGGAGATCATACTAACTAAATTAGCATCTCGCCATACCAGAATTGCCAAATCGGAACAGTACGTGGCCACTACTTCACCATGTCGAAGTTCTGTCTTTGTCAAAGTCTTGATTGAGTCAGGTACAAATTCTCTGTTAAGTCTTAGTGTCCCATAACAGTCAGTCTTTTGTTTTTTCAAGCTACGCAATAATAATGGACTATTATAAAAATTGTCCATTATTACAGTATGCCCACGGTGAAGCAGTGGCTCGATCAAGTCATAAACAATTTTGGCAGTAGCGGTAGTGGGACGGTCTCCGTTATCTTCAGTCATAAGTGTATTAGTCGATCCGTCATTTGTCTCGTCATCAGTAAATCTCGTCGCCTCATCCCCAACTGGTCTGTCATTTGTTTGTGAATTTTGTACGTCAGTGTTGTCAGTAGTCGAGGTTGCTTTATCTTTTCCAACATATACAAAAAACTTCCAGAGATAGCCACTGGAAGATTCGCACAATTCATAGGTTTTGATTCCTACTTGTGCGGCCTTTGACGAAATCTTTTGAGAAAAACTTAACTTCCCGTGCCACTTTAAAAGAGATTCGTCAATGGCTATCTCTTGTGAAGGCATGTATAGACTGGAAAATTTTGCATTAAAATAGTCAACCACAGGTCGTATTTTCCTAAGTCTAGTCATGTCCTGGCAAGTCCGGTTGTCGACGAAATGGAGAAAGGTTTTTAGCATCAAAAACCGGTTATACGACATGATTTTGGCAAAGTATGGCATAGTGCCAAAACCATTGTACGTAAAGTAGGATTCTTCTTCTGGTAAGGGGTAGAGACCCTGTAAAATGAGTATAGCTAAAAAGCTAACCATTTCGTCCCTGTTAGTTGGAGACCAACGGTGAAATCGAGAATGTGGAGCTAGTTTGTTTTGCTCTCGCAGCAAAGCAATCTTTTGCTCCGCATTCCTATTAGTCTCAACACACAGATGGTCAATGAAGTCAATGTCAAAAACCTTGTCGAAAACGTCAATAGCTCGCGTCTGGTCAGTCACCTCAAAAGTCGGCCCCGATGTACACGTGAATGTCTCACGACGTCCCAAAAAAGTCGCCCTGTCGTTACTCCAAGCGAAAGTGTAACTATCGTCAGTCGCAATGTCACGAAGAGCTCGGTCATTCGCGTCGTCCTCCCTCCGTAACACTTCCGCTTGAAATTGCGTCAAGTCACTGTCACATGCGGGATCAGTTACAGCGTTAAGCCCTTGTACAGTCGGGATGAAGTTTTCGTCAACGTCAATTCCTAAGTCATCGTAGTTATCTGAGTCAGTCAGTAGCAACCACTCGATTATTATTCCCTCTTGTTTGCCTTGTATACCTGGAATAAAAAAATACGTCACTTATGCAGAACCGGGATTGATTAGTGTTTTCTTATTCATTACCTTATGAAGTTCTCTGTATATCATATCTTACCGGAAAAACGAGCCCCTCCGGAAGTCGAAGCTTCAACCTCGGCTGTTTCCTCGGAGTAAAGGTCTAAAAAAAAGACCATTTTATGATGTTATCTACATAAAACAATAAAGGACTAATCGCCTATTTGGAATAACCGTCTTACTGGAAGAATGGGGTTCGCCGGACGTCGAAGCCTCAACTTCAATTTCATCTGTGGGGTTGAATTCTAAGTCATCGTCGTTATCTGAGTCAGTCAGTAGCAACCACTCGATCTTTACTCCCTCTTGTTCGCCTTGTATACCTGGAATAAAAAATACGTCACTTATGCAGAACCGGGATTGATTAGTGTTTTCTTATTCATTACCTTATGAAGTTCTCTGTATATCATATCTTACCGGAAAAACGAGCCCCTCCGGAAGTCGAAGCTTCAACCTCGGCTGTTTCCTCGGAGTAAAGGTCTAAAAAAAAGACCATTTTATGATGTTATCTACATAAAACAATAAAGGACTAATCGCCTATTTGGAATAACCGTCTTACTGGAAGAATGGGGTTCTCCGGCCGTCGAAGCCTCAACTTCAATTTCATTTGTGGGGTTGAATTCTGTAACAAATATGTTATGCTTATGATTATGATATAAAAAAAAATAAACAGCAAAATATTAATTGATTCTAAGAAATAACCATCTTACCAACACATCTTTTGGCTGACTGATCAACCATGATACATGGCTGACGTTCTGGAGATAGCCTTCTGAAAATTAAATAAGTTATTGATCATTAATAATCTTACAATTTAAATAGTGAAAAATCTTAAAGAAAAATTATGGCGAGGTGAATTGTTAAGATGTATGGGAAGAAACAAGAATAGATACGTTAAGGAAAAAATTACTTTGATTGTCGTTTGCGCGGTGGTGCGTCAGGCATAAGCATTCGCTCCAGATGAGCCTCACGCGTCCGGGCGAGAAGTTCCTGACGAGCACTTGTCGGCAGAGTCGCCATTGCACGTTGCGTAATTTTCCTCTTTGCCCTAATTTGGCAGAGAGTGTCTTCCACGGTGGCGCTGAAAAAAAAATATAGTTGTGAAAAATTGAAGATTTTTTTTTAATCAACTGGCATATTAAAACGTAGTCTCGTCATCGGCCTACTCCTACGTCTTGACTACTTGTAGTCCTTAAATAAATTATAGTAAAAAAAGAATTTCTTTTATAGTAATAATATATTATTAAAATTGCATTCTCACGGTTGGCCTAGCGGGGCTTCATTCAGACGTCTGGCACCACGACGGTTTTGACTCTCAGACCTAGAACGTAACCGTAATTTAGATTCCGTTCTTTTTTTTATAAGAGCAAACGAAAGCTCAACATTTTGCGGAAAAACATATTATTATGTACAGCCACCACAGCATTGAAAAGTAATTTTATATTTAATTTTGACCAACACCTATAAATTAACAGCCGTGCGTATAAAAGGTGCGCTTGATAAAATAATAAAGTTGCAACAAAAGATCATATTAAATACACTCATGATCCCTCGTTAGTACAGACCCTTATTTTAGTTCATATCGTGAACGATATGGGCGGCCATGGTCGCCCATACCTAAATCCTGAGAAAGAAAATATAAAAACGTGAATCTTATATTCATCATCAATCACCAGTCATATTATTATCCCTAAAGTCTACTTATATATGAATAACTAGCTTCTGCCCGCGACTTCGTCCGCGGAAAATTTCTAGTTTTAACATTAAATTTATCCTATGATACTCGGCAATACTGTAGGTTCCCATTAGTGAGAGAATTTTTGGAATCGGATCAGAATTTCCAAAGTTTACCGAGGTGATCTTTTCTGCTCAACTTAGTCGCCTTTTATGACACCCTTTTTTTTTTTTAAGGCTGGGAAATCATCCAATGACTGCTCCCGCTCTGGGTGGAGCGGAAGGGAGTGTCAGACTCTTACTGACTAAAACCCATCCATGTTCCTTCCGTAGCCCTTTATGTTCCGGGGTAGCGGTAACACTTTCGGACAATCCCGCTTACCCGGAAGGCTTGGCCCTGAGGGGCCCCTTCATATGCTGACATCTCTTTGAGGCACGCGTGGAACATATACGCGCCGTCCAGCACGGGTCTGGTGCTGACCGGACGGTGAGTCACCCATTACTCACCGCCCGCAGGCCCGCGCCTACGGTGGCCGGGAGTCATCACGTGGCTCCCGACGCCCGGAGCGTCTCCCGCGGTGGCTGGGACGGGAGGACCTTTCTCTCTGCCATCCCGCCACCTCCTTCGCGAGCGTGACTTTTTCGCAGAAGGAGGTGACTGCCTCCCACTCCCTCTCGCCCCGGACCATGGCTTGCACCAGGGCCGGGCGCGAGAGGTCGCCGCCGTCGATCGGCTCTATGAGGACACGGCGGTGCTCCACCCAAGCGGGGCAGGTTTGCACCGTATGCTCTACCGTGTCCTCTGGGCGATCCTCGCAATGGTGACACCCGGGCGTTTCCTCCCGCCTGATGATGTGCAGGAACCTCCCGAAACATCCATGCCCGGTGAGGACCTGCGTCAGGCGGTAGGTGAGGGCGCCGTGACGCCTCTCTAGCCACTTCTCAAAGAGGGGTCTTACCGCCACTATCGTGGCGTGCCCTGCGCTGGGTTGCGACAGTCGCTGATTCCAGGCCGCCATGAGATCGCGCCGGAGGTCCGTCCGCTCCACCGCAATTTGCTGCGGAAACGGAGTTTCCCCCCGGCTTAGTACCTCCGCGCGCCACTCGAAAAGGCGCGCGAGGACTATCACCTCCAGATCCCACGGCGGCAGTCCGGCAAGGAGGCTTGCCGCTTCGCCCGAGATCGTGCGGTACCCCCGGATAAGCCGTATGGCTACCACCTTTTGGGGCGCGTTCAGATAGTGGGCGGCTCGCCACCGCAGTGAACGCGCCCACACCGGGGCCCCGTATAGGGCCATGGACCGCACGACTCCCGCGTAAAGCCTCCGGCAGGAGGCTTTTGGCCCCTCAAATTGGGCAAGAGCCGCTTGAAGGCGGCCCCAGTCCGTTCCACCTTGGGGGCCAAACGTCGGAAATGCTCCACGATATTCCATCGGCTGTCGAGGACCAGACCTAGGTATTTCATCGTGGTCTCGACGCCGATGTGAACCCCTCCTACCGTAAGTTGGGATCCCGATGGTGGCCTATTCCGAGGTCCATGAAAGGACATGGCCTCGGATTTGTGCAATGCCACCTCGAGACCCAACTGCCGGATCCTCTCAATGACTGTCGCAACCCCGCGTGTCATCGCGTCGGCCGCCGCCTGATGCGACCTCCCCTGCGCCAGGACCAGCGTGTCGTCAGCGTAGCAAACCACGCTGACGCCGTCAGGGAGGTCGGCCCGCAGCACCCAGTCGTAACCGATGTCCCACAGGAGCGGCCTCAGAAACGATCCCTGTGGGACACCGCACGACATCTCTCGCCGGTTCCATTCCCCATCACGACCGGGGTAGATGACGGTTTACGACACCCTGCCTCGCATTGTAAAGGTGCAAATGCATTATGTATTTTTAACCCAACACGGATAATAATAAAATTATCTTACTACTATTATAAATGTGAAAGTTTGGATGGATGGATGTTTGTTACTTAATCACGCCAAAACGGCTGAACGGATCTGGATGTTTGGCACAGAGATAGATTATAGTCTGGAATAACACAAAGGCTAATTTTTATCACGGAAAAACGTACCCGTTCCCGTGGGATAATTTCCAACAACCACGCGGGCGAAGCCGCTGGCAAAAGATATTACACTACCTATATACAAAATGCAAACCATCATTTAAAAATGTTAACGTTAAAAATATAAAATTTAAGTGAGGAACCTATTTAATTTAAAGCTTCTCTAAAACGATAAAACGTCCGCACAAAGCACGTAGGAAGTAGGAATGATAGTTGAGCTCGGCGAATGTTTTAGCATTTTGCGTTTAGTAATTTTATATTATCTCGGAAAATATATGACCAATTGACATACTGTAGAGGGCAAATCTTATCTCTGTGATGTCCTTGTGATCATAAAATAATTTAATTTGATAAGAATTGATATTTTGTTGTTTAAATAATCATCCAAACAGAAGTAAGTCGAAAAAATACTTTTTTAAAACATAAAACGAAATATAAAAGCTAAAATACAAAAGATAGAAATATGGTGTCGCGGACTTTTTTGTAGAAATAATTAAGGCGAACCGGGTTGCCATACATTGCTTTCAATTTTAAACAACTGTTTAGGCAGCGCATGCAAATAATTCTGTTTTCGGAGGTATTTCTTTCCGACTTGCTAGACGAAAAATGCAATAGCTCGGCTAATTATGTATGATATAAATATAATTTATAGCCTATAGCACTCAGGAATAATGTAGCTATCTATCAGTGAAAAAATTATTGAAATTGGATCATTAGTTCCGGAGATTACCCCCTACATACAAACTTACAAACATACAAACTTACAAACTTACAAATTTTACCTCTTTATAATATTAGTATAGATGACCTGTTTTTCTAATTAAAAGAAGTATTTTACTAAAATATGTACAGTATCATACAAAAACTTGACGAAAAACCGGCACACTAGGGCGAAGATTTGGTCATGACATGTAAAAACATCCTATTAGACTGTGGATGCTTGAAATTGGTAGTTAATCTGAAAGAATAAACTTTCAGGATTTTTTAAAATATATAACACTAACACATTGGGCTAATAAATAAATAGTTACTTACATTTTAAAAGCAGATCTCACAGACACCTCAAAACACTTAAAATACTGCTTAGTGCAGCTTAGTGCTTGGCTTGTAAACAATTTTTTTTCTTTCATTCAATCAATGCTTGCTTTGTTTTACCGACCCGAGACGTTATATAATATAGAGTCATCTAGTGTCACACTCATGAAGCTCCTTGAAAAGTTTCACAGATAAAAACTCGTATAAACAGTGTACAGGTACAGTTACACATGCTTATTTTAAGCACGAAAGCATGCTTCAACCGAGCATTTGCTGCTTACAAGCACGTGTGTCCATACCTTGCTCAAAATAAGCATGCTTATTTCGAGCATACTCAAAAATCGACAGGCGTGCGATTTTTGAGCATGCTACCTGCGGCGCGGGTGGCGGGGGGCGTGGTTTAAGCACGTGTGGACAGGTCTGCTTATTGAGAGCATGCTTGTTAGCAGAATTCCGATCGTCGCTGCAGGAACACGCGCCTTCGAGTTTTTGAACACATTGTATGCCAATTAACATTATGATTTTATTCAATTCTGTTGTAAGGGCCACTTGTTTTTCCATTTTTACATGGGAATTCATAATCAAGGAAAATACTCGCGTAATCGATATCGAATCTTGTTTCGTTTCATAGGACTGCGGCAGTCCGTGTCTGCGTAGTGTGAAGTGTGTACAGTTCAATAGCCTAACCATAAGTGAACTCACGTTAACGGTCACCTTCGGAAAGTTAATTTGAATCTATTTCTATTAATATTAAGTTCCGTACGTAATAGATGATAGCCTATCCGTTTTATTGCCTGCATTACCAGGAACTGGAATTCGCGAGTGAGGTTAATCTTCTTTATTTGTTAACGTGATCATAAAAGTGATAATATTGAGTCTGCTTTTGAAGATAAACAGTTAGACTACAGGATGTCAGAAATGAATGGACATCAAAATATAAATGACGGTAAGAACTTGACTATTATATGGAAATTGGCTGCATTGCCAAAAAGAAAGAAAAAATCTGACTTCATTAGCCAATAGCTTTTACCTACTATATGCTAAGTAAAGACAAGTTTAAAAAATCTCTCAAATAGCAACTGAATCTGTAAAAATTGGCTGATCTATATGTAGAAGGGTTTTGTAATATTAATATATTTCACATGTCCAAATGGTTTATGCAACAAAGGAAAGGTCAATGCCAATACAGAATTTTGTTGCTTCTATACATAAACCTATTTGCATAAAATGAATAATAGGTCAGTGGGTAGCCTTAGGGGCGGATTTCTTGAGATTCTTGAGATGAGTTCTTGAGATTATTATATTGCCCACAATGATTATTTTGCTCGCTTTTAATGTTTGTAGGCAAGTGATATGGGCTAAACTTCACAATTCTGATCAGACTAAGTAAGCAACACCAAAAAAGTTTTTGTTTTTTGATCTGTAAAATTGTTTATCAATCAATCTGCCTAGCCTTTCCCCAACTATGTTGGGGTCGGCTTCCAGTCTAACTGAATGTAGCTGAATAGGTACCAGTATTTTATCTGACCTCCTCAACCCAGTCAACAACTAGGTAATAATTATGATACCCCTTGGTATATTGGCTGTCAGACTCTTGGGCTTCTGACTACCCATAACAACTGTCAAAGCTGTCCACAAATGATAGCCGGGACCAAAAAGAAAAAAAATTAATAAAATTAAAATTAATAAACTCTGCTCTATTGCTCCCATGTGTCTAAATAGGTGTAAAACCAAGGTCACGAAGTTGTTATTGACACTAAATTATAATAAAACTCAAGATTTACTACAGATATTGATAGCTTAACCTAATGTAGTTAGTTAGTAAGTTATTTATAATTACACTATCTAAAAAGGCCACATCATAGTTGCATTAGCTGGTAAATATAATAATATTAACGAATGATATACTCTGCTCGTCTTACAACTACTGCTACATGTCCAATTCATAGGTGAGGACGCTGGCACCCTAAACACAAGTTAACTCTTACACTGGGTGCCAGAGCCCATCGAAACACCCTTTTCCCTAGTTGTAACTTAGCATAGTGTTTAGTTAAGTGTTTATTGTACAACTTTTGTTAATAAAGTACTTTTTTTTTTTTTTAATGGCTTAATGTGCTTTCCAAGGCTCGGAGGAGTCTCGATATGTAAAGATGGTCACCTATCAACGGACCAAAATATTTATATGAATCTATAATATTAAAATAAATATTGTCTAATAAAGACAATAATATTGTGCTATTACCACCCTTTCTACGTAAGCTACTATTTGCATTATGACATGCTTGCTTATCTAATGGTGCAATGTGAAAGTGACAGTTTAAATTACTGAGGTTTCAATATTCATTCTCCAAGTGTTCAGTCTTATAGTGCAATTACATGTATGTTACTTATTAAAATTATATTACCAAAGAAATCTTCTGCCTAGCCATCCCAACTTTGTTGGGTTTGACTTCCAATCTTAACAGATGCAGCTTATTAACAGTATTTTACATGGAAACAAAGAAATAATAATGTTAATTACATATTTTGTTCTATGCAGTTATTGTAATTATATTTTCTTTCAAATTTTATACATCAATACTGATTTATGAGACAATAACTATGTTTCTAAATAAAAAATTGGTGTTCTTTTAAATCATATAATATTGACCTCACTCACTTCGATCATGTCGTACAATTGATCTTTGTACTGGTTATTCACTCTATTGCTCTAGTTGTTCAAAACTAAATTCGGTCTAGCGAGCCATCTAAGGGCTCACACAAAGAAGTGATTTGAAGGGTCGACGTTATCGTAATCGATAAGGAGGACTATATACTTACATATTTAGTAGATTTGGTCATTTTACAAAAATGCCTAGTTTAATAAGTTAGTCCTTCTCTGTAAAGTCACGAGCACCAATATGTAGACACCTAGCAATATTCACAAGCGATTTTCTCGTAAAATAACTAGGTATTTCAACTTTTGAGATAGGACACGTTCGGTAAGCCTATGGATTCGAAAATGCAATGTGTCCATAAACATACTATTTTAATCAATAATTAAGGAGAAATTAACTAACTGTTTACATATTTTTTCTCGTGACTGTACTTAATGTACTAAATAAATAATAATCGTCTATTTATTGCTTCTTACCGCGGTAAGTCGGTAACTATAATAAAACAGGAACATAACTTTCAAAACTATCTGTAAATGTTGTACTCAATCGAAATAAAAGATTTGAGTTTGCCGGGGTTATAATAAACTAGTCACAAAAATTAAGGTATGTAAAACAAATCTATTTTTGGGTTATTTTCAACGAGCTGTACCTAACTACGAGGAAAATGTTGGAATCGTACAGCAAAAAAAGCAAAGCCAATTATAGCTCCAAGTGTGTAGTTTTCAGTCATATCTGAAAACCTTTTTTTTTTGCTTTACGATAATTTTCCTCGGAGTTACAGCTCGTTGAACAAAAAAAATATAATTAAAAATTAAATAATATAATGTAATGTGTGAAAATCACCCAAAAAATTGTTTTATTTTATTTCCCTTAATTTTTGTGACTAGTTTATTATATAACCACAGCAAACTCAAAGCATTTGTTTCAATTACTTAAGTACAACATTTACAGGTAGTTTTGAAAATCAAGTTAAGTTCCCGTTTTATTAGTTATCGACCGTACCGCGGTAAGAAGCAATAAATAGCCGTTTATCAAACACGGCAGTGCAAAGATCAATTTTAAGACATGATCGAAGGACCAAAGAAGTGAGTACGGTATATCATGATAACCAGTTATGATAACACTACCCTATCGTATCCTATCTTCCCAGTTTTATACAATGCGGAACTTGCTATGAATATAATATATTATGTACCTATATTTAATCTTATCCCATTTACATGACGATTAATTTAATCGTAAATACAATTATCATGCATAACACCATACTAAAACAATGATTACATAAACTTTGTTTTTATGACAATAATTAAATGGCCGAGTCATAGGTACAGAGTCTGAAGAAAATCTGTCAAATTTATTTGATAGATATTCAACTTTGTTGCCGAAGAGTAAGGTTCATGTTCAATTGGGCATATTTGACAGTTTGGGGTAGCTTGATGTGCTGGCGACTGTACTTGATGAGAATTCTTAACACGATCTAAATCTTTTTGAATTTTCAAAATAATTGTGTTATTCATTTAATATTTCATAATTTGTTCATTAAAGGATTCATTAAAATAATCACTATCTATCTACATAGTATAAAGCAAAGTCGCTTCCCGCGTCTGTCCTAATATGTCTATGTATACTTAGATCTTTAAAACTACACAACGGATTTTGATGAATTTTTTTTTTATAGATAGGGTGATTCAAGAGGAAGATTTATGTGTATAATTTGTCTAGAAATTATGCGGGCGAAGCTGCCGTCGGAAGCTAGTAAATACATATAATGCTTTCACTTCACTGCCGTCCAAGCGCATCACGTTATACTCGAGCTATAGATATTATATTGTCTACAGATCAATTGGTGACGGGAATCCTTAAGATTTACGCTTCACCAAAATTCGCTCAACGCGCAGAAATAAGTTAATTTCAATAAAAATGCCAAGTCATACGTCTAGAGTTCGAACCCAAGACACGCACCTCTGACTTTTCGGATGCATGTGCGTATCGTATTGTATAAGTATCATAATTATTTTAATATTATTAATTATTATAATTATCGGCTATCATGGTATAGTCATGTTATGCGGAGGAATGAGGAAAATGTTGTCAGGAAAGTTGTGAGTATGAATTTGGATGGCTATACAAGTAGAGGAAGACCAAAGAAACGATGGATGGATTGTGTCAAAGATGATATGGCTAGAAAGGGAGTGACTACCGAGATGACGACTAATAGAGAGAAGAAAAAGAAATGTTGCGCTGACCCCAAATAAATTGGGATAAGGGCAGGAGAATGATGATGATTGTATAATTATCACTTGCTTAAAATCGGGGAAGGAAAACATAGTGAGGAAACCGGCATGTCTGAGAGATATTTCAGTCAGAGGCCCATGGGCAGCATAATAACTCTGACACCAGGTTAGTTAGTAACCACACGAAGAAGAGAAATAAAAATAATATGTATAGCCGATATTACTATTTGCAAAGTCATTCTAACAGTGAATCAAAATCTAGGTATAATCTTTTTTTTTTTTAAGTCTGGGAAATAATCCAATGCCTGCTCCCGCTCTGGGCGGAAGGGAGTGTCAGACTCTTACTGACTAAAACCCATCCATGTTTTTCCGTAGCCCTTTATGTTCCGGGGTAGCGGTAACCCCTTCGGACAATCCCGCTTACCCGGCAGGCTTGGCCCTGAGGGGCCCCTTCATATGCTGACATCTCTTTGAGGCGCACGTGGTACATATACGCGCCGTATGGCACGGGTCTGGTGCTGATCGGACGGTGAGTCACCCATTACTCACCGTTCGCAGGCCCGCGCCTACGGTGGCCGGGAGTCGTCACGTGGCTCCCGACGCCCGGGGCGTCTCCTGCGGCGGCTGGGACGGGAGGACCTTTCTCTCTCCCATCCCGCCACCTCCTTCGCGAGCATAACTTTTTCGCAGAAAAAGGTGACTGCCTCCCACTCCCTCTCGCTCCGGACCATGGCTTGCACCAGGGCCGGGCGCGAGACGTCGCCGCCGATCGCCTCTACGAGGACACGGCGGTGCTCCGCCCAAGCGGTGCAGGTTTGCACCGTATGTTCTACCGTGTCCTCTGGGCGATCCTCGCAGTGGTGACACCCGGGCGTTTCCTCCCGCCTGATGATGTGCAGGAACCTCCCGAAACATCCATGTCCGGTGAGGACCTGCGTCAGGCGGTAGGTGAGGGCGCCGTGACGCCTCTCTAGCCACTCCTCAAAGAGGGGCCTTACCGCCACTATCGTGGCGTGCCCTGCGCTGGGTTGCGACAGTCGCTGATTCCAGGCCGCCATGAGATCACGCCGGAGGTCCGTCCGCTCCGCCGCAATTTGCTGCGAAAACGGAGTTTCCCCCCGGCTTAGTACCTCCGCGCGCCACTCGAACAGGCGCGTGAGGACCATCGCCTCCAGATCCCACGGCGGCTAGGTATAATCTTATCATTTGTGTCTATACATAAGAGGTATTTAACTTGGTCACATAGGATCAAAGTCCATTGGTGTTATCGTTTTAGCACAAAACAAAGGTTCTTATATCAAAGGTTAGTATTACAATTGATTACTTATAGGTTAGTACCGCATAAAATAGTAGATATTAAAAAATTATGTTTGACGAAAATTGATGTCAAAGTTTTAAAACAGAATTAGAATCAAAATTGAATACAAAAAAAATTAAGTAAATCAAAATTACATACAAAAATGAAATAAAAAAATTTAAAATTAAAAAAAAATCGAACGCGTAAGCGTAATCAAAATAACTATACAAACTCATAATGAGAATGTCTTATAAGCAAATTCACAGTAGTATCATCTCATCACAGTATTGGCAACCTGTGCCCGTTTATCTTAGAACACGAGACCCTATCACGTTAGTCATAACATGTGTCTTTATTTAACTAAAAGGAACTTTAACCTTTTGAACGCCATCGAAAATTTATGATAACAAGAAGAAATAAATTTGGTGCTTGGCGTGGAAAGCACGCGCGTGCGTTTATGCTCTGTATATTAAAGATGTATTGATGATGATATGAACTTACATTAACTTACGTATTATCGTGTATTAATCACACTATAATAAGGAACAAACGTGACCACAGAAACTGCATGATAGGTTTAGGTTACATGCGATAAAAAATTCTGCTGTTGAGCTTCGGAGATTTCTATCATCAACTTGTTTATTTTTTTAATAGTGGGTTTTAAACACAGAACAGTTAAAGAGTTATCTGTTCTGTGGTTTTATATGTGTCGAATAGTTATCTTAAAATACATATAAAATCTTTGTATACTAATACAATTAAACTTGTAGCGACGACGCGGACGCGGACGTGGTAAAGTTTTGCCCTTTACCCAGATAAACTAATCAATATCACTTAGACCGCATTGACCGATAAATTGCCGTCGTATTATTACGTTCAAGGGCACATGAGTCATAGTGTAATACTGTTTTAAAATGCAGAATTAATAATAAGTTCTTTCTTCTTGTTTCCAGTACTACCGCCAGGCTACAAGGTAGAAGAAATCGAAATACCAGTTCCATGGGGCCACGTCGCGGGCTGATGGTGGGGCCCTCGGGACAAGCAGCCAATCATCGCTATTCACGGCTGGCAGGACAACGCAAGCACTTGGGACAATCTGATCCCACTACTCCCAGTCAATTGCTCATTCCTTTGCATATATAGACTTGCCAGGACACGGACTATCAACTCACTACCCAACCGGAATGCTGTATTACATCTTCTGGGACGGGAAGAATTGTGCAACACTTCGAATGGAGCAAAATAACTCTAATGGGACACTCACTCGGCGGCGCACTCAGTTTTATGTACGCGGCTTCCTTCCCAGATGATGTCGAGAAGATCATATGCGTCGATATCGCCAGTCCTGCTGTCAGAGAACCAGCTACTATGGTGAAAACGACAGGGCAGAGTATCGACAAACTACTGCAGTACGAAAACTTATCTATCGACAAAACTCCTTGTTACGAATACGAAGAAATGATCGATATTGTGTGTGACGCGTACAAAGGGTCGATTTCAAGAGAGAATTGTAAGATTCTGATGAAGCGAGGAATGATGCCCGTTCCTGCTCATTTAAAAAGGAAGGGTTATTTCTTCAGGAGGGATCCCCGATTGAAAGTCTCTGGTCTAGCTATGATGTCTATAGAAACAGCTTTGGAATACGCTGCCAAGGTCAAATGTAAAGTGCTAAATATTCGTGCGTTACCTGGGCAAAGATGGGAGAAGTTAGATTATTATTTGGACGTGGTTGAAAAGATGAGGACCACGGCTGATGTGCGATTAGTGGAGGTTGAAGGAACGCATCATATCCACTTAGAGTCAGCAGAAGCAATTTCAAATATTGTGGAAGAATTCATTATGGATTATTAGTTTAGCCTAGCTGTATTGCTAATGTGATATTTTATGTGATGCGTAAATGCACTGTAGTTAGGCACAGTTGAGGAGCTGTAGTATTGAAGTATTTCTGACGGCTTGTTCTTGATGCAGAACCATACTTGTAAGCAATTAGGACTTGTTTGACATTTACCTTTTACTAAAATGCTTGCAAAGGTATTGAAATTTCATCACATTAAAGTATACAGGGTGTAACCGAAAGGGTATATCTATATACATACAAAAGCACATGCTACAGACCACCAACTGAACAATTTTTACAATGGGACCAACTCCGAAATCGTGAAAAAAAAAAACAGTAATTGTTCTATACATTTTTGGTCACTAGACTCGTAGAAATGTAGCGAACAGCTGATTTTTTTTCACGATTTCGGAGTTAGTCCCATAGTAAAAGTTGTTCAGTTTGGTGGTATGTAGCATGTGCTGTTGTATGTATATACCCTTCGGTTACACCCAGTATTATTAAACCAAATCAAAACGAATGTGAGGCATTTTCCCTTTTAAAAACATGCCAATTAAAGCTACTGAAGTTAAGAAATTACTTTTAGTTAAGTACCTAAGGTAGGTGTTGCTTTCACCAAAGTGCAACGGGAGTTGTAAAATCAACGTAAAAGTAAGGGTTAATTTCTTTGGATTGCACGTATTTTGGGTCTAATTTATTTTTTATTTATTTGTATAGGTTTAGTATTTTATGAAGTGAGTGAAAAGCATACTGTACTCAGTATATCTGCTTATGCGATATGGTTTAAAAATAATGTATGGTGAAAAATGTAAGGTACAGTCAGCCTCAGAAAGATATATCATATTATATAAACCTTCAAGAATTTGTATCAATGTGTAGCCATAACACATTACACACTAGCTGCTTCCCGTGGCTTCGCCCGCTTTTTTTTTTAACCAAAGTAGCCTAAGTTACCCCTTATTATATCGGCCATCTGCCACTGAAAGTTCAGTAAATATCGGTATGGCCGTTTCGGAGATATAGCCGGAACAATCCGACAGACAGACAAAAATTTTGTAAATTTGTTTTTGTTATCAGTGTCGTATATATGTATGCATTTAGTAAATAGCTATTTTGTCATTACAAACAGACATCATTTTTATTTATTTGTACAGATTGGGTATTATTTGTAGCTACACATAGAATAATGGAACACAAATTGTAGACGAAAGAATTCAAAGAATTCGATGTATCTTTTTAAGAGGGTCAATTTCACGAAACTGAACGCGATCAGTACATCTAAACTGCGTTCAAAATTCAGTGTCATTGTCCTATATACAATAATGACACTGTCATTACATAAACGTGGTTTATGTGCTGATCGCGTTCAGTTCCATTGGTGAAACTGACCTTGACTGTCTAAATATTGACGAATAATTATGTATTCTACGTTTTTATTGCGATAACTAAACAAAGTAATTCAACCACATCTTAGTGAAAAGGCTATTTATATCACAAACAGAACAAATCTGGTCCTTGATCACTTAGGATTAAATCTTTGAATAATATTTTTCAAATATAATTATCACACGATCAAAAAATTTAGTTCCTAACCTTGGGGTGATGCCGATGCTAATACGTACAGGTCTCCCAAAGTGATAATGCGCATAGAAATCTTCGCCACTGTTCGGCAACAGTCGTATTCCCCGAGCGTTGGAGGACGATATGTATATAGAGTAGCTAAGTGCATTTTCTTCATGCATAATTTAGTGTTTTGTGCTAAAAGAGATAAATATTGATTTAATGGTAACGAAATTTGATTCAATAATTCCATGTAAGTAAATAGCGAGCTATAATTTATATAAGCCTAAATCTGATTTTAAAATGTTTTTCTAGTACTTAATATGTATTTAACGTAAGTATTTTTAATTTTTTTATATTAAAAAAAAGTAAAAAATGTAGTATATTTACCTATTTTACAAAATTAACTATTTAAATTTGAATAAGATAATTAAAGTTGAAATTAAATTCAACTTTGAAAACAAAACCAAGAAGGGTGTGTAATAGCAGCTCTATACAATTCCATACAGAGAGAACACGTGCAGTCACCACCAATATATAAAGACGACTGACGGACCTTTGACTGACGGGCGACCGCCCGAATTGTTTCCGATTGTGTACACATGATATTGACTCCTATTTCTTTCGAACAAGGTGCAAAATGCAAGTGCATTGTTTAGGACTCGAACGATTCAATGATTCGGGTGTTTCCGGGAATACGACAATTAGCGAAGATTTGCATGTGCATTATTAATTTGGGAGTACTGTACCAAACGTTTTATTTAATATATTTTACATTTCATTTGTAAACCCTTGGGGTCATAAGGTTGTTGACGTTGGAAAGGGAATTTCTATCGTACGTTCTTTATGTTAAATATCTTGATTTTTTAGTACTGACGCTAGTCACGCTAGTAAAACAAGCTCTCTCTAACTGTAAAATTTTCCCAATTGAACATGAACCTTGTGCTTTTGCAATAAAGTTGATAAACTATCAAAGAAATTTGACAGTTGTAGCTTGATGTGCTGGCCTCTGTACATTAAGAGTGGTGTTTGAAATTCGATTGTGAAAGTTAAGATATTGAAAATAAGTTCATGTAGTTAAGTTTGGTGTTCTAAAATGAAACAGAATGTAACTGGCGAAATGTGGATGTACTTTAGGTAGAACTGTGCTTAACCCTTCGGGGAATACAAACGTGATGTTAATTAGGTCAAAAATGAAAAAAATAATTTCAATTTGCAACTTTTGCATAGCAAATATGTCAATCCACCATTTTTGTCTTCAGATAAAAGTTATCAGGCGAGTTTAAAATTTCCATTCAGACATCACCACCATACTTACTACACAATAAATTAAAAATCTTTTTGACAAAAAAAAATCAATTTTTATTTTTCACTTTTTTGTGATTCACTTGTGCTTACCCCTTCATAGCGTACCGGCGTGATGTTATGTTATGTTTTAAACTGGTGAAAACAATAGACCTACATAAGATTTCAGCAATCCCGGGCCATTTGCTATCATTTATTGAGGATTTCCGTTGCCTATCTCCGAAGTTCTTCATCAGATCTTCACCAAATTGAAATGGGACCACTTCGAGAAAGTACTCTTCCAAAAACTACCCAAATCGCTTCAAGTGTGCATATAAAATTTGAAGAGTTCCCTCTATTTCTCCAGGATCCCATCATCAGATCCTGACTTGATGATCATGGACTACCTGGGAAGTATACCCTTTCAAACAAAACAAAAAAAAATCCAAATCGGTCCAGCTATCTTTGAGTAATCGGGGACATAAAATAAATATATATTCCGACGATTTGAGAACCTCCTTTTTGAAGTCGGTTAAAATAACTAGGTCGGCTTCTAGAATTCGTATCAACTCTTCAGTAGTCGTCATGATAAATTTCTGTCATGTACATTTATCGACACACAAGCACAACACTGATGGAAAATCCCAGAAGTCGGCACTCGTTTATGACGTAAGAAGCGGTCGTCTTTATCCGTCTGTGGCGCTGGGCGTACTAACAAAGTAAGTTTTGGAACATGAAGGCTAGGGATGGGAACCATCAACTCAGTCGCTGACATTTCACAAGTAAAAGACAATGTCCAAATTGGCCCTGTGCAATAAAGAGTATCAGATTAAACGAAAATTAATCGCCTATTTTATTATTTAAGTTGCAAATACTTCTGTATTACGGACTAGCTGTATTCCAAAATGTACTTGTAATAGAATTTAACGCGACTAATAACATTAGATCGCCATCTATGCCTACTGTCATGTCGTGTCAGAAGTGAAATAGGGATGTCCAATCAATTATAATCGATTGATTGAATTATTAATCGATCGATTGTGTTTTCTTTTCTAAAGTGTATTTTTAAAAACCTAATAAGAATACTTTATGTATGCAGTCATACTCCAATTTAAATAGGTAGTAAGAATAATACTATACAGTAATCAAAACTTTTTATTTCTATACAATCATTCAAACATCTACAGTAGAACCCGTTTAATACGATCACGCTTAATACGATTTCTCGCATAATACGCCATTTTGCATCAGTCCCTGCAACTTGAGACCTGTTTTCGTACATTCTTTAACGCTTAATACGATTCGTCATCCTGTTTAATACGCCTAACGCCAACACATGGCGGGGGACGCGTCGTTAGTTTGTCAATTGTTGGTTTAGGCGGGGCTACTACCTACGCTTACGCGGTCGTGCTCTGCATTCTTCGTATTGTGTTGTGTGCACATCATTTGTTTGTTACAAAATGACTACAATTAAGCGAAAGGCCTTGTCAATTCAAGAAAAAATTAAGATTGAAAAGAGTTGAAAATCTTGTAATTTCTATGCCTTAAAATCTTTTTGTCAAACTAAAATAAGTGATTATTTTAAATAACGTGATAGATACACGGCACTTTATTATTATAAGTACATCATTTTTAAATGTACAATTCAATACTTACCTAATATTAATACATAGGTACGTATGTAGTAGGTCCGTTTTTTATTTCCCTATATCCCGCATAATACGCTTTCCCGCTTAAGACGCGTTTTTGGTTCAGTCCCTGTGAAATCGTCTTAAACGGGTTTTACTGTAATTCATTTTTTACGACAATTATTACAAAAATAACATTTCTTTTTCGGCGTAAAATAAACCATTGTCATACATACTTGTAATGTTTATATGACAAAGGTGATGTAACAGACAGTTTGAAATAATTTAAGACCACAGTAAATCTTAATCGAAAAAATCGATTATTGGTGTGGTGTCGTACTACATCCCTAGTTTTGCTGTGAACGTCACGTCGCGTCGGCCGTTATTGTCAATTTGTCACTTTGGCGAAGTTACAGTTCCTGTGCTGTGCTTTTCCTGTGTTCTTTTCTTGTGTTCGGTGTTTTGGTGGTTAAAAATCACTCAGAGCTATGAAAAATCGTAGGTACCTACATTTAATATTCGTTGTTATGATTAGATTATAACCTCAAAATCTGATACTTTTTTTGAAATATATCTTTTTTGCAGCTAGTCCGCTATAAATACAAGATCTTTAAAGAATCTACTAATGATAGAGAATACAATACATAATTTTCCGATGCTCTTGGCTCCAGGGCCAACAATGTATGGACGCAGAGCAATGTCCTTTACTTAATTTTAAAGGAATTAAATGAAATACCCACAAATATTTAAAAAAAAAATGTTTTAATAACAATTGCTGTATTTGTTTTAAAGTTAATTAGTTAGTCAGTATAACGAGAAATATTTTGATTTATGTTTATTTCTGTATCGGTAAATCTTGGCTTATGTCCCGTCCCTCATGTCGGATTTTGCCGTCATGAGCGTTGCACATCAATACAATTTTCTAAAAATAAAGTTAGTAATTCATCTAACTTTGGACATTATTTTTAGGACTTCTAATTAAGAGACCAAAGTGTATTAAACTGTAAATGATTACTTAGTTAACTATTTACCTCATATAAACATATTTTTTATAGAATACAGCGTAATTAAATTAAAAAGCTGATTAAAAGAGCAGTGATATTTTGGTCGGAAATATACGACTCTGGCGAAATGGGCCCGAAAACTTTTGTCGGATTTATCCGACGTAGGCGGTTAAAGGGTTAAATTACTCTTTGCTTGATTGTCTGGAAATCTATTCGCTTTTCTTGTTTCTGACGCTGACACTTTTTTGTTGACAGGTCACCATAATGAATGAAGGATAGAATGAATGTTGTACATTCAGTCAAAAAAGTATCGGAAATGGATGATTTGTTTATGGTTCCAAATTCAAATTTTTGTTTTTTTGTAGTTGTTAGATTGGCACAACTGTTTTCCATTTTGGCGCGGAGTTTGAGTTGCATCTGTTATTTATATTAAACTAGCTGGCCCGACAGAGTAGACGTTGTCGTGTCTTAACTATGATACCTACCCTCCTACCTACCTACCTGCCTACCTACCTTACCTACCTAGCTACCTACCCTACCTACCCACCCTACCTACCTACCTACCTACCCTACCTACCGACCCTACCTACCTACCCTACCTACCTACCCTACCTACCTACCCTACGTACCCACCCTACCTACCTACCTTACCCTACCGACCTACCCTACCTACCTACCTACCCTACACTACCTACCTACCCTACCCTACCTACCTACCTACCTACCCTATAGGAGGAAAATCAGCAGCTGATCGAAAAAAAAAAAATGTATTCTGCTATTCAGGGCGGAGACAAATCCAACGAAACAAAAACCATGAAAATTGGTCCAGCAGATCTCGAGTTATAACGAAGGGAACAAACCCGTCTTTCTTTTATTGGTTTTAGTAATATCATAATACCTATATAGTGTGTATTGCGAATTTCTTAGTGGACAAAAATATCGAACAAAGAGTTTGTCTTAAATTTTGCATCGCCAATGGAATTTCGTGTTCGGAGTCACTGAAAATGTTACACAAGGCTTACGGTGAATCGACTTTATCAAAAACTCGTGCTTATCTTAGAGCATTTAACCTATTATGAGTGGTTCAAAGCGTTCAAAAGCGGTCGAGATGTGATGGAAGATTTGCCTCGCTCTGGTAGGCCGTCAACGTCTGCAACTGAAGTTAACATCGCAAAAGTGAAGAAAATAGTGACTGAAAATCCCCATTCAACTCTAAGAGAGATAGCCGCCGCACTTTCTGTATCTCACGAGTCGATCCGTACCATTTTAACTAATCATTTGGGTATGAAACATGTCACACTCAACAAATATCATCCAGCAACCACCATATTCACCAGATATGGCTCCTGCTGACTTTTTTCTTTTTCCTAAACTCAAATTACCACTTCGTGGCACCCGTTTTCAATCGATAGAAGACATAAAGGAGAATTCGCGGCGAGAACTGAACTCAATTCCGGAAGCAGCGTTTAAAAAATTTTTTGATGAATGGATTATTCGTTGGCGCAAGTGTATCGTTTCTAAAGGAGTTTGGGTGTTTGTGATCACGGCGAAGTACGGTGGATGTTGGTGGAAATGAAACCGCTTCTCACTTTGTAGTTAGTTTAATCACACACACTCCAATTTTAATTATATCAGATGGCACAATCGTAAGTACAGGATTCTTTTATGTATCGGAACAACTTGTAAGTATCGTGAATCGTTCTTTTGTGTCTAGCTTGCAGAACCTGTATCAACCTGTTAACCGTCACTTCGTTAGTGGCGGGAAACACTAGTGTTGCCACTACGGCAAGATTGTTGGTGCGTTCTAATATCGAACGCCACACCACCCCCCTACGGAGAAAGGGAACCGCAGGTTAAAAAAAAAATTACAGATCTAAAATTTGTTTAAAACGAACCCTGCGTCCGGATCTGGTCACCGGAGGCGCGGCTGGCGCAAGGGAGGTAGAAGGCGCATGTTCTGGTGCAGTGGCTGATGGAGGAGTTTGTGAAGCTGTTGCAAATTGAGAAGTTTTCGCCGGTTTGGCAGGAGCGCTCGCTGTCCTAGAGGGTATTGTGCAGAAATTCGGTTCTAGGTAAGCAGGTTTCACCCTATCTAGGCTGACCTCAACCGGCTTACCTTTAGCGCTCGCTGTCCTAGAGGGTATTGTGCAGAAATTCGGTTCTAGGTAAGCAGGTTTCACCCTATCTAGGCTGACCTCAACCGGCTTACCTTTATGTCTAACTTGATGGTTTTGTCTTTCCTGGAAATCACTTGATAGGGGCCGGAGTAAGGCGCCGAAAGCGCGCGCCGGACGGAGTCATCCCTGAGAAAAACGTGTGTCGCTAGTGGTAGATTCTTATAGATAAAGGTAGGTGTTCCGCTGTTTCCTAGATGTCGCGAGGCAGGGACAGGTCGCAACTCCGACATGTGCTGACGAAGTTGGTCGACTAGGTCGGTCGGGTCGTCGATGTGGCTAGAAGGTTCACGGACAAAGAACTCGCCAGGAAGGCGGATAGGCTCACCGTAGAGTATTTCGGCGCATGATGTTTTTAAGTCTTCCTTGACCGCAGAACGCATACCGAGCAGAACGATGGGTAAAGCCTGTATCCAAGAGGATTCGTGGCACATGATTGCTGCCTTTAGTTGGCGATGTAGTCGCTCTACCATTCCGTTGGCGCACGGGTGGTAGCTAGTAGTGCGCGTCTTCTTAATGCTGCAGAGCTTCATTAGACGATTGAAGAGGTCGGACTCGAATTGACGGCCTTGGTCAGTCGTGACGAGCAAAGGAACGCCAAAACGGGAAATCCAACCGGACATGAAAGTAGCTGCGACTTCTTGTGCCGTTATGGTTCTGAGAGGCCATACCTCTGGCCATCGAGTGAATCGGTCGATTGCTGTTAAGCAGTAGCTGTAGCCCTCGGTGGCAGGTGGTAGGGGGCCAATGATGTCCACATGCACGTGGCGAAGTCTGGCGGTTGGGGTGTTAAAATTTCCCAATGGGGTTTTAACATGTTTTGTCACCTTTGACTTTTGGCAAGGAATGCAAGCGCGTGCCCATGCGTGAACGTCTTTTTGCATAGAAGGCCATACGTAGCGGTCAGCCACCATGCGAGCGGTTGTCCGCGCGCCAGGGTGACTGAGCCCATGAAGCTGATCAAAAACGCTTCTGCGAAAGCTGTGAGGCAGAAGCGGTCGTTGTTTGCCAGTCGACGTGTCGTAAATGATTGTTGAATCGGTACCTGGAATGGGTATGCTCTCCAGCTTTAGCGAGGAACCACAGTTCTTTGCTAGTTCTTGCACTTCCTCATCTGCCTGCTGGGCTGCTGCTAACTCTGTGAAATCGCCCGTCAACAGTGATATGGCATCGACGCGAGAAAGGGCGTCGGCGACTATATTGTCCGTGCCTTTAATGTGCACTACGTCTGTCGTGAACTGTGAAATAAAAGAGAGTTGGTTAAGCTGAGAAGGAGGAAGTTTTTCACGCCGCTGAGAGAATGCATAGACGAGGGGTTGATGGTCCGTATATATAGTAACGTGTTGCACTTCTAATATATGACGGAAATGTTGTACAGCCTCGTATACTCCCAATAGTTCCCTGTAATATGCAGGCCAGGTGCTCTGGCGGGGCGTGAGCTTTTTGCTGAAGGAGGCAAGGGGTTCCCACTGGTTTTTTACTTTTTGTTGGAGTGCTGCTCCGACGTGTGTACTGGAGGCATCTGTAAAAAGACCAAGTTGAGCTGCGCAGTCAGGGTGAGCCAAGGTCGTTGCTAGTGATAAGCTTTTTTTGCATTCCTCAAATTTTTCCATGAGTTCGGGAGTCCAGAGGAATGGCTTTGCTCCTTTGCCGTTTATTTTTGTCAAAGCGTCGACGAGTGCAGCTTGGTGTGACGCATACTTTAAAGGTGATAAAATAAATTTGGATGAATAACAGACATTTTGTGTATTATTGACAGAGTAGTATATCCAATCAGATGTCTCTGAAGCATGGAATTAGTACAAACTACAAAGTATAACTGGAATGCTTACTAAACAACTTAGAGCATTTAACCTATTACAAGCATCTTGAAAGAGAAAACTGATTGTGGCGGTCGACTGGGGCACGTCCAGTACCCGCAATCCACCTGGGACGTCTCCCACTTATGTTTGACGTGTGTGCCTTGCAACGTAGCTGGTGACACACGCCACCACGCACCCCTGAATGCGTCTCTGACCTCGTCCCTATGTAGGGGACTCTGATAAAGAAATACCTATTCTGTTAAAGAAATATAGCAGGGACCGAAATAAAACACTTGCTTCCTTTTTCTGCTCTTCGGTGTCGGCTCCTATACTTGAGTTGTTGCTTCTACGACGGTTGCTCTGCGACTGACTAGCCGCGGGTACACGCGCAACTTAAATACCCGCCGCCTTTACCTTTCTGTGGCCCGCGATTTTAGACCTCTTTTTACTGTGATTTTTCCTATCGCCGACACCTTTGAAGCCATTTATTTACTTAACCTTATGTCGTTTTTACATAATTTTTTGGCACATATATTCCTTATACATAGCTTAATAATATGCCGTTATTAGCTTAATAATATATAAAAGTTTTAAACAATATACCTTATATACAATATTTGCTAGAACAAAAACATTGAAAAGTCACCAAGTCTCTTTGTTTACATTTATGTTTTATCCTATATCTTTGGAACCCTTTGCTTGATTTATACAATTTAAACGGATTTATTCGTTTTGGGCCAAGATCAATCCAAAAAACCCCATGATACCTAAAAAATCCCATAAACAAAAAATCATGTTTTCAAACTACGTGAATATTTGAACATCGTAACAAAATCCTTTCAAACTTGAATCGAATCAGACTTATTAGTCCTAAACCTATTCTAATACTATAATAAACGTAAAATCTGATTAATACAATTCTAATTGGCATAGTCTTACATGATTCTAATTAGATTCTAATAGGAACTTTCACTTACACTTGTATCACACAAATTAGTTTCACTGTTTTTTGATGTAGCGGTCCCTCCACTACTTGCGCCACGTTACCCCGATAGGGTCTTGTCGCCGACATTCTCCCCCTCGTGCGCAGCACCGTCCACCTGGCTCGGCGAAACTCTCGGCACCAACAGCACCACTCTCGAACTGGGTCTTCGCAGCACTCCTCCTCTGGTCTCGACGTCGACGATCCTGGTCCGCCCATCTGGTCCTGGATACACTTGCTGGATTCTGCCGCGTGGCCAAGTGCACCTCGGCAGGCTGTGGTCGACGATCAACACGATGTCTCCGACGCGTAGATCATCGGCGCCGCTTCTTCCCGTCGTCTTCCTCGGTAGCAGGGTGGGCAGGTATTCCCGCAGCCAACGTTGCCAGAAATGGTCGGCAAGTCGCTGCGTGGCCTTCCAGGTGTGTCTGCCCACGAGCTCGCTGTCTTCGAAGCTGCCGATTCTCGTTGCGCCGCAGGATCGCCCAAGGAGGAAGTGGTTGGGTGTGAGTGCTTCCTCCTCAGGGTTCTCGGAGAGGTGAGTGAGAGGCCGAGAGTTGACTATATGCTCGGCCTCCAGCAGGAGGGTGTGCAGGACCTCCTCACGTGGATGCTTCTCGTGGAGTGTGGCGTCCAGTGCGGTTTTGATGGATCGCACTAAACGCTCCCATGCGCCACCCATGTTGGGCGCACCAGGAGGGATAAACTTCCATTGCACGCCGATCTTCCCCGCTTCTGAGATGAGGTCTTCTTGCTTCATAGTGTCCAGCGCCTCTTTGAGTTCTTTGTTGGCGCCGACGAAGTTTGTTCCGTTGTCGGTGTAGATTATCTTCGGCATCCCTCTTCTTGCAGCGAATCGTCGTAGCGCCATAATCATGCTGTCAGTGGAGAGTGAAGGGGTGAGCTCATTGTGCACAGCCCGGGTTGTTAGGCATGTGAACAAAGCTCCCCATCTCATCTCATGGCGTCTTGCTACGGTGATGGTCATCGGGCCGAAGTAATCAATACCGGTGCACGTGAATGGAGGGTTGCTGTGCATCAGCCTCGCAGCAGGTAGGTTGCCAGTCGGAAGCTCTTGTGGCTTCGCCTTCTTTGCCTTGCACCACTGGCATTGGTGTTGAACTGCCTTGATCGCTGCCCTTAGTCCTAGTACCCAGAAGCGTTGTCGGATCTCGTTCATCACTGTCGCGTGGTTTCCATGGTTGAAGTGGCAGTGGAGATCTTCTATTATGAGCCGCGTTATCTTTTCCTTACTGTCGAGCACGATGGGTCGCTTGTAGTCCCTGGTCACACCCTGTATCGCGTCGATTCTTCCTTTTAACCGCAGGAGACCATCTTCCAATGTCACGTTGAGCTTCTTTAGTCTGCTGCTGCCTTCCAATTGCTTCCCTTGCTGCAGACACCTGATGTCTTCTTTGAAGCTCCTTTCTTGACTCTTCTTCAGCAGCAGACCTTCAGCTCGCTCTAACAGGTCTGCGTCCAGCGGCAAGTACTTCCTTTCTTTTCTTAGAGGTCGCTGTTGTTTTCCAATCGTGACCGGCTTCTTTCCTTTTAATAATTTCCAGGTGGGATCTTCCTGGTTGACGTTGACCCTCTCCTTTTGCCTGCAGAGTTTGATGAATTGCAGTACTCTGGCAGTGGCTCGTCGGAGTCTCTTCCACGATGAAAACTTTTCCGGATCTGGTGTTGGATGCGCGATGCTTGCTGCCGTCGTGACGTGCGTGGTCTTTTCTTCTTCGGTAGTCTCCTTCTTGAAGGTTCTTGCCTCTGGCCAATAACTTTCTTCCCTTCGCAGGAACTCCGGTCCGGTGTACCATCGATGTTTGCAGTCGAAGTTTTCCGGTACGTCGCGTGTCGCATCATCTGCTGGATTCTGCGCAGTAGGCACCCATCTCCAGTCTTGTGGTCTGGTGAGATCTTCAATTTCCGCCAATCGATGAGCCACGAAGGTCTTGAAGGTTCTCGGGTCCGTCTTGATCCAAGAGAGTACGATGCTGGAGTCCGTCCAAAAGGTTCTTCTTTCCACCTTCAGATCCAGTTCTTCTTCTATCGAGCGTGCCAGCCTGCTTCCCAGGAGGGCTGCCTGCAACTCGAGACGAGGTATCGACACCGGCTTCAGCGGAGTGACTCGGACTTTCGCAGCTACCAGGCTGACGTGGTACGTTCCATCTTGATCTTCTGTCCTCCAGTAAACCGTCGCCGCATACGCTGTCTCGCTTGCGTCTGTGAAAGTGTGCAGCTCCCCCTCGGTGCGACGTGGTGCCAGGCATCTCGGGATCTGAAGATCCTGAAGCAACTTCATCTTCTCCAGGTAAGTCTTCCATGCCTCGTACTCCTTGTCTTCTATCTCTTCATCCCAACCGACGCCGCTTCTCCATATGTTCTGAAGCAGCTTCTTGCCCTGGACGAGAACTGGTGATGCTAACCCCAATGGGTCGAAGGTCGACATCACGGCGCTGGTGACTTCCCTTTTTGTAGGCACCTTGAGTCCCATGGCTATTTCTTCAGGCGTGTTTCTGAGATTTGCCCTGAAGCCGATGGAGTCTCTTCTTGTGAACCAGCGCAATCCAAGCGTCTCCTCTTCCTTCTCGCCAAGGTCCACTTCTGTCTTCTCTGCTGTTTCAGTCTTCAGGTCTTGTAGTAGCTCAGGTTGATTTGATGCCCATCCCCTGAGTTCGAAGCCTGCCTTCTTGTGTATGAAGTCTACCTGTGCCGTAACTCTTTTGCAGTCCTCTTCTGAATGGAAGCTGTGGAGATAGTCGTCCATGTAGTGGTTCAGCTCGATTGCCCTTGCAGCTTCCGGGAACTGTTCTTTGTAGTCAGCTGCGTTCCGGTTTTTCACGTAGATCGCTGTGCTCGGAGACGAAGTAGCGCCGAAGATCACTGATGTCATCCTGTATTTTCTTGGTGACGCGTCGCGTTCATCTCCTCGCCACAGGAACCTCAGGCTGTCTCGATCTTCTGGCCTGATGCGCACTTGCAGGAACATTTCCTTGATGTCAGCTGCCACTGCTAAGGGTCCTTGTCGAAATCGTAGCAATACTCCAAATAGCGACTGCAGTAGATCCGGCCCTGGCAGAAGAGCATCGTTGAGGCTTCTACCCTTTGACTTAGCCGCAGCGTCGAAGACGATCCTTATCTTCTTCTTCAGCGGGTGTACCACAGAGAAGTGAGGGAGGTACCACATCTTCTTGGAGTCTTCTTGTCCACCAGGTGCTTCTTCTGCATACTTGCTGTCGATTAGATGCTGTATCTGCTTGTTGTATTCTGCCTTCAAGTGGGGATCCTTGTCTATCTTCTTCTCAATGTTGATCAACCGGTTCTGGGCAGACGCGTAGCTCTCTGGCATCTGTTCTTCTTCATTCTTCCACAGCAGTCCAGCTTCAAATCGACCGTCTTCTAATCTTCTGCAAGTCTTCTCTAGGATGGCGAGTGCTCTTCCCTCGGAGTCAGTGGTGGGTCTTCTTGGCTGCACGCCGAGCGCCTCGATCGCGAAGTGATCCTTCATGGCTTCATGCATTTCTTCTTCTGGCGTGTTGACGTGGAGACACGAGTTCAGAAAGTGTACCACTCTTGTATTTCCTGTGTCTGACCCATGGAGCACCCATCCAAGTCCTGTCCTTGAAGCAACTGGTTCTCCTGGTTTCCCTCTTCTTACTTCTTGAGTCACGATCAGCTCCCAGTTATCTTGACCGATGAGCAGCTGTGGTGACTCTTCTTCGTAGTATAGAGAGTCGGCAATCTTCTTCAAGTGTTGACAATCTTGAATCCTTTTCTTGTCCAGGAACTGCGGTGCAAGCTTCAACTCGTCGATAGTCCGGACTCTCTTCAGGGTCTTCTTGCTTTCCTGATGAATCCCCTTGATCGCGAGATCCAACGTTTGAGAGTCCTTCTTCCTTATCAGCCTGCCTCCCACTGTCTCGATGACCAGTTCCTTTTCGGTTCCTTTGGCGCCGACCTCCTTTGCTACGCTTTCATCCAGCAGGGATACTGTTGACCCTTCATCCATGAGGGCCAGTATCTTCTTTGATCCTTTTGTCCCGAAGACTTCAACTGGAACTATCTTCAGGTAAGCTCGTGCGTTGCTCATTGTGTTCACTGCCGCCATGACACTTGCTACTTCTTGTGATTCTTCTTTCTTCTTGTCACCAGAAGTCCTTTCTTCTGTGTCGACGTGCAGCAAATGATGATGCCACCTCTTGCACTCCTTGCATGACGGCTTCCTGCAGCTCCTCTTCTTAACTGTTGTCCACCGATCTTGTACCGACGCCTTCTGGAACTTCTGACAGTCGACGAGGAAGTGTTCACCCTCACACATAGGGCAAGTCTTCTCCGAGTGTCTTGCATCCTTTTCTCTGAAGTCCTTTTCTTTCGTAGAGTGCGCCGCTTGTCGATGAATCCTCTTGAACCCGATCTTCTCTTCTGAAGTCGCGAAGGCTCCACATTTGTCTGCTTCTCTGTTCAGGAACTGCGATACCAGCACCTGGTTGGAGACTTCATTTTCTTCTGCTGCTGCTGCGAAGTCGTACCACCGAAACTTGAGGACGGTTGGCATCTTCTCCAATATTTGCTTCACCATCTCAGGTGAGTGCAGGTACTGAGGTTTCTTCAATCCTCGTATAGCAGCTACGCTGTTGTTGATCTGGCTCGCGAAGATGCAGATGTCTCTTGGATTTTCTTGAATCTTCGACAACGTCTTGATCTTGTCCAGTTCTGCCAACACCAGCGCATCTGGTCTTCCATATCTTCTTCTGAGTGCCTGGATCACTTCTGATGGGGATGCCTCCGAATACAGCAGGCTCTTGATGGCTTCTCTTGCATTGCCCTTCAAAGCTCTTCTAAGTCGCGCCATGTTCTGTACGTCGCTAAACATTGGAGCCGCATCTTCATATACGACCTTGAAGGCCAGCCACTCGCTGCTGTTGCCGTCGAAGTATGGTAGCTCGTGGATATACTTCGGCTGTGATGCTGGTCCTCCTTTTGTGGCAAAGGCTTCTCTTAAAGCTGTCGCCAACGTTTGAATTTCGATCGTAGCTCCTTTGGTTGAAGAGTTCTCTTCAGGCTTCACCTTCTGGAGCTCTTCTGGTGGGCGCTGACCTCGCTGTTCCGGTGGTTCCAAGTCGCCATCTTCTCGTATCGATGTCTCGATCCAGTTCTGCACTTGTGCTGTTCTGTCTTCCAGGTCTTCATCCACGGAGTCATCATCCTGGCACTGTGCCATCTCCAATCTGACGCGGGCTAGCTTCGCCGCAGCCTGGGCTTGCTTCGGCTCCAGACGTGCCAATTCTTCTCTGGCTTCTAGCTCGCGTCTTCTGGCTGAAGAGCTGGTGGTCTTCGTAGACCTGGCTCGACGTGTGACCCCCTTCGGCTTAAGGGTTGTGGCAGAACCATCTACAACCTTCTCCGGGACATCTTCTGGGGTCTCGGTCGTCTTCTTCTGTGCGGCTTCCTTCTTCTTCTGTCCGATCTTCTCGGACGCCGCTGTGGTCGCAGTCGTATCCGTCGTGTAGGTAGTCATAGTCCCCTTCGTAGTGACGGTGTCTGAAGAAGTCTTCGTGCCCGATGAAGTTCCTGACTCTTCTGTTCCGGATGACGCTGACGCAGACGTGACCCCTTCTGACCCTGACCTTTCTGCCGCCGCGTCCCCTTCAGCGGGACGGGACGGCGGGCGTAAGGGAGCATCCTTCTGCGACCTGGTCACCGGCATCTTGAAACCTTCTTAGTCTTCTGAACTTCTGGACTCTTCTGTCTTCTTCCAGCAGGGATATCCGGCTCGAAGGACCAACTGTGGCGGTCGATTGGGGCACGTCCAGTACCCGCAATCCACCTGAGACGTCTCCCACTTATGTTTGACGTGTGTGCCTTGCAACGTAGCTGGTGACACACGCCACCACGCACCCCTGAATGCGTCTCTGACCTCGTCCCTATGTAGGCGACTCTGATAAAGAAATACCTATTCTGTTAAAGAAATATAGCAGGGACCGAAATAAAACACTTGCTTCCTTTTTCTGCTCTTCGGTGTCGGCTCCTATACTTGAGTTGTTGCTTCTACGACGGTTGCTCTGCGACTGACTAGCGGCGTTTTTTTTTTTTTTTTGGAAATGGCATCTCGCAGTTCAACCAAAGGGTTGTCTACTGCTTAACCGGGCTTGCCTGTGGCTGCCACAAAAGAATTGTAGCCTCCAGCCAGGGCTTAATAAAAACTAAAGCTAACTTACAAAACTAAGCGACTACACGCTAAGGGCACTCCCTGCGGGGTTCGGACCTCGGCTTAGGGCGTCGCTGGGGGGGGACAGCAAGGGACAGCTGGATCGGGGGTTTTTAAAATTACTGGCTCAGCGGCAACGCGGGCTGGCTCGAGCAAGGGTCGGGGGGATGGTAATGGACAGGGTCGTCGCGACGGGCCTCGACGGCCAGGACGGAACGACGGAAATTTGTGTCTGTATGCTGATCTAACAGTGCTAGTAGCCGGGCTGCTCTCCTGGAGGAGAGTGGTGGCATCGTCGGGGGCAACGAGGGTATGCCGTGGACGGCGAACCTTACTGATGCGGGACGGGGTGTATCGGGAGGCGGCCGCAATCAGGGGATTGCGGTGCTTTATGGCAGTGTCAAAGAAACGCTTCGAGAGGCGTTTCATGAACTGCTGAACTGTGGGGAGTTTAAAATCTACATGAAGGTCCATGTTACGGACGTAAAAGGGAGCTCCTGAGACCTTACGGAGGAACCGGTTTTGAAGTGTCTGCATTCGATGCAGATACTTGGGTTTGGCGTGCGCGAAGACGACGCAAGCGTATGTCATAATGGGACGGATTACAGCCTTATAGAGACGCAGTTTGCACCGGAGTGACAATTTGCTGCGTTCTGTAAGCATGAATTGGAGCCTACCGTGAGCGAAAGCGGCCCGCGAACGGACCTGCTTTATGTGCTCTGCGAAACTGAGGTGTTGGTCAAGAGTGACACCCAGGTACTTGGCATGCTTCGCCCAAGGGATCGGCTTGCCGTACATGGTGATCGGATTAGGAGGGTTGGGGAGGGCCCTACGAATTCTCCTAAAGAGAACAGCCTGGCTTTTATCGGGGTTGACCTCGATTCTCCATTTCCGGAACCAAGCGCCGAGGACGTTGGCCGAGGTCTGGAGAGTCTGAGCTATAGCTGGCGGACTGGTCCCCGTGTAGTAAATGGCCGTGTCATCGGCGAATAACGCCAATTGGGCCTTTTTACTCTTAGGGATGTCGCTAGTGAACAGGGTAAAGATTAGGGGGGAGAGAACGGAGCCCTGGGGGACTCCGGCACGAATCGGGTGGGGGGAGGAGAGAGCGCCCTCGATGCGGTAGCGGAAGGTGCGGTTCGACAAAAAGTCCCGTAAGATGAGCACGAGACGGTCGGGCACGCCGAGCTGGTATAGCTTATATATTAAGCCATTGTGCCAGACTTTGTCGAAAGCCTTCGCTATGTCGAAGAACAGGGCGCCAGTCATAGCGCCACGCTGGAAGCCGGCACTGATGTGCTCGACTATGCGGTGCGCTTGCTGGACGCACGAGTGTTGGGTACGAAACCCGAACTGCTCGTCCGGGATCAGGCTCTTCGCCTCAGCATAGTCCTTAAGACGCTTATAAATAAGCCTCTCGTAGATTTTGCTGAGCACGTTGAGCAGACTGATGGGGCGATAGCTGGTAGGGTCGGATTTGGGTTTGCCGGGTTTGGGGATACCTATAACAGAGGCCTCTTTCCAGGCTTGTGGGAACATGTTATTACTCATGGCGCCATTGAAGATGGCGGTCATGAGCATGATCAGTTGGGCGGGGAAGAGTTTGAATACCCTATTGGTAATTCCATCTGAGCCGGGGGCTTTACGAGCCTGAAGACCCTTGATGATGTCTTGCACCTCGTCAGGGGTGACGGGGGGCAGAGGATCATCAGGGTCTTCGACGGGCGGGAGAGAGGCTCTACGTTCGACCTCGGCGTCGACTTTGGCGAGGTGCTTTGGGTCGACCGGAAGGGAACTGGGGGAGCATTGGGACTCGAGACTGTCGGCTAGGAGCTCGGCTTTTTCAGAGCTATCGAAAGCGATGCTCTTGTCGGGACGGATGAGTGGAGGGGTGGAAGATTCTTCGGGAGCGCGAAGCTTCCTCTGAAGGTTCCAGAAGGCTTGGTGATTGGGCTCAAGTTCACCGAGTAACTTGTCCCAGTTGTCCGAACGAGCTTCCGCAATGTGGGCTTTGTTCGCATCGCAGGGGAAGGAGTCGTAGGCACGGATGGCTGCGTTCTTCTCGGTTATCAGCTCACGTACGTCAGCGGGTAGTTTCCAGCGGTGGTCTTCCACCACCGGGACTTCCCGTGAGCAATCCGTCAAAACGGATTGCACGTGTTCTGTAAACGAGGCGATCGCGCCGGTAGTGTCATCGACAGAGACAATGAGGTCAGGAATGGATTCCAGCTGAGGTGACAGAGTGTCGGATTTAAGCTTTTCGCTTACTTTCCTCCAGTCGGTCACCAGCTGGGTGCGGGGCGGGTGGTCAGGGTCAAGCGGACCCCCCGTGTAGGGGGTGAGGTGCATGACCACGGGACGGTGGTCTGAGTTAAGCTCTTGTAGCGCCTCTAAAGATTGCAAACGGAGGTTCACATTCTTGAGGAGCGCTATGTCGAGGACGTCGGGAGTTTGGTTAGGGTCGCCGGGATAGTGGGTGGGAGTCATCGGAGCGATGACGTCAAAGTTAAGGGAGGCCCCTAAGTTGAACAGTAATCTGCCTCTGGTAGAGGTGAGGTTACTGTTCCAGGCGGGATGTTTGGCATTGAGGTCGCCCGCCAGGATGACGGAGTCGCTCAAGCCGAAGAGGAGTGAGAGGTCGGCGGCGATGGATATATGATCCTCGCTACCGTTGGCCGGTGGGAAATAGCCAGAGATGATGGTGATCGGTTGATGACCGGTCAAGGCGAGCCGACAGAGAGAGATCTCCAAGTGAGAGAGGAGAGGGGGGGGATCTAGAGGGATGCAATGGAGAGTCCTTCTGAAATAGATGAGGGTTCCGCCCTTGTGACAGCGTGACCGATCATTGCGAACTATGCGATAGTTGGCGATGTTCGGGTTGCGTATATGGGGCTTCAGAAAGGTCTCCTGAACTAATAGGACGTCAAGCTGATGGTCGCGGAGGAAGGCGGCGTTCTCATCGCGTTGACTTTTAACGCCGTTAGCGTTAAAGAAACCTAACTTGAGGGACCGGGGCTTTGTACATCTAGCACCTTTTGTAATATCCATAATTGATAATTAAAAGGTGAGGTTGGAGATGGCGCGCAGTACCCCGGGGTAGCTGTGGTATGCCATGAGGATTTTGATAGGGTCGCCCTTGGCGGCGTAGACCTGATCGGCCATCGCGATCGCCTCCGGGGTTTCGAACACTTGGTTCATAACCGCGAGGGTGTGGACGAGGATCTCCGTCGTGGTGGGCTTGATACCTGCTGGGGAAGGGGAAGGGACCTTTTTCGGGGCTGCCGAGACAGGCTTCGAGGGGGCGGCGGGTGGAGTTGCCAAAAGGGCCACGGGGGAGGGGGTTGGCCCAGGGTTAACGGTAACCTTGGGCGCGGGGTTGGTAGCAGGAGGCTGAGAGTTGGGGGCCGCGGTGACTGGAGCGTCGCTGCGGAATAAGTTGGCCCAGGGCATGGGTCGTTGGGGGCTGAGTCGCACTGGCAACTGCGCTGAGGGCACTTTGATTGTAGCCGAGGGGCTTTCCCTCTTCTGGCGATCGCTAGCGCGCTTCGCCAGTTTGGGGGAGGAAGCCTTGGGGGCTTTCGGGCAGCCACGGTAGTTGGCTGGGTGGCCGGATTGGCCACACAGTACGCAGCTCGGGGGTTCGGTGCATAGAGCCCGATCCTTGGGGCGGGGACAGTCCGCTGTGCCATGGTCACCCAGACACTTGACGCACCTGGGTGTGGCGTAGCAATTTGACTGCGCGTGACCATATAATTGGCAGCGATGGCACTGGCCAATTATGTTGGAGCGGTGGGGTTTCTCAATAGAGATCCCCGATAGTGAGCAGACCGACTTGATCTTGAAGATCGGGTGGTGCCCTTCTACAGGGTCACACACCACGAGGACCATGTCGTAAGCATGTCCGCGACGCGCCTTGTGAAGGCGGTGCACCGCTGAAACTGAGATGCCTTGGGCAGAGAGGTCATCCTTGATGTCGGCCGAAGGGATCTCCTTCGGGACTCGGCGGATGACTACGCGAGTCGGAGTCTCTTCAGGGAGGGCGTAGGTATGGAACGAGTAGTTCCTAGTACGCAGCATAGCGGTGAGCTCCCTGTAGTCCGCGGACGAGGGAACGGACACCTTGATGCCCTGTTGGGTCGATGTGGCGCTGGTGTACTGGATCTTACGATCCACGCACATCTTGGACACTTCGGTCCATTTGGCCTTGCCTTGGATATAGACCGGAGGCGGGGGCTTTTGCTTCTTTCCAGAAGCGGGAGCGGGTTTCGCCTTACTACCGCAGGGGCGGGGAGCCTGAGAAGGGGCAGGGGTGGGGGAGGAAGAGGCCGCTGTTGCCTTTTTGGCTTTGCTGGCCTGGGACGAAGCCCCTTTCTTCCTCTTCCCTCCTTTTCCGACGACCTCGTAGTCGTCTTCCGAGGATGAGGAAGAGGCAGAGAGGGGGCCATCGTCGTCCGATATCGGAGCGGACGTGTCCATGCTCTCCGGTAGAGCTTGGACTGGGGTGGTGGGGGCAGCCTTTGTCATTACCGGGACAATAGAGCCCGGTGCAGCTGCGGACGGAACAATAGACGCGGCCGAGACAATGGGTCTCGCGCTAATTGGGTTCGCGGAAGCGGGCTCAATTGTCGGTAACGACAATAGAGCCGGAATTCCGGCAAGCGGCTTTGAGCAAGCCGCTTGAATAAGGCCTTGATCGGCCGGCGGGGGCGAGAGCGGGCTGTCGAGCGCGTCGCTGAAGTCAGCGACAGACGACTAGGAGTGAGGCATATTTATCGTAACAGATAGAACTAACAGATATTTAGAAATAACAAATAACAATTGTTCCTACCAACGTCTCTTATCTGTTACTTTATTAACAGCCCGGCTGTTACCTAACCTACACACACAGAAACACACGTACGCATAAGTTCGCACCTATACAAAATAACAGATATAGCAAGTTATCATTTTCTCTCTCTTCCTCATTAAAGAATTACTCTTGCTAAAAAGAGAAGCACCTATTATTTTTCAAAATATGTTTGTTTCTCGTTCTTACTAAGGCGGTTATACTACGCTAAAAAGAGAAGCACTTAGTATTTATTACCCCTAAAATATAGTTGGTGGTCTTACAAGAACAAACATTTTGGAAATAGTGACTTCTAAATTAGGTCGTATTATATGTTACGCGCCTGTTACTGACCAGTGACCAATACAAAAAAAGTATTATATTTGTTTATTTTTCTGTATGGCAATTTGTGATTCAACCAAAAAAAAATAGTAATCGTATCCGATTGATTTGATTTGACGAAATTTAGTTGTTGGATAATATCCAGAAAAATTACTATAATTATTATTTATTTATGGAAATTTGTGATGGGACCAAAAACAATTGTAGTGATCGTCCAAGGACCCCTTTTTTATCTTTGGTTTGACGTTTGACGGGATTGGTCGAAATAAGTTCCATGCATGTTAGACTTTATCGCATTGGGAATAAAGATGATATTCAATTGAAAGAAATTTTGTCGATTTGTTTGTTGACATATTTTAAAATTTTGAATTTTTGAAAATTGTATGCTTTTACTGATTTTTGTAGGAAACCTGTCATAAAGTACGAAGGAAATTATTCAGGTTACGAATTAAAAATAATAATCAATCAATCTTAAACAAATATGTTGGGGGCTGCTAGTTTAACCGAAAGATAAAAATGTATATAAACGTAACTCTATAACTTCAAATTGCCTCAGTCAATACTTCGGATACGTATTTATTGTCCGTACAAAAATAACAGGCTGTTATTTAATAACAGATATTTGGATCTGTTATTTTTGTGTAACAGTAACAGTGTTAACAGATATCGTGTTTAACCTGTTACAACCCATCTCTACTGACGACGATGGCGCGGTGGGACTGCCGCGCAAAGCACGGCCGGAATGCTGGGCCACAAAGTTTGGGTCCGGGAGCAATTCCGTTAGGAAATAAGTGACCCATCTCGGGTCGTAGTCCGACATTGTCGGTAGGGAAAAATTAAAACCTAGATGCGAAAACACATGGCATTCGCAACCTATCAGCCCTATATCCTAATTCCCCGGGTGGATAGGCCCGGGGATGTGTAGCCTCCCTGTCGGGTGCAGACAGGGAGGTGTGTACCTATGGTGAGCCCTAAGCTTGTAAACCGTTCGCCAATCTTATTGTGCGAACGGGCCCTGACCGGGTCTAGTGCGAAGGGGTAGACACTCCCAACCGACACTAGGTGTGTTGCTGTGGACGAAGTCAGAAACTAGAGTTGACTAGGAGATCCCCCAAGGCCAAACTTCTAGCTCTCGGCTCCAATTGACTGCCTCACCCTGAAGGGGATCGGCGGCTGTGATTGGGTCAACACCCCACTCGGCTTCGTTGACACCGTGAGGTTTCAACCGAGGACCACGAAACTGTGGTTTTACCCAGAGGGGGCCAAGACCGACGATAACGTTTTGACAAAATTTCTGTTAAGAAATAGCGACTGTAACTACCTCCTTGAAAAAGGCAGTAGTATACAGGAAACACTTGTAGTCGATGACTACGAAACTGGCGTCGACAGGAACGTCGACCGGAACACACTAGCGGCGAGACAGGGTGCGGCGAGCAGGTAGCGGAGAGCAGGTAGCGCGCGGCACGTCCGTTCGGGGCGAGCGTCGGGCAGCGAGTGTGGCCCTGACTAGCGGCGGCTACACGCGCAACTTAAATACCCGCCGCCTTTACCTTTCTGTGGCCCGCGATTTTAGACCTCTTTTTACTGTGATTTTTCCTATCGCCGACACCTTTGAAGCCATTTATTTACTGAACCTTATGTCGTATTTACATAATTTTTTGGCACATTTATTCCTTATACATAGCTTAATAATATGCCGCAAAATTTTAAACAATATACCTTATATACAATATTTGCTAGAACAAAAACATTGAAAAGTCACCAAGTCTCTTTGTTTACATTTATGTTTTATCCTATATCTTTGGAACCCTTTGCTTGATTTATACAATTTAAACGGATTTATTCGTTTTGGGCCAAGATCAATCCAAAAAACCCCATGATACCTAAAAAATCCCATAAACAAAAAATCATGTTTTCAAGCTACGTAAATATTTGAACATCGTAACAAAATCCTTTCAAACTTGAATCGAATCAGACTTATTAGTCCTAAACCTATTCTAATACTATAATAAACGTAAAATCTGATTAATACAATTCTAATTAGCATAGTCTTATATGATTCTAATTAGATTCTAATAGGAACTTTCACTTTCACTTGTATCACTCAATTTGGTTACACTGTTTTTTGATGTAGCGGTCCCTCCACTACTTGCGCCACGTTACCCCGATAGGGTCTTGTCGCCGACACTGATCTAGCACATAATTATGGTCACACTCATTTATCACAGTAATCAATTGAATCATATTTTAAAATATTGCGATTTTAATATGGTCAGACAGCAGACAAACTGGTAAAACAGTCATCATAATATTGTCAGTCTTCTAGACTGTTCATTATTTCCATTTTACGTACGAATTTTAAAGGGACCCATCTTATTTGACTGATATTCCGAGTTTACTAACACTGCGCAACATTCTGTGTGTTAACTTAAAAAAGTTAATATTTATGATATATCTGAAATCGTCAACCGTCGTTGTCTTGAGCGAGGGTGGTGATCAACAGGGCCGGATTTAGGGGAGGGCACGAAAGCCCCGGGGCCTCCACAAACGGGGTAATTAACGCGTACTGTTAATCAGTTTAACTATTGATCATGATCACCACCCTCAGTCAAGACGACAACGGTTGACGATTTCAGATATATCATAAATATTAACTTTCTTAAGTCTCCTTTTTTTTTTTTTTTAAGGCTGGGATATCATCCAATGACTGCTTCCGCTCTGGGTGGAGCGGAAGGGAGTGTCAGACTTACTGACTAAAACCCATCCATGTTCCTTCCGTAGCCCTTTATGTTCCGGGGTAGCGGTAACCCTTTCGGACAATCCCGCTTACCCGGCAGGCTTGGCCCTGAGGGGCCCCTTCATATGCTGACATCTCTTTGAGGCGCGCGTGGAACATATACGCGCCGTACGGCACGGGTCTGGTGCTGATCGGACGGTGGGTCACCCATTACTCACCGTCCGCAGGCCCGCGCCTACGGTGGCCGGGAGTCGTCACGAGGCTCCCGACGCCCGGGGCGTCTCCTGCGGCGGCTGGGACGGGAGGACCTTTCTATCTCCCATCCCGCCACCTCCTTCGCGAGTATAACTTTTTCGCAGAAGGAGGTGACTGCCTCCCACTCCCTCTCGCCCCGGACCATGGCTTGCACCAGGGCCGGGCGCAAGAGGTCGCCGCCGCCGATCGCCTCTACGAGGACACGGCGGTGCTCTGCCCATGCGGGGCAGGTTTGCACCGTGTGCTCTACCGTGTCCTCTGGGCGATCCTCGCAGTGGTGACACCCGGGCGTTTCCTCCCGCCTGATTATGTGCAGGAACCTCCCGAAACATCCATGTCCGGTGAGGACCTGCGTCAGGCGGTAGGTGAGGGCGCCGTGACGCCTCTCTAGCCACTCCTCAAAGAGGGGCCTTACCGCCAGAGACCGCCACTATCGTGGCGTGCCCTTCTTAAGTCTCCTAACAATGTTTTTCGTCACCGATGCCAGTAATTTCCAAGATAAACTCAGTAAGTACAGACGGCAGCACATCAACCTAAACCCTATACATATCTATAAATACGACGCAGCATGAAGCGTTAGAAAGAAAGTGTCCTTGGCACGATTGGTCGATTTTAAAGCGTTTCTAAAATTACCCAATGGTCGCACATTCTAAAAATTTGTAGCCAATAAAATCTTGTCGCACTTGGAATAGGCCACGCCTCCGCGCCACTCTGCGCGTCCGCCGCTGTCAGTCACTTAAAATTCGTGCAAGTGTTAGGTTGCGTGCAAAGTGCGTGAAAAATTATTTGTTTTTTTTTTTAAATGGCGCCTCAGCTGACGCAAATTGAGAGGCAGCGCATAATAGCGCTGAGATTGAGTGGATTATTGATATTTGTCGGCAGACGGGCATAACGGTGAGTAATATTTTTTTGTAATTATCTTTTTAAATCCTAAGATGACCAATTCACCGAAACTTATTACATTTAGGCTAATATTGAAAAAAAGTGGTAGTTAACTTCCTCTTGTTCTTTCCTAATGAGTTCCCGCTACTGTGTTTCGTTGTTTTGTTGATAAAGGTATCAATGCTAGGCTCAACACCGAGTGTATTTTTAAAATCCTGTGCGCAATAAAACCCCGCTGTGATATTTTTACGTCCGATTGAACGTGGACTAAGTCGCAATTAGGTATACCTACTCCAGACATACTCAAAATAAAACTCGATGAACTTTTTTTCATTCCAATTAGTTATTATAAGACCTTTTAAACCTAATTCAATACAGTAGTAGGATTTTAAGTTACCTACCTGCATAATTTTGCACTAACTTCTTGTTTGTTGAAATATTGCAAGGTCAAGGCCTTCTCTCGGGATGGGTATAATCCTGTCATGACAGTGATGTTTGTGTGGAATACTTAATAATAACTTAACGATTATTGTAGGGAACTAGTTTAGTATTATTACATCTTTGCCTATAGTAATTGTGTAATAATGTGCAATAAATACTCATTTAGTTAGGTTAGCCCGTTACAATTTGTCAGTAATGATATTATGTAAGTATTGAAATTGACAACATTTTCTTGTTTTAGATTTCGATGGATACTGTAAGAAGGCGCCTGAAGGCCGGCGGAAAAAAATGCTGCCGTCCTGTCAAGAAAATTCTAATGAATCAGGCACATAAGGAGGCAAGAGTAAGTTTTTGCCTAGAATATTATAATTTTGACTGGGCAAACAATATAGTAATTTTTGTAGACGAAAAAAGCTTCCGGTCGGATATGGATGGAAGAAAAATACTATGGCGCAACAGCTATGTGGAGATAAATACTTTGCCAAATCGGGCAAGTGGAAGAATTTCTTTAAATTTTTGGGGATGGATGAGTTCCATGGGACCGGGTCCTACTACTATTATAAAGGCGAAAGTTTGTAAGTATGGATGTATGGATGTTTGTTACTCTTTCACGTAAAAACTACTGTATAGATTTGGATGAAATTTGACACAGAGATGGTTTATATCCTGGATTAACACATAGGATATTTTTTATCCCGGTAGAACATTCCTGTGGGATAATTTCCGACCTCCACGCGAGCGAAGCCGCGGGCAGAAGCTAGTTAGCGATAAACAATATGCCATGACCTAAAAGAGCCTAAACTTGACCTCAGAAATAAGCAACAAGATCGGCCTTCCTGTTGATAAGAAAAATAACTACACGGGAGCCTAATGCGTTGCCAAAACAATACACATAATATTATTATATGACAAATAAAAAGTAACTTAAGGGGACTGCTCTAAGGTAGCCCGCAAAATTCAAATTTTCTTACTTACGTTTTTTGCAATTTGCAGGGAGTAGTATTTTGATTAAAATATCATTCGCGGCCGTAACTATAATGGCTTTACAGAATTATAATCATTACAATCATCAATACAACGCCATAAGTTAGAATTGACCTCAAATCTAGCGATTTCATGAAGTTTGAGGTCAGTTCTAACTTTATGGAGTTGTATTGTTGTAGTCTAATGATTATAATTCTGTAAAGCCATATTAGTTACGGCCGCGAATCATATTTTAATCAGCATACGACCTGACACTGACCTGCAAATTGCAAAAAATACGTAAAAAAAATTGAACTTCGCGGGCTACCTTAGCGCATCCTCATAAAATAAATTAAAATCTAAAATATTTAAACTGTAATAGAAGCAAAATTCGGTAATAATCTTTAAGTAGGTATATTAACTACAGTAGAATCCGGATATAACGACCTTCAAGGGACCGGCGATACTATGTCGTACTAACCGGACGACGCACAAAACGGACGGATTATTTCTTAAGTACATACATAACTTACGAATATGTATGTATGTACTTACATATTATTATAATATAATTTTGGTTTTCCGAAATTTCGTTAAATAAAACAGCTTTATTTTGATAGTTCTTAAACATTACAAATTACAAACATAGGCACATAATGTTCTGTCATACAAATATGTTGTATGACAGTACATTATGTAGCTGTATGTGTAGCTTTAAGAACTTGTCATAACAGGTGACAAACACGAACTGTGATTTACGCGCGCCAATAAGGAGGTGAAGCTCGCGGGGCGGGGGTGCGAGTGCGTAGGTAAACAAAACATTGCGCGTGTGTCGTTTTAACCGGACGTATTATCATAAATAATGGTCGCTATAAGCAGTTGGTCGCTTAAACCGGAGTCGCACTAAACGGATATATTTTCTTAGTACCTATCTACGAAACCAAACTTGAGTAAAGATTATCGTCGTTATAACCGATTAGTTGTTATAAGCGAAGTCGTTATAAATGAATTCTACTGTACTTCTACTAAAAAAAACCTAGATACTTAAAATATTATTAATATGTAAGTACATATATCTAGATGTAGGTATGTTTGAAATAAATAAGTATATTGTTTAATATTTGGTCGGACCACCTTGCGCATCTAATACGGCATCCAGCCTGTCCTTCATGCCGGCCACCATGTTCCAGCAGGTGTCCGTGCCTCTGAAATGCTCCCATGTAGTATGGGCTTCTCGCCGCAAGTTTTCGTTGTTGCGTATTTCTGAGGCATCCTAATAGAGAACCATGAGACCCCATAAATTCTCGATTGGGTTTAAGTCAGGGCTCTTTTCAGGCCATGGCAGGCAGATGACGTCATCCTGTGCCGAACCACTCTTGCGCCACTCTGCAGGTGTGTACGCGGCAGTTACCCTCAGTCAAGACGACAACGGTTGACGATTTCAGATATATCATAAATATTAACTTTCTTAAGTCTCCTTTTTTTTTTTTTTTAAGGCTGGGATATCATCCAATGACTGCTTCCGCTCTGGGTGGAGCGGAAGGGAGTGTCAGACTTACTGACTAAAACCCATCCATGTTCCTTCCGTAGCCCTTTATGTTCCGGGGTAGCGGTAACCCTTTCGGACAATCCCGCTTACCCGGCAGGCTTGGCCCTGAGGGGCCCCTTCATATGCTGACATCTCTTTGAGGCGCGCGTGGAACATATACGCGCCGTACGGCACGGGTCTGGTGCTGATCGGACGGTGGGTCACCCATTACTCACCGTCCGCAGGCCCGCGCCTACGGTGGCCGGGAGTCGTCACGAGGCTCCCGACGCCCGGGGCGTCTCCTGCGGCGGCTGGGACGGGAGGACCTTTCTATCTCCCATCCCGCCACCTCCTTCGCGAGTATAACTTTTTCGCAGAAGGAGGTGACTGCCTCCCACTCCCTCTCGCCCCGGACCATGGCTTGCACCAGGGCCGGGCGCAAGAGGTCGCCGCCGCCGATCGCCTCTACGAGGACACGGCGGTGCTCTGCCCATGCGGGGCAGGTTTGCACCGTGTGCTCTACCGTGTCCTCTGGGCGATCCTCGCAGTGGTGACACCCGGGCGTTTCCTCCCGCCTGATTATGTGCAGGAACCTCCCGAAACATCCATGTCCGGTGAGGACCTGCGTCAGGCGGTAGGTGAGGGCGCCGTGACGCCTCTCTAGCCACTCCTCAAAGAGGGGCCTTACCGCCAGAGACCGCCACTATCGTGGCGTGCCCTTCTTAAGTCTCCTAACAATGTTTTTCGTCACCGATGCCAGTAATTTCCAAGATAAACTCAGTAAGTACAGACGGCAGCACATCAACCTAAACCCTATACATATCTATAAATACGACGCAGCATGAAGCGTTAGAAAGAAAGTGTCCTTGGCACGATTGGTCGATTTTAAAGCGTTTCTAAAATTACCCAATGGTCGCACATTCTAAAAATTTGTAGCCAATAAAATCTTGTCGCACTTGGAATAGGCCACGCCTCCGCGCCACTCTGCGCGTCCGCCGCTGTCAGTCACTTAAAATTCGTGCAAGTGTTAGGTTGCGTGCAAAGTGCGTGAAAAATTATTTGTTTTTTTTTTTAAATGGCGCCTCAGCTGACGCAAATTGAGAGGCAGCGCATAATAGCGCTGAGATTGAGTGGATTATTGATATTTGTCGGCAGACGGGCATAACGGTGAGTAATATTTTTTTGTAATTATCTTTTTAAATCCTAAGATGACCAATTCACCGAAACTTATTACATTTAGGCTAATATTGAAAAAAAGTGGTAGTTAACTTCCTCTTGTTCTTTCCTAATGAGTTCCCGCTACTGTGTTTCGTTGTTTTGTTGATAAAGGTATCAATGCTAGGCTCAACACCGAGTGTATTTTTAAAATCCTGTGCGCAATAAAACCCCGCTGTGATATTTTTACGTCCGATTGAACGTGGACTAAGTCGCAATTAGGTATACCTACTCCAGACATACTCAAAATAAAACTCGATGAACTTTTTTTCATTCCAATTAGTTATTATAAGACCTTTTAAACCTAATTCAATACAGTAGTAGGATTTTAAGTTACCTACCTGCATAATTTTGCACTAACTTCTTGTTTGTTGAAATATTGCAAGGTCAAGGCCTTCTCTCGGGATGGGTATAATCCTGTCATGACAGTGATGTTTGTGTGGAATACTTAATAATAACTTAACGATTATTGTAGGGAACTAGTTTAGTATTATTACATCTTTGCCTATAGTAATTGTGTAATAATGTGCAATAAATACTCATTTAGTTAGGTTAGCCCGTTACAATTTGTCAGTAATGATATTATGTAAGTATTGAAATTGACAACATTTTCTTGTTTTAGATTTCGATGGATACTGTAAGAAGGCGCCTGAAGGCCGGCGGAAAAAAATGCTGCCGTCCTGTCAAGAAAATTCTAATGAATCAGGCACATAAGGAGGCAAGAGTAAGTTTTTGCCTAGAATATTATAATTTTGACTGGGCAAACAATATAGTAATTTTTGTAGACGAAAAAAGCTTCCGGTCGGATATGGATGGAAGAAAAATACTATGGCGCAACAGCTATGTGGAGATAAATACTTTGCCAAATCGGGCAAGTGGAAGAATTTCTTTAAATTTTTGGGGATGGATGAGTTCCATGGGACCGGGTCCTACTACTATTATAAAGGCGAAAGTTTGTAAGTATGGATGTATGGATGTTTGTTACTCTTTCACGTAAAAACTACTGTATAGATTTGGATGAAATTTGACACAGAGATGGTTTATATCCTGGATTAACACATAGGATATTTTTTATCCCGGTAGAACATTCCTGTGGGATAATTTCCGACCTCCACGCGAGCGAAGCCGCGGGCAGAAGCTAGTTAGCGATAAACAATATGCCATGACCTAAAAGAGCCTAAACTTGACCTCAGAAATAAGCAACAAGATCGGCCTTCCTGTTGATAAGAAAAATAACTACACGGGAGCCTAATGCGTTGCCAAAACAATACACATAATATTATTATATGACAAATAAAAAGTAACTTAAGGGGACTGCTCTAAGGTAGCCCGCAAAATTCAAATTTTCTTACTTACGTTTTTTGCAATTTGCAGGGAGTAGTATTTTGATTAAAATATCATTCGCGGCCGTAACTATAATGGCTTTACAGAATTATAATCATTACAATCATCAATACAACGCCATAAGTTAGAATTGACCTCAAATCTAGCGATTTCATGAAGTTTGAGGTCAGTTCTAACTTTATGGAGTTGTATTGTTGTAGTCTAATGATTATAATTCTGTAAAGCCATATTAGTTACGGCCGCGAATCATATTTTAATCAGCATACGACCTGACACTGACCTGCAAATTGCAAAAAATACGTAAAAAAAATTGAACTTCGCGGGCTACCTTAGCGCATCCTCATAAAATAAATTAAAATCTAAAATATTTAAACTGTAATAGAAGCAAAATTCGGTAATAATCTTTAAGTAGGTATATTAACTACAGTAGAATCCGGATATAACGACCTTCAAGGGACCGGCGATACTATGTCGTACTAACCGGACGACGCACAAAACGGACGGATTATTTCTTAAGTACATACATAACTTACGAATATGTATGTATGTACTTACATATTATTATAATATAATTTTGGTTTTCCGAAATTTCGTTAAATAAAACAGCTTTATTTTGATAGTTCTTAAACATTACAAATTACAAACATAGGCACATAATGTTCTGTCATACAAATATGTTGTATGACAGTACATTATGTAGCTGTATGTGTAGCTTTAAGAACTTGTCATAACAGGTGACAAACACGAACTGTGATTTACGCGCGCCAATAAGGAGGTGAAGCTCGCGGGGCGGGGGTGCGAGTGCGTAGGTAAACAAAACATTGCGCGTGTGTCGTTTTAACCGGACGTATTATCATAAATAATGGTCGCTATAAGCAGTTGGTCGCTTAAACCGGAGTCGCACTAAACGGATATATTTTCTTAGTACCTATCTACGAAACCAAACTTGAGTAAAGATTATCGTCGTTATAACCGATTAGTTGTTATAAGCGAAGTCGTTATAAATGAATTCTACTGTACTTCTACTAAAAAAAACCTAGATACTTAAAATATTATTAATATGTAAGTACATATATCTAGATGTAGGTATGTTTGAAATAAATAAGTATATTGTTTAATATTTGGTCGGACCACCTTGCGCATCTAATACGGCATCCAGCCTGTCCTTCATGCCGGCCACCATGTTCCAGCAGGTGTCCGTGCCTCTGAAATGCTCCCATGTAGTATGGGCTTCTCGCCGCAAGTTTTCGTTGTTGCGTATTTCTGAGGCATCCTAATAGAGAACCATGAGACCCCATAAATTCTCGATTGGGTTTAAGTCAGGGCTCTTTTCAGGCCATGGCAGGCAGATGACGTCATCCTGTGCCGAACCACTCTTGCGCCACTCTGCAGGTGTGTACGCGGCAGTTACCCTCAGTCAAGACGACAACGGTTGACGATTTCAGATATATCATAAATATTAACTTTCTTAAGTCTCCTTTTTTTTTTTTTTTAAGGCTGGGATATCATCCAATGACTGCTTCCGCTCTGGGTGGAGCGGAAGGGAGTGTCAGACTTACTGACTAAAACCCATCCATGTTCCTTCCGTAGCCCTTTATGTTCCGGGGTAGCGGTAACCCTTTCGGACAATCCCGCTTACCCGGCAGGCTTGGCCCTGAGGGGCCCCTTCATATGCTGACATCTCTTTGAGGCGCGCGTGGAACATATACGCGCCGTACGGCACGGGTCTGGTGCTGATCGGACGGTGGGTCACCCATTACTCACCGTCCGCAGGCCCGCGCCTACGGTGGCCGGGAGTCGTCACGAGGCTCCCGACGCCCGGGGCGTCTCCTGCGGCGGCTGGGACGGGAGGACCTTTCTATCTCCCATCCCGCCACCTCCTTCGCGAGTATAACTTTTTCGCAGAAGGAGGTGACTGCCTCCCACTCCCTCTCGCCCCGGACCATGGCTTGCACCAGGGCCGGGCGCAAGAGGTCGCCGCCGCCGATCGCCTCTACGAGGACACGGCGGTGCTCTGCCCATGCGGGGCAGGTTTGCACCGTGTGCTCTACCGTGTCCTCTGGGCGATCCTCGCAGTGGTGACACCCGGGCGTTTCCTCCCGCCTGATTATGTGCAGGAACCTCCCGAAACATCCATGTCCGGTGAGGACCTGCGTCAGGCGGTAGGTGAGGGCGCCGTGACGCCTCTCTAGCCACTCCTCAAAGAGGGGCCTTACCGCCAGAGACCGCCACTATCGTGGCGTGCCCTTCTTAAGTCTCCTAACAATGTTTTTCGTCACCGATGCCAGTAATTTCCAAGATAAACTCAGTAAGTACAGACGGCAGCACATCAACCTAAACCCTATACATATCTATAAATACGACGCAGCATGAAGCGTTAGAAAGAAAGTGTCCTTGGCACGATTGGTCGATTTTAAAGCGTTTCTAAAATTACCCAATGGTCGCACATTCTAAAAATTTGTAGCCAATAAAATCTTGTCGCACTTGGAATAGGCCACGCCTCCGCGCCACTCTGCGCGTCCGCCGCTGTCAGTCACTTAAAATTCGTGCAAGTGTTAGGTTGCGTGCAAAGTGCGTGAAAAATTATTTGTTTTTTTTTTTAAATGGCGCCTCAGCTGACGCAAATTGAGAGGCAGCGCATAATAGCGCTGAGATTGAGTGGATTATTGATATTTGTCGGCAGACGGGCATAACGGTGAGTAATATTTTTTTGTAATTATCTTTTTAAATCCTAAGATGACCAATTCACCGAAACTTATTACATTTAGGCTAATATTGAAAAAAAGTGGTAGTTAACTTCCTCTTGTTCTTTCCTAATGAGTTCCCGCTACTGTGTTTCGTTGTTTTGTTGATAAAGGTATCAATGCTAGGCTCAACACCGAGTGTATTTTTAAAATCCTGTGCGCAATAAAACCCCGCTGTGATATTTTTACGTCCGATTGAACGTGGACTAAGTCGCAATTAGGTATACCTACTCCAGACATACTCAAAATAAAACTCGATGAACTTTTTTTCATTCCAATTAGTTATTATAAGACCTTTTAAACCTAATTCAATACAGTAGTAGGATTTTAAGTTACCTACCTGCATAATTTTGCACTAACTTCTTGTTTGTTGAAATATTGCAAGGTCAAGGCCTTCTCTCGGGATGGGTATAATCCTGTCATGACAGTGATGTTTGTGTGGAATACTTAATAATAACTTAACGATTATTGTAGGGAACTAGTTTAGTATTATTACATCTTTGCCTATAGTAATTGTGTAATAATGTGCAATAAATACTCATTTAGTTAGGTTAGCCCGTTACAATTTGTCAGTAATGATATTATGTAAGTATTGAAATTGACAACATTTTCTTGTTTTAGATTTCGATGGATACTGTAAGAAGGCGCCTGAAGGCCGGCGGAAAAAAATGCTGCCGTCCTGTCAAGAAAATTCTAATGAATCAGGCACATAAGGAGGCAAGAGTAAGTTTTTGCCTAGAATATTATAATTTTGACTGGGCAAACAATATAGTAATTTTTGTAGACGAAAAAAGCTTCCGGTCGGATATGGATGGAAGAAAAATACTATGGCGCAACAGCTATGTGGAGATAAATACTTTGCCAAATCGGGCAAGTGGAAGAATTTCTTTAAATTTTTGGGGATGGATGAGTTCCATGGGACCGGGTGAACTAGTGGAGGTTAGCAGGCGCATGACTGGGGATCAGTACGTCGAAATTTTACGCGACGTGATGATCCCCACCGTGCGCCTGCACTACCCAGAGGGCATTATTTACTTGTGCCAAGATAACTGCCGCGTACACACCTGCAGAGTGGCGCAAGAGTGGTTCGGCACAGGATGACGTCATCTGCCTGCCATGGCCTGAAAAGAGCCCTGACTTAAACCCAATCGAGAATTTATGGGGTCTCATGGTTCTCTATTAGGATGCCTCAGAAATACGCAACAACGAAAACTTGCGGCGAGAAGCCCATACTACATGGGAGCATTTCAGAGGCACGGACACCTGCTGGAACATGGTGGCCGGCATGAAGGACAGGCTGGATGCCGTATTAGATGCGCAAGGTGGTCCGACCAAATATTAAACAATATACTTATTTATTTCAAACATACCTACATCTAGATATATGTACTTACATATTAATAATATTTTAAGTATCTAGGTTTTTTTTAGTAGAAGTACAGTAGAATTCATTTATAACGACTTCGCTTATAACAACTAATCGGTTATAACGACGATAATCTTTACTCAAGTTTGGTTTCGTAGATAGGTACTAAGAAAATATATCCGTTTAGTGCGACTCCGGTTTAAGCGACCAACTGCTTATAGCGACCATTATTTATGATAATACGTCCGGTTAAAACGACACACGCGCAATGTTTTGTTTACCTACGCACTCGCACCCCCGCCCCGCGAGCTTCACCTCCTTATTGGCGCGCGTAAATCACAGTTCGTGTTTGTCACCTGTTATGACAAGTTCTTAAAGCTACACATACAGCTACATAATGTACTGTCATACAACATATTTGTATGACAGAACATTATGTGCCTATGTTTGTAATTTGTAATGTTTAAGAACTATCAAAATAAAGCTGTTTTATTTAACGAAATTTCGGAAAACCAAAATTATATTATAATAATATGTAAGTACATACATACATATTCGTAAGTTATGTATGTACTTAAGAAATAATCCGTCCGTTTTGTGCGTCGTCCGGTTAGTACGACATAGTATCGCCGGTCCCTTGAAGGTCGTTATATCCGGATTCTACTGTAGTTAATATACCTACTTAAAGATTATTACCGAATTTTGCTTCTATTACAGTTTAAATATTTTAGATTTTAATTTATTTTATGAGGATGCGCTAAGGTAGCCCGCGAAGTTCAATTTTTTTTACGTATTTTTTGCAATTTGCAGGTCAGTGTCAGGTCGTATGCTGATTAAAATATGATTCGCGGCCGTAACTAATATGGCTTTACAGAATTATAATCATTAGACTACAACAATACAACTCCATAAAGTTAGAACTGACCTCAAACTTCATGAAATCGCTAGATTTGAGGTCAATTCTAACTTATGGCGTTGTATTGATGATTGTAATGATTATAATTCTGTAAAGCCATTATAGTTACGGCCGCGAATGATATTTTAATCAAAATACTACTCCCTGCAAATTGCAAAAAACGTAAGTAAGAAAATTTGAATTTTGCGGGCTACCTTAGAGCAGTCCCCTTAAGTTACTTTTTATTTGTCATATAATAATATTATGTGTATTGTTTTGGCAACGCATTAGGCTCCCGTGTAGTTATTTTTCTTATCAACAGGAAGGCCGATCTTGTTGCTTATTTCTGAGGTCAAGTTTAGGCTCTTTTAGGTCATGGCATATTGTTTATCGCTAACTAGCTTCTGCCCGCGGCTTCGCTCGCGTGGAGGTCGGAAATTATCCCACAGGAATGTTCTACCGGGATAAAAAATATCCTATGTGTTAATCCAGGATATAAACCATCTCTGTGTCAAATTTCATCCAAATCTATACAGTAGTTTTTACGTGAAAGAGTAACAAACATCCATACATCCATACTTACAAACTTTCGCCTTTATAATAGTAGTAGGATTAGACCCGAGCTTAGTCGAGCGAACTTAGTCTTAAAACGGATGCGCTAAGGTTTGAACATTCTGTAAAGAATTATTTGTTACGGTCGCGAATCATATTTTGATCAAAACAACCTGACACTGACATACTAATTGCAAAAAATAAGAGAAAATTTGAATTTCGCGGGCTACCCTTGCGCTTCTACAACACTATAATAGGCCGTACACTCAATGTCTGACACCGTTTAAACACTCGGTGTCGCAAGATGTAGGTATCCGTAGAGTTTATGAGTGTTCCTACAAACAGACACTCTGGTTCAGACACTGAGTGCAAGGTGTATAATGTCGTAGCCTAAAGTTAGCTTTAGATGAGGAACTCCGATTCTACGTCACTAAATAATGCCCTTCACTCAAGCAAACACCCATCCATCCATTTTCACAAACTTAAACTTTGAAATAGTAGCACAGTTTTACAATACGTATCTAAGTGTATTATAATAAGTATTGTTATTATTTTATTTATCAAAATAAAGGTATCTGTTGAGGTATTTCCAACCACTGTTTCTCAAACGCTTATTCTTCCATTGTTTGATTTGGGAAAGACGCCAGACACGTCGTTCGTTGATGTTGTGTCATAATAAACTGGCATCCTCCCATGTCCTTCTCCAAGCTTTAAACGGCGGCCAAACTGTGATGAAAATTATGCAGGTATAATTTTCATCACAGTTTGGCCGCGAAGGCGTAACAGACAGACAGTTACTTTCGCATCATATTAGCATGGATAATTCTTCAAGTAACGTGATTTATAATATTATAAATAATATTGTAAATTGAAATATACTTCTTTTCTCACCAACCATGCCAACACTAAACGTCTAAACTGAAAGCCTAGTCAAATTATACTAATCTAGGTAAAAGCTTACTCTCGTTTGGCGGTAGCATTTAATTTCGTTTGGCAGCCATGCGGCCTTGTATTAAATAAAAGCTTGTTAAAAATAAAATTTCGAATTTCTATTGTCTAATTTTAATTTAAAGTAAGAAGGTATTTAATGTTAAGTTAGTAGGTATTTAGTTAAGTATTTAGGTAAGCAGGCATATTCATGTTTTAAAATAAAAATAATATGATTGTTATTCCGTATTTTATTTGATACCTAATTATCCCATGCGTTCCCGTAGGAACCTATCCTATGTCCTTTTCTGGATCCAAATATCAGTTGTGTAGATTCACATGGAAATGGCAACAGCCGGCAGCGACGTGGTGAGCAGTTTACTTATACGAGTAGTGACAAGGCATTATAATAAACTTTATGTGTAAGCAAGCCGCCCGTGGCAGAGAGCCGGCTCGCTCCCGTCGCGGGTCGCGCGTCTATCTATCTAAACTAGAAAGGTGTAGGCAATGACGTTTGGTTTACACAAAAACAAACAAACTTGTGCTTAAAGTAATGGTTCAATTGCTTTAGTTTTTAGTTGCATTTTATTTTTAAGTTCTGTGGTTTTAAAATAAAAAAGATAAAAGACACATCAAGATTGTTTACCTTTATTTAATTATCTAAACCTTTCTAGTATAGCGTATCTGTATTTTTTGATATTGCACATGCCTTTAAAACTGCTCGCCGGACGCCGATGATGCGGGCCCCTCATGACGGCTAGCTACGCTTGCAGTACGTGAAAGCATAATAGGTAAATAAACAAAATCACTTACGAGTTTTGAATAATAAGCTGCTTCACCCGAGTTCCCTTAAGGTGGATGTTCCAGGGTAGCCCGCGAATTTCAAATTTTCTTAAGTTTTTTGCAATTTGCAGGCCAGTGATAGCTTGTATGTTGATGAACATTTGATTCGCGGCTGTAAGACGTATGTAGTTACAAAAATGACTTTGACCTTGTAAAAAGTTGTTTTTACACCTTTATGAGCTCGGAGGGTTGTATTAATGATTTTGATGGTTATAATTCTGTAACTACATACGTCTTACAGCCGCGAATCAAATGTTCATCAGCATACAAGCTATCACTGGCCTGCAAATTGCAAAAAACTTAAGAAAATTTGAATTTCGCGGGCTACCCTGGAACATCCACCTTAAGAACTTATCACAACTTATCCTTCTCTGTACTCCTGACATGTTACACGCAAAATTCCATGATGAAGCGTTCAAACAAGCTCATATTCTCATTTATAAAATACACCTATTCTAATGAAGTCGATAATAGTAGACTAGAATTTCATTTGAAAATTCATAACCTTTAAAATCGTATCTTATTACTAGCGCAATAAGGTTGAATTTGTAACAGCAAACTTTGCATTGTCAAGAAAATTCACGTTACTAAGTTCAACCTTATTATTTGTGATAAGATCGTGCCGCGGACGAAACGGTGATATAGTCTCAAACACGGCGGCGGCGCGGCGGCGCGGCGCGGTGCGGCGCGGCGCGGCGGACTGAAAAGATGCTTTTGTAGGTAAAGTGAATTGGGTAAACTTCAAACACTTTCGTGATGGGGTATCGAAATTGTTTTTAAATTTCAAGTCGATTGCGGTAAGTAAACAACTGCTGTGATACCTATTAAGTATGGTTTTCTGCATTTAATTGCGTAGAAATACTTTTCTCACATCAGATAAGATTATACCTACCTCAATCAGCCTAGCCTTTTCCCAACTATGTTGGAGTCGGCTTCTAGTCTAACCGGATGCAGCTGAATACCAGTATTTTGCATGGAACGACTGCCTATCTGACCTCCACAACGACCACAACCCAGTAGCTCGGTAATACTATACCTCTTGGTAAGTATGGTAAGACTAGTTGTCAGACTTTCGTGCTTGTGACGACCCGTAACGACTGTCAAAGATCCGCTAATGACGGCTGGGACCAACGGCTTAACGTGCTTTCCGAGGCACGGAGGAGTCTCGGTATGTAAAGATGGTCACCCATCGACTGACCAACCCCGGCAAGCGTAGCTTAACCTGATGGATCGACCCGTGCGGCCGTTGTTACTTAGCTACGGGAGAAGATTATACCTAGTTACCTGCCTCATCAATATTCATCACGAGCGCGAAGTTTCGCTAATTAAGAGTAGGTAATGCCTTATTAATAAATGTATCCAACAAATATGTAAAAATGAAGGATTAATGTAAAATTACCTATAAGCGCGCGCATACGCATTTTTTCGATTCGATTCAAGTATTCAACTGTTACGCGACGATTTGTAATCGCATAGTAGGTATCTTATTATACACTACGACGACGCGCATACACACACACTCACATCGCACTGCAGCACGAAACATTACGAGTAAGAACGGATAAAAAGCTATTTATCTCTTTCGTACGATTCTCGCTGTTGTTGCTCATAGCGCCTTCAAGGTCAAAGTGGGGTAACTTGATGTGCTGCCGTGTGTACCTATACGTAAAATGAAAAAGTCACATTTGTATTATTGACCTGATTTGAATCTACTAGGTACTTAGTGCATGAGAGGAGAGGCCATTACGACATTATTGGTAAAAGAACAAAAGTTTATTTCTTACAATTTGAAATAAGAAAGCAATCCTAATTATATAAGCTCTTTGCTCTAGGTTTAATAAGATTTTATTGACACCGAATATCATTACTTAAAATGAACAGTGTAGCACATTAAACCAAAAAACAAACAACGCATTCCTACAGCAATCTGATATCGCCTCCGATAACGAAATGACAGCAAGATGGCCGCCCGCCTATGGATTTGTACACACAGCTTTAGGATTTGTTTAAAAATAAATTATTTTCATTTTAAATTTAAATGATAGTCCATTGTAGGTATGTTTTATATTTCTCAAATAAGTAATAATTTTTTTTTAAATATACACACATCAAAAGTGTCTAGGGATCAACATATATTTTTGCAATAACTTTTCTCTTGATTGATATTAATTTAAATTTTCTTTAAGGATTCATCAAATAAAGTGTTTTCGTTTGTCACAGTAACGATAAACCAAGTCACCTTTGCATTAATAAAGAAATTTGCCATTTTCCTAATAAAGGGATTTTTGACATTTGAACCACTAACATTAAAGTTCGAAAAAAAGACTGAAATAACAGTTTTCTTTAAAATTTTATTGGGTAACTTAAACAATTAATAATCCGTGTTTCTACCGCGAACACTAACAACACAAGAACATCGGTTTGGCATACTCAAAATGAGTTCATCCAAATCACGCTGTGGAATGGCCGCCCATGTTCGTTGCAACAACAAAAAAAGGTCTTCTTGCAACTGGATACCCTCCATATTCGGCAGAGCTCTTCTCTGTAGCATATCCCATGCATGCTCAATCGGGTTCAAGTCTGGCGACTGAGCAGGCCAGGGCAGGACATTGATGTTAGCTGCGGCGAGAGTCTGTCTTACAACTCTTGCGGTGTGCGGTCGTGCATTATCATGCATTAACTGAAATAAGGGACCGATTTGCACTTGTAGAGGAACGATGACGTCAGATACAATCGTCTCAGCATAAATTTGAGCGTTGAGGTTGCCTCTGATCCAAATCAACTCAGTTCTTCCGCCGATCCAAATACCCGCCCATACCATGATGGTTCCACCACTATAAGGATGGACTTCCTGGCAGGATTTTAATCGCTGTTGGCGTCCAGGGGTTCTCCAGTGTCGTATACTTCTTGTATCCGGTCTCATACCAAAACGAGACTCATCAGAAAAGCACACGAAACGCCATTGTTCTTCTGCCCAATTTCTGTGTTCAAGAGCCCATTGATATCGAATCCTACGATTGTGCATTGCTATAGGTGGTACCCGTAGCGGTCTTCGGGAATGAAGGTTCACTTCATGCAAGCGGTTTCTGACTGTTTGGTCGCTAATTAAGTTCCCTGAAGAGTGATGAAGCCTCACGGCTAACATCATGGCGGTTATTGTTGGAGCTCTTCGAGTTAAGATTTGAATGTAGGTATCGGTCTTGTCTCCGTGTGGTGCAGCGATACCGTCCTTCATGGCGCTCAGCCACGGTACCAGTGCTTCGGTAACGTGTCCAAAGTCGACTGATAACACTCTGATTTGTATTCAGAGCTAAAGCCACAGTACGTTGCCGGGAACCAGCTTCTATCATTCCCACGGCTCTGAGCATTTCTTCCCTGCTTAAATGACGTCGCCGCTCCATAATAACGTTGGTTTTAATCAGTAGTAGGGAAACAGTAGCACTAATAATGTCTTCAATGCGTTGTATGTTTTTATAGGGAAAATATTGACAGCTGATTTTCATCTTTTACTCGAATTTGATTGACAGTTCCTGTTTCAAATTATGAAATGCACCAAAAAGGATCCATATAAATTTATAAAATCATAAATTTATTACAAAGCCACATCTCAATCTCAAGAAATCCGCATAAAAATGCTTGATCCCTAGACACTTTTGATGTGTGTATATTAAAAAATATATCAAGGCTTGTGATAAGCCTTGAAACATCCATCGACGCAAAGGTTCACATCGCATTCCTCGCACTTCCAAATCGTCCTGGTTCTTTTAATACACAGAAAGCACAAGGTGTTTTTTGACCCTGTCCGAATTGGGAAGTGGTTAGTGTCAAGCTTCGGTCTTGCCTGCGTCCTGTGTCGAATTTTGCGTTTTATTAATGTCGTCGCCGTCATCACTTGTGTGACACCAGTCGTGTTTGATCTAATATTGAAACGTTGGCTTTCAGTTGTTAAGTCAATTTGTCTATGTCTCTTTAGTAAATCTTCCGCCAATACAGTACGGAACTGACGATGTGATATTTTCCGGTGAAAACTGGAAAATATCACAAAACAGTTAAAAATTGCTGCATTATATATTCGGCGGAAGAGTTTTTTGTACCATATTCTGTTCCTCGTACGTTCCATAGGTTGAGCTGACAGGAATTGGTCTTTCCTATCAACTCCTCCCATGGTCCTATTATAGTCGAGTACTAGGCTTGGTTTGCACGTCACTCTGTTGTACTTGTCTTGTGTTCCGATTTGGAGATTATGGTATGTGGAGATCATACCAACTAAATTAGCATCTCGCCATACCAGAATTGCCAAATCGGAACAGTACGTGGCCACTACTTCACCATGTCGAAGTTCTGTCTTTGTCAAAGTCTTGATTGAGTCAGGTACAAATTCTCTGTTAAGTCTTAGTGTCCCATAACAGTCAGTCTTTTGTTTTTTCAAGCTACGCAATAATAATGGACTATTATAAAAATTGTCCATTATTACAGTATGCCCACGGTGAAGCAGTGGCTCGATCAAGTCATAAACAATTTTGGCAGTAGCGGTAGTGGGACGGTCTCCGTTATCTTCAGTCATAAGTGTATTAGTCGATCCGTCATTTGTCTCGTCATCAGTAAATCTCGTCGCCTCGTCCCCAACTAGTCTGTCATTTGTTTGTGAATTTTGTACGTCAGTGTTGTCAGTAGTCGAGGTTGCTTTATCTTTTCCAACATATACAAAAAACTTCCAGAGATAGCCACTGGAAGATTCGCACAATTCATAGGTTTTGATTCCTACTTGTGCGGCCTTCGACGAAATCTTTTGAGAAAAACTTAACTTCCCGTGCCACTTTAAAAGAGATTCGTCAATGGCTATCTCTTGTGAAGGCATGTATAGGCTGGAAAATTTTGCATTAAAATAGTCAACCACAGGTCGTATTTTCCTAAGTCTAGTCATGTCCTGGCAAGTCCGGTTGTCGACGAAATGGAGAAAGGTTTTTAGCATCAAAAACCGGTTATACGACATGATTTTGGCAAAATATGGCATAGTGCCAAAACCATTGTACTTAAAGTAGGCTTCTTCTTCTGGTAAGGGGTAGAGACCCTGTAAAATGAGTATAGCTAAAAAGCTAACCATTTCGTCCCTGTTAGTAGGAGACCAACGGTGAAATCGAGACTGTGGAGCTAGTTTGTTTTGCTCCCGCAGCAAAGCAATCTTTTGCTCCGCATTCCTATTAGTCTCAACACACAGATGGTCAATGAAGTCAATGTCAAAAACCTTGTCGAAAACGTCAATAGCTCGCGTCTGGTCAGTCACCTCAAAAGTCGGCCCCGATGTACACGTGAATGTCTCACGACGTCCCAAAAAAGTCGCCCTGTCGTTACTCCAAGCGAAAGTGTAACAATCGTCAGTCGCAATGTCACGAAGAGCTCGGTCATTCGCGTCGTCCTCCCTCCGTAACACTTCCGCTTGAAATTGCGTCAAGTCACTGTCACATGCGGGATCAGTTGCAGCGTTAAGCCCTTGTACAGTCGGGATGAAGTTTTCGTCAACGTCAATTCCTAAGTCATCGTAGTTATCTGAGTCAGTCAGTTGCAACCACTCGATTATTACTCCCTCTTGTTCGCCTTGTATACCTGGAATAAAAAATACGTCACTTTAAATGCAGAACCGGGATTGATTAGTGTTTTCTTATTCATTACCTTATGAAGTTCTCTGTATATCATATCTTACCGGAAAAACGAGCCCCTCCGGAAGTCGAAGCTTCAACCTCGGCTGTTTCCTCGGAGTAAAGGTCTAAAAAAAAAAGACCATTTTATGATGTTATCTACATAAAACAATAAAGGACTAATCGCCTATTTGGAATAACCGTCTTACTGGAAGAATGGGGTTCTCCGGACGTCGAAGCCTCAACTTCAATTTCATCTATAGGGTTGAATTCTAAGTCATCGTCGTTATCTGAGTGAGTCAGTAGCAACCACTCGATCTTTATATCGGTATACAAGGCGAACAAGAGGGAGCTCTTGTTCGCCTTGTATACCTGGAATAAAAAATACGTCACTTATGCAGAACCGGGATTGATTAGTGTTTTCTTATTCATTACCTTATGAAGTTCTCTGTATATCATATCTTACCGGAAAAACGAGCCCCTCCGGAAGTCGAAGCTTCAACCTCGGCTGTTTCCTCGGAGTAAAGGTCTAAAAAAAAAGACCATTTTATGATGTTATCTACATAAAACAATAAAGGACTAATCGCCTATTTGGAATAACCATCTTACTGGAAGAATGGGGTTCTCCGGACGTCGAAGCCTCAACTTCAATTTCATCTATAGGGTTGAATTCTAAGTCATCGTCGTTATCTGAGTCAGTCAGTAGCAACCACTCGATCTTTATATCGGTATACAAGGCGAACAAGAGGGAGCTCTTGTTCGCCTTGTATACCTGGAATAAAAAATACGTCACTTATGCAGAACCGGGATTGATTAGTGTTTTCTTATTCATTACCTTATGAAGTTCTCTGTATATCATATCTTACCGGAAAAACGAGCCCCTCCGGAAGTCGAAGCTTCAACCTCGGCTGTTTCCTCGGAGTAAAAGTCTAAAAAAAAAGACCATTTTATGATTTTATCTACATCCTACTACTATTATAAAGGCGAAAGTTTGTAAGTATGGATGTATGGATGTTTGTTACTCTTTCACGTAAAAACTACTGTATAGATTTGGATGAAATTTGACACAGAGATGGTTTATATCCTGGATTAACACATAGGATATTTTTTATCCCGGTAGAACATTCCTGTGGGATAATTTCCGACCTCCACGCGAGCGAAGCCGCGGGCAGAAGCTTGTAAAACAATAAAGGACTAATCGCCTATTTGGAATAACCGTCTTACTGGAAGAATGGGATTCTCCGGTCGTCGAAGCCTCAACTTCAATTTCATCTGTGGGGTTGAATTCTGTAACAAATATGTTATGCTTTCGATTATGATATAATAAAAATTAAACAGCAAAATATTAATTGATTCTAAGAAATAACCATCTTACCAACACATCCTTTGGCTGACTGATCAACCATGATACATGGCTGACGTTCTGGAGATAGCCTTCTGAAAATTAAATAAGTTATTGATCATTAATAATCTTACAATTTAAATAGTGAAAAATCTTAAAGTTGGAAAGAAAAATTATGGCGAGGTGAATTGTTAAGATGTCTGTGATGGGAAGAAACAAGAATAGATACGTTAAGGAAAAAATTACTTTGATTGTCGTTTGCGCGGTGGTGCGTCAGGCATAAGCATTCGCTCCAGATGAGCTTCACGCGTCCGGGCGAGAAGTTCCTGACGAGCACTTGTCGGCAGAGTCGCCATTGCACGTTGCGTAATTTTCCTCTTTGCCCTAATTTGGCAGAGAGTGTCTTCCACAGTGGCGCTGAAAAAAAATATAGTTGTGAAAAATTGAAGATTTTTTTTTAATCAACTGGCATATTAAAACGTAGTCTCGTCATCTGCCTACTCCTACGTCTTGACTACTTGTACGTAATTAAATAAATTATAGTAAAAAAAGAATTACTTTTATAGTAATAATATATTATTAAAATTGCATTCTCACGGTTGGCCTAGCGGGGCTTCATTCAGACGTCTGCCACCACGACGGTTTTGACTCTCAGACCTAGAACGTAACCGTAATTTAGATTCCGCTCTTTTTTTTAAAAGAGCAAACGAAAGCTCAACATTTTGCGGAAAAACATATTATTATGTACAGCCACCACAGCATTGAAAAGTAATTTTATATTCAATTTTGACCAACACCTATAAATTAACAGCCGTGCGTATAAAAAGGTGCGCTTGATAAAATAATAAAGTTGCAACAAAAAATCATATTAAATACACTCATGATCCCTCGTTAGTACAGACCCTTATTTTAGTTCATATCGTAAACGATATGGGCGGCCATGGTCGCCCATACCTAAATCCTGAGAAAGAAAATATAAAAACGTGAAATCTTATATTCATCATCAATCACCAGTCATATTATTATCCCTAAAGTCTACTTATATATGAATAATGACCTGTTTTTCTAATTAAAAGAAGTATTTTACTAAAATATGTACAATATCATACAAAAACTTGACGAAAAACCGGCACACTAGGGCGAAGATTTGGTCATGACATGTAAAAACATCTTATTAGACTGTGGATGCTTGAAATTGGTAGATAATCTGAAAGAATAAACTTTCAGATTTTTTAAAATATATAACACTAACACATTGGGCTAATAAATAAATAGTTACTTACATTTTAAAAGCAGATCTCACAGACACCTCAAAACACTTAAAACACTGCTTGGCTTGTAAACAATTTTTTTTCGTTCATTCAATCAATGCTTGCTTTGTTTTACCGACCCGAGACGTTATATAATATAGAGTCATCTAGTGTCACACTCATGAAGCTCCTTGAAAAGTTTCACAGATAAAAACTCGTATATAAAGTGTACAAGTCACCGAGACTGCCGTAGTTGCCTTATCGCTCAACACTAAAAATGTTTGATTGTTATACAAAATTATCAAAACGTGTCATAAAGCATTTAACATAAAAAAACGTGTTAAAAAGGCAACAGTTCTCAAAAACCTAGTATTAGCTAATCATAAAACAAAAAAGTTTAACTGCCAAACTGACATTCATGTAATTCAATTCATGACGTTTAATTTTTTCATTCGAAGTTTGGTTCACTGGTTGCTACTTGCTAGACTTCTAGTTTCATAATCAAGGAAAATACTCGCGTAATCGATATCGAATCTTGTTTCGTTTCATAGGACTGCGGCAGTCCGTGTCTGCGTAGTGTGAAGTGTGTATAGTTCATTATCCTAACCTTAGGTGAACTCACGTTTACGGTCACCTTCGGAAAGTTAATTTGAATCTATTTCTATTAATATTAAATTCCGTACGTAATAGATGATAGCCTATCCGTTTTATTGCCTGCATTACCAGGAACTGGAATTCGCGAGTGCAGTTAATCTTCTTTATTTGTTAACGTGATCATAAAAGTGATAATATTGAGTCTGCTTTTGAAGATAAACAGTTAGACTGCAGGATGTCAGAAATGAATGGACATCAAATAAATGACGGTAAGAACTTGACTATTATATGGAAAGAAGGGTTTTGTAATATTAATATATTTCACATGTCCAAATGGTTTAAGCAACAAAGGAAACTATAGGGCAATGCCAATACAGAATTTTGTTGCTTCTATACATAAACCTATTTGCATAAAATGAATAATATTGTTCTTGAGATTATTATATTGCCCACAATGATTATTTTGCTTGCTTTTAATGTTTGTAGGCAAGTGATTAGAATGGTAATTTAGTATTTTAATAGTTTATGATGATTATTAATATTAATTGTGCGATTGACTAATTGATGCAAAGATTATTGTATTATTTTACTTTTAGCCGTCTAATCTAGCCAATTGGTTGAGAATGAGATCAATAAGAATATATTATTAATTTTGAAAATGTATTAAGTTGAGGCGTGTTGCTATGCTTTACTTGCATTATATTTCTCTATATGGCATTAAGGTGGATGTTCCCGGGTAGCCCGCGAAATTCAAATTTTCAATTCAAAGGTGTAAAAATGACTTTTTACAAGGTCAAAGTCATTTTTACACCTTTATGAGCTTGTAGGGTTGTATTAATGATTTTGATGATTATAATTCTGTAACTACATACGTCTTACAGCCGCGAATCAAATGTTCATCAACATACAAGCTATCACTGGCCTGCAAATTGCAAAAAACTTAAGAAAATTTGAATTTTGCGGGCTACCCGGGAACATCCACCTTAACAAAAACACTGCCACTATTTTTTGTGCTATTCTAAGCTCAGTGCCTTCCACATACATATATGTTCATTGCAGTATATGGGCTAAACTTCACAATTCTGATCAGACTAAGTAAGCAACACCAAAAAAGTTTTTGTTTTTTGATCTGTAAAATTGTTTATCAATTGTTTGTCCTTTTTGTCTTTTTTTGGATTTATTTGTATATTTAGTTAGTTAGATAGTCTTTTAATTTAAGTATGTATAAGTTTTTATTATATTAGATTGTAGAAATTTAAATAAATATTTATCAATCAATCTGCCTAGCCTTTGCCCAACTATGCTGGGGTCGGCTTCCAGTCTAACTGAATGTAGCTGAATAGGTACCAGTATTTTATCTGACCTCCTCAACCCAGTCAACAACTAGGTAATAATTATGATACCCCTTGGTATATTGGCTGTCAGACTCTTGGGCTTCTGACTACCCATAACAACTGTCAAAGATCCACAAATGATAGCCGGGACCAATGGCATAATGTGCTTTCCAAGGCTCGGAGGAGTCTCGATATGTAAAGATGGTCACCTATCGACGGACCAAAATGTTTATATCCTTCCTACTAATATTATAAATGTGAAAGTTTGTGAGGATGGATGGATGGATGGATGGATGTTTGTTCCTTTTTTGAGCAAAAACGGCTTAACAGATTTCGATGAAACTTCCCAATAATATAGCTTATATATCAGAATAACACATAGGCCACGCCACACATAGAACGCGCCGTCCGGCATGGGTCTGGTCCTGATCGGATGGCGGTGAAGCGTCTCCGGTGGTTGCCGGGACGTGAGGCTCTGTGCCTCAACCATCCCGCCACCTCCTTCACTAGCATAACTGCTTCGCAGAAGACGGTGACTGCCTCCCACTCCCTCTTGCACCGGATCATAGATTGAACCAGGGCCAGACGCTCCTTCTAAACAGGGCAGACCTACACCGTATGCTTCACTATGTCCTCCGGGCGATCCTCGCAATGGAGGCACCCGAGCGTTTTTTCTTGCCTGAGAATGTGAAAGAACCTCCCGAAACATCCGGTGAGGACACCCGATGCGCCTCTCTAGCCACTCCTCAAGAGAGCTAAGCTACCATACCACGTTATTAGAAGCTCACGTGTGCAAAAATGTGCCACGTCTGCAACCCGAGCGGAAAGAGATTTATCACAAAATATTACAACGAGTTGAGAATGGTGAATGCGGGCTTATTACAGGCAATACTTTTTTGCTTCGTTTGCTTCTAGCTAAAAACGCAAGGATCATAATGTTGCATTAGCTGTGACTTCCTCTGGAATCGCTGCAACATTGCTAAATGGTGGACTGACGGCACATTCGGTCTTTAAATTACCTCTTAATCTGGCGAGCGAAGAAACCCCTGCGTGCAACATCAGTAAAATCAACGTGGTATCCTGTTCCAATAGTGCAAGCTGATCGTGTGGGTCGAGTGCGCTACCTTTGTGATGTGACTGTGACACAAACGCGCAATCGAAGCTCTTGGTCGCTGTCTACAAGACAGCAATCAAACGGTGTGGTGGTTTTACTGGCTGCCTATGTTAGCATCTTACACCTTCCCGGCCAGCCCGGAGTGATCTAAGTGATTGTCGATTGTACAGCGTGGCCTGGTGCTCATTCCAGCATCCGGCGGCACACACTTTACTCTTATTCCCTATAATTCGGTCACTTAATTATCAATTTTGTAATATAGATTCTAAATTGTGTTTATTAAAACTTTAGATACTATTGACAAGTCCTTTAATTTACATCCAAAAATGAATCTCAATCATCAAATCATTTAACATAGTTTACAGGAGTATAATATTGCAGAAAGTAGAACCATCAAAACATATCGATCATTACTAACGTACTTTATTGTAACTCTTTCAGTTTTTATTGCTACCATACGACAAGTGAAACCGCTATATCAAGTAATTATAATTATAAGCCACTGTTATCCCACTGCAGGACAAAGGCCTCACTTTCCACTTTTCCCGGTCTACAGCGATTGTAGGCCAATCGCAATCCTTTAAAAAGGAGTCCAGCTCATTTCACCATCTCTTTCTGGGCCTGCCGCGCAAGTAATCCTCTTCAATAATAATAATAGTATGCGTACTAATCCTTACCCGACATTAGAAAAACCGAAAGTAACTTCAACTGTCTATCCGTTTGTCTAACTGTGTGAATGTATGTTTTACGGTTAATCTGCTGAGCCGTTTATGTGGATGATCTGAAGTCTGTGGAAGAATATAAACTACTTTTCCAAAACACAGTGCGGGCGAAGCCGCGGGCGGAAGCTAGTGAATCTATAATATTAAAATAAATATTGTCTAATAAAGACAATAATATTGTGCTATACCAACCTTTCTACGTAAGCTACTATTTGCATTATGACATGCTTGCTTATCTAATGGTGCAATGTGAAAGTGACAGTTTAAATTACTGAGGTTTCAATATTCATTCTCCAAGTGTTCAGTCTTATAGTGCAATTTCATGTATGTTACTTATTAAAATTATATTACCAAAGAAATCTTCTGCCTAGCCATCCCAACTTTGTTGGGTTTGACTTCCAATCTTAACAGATGTAGCTTATTAACAGTATTTTACATGGAAACAAAGAAATAATAATGTTAATTACATATTTTGTTCTATGCAGTTATTGTAATTATATTTTCTTTCAAATTTTATACATCACTACTGATTTAATGAGACAATAACTATGTTTCTAAATAAAAAATTGGTGTTCTTTTAAATCATATAATATTGTGACCTTCTTGTTTAAAAAAGAAAAATAATACAATGAAGCAGACATTACTTAATAAATGCAGAATCATGCTTTTCTTACTCTATTTGTATGGGAAACCTTATATAAACAAAAAATAAATAATAACTTAGTCATAATACAACAATGAGTAATAAAATCAGAATAAATAAAAACTTTCAACGGTAGTTAAATTAAAACAATGGACAATTTTGTAAAAAAAACAAAAGATGAACAAGTTTTTAGTCTTGATTTTATCAGCATATGCATTTGAGCCAGGTGTAATTATTTTCCTTAGACAGCACAATAAAAGTGACTCCAAGGACCGAAACATTAAGAAAAATCATTCTATACTGTTCCCACTGCTGGGACACGGCTCTTCTCCCTTCAAGAAGAAGTGGGTTGTAATGTACCATGCTGGCACTGTGAGTTGGTAGATGTCACAAGTCGGTCAGTGGGTGGTCTTAGGTGGTTATGGTGTTTTCTTTCACCATTTGGAGAGCAGTGGTGATGATATTATTTACACAGAGATAAACGCCTGTCTGGGTTCCAGCCCACGACCTACAACTCGTTAAGTCAATTCGTAAAATAATATAAAATTCAAATAAAACAATGAACTTTGTTCTTGTATAGCCATTGTTAGATAGGTTAATGACTGCGAATGGTACTTTAATTAAAGATATTCAAATAATTCTAAAAGTCTATCCACACGTCTGATTAAAATGTAAAGAAATGGATCAGAAAATGTGGTGCCATTTACAATTTGGAGTTCTTTCAGCGTGGCTTTTATTACTTGAATCTTTTAACCTAAAATTCTAATTTTAAACCAACATAGAAAAGTTTCTCACTTGTCAATTATTATTTTAGGTTAATTTTATAACCTCAGTTTTTATTCATGATTTCTTAGTTACAATTTTATTGTTGTTAAAACAATTCTTTTGTTTGGGATATTGGTTAGATACGCAGTTCAAACCTTCTAAGTACAGATGAATGTGTTATTAATTCTCTTTAGTGAGTGATTGCAATTTCATCACATATTTAAGTAAAGTACGATTATTAATTCCAGTCAGTAAAATGACATTTCCAGTGTTGCAGGTTTTTAGTCCCAAATAAATAGTGGTGTGGTAAATCGAGGTTTTACGATTAAAAGTTAGTCGAGATTCCATTTTTTTTAAATTGATGATTTTGACTTTTCGGCGATACGTCGTAAAGTTCACCAATTCTTTTATGCGAAGGACCCTCCGACTATTGCCAAGGTACAGTACCCGGCGATAAATATTGCACATCGACCTTTGGAAAGAGACAATCGGCTAATTTCGGCTTCGTAGAGCGCTATCTCTGTCGCACGAAATACAAACAGTGCGGTATCTATTAGGAGTTGTTAAAACAATTATGATTTGCTTCTTTAGATAATTCTTTTCATTCTTTGTATAAAATACACCAACTTTTCTATCAATTCATATATCAATTTCTGAAAATTTGTATATAGGTTGAGCCTATATACAGGAACTAGGAACAATAAAAATTTTAAATTAAAAGACGTAAAAAAAATATTTGAAGAAGGCCTGAAAGAAGTGACGCCTAAAACTCAAACTCAAAGTATTTATTTCAAATAAACCAATTACAGGCACTTTTGAATTGTCAAGGTGTCGGTCAGTCAGAGAGATGAAGCTAGTTGCCCATTCCAAAGCAGTAGGTACCTATGGAGAAGAACGGGCAAGAAACTCCATGGACACTCTTTTAAAAATTGGAGACAGTGCATCAACCATGCCATAAAAGCCTTAAAACTCGACCACATAGATGAATAATGTGGATTCATTCATTATAAATGTTACTGATTCCGATTCCGATTCTGAATATACCGATTCAGAATCGGAATCAATAGCAACCGTAATGAATAAAAACGTATAAAATTACTAGTATTTTCCCGACTTTCTAGTGTTAATTCCTCTGAATCCCTAAACATTTTTTTCCCAGCTTTTGTAATAATGTTGTAGTGAGAAATTTTAATATGCTGGTAAGGTCCATATTTCTAAAATCGTATGATTTAATACGGTTTGTATTACATATTTACAATAAAAAAAACGCTTTGATACCTAATAAAATAAAGCATGACTAAATGTCTAAGTCTATCGATTGCCGAACATCACTATTGTAGCGGGTCACCCTTTTTTGTATAAGTGACAGTTGCACTTGTCATTTTACTGACTCGAATGAATAATCTTAGTATAGGTAGGTAGTTACTATGTCTTGGTTATGTTAAGAATGACTTATTGAGTTGACGACAATGAATCGGAAACCCGAATAAAGTACATGTATCTATATTCAAAATTCGAATGTACTTGGTTTAAATGTCGACCAGTTACTAGAATTAGTCCATTGAAATGTTACAATTTAAGGACCGAATATTGCATTTCTTAGAGGACGCAATTTTATTATTGGGACATGTTTGGGGGGTTAATAGAAGCTTAAGGCGCTGTCCAAAGCGTACACTGCGTAAAACGTCTAGATTTTCGTCGCAAAGTTAGCTGTATCTGTACATACTACAGGCCAAAAAAAAATACAGTATATATAGTCAAATGTATAAAGAATTAGAAAGAAGAAGTATAAAGAAAAGACTTAAACAAAAACAATTCACAGAAGTAGTCTAGTACTACAGAAAAAAAATATTCAATATGACCACGAAAAAAACTTTTTCGTCTCGAAATTCTCAATTATTTCAGCGACAACCATCATATTTTTTATAACTATAACAAAGGTAATTTCATAGACTAAAGACATATCTAAAAACTTTGAAACCCAGAACTGTATTTTTTTAAATATTAAATAAAAACTGCAAAATGACTAACATTTTGGCAGACATGATATTCAAATAAAATCAAACGCCAAAATATTTTCAACCTTATTTCTATTACTACGATGCACTACGGTCGTATGCTTGTGTTAGGCCGCGCCCAGTCTGCAGCTAGCCGTTGCTAAGAGAGGTCACGTTCTGTTTATTACGCATTCGCTCCATTATTTCGTTTTTATTTTGTTGATACTTTGTTTAGATATTAGTACCGTAATTTTGAGTGGTCCAAGTCGGCTGGGCCACCTGAGTTGCCTGACGTACAACGCTATAAAATTACGGGCAACCAGAGAGGCCCGAAACGTTTGACCGGTGTTTCTGAACAATGGGAAATAAAAGAAATAAAGTGTTGCGACGGATTTGTACAAGAAAACGACGTAATAAAAGTAAAAAATCTATAGTTTCCGAGTAAGTATTCATTTTTTTTTAACTAATGTAAGTACCTAGGCACAGATGCTAGCACATCAAGCTATCCCTAACTGTCAAATTTTCTCAATTAAAAATGAACCTTATGTCTTTGCAATAAAGTTGAAATACTATCAAAGAAATTTGACAGATTGTGGTAACTTGATGTGCTGGCCTCTGTACCTATTGTATTACCGATCAAATTTTCTCAATTAAAAATGAACCTTATGTCTTTGCAATAAAGTTGAAATACTATCAAAGAAATTTGACAGATTGTGGTAACTTGATGTGCTGGCCTCTGTACCTATTGTATTACCGATCAAATTTTCTCAATTAAAAATGAACCTTATGTCTTTGCAATAAAGTTGAAATACTATCAAAGAAATTTGACAGATTGTGGTAACTTGATGTGCTGGCCTCTGTACCTATTGTATTACCGGTCAAATTTTCTCAATTAAAAATGAACCTTATGTCTTTGCAATAAAGTTGAAATACTATCAAAGAAATTTGACAGATTGTGGTAGCTTGATGTGCTGGCGTCTGTACCTATTGTATTACCGACTAATATTACTATCAATCTTCCCGTCGAGGCCAGCCCAGGAAGAGGTGGCGAGACAACCTAGACGCATACCACAAGGGATGGATCGAGGTGGCTCAAGAGAAAGATGTCTGGAAGGATTTGGGGGAGGCCTTTGCTCAGCAGTGGGACAGTGTAGGCTTTTAAAAAAAAAATGTTATGAAGTGACAGTTTCTTAGTAACCGGAATTCGTAAAAAATAGGCAAATAAAATAAAAACCTATGTTTACGTCTCGCTGCGGCCTTGGCTAACGGGCGCTAATATGCTGCAGCGCGCCGCTCCGGGGCGTACTATAAACGGCGGGGCCTAAAATGGCGCACGAAATAAGTATAACATTTTACGGAATTTAATTTTTTGTAAACACACTCACGATACGAATTAGAACAAAATAGAATTATTCAGCCCCAGACAGGGGCGACGTATTTTTCTAAAAAAAAAACACGCAGTTTGATGCTGGAAATATACAACTTCATATTAGTCCATGTCTACGTGTGCACACCACTAACTAAGTTACATATTTTTCCAGGAACACGGACCATGATGCAACAGATAAATTAATAATATTCAATTGGAATATCAAGATTTAGATTTACCAGAGCATCAGTAAGTACTAAATGCGATCAATATTGAGATGAGCTTAGAAAGTTACTCTGTTTCTTTCACCCGCATAGCCGTAGCCTCTATCTTTACTGTACTCTTCTAAACATACCTATAATAAAACAGTAAAAAAAACTGTGTCTGTACATTGAATAGAAAAAATAATTGTTGAAGAGGGTTTACAACATCGATCACTATCGATGGTTTACAAACAGTAATAGATCACGATAAAAAAAAAATCTGTTTGTTCCTACACGCTAATCGTTGGAACTACTGGACGGATTTGAATGAAAGTTTTTTTGTGGTATAGGTATTAAGTCTGGGCAACATATAGGCTAATTTATTTCGGAAAATGAAACACCTTATGCAGAACCGCAACAGACCAACTAAACTATAAGAGATATAAAAATAGGAAAAAATTATTCCACGTGATGAGCATTTTTTGCTGAGTGAATAAGTTTTCGGAAACGGATTTTGATAACACTCTTATTCCATTTATATTTTTTTTTTGTTTTAGGGAAACCACTGAAGACCTGTCATTCCTTGTCGAAACCGGTTCTCAAGAAGAGTCATTCGTGCCCATACAGGGCCGAAGAATTGTACATATTATGTATTTCATTCAACAACTTCAAATTAATTTTAATTTCTACTATATTAGAAGTATCAGAATTGGCAACACCAGCCGCACTGACCGAGCTATTTGTTTGTTTACATGAGTAAATACGTGCCCATAAGAATTGAGTACTTATTAATAAAATCCTCATTTTCTATCTATAATTCCGAAAACACCTAAAATGGTTCTTTTTTACAATGGCTATTACAAAATATCTTGAACAAACCAATTTTAAATTATGATTAGCTGTATTATTTTAACGGAGCCCGATCTTTTTTTACCATTCTATATTGTTGCACTAAGCGGTACCTACTGTTAACTTTTAAAGTTTCATTAGATTCGGCAACTAGAATACAGACGTCGTCAGAATACGGCCGCGCGCTGCGACATACGCGAGCGCGGCCAAGTGGGCGGAGCTCCGCGCTAGATTTCCCCGCCGCTGCTTCACCTCCTCTAAAACCTAAAGATTAGCTTCTTACCGCGCCTTAACCTCAAGTTTGTGGGGTAGCCACCCTTGTCCCCCGGCCGCCATCTTGGAAAAAGGGTGAAAACACTTTTTTGAGATATCTCGGAAACAATGCGTCTTACAAAAAATTGCCAAGACATAATTTGTAGCAAATTGTTTTGCCTACAAATATGTTATACAACTTTTTGCCCTAAATTAAAAATTATAGAAGTTATAAGCAAAAAAGATTTTTTTTATAAAATTTTTCTTTTTTGCTCTATAATTTTTTTTTAATACATTTTGCAAAAAAAATACCTCAGACCAATCTTGTAGATGATCTTTTGAGGAAAATTGACCGGGTTCGTCAATGTTCATCAGAGTCCGGTCGAAACGTAATGTTTAACTTATTTTTGTTTTTTTTTTATTGTAAATATATTCTTACTTAATCTATCAAGTTTGATTTGTTTTTTTAATTTAACAACATTTTTGTAAGAAAATATTTACAATAAAAAAAAACAAAAATAAGTTAAATATTTCGTTTCGACCGGATTCTCATGAACATTGACGAACCCGGTCAACTTTGGAGCGCTGTAACAGCGTTATTAATGAATGAAATTTAAAAAAAAATAGGGAAAAATTTTCCTCAAAAGATCATCTACAAGATTGGTCTGAGGTATTTTTTTTGCAAAATGTATAAAAAAAGTTATAGAGCAAAAGAGAAAATTTTTATAAAAAAATCTCACTTTTTTGCTTATAACTTTTATAATTTTTAATTTAGGGCAAAAAGTTGTATAACATATTTGTAGGCAAAACAATTTACTACAAATTATGTCTTGGCAATTTTTTTGTAAGACGCATTGTTTCCGAGATATCGCGAAAAAAGTGTTTTCACCCTTTTTCCAAGATGGCGGCCGGGGGACAAGGGTGGCGACCCCACAAACTTGAGGTTAAGCTTCTATTGACCCCCCAAACATGTCCCAAAAATAACATTGCATCCTCTAAAAAATGCAAAGCTAATGTAACATTTCAATGGACTAAATGTTTTTTAAACAAAAAGCAACAGTTATTTCAACATAACATAGAGAGTAGAAGGATGGATGGTGGAGGAAGATGTAGAGGATAGAAGATCCTCTACTGAGGGGGCTCAGTGGTAGAGCGTGTAATGTGTGAGGAACTTCTAATCTATGAAGGGAAACGCGTTAGGAATTTAAACACGTAATGTTATATTTTCACTTTGTTATAAAGAATACATCTGTCTAGCTCCGCTGCCAGTGGTGAAGTCTCGAATGTACAAAAGCCTAACTATCTTTTAATTATTTGAAAGGTTCGAATGCCGTCAGATAATTACCAGCCTTGTACAACATAAGGTTTTACTCTAAGGCTCTACAGTACGTAAGTACTCTTGCATATTTTTTAACAATTTAAATATTACTAATTATTTATTTACTTGATTATTTTTAAGCAATGCACGTGCATTACTGGCCATGACCGGATTGCAATGTTAGTTAGGTATGTAATTCATATTCCTTGTAATTTATGGACAAGTAGATACAAAGTCCACTTCTATTGAGTATTGTGGTGTTTGCCAAGATTTTGTCATAGATGAATTTAATTAATAATAACTCAAACTACTTAAATATCATTCGATTATTAATAGTTAGTCTAAACTCTAACCTAACACATAACATTGTGACTGTAATACGTGAAAGGTTAGGCAGAGGTGTACGTATAGTAACTCACATTTCGCGAGATGTTTGTTTGATTCCTTAGTAATAAATAACCAGTGATCGGAGTAGGTAGATTGAATGGGGTCATTGATACGAAACGTACCTATAATAAGGTATATTAATATACTAGCTGACCTGACAGACGTTGTCCTGTCTTAACTGTGATACCTACCCTACCTACCTACCCTACCTACCTACGCTACCTACCCACCCTACCTACCCTACCTACCCTACCTACCCTACCTACCTACCCTACCTACCTACCTACCCTACCTACCTACCTACCCTACCTACCTACCTACCTAACCTACCTACCTACCTACCTACCCTACCTACCTACCTACCTACCCTACCTACCTACCTACCTCCCCTACCTACCTACCTACCCTACCTACCTACCTACCCTAGTATTTATTAATTTATTTTTAGGTAGGGTAGGTAGGTAGGGTAGGGTAGGCCCTACCCTACCTACCTACCCTACCTAAAAATAAATTAAAAAAAAAAATGTATTCTGCTATTCAGGGCGGAGACAAATCCAACGAAACAAAAACCATGAAAATTGGTCCAGCAGATCTCGAGTTATAATGGAGGGAACAAACCCGACTTTCTATTATATACAGGTTGGAATTTTGTAATGCCCCTGAAGGGAAAGTACCCTTAATACTGTAGATAACAAATTTTACTTAAAGAAAACATTCCTTTATTTTTGAACAGAAAGAAAACTGCAATCAAAGATTTTCAAAAATTCACTTGCCACACCCGGGAATAGAACCGACTAAAATCTGTAAAAAGTACTCCGATCACTGGTAATAACCACTACTCCGTCGAGGTAGTTAGTTTTAATACAGGGCTTTAAATGGAAGCTCAAATACCTACTACATTTTAAGCAAAGGAAGATGGCGATGGAGTTTGAACCCACATTATTTGTAAATTAACGAAGTGTCATTCACTTGCAAGTTCATAATTATTAACTTAAGTTCATACTACTTACTTAATTAAGATGAGTTTGTAAGAGGATTTTATACAAAATATTGAGTCATTAGGTGTTGGGAATCCCAGAGCGGGAGCAGTCATTGGATGATTTCCCAGCCTTAAGAAAAAAAAAAAAGGTGTTGGGAATAACAGTGGGTAGGTACCTGGTGGGTGGGTTTAACTAGACCGTGAACATTTTCTAAATGGCACTTGAGTCTTACATGTTTCTGATAACAACCCAAACAATGCGACCTATTATATGCTATCTTGTCAGAAGTTGCATTTACTCAGTTGTGTTTTTGCATTTAAATATTATCATACAATATAATGTAATTTTGTAGAAAAGAATAGGATTCAATTAGTTGTTTGTAGGTGGGAACTAAATAAAACGAACTTAAACAAAATGTTGTAACGGTCTTCTTCTTCTTATCGTGTGGTTAGTGACTAACCTCGTGTCATAGTTTTTATGCTGCCCATGGACCTCTCACTTAGCTTCACATGGTGTTGGGAAATATCTCTCAGACATGCTGGTTTCCTCACGATGTTTTCCTTCACCGATTTTGAATCAAGTAACGGTAGTAAGTAACGGTAAAACGGGGTGAATAGGATGCAGGGGTGAATCGGAACGAAACTTGTAAATGGATTTTAACATTGAAATAATATAGTTTGTTGCCAACCAGAACAATTGATCATAAATTATTATAGAGTAAACATATTACGGGTTTACGAGTCTTTTTTGGCAACAAACTATATTATTTAATGCTTAAATCGCTTTTAAAGTTTCGTCCCGATTCACCCTTGCATCCCTATTCACCCCGGTTCACGGTGCAGCACCTGATCGGATCGCAAGATCTAGCTTTGCCCTAGAGCAGGGATGGCGAACCAATGGCACGCGTGCCATCGATGGCACGTAACAACATAATTTGGGCACGGCATCACTTCAAGCATTGAAATACTTTAGTCATCTACTTAGCTTGCAACAACAAAAGTTGCACTAATTTGTTCTTTCATGTAACTAAAGTGTTACTGTAACATAAAAAATTTTTATTGTGTTTTCAGTACTCATTAAATACAAGATTGTTTGTTGGCACGTTATGGTCACAATCAATTTTTTTTTTGCGAAAAAATGGCACGTAGATGTGTAGAGGTTCGCCACCCCTGCCCTAGTGTACTCGGACGTCTCAATGTCCAGTGCCACTGGATTTAATAAAAAGAATTTTGGTTATGATAAATGCCGCCAAAAACATTCACAGTATTGCGTCATAGTTGTAGCATATCGATAAAAAAAAATGGCAAGTCATGGCGTAAAAAAATATCCGTGGACTTTGAACATTATGTTTATGTCAAAAAATATGACGTGTTGAGTGTGTTAACAGTTATCATAACTTGTTACCGTGATATACCTACCTTACTCACTTCTTTATAAGCGGGATTGTCCGAAAGGGTTAACGCTAGTCGCTACCCCGGAACATAAAGGGCTAAGGAAGGAACATGGATGGGTTTTAGACACTCCCTTCTGCTCCACTCAGAGCGGGAGATGTCATAAAATGATTTCCCACACTCAAACAAAATAAAAACACTTCTTCAGTCCTTCGATCATGTAATATTGATTTTTGCACTGGGTGTATTTAGTAGATATATAGGTAGTCATGTTATGAAATATGCCGTGTTTAATAAACGGCTATTTTTTGCTTCCTACCGCGGCAAGTCGGTAACTATAATAAAACGGGAACTTGACTTTCAAAACTACCTGTAAATGGTGTAGGTACTCAATCGAAATAAATGCTTTGAGTTTGCTATGGTTCTATAATAAACTAGTCACAAAAACTAAAGGATATAAAAAATAACTAAATTTTTGGGTTATTTTCAACGAGCTGTAACTACGAGGAAAATGTTGGAATCGTACAGCAAAAAAAGCAAAGCCAATTATAGCTACAAGTGTGTAGTTTTCAGTCATATCTGAATTTTTTTTTTTTTGCTTTACGATAATTTTCCTCGGAGTTACAGCTCGTTGAACAAAAAAAATATAATTGAAATTATATTATGTAATGTGTGAAAATCACCCAAAAATTTGTTTTATTTTATTTCCTTTAATTTTTGTGACTAGTTTATTATATAACCACAGCAAACTCAAAGCATTTGTTTCAATTACTGAAGTACAATATTTACAGGTAGTTTTGAAAGTCAAGTTAAGTTCCCGTTTTATTAGTTATCGACCTTACCGCGGTAAGAAGCAATAAATAGCCGTTTATCAAACACGGCAGTGCAAAGATCAATTTTAAGACATGATCGAAGGACCGAAGAAGTGAGTACGGTATATCATGATAACCAGTTATGATAACACTACCCTATCTTATCCTATCTTCCCAGTTTTATACAATGCGGAACTTGCTATGAATATAATATAATGTACCTATATTTAATCTTATCCCATTTACATGACGATTAATTTAATCGTAAATACAATTATTATGCATAAAACCATAATAAAACAATGATTACTTAAACTGTGTAAATGGCCGAGTCATAGGTACAGAGTCTGAAGAAAATCTGTCAAATTTATTTGATAGATATTCAACTTTGTTGCGGAAGAGTAAGGTTCATGTTCAATTGGGAATATTTGACAGTTTGGGGTAGCTTGATGTGCTGGCGTCTACATGATGAGAATTCTTAACACGATCTAAATCTTTTTGAATTTTCAAATTAATTGTGTTATTCATTTAATATTTCATAATTTGTTCATTAAAATAATCACTATCTATCTACATAGTATAAAGCAAAGTCGCTTGCCGCGTCTGTCCTAATATGTCTATGTATATTTAGATCTTTAAAACTACACAACGGATTTTGATGCAGTTTTTTTTATAGAAATAGTGATTCAAGAGGAAGGTTTATGTGTATAATTTGTCGAGAAATTATGCGGGCGAAGCTGCCGTTGGAAGCTAGTAAATCCACACTATATATAATATAATATTATAAATGCGAAAGTAACTCTGTCTTTCTGTCTGTCTGTCTGTCTGTTACCTTTTAAACCACCCAACCGATTTTGCTGAAATTTGGTATGTAGATAGTTTGCATTCATGAGAAGGACATAGGCATATTATTTTTTGGAAATTCAACCCCTAAAAGGGTTACAAGGGGTGGCAAAGTTTGTATGAGAAAAATATTTTTATTGCACATTTTTGCATAGGTAGGTAGGTAGGGTAGGTAGAGTAGGTAGGGTGGGTAGGGTAGGTAGGGTAGGTAGGGTGGGTAGGGTAGGTAAGGTAGGTATCATAGTTAAGACAGGACAACGTCTGTCGGGACAGCTAGTACATATATAATGCTTTAACTGCCGTCCAAGCGCAACACGTTATACTCAAGCTATAGATATTTGTAGCTGCTCCCACGCGGTTTCACGCTGCTCGGCTCCTATTGGTCGTAGCGTGACGTTACATAGCCTATAACCTTCCTCGATAAATGGACTATCCAACTCAAAAATAATTTTTCAATTCGGACCAGTAGTTCCAGAGATTAGCGCGTTCAAACAAATAAACAAACAAACAAACTCTTCAGCTTTATAATATTAGTATAAGTAGATATTGTCTACAGATCAATTGGTGACGGGAATCCTTAAGATTTACGCTTCACCAAAATTCGCTCAACGCGCAGAAATAAGTTAATTTCATTAAAAATAATGCAAGCAAGCAGCAATGCAAGCAATGCCAGGTTATAGGTCTCGAGTTCGAACCCAAGGCACGCACCTTTGACTTTTCGAATTGTTGTGCGTATCGTATTGTATAATTATCATAATTATTTTAATATTATTAATTATTATAATTATCGGTTATCATGGTATGGGCATGTTATGCGGAGGAATGAGGAAAATGTTGTCAGGAAAGTTGTTGGTATGAATGTGGATGGCTATACAAGTAGAGGAAGACCAAAGAAACGATGGATGGATTGTGTAAAAGATGATATGGCTAGAAAGGGAGTGACTACCGAGATGACGACTAATAGAGAGAAGAAAAAGACATGTTGCGCTGACCCCAAATAAATTGGGATAAGGGCAGGAGAATGATGATGATTGTATAATTATCACTCAAGTTCGGGGAAGGCATTAGGAAAACATAGTGAGGAATCCTGCCTGAGGCATATTTCTCAACATCATGTGAAGCTAAGTCAGAGGCCCATGGGCAGCATAACAACTCTGACACCAGGTTAGTTACTAACCACACGAAGAAGAGAAATAAAAATTATATGTATAGCCGATATTACTATTTGCAAAGTCATTCTAACAGTGAATCAAAATCTAGGTATAATCTTATCATTTGGGTGTCTATACATAAGAGGTATTTAACTTGGTCACATAGGATCAAAGTCCATTGGTGTTATCGTTTTAGCACAAGTCGTTTGTAGATAAAGTTATAAGTCAGAGCTGGCACAGCCCACGTGTCTATTTTTATGATTTTATTGTTATCTATATATATGTCGTAGGATAATTTGATACTTCGAATCTTCGCGGAAATCCTAGGGGTTTTGCGAAAACGCGAATAATTAGACATAGGCGAAAAATTATCAATTCTTACTGGACAAAGTCAGGATTTTTGCGAAAATACTCGTTACTATAGTAAGATTTGATGTGCTCAACACTGATTGGCTACAATTTTGCTGGCTGACTTCTAATTGGTTCCTAGTTTGCCGATGATTAAGACGTCAACCAATCAGAGACGATCTCTTATTGAACGCGCTGACCGACCAATCAGCGTTCTTATTTCATAACAGCCAGCGTTTCGTTTCGCAATATTGCTATAATAACGAGTATTTTCGCAAAAATCCTGACTTTGTCCAGTAAGATTTGATAATTTTTCGCCTATGTCTAATTATCCGCGTTTTCGCAAAACCCCTAGGATTTCCGCGAAGATTCGAAGTATCAAATTATCCTACGACCTACGACATATATAAAAGAAAGACGGGTTTGTTCCCTTCGTTATAACTCGAGATCTGCTGGACCAATTTTCATGGTTTTTGTTTCGTTGGATTTGTCTCCGCCCTGAATAGCAGAATACATTTTTTTTTTTTTTTTTAGGTAGGAAGGTAGGTTAGGGTAGGGTAGGTAGGTAGGTAGGGTAGGTAGGTTGGGTAGGTAGGTAGGTAGGTAGGTAGGGTAGGTAGGTAGGGTAGGGTTGGGTAGGTAGGTAGGTAGGGTAGGTAGGGTGGGTAGGTAGGGTAGGTAGGTAGGGTAGGTAGGTAGGTAGGGTAGGTAGGTAAGGTAGGTAGGTAGGGTAGGTAGGTAGGGTAGGTAGGTAGGTAGGGTAGGTAGGTAGGTTGGGTAGGTAGGTAGGTAGGTAGGGTAGGTAGGTAGTGTGGGTAGGTAGGGTAGGTAGGTAGGTAGGTAGGTAGGGTAGGTAGGTAGTGTGGGTAGGTAGGTAGTGTGGGTAGGTAGGGTAGGTAGGTAGGGTAGGTAGGTAGGTAGGTAGAGTAGGTATCACAGTTAAGACAGGACAACGTCTGTCGGGTCAGCTAGTTTTTAATAAATAATTTGAAAATTTGTAGTTTTGATGTTAATTTTTCTGGCTGAAATGAATGAATTTTATTTAAATATAATATAATTATGTAGGTAGATACAATTTATAAGTCAGACAATAGTAAAAAAATAGCCGTGTGAAGGACCGACAAACATACAAACTTGCGTCTTTATAATATTAGTTCACTTGCCTTGAGAGATGAGATATTATATAATCTAAGAATAATGGATGTAGGCATTATTTAATTTCAACTTTTCATCGCCTTATTTAATAATCAATGGAAGATAAAGAATTCCTAGGAAAATATTTCAAGGACTCTTCATAGAGGTTGCCAAAAGTAGGTTTTTAACCCTTAGCCACCTAACGTGTATTCTAGTAACACATGCACCTAACGTCGGTCATGGTGACCGCTTGCCTATAAGTACTAATAGGAAGGTAAAAAGCTCAAAAACTGCTGTAAATCAAAACTACATTATATTTTTCAATTGTTTTTATTCAAATTGTTTTAATAAATTCTTCAAATTAACACTTTTACTTTTTACTATCGTTATTAAAAGTTGACTTACAAATATTTTAAAAAATTTTAAGTTTTTTAATTAAGCTGAGATCTAAGCAATTACAATCAATGAGACTTCTTAATTTTTAATTTTTTTAGTAACTTAAACATATAACCTCTTATATAAAACTATCATTGGCACAATAAAATCACAATAATGACAAAATTACAACTCCCTAACATTTACAATTTTTTGCGGCAGTCTACATACATTTTTTGAGAACACTCAACGCAAATTGGATTTTTGCACTGAAAACACAAATGGAATGTTTTACGTTTCTTTTTTGGATCACACGTTGAGCAAGTTTTTCGTGATTCTAATTTGTCAGAACTGCCTGCCGAAGATGTTCTTGGCTGTTCAAGTACTAAAATGTTAACACTAAAAGTAACGTAACAACCTAGCGTCGGTCACCATGACCGCAAACGAAATATATTTACCTGAATCTTTTCACTGCGCGCACGTGTTGCTTGGTCGGGCGCGAAGCGCAAACAGGAGAGGGAGGGGAAAAAGTACACAGAGTCACAGGCTTGTGGCACGCGTAGTAACGGAAATATTTGAAAAAGTATATCGAATGGAGTCACTGTGACCGACGCTAGGTGGTTAAGGGTTAAGCTACTAAAAAGTAACAACAATTCTTGAAGAATAAAACTGCTGTTGCTAAATATTAATTAAGCTGAAACTAAGTTTCCGACGAAAGATTGGCGTCTATTAAATAGTCAAGGACGTTTTTCATTCAAAATCCGTTGTTTTAATTAGTTTTCTCAATATGCATTAGCGGTGGTTCGGATGAAATAACACTCGTTTACAGCCAACCGAATATTTGGAATGGAAGGAAAAACTAGGTACAGACGCCAGCACATCAAGCTATCCCTAACTGTCAAACTTTCTCAATTAAAAATGAACTCTCTCTTTGCAATAAAGTTGAAATACTATCAAAGAAATTTTACAGATTGTGGTAACTTGATGTGCTGGCCTCTGTACATACATAGACATCAGATTAAAAAGAAAACATGTCACCTAGTGTCATAAACAAAGAAGGCGGTCAATTTAAATATTCAACAATATCGCTAGTAAAATTATGTTTTACAGTAACTGGAAGCATTGAGTGAGTAAGTAGTGTCGATTATTTAAATATTCAATAGGTTTACATTAGATACTTGTAACAAAGCAAAGTTTTCGCATTAAAATTACAATAAAAAATGACATTCCTACCACATTTAATTAGCGTTAAGTTGTTGCAAGCAATAATTGTAATTATTATAGCGAGTATTTATATATCGCTTCCCGGAAAAAAAAGTGTCAGAATACAAAAATAGCTGTTTCGAGAAAATGTAACTTTAATAGATTTTTGTTCATCTAGATGTCAATAATTTAAAAACTATAATAGTCATTTGCTGAAATATGGTGTGTAAATAGCTAACGACTTTTTTTAGCCGGGCAAATGAAATACGCGCTATTTAATGCTGTGATTATGTCATTTTGTACCTAATATGTGTTGTGACACTTTTCTTGCCGGGAAGCGATATTATTTCTGGCCAACCAACAATTTTATTAACTGCTTACTACATTTTAAAATAAAGGCATATATCAAAGGTTAGTACTTATTACAATTTATTATAGGTTAGTACCGCATAAAATAATAGATATTAAAAAAATATGTTTGACGAAAATTTATGTCAAAGTTTGAAAACAGAATTAGAATCAAAATTTAATACAAAAAAAAATTAAAATCAAAATAACATACAAAAAATGAAATAAAAAAATTTTAAAGTAAAAAAAAATCGAATGCGTAAGCGTAATCAAAATAACTCTATACAAACTCATAATGAGAATGTCTTATAAGCAAATTCACAGTAGTATCATCTCATCACAGTATTGGCAACCTGTGCCCGTTTATCTTAGAACACGAGACCCTACCACGTTAGTCATAACATGTGTCTTTATTTAACTAAAAGGAACTTTAACCTTTTGAACGCCATCGGAAATTTATGATAACAAGAAGAAATAAATTTGGTGCTTGGCGTGGAAAGCACGCGCGTGCGTTTATGCTCTGTATATTAAAGATGTATTGATGATGATATGAACTTACATTAACTTACGTATTATCGTGTATTAATCACACTATAATAAGGAACAAACGTGACTACAGAAACTGCATGATAGGTTTACATGCGATAAAAAATTCTGTGGTGTTACGGAGATATCTATCATCAACTTGTTAATTTTTTACACAAAATAGTGGGTTTTATAACATGTCGAATAGTTATCTAAGAATATACAATCTTTGTACACTTTTACAATAAAATCTAGTAGCGACGACGCGGACGCGGACGTGGTAAAGTTTTGCCCTTTACCCAGACAAACTAATCAATATCACTTAGACCGTATTGACCGATAAATAGCCGTCGTATTATTACGTTCAAGGGCACATGAATTAAAGTGTAATACTGTTTTTAAATGCAGAATTAATAATTAGTTCTTTCTTCTTGTTTCCAGTACTACCGCCAGGCTACAAGGTAGAAGAAATCGAAATACCAGTTCCATGGGGCCACGTCGCGGGCCGATGGTGGGGCCCTCGGGACAAGCAGCCAATCATCGCTATTCACGGCTGGCAGGACAACGCTGGCACTTGGGACAATCTGATCCCACTGCTCCCAGTCAATTGCTCATTCCTTTGCATAGACTTGCCAGGACACGGACTATCAACTCACTACCCAACCGGAATGCTGTATTACATATTCTGGGACGGAATCGTCCTTTTAAGAAGAATTGTGCAACACTTCGAATGGAGCAAAATAACTCTAATGGGACACTCACTCGGCGGCGCACTCAGTTTTATGTACGCGGCTTCCTTCCCAGATGATGTCGAGAAGATCATATGCGTCGATATCGCCAGTCCTGCTGTCAGAGAACCAGCTACTATGGTGAAAACGACAGGGCAGAGTATCAACAAACTACTGCAGTACGAAAACTTATCTATCGACAAAACTCCTTGTTACGAATACGAAGAAATGATCGATATTGTGTGTGACGCGTACAAAGGGTCGATTTCAAGAGAGAATTGTAAGATTCTGATGAAGCGAGGAATGATGCCCGTTCCTGCTCATTTAAAAAGGAAGGGTTATTTCTTCAGGAGGGATCCCCGATTGAAAGTCTCTGGTCTAGCTATGATGTCTATAGAAACAGCTTTGGAATACGCTGCCAAGGTCAAATGTAAAGTGCTAAATATTCGTGCGTTACCTGGGCAAAGATGGGAGAAGTTAGATTATTATTTGGACGTGGTTGAAAAGATGAGGACCACGGCTGATGTGCGATTAGTGGAGGTTGAAGGAACACATCATATTCACTTAGAGTCAGCAGAAGCAATTTCAAATATTGTGGAAGAATTCATTATGGATTATTAGTTTAGCCTAGCTGTATTGCTAATGTGATATTTTATGTGATGCGTAAATGCACTGTAGTTAGGCACAGTTGAGGAGCTGTAGTATTGAAGTATTTCTGACGGCTTGTTCTTGATGCAGAACCATACTTGTAAGCAATTAGGACTTGTTTGACATTTACCTTTTACTAAAATGCTTGCAAAGGTATTGAAATTCCATCACATTAAAGTATAAAGGTTGTAACCGAAAAGGTATTTCTATATAAATACAAAACCACATGCTACAGACCACCAAACTGAACAACTTTTACTCCGAAATCGTGAACAAAAAATCAGTTTTTGTATACATTTTTGGTCACGTGACTCGTTGAAATGTAGGGAACAGCCGATTTTTTTTTAAGATTTCGGAGTTGGTCCCATAGTAAAAGTTGTTCAGTTTGGTGGTGTGTAGCATATCCTTTTGTATGTATATACCCTTTTGTATGTATATACCCTTTCGGTAACACCCAGTATTATTAAACCAAATCAAAATGAATGTGAGGCATTTTCCTTTATAAAATATGCCAATTAAAGCTACTGAAGTTAGGAAATTACTTTTAGTTAAGTACCTAAGGTAGGTCTTGCTTTCACCAAAGTGCAACGGGAGTTGTAAAATCAACGTAAAAGTAAGGGTTAATTTCTTTGGATTGCAAATATTTTGGGTCTTATTTATTTTTTATTTATTTGTATAGCTTTAGTATTTTATGAAGTGAGTGAAATGCATATCTACTGTACTCAGTATATCTGCTTATGCGATATGGTTTAAAAATAATGTATGGTGAAAAATGTAAGGTACAGTCAGCCTCAGAAAGATATATCATATTATATAAACCTTCAAGAATTTGTATCAATGTGTAGCCATAACACATTACACACTAGCTGCTTCCCGTGGCTTCGCCCGCTTTTTTTTCTAAACCAAAGTAGCCTAAGTTACTCCTTATTATATCGGCCATCTGCCACTGAAAGTTCAGTAAATATCGGTATGGCCGTTTCGGAGATATAGCCGGAACAATCCGACAGACAGACAAAAATTTTGTAAATTTGTTTTTGTTATCAGTGTCGTATATATGTATGCATTTAGTAAATAGCTATTTTGTCATTACAAACAGACATCATTTTTATTTATTTGTACAGATTGGGTATTATTTGTAGCTACACATAGAATAATGGAACACAAATTGTAGACGAAAGAATTCAAAGAATTCGATGTATCTTTTTGAGAGGGTCAATTTCACGAAACTGAACGCGATCAGCACATCTAAACCGCGTTCAAAATTCAGTGTCATTATCCTATAGAAATAATGATACTATCATTACATAAACGTAGTTTATGTGCTGATCGCGTTCAGTTCCATTGGTGAAACTGACCTTGACTGTCTAAATATTGACGAATAATTATGTATTCTACGTTTTTATTGCGATAACTGAACAAAGTAATTCAACCACATCTTAGTGAAAATGCTATTTATATCACAAACAGAACAAATCTGGTCCTTGATCACTTAGGATTAAATCTTTGAATAATATTTTTAAAATAATCATCACACGATCAAAAAATTTAGTTCCTAACCTTGGGGTGATGCCGATGCTAATACGTACCAAACGTTTTATTTAATATATTTTACATTTCATTTGTAAACCCTTGGGGTCATAAGGTTGTTGACGTTGGAAAGGGAATTTCTATTGTACGTTCTTTATGTTAAATATCTCGATTTTTTAGTACAGACGCTAGTAGAGCAAGCTATCCTTAACTGTAAAATTTTCCCAATTGAACATGAACTTTATGCTTTTGTAATAAAGTTGATAAACTATGAAAGAAATTTGACAGATGTAGCTTGATGTGCTGGCCTCTGTACATTAAGAGTGGTGTTTTAAATTCGATTGTGAAAGTTCATGCAGTTAAGTTTGGTGTTCTAAAATTAAACAGAATGTAACTGGCGAAATGTGGATGTACTTTAGGTAGAACTGTGCTTAATGCAATACAAACGTGATGTTGATTAGGTCAAAAATGAAAAAAAAACAATTTGCAACTTTTGCATAGCAAATATGTCAAACCACCATTTTTTTCTTCAGATAAAAGTTATCAGGCGATTGAGAAATTGGTCCTGAGTACCGTGAGGGAAAATCTAACGATTTAAATCTTTATTTGATTCGATTTTGAAACAAGATTTGACAGTAAATTAAATGGTTGTATTTTTTTTGTCTTAAGTTACGGATGTATGCTATCAGCTTTCACTTATTTAATGAGGGGTGGAAATTGGAATTGTAAGCATCACATTGTACAGTCAACAGCAAAAGTAGATGATCAAAATCAGAAACTCAATACTAGTGAAGTCAGTTAAAAAAAAACAATTAATATAGTAAAGTTTTTAAATTATATGATTTTTAATGAACATATGCTTTTTTCGGGGTTCAATGGATGAAATTTGGCATATATTATTAAATATGCAAATCTTTATCAAATTCAGCTTTTCCGTAAAACATAACAAACAAAATTACAGGGATAATTAAAAATAAGAATTATTTGCTTCATGATTACGTGGCCTCAGTTTCATAATTTAATTTTTGATTTCAACTGTACTCAATACTCAATATCTTTATTGCTTTCCAAGTAACAATCGTGGACTGTTCACTAGTTTTGAAATTTTTTTTTACTTCTTAGTTCTGATGCGAATTGTGTTTATAACTTTTGGAGTTATAACTGATCATGAATATATGACAGCTGTACTAGTACTAAATGTTTGGTATAATTTACAATCATATACTTTTGAATCACTCCGACGCCACATAGTTCTGACGCGAACTCCGTTCACTAGTATTGAGTTTCTGATTTTGATCATCTACTTTTGCTGTTGACTGTACCTTGTGAGTACAATCATGGGTAATATTTTATTTTACCCTTTTAGGGATAGAGATTAAAATGTATTTTTAATTTGGGGGTGGCGAGTTCAGGAACTAGTTAAATACCGACATGAATAACTTAACACACTTTCAATTCTATTGTCTCCTGGTCACAATGCAATAACATGATCGGGACAAGCTGACGAAACAGTGGAATTTTATTGTAATTAACTTAATTTATTTATAAGCGGTTAAGTGTATTTATTTGAGTTTGACTCGTGACACGTGTAACGCACGCTTAATGATTTGGTGCAATTTTTTTGGAGTGTAACTTTTACGCGGTAATTCGTTTACTGGACCGGAATTGAGAGTGAAATTTTAAGGACGCGTCACGTTTAGGCTCAATTTTGTTACATGATAGAGAAGAAAGATATACCTGTCTCTGTCATACTACTTCTGTCATGTGACGTGGTTTCTTATATTCACTCGAATATTTGCCTGTTCCTAGTTCGAAATTTTTCTGCTTGGTTGTTGTTGATGTTCGCTTGATTTTTCTCCGCGAGTGATAATTTTTGGTAATGTAACACTGCACGTAGTGGAAGTTTATATACAATTAATAATATCTCTCTAGCTGTTAGACCATGCGTCGGGAATTAGTGCAGAAACAAAAGAGCTTTGCTTATGAATATGTAATATTAATAGGGTAGGTATGGCATTCCATAATTGTGACGTCACAAATATGTAACTCGTAAATCTAGATTATATCATTAGGGACAAGAACAAAGAATAGATATTCCATTGCATGGATAGTATAATTTACGCTAACATACGTGGCAATCGCGGTTATTAAACGCGGGAGCGAGATAACACGAGAGTTAATACAGAGGTTATTAAAAATCTTGACCTACCGAATATTTGCCGTCCTACTCGCACGTTTAGTAACTGCGATTGCCGTGGCTTGTGCTGTTGACGTGTAAGTGTAGTGAAATAGTATCATTAACTCAAAGTTGTGTCCGTCATTTTCTTATAAGTATTCTGCTGGTTCGGAAATTAATTTTATATGATAAATTAAATATTTTTGTAAAGTTATATGGCAATACTTGCTAGAATTATGGGCTTAATGAGTAAAATATAGAAAAGTCTATAAAAAAAAAACAGTTTCGATTAGCACCATATCGATTCATAAAACTATTTATTTATTACAACTGTAGTAATTATTGAAAATTCACAATGTTAAATAAAAAATAACGTTAACCTAATTGTTCTTCATTTCGTATCACAAATCCTCAAACATGTCCCTGACAGGCAGTTGTCAAACTCTTCCACATTTTTAATCTGTGAACAAAGAAAATAAATGGCAATCTTAATATCAGTGGGAGTATGAGACTGAGCTATAGAGGACGTACAGCTTCATCTCTTTCGCACTGGTGGGTCGCATCCTGTTGGGTTATTGACAGATTAGTGTCTAGAAAATGAGAGACAGAAAATGCTAACATAGCATAAATTAAGTTGGGTGAAGACCCAACTTGCGAGGAAATGTAAGTCGCTAAAAGAGAGATGAATTGGCTAACCTGGAACTAAAGTGGTCTATGATACAAAATAAACATTTTCTGTTATCAAACGAAACACGTTTGAAGTCACTATGTACTTATGAATGTATGTTAAGTTGCTGTTAAACATTTATACGATAGTTAAATGCATAACTTGGTTATCCATATGTAATTCATTTATTGGTTTTAAGTACAGAGGCCAGCACATCAAGTTACCACAATCTGTCAAATTTCTTTGATAGTATTTCAACTTTATTGCAAAGACACAAGGTTCATTTTTAATTGAGAAAATTTGACAGTTAGGGATAGATGTGCTGGCGTCTGTACAAAAATGCTCATAGATAGATTTTGCCATAAATGTTACATAGACCACTTTAGTTCTAGGCTAGCCAATTTATATGTAGAAGGATGGAGCTGGGAAGAAAAGCTTGATTCAAATACTGTCTCTGTCTCTATTTTTTTTCAGGTGCTATTCTAAGCTCAGTGCTTACGCCCAACACGCATACGTGTCGCCAAAATCCCTACTGAGTGCCTTCAACCGTTCAACGCATTGCAATGTGTGGACAATAAACACATATTTGTGTTGACGGGACTAGCTTGGAATGGGTCAAAATATTTTGAGCAAGTATATGTGTGCAGGGCACTGTGTGATAGAACAGAAAACACAAAGCTGTGTTCATGGTACTGTATGGGCTAGAAAATACAGTAAAAATCAAGACTTGACTGGCTATGTACTTACATCAAGAGTATTATCGTTGTGCTCTTCACATATCAATGTAAGTCTTCCTCCGATTGCCTTTTGTTCTATTAGTTTGTCGTTTATTTGCCTCCATATACTGCTGGCTGATTTGAGGACATTCATGTTGCCAAAGATGTACAAGCCTGTAAGAAATGGGATTAAAAGATAAGGGATCAATTTTTATATCATTTAAAATAGCAATCTAGATAGATATATAGAATACTCTTTCAACAGCATAAAAATTACCAACAGATTTAAATGTAGAAATTTCACGTAACGACATTACAGGGTCTTTATAATTAATTTCTTCTAAAGGTTTAATCAATCTGCCTAGCCTATTCCCAACTATGTTGGGGTCGGGTTTCAGTCAACTGGATGTAGCTGAAAACCAGTATTTTATATGGAGCGACTACCTCTCTGACCTCTACAACCCAGTTACTGGGTAATATGAATCCCCTTGGTAAGACTGGCTGTCAGACTTTCGAACTTTTGACGACCTGTAACGACTGTCAACGACTGTTGTAAGGAAAAGTTCGCTGGAGTTTTTTTTAAATCTTAGAAATTATATCTCAGCTTACCTTCTTTCGCACGTGACAAAGCAACGCATATCCTATTGGTGGCGGTCAAGAACCCGATCTTGTTGTCTCTGTTACTCCTTACAAGCGACAATATGACTATCCTGTTCTCTTCGCCTTGATAGTTGTCTACGGCCGTTACTCTGACGTCACGAAGCGTGTCGTGCTTTCTCGTCATCTATGGATTCATTGAGATTCAAGTAAGTATTAGCAGTAGTAAACGACACGTTTGATGGTATGGAAATTTAAAATGTTTATACAACGTGGCGCTACAATGATGACATTAATTTAACACACATACGTTTTATGAAGACATTATAATGTCCATTAAACGTTATTATTTACGGATTTATTAAAATGTTAGAAAGTAGCATTTTAGAGCAACCTGTACTTAAAGAACTGTCGCGCAGCCGTTATTTGCCGTGGTCACGGATCATAACATTCGCATCAATGAAATTAAAACGAATAAGCAATACTATTAGGATGAAACAACTGCAAAAAGTAGACGAATTTATTTTTTTATTTAGTATTTTTTTCATTTTAACCTATCAACATTTATATGATAAATGGGCACTAGTTCTACCCGTGTGTTCAATTAATGTCACCTATTTATCGCAATGACACTGCCCGACCTGGGAATTGAACTCAAGACCTCGTACTCAGCAGTAGGGCTAACGACCGCTAGACCAAGGAGGTAACTTGTATTATATATTGTATAACTAGCTGACCCGACAGACGTTGTCCTGTCTTAACTGTGATACCTACCCTACCTACCTGCCTACCTACCTAGCTACCTACCCTAGCTACCCACCCTACCTACCCTACCTACCTACCCACCCTACCTACCTACCTACCCTACCTACCCACCCTACCTACCTACCCTACCTACCTACCTACCCTATAGGAGAAAAATCAGGAGCTGATCGAAAAAAAAAAAAAAATTAATCTGCTATTCAGGGCGGAGACAAATCCAACGAAACAAAAACCATGAAAATTGGTCTAGCAGATCTCGAGTTATAACGAAGGTAACAAACCCGTCTTTCTTTTATATACATTCAGTCAAAAAAGTATCGGGAATGGATGATTTGTTTATGGTTCCAAATTCAAATTTTTGTTTTTTTGTAGTTGTTAGATTGGCACAACTGTTTTCCATTTTGGCGCGGAGTTTGAGTTGCATCTGTTATTTATATTAAATACAGTGCTGGTTTTAGTAATATCATATATAGTGTGTATTGCGAATTTCATAATGGACAAAAATATCGAACAAAGAGTTTGTCTTAAATTTTGCATCGCCAATGGAATTTCGTGTTCGGAGTCACTGAAAATGTTACAGAAGGCTTACGGTGAATCGACCTTATCAAAAACTCGTGCTTATGAGTGGTTCAAAGCGTTCAAAAGCGGTCGAGATGTGATGGAAGATTTGCCTCGCTCTGGTAGGCCGTCAACGTCTGCAACTGAAGTTAACATCGCAAAAGTGAAGAAAATAGTGACTGAAAATCTCCATTCAACTCTGAGAGAGATAGCCGCCGAACTTTCTGTATCTCACGAGTCGATCCGTACCATTTTAACTAATCATTTGGGTATGAAACATGTTGCTGCTCGGCTAGTCCCAAAAGATCTGAATTTTCTACAAAAACTCAATCGCATGAAAGTCGCTGAGGACATGCTAGAACGAGTCAGTTCGGACCCAACATTCATGAAACGCATTGTTACTGGTGACGAGACGTGGGTTTACGAGTTTGACATGCAAACTAGTCAACAAGCTTCGGAGTGGCGCCTTCTAACTGAACCGAAACCGAAAAACCACGCCAAAGTCGATCAAAAGTCAAAGTCATGTTGACTGTTTTCTTTGACTATCGCGGTGTTGTGCACTCTGAATTCTTACCGGAAGGTCTAACGGTAAATAAAGAATATTATTTGAGCGTTATGCGGCGTTTAAGAGAGCAAATTCGACGAAAAAGGCCAGATTTGTGTTAAGAAAATTCTTGGATTTTGCACCACGACAATGCGCCTTCGCACAAGGCTATCATTGTGAACGAATTTTTGACCAAACACTCAACAAATACCATCCAGCAACCACCATATTCACCAGATATGGCTCCTGCTGACTTTTTTCTTTTTCCTAAACTCAAATTACCACTTCGTGGCACCCGTTTTCAATCGATAGAAGACATAAAGGAGAATTCGCGGCGAGAACTGAACTCAATTCCGGAAGCAGCATTTAAAAAATGTTTTGATGAATGGATTATTCGTTGGCGCAAGTGTATCGTTTCTAAAGGAGCATACTTTGAAGGTGATAAAATAAATTTGGATGAATAACAGACATTTTGTGTATTATTGATCTTTTCCCGGTACTTTCTTGACAGAGTAGTATATAGATACAGTTTTAAAGGTACTCACATCTCTAAGCAGATTCACTTGTCCATTATAAGTACTAAGTATAGTAATCTCGTCAGGGCTGTACTTCATTCTCAAAAGGTAGTCCGCAAGAGCGATGCACCATTTAGCTTCGAATGTGTTTCTGTGACTCCAACTGTCTTCCATGCCCTGTAAATTACAAATAAAAACACGTTAAACATGTGGCGCCATCTACATCACCTTATGCAAACTACGCATCACATTGACGTCACGCAAAATCCTGCATCGCGCAAGCAGAGTTTACCGCACGACTGTCTTATAGAATCCCGACATCAATCGTTAGGCAGTAGCCCAACAGACGCAACACCCGTCTGGTCGGTGGATCCCCCTTTTTCTAATGAGGATGATTGAATTTTACACCATGTTCTACTTCATAATTAAAACAGATTGGAAATAAAAATATCATTTATAATTGAACAATGTACTGCACGTTCATGAATAGTTTGACTAAGTCAGCGCCTTAATTTCGTAGTAGTAAAGGCGGTTTTTGTATAAAAGTGTTGCTAAACACTGTAGACGAAAACAGTTGCAAACTTGCATCGTGTGTCATTGAAATAAGGTTTATAATTGCTCGAATTCTATTGCGCATAGTAAAATACGTGTATGAGTGCGAACTTACCTCAGAATCTTCAAACACATCATGAGAAAAGAAGTACAAATTATCTTTCATTCCTCTCACATCAGGATACGATCTCACACTAGAATGAGAGTCTAACTTATCGTAAATCACAGGAACTATCAACTCTACGAAGTTAGTACTCATTCTACGTTGCGTAGTGAGAGTACGCGCGTGGATTCCGTTGCGTATCATCCGTTCGAAGAGAGATATTTCGAGGTTGTAGTCTTTGGCTAGCTTGTAGTGAGCTGCTGTTGGTCTGAGTTGTTTGTGGTCACCTATAAAAAAAAACAAAAGAGTAAAGAGCCACGCCCACTACCTCTTAAACTAGTATTATTAAAATTTTACTTCAATGTGAGAAAGAGACAGGGCTATACAGGATTTATTGCTCTATCTCTTTCACACTGTGAAGTATTGCTGTCTTTGGCTAGGCTGTAGTGAGATGCTGTTGGTCTGAGTTGTTTGTGGTCACCTATAAAAAAACTAAGGTGTGAAGAGCCCCCACCTCTTAAACCAGTTTTATTTAAATTTGACTTCAATTTTAGAATGAGCCAGAGCTATACAGGACTTATTGCTCTATCTCTTTCACACTGTGAAATATTGCTATAACCACCAAGATATTTATTTATTTTTTAACGTGTTTTTATTTTTATATCAACTATCATGAGTTATTTTGGATCACCTGTTCCAAATTTTCTGACAATTTCGATCGATTCTTTCCGGATCAATCATCCGTGTTGGATATTTGTGTTTAGAACGGTATTTCGAGTACCTACATTAAAGTTCTAATTACAAAAACTGTCGTCAAACCAAATGTCGATAAATGGTCAATTTTGTATTAAAAACTTTATCGTGCTTAGAATAAGGTTCGTTTATCATATAACTAGCTGACCCGACAGACGTTGTCCTGTGATACCTACCCTACCTACCTACCTACCTGCCTACCTACCCTACCTACCTAGCTACCTACCCTACCTACCCTAGCTACCCTACCTACCTACCTACCCTACCTACCTACCCTACCTACCTACCTACCCTACCTACCTACCCTACCTACCCTACCTACCCACCCTACCTACCCTACCTACCCACCCTACCTACCCTACCTACCTAAAAAAAATAAAAAAATAAATGTATTCTGCTATTCAGGGCGGAGACAAATCCAACGAAACAAAAACCATGAAAATTGGTCCAGCAGATCTCGAGTTATAATGGAGGGAACAAACCCGACTTTCTTTTATATATATAGATTATACCGTAAAGGCGTTATATTTTAAAATAAAACCTATATCTTACCTATTAGTATGAGATGTTGACACTGATTAGTCAAAGATGCAACGATATGCGCCTCCAAAACCTCAGCTGCTTCTTCGACAATTACTGGAAACACATTTTAAATTGATTAGTAGTACTACAAACAAGGTTAAATAAAATTATCTAGCGAAACTTCACACATATGATGCGCATCGCTTGATAGCGATATCTTGATAGATATGATTCATTTTTACCAAACTTATTAAAAGTTAAACTCATATAAAACTTAAACACACTTTCAAACTTATTTATTTTATAAAAACATCGTGAGGAAACCAGCATCTCTGAGAGATATTTCTCAACAGCATGTGAAGCTAAGTCAGAGGCCCATGGGCACCATAAAAACTCTCGACACCAGGTTAGTAACTAACCACACGAAAAGAAGAAGATCAAACTTATTATTTCTCATAGGCCGTTGACCTAGAGTAGCTTTAGTTACTAACAATTTTGATATCGACACCCGTTTATCTGTGAAGGATTGCCAGTTAATTAAATTTGACATTCATTTAGAAGGGTGCTAATAATATTATAATAATATGTTTATTTCTTACCACAATATTACACAATAATTTGTAATAATTTGCCTGAGCTAAGCTGCAAGCCTGTGTTTCAGGACATCAGGACGCCTTTTTCATAGAAATCACGTAAATAATATTTGGTATTGTACATTGATCGGTGAACCCGAACACAATTATCATCCAAAAGTTATAGTTAGTATAATTGTGTCAGTAGCCTGCATGGCGCATACGTCGCAATGTCTGTATCCACCTAAACATACAAATGTCCTTTACCGATAGGTGAGTGCAGTTTCCTCATGAGGTCGTGTCTCCTGGCTGCCGTGGTGGTAGTAACTCCTACTACCCTGACGGTCTTCATCACTTCGCCGTCAATCAATGTGGCTACTTCGTTCAGCTCTTGGCTTGCCGTGTTGTGTTGGTCCTTTGAATTTAGAAACCATATCGTATGAATCAAAATGAATTCATCTTCACTATGTAAAGCTATTCATTTGTAAAGATAAGCGAGAAGTGGCATTGCTTTAAAATGCAGAGATAAGATAGACACACCTCTATCTAATCCTATGTAATAGGGTTGATGCTTAATTTGTTTTTTTACGTAATCCAAAGATAACGTCGATACATTGTGTTAAAATATGACATGAAGTCACTCCTTTGTAGATTTTCTCCAGTCTCCAACTTTAATGCGTGTTGGCTAAGTATTTTTTGTTACTATTTTTGTAAAGCAAAAAATACGTATCTAAACTTTTTTTATTAACTAAATACTATATATATTTTTTTTTTTTTTTAAGGCTGGGTCATCATCCCTAATAGTAGTTAACATAACATAAAACGTTTTTACACCACTGTCTCTTTTATTTTATAACTTACCAGTAATCCATTCATTTTGGCTAGGAATTCGTTCTTCAGCACCCCAACGGCAGAATAGTACAGCCGCCATCTTTGTTCCGGCTTTAAACTGTACAGATCATCAACTTCTTCCAGTTTATATTCTTCTTTATTGTTGCTTTGTAGTGTCCTGTATTTCTGTAAGAAGTATTTATTTGAAAATTTTGAATTCACTCATTGACGCTTTCGTTTTCCGCTCACGCGAGAGAGACTTGCTGGATCATTAGTGGTTCCCCCAGTTTCAGCGGCATTGTCCGAAAGGGTTACCGCTACCCCAGAACATAAAGGGCTAAGGAAGGAACATGTATGGGTTATAGTCAGTAAGTCTGACATACCCTTCCGCTCAAAAAAAAGCAAACTCCAGTACAAAATGTACAAATGCTGTATCCGCTGACTGGCATTGCTCTTCCAGAAATTCGTAAGACCATAGCCAGCCGCATTGAGAGGACAATGACCCCTCAGCCCTGAAGGGCGTAGGACACCCATGAGTATTATATCCCAGATCACAAAAAAAAGGGCAAAGGTCAAAGTGTATTTGCGGCGCATTCTTAATTAGTTAGTTAAAAGTTTTAGGATTTTGATCCTTCTGCACTTGGACTAGAATTCTAATTCTACTGAGAGAAGGATTTAAAAAAAAAATGTGTGCGTGTACTAGCGTACACTCGTAAGAAGTGAAACTTCTTTATGACGTTATTTTTCAAGAAATAATTTACTATATGCAACTTTACAGAAATTGGTTAAATAAAGTTAAATTAGATAAAGTTGTTGTTGTTGTTGTTGTTGTTATTGTAATACCAATCCCTACTCCGCTGGAGAAAGTATACTTCGAATCACGCGTGGTAGGGATAAGAAGAAGATGGCGCGTAACGGAAAAATGTGACATGTGACGCGTAACGAAAAAAATTTTGTCCAACCCCGATAAAGAAGTTTCACTTCAAAAAACTTAATAGTATACAAAAATCCTACCTTAAAACATTCCAATCTCTTGCTAACTTTACTGATCCCTGTTCTGAACGAATCAGTCATCTGTTTAGCCTCTAAATGATTGTCAGTCACATCATTTACGTATTTAATACTATTCAGCATAGAGTCTATTTCTCTTAGCGCCCATTTTTCAGAAAAACATGTGTGGATTTCTTCTGTGGCATCCATTTCTAGCTTCTCCCAATCTTCTATATCAGATTCTTTTTCACTTTCAGATGTTCTGGCATTTTGTGGTTCCCCTTCAAACCACCCAAATAGCCAATTCAGAATACTATCTTCTGCAGAACTTCTTAGTTCGTAACTCTTCTCGCCAATTTTGAGGTATGGTTTCAAAGAGGTGTAAGAAACGATATCTTTCTCACATTTCTCTATCTCGCTCTGTAGTTCAGTCATTTCTTTGAAAATCTTTTCTAACTCATTCCTTTTACTAGCATAGAGATAAGAGTATTTCGACTTGATTTTCGTTCTTAAATTGTGTAAGGTATAATATTCTAATAAAGGACTTTTACTCTGACTGCCTAAGCGAACAATACTGTTCGTGATACCAAGAATACCTTCAAGAAATTGATCAAGGGCGTGATTCGTGTAGCAGATAACAAGCATTGGGGTTCCTTCTAAGGACAAATTTCTTAGTATCGTAGCTGCGATTTTGATCCCTATGTACGTTTTTCCAGTTCCTGGCGGGCCTTGAATAACTGCGAATTCTCGTGTTAAGGCGAATTTGAAAGCTTCTAGTTGGGAATTGTCAAGGCCAAATACTGGGTCAGGCCATTGTTTGGTATCTAATACTGGGAACGGTAGGTCTTCAGTTTCGAAAGGCACTGTGTATATTGTTTCTGATGATAAGTACGCAGGTGCCTTTGTTTCTTTCTGTAATTAAAAAAAATATTTGAAAGGAGTTACGTTCGAATTTCTACATGAATAAAATGATATAGTTTATGGATAAAACGGAACATTGTTGATAGGATAGAGAGCAATTTGGTTTTAACAATAGCTAAAAGATTTCTAAATTATGCTTGTTATCTATCTGCCTAGCCTTTTCCCAACTATGTTGGGGTCGGCTTCCAGTCTAACCGGTTGCAGCTGAATACTAGGATTTTACATGGAGCAACTGCCTATCTGACCTCCACAACCCAGTCAGCTAATGTAATACGAACGATAACGGTAATACGATACCATTTGGTAAGACTGTCTGTTAGACTTTCGGGCTTCTGACAACAATGACAGCCGGGAACGTGCTTTCCGAGGCACGGAGGAGTCTCGATGTGTAAAGATAGCATCTTGGTGAGTGTTATACTACTCCTAGTTAATAATAATAATTAATTCTTAATTTTCGGCGTAGACCTGGCGAAGTGCAGTGCCGTTCGTTTTCCATTGCCTAAAAAATATCATGAGGCGACTCGTAATTAAGACGAGAATAAATAATGTTGATGGGTTTGCGCCGACGAGAAGAGAAAGAGACAAACTAGTGTGCTTTGCTACTTTTGGTAGTAAGAATTTAAACCTTATTTTCTAGATATTAAATCTCTAATTCAAACAACCATTGTATACAGACCTGAACATCAACAATATATCTTTTCATAGGTAAATCATCAAGTCGAGAATCTTGCAGCACTTTAAGGACTCTGTGATAAGGTTCAAAGAACACTTCACTTTCTACCATCAGGTACGCTTCAGAGAATATATTCTTTGATGTAGGGTTTTGAAATGATACTGCAACCTGGAATTATAGATTTACTGTAAGTTAGCACTTCACATGGAGTGTTCATCCAAAAAAGTGATGTGACATAAATATTAGTTAATACAAAATATACTCTATTCCTTTACACATAAAGTTTATTTTTCTATCCTGATATTGAAGGGGGCCCTTGTTGTTTGTGGTTCATTAAAAAGTTTTTATGCTGCTTAAGAACAATTATGGACTATGGCGTTTGATGCGACTATTATGGATAATTTTGGCCTCTGCCTTTGAAGATTTTTTTTATGAATAAAATTCTAAAATCAATAATTGGCGTTTTCTATTACGATTTTTATGTATCAAAATGTAATTATAAACGTAAAATACTCACATATCCCTCACTAAGCAGACTTAAATTAGAATCAAGTACAGTAGCACTCAAAATTGTTTCAAAATTATCACAGGTAAAGAGTAACAGCGATCCAAACATGAGATGCTTGTTGTACGCATATCTCTTGCTGTCGACCACGCCCTGAGTCGCTCGTTCCTTCCAAGCAATGTCTATGAGGTGGCCCACTCTGTTGTTACTTACGTAGTTGCGGAGAATACGTACTTTTGGGTATACTCTGAAAATGAAAGATTTTTTAAAATAATAATAATCTAATCTTCTATACTGATATAAATAAACAGGTTTAATTGTTTGTAAGAGATAATCTCTGAAAATATTGATCGAAAGAAGAAGAAAAAAGGAGAAATATTGATATTGGAAAAATTGGAAGAAACATCGTTCACTGATACAAAGCTACACAAAACCCTGATCGCTTAGTTGTGATTGTGCCTGAGGTAACTGCGTGGTCAGTGTCAAAGGATATGTTTTAAGGTATAGTAATTTCATCAAAGACTTGGCACAATGTAATAAATAATAACAGAACATGCAAAAACAATAGGCTATTGAACTTGAGTCCACTATAAATTCTAGTTATAATTTAGATACCGAGAGAATTGACAAGCAACACCTCTTTGCATCACCTACCTAATATTCTCATGTCGTCGCTTACTCGGATTCTGCATATATTTACCTGTAAGAAAAACCTTAACTTTATACAAACTCACAATAAGAATTCAAAGAACTTTTACATAATGTGTACCAACATATTCCTTCTCCTAATGGTCCGAAGCAATCTTCACGTAACAATTTGAATTGTATGTCTAAATAATCTTCTACACTCGGGTATGCTCCATTGATTATATTCGGTTGTATAGGTATCTTATTGGCACTTAATAAGTCGTCTTGTGTGGGAAAAATATTAAGGTTTTTGAAGTAATTCTTGTCAGGGTTCGTTGTTTCTGTGATTTCATTTTCAAGTTCATCATCTGGGTCCTGAAAAGAGTTTTTTTTAAATTGATATTTTAGTTTACTCCTTTAACACATCATTGATTTAAAAAAAATTGTTAAATGTTTTGAATATCACAAACACTTTTAACTAATTTATTTATTGTTAAAAATATTATTGCAAGATGTGTTACTTACTTCATCCCTCAATAATTTCACTGTCTTTGTTTTCAGATTTTCAATCCTCACAAATAAATCATTACTAAATCTTTCAGTGTGCTCTTCTCGCACACCAAAGGCACTGACTTCTGTTATTTCCAACAAATCTAATATTTCTTTCATAAACTCCAAATTATCTCTTTCAAAGTTTATGATACCTTCACAGAGATTCAGGATGTTGACATAGAACCCTTCAGCATCATCCCATAATTGAGAATTCATTCTCTTTTCAACAATCCGAACACTTGGTAACTCATCCAAAAAGTTCTTTAAATTCACCAAAAAGTTTGAATTCTGAAACCGAGTTCTCAGCAACTTTACTATTTTCGAATTCTCACCTGGCTCCAAGGTTTTGTACACATTGGCCAGTATTCTCACAATTAAAACCATAAAGTCGCCTTTGAGCTCTTCTTCTTGTAAAAGATTCCAAAATCCGGGTCTATGGGACACTTCTAAATTTAAAATTGGAGGTTGTAACATAGAAATGTCGAGAAGTCTTTTGAAACCGATTGGTTTTTTCTCGGTGAATTGGGGTTTGGTCTCTTGCTTCGGTTCTGGTTGATCTTCATCAGCGTATTCAGAGGTAGTTGAGGTATTTGGTCTTGCATCTTCTATCAACGTGCCGTCGAACCAGTCTATGCGAAGAGAAGCTTTGTTACCTTCACTCATGACTGAGAACTGATATTATAACCTAGATAAAGTATAATTAACCTATATTTTAGACTTTTAAACTATATTCTACTTTAAAAACGCTAAAAGCGAAAGTAGGACGAACAAAAATAAACGTTGTTTTCATAGGTTGTTTTGACGTGTGCAAAACAGCTGACGCTGCCGTCATTGTCAGAATGTCAGTGTCACGAAGTAACAGACGGGCACGTTTCGTTTCACAGTTTCTTTCTTACTAGAATAAAGTTTTTTTTAAAAACTAAGTTTTAAAGAGATAGTTTTCATAACTTATGTCTGCCAATACCAGTCTTAGTTTAATGATAACTCGTAAAACAGAATTGAGGATTGGGATGCACTCCAAATTTTAATAACAGATCAACCTCGTAGCTATAACCAGTCTTATATACTTCTTCCTCTCATGTTTTGAGTTCCAAATAAGTAAGACGCTTATGTGAAGTTAAGTGGTGGCAAGCTGAAACGCTAAAATTATAATTCCAACTAATTCAAGCGGCTTATCATGTAGACCGTTTCATATAATTCTAGCTATAGGTACTTCATTCTTAAAGGCTTACTGTTAATGACCCTCTTATTCTTTGGTCGTTATAAGGCCGCTTGTTAGGCATAAGGGCTTTTACTTACCTTTTATAGCCTAATAAACCGTTAAATGTGACTGAACTGTATTTTCGTCTACTCGTTTCCCTCATTCGGGTGTCTGTGCTTAACTTTATTACTAATAAACAATATAGGTTCGTAAAAGGAAGAATCCAGCCATTTCTTTGCCTGTTTATAGATAAAAAAATCTTTTTTAGAAGGAGCTGTGGTATAGTACGTGTGGTCGTGACTATTTTAATGTTTCAAAGAAGGGGAATAGACGTCATTAGAGTGAGGTCAAAGTGTCGTAATCGTGCCGAAAAAAACTTTTATATTATTTAGGAAATATTAAATATAGATATGATTGTAAAATCGTTCTGAATTTTTCTTTATCGGCCTGTAACCCGTTTTATGACCAGAAAGATAAACACACTTGGCTGCAGCTGCGCTACTCAAGATCATAAATAACTTTATAACGGGTGATATGACGATTTGAGGGGTGATATGTAAATCTTTGTGTGCTAAGATTTTTACGTTAACATAAATTGTCATTCTGCCGTGGGTTTTCTAAGCACCCCATGATTTACCAATGTACCTATATTATAAAATAAAAAAATAGAGGAAGGTAAACTAGCAATAAACATACTTATATAAATATTATTTAAGACAATGAACTATAAAAATGTTACTACTTCAACTTGTAGTCAATGTCTTACTTGTACTTGGTCAGTTTTCTAGGTCGGTTCGATTCCCAGCTACGTCATCATCTGCCTAGCCTTTTCCCAACTATGTTGGGGTCGGCTTCCAGTCTAACCGGATGCAGCTGAATACCAGTATTTTACATAGAGCGATTGCCTATCTGACCTCCACAACCCAGTAACTGGGCAATACGATACCCCTTGGTAAGACTGGCTGTCAGATTTTCGGGCTTCTGCCGACCAAAAACGACTGTCAAAGATGCACAAATGACAGCCAGGCCATACCTACGGCTTAACGTGCTTTCTGAGGCACGGAGGAGTCTCGGTATGTAAAGATGGTCACCCATCCACGGCCAACCCCGGCAAGCGTAGCTTAACCTGGTGGATCAACCTGTGTGGCTGTTAGTACTTAGCCATGAGCTCTTCCCAGCTACGTGACTTTCCAAAAATCTTTGCATGCATAGTGATTCTTATCAAAAATGAAAAAGGGTTCTTAACTAGCAACTTTTTTTTTTTTTTTTTTAAGGCTGGGAAATCATCCAATGACTGCTCCCGCTCTGGGTGGAGCGGAAGGGAGTGTCAGACTCTTACCGACTAAAACCCATCCATGTTCCTTCCGTAGCCCTTTATGTTCCGGGGTACCGGTAACCCTTTCGGACAATCCCGCTTACCCAGCAGGCTTGGCCCTGAGGGGCCCCTTCATATGCTGACATCTCTTTGAGGCGCGCGTGGAACATATACGCGCCGTACGGCACGGGTCTGGTGCTGATCGGTCGGTGAGTCACCCATTACTCACCGTCCGCAGGCCCGCGCCTACGGTGGCCGGGAGTCGTCACGTGGCTAAGTAGGCTACTTAAGTAGATATTATCCTTCCGTCCCACCATTTTTTTGCTTTTAAATTATTCCACTCTGAATATTCCCAACACTATTGCTTGAGTAGGTAAGGACAAAGAAAATACTTCCTATTCATTCCATTCTATCATCCAGCAATAACAACAGTCGTAACAATTACGAGGGAATGTTTCCTTGTATTCCTACCACGATGCGTTCACAAACATTTGGCATACAATGCTGGTATGTATTTGGCAAGATGCCAACACTATGGTCTGCACTTCCGTCGAGAGATTTTCTTCTTCACGAAACATATTGATGTCTATGGCCACTTGTTAATATGTAGGCAGAATGGACCGTGCTTGTATCTTCTTCTTGACCCAATTTTTTTTTTATGAGACAATTTAAAAAATACTTAACACACCTTGTATAAACTTTTCGATGTTTAAGGACTTAGGTAGGTAGGTACCTCGTAGGCATTTTCGTCAATCCGGCGGAACCATTTCATCATTGAACCGGCCAATTTGTACCTACGAGTGAATTTTTACGGGAACAACGGAAAAGCAAAGAACAAAAGTGAATTCAGAGAGTCTAAAAGTATAAAAAGCTGTATAAAAAGCTCAGGGTGTGCAAACAAGAAAAAATTACGGTGAAAGCCTGAGTGAATACTGAAAGCGATTTATTTTGTTTATGGGTCGCGGAAATGGATTCATTTCGATTTCATCATTATTATGTTATTGTAAAAGGATGGTTCAAAGAGTTACGAAATGGAATCAAAGAGAGAATAAAGAAAAATTCATTCAGTTAAGGTTTTTTTTATCGCTCTTCCTTCCTCCGGTCGGGCCTTTGACTTAGCTTCAAATGCTGTTGAGAAATACCTCTCAGACAGGTTTCCTCACGATGTTTTCCTTTTCTCCTAGCAAGTGATAATTATACAAAACGCACATGAATCCGCAAAATCAGAGGTTGAGTTCGAACTCGAGACCTACGACTTGGCAGTCCGACGGTCACACCACAAGGCTATCACTGTTGCGCTTTTGTTTATTTTGTATTTAGACCACTTCTCATGCATTCAACTGTAACAACGCCATAACAAAACACGAACACACACAAAACATTATATAAAACGATAACATCATCCCTAATCTCTTTTAGCGTGAAAATATAAACACTGGCCAATTACACTGTGCGGTGTACCTACGCATATTTGTACAAATTCAAAACAATAAAGTTTAATTACGGTTTTCGTAACAGTAACCGTATTTATTCAGGCACATAGGCCTTACAAGATTTGTTTGTAATAACAATTCGTAAAAGCTCTACTGTGTTTTAGGGTTCCGTACCTTAAGGGTTGCCAATCGACTTTCTTTCTTTTCGTGTGGTTAGTGACTAACCTGGTGTCAGAGTTTTTATGCTGCCCATGGGCCTCTGACTTAGCTTCACAATTCACATGCTGTTGAGAAACATCTCTCAGACATGCTGGTTGCCAATAGAACCCTATTACTAAGGCTCTGGTGTCCGTCCGTCTGTCAACGGGCTCTATCTCATGAACCGTAATAGGTATACAGTTATCTGTGAATATTGAAATTTTCACAGATTTGTATAGCAGTAATACCACATAATTAAAATTAGTATGAAAGCTAAAATTTTAAGTGGACCCCACATGTGAGTTTTTGAGTGTAATAAAGTGTTAAATATTGTAGTAGATACGGAAGCCTTCGTTTGCAAGTCCGACTCGCACTTAGCCACTTTTTTTTTAATTAACTCAGTTGGGACAATGGAAATGCTAATAACTTTTGTCGTTCGAGCTTGCTACGAGACCTAATGCGATTTTAATGTTTTTTTTTGTAGACATTCTAGGTTTGACGTTTTATTTTTTTTAAGAACGCAACATTTTATTCGTTTTAAATGTGATTAAATGGTTTGTTTCATTGTATTTTGTGTCTATTATGTTATGTTTATATTATGAAAAGATCTACTAACAGATATAAACATTTAATTTTCTAATATAGACCGGACAAATTAATTGGCATTTCAGCTAGCAACAGCTTTTATAGGTGGGTCCAAATCGACTATCACTCTTTTTACCAATTAATTAAGATTTTTCAGGAATAGGGATGATGACAAATTATTATTTAGTTTGTCAGCTAGATTATTAAAAAATATTGGACACGTATTTTTTCTTTTTTTTACGTAATCCAAAGATTACGTCGATACATTGTGTTATAATGTGGCATGAATCCTTCGTTATACTGAGTTGTGTCGTAGCGCGCCCCCATTCCTCAACTTTAATGCGTTAATTAATTAACCCTTTCGCGAGCATTGGCAAAATAATTGCCAAACCACTTTTTAAAAGTTGCGCCAAAATGTATGAAGTATATTAATATTTAAGCCATTGGCAACAAAAAATTGACAAATTCAAATTGGGCATTGGCAATTACTTTGCCAAAAAAAAAGTCACAAACGGGCATTGGCAAAGATATTGGCGTAGCCCAAAAAAAAGGAGGGGGCAAGCAAGGGGGGGCATCTATTAGTGTTGTTTTACAAATGTTATTTCGCAATGTTTAGAATAAATAAAACCAAAATCGGAGGTGTAAATAGTATTGCTCGCGAAAGCATAAAATACGTGTCTAATATTTTTTTATTATTCAACTGACGGGCTACATATAATTCCTTTTTGTTTTTTACCATGTCATCATCCATATTTTTCCAACTGATAAATTACTTTCAATAATCAATTTTACACGTTCACCTATGACTGTTTATAATGAGATTTTAATGCACGTTATCAAGAGGTCTGTCCACAATGTGTGTGTTTACTCAACAACCCGTTTGTGAACGCTTACGTTATAAGTGGCCTCTTGAACGAACCAGCTCGGATGCTGCTCTGAAAATAACTTTAACAGCGATAGTTTTAATATTAATTTTTGAAATAGATTTTCCAGTAACTAATTTATCACCACTGTGTCTTTGGTCTAGTGGTTGCGGGCACCCTATTTCATGGGACTTAAACATAACTGAATTGTGAGTGTACTACTTATACCTACTAACACCTCTGCCTAACCTTAACACAGCATACTGTTTCCTATTTAGTTGTGTTTTTACCATTTTATTTGTGTTGACATAATCGTTACTTTTGCAAACGAATTCCTGGTTTTTCCTTAGTTCCGGTTCCTGTCTTAAAGATAAGCTACAATAACATGGCCCGCACTACCAACATTCAAAGCGTTTCAAAGTATTTATGAAAGTAATTACAAAGCGCCATCAAGACTCACAACGCATGTTGCTGCCGGCCTGCTACTGAAGACAAATACTTACGACTACATACAAACTAAGTAAGGATGTGTGACTACAAACATTGTAACAATAATTTGGAGGGCCGTCATGTTATCGTAGTTTGTCTCTTACTTATACACCGTGCTATTTTAGTCCAATCCATGTATCCATAGACTACTGACCGTTCATAAAAAAAAAAATATATATATGCTTCATATGCATATATATATATTTTTTTTTTGGATCTTTTATCATTTGGATAAATAAAAAACATACAAAATCGTAAACGCACGACGTTCTTTAAAACAGCCTGTAGATAGCCTATTGGACGTGGACTGTTTTATATAGGATTAAGAATTTTGTCTCATAGAAATGGGGAACGGAATGATCTACCGTTCGAAACGAAAACATTATTAACAGAATGCATTATTTATTTTTTGTACCTATTATCTTAATTTATGATAACAACTGTTTAATGACGTCTAGAGGTTATTTATGTCGGATACATCATGTGGACTACATTTGTAAGACTACTAAAATTGCACGGTGTATATTAATGATCCATCTGTAACTACCTAGCCTGGCTTGTACAAGTATAGTCGAGCTGATTGGTACAGACCTGCCGTTAAGAGATTAGTTGTCCCCCGATACACTCTACCTGAGTGAACACCTATCGGGATCGATACGGAGCATAGTACAGCCCATTTTCTATAGTGGATAGCTATAAAGGACAGCAGACCATACTGAGTAATAGATAACTTGGGAAAGCTTTTATATATTTCAGGATTCCCAAACAAAAACATACCTAGTTTTTCCTTACTAAGGTTCATTACATAAATAAGGCACATATACTATAAGCCTATAATGTTCCCACTGCTAGGACACAGGCCTCTTTTCTAAGAGAGAGAAAAAAAAACATAAATAAGTCACATTGATTGATGGTTATTTTAATTTCAAAATCGGAACGTTAATAATCGATATTTGAATCACAAGCTATTCCCTATTAAAGGGGATGCACTTACGTAAACCGCGAAATTTGAATTTACTTACGTTTTTTTGCAATTCGCTAGCCAGTATCAGATTGTATGCCGATCAGACTAGTTTTTGCAACCGAAACCAATTAGGTATGTATTTCATGAATTATGATCATTGGAGTCATCAATTTGACATTTTAGAATTGGGCTCAAATGTCAAGATTTCATGAAATAGTTATTCCGTAGGATATCTTGAACTAAAAGTTGTATTTATGGTTTTATTGATTATAATTCTGTAAATACGAATTTGTTACGGTCTCGAACTATATTTTGATTCACGTACAATCCGATAATAATTAGTAAATAGCAAAAAAAACTTGAGAAAATTTAAATTTAGTTGGATATACTGGCGCTTTCACCGTAAACAGATTTATTTTATCAAAATCAATATTTACACTTTTTTTTTTTGTGTATTTAGTGACTAACCTGGTTTCAGAGTTTTTAAGCTGCCCATGCGTCTCTGACCACAGTAAAAACACATATCTACTCTATTACAAGACAATCACACACACACACACAAAACACACACATCACTATACAATATTTACACTGATAAGACAAGAAATAAAGAAAATACAGCTCACAGTGGTAGCGTGGTGGTGGTGGTAGCTGGTAAGTAGCCCAAGAAAACATTCATTTATTTACAAAAAACACATTATTTTCTCTTTCAAATACACACGACACCAGTGCAGCTCTGTAATATGCCTTTAATTTATCGGCACCGTGATAATTACTACGAATCGGGCATAAACAAAAATAAAAGCGGAATACGACTCGATTGTCGCTTGCCAGTGACAGATGACCATTTCGCGGTGTTAATTGGAAAACAAGTCGATCGCACAATCAGAGATAACGTTGTTGACATTTAAAAACTCACTTGTTTTTGTTTATGTCAGGAAATAAGAATACCGACTAAGTTCGAAGCCTGTTCCCACTGTTGGGAAACAGGCTGTCTCTCTGTGAGAGTGAGTGGGCCGTTAGCCACGCGGGCCTAGGGCACCTCCGTGCACAAGACTTAAACGAGGACATGCTGCGCCGACTCCGCGAGATGCACATCGAGGACTTAGAGACCCCTGGTGACGCCTACCTCGGATACGGACAGCACAACCCTCTCCTCACTAACACTAGGCTAGGTGACATCCAATATGTACCAAAAAAAGACAGGAGTCGGCTGCTCAGCAAGCGAACAACCGCTCCACGTCCCCATACATTTTAATTAATGAATTAGCTGTAAATAGGATAGGGCAATATACAACAACACTATAAATTTATATAAATTGATTCTGTACACACTAATAATCTCACAGCACACACTACACGACACCTATACAGATCTCTCTCAGACAGACATAGGTAGAATGTAAGTAGCTGACACACCCACAGGCCGAACACACCATCGACCTGTGGACATAATGTAACATGAACCAGGGAAATAAACGTATTTCTATTCTATTCTGCCTAGGGCGGGTCGGTGGATATCACATGTCTTCGATTTTTCCATTACTAACAGACATTTCAATTTTATTTATTGTAATGAAAGAAAGTATAAACATTATATTCAGGCCATTACAGCAACACGTTTTCAGTGAAAATTGTACTGGCTTACCTGTTATCCCTTTTTTTTGAGTATGGGAAATCATCTCCCCTTGACGAACAGACTAACGAACCCAGAGACTGTTGTGTATTACAACAGTCTGTTGAGAATATAACTTTTATTACTTCAAATAACTTGTCGTGTCATAATATCGAAAGACAATAATTGAAGAATATTTGTCCCAGGTTTGATTGAAATACCGTTTGTTACCGACGTATTTTGAACGTCAAAAGTTACAATTTCATTATTACATTCAAAGCCTGAAACATTTTGTAGATGTCTACCCAAATATGTCAGTAACTATTTTGTATTTCGAAATTCAAGTCGAGTATATTTATTAAATAATGGAATGCTGAAACATTGAAATAAAAATACTTACTATATCAATTTAGAAAACAATTTTTTAGGGACATATTTAAAAAATAAATCATTTGCGCTTTTTCCGGCACTGACTTTTTGAAGTTACCACAATGTACTGTAAGCTATTTCAAACTGTCAAATTTTGCCAATTGAAAATGAACCTTAGGCTTTTGTAATAAAGTTGAAAAACTATCAAAAAATATTGACAGGTTGCGTTTTGAACTTGATGTGCTGGTGTCTGAACACGGAGCTGCAGCGACACTAATCACAAGTAACCACATTTTGCCGCTGCGATGTGATGTGGTTGTAGTAGGTGTGTTCGGCCCTTTATTATTTTCGTTCGATTTTCAAATAAAAAGCGGTTTTAATTTACTCGCCTTTCAACTTTTAGAGATGAGGAAAATCGGATTATGTTTCTTAACAGTCAAGGTTTGAAAAGAATCTGTGGCCTAATTTATTTTTTCTCAAATTTTGTCCTTCTTTGTTGAGAAGGAAAAATGTTGTACGAAATCCTAATAATATTATCAGTAAAATTATGTGAAAGTATGTAGGTATGTTTGGATATTTGTTATTAATATAATGAAGCAAAATCGATTTGGTTGAAAGGGAATAGTTAATTTTTGGTCGGAAATTAGGCCCACCAATACTAGTAGAGTATATGAAACGCATGTTGATTTGTTTCTCATGATCTCTAGGGGCGCATTACGAATTGCACTACAATCGATTTGAGCGTTCTTACAGCCGTTCCGAATTAGCGTGAGCGCGAAAACGATGTCTCTAGTCATAAATGACGTCATGATATGCGCCATCTTGCGATAACGCCGAACATGCCTAAATTAATATCATCGTGAACGCTTTCAGAAATGACAGTTGTTCGGTTTCGGTTCCAGTTGCATCAACAACGGAACAATTCACCACAAATGACGTTGGCAGAATAATCGACTCAGTTGCCAATATAACAAAAAAAAAACAAGAGAAGCAACAAAAAGAACAGCCAATGCGTTGAACTTCCATTTTCAAAAACATTCCAATCGGTTTTTCTTGTGCAAGGTTTGGAGGTTAACTTTTTGTTTAGTTTTGACGATAAGCGAGCACTGTGAGCGGGTTCACAAGCGTTCCGAATTATTGACAGCTCTTAGCTGTCATAATCGTGATATCTCTAAATCAGAACGCAAATTATTGATGCGAGTGATTATGGCTTATAATTCAAAATTCGCCCTAGATTACGGTACTGTTGTTGGATTGCGTATTTTTTATATACCTATTATGTTTTTATTGTAGGGTAGAAAAATTAATGCCTTGGAAATACTTTCATCTTTTCAGCCTCCCATTCCTATCCAACATGCGCATTTGAACTATTACTATTATTATCCGGCGGTGATAATACACAGTGCGCCTGTGTGAATTGTATCGGTTATTATTTTAAAAGTAGTGCGTTATTGAAACAATCCTTTTTTTCTATTGCAAACTGCCGTGAGTGCACAACGCGCCCCTCTCGTACGCGAACCTTCGAAATTCAAATATCCTTCTGTTAAACTGCTCGAGTACGACAGTCAACTGTTTAACCTATTGAACGCGATTGTCACTTATTACGCTATGACACGCAATAAATAATTAAATCAATACTTTTGATGATGGATATCTTAAAAATTTAAGCTCTCGTACCTACGTATTTAATGACATGAAACAAATTAAAAGACACCATGGATATCTATTGGGAAATCTATGATAACAAGAAGAAATAAATTTGTAGCTTCGCGTGGAGGACACGCGCGTGCGTTCAAACCGAAGGAAAAGTACATGTATGTGTGGTAAAAAGTGTCAGTGCGTCCCATTGTGCGCCGCCCAGCAATATCCAGCAGGACTCAAACCTTCTGCCGACGTGGAGTCATCAGAGACGGTGAATTGAAGGTAAGTGCTGCATGTTTTTACCAACTTCCTTTTTATTCTAGTTCCGTACTTTCTTCGTTCTATCGTTCATCGCGTTTGCAAGTTCACACACACAATTTTACAAACCCTGCATCCCCTACCGCCTCTAAGATAACCCAGTGACCCTACAGTCCACTATTTTTAAACCGGTACGCGCTTAGGGATATTCGCTGTCAATTTTATATTTCCGCCAAATTGTTCGGTCGTAATAATTTTACTTCTTATAACGGGAATATTGAGATACTAGCTTCTGCCCGCGGCTTCGCTCGCGTGGAGGTCGGAAATTATCCCACAGGAATGTTCTACCGGGATAAAAAATATCCTATGTGTTAATCCAGGATATAAACCATCTCTGTGTCAAATTTCATCCAAATCTATACAGTAGTTTTTACGTGAAAGAGTAACAAACATCCATACATCCATACTTACAAACTTTCGCCTTTATAATAGTAGTAGGATACGACCATAACCTAAAAAAACACTAATAACTATATACCTCCTGTAAAGCTACATCACTGTCTCACACTGAAGTAATATTTAAATATTACTCCTTTTCGAGATGGTGGTTGGCCCCATGGGGCACAAAAACCTTTCCCTATTGGCACACAAATAGTTTATAATCTGAGAAAGGGAGTGACTACCGAGATGACGACTAATAGAGAAGTATGGAAGAAAAAGACATGTTGCGCCGACACCAGTTAAATTCGGGTAAGGGCAGAAGAATAGTGATTATTTTTTATCCCGATCTGACAATACCTCTGGCGAAACCGCGGTAAAAAGCTAGCTACTTATAAATAAAGTTTGTTCCAAGGAAATCGAATACCGCGCTTGGAAAATGCTCTTTTAATTAAATGACGGTATATTCTAGAACAAATTAGGCGCTTTTCCCCTACAGCTATTTGGAATAGATCGAGTTTCAGACTCAGTTTTTGTTTTATAATGAATACAGTTTACCATACTTCCAACCTTATTTCGGATTCTGTATTGAAGGAAGAGTCATTTGTACCTATAAGAGTATCTTATGTCCGTCCGGTTTTTAATTAATGTGAAATCTATATTTAAATAAAAATATGCCTAGGTTTTCCCTACCATGTTGGGGTCGGCTTCCAGTCTAAATGGATGCAGTTGAACACCAGTATTAAATCTATCTTTAATCAATAAAAGCGAAATGTCACTCATACATACTTACATTCACTCATTAAATAATCACTTCATACATTCATTCACAAAACTACTCAACTTACGAAGATTAAATGTGGCACAGAGGTAGCTCATAATCTAGAAGGAGGTAGGAGACGCTTAGAAAGGATTTTAGGAAAATACTCCCGTAAAAGGATGAGATATTGGGTGGGAAAACGTCGATATTGTCGCGGGCAGAGTCGCGTGCAGCAACTAGTAGATCTATAAGATCCGAAACGCGGATGATTTATATAATAGTCTCATAAATGCCTTAGCAACATTCTGAAAATCGAGCAAATGACAGGAATCAATAAAAAAAAAATACTGACGAAAAGAAACTTCACAACAATACCACTTAAATCACTCTTATCAAAGAAAAAGCAAACATTTTCGTACACTCTGAATAAATTATTCGTAAACGGAACTCAAATCCGGAGCGCTCTTGAAGGATAACAAGCTCTGAAGCAGTATTAAGTCTATAATATTGCTAACAACCAAAAGACTCCTACAAACTTCACTCACGATATACGTTGGAGTTCCGAACTCAATTTTGTGAACTCGAATTTTGTATAAGAGCATTTTCAGTAGGTAAGACACGTAATTAGATAATTAGGGACCTACCTATTGTGTGTGTTGTTGTAACTTGATTATATGTGGCACGTGAAATGTTTCTTGATGTACCTAAGCTGTAGGTAATTAATTAATTAGGTTATTGGAGCTAAGGACCACGAAAAGAAATATTCTCGCCAATTATGGTCCGATTTTATTTTTTCATTTGGTTGAGTTGTCATGTTCTTTGAAACGGAATTGTGTTGGTAGATGAGGGTAGAGATAAATTGCGATAACATGGCCCGTCCCTCCAAAATTCAAAACGTTCGAAAGTAATTACAAAGCGCCACCAAGACTCACGACGCATTTTGATGCCGGCCAGCTACTGAAGACGAATACTTACAACTACATACAAACTCTTTCGTAAGGATGTGACTACAAACATTGAAACAGTAATTAGAGGGGCGCGCCTTGTTATCGTATGGTTTATCCTCCATCCTCCTTTACGAAAAGGGCATGAAAATCTACGTGACATATTTGGAAGACCAACCCTGACTTGATTAATCTATGTTTCGATATTCTCATCCGCTTTGGGCCTTCCTAAACCTTCTCATTATTTCCCTTGAGATATACGGTTGACTTATTAGTTTCGTCACCCTGTTTATGAGGTCCTGCTCCTATCCTCGGAGGGTCCGGATTAACGAGTGATTAAACGGTTGACGGAAATTAACACCAGTCTGGGAGTAATTAGGAAGACCAGGATATCTTGATAAGTCGAAGGTAAACTTGGCCTTGCGGTTTTAAAGTTTGAGGATTTGCCGGATGAAAGGATTAATCTTTCAGCAAAAACGGCTTTTGGTTTAGAGGGTAGGCTCATAAAACATTCGCTTTGCCGGATATCTTATTAATGTTCCGTTGAAATATTAGAAAGGAATTGTTGTGAGTAGTGGCGGCCCAGTAGGTAAGCGGGATTGTTCGAAAGGGCTACCGCTACTCTGGAACATAAAGGGCTAAGGAAGGAACGTGGATGGGTTTTAGTCACTAAAAGTCTGACACGCCCTTCCGCTCCCCTCAGAGCGGGAGGAGTCATTTGATGATGACCACCCTCAAAAAAAAATTGGTGTTGGATTCGACTTTCGAATTGGTCGTACGTACGAACCTGGCATTTTAACTTAGTAAGTTTTAATTTCATCACCACTGTTCTCAAAACGGTGAAGGAAAACATTGAAACACGGTGAAAGGTGGGCGTTTTTGGGGGATTGTCTTATGTAACTTTGACCTTCAAAAAGTGCTGATATTCAGCCTAATTTGAATAAATGACTTTTGAGTTTGATTTTTGATCGTTAGGAAACCGGCATGTCCTAGGAAAAGTAATAGAAGACATTTGGGCATCTATTAACCCGCACTAGGCCTTACGTGGATTACGACCCACTACCCCGCATAGAAAGAAGGTCTGTGTTCCAGTAGTGGGAACATTATTGTTTGATTATGCAAAAAGTTATTCTAGTAGGAATTGTTGGTTGGTGAACTATTGTTTGAAAGCCGTGTCTGGCGTGTCGTTAAAGGCAAATTTATTGTTATGTTCTAGATAAAATATCAAAGTTAGTATAAGTTGTTGCATCCAAACGGTTGTTTGCATATTCTTCTGATTTCAATGTCATCGTAAAGTATAGAGTTTATGAAATTTTAAATATACAATTTTCCAGCAACCGTAGTAAGTCAACAATAAATTCATGGAAAAATATTCTTAGATACTATCTTTAAAGAATCCTGAACCGGTTCGTCTAAAGACGCTATTCTACGAGTATGTCGCACTGTGCGACATTGTACTGCACAGTGCACGACACAAATGTTTCTTTCGGTGGGCATTCAAGTTAACATTTACTATTTGCATTTGCAAAAATTACGTACAACTTTGAAGATGGAAACAGATGGTGAGGTCTCACCTTTAAGCCCGGCGGACACGGCAGGGCAAGGTATTTTTAGGCGACCAATCTTCTTGTTTTCGTGTGGTTAGTGGCTAATTAGTCTTTTTCATGCTGCCCTTGGGCCTCTGACTTAGCTTCACATGCTGTTAAGAAATATCTCTCAGACATGCTGGTTTCCTCACAATGTTTTTCCTTTACCGATTTTTAAGCAAGTGGTTATTATACAATACGCACATGAATCCGTAAAATCAGAGGTGCGTGCCTTGGGTTCGAGATCGAGACATACGACTTGGCAGTCCGACGGTCACACCACTGCTTCCAGCCGAGCGACGAATAAAAATATAACTTAACAGTATGGAAATTTCTAAAAATTACTTTACCATGCCGTGCCGCAAATGTGTGCCGGGCCTTAAAGTCTAATTCAGAATAATCTTCAAGATTTTATCGTTTTACTTTAAATATGAGTCTATTGCAGCGACTTAAGTCCACAGACATATTTTGACAACCGCTAGCCGAGAGCCGACTTGTCACTAGCAATGTCAGGAATTCGTTGGATACAAAAAACTTAGAACCGGTGAGAGTTGCGATGCTTTGGGGAGGTTTATGTCTAGCGTGGACGTAGCTGAAATGATATGATGTAACTTTCCCAATAAAACAGAAATAAAATTAGCTAAAACAACAGAGGAAGTAACCGCATTTTGTTTCTTTCTATATTTTTGTGGCGACAAAAGTTCCTGTCGCGGTGTGAGGTAGGAAATAAGCCGCGTTGTCACACGGAGCCGCAGGACTATGCGGTAGACTGTTTATGCTCTGACCTAGTTGTAAAACACCTTTGTGCTTATTTATTTTTGGTTAGCCTTTTGAACGCCATTGTCACATATACGTGACAAGAAAGCGCATGCCCCGTACGCCAACAACACAAATTTGTGACAATGCGGGTAACCTTTAACACGAAATAAACAATTAAATCGTTAGTTTTGCATGTGTTTATACTCGGTTAAATTTTAGTCGTTTTAATCCCCTTAAGGGGTCATTGTACACATTATAACGAGCAACTTTTACTATGGGAACGAACCTGAAATCGCGAAAAAAAAATCAGCTGTGCAGTACATTTTGACGAGTTAGGATAACATAAATGTACTGAAAATCTGATTATTTTTTTGCGATTTCAGGTTCGGTCCCATAGTAAAAGTTGCTCGTTATAATGTGTACAATGACCCCTTAAGGGGATTAAAACGACTAAAATTTAACCGAGTATAATATACGTAGATATCTTAAAAATTGAAGCTCTCGTACGTATTTAATGACATGAAAGAAAAAAGACACCATGGATATTGGGAAATTCATGATAACAAGAAGAAATAAATTTGAAGCTTCGCGTGTAGGGCACGAGCATGCGTTTATGCTCTGGCGTTCAAAAGGTTAAAGTAAGTTTATTTTAAAAAGCACTTTTAAAAAGCACTTTTAAAAAGCACTTTTAAAAAGCACTTTGCCCGCGAAATCGACCGCTTGGTTTTTTTCTTAAATACAGCCCATGACACTCAGGGATAGAGATAGATCAGTAGTTTCGGAGATTACCCCTACATACAAACTTACAAAGAAATTTTATTAAGTTCAGTTATGTTGTATTCATATTATTTTCATCCCTTAAAAGTCAAAGTCAAAGTCAAAGATTTATTTGCCGATAAATATGGTTACAAAAGTTCTTACAATGGTAGCATAATAGTAGCTTAACATATTTAATCATAAGATAATGACATGCAAATTTTTGGTACAAATAGATTATTTAAATTTAAACTGCAGGAATTCTTGTATATTATAGAAGGGATTCTCAATTAACCATCTGTGTAAAGCCCTTTTGAAACGGACCATTGGAAGTTCTGTAATTTGGTTAGGAATTTTGTTGTATATTTGAATACACATAGGATAGCAGCTTCGCCTGTACAGTTCAGTTTTAATTCCATGAATAATTAATCTATCAGGATATCTAGTTTTGAATTTGCATTTATCTCCTAGTTTTTCAAACACTTAGGAACTTTTACAAGCCATCATTTCTAGATAAGCTTTGTTAAAGTCGATGGGATAAACTGAGGCATGCAGTAGGCACACAGTGTGTGGGTGGGCCGAATCCGATAGCGCACAGCGTAAATATAAATTCGTTTTATATTATCTACCACACCGGCTGCCCGCCACAATACATAGAGATAACATCACAAACACTTTAGTAATTTATCTTTTTCCCAAATATTTTTTTCTACAGCTACCCTCTCAATCTGCCTAGCTTTTTCCCGATTATGTAGGGGTCGGCTTTCAGTCTGATTCAGCTGAATACCAGTATTTTACATGGAGCGACTGCTTATCTAACCTTCACAATCCGTTCAGTAACTGGGTAATACGATACCCCTTGGTAAGACTGGCTATCAGACTTTCGGGCTTCTGACTATCCATAACAATTGTCAAATATCCACAAATGACAGCCGGGACCAACGGCATAACGTGCTTTCCGAGGTCGAAGGTGTCTCTATATGTGAAGATGGTCACCCATCTTAACCTGATGGATCTATCCGTGGGGCTGTTATTACTTAGCCACCAGCTCTTCACAGCACTCCACAGCTACCCTATATGGAAGCTTTTTATATATAAAAGTAAAGTAATTATTAACAAAAATAAAGCAAAAATATTTTTCTTCAATGCCGTGTCTCCCGGTCCATTTACTGTATATAATTCGCCAGTCCACCGGAACATGTCAGGGTTAACCCTTAAAATAAATCACGTGACGTGTCCACGTGAACGGCGCACGTGGCCCGGCGTCTACCGTAATAGATGTGTCAATAGCAGCACCTCACTTGTTCTGGTCGGGTAAACCCGCGCGTTAGAGGGTTGAGTTGTGTTTTTGTGCACAGACAATTTTGAACCAAGGTTTTTTTTTTAGGAAAGTGGTACAGAAATGGTTATGCAGTAAGTAAAAAACACTTTCGAAAGATACATTTTATTAAAAGTTATGTTAGTGTGATTTTCTTTTATTCCATTTTAAGTTATAGAGGAAAATAACAACTTAAGTTAAACGATATTTGGAAACATCTTCCGTGGATGTCATAAAAGGCTTTAATGGGTTAAAAAGATGATAGTTTGCATTTCCTCTATTGGCTTATAAAAATAAAAAAAACCGCCATCTTGGATGGCTCGCCATATTGGATTTAGAGTGATGATTATGGTCCATACTAATGCGTCTGCGGTAAAAAGCTCAAACGGTTGCTTTAAAATTCACTTGCAAGATTTGACCCAAACAAACATACGTACATACATTGCAAATTAAATAAAAAGCTTGTAATAAAATAACAACGCATTAATACTCCTACTTCCAAGTAAAGTTTATTCTAGATAATATGTATTTGAGGGTTTCTACAGAGAGTAACAAAACTTGTGTCAGTCATCAAAAAAATCATCCGAATTTTTTGTGTTCCTAACGACGAAACACTAAATATTCTTTTTTTTAATCAAAATTTGTAATTTAGGTACTGCCTAATATTTGTTCCTACGCGTCATTGAACGCAGTCGATGTTTACAAAATAATGTGATGTTTCACAGTTCTAGAAGCATTAGCCTTGAATTTATTCGTGACTTGGATGGAAAAATAAACAAAACAAGAATTTTTGTTATTTTTTCTCCTGAAATAGCGTGAACTTTCAAGGTTGCAATATAATTATCACAGAACTCTACGTAGACAAAGTTACCTTCAAACAAGCAAATTGTTTGCGATAAGAATGTTCTTTTCTTTCCTTGAATTCGCATATAATTATGAAAGGCATCAAGCATAGCCATTTTGTTGCAAACAAGAAGTATCTAAAATTTTTACCCCTGATATATGAGGAAGGGTTGTTAAAGTGTATTTGGAATAGGACATGATTTGGTTCATGTACAAATTATGGATTGCAATACCTCAATATAGACAGTTGCTTTAACCGTAAATCAATGCTGCGTGGTGGTTCACTAATCCTAATTAAAAGTTGTATTAAATCAAAAACCCGTGAGGACATAGTTGAACTATCGGTTGAGCATAGCATTGAACTGTCTTGTGTTGAGCTCGATAAGCATGTAATAGTGTGTGTTTACAGACCCCCTAATTATCAAAACTATCCGATATTTGAGGCAGTAATGGAAGATGTTTTGGCAAAACTTGCTATTGGTAATAAATCAGTAGTTATCTGTGGGGACTTTAACATTAATATTTTAGAAAATAATGCAAATACGAGTAGATTATTAAATTTGTTTAAATCATTTAATTTGTCAAATGTGTTTGTAGAACCAACCCGAGTAACTATGTCTACTGCTACATGCATTGATAATGTTTTTTGTTGTTGCGACTATTTAAATAAATCCATCATTAATTATCTCCCTTCTGATCACAGTGGTCAACAACAGTATACAAAAAATCGAAATACAATCCAGACCAATAACATCTGTTAATTTAAATAAATTTAATATCACATTAAATTGTAAGTTAAGCGATCAGGAACTTTCTTTGAAAAATATTAATATTTTATATAAAGAATTCTTTACGGTAGTGCAAACCGAATTTAATAACTGTTTCAAGAAGACCACTAAAAGTATCAACCCTAAATTTATATTTAGTGACTGGGCCACTAAAGGACCCAGGAAAAGTAGGGAAAGACTTTTCGAGCTTTATGGCCTTAAGCCTTTTATTAACACAGAATCTTTTAATTAGTATGTTTCTACATACTCAAGAATTTTTAAAAACACTTGTAAAGCAGCTAAAGCCAAATACATTAGTAACAAGGTTAAATCAGCTGAAAATAAAATAAAGACGGTTTGGAAAATTATCAATAACGAAACGAACAGGAGCAAAAGACATAGTTCTGATTACGTACTGGAGACGTCATGTGGTTCCATTTGTGATAGCAAACAAGTAGCTCAAGAATTTGCAAATTTCTTTACCAGTATTCCCCTAAAAACTTCTGAAACTCTAAATTCCTCGCCTTCCCTCTCTTTTGATTTATTAAAGGCAAACGTTTCAGCCTGCCTAATTGAATTCAACTTTAAGCATGTTAACCCCATAATAGTACTTAAAACTTTTAAACAAATTAAAATCAAATTGACCGAAGATCTTTGGGGAATGTCCAGTAAAGTCTGTACCTCGATCATTGAGACGATAGCACCTTATTTAGCCTTCATATTTAATTTATGTGTGGATCAAGGCATCTTCCCGGATTTAATGAAATACAGCAAGGTAATACCACTTTTCAAATCCGGGGACAGTAAAGACACCAATAATTATAGACCCGTATCCGTGCTGCCGGTTTTCAGCAAGATCTTTGAAAAGATAATGCTTAATCAAATGCTTAATCATTTTAACACGAATAAAATACTTAACGATCAACAGTATGGTTTCACCAAAGGACGTTGTACAACTGACGCTGGTGTGACCTTATTAAAACACGTTTTCAATGCGTGGGAAGAGGCTCAAGACGCCATCGGAATCTTTTGTGACCTCTCCAAGGCATTTGATTGCGTTGATCACGAAACCTTGCTGTTGAAGCTAGAGCATTACGGACTTGGAAAACTTGCGCTTAGTTTGGTAAAATCTTATTTAAACGATAGACAACAGCAAGTTCAAATAAAAGGTGTCAATTCACTCGGTTTAAAAGTAAAAATGGGTGTGCCACAAGGTTCTATATTGGGTCCTTTCCTCTTTTTAGTATACATAAATGATCTTCTCCATTTACTAAAAATCAACCACAAATGGTGTTACTTGCTGATGACACTTCTTTAATTTTTAAGATAGATAGACGTGCAAAAAATTTTGACGACGTAAATAACGCCCTACTGCAGGTCCAAAATTGGTTCACTGCAAATAATTTAGTATTAAATGGAAAAAAAACGAAGTGCATTAGATTTTCTTTACCAAATGTAAAAAGTAGTGATTGTGAGATAGTATTGAATCAAGAGAAACTAGAATTTGTCGATAAAACTGTTTTCCTGGGGATCACGCTCGACTCAAGGCTACAATGGGGTCCTCATTTAACATCTCTTGCAGGACGGCTAAGTTCTGCAGCATATGCTGTCAGAAAGATCCGTCAGTATACTGATGTAGATACCGCGAGGCTAGTCTATTTTAGTTATTTTCATAGTATTATGTCTTACGGTATTTTACTTTGGGGACGAGCTGCAGACATCGAGTCTATTTTTATTCTGCAGAAAAGAGCTATCAGAGCCATTTATAATCTTCGTAGGCGCGATTCTCTAAGGGAACGGTTTAAGGTTATTAACAATATTTCACTAGAAATAGGGACCAATTAGTTCAACCAGGTTTCAGGCTGGCTAAAGTAGATTCATCTTTCATGGGGTACTGCTTAAAATGTTACAATAAAATACCTCCCCACATTCTTGAACTTAATGAAACAAAATTTAAAACTTGTATAAAACGCACACTATGCAGCCAAGCGTATTATAAATTGGGAGATTACATTGCTGATAAAAATGCTTGGGTCAATGCTAGTCCAGCTCCACAAGGGCGCATCAACTAATTTCTTAGACTACTGAAAACTGTTGGAGCTGCGGAAGATCAACAACAACAAAAAAACATCTTTGCATTGTATAAATTCAATCTCTTAATATTGTATAACTGCTTGGCACATATGTGAGTACTATGTACCTACTATAAAGCGACCAGTCTCTGGGTGCGTCTTTCATTGACTTGAATATGCCCTGGCGGCTGAGAGTATGCCATGCTCACTTTAATGTCTCGCTGATGGTGGCGTGTGTGTTGGATCATTTAGCTCCCTTCAAAATGGTTGAGCTGAATGGTGCTAATATATGCGTCATGTTCGTGAACGGGCGCTGTCAGTAGAGACTGGGCATCTCTTAGCGGCTAAGGCTTGTTTTAATTTAATTATTGAATAGTTTTTACATATTTTATATCTGATGCTTTTAACGTTCTGCATCGTTCTCACATGTATAATATTAATATGAACTATGTAACCAATATTTTGTAACCATATTTTGTTTAAAAGAGTGTCCATGGAGTGTCTTGCCCGTTCTTCTCCATAGGTACCTACTGGGTCTCCCTTGTTTTACCGAAAAGAAATTGCCAAATTATCACTTCCCAAACAAATTTTCGCATAATTTCATTTGCCAAATTATTACTTACCAAAAAATCTCTTTACAAATAATTGTTACGAAAACCTATGTTTGGCAAGTGAACGTTTGAACAATAACTTGTTCACCAACTAGTACTTTTACCATATTTTATCTAGTCAAATATTTCAGTTGGTATAACATATTTTACGCAAAATTAAATAAGCCAAATATTTGGTGTCGTCAATTTCAAACTTAATAAGATCTAATGTTGAAGACGTTTTATTACAAGAGTGCTTTTTCCATTTGGGACAAATTCTAAACAGGTAATAATAATGTTATTATAATTGTATTATTTCTATCGATAGCCTCCTAAAAATAATCTCTTTTTTCCATATTTTTTTCTATATAATCTAGTCGTTTCTGGCACTCGCCGGCCGCTGCCGCGGCACCGCTCGCTTCGCTCGCTCGGCTCGTGCGTCGGTGGTCACAGTTTTAACCTAACCTAACCTAACCATTTTATTTAAATTAATAACCTACTGTAACTAGTTCCATAAATAACCTAATGTCTAGTAACCATAAATTTGACTTGTTTCAGACAAATTCAAGCACATAAGCTTACAAAGAAATACGCAAATGACATCAAATTTAACAAACAAGTAAAATGTTTATTTTGCCTTTATATTTTTTGTCATAACAAATCATTTGACTAAACGTTTATTGTCTAAATATTGTTTGCTGTAATAAATCATTTGATTAAAGACCAAATGCCTTAATGACATTATCCTTGGTAATAATCTGCCAAGTAAACATTTGACCAAATGAAAATGTGCGTACTAAAATTATTCCAAATATTACATTGGCGTAAAAAAAGGTTGCTAAAATTTGTTTGGGTAATGAAAATTTGGCAAAATCTTTTCGGCAAAACGGCAGGATCCCGTACCTACTCCTTTGGAATGGGCAACTAGCTTCATTTCTCGGACTGACCGACACCTTGACAATTCAAAAGTGCCTGTAATTGGTTTATTTGAAATAAATACTTTGAGTTTGAGTTTGAGTTTGAAAGACAAAAGCTTGATTTTTTTGCGCAAAAGCGCGCTGCTGTTGCAATAATCGTAGCTGGAGCTACGCCGTAGGCGGGAGTGTAGCATAATACTACGGCGTAGTCATTCAACTTCGCTTGTGAGATCGGAAAAAAAAAACATTTTTGGTTCCTCTGAAAAATGAGATTGCAGCGTGTGGGCGGAGTGTAATCTATGGTACTATCGGGGTTTTTATACCCGTCGCTTTATTATGTGACTGAAGCTTTACGTAATGAAAGAAAAAGGGATTGAGAGCGATTTCACTATTATTTATATGACGACAACATATTCTTTTCAATTTCAATTTCTTAAGTATAGATAGATAGTATATTCTTTATTTTATACACCATGAAAATTACAGATATAAATTAGGAAATTTTTACAAGGGGATACATAATGGGCGATCTCATCTCCAAAAGCGATCTTTTACAGACAACTTTTGGATGGATTAAGAGAAAAAAAATCTGCTGCTCCATACATTATGCTCGCATAACTCGTAAAAATGAAGGGAACAATGTTTTTTTTTTTACGATTTCAAATATGTTCCCGTAGTAAAGGTTGTTCACAAAGATGAGTACAATGACCCCTTAAAATTATGCAAATGAATTCAAATTCACCCTGTATACATATACAACGCTCCCACATCAATCGAATCGTTGGGCAGCAACTCACCAGACACAACACCCATCTGGTCGGAGGATCCTCCCTTTTCTATAGAGGATAAGTGAACTTTACACCCTGTTTCTTATACCTCTATTATACTGTAAGTTGATTAGATACTGTGCGAAATCACCAATTACGTAATTATGCTTACATTTACAATTAACTAACTATTCAAACCTTACTATTCAGTTATTTAAACCACAAAGCACTCAACTCATTCCGTTAAATATTTCAGCAAGAACGATCGGAAATTGGCACGACCGACCGCTGTGAAAATTAATTTCAAAACTGTTTGATGTTTTAATCACTCGATTGTTATTCGCTAACGATAATAGATACCAATGGCGCCGCAGACTGGTTAAAATGGCTGCCATATTATGCCTTCTGTATATAACTAGGCTGTTAATTTAATTACACATAATATCACGCCTTATTACCCCGAAGGTTTGGGCAGAAGTGTATAATGATACACACACATTTCGCCAGTTTAAGCCCTATGTAATGGGAGGCGAGCCATCAACCGGACAAAAATCCAGACTCCTGGCTGCTACTGCACAGCTACAGGCTGGTTCGTGTTCCACGCGTGCCTCAAAAAGATGTCAGCATAAGAGACGGGACCCGTCGGGGCCGAAGCCTGCCGGGTCATCGAGATCGTCAGAAAGGGTTACCGCTACCCCAGAACATAAAGGTGTAAGGAAGGAACATGGATGGGTTTTAGTCAGTAAGAGACTGACACTCCCGTCAGCTCCACTTAGAGTGGGAGGAGTCATTTGATGATCGATATCATCAAACGACCCTCAAAAAAAAGGCTGCTGGTGAGAATTTCCTGATGAAAAAAGCCAATAACATTAGCCCGACCTGGGAATCGAACCCAGAGCCTCACGCTAAGCAGAAGCGCTTGCAACCACTAGAATTAATTGATATTACCCCGAAAACTGGTTCATATGGCTACCATATTATTTTCTCTGTAGTTAAATAAACTGTTATTTTAACGATTACTATAATAGTTATTATTTCATTCGTTTATACAAATACGATACGTTTTGTTAGGTTTCTGTGGGCTTTTGCTTGCTGTTTAATGACTAATGAGGGTAATGTTTGATTTTTTTTTCATTTTAATTCGTATTAATAATTATAAAATTAAGGAATTCGCTACAATTGATTCTCTCACTGAACATTTCTCTCATGTATCGAATGCTAGCAAAGAAGCAAGCCGTCCGGCTTCGCAGATCATAATATATGCGTACCATTTTTCTCTGTCGTGTGGTATCAGTGTATGCGTAGTGTTGCGTTGAGAAAGTTGGTAAAATTAAAATGAGCCTCATGTTCATATTATTTCGAGTATATTACATCTTCATATTTCAGTCAATTTACACAAAACCTTAGTGGATGATACACCTAAACCTTCCTTAAGAATCACTCCGTTCATTGGTGAAAATCATACATATGAAAATCCATTCGGTAGTTTTTTCTTTTATCGCGTTATCCATGGCACATCAAGCTATCCCAAACCGACAAATATTCCCAATTAAACATGAACCTTATACTTTTGTAATAAATTTTAAAATCTATCAAAGGTATTTGATAGTGATGTGTGATCAAAAAGGTTTATCTTTGTTTCCTTATCATTCGATTCTGGCATATCTTGTCTCTCCATCTGTTACATGCCTGTATCAAGTTTTTAATATACGCAGTGCCACTCAAAGCAAAAGTCTTAGCAATAGTTCACATTTTCCTAAAAAAGTAAATAATGATTTTATAGTTAATACATTTGACTACATTAAAAATGTTTAGGTACGTACGTTTTGTTTATTGCTTGCCATTTTGTTTTGGTAATAAATAGGCCGAAAATTAAGGAGGCAATTAAGGGGGGGGCTAGGCTATACTCATGTTTGGGTTGTTTTATAATAAACTTCCAAGCCACGTTCAAGATCTAAGCCTTAATAAATTCAAATCGTTCGTTAAACGCAAGTTGTGCCAGATTGCTTATTATACTGTCAAAGACTTTATTGAAGACAAAAGGGCTTGGGATTGAGCTGCTCCAATTGTTTACATTATTGAATATTCTTTCTTTTTTTTTTTTTTAATATCCTAAACTAATTGATTAGCATCTGAGATTACTCCTGGAGCTGCTGAAGATTCACAAAAACTTTTTGCATTATATAACTTCAATCTCTTAGCATTGTATAATTGCATAGCACGTTTGTGAGTACTATGTACCTACTATAAAGCTACAATTTACTGAGTACGTCTTACATTGACTTGAATGTGCCCTGGCGGCTGAGAGCATGTCATGCTCCCTGTAATGTCTCACTGGTGGTGGCGGTATTTTGGACCATTTAGCTCCCATCAAAATGGTTGAGCTGAATGGTGCTAATCCATGCGTCATGTTCATGAGCGGGCACCGTCAGTAGGGGCTGGTCACCTCTTAGCTGCCACGGCTGTTTTAATATTTAAATTAATTTTGAATTGTTTTTTTTTTAATCTTGTAATTATGGACGCTTTTATTAAGTTCTGCATCGTTCTCACGTGTATATTTCAACATGAGTGATGTAACCCAGTTTTTGTAAACATATTTTGGTTTTAAAGAGTGTCCATGGAGTTTCTTGCCCGTTCTTCTCCATAGGTACCTACTGCTTTGGAATGGGCAACTAGCTTCATCTTTCTGACTGACCGACCCCTTGACAATTCAAAAGTGCCTGTAATTGGTTTATTTGAAATAAAAGCTTTGAGTTTGAGTTTGAGTTTGAAACATTCGATTCGGCAGTATTTATCGAACATAACCACCTGAAGCAGCTACTACAAATAGGTATTCGGCTTTCAATCGGTTTGTGCTTATCAGCTAATTTTGTTCGTAGCTACCCTCGCTTAATCATGTTCGGGTCGGCTCGGCACAATTCGAGGTAGCATTCGTAGAGCGGCTGTCTCCCCGAACATTTCTACATACTTATACTACTTTTACTAGTTGACTCGCGCAACTACGTCTGCGTCACCTAAGAATATATCTCCTAAGATGTTGATTGAAATCAAATGATGTCAAGGACTATTTTGTTTACATTTCAATACTTGTGATTTTATTTGGATCACGATTCATATTATGTCGATAAAACTCTTTCGCAAATATTGCATTAATTTTGAACAAATTTGATTACTATCAAAAAAGGTTATAATGAATCAATCTTGAAAGATAGATATATGCCGTCGCGGACTTTTTTTTAGAAGTTTTAAAGACGAATAATTCCATGATACATGATACTTGCGTAACTTAAACCGTTTACGCACGCAACGGAAGCTCTCACAAAGGAATATTTATTCCTCTTTTTGCAAACATTTTTCATTTATGCTCCGCTCCTTTTGGTCGTAGCGTGACGGTATATAGCCTATAACCTTTCTCGATAAATGGACTAAGTATCTAATACAAAAATAATTTCTCAATTCCAACCAGCAGTTCCTGAGATTAGCGCGTTCAAACTAACAAACAAACTCTTCAGCTTTATAATATTAGAATAGATATTTAATTTTGGCCGCCCGGCTGTGTGGGTTCCACCCCTGGTGTGTTACGTTAAAACTATTTTCCTCAGCTTATTTTTTCGCTACACTCCACAGAATTTATCAGTGTCGAAACCAGTATAAAACTCAATAAATTTTGTAAAACAAGAGGCGAGCCTGGTAAAACTGGCCGGCGAAACTGCAATAAGTTAGTCCGTGCAAAAATGCTTGTATAGACAGATGTGAAAAAGTGCACTTTCAATTTGGTACACCTGCCTTGCCGTGGTTTAGTGGTCACAATCTTTTGGCACGGAGTCAATATCTGCGTTGAAAATGCTAGCCTTTCGTACCGAATAGATGTGTTTGTGTAAAATATTAAATCATAGTTCGAACGCTTTCTACTTATGATTTCGAATTCAGAACAACAAAGCTTTGCCAGTCCATTATGACAGCTGTCAAGTTTTGGCGCGGAAAGTGTATTTAAATGACAGACATTTATCTCAAGTAAGGCAGCAAAAAGTTTTAACGCAAAAGTTTTTGCTGTTAAGTCTAGGGTTGAATTATTCTACATACTGAAACTTTTCAATCCTTAAGCTGGGTACATATGGTAAAGCTCTTGTAAAGTGTAATGTTATGTCATTGATAGATGGTACTTCGGCTTAGTTAGTAAGTGTCGCCTCACCCTTTCAAGGCTGCGGTCACAATCTACAGTATCTACGCACACAAACTTGTAACAACTTTACCAAACAGCTAACCCAGTTAGGCGAAGGACCCTTATAATTTCATTTTGGATACAAACATAGTAGCTTTTATTATCTGTTTGTTTTCATAACATCTCACCGTGAGAACTTAGTTGAAGTGAGTTTGAAATGAGCTATCATCTCTTCTGATGCTAGGGATTGAACTCGCTTCACCGAAAAATTCACGGTGACAATTTTTACAGAATAGATCAGCAGGTTAATAGAGTGTATCTGTTTTGTTCGCTGTTAGTAGTTTCTATGCTTTAGTAAAAATTCCAGCAAATTTTCTACTAAATTTTGTTAGTACTTGCGTTTAATTGTTACACATGTTAGTGCGGAGAGCAATAGGTAAAAGAAGTGGTGTGGTGGTGTTTAGTACAAAAAAATAACTTTCTGGAGACTCGATTAAAACGTTTATGAGATGTGAGAGTCGTCGCGGAGGAGTCCGAGGAACCGAGTGGTCATTGTGCCGAGCCACAACAGATCTGGGGCCCAATTTTGTTACTTTAAGTCAGGCAACACGACATTGACACTATCGACACACTACTGAAATTATGTAAGGAAGGTTAGGTAAAAATGACCAAAATAATTTGCAGAATACCAAATGTCAATGATTAGTCAATTAAGACACTACATACACACTACCGACACACTATTGACAAGTTGGTCAGTTACCGCGCTGAACACGCTGCCTGCAGTCCACGCACCAGCAAGATACGATTCCCAACAAGACATGACTTCTCAATCCATACGGACACGCTTGTCAGTAGTGTCTTCGAAAATGTATTGATAATATTCTAGTATTCTTTTCTTATAAAGTTTGTTTAATGGAAAAGCAGATAACGAAAAAGTACCTAAACGTATTCAATTTTACTTTACCTGCGGGTTATGGCCATGGAATAATTTCAAGCCATTAGAATGCAGTTTTACTTTGACAAATAGTGGAGATACTGCTTTATTACAAAGCTCAGAGGGTATAATTCATATAAATATGAGACCATTTAAGGTTGTAAGACGAAATATGAGGTGTAGGATCGCCATAATGCGTTCTTTACGATTTGAATTTGACTAATGGCGGTGATTTATTTTTTACGGATGATGTGTCCCGTGTTTTATATAAAAACGGAGCGAACTATTTATTCAACGTATTTAGAGAGAAGAAGAAGAAGAATCACAGAGAATAATCCTATAAACAGCACCTGGCTGCAAATTGATCTAATTTATTTTTTTTGTCCTGGTAACATTGAAATATTTTGTGTTTTTGCGGTGGATATTTCAGAACCAGATTTGTTGGCAGAGGTTTTGTACAAGAAAATCTAGCCAAAAAGGTCTGTTTAATATTATTCTAGATTCTAGAATTGCAGTGAAATCCAATCTTGTTTCAGTTTCTACAGTATTTGATACAATTTTATTTCACAATCTTTTAGATATTCCCATTTATATAACACTGCCGCTGTCAGCGGCTTCGCCCGCGTGGATATCGGCAATTATCCCAAAGGAACGTACTACTGATATAAAAATATGTTATTAACACATATTTTTAGGTCATAAACTACCTCTGTGCCAAAGTTCATCCAGATCTGTTCAGCCGTTTGAGCGTGAAGGACGGACAAACACACACACACACTCACAAACTTTCGCCTTTATAATATTAGTGTGATAACCTCACGCCTTGATTCGCTGAAGCATTGGACAGAGCTGTACCAATAGCACACACATGTCACCAGTTATGTTTAAGTCTAATGTAATAGGTGGCGAGCCTATTGCCTTCAACCGGGCACAAATCCAGACTCTGGGCTGCTACTGAGAAATTCTGGATAAAAAAACCCAATAACACTTTGCTTCGACCTGGGAATCGAACCCAAGACGCCATGCTCTACTGTAGCTCGTGTGACCACTAGACCAGCGAGGCAGACATATTTCTATTTTAATAAATCGAATTTAAAACGATAGTAGCATTTATTTGAAGACATGAGAAAAATGGTTTGTATATTTGTTGTCGAATATCTCTGTGATGTAAGTTTAAAAAAAAAGCTTATTTATTACAGCCCGAAAGTCTGACAGCCAGTTATACCAAGAAATATCGTACTGACTGGGTTATGGAGGTCAGATAGGCAGTCGCTCCATGTAAAATACTGGTAATCAGCTGCACCCGGTTAGATTGGAAGCCGACCCCAACATAGACCCCAATATTGGGAAAAGGCTAGGCAGATTGATTTATTACAGGGTTATTACTCAGTTTTAGTTAGATACGTAAATAACCACGTTAAAAAAAAATCTTCGCCAAAGAGCCAAACTCTATGCCCTACGAAAATATGTAATACTCACCATCGTTGTTACAATTCAGTGAGCTTCCTCCATATTGTGTAATAAAGTAAAAAAAATACGGAATAAAACATAATAAGATCCGTCAGCCCGTCACTTCAACAAGAAAATAAGGTACCACGATCCCTCGCCCCAGTAATAGGTAGTCGGGACTCCCCATGCATACACAATTAGTACTTGATGGAGCGACTTATGCTGGACATTTTTCACGATCATGTATTATTCATTTCGAAAATTAGGTTGTTGAAACTCCTTAAGATCATGTATATTTTTAATCTATTGGAATAACGATCTGTTCTCTGACATTTCTTTTCTAAAGATGTAATTTGAATTATGGAATAGTTAAAAAAAAACAAAATATTGTGAAGAATGAGATATAAGTTGAATTTCGAACGAAACGATGGTTTTCTTTTGTTTTACAAGTGATACCTATTAATATATAAGATATGAGTAGGTAAAATAAGCGGTTGGTCGACTCTTCACATGACCAGAGCGCTGTGCTATTTTTCGGTCAAAGAATCAGCATTGCCATACAACGTGGCAATGCTGCCAGCCTTTTGGGAACTTTTCCCGTTGACAGCGATGTGGTCGATTTCTTTTAATGCCCTTTGATTTATTTTTATTTTTTTCCCTTCCGTTTTATATACTTGTACATAATTCTTATTAATATTTTAAGTCTTTTTAGGTATGTAAATATTATGTGAATAAAATAAATAAATAGATGAACTAAATAATAAGTCAAATAGAGAAGATAATGTGAATAACGCTTACCACTACGAAGTGCAAGTAACGTAATGAAATGATGTCAAGGGATAGGAGGACAGAGCAGGAAACCGGTACCCGTAGTGAAATCATTGTTGCATCACTTTATTCCATGATACCGGTAAAACGGGGTTACTTTGAGAGCTGGGGTGACTTTGATGATAGCTAAACTTGATATGTTTTTTCGGATTTATTGCGGGATACTTAACGCAGCCAAAATTTGGTTTGTTCTGATGGCCAGACTGACTGATCGGCCATATTTTGCCGAAGCGTCAACGAGTAGTCGTTGTCGGAACTTTAAAAAAATATTTGTTAAAGTTTAGTGTCGAAAAGGTCTAAAAGATTTGTCGTTTTCGGGGTGTCTTTGCAATGAAATAAAAAAAAGAAGGGGTGACAAAGTAGCCCCATTATCAATTTAAAATAATAAACAGGTTTTTATTTTTTTCCAAAAAAAGTATGGACTAATTGAAACTTTTTTGTTGCAATACTTAATTTACGTAATGAGTCTACACTGCAGTTTTTTTTTTACATTTTTATCGTTGAAACTGCAAGCGTGGCATCCATTTCAAATTAAAAATTAATCAATGTCACCCCGTTTTACGGTAGTTATAAACTATTTATCTCATAACGTATTGTTGGATTTGTTTGAAACAATTTGAATGGTCCAAAACATTGCGCAATACGCGATAGCGTATAGTCGTCAGCACATCAAGTTACGTCAAACCGTCAAATTATCTCAATCGATTTTGAACTAAACAATCAACAGTTGAAGGTTAAAAATCATTTGGAGGTTGACAATTTGGTATAACATGATGCGCTGACGACCGTACAATGTCGTTGTCGATAATTGAATACTTAATGTAAAACGGTGTGGAATTGAAAATCTTTTATTCATGTATATAAAATTATAGTGTCACAATGTTAATCTAGATGTGATATATAACAGCTTGACCGATTTTTATGAAATTTTATATGCATAATCAGTAGGTCTGAGAATCGGCTACTATCTATTATTCATACCCCTATCTGATTAGGTAGGTACCCCTACCCTACCTGGTAGGGTAGATAGGAACGGTAGGTAGGTCCTTACCTACGGTAGGTACGGTACTTACGGTAGGTAGGTATCATAGTTAAGGCAGGACAACGTTGTTTTATAAATATTAAGTTTGAAATGTGTTGAAAATTGAATAATGATATAGGAAGACGTTTTAGGTATTAATTAGCGTTAAACGATATTCGTTCTAAAATTGTTTTCATAATTACTGCTTTGGATTTATCCATTTACGTTCAAGAATTTTGAAGTTGAAAGTAAACCTTGGTTGAAAAAAAAACAAAAAAAAATGTTTATTTAAATTAATGGTCTGTTTAGGAATAAGCAGCTCCTTAGTAGAGATAACGATTACAAGGCGCGCCCCTCCAAATTCCTGTTCAATGTTTGTAGTCACATCCTTACGAAAGAGTTTGTATGTAGTTGTAAGTATTCGTCTTCAGTAGCACGCCGGCAGCAACATGCGTTGTGAGTCTCGGTGGCGCTTTGTAATTACTTTCACAAATACTTTCAAACGCTTTAAATTTTGGAGATCCCGACGACATGACCTATGTTGTCGTAATTTATCTCTACGTATTTTTCCGTTTTTTTCTTCTTGTCGGTATAACGAAAGCATTTTACCTTAATTTATACAGTTCCAAAATTTGGTCATTTTATGTAAAATCTGTTTCCATTTTTATAACACAGTTAAAGTCTACTCAAACAGCAGTTTTGTCGGTAAAACTAAAAACTGTTTCACAAAAAGCAAGTAAACTGAAACTTTTGGGGCGAAACGGTTCAGTTTTACGCCGAATGGCCCATACAGGGACGTAATGGGTCGTTTCGTAGAATGCCCTGTGGCCCCTGGGTTGCGCGAGAATTTATTTCAAAAACATTTTAATGAGGGCCCGTTATGTAGCGGTAAAGTGGGAATTTTGGGTCATTATGTTTAATCGCTGACAAGGTGAGCTTTGTTAGTAATAAGTGTGACTAAGGTAAAGTGAATCTTATGAGTTTTAATATTCAGTTTGCAATTATCGTGTTTTAACGTCGTTTGCTATTTTGTGGTGAAAGAGGGATTACTTACGTAAAAAAAAAATCAGAGGAACAAATTCTAAGTTGTGCCTATCTATCCTGAAGGTATGTCGAACCCCAGGCTAGTTCACAATGTATTTTAAAGAAATAAAAAAGAAAAATATTTTATTCTGCACACGCACAAGAAATACACAGAAATAAAAATAAAATGAATATAAAAAAATAACAAATACCTGTCCGAGGCCGAAAAGGCCAGCCTTACTTTTGCTAACCTTTGTGAAGTTTTGAAAACGCTAAGGCGCTGTGGCAAAACTTCCTTCGACTAAATACCTATCTCGAAGGTCAAGTGCCAGATGACATGGTGAACCACTAGGTACTTCATTACATACAAAATTATAAAACGAAATCACGCTACGTATGTCTGTCTGACACAATAAACTCAAAAATTACATATTATTTTCATCAATCAATTTTTGACAGTCGTTACAGGACGTCAGAAGCCCGAAAGTCTGTCAACCAGTCTAACCACGGGGTATAGTACAACCCAGTTTCTGGGTTGTGGAGCTCAGATAGGCAGTCGCTCCATGTAAAATACTGGTATTCAGCTTCATCCGGTTAGACTGGAAGCCGACTTTTATACCTATAGTTGGGAAAAGGCTAGGCAGATTTCATTGACTCCATATTGGCCATGTAAAATACTAGAATTCAGCTGCATCCGGTTAGAATAGAAGCCGACTCCTATATAGTTGGGAAAAGGCTAGATTGATTTCATCACTCGACGGAGTGAAGGTTTAGGTGTATATTTCATTAAGGTTTTGTGTGAATTTTCTGAAGTATGATGATGATTGTTGAAGATGTCGGAATGCTGACTGCGAGCTTTACTGCCGAGCGCGTTGCGATAGTGCGTTTCTGAGAATATCCGACCTACATGTAGGTAGGCCAAGCCGCGGGCTAAGGGTAGTACTTATAATGTGGGATCAAGAATGCCGGGAATTGGGTGTCGAGACCCAACTTAGGAGAGGTATCCTAATGGTCTAATTTGGGTAGGGTTAATTGATCGCCAAGGGAATTTGTATCTTAGGAGAATTAGGTCAGATTACAATTTCCGCTTTCACACTATTAACACTAAAATATGCGATTAGTTGTTATTGATAATATTAATTATTAACGTTAATTTATCTAACTGTTATTGGTAATGGTAATGATTAACGTTAATAATTATATTAACCGATTCATATTGTTAGTAGCATGTAGCTACCTTATATTAAATTTAATTTCAGGTTTAGTTTTTTGGGGCGTAATGACCTATGTACAGAGGGCAGCACATCAAGTTACCACAATCTGTCAAATTTCTTTGATAGTATTTCAACTTTATTGCAAAGACATAAGGTTCGTTTTTAATTGAGAAAATTTGACAGTTAGGGATAGCTTGATGTGCTGGCGTCTGTACAGTCACGAACTTAGGATGACTTAGGAGTGTGGAGCTGGCGGGTTCAAACCTCGCCAGGCGCTTGACTTTGTGTAAAAAAATCAATCACCACTCCTCTCAAAATGGTGAAGGTAAACATTATGAGGAAACCGGCATATCCTAGAACCTACAATTCTAAGACATGTGACATCCACCAACCCGGACTGGGCCCGTGTGGTGGACTATAGCCCAGTCCCTCTCGAAGAAAAAAGGGCCTGTATTCTAGCAGTGAGGACATTATAGGCTGATTATATGTGTTTTTACGAACATAGAATTTTGGCACATATACTATCGAAACTTGTTAGAATGTCTAAGTTGTTATCGTTATTCTACGAGAAAACACGCTTTTTAATGTTTCTAAGTGCCGAATGAAGATCCAGGAAGAAAAAAAAATTTCACCCGTATGAGGTACTGTTAACAAAACAATTTGCAATACACTGATGGTAAAATGGTTATGATTGTTAGCCCATAGTTATCATCAGGAAAGTTTTATCATTTTAAGGGAAAACTACAGAGTAGCCCGCGAAATTCAATTTCCAGGTCAGCATCAGGTTAAGCGGGATTGTCCGAAAGGGTTACCGCTACCCTGGAACATAAAGTGCTAAGGAATCAACATGGATGGGTTTTAGTCAGTAAGAATCTGACCAGTCCCTTCCGCTCCATCCAGGGGGGTCATTTGATAATTTCACTCCCTCAAAAAAAAAGGTCAGCATGCGGTTGTATGTTATTAAAATGTGATTCATGTCCGTAGCAACTACTCATTTACAGAATAAATTATCACTGTTAACATTATCAATACAACCGAAAATTAGAATTTTGCTAGCTAACCTGGGGCTTCCCCCTTAAGTACCAATATTCTAGCAATTATAATAGTTAAGTGCCTAGTATGAATAACGGTACTCATTTTTCTAAGTTAGAGAAGCATACTAAATAGTGTTTGCCAAAGACTAATAAACTCATTAAGTACTCAAATAGCTTAAATAAGTCTTATTAATTGGACCAGTTCAATAACTAATTGTCCAATTAACTTTGCTTGAATAAACATTAGACAATTTGATAATTGACTCAACTTTGACATTTACGGCAACTGCCAGATTTTTGGTTGGAATCTAATTAATGATGAACTCAAAGAATTATTAATATATATCATACATGAAATAAATGAGGAGCTCGTGGCTAAGTAATAAAAGTCGCACGGATCGATTTTTCAGGTTAAGCTACGCTTGCCAGGGTTGCTCTGTGGGTGGCTGACCATTTTTACATATCGAGACTGCTCTGTGCCTCGGAAAACACGTTAAGCCGGTCGTCCCGGCTGTGGATCTTTGACAGTTGTAACGATTAGTCAGAAGTCCGAAAGTTTGACAGCCAGTCTTACCAAAGGGTATCGTATTATCCAGTTACTGGGTTGTGAAGGTCAGATAGGCAGTCGGTAGTCGGCAGTCCATGTAAAATACTGGTATTCAGCTGCATCCGGTTGGACTGGAAGCCTACCCCAACATAGTTGGGAAAGGCTAGGCAGATTTCATTGACTCCATTGTCCATGTAAAATATCCATAAAATGTCCCACATAACTATAGCAAAGAAGAACTTACAAAGCGGATAAAATTGAGATGTCATGCCATAACCACTAATTAGTTCGTTTAAAAAAAACCGGCCAAGTGCGAGTCGGACTCGCACACCGAGGGTTCCGTACAAACCTGTAGGTATATAAGTAAAAGTTCACCCATCACGAGAATCGAGTCATAGTTATGGTATATTTATATTTAGAAAAAAAAACAATTTTTTTTTATTATCTGATGTAACTAAAAATTTACGGTTTTCGCAATTTTTCCTTTATCTGCACTGTAAGACGTTACTTTGTACCAAATTTCAAGATTCTAAGTTCACGGGAAGTACACTGTAGGCTTTGATTCCCGTGCGAGTTTCGAAAATTTGCGGCATAAACAGCTGTATCTTTAGATTGCTTTGGCTTAGAAGTTTGATTTTCTCACAGCTCCAAGGGACTTCAGTTTGATACCTCCACGCGTGCATGAGAAAAACGGTCTTGACAGACGGACGGACGGACGGACAAAAAAGTGATCCTATAGGGGTTCCGTTTTTTCCTTGTGAGGTACGGAACCCTAAAAACTGTGTTGCCCCCACCTCCAAGAAAGGAGACACTGGCTTTCCAACATTAATAATAATAAAGCTATTGAAAAAGATAAGCAGACCTGGCTCATGAAGTTGTCGACATGTGGGATGTGATACAGCAATCATTGTGCCGATAGTCGTGACGGCCAATGGCATAATAGCCAAGAGCCTCGACCAACATCTGCCGAGGCTCTCGTTAGGCAGTTTGATCGAGGGCTTGATCCGGAAAGCGGTGGGTACTCTTGGACACGGTGCGTATAGTTAGGAAGTTCCTCTCTCAGGAGCCCTGACCACACCGGTAGCTCGGACCATGGCCGATACCGGTGGGCTACTACTATTTTTTATATTTTGAAATGTTTATATAAAATTATTTAAAAACGTACTATATTAATGTATTAAAATGAAATAAAAAAGCTATTAAAGAAATAGTTATTTATTTACATAACGTTTATTCACAGCTGATCGTAAGTAGAACATATTCTAATTACGTCAATTACGAATTACACAGCAAGATAAAAAGTGAAGAGAGTGACATAATTGTTAACATAATAGTGTGTGCGTGGGAGTGTCTGTGCGGTGTAGGTTCTATAATGGAACCTAAAGTAAAAGTAGGTTAACTATAAAACTTTGCTTTTGTACTTGAACTACAAAATATCATGAAACAGAATAATATATACTTTATTTTATTCACGTTTCTTTCAACTAACAACATACCCAACTTTCACTTATTCATCATTTATGTATTGCGTAAATCTTTTCCAACAAAAAAAAACATGAACCGTAGCCACATTGAAATTAATCACCCCTCAGGGACGAGAGGTTAAAGCGAGAAAAAAATAAAATGGAAAATTAAACCCGAAAACGTAGTGGAAAGCGTCTCACGCAGTTTAAACAATAGAAATGAAAGCTTGAGGCGAAGAAACGGAATTGTGAAAAATTAAATGCTTTAAAGCTCTGGCGAAACTGAGGCAAATCCCGCGTGGGATGCGGGAAAAAATCGCTTGATTGTGTCAAAACTACAGTTAACCTGGAAATGTTATACTTATAAGAGATGCTTATATTTGAGTGACATCATAATTATTAAAACCGCTAACACACGCAAGGGTGGCAGATTCGCTTCAACCAGAGCTTATGCATTAGGTATAGGCATTATTATTGCTTAGCCATACCTGACATATGCTATGCCAGACCGCTGATCCGTTCCTGAGGTAGCTGCGGTCTCTTTCTTTTCATGTGGTTGGTGACTAACCTGGTGTCAGAGTTTGTATGCTGCCCATGGGCCCCTAACTTAGCTTCACATGCTGTTGAGAAATATATCTCAGACATGCTGGTTTCCTAACGATGTTTTCATTCGCCGATTTTTAAGCAAGTGATAATTATACAATACGCACATGAATACGTAAAATCAGAGGTTGCCTTGAGTCTGAACTCGAGACCTATGACTAGAGCATGACTATGGCAGTCCGACGGTCACACCACTATCACTGCGAATCAGTAAACTTTCGCGTCGCGTCAATATACCCCTTCCGCACCGCACAGCTACTTCAGGAAAGGTCTCACTTAAGCGGTCTGACTTTAGATAGAACGAAAACACGAAATGGTTGTTTCAACAAAACTTGGTTTCTCCAACAGATTTTTCAGCGAAATATTCTTATTACCGCCAAGTCGCTTGCCTTCTTCTCGGCTTAAAAAAAAAGAATAGGAGACTTATTTTTCGGTTCTCAAGTAATGTTTTCTTTTGAATTTTTAAGATAATAAATGGCCTTGTAAAGGCGCGCTTGAATTTTGTTATTTAAGCAAGGAACGGATAAAATTACGTTGTCTAGCTTGACATTTTCTTTTAGACTGGCTTTATTATTTTGTTTTATAATGAGCCTGGGCTTGAATAATTAGGGGGTGTCTCCTGAGATGTCGACTAATAGAGAATTATGGACGAATGAGACGATGATAAGGACAGAAAAATGATGATGATGATAAAAATACTTTTTCATCATTTTTTTTCTTAACATTTTTTTTAAATTGATTGTTGATTCAGAATTCAGAATTGTCCGGAAAACGTAGAAGGAAGAGAGAGAGAGAGAGATGTTAAGGACAGGGTAATTGGATACATATGTCGTGGTCCGATCGAAGAAATTACCACATCGTGATATGCCTTTTTTTCCCATCCATGTTCCTTCCGTAGCCCTTTATGTTCCGGAGTAGCGGTAACCCTTTCGGAAAATCCCGCTTACCCGGCAGGCTTGTCCCTGAGGGGCCCCTTCATGTATGCTGACATCTCTTTGAGGCGCGCGTGGAACATATACGTGCCGTCCGGCACGGGTCTGGTGCTGATCGAACGGAACGGACACCCGGCCTGAATTTGAATTGTATACCTACAATTATAGTTTTTATTTTTTTTGCTGAATTGAATATAAACTTGTCTAAAAGTAATTGGTGAATGTAGTTTCTAGTTTATTGAAAAACATCGAAAATGTGCCAATAGACCAAAAAGTATTTTTGCAGTTGTCGATTAACCTACAAAAAAAATAACTCCATAAGAGTTGTCTGTAGAAAAAATATTATTTTATTTTAGTGTCAATTCGCCCGCCCGGGCAAGTAAATTCATGCGAAACAACCAAGAAGCCCGAATACTTATATTTAAATTATCAAAAGAAGTTTTTATCATTTGGGGATAATGTCACGCGCCGCATAGAGAAAAAATAATTAACTTAAAACTAGACAATGATAATTCTTACACAATTATTATTATTTCATGGAATGACATTACAGTCTATTAAAAAATAAGTATCCAAAAAAGATAACACCACGCGTTCTTTTCCAAAACATGAATATATTTTATTCACAATCAAGGCACCTCTAATACATACTAACTACACGCCAATTCAATCTATTTATACCTTTATCACTCCATTCGAGGTTAATAGGTCTCTTTGAGGTCCCCGAGCAGAGCATTAAAGTTTCAAGTAACCGGTTTTCAAGTAAAGGGTTTGACTACATGAAGTAGCGATCTTTGAATAAAATATCGAGGGTCAAACAAGGGTATGACTTGGATAGGTACTCGATATAATTATATAGTATGGTGGATATTTTGAGGAATCTTTCTGTTAATGTTTGTGGTATTTTAATGGATCCGTTTGGATTTAAAGGAATTATGGAATGTGATTGGTTTTTGTTTTGCATTTAGTGTTTTTATTAACCGACTTCTAAAAAAGGAGGAGGTTCTCAATTCGACTGTATATATATATATATTTTTTTTTATGTTTGTTCGCGCATAACTCCGTTGCTTGCCAACCGATTTGAAAAAATCTTTTTTTGTTGGATAGGGTATACTTCCCAAATGGTCCCATAAAAAAAATTATCGGAATCGGATAAGAGGTTTTTGAAAAATCAACAAAAATCTAAAAAAAAATCTACTTAATATATGTGGGCGATGTTCTAATAAGTTCCTGTCACTGAAATTTACATATGGGTTGTGTAGGTATCACAACTAAAAAGTGAAAAATAAAAAGAGATCGGAAATAAGAAGTCGGTTTTATTTTTTGTAAAAGTAGTTTTTACTATTAGCACTTTTCTAAAGGACACGCATTAACACAAGGGGTGGTGTGGCGTTGGCCATAAAATATAAAAGATAAAAAATAATAATCATATTTTAAATCTAGATGACGTTGACCTTTCTTGTGAGGTCATTAATAGAATTTCTTCAAATTATGTATAAAATAAATGAAACTGCAATGAGTACCGAGGTCATACGATGTTCATTTCTTTCAAAAACAGACTAATCCTATTAACCGGTTACCAATAGCAGACAAACCTTAAAAGGTTTATAAGGTTAAATAATGGTTAAAACCATTATTTTATTTCTTCTTGTAACATAGAATAATACTCGTGCAGATGCTAAGTAATAAGATTAAAATCGTTGTGACGCCCACCATCCTTCGCAGCGTAGCATACATTACGTCAAATTAAATCTACGCAGCTACGGTCACGTAGCAGATGCTACGCCGTAGCACACAGCTACTAAACCGGGTCCTTGAAATACCTTTGGTCCTAAATTGAAATTCCATTGTTGGCCTTGCATTTAGTTTGTGATAAAAAGTAGGGGTAGTAATTCAACTAGCCGTTTGGTCCCGGGGTCTCCAGTTTAAGTGCTTTTTATTGACACTGGTGAGCAATTTATGAGAGCTTATTATTAGAATCAGTGAACGTAATGAAAAGACATATATTTAAAACCGCATTATAGTATTGGAATAATCAAAAATGAAAAGAGGGATTTCTGGATAATTTTTAAACACGGATCAGTTTTCCCCCCTAAGGGGGGCGCCTTTTTAACGCATTAGGATCAGTTAGGTACTTTACTATGTATAACTTACTCATACATAGTTACATGGCTGCCCCGTTGGTCCTGTGGTCGTAAGAGTGACTGCCGAGCGTTGGGCCTTAGGTTCGATTTTGCGGGCCTGGCCAAGTGTTATTGGGTTTTTCCATTAGAAAAAAGTCCGGAGTTTGTAAGTTGAGGGTGTGATACCCCCTACGTCGCTGTTGGCCATGCGCCTGATCTCTCTCCGGTCTATTCGGATTGCCATCTTACCGGGATGACTATACAACGTGGTGCTACAATGGTGACATTAATTTGTCACACGGGTAGGGCTAGTGCCCAGTAATCATATAAATGTTGATACGTTAAAATAAATCGCAAAAACTAAAAAATATATATTAAACAAACTAAGTAATAATATCAATTCGCCTACATTTTGCAGTTGTTTCATCCTTACGTATATTTTATGGTGAATTTAAAACACAAAGAATTTGAATAAAGTGAAGCTTAATTGAAATGTCAAGATTTGATCCAAATAGTATTGCTTATTAGTTTTAATTTCATTGACGCGAATGTTATGATCCGTGACCACGGGAAATGATCGCTGCGCGACAGTTCCTTAAGTACAGGTTGCTCTAAGATGCTATTTTCTAACATTTCAAATTCTACCTACGTAAATAATAACGTTTAACGGAAATAAAATGTCTTCATGAAATGAAAATGTGAAAACGTATATGTGTATTAAATTAATGTCACTATTGTAGCGCCACGTTGTATAACTTATGTGGATATAATTTGTATAATATGGCTTGCTTGGTTACCTAATTACCTACTTTGCCACACCCAACCATTTTAATATTAACTACCACGGATGGTGTAAAAATAATTCCAATGAAATTAAGATATCGGTAGTACATTGTGTATTCGAACCGTCACAAGGGAGCAATTAATCGGTGGACAATGGCACGGACCGTGGTATCTGATGGCCTATCTGTAGGATGGGTGATAAATTGGAACTATCCTTGTGTAATATAGTCCTTTCTTATCTGATTGGTTTTGGACACAAGTTCAATAACGGATATGGGTGTGAGGGTGAATTTCACCAATGAAACTTAACGCGATCAGCACATCTGAACCGCGTTTAAGACCGTGTATGTTAACTCTGACAGCTCTTCAAATAGGCGTAGTTCAAATGGGCTGGTCGTGTTCAATGGTGAAATTAGCCCTTAGAATCAAAAGTATGTTCGTATGTTCATATCTCTGTAGGTATGTTTAAGTGCCATAGCTTTCGTATTGACTTAAAATCTGCGGGGTATGTTTTTAATCTTTGATTTTAATAGTTTCATTGCGTCATCTAAGTGGCTGAGCAGACGAATTTTTAAAACATAATGAGCAATGGGATATCAATTTCTAATACCTATCTATTTCTATTTTTTTTTTCTATTTCTCTATGTAGGTATATATAATTCTTTTCCATGGGTGATATTAGATTTTTTCATGACGATACACGAAAAAGCATATTTCTATTAAAAGTTTGTAAAAGTCACAAAGCCCACATTTCCTTACAAACATAATCATAACCAAATAACTCAACTAATAAATCACACCATTCCAAAACTTTTCTAACTCATAAAAAATATTATTACAATATGCTCTGATTCCCCATCTCTCTTGCATACCTATTTTTCTTTCACGAAAAACGCGTTTTCGTCACAGCAACGATGTTTTCATTTCCCTTAACAAATTCTGGGTAATCATGGAGCTACTGGACCGAAAAAAAGCGGTTCCAACCTTGATTTGAGCATAATATATTCCATTGAAATCTAAATAAAAAGATTTTATGGAGACTGTCCGCTTTTTGAATGCAGCATTTTTGGATACCGTTGATTGAATTCAATTGAAAAGGATCATTTTAAATACCTAATGAATATTGGCGCCGGTTACTGAAACACTGTTTTTAGTAACATACTGATGTTTGAAAATATTAGGCAAATATACCTACAATTCTACGTATAGACGGTGGTTTTTACTCCACTATGGCGAAATGATTTTTAAAGGGTACAAAACCAAAATCAAAAGTCATTTGTTCAATTCAACTTTTGATTTTGGTTATGACAGTCCCCCAAAACGCCCACCCTTCACCACTTCTAGTGCTGGGAGGAAGAAGTAAACTCCTCAGTAAAACACATCTGTTCGTTCGATTCGAAGAACTGGATTCTATACAGTAAACGGTATGAGAAGTAAATAACATTACGAAACACAACACGATCAGATCGACAGCAAACTGACAAGGAAACATCATGCTGAAAATATGTGCAAAAAATTGAGTAAAATGGCATATGTACTCTATAATCTTTCAAAAAAAGTTAGCATAAATACATTAGTCACAGCATATCACGGTTTAGTTGCTTCCTCACTTAGATTTGGTGTAATATTCTGGGGAAACTGCAGCGAAAGGGAAAGAATATTCAGGGCCCAAAAACGCTGTCTTCGATCAATGACGGGCCTTAAAAATACAGAAAGTTGTGAACCTGTTTTTAAATCTCTAAGGATCCTAACATTGCCATCACTGTATATACTGGAAGTAGCCCTATTTGTTAGATCGAACATGCACATGTTTACAACATTAGTTGATAAAAGACAACGTTCAGGACCAACAAGGTCACAATATAAAAATCAGCTTTATACAGGTGGTTACCAAACATCACTACTCAAAAATAATATTTTTACAATGGGTCCTCTTATATAATATAATATATATATATATATATATAATATAAACTGCCGTTACATTTAAAAGAATTACCGGTAAAAGTTTTCAAAAAGCAATTAACAAAACTCTTACTAGACAAGTGCTACTACGCAATAAAAGATTTTAATAACGATAAAACCTTGGTTTAATTTCGTATGTACCTATGCTGCTTAATTAAGATTTTGTTTAAATTTTTAAGATTAAAATTCTAATTTGGTTTGTGTATCTTTTTGTTATTGAATTTATTGATATTTGAAATTATAGTTAGGAATGTTTAGTTTATTTGTTGACATTTATAATTTAATTTATTGACATTTATTGAATTTAATTTGAAATTGTATTTTCTAATAATGATTATTTTCTGAATGATTGTAATGTTGTTGTGTGCAATGTAGCTTTGAGACTAAAATTTAAATTTTCATGTTTAATGTTTTAAATATTCAATAATTTTGCATGCCGTAAGGCAAAATGTATCGGGACTAATGAGACCAAACTACCATCATATTTGTATACCTACATTATTGCAAATAAATTATTTCTGATTCTGATTCTGATTCTGAACACATTACATGAAATTATTTGAGAGTCAATATAACAACGTTTTTTTATTTTTAATGTTCTGTAGCGATGCGGGTGAGTTTTTCGACGTCCAAATGCTCTTTCGTTTTTGTATTTATTTGTAGAATTTGTTAGATAGTCATTTATTTTTTTAGTGCCTAGTATTTTTATATTTTTTATACTTAGGCTACACTGTCCCACTGCTGAGCAAAGGCCTGCACCAAATCCTTCCAGACATCTTTCTCTTGAGCCACCTCGATCTTAGGTCGTCTTTTTAATTAATTTATTCTTGAAATACATATTTATTGTTCGTATTAAAGAAATATTTACTATTTTCAAAACGTTTCGGCAAACTAACACGCATAGACGACAAGGTTTTTCACACATTTTCGTGAAAACATTTCTATATTTTGCTGAAAGCGGTTGACATGCAAATTTTATTCTGCGTGCGGCTAGGCCGGTGGGATTTGGAGGTTCGCAGCCTATACCGGTAATTGAAGCGTGAACACGAATTGTGCCAGTAAATAGATTTATTTGTTTTTGCATGTTTAATGCCGATATTGTGGTTGGATGCTGCATTTTGTGCGCCTATTGTTCAGGTTATTGAGAGTTATTGTTCGAATTGATTTGGTGAGTAAACTAATAGTGGGTGGATGGCATAATATATTGCGTAGGTGTGTCAGTGGCATTACAGCATGCTCTATGAAAATACGAGCGCTGCGGTATTAATTTATTTTTAAATATGCGCTCAACTGTGAGTAATGAGACACAATTACTTTTTTTTAAATCATATAAGTTGAGCGGATATCGCAGAATTATGCAGAGATAGGAGCCATTTTGGTCTTTTTAAATATTTTGTTTTTAATGTACCACTACCGATTATTAAGCAAGTGATAGTAAAGTGTTACTATCACTTGCTTAATAATCGGTGACAGAAAACATCGTGAGGAAACAGGCATGCCTGAGAGATATTTCTCAGCAGCATGTGAAGCTACTCGTAAGTCAGACGCCCGTGGGCAGCTTAAAAACTCTGACACCAAAAACAAGAATGTTAACTTTGTTAGTCTTAATTACTCCTTTATTCTTACTGTTTGTATTTCGTGCGTATTTTTCTTTTATTTCATTATGTGTTTTGACTTACCTCTCATTGAGACGCCATTTGTGATTGTCTATACTAATATTATAAAGAGGAAAGATTAGATTTTTTGTTTGTTTGTAACTGTATGATTTACTGGTTTTTCTTTTATTAAAACGGTAAACCTCGGACTTTCCTTTAGTCGTCGCAAGCGTCCCAGGTTGGGCAAGTTTCTATTGGGTTTTTGTGTTCTGAAAATTTTCCCAATTGAAAATGAACCTTATGCTTTTGTAATTAAGTTGAAACACTATAAAAGAAATTTGACAGCTGGGGGTAACTTAATGTGCTGGCCTCTGTACGTACATTTTGTCAGCTCCACAAAGTTTCTTTAGTATAAGAGTGCGTTTCCACCAGAGATATGCGGCGTATACTGCTGTGGAAGAGCGGAGTCTCCTAACACAGGCATTACTTGCTTAACAGGAGGCTCCAATCACCAACTCATGTAAAACTTTTTGGTTCAAAAATAAATTTGATTTGATTTGTTTTGATTTGAAGTGTGACTGCTGAGCGTTGGGTCTTAGGTTCGATTTCCGGGTCGGACCAAGTGTTATTGGATTTTTCCATTAGAAAAAAGTCCGCTGTTTGTAAGTTGATGGTGTGATACCCCCGTACGTCGCTGTTGGCCATGCGCCTGATCTCTCTCCGGTCTATTCGGATTGCCATCTTACCGGAAAGACTATACAACGTGGCGCTTCAATGGTGATATTAATTTGTCACACGGGTGTGTGGGCTAGCGCCCAGTAATCATATAAATGTTGATACGTTAAAAGAAATCGCAAAATTTAAAAAATTATATATTAAACAAACTAAGTAATAAAATCAACTTACCTACATTTTGCAGTTCTTTCATCCTAATGTATATTTTATGGTGAATTAAAACACAAAGAATTTGAATAAAGTGAAGCTTAATTGAAATGTCAAGATTTCATCCAAATAGAATACGAAATTAAAACGAATAAGCAATAGATTATTCGTTTTAATTTCATTGACGCGAATGTTATGATCCGTGACCACGGGAAATGATCGCTGCGCGACAGTTCCTTAAGTACAGGTTGCTCTAAGATGCTATTTTCTAACATTTTAAATACTACCTACGTAAATAATAACGTTTAACGGAAATAAAATGTCTTCATGAAACGAAAATGTGAAAACGTATATGTGTAATAAATTAATGTCACTATTGTAGCGCCACGTTGTATAACTTATGTGGATATAATTTGTATAATATGGCTTGCTTGGTTACCTAAATACCTACTTTGCCACACCCAACCATTTTAGTATTAACTACCACGGATCATATACCAATGAAATTAAGATATCGGTAGTAGGTACATTGTGTATTCAAAACGTCACAAGGGAGCAATTAATCGGCGGACAATGGCACGGACCGTGGTATCTGATGGCCTATCTGTAGGATGGGTGATAAATTGGAACTATCCTTGTGTAATATAGTCCTTTCTTATCTGATTGGTTTTGGACACAAGTTCAATAACGGATATGGGTGTGAGGGTGAATTTCACCAATGAAACTAAACGCGATCAGCACATCTGAACCGCGTTTAAGAGCGTGTATGTTAACTCTGACAGCTCTTCAAATAGGCGTAGTTCAAATGGGCTGGTCGTGTTCAATGGTGAAATTAGCCCTTAGAATCAAAAGTATGTTCGTATGTTCATATCTCTGTAGGTATGTTTAAGTGCCATAGCTTTCGTATTGACTTAAAATCTGCGGGGTATGTTTTTAATCTTTGATTTTAATAGTTTCATTGCGTCATCTAAGTGGCTGAGCAGACGAATTTTTAAAACATAATGAGCAATGGGATATCAATTTCTAATACCTATCTATTTCTATTTTTTTTTTCTATTTCTCTATGTAGGTATATATAATTCTTTTCCATGGGTGATATTAGATTTTTTCATGACGATACACGAAAAAGCATATTTCTATTAAAAGTTTGTAAAAGTCACAAAGCCCACATTTCCTTACAAACATAATCATAACCAAATAAATCAACTAATAAATCACACCATTCCAAAACTTTTCTAACTCATAAAAAATATTATTGCAATATGCTCTGATTCCCCATCTCTCTTGCGTCTTGCATCCCTATTTTTCTTTCACGAAAAACGCGTTTTCGTCACAGCAACGATGTTTTCATTTCCCTTAACGAATTCTGGGTAATCATGGAGCTAATGGACCGAAAAAAAAGCGGTTCCAACCTTGATTTGAGCATAATATATTCCATTGAAATCTAAATAAAAAGATTTTATGGAGACTGTCCGCTTTTTGAATGCAGCATTTTTGGATACTGTTGATTGAATTCAATTGAAAAGGATCATTTTAAATAATGAATATTGGCGCCGGTTACTGAAACACTGTTTTCAGTAACATAATGATGTTTGAAAATATTAGGCAAATATACCTACAATTCTACGTATAGACGGTGGTTTTTACTCCACTATGGCGAAATGATTTTTAAAGGGTACAAAACCAAAATCAAAAGTCGTTTGTTCAATTCAACTTTTGATTTTGGTTATGACAGTCCCCCAAAACGCCCACCCTTCACCACTTCTAGTGCTGGGAGGAAGAAGTAAACTCCTCAGCAAAACACATCTGTTCGTTCGATTCGAAGAACTGGATTCTATACAGTAAACGGTATGAGAAGTAAATAACATTACGAAACACAACACATTACATGAAATTATTTGAGAATCAATATAACAACGTTTTTTATATTTAATGTTCTTTAGCGATACGGGTGAGTTCTTCGACGCGAAGTGTTCTTTTTTTTTGCATTGATTTGTATAGTTTGTTAGATAGTCATTTATTTTTTTAGTATCTAGATTTTTTTTTTACTTAAGCTGCACTGTCCCACTGCTGAGCAAAGGCCTTCCCCAAATCCTTCCAGACATCTTTCTCTTGAGCCACCTTGATCTTAGGTCGTCTTTTTAATTAATTTATTCTTGAAATACATATTTATTGTTCGTATCAAAGAAATATTCACTATTTTCAAAACGTTTCGGCAAACTAACACGCATAGACGACAAGGTTTTTCACACATTTTCGTGAAAACATTTCTATATTTTGCTGAAAGCGGTTGACATGCAAATTTTATTCTGCGTGCGGCTAGGCCGGTGGGATTTGGAGGTTCGCAGCCTATACCGGTAATTGAAGCGTGAACACGAATTGTGCCAGTAAATAGATTTATTTGTTTTTGCATGTTTAATGCCGATATTGTGGTTGGATGCTGCATTTTGTGCGCCTATTGTTCAGGTTATTGAGAGTTATTGTTCGAATTGATGAGTAAACTAATAGTGGGTGGATGGCATAATATATTGCGTAGGTGTGTCAGTGGCATTACAGCATGCTCTATGAAAATACGAGCGCTGCGGTATTAATTTATTTTTAAATATGCGCTCAACTGTGTGTTATGAGACACAATTACTTTTTTTTAAATCATATAAATTGAGCGGATATCGCAGAATTATGCAGAGATAGGAGCCATTTTGGTCTTTTTAAATATTTTGTTTTTAATGTACCACTACCGATTATTAAGCAAGTGATAGTAAAGTGTTACTATCACTTGCTTAATAATCGGTGAAGGAAAACATCGTGAGGAAACAGGCATGCCTGAGAGATATTTCTCAACAGCATGTGAAACTACTCGTAAGTCAGACGCCCGTGGGCAGCTTAAAAACTCTGACACCAAAAAGAAGAATGTTTTTTTTTTCAAACTCAAACTCAAACTCAAAGTATTTATTTCAAACTAGCTTCTGCCCGCGGCTTCGCTCGCGTGGAGGTCGGAAATTATCCCACAGGAATGTTCTACCGGGATAAAAAATATCCTATGTGTTAATCCAGGATATAAACCATCTCTGTGTCAAATTTCATCCAAATCTATACAGTAGTTTTTACGTGAAAGAGTAACAAACATCCATACATCCATACTTACAAACTTTCGCCTTTATAATAGTAGTAGGATAAACCAATTACAGGCACTTTTGAATTGTCAAGGTGTCGGTCAGTCAGAGAGATGAAGCTAGTTGCCCATTCCAAAGCAGTAGGTACCTATGGAGAAGAACGAGCAAGAAACTCCATGGACACTCTTTTAAACAAAATATGGTTACAAAATATTGGTTACATAGACCATATTATTATTATTATACATGTGAGAACGATGCAGAACGGTGAAAGCATCCGGTATAAAATAATGTAAAAAAAAAGTTCAAAAAGTAAATTAAAACAAGCCATGGCCGCTAAGAGACGACCAGTCTCTACCGACAGCGCCCGTTCACGAACATGACGCATGGATTAGCACCATTCAGCTCAACCATTTTGAAGGGAGCTAAATGATCCAACACACACGCCACCATCAGCGAGACATTAAACTAACTTTGTTAGTCTTAATTACTCCTTTATTCTTACTGTTTGTATTTCGTGCGTATCTCGAATAAAGTATTTTTCTTTCTTTTCATTATGTGTTTTGACTTACCTCTCATTGAGACGCCATTTGTGATTGTCTATACTAATATTGTAAAGAGGAAAGATTTGATTTTTTGTTTGTTGGTAACTGTATGATTTACTGGTTTTTCTTTTATTAAAACGGTAAACCTCGGACTTTGCTTTAGTGGTCGCAAGCGTCCCAGGTTGGGCAAGTTTCTATTGGGTTTATTTTGTTCTCAAAATTTTCCCAATTGAAAATTAACCTTATGCTTTTGTAATTAAGTTGAAACACTATCAAAGAAATTTGACAGCTGGAGGAAACTTAATGTGCTGGCCTCTGTACGTACATTTTGTCAGCTCCACAAAGTTTCTTTAGTATAAGAGTGCGTTTCCACCAGAGATGTGCGGGGATGCGTAGCCGTAAAACTAACCAATAAGAACACTAGCTTAGCTCAAGCTATGAAAATGAAGTGATCCTATTGGTGGATTTTTTCCTCGCACACCGCTTAGCTACATCGCACATCTTTGGTGGATACGCAGGCTGAAACTTTAGTTACATTTAACCTTCGTACATCAACTTGCTCTACAATCCTATTTACGTACGATCTCATAAAACAAACAAGCGTGAAGATAACTTTTTCTTCCGATACATTTCACATAAACCAATAGAATGCGTTTTTCCGATACATTTGGCGGGAATCATTCCGCCATATTGGAAAATTACTGCGCGTTATATCGTTAGCGATTTTTCAGATTTTTATAACGTTTACTTGCTTTTGAGTAACATTTTGTTTATTTCTCATACATTACGCTCACACTTGAATTTTTTTAAAGGAGGGGGCAGAGATGTAATCTACATTTAACTAGATTTTGTTAAGAGGTGGTGAAAAATCTATCACCTAGCAAGCAGCTTACTAGTTTCATTATGTCTGCTATTATACGATATCGATGTTTCGATATCGTTGTACCTTGTTAGGTTTATCATTAAATCCAGGTTGTACCCGCCGATCCATTTTTGAACTTCGAACTGTATTTTGATAAAGTTAAAGTTCAAATAACAAAGATTGGTGACAAACCCGGGGTTAATTTGTAAATTCTGGATTAAGAACTTTACGTCGCTGAGAATAAACGTGAAAATACAATAACTGGCTCGGACTAAAGTTGGAACACGTTTTGTAATAAGACGGGTAAAGTTCTCTATTGTAACTATTACGATTAGATTTACTAACATAGTTGACTAGTTGTTCGAATTTTACAAAAACGGGACGCGACATTTTAAGAACGAATTTCACAAATGAAACTGAACGCGGTCAGCACATACACGAATAATATAATCCATATAGGATATAAAAGCCGCGTTCAAGAGCTGTCATTGTCAATATTCCACATAAAATAAGACACTGAGAGCTCTTTCATTTAATTTGCGCGCTGATCGCTATTTTTGGTGATCTGTATCACAGGTTTTTCCCGAAAACCCATATCAGGCACCAGTCTCTTACAAAAGTGGATTACAGCTGCGACATTTTCTGTACACATTAATATTAAGTAGACTCTGTGAAGAGAGAATAAACGATACATTATTATTTATTATAGTTTCAATGGAAAAGTCTACCCTATATGAAATTGCCAATTTTGACAATTAAAAACCAGAAAATATTCTGTACCTCTCATCTGATCTGGATAACGTTTTACTTGCCAGCAATTCCATCAGAATCGGAATTGTTAAACAGTGGCAGAAACGAGTTCAGTATTTACATCAAACGAGATTCGGTATGTTGGTCAAAGCCAGCAAATTGGTCGGTTTTACTGACTGATTTTATCGATGGAGCTCGACGTCCGCATCTAACCAATACGACTTTACGTTGGACAAAGAATAGGTTAGTAAGAAGTCCTACTTTTAACCTTCGCTATTACGGTAGTTAAATGTTTGTCTAATCAAATTAATCAAATCGTTTATTTGCGAGAAATACATTTTAAATAGGAAGATCTTACAGCCTAAGAGTCACTGTATTCTGCCTGCAAACAAGCGTCCAAAATTATAAAATATTAATGTCCATATTTACTATCCATTATATTCCATTATTATTACACATTATCTTTACATATTACAAATATTAAATAAGCCAAAATAAAAAAATAAATAAATTGGTAAACATTAATTAAAAACATTTTTATAATCCATAGCTGTGCTGCTGGGGAGTTCATTGCGCCACTTCTAGTCGACCTCATATCGCTAATTGACAAAGTCGCACACGAAAGGTACCGTTCAACCGAATCATATTTAACAGTGTATATTTTTAAAATTCTTTAACACGTTAGACGCCAACGAACAATAGTTTTTCTATTGCATGGCAGTCAATGACTAAATGAAAAAAAAAACGCAGGAAAATACTTACTTTTCGTGACATAACTAATTTTCAATTTTATTTTTATTATTTGTTGTAGTAGGTTGGGATGCCCGGCAGAAAACCTCCACGTGTGCCCGGGGACTGGAGTTCCTTTCTGGACACGTCTGGGGGGAAGGCCAGTCTTCGGGTCGGTGCATCCTGGGGTGCGGGCAGTGACTTCCCATTGGGGCTTTTTCCCAGTGGGTTCTCGCTGTCCGCATGCTAATATTCTGCCAGGAGGATCACTCCACACCTGCCGCTCTGAGTAGCAGAGTGGCAGCTGTGGTGGAGTCAGAGCGGGCCCGGTGTGCACTTACCCTGCTGCCGGGCAGGCAGGAGGGGTAACCCTCCTGTCACCGCTATAATCTCGTAGCCCCGGAGACAGTTACGGTCATGTCTCTGACTGTTGAAGGGGGTCGAGGGTCTTGGCTTAACCGCCCGGACCGCGAGGAAGATAACCTCTATAAAAAATTCCCCAAACCTCTAAGCGGCGGCGCACCGTGAGAGGGGTTGTAAGCTTGACTGATGGGTAGCTTGGTTCAGTCACTAGTGCGGACCACTTAATTTGAGCCAGTACACAAAGTTCATACTCGTGGGACTAAAAATGGAAACTAAAAATTTAAAAAACAAAAACCTAGACGAAAGGAGGAGTGATGCGGAATCGGAGTCCGATCCCGCATCTGGCGGCGCGAGCACGGGATGCTCAGAGAGCTCTTGTCGCGCCAAGGAGTTGGCCGCTGCAGCCTGCGGTTCTTCGCCAAGCGGCTAAGGTCAGAGGACGGCCAGGGGCGTCATCTGAAGGGGAGCTGGAGCCTCAGCTCGCAAGATCCCCACCAGCAAACGGGGGGGGGGGGGGGTCAGAGAGTGAGGCGTGGGAAGGGGGCTCACTGCCCGGGAGGCTGTCGAGCTGGAAGAAGGTCCCGAAAGAGTCGTTGAGATCGGTCAAACGGTCGCCTCGGGACCCTCCAGTGACGAGGCGGGTGCGGCTGGCGGTCCGGTGGACCGTAAAAACGAGTTTGCGGCGGTGGTAGAGGCCGCTATCCGGGACGTGTCCCTGAAGAGGGTTAGGGCCTCAAGGAGCAAGGCCATCGTCACGGCTACGGCCTCCATCATGGCAGCGGCCAAGGAGGCCGGATGCGCCGGGCCTCCGGCCAGCGAGGTGGCCGATTTGCGGGTGGAGGTGGCATGCCTGTCGGCCGCCTTGAAAGCTCTCCAGGAGGAGAATGGGAGGCTCCGCGCAGACCTGGCCGGCCTGAAGACCAACAAGGCCCCCCGGGAGGTGAGCCGCCCGCCGCCGCCTCAGCAACAACCACAGCGGCAGCAGGGGCCAAGCTGGCCCGAGCCGGAAGAGAACCGGGTCCTGGACCTGGTACGCCAGGAACTTGCCGCCTTCCAGGCACGTTTCTAGGAGCGGTTCTCCGTATTGGAGGGCATAGTCCTGCGCCCTCCCTTGGCGTCAGGAAGGATGGCCTCGGGCCTGAAGCCGGCCTCGTATGCGGCCGCTGCGGCGGCTGCCGCCCCGAAACCCGGGCCGTCGGGCACAGCCTTGGCGCTGGCGAAACCGGCACCGTCCGGCAAAGCTCCGGCGCCGGCCCGGAATAAAGCCACAAAGGGCAAGAAGTCCCCACCGGCGCAGGTGGATAGGGTCCCAGAGCCCTCTCCACGGCGCCCGGGGCCTCCCGCGACCGATGCCGAGTGGCAGGTGGTCGGGGAGAAAAAGAAGGCGGCCAAGGCAGCGCGGCGCAAAGAGAAGAAGCGGCGCCGCAAGGAGAGAGCCGTCGCGGCGAGACTCCGCGCCCCAAAGACCGCGGCTGTAGTCATTACACTGCAGCCGGACGCGGTCAAGAGGGGCGTCACGTACCGCGACGTGCTCACAAAAGCGAGGGCGACGGTGGACCTCCAGGAGCTGGGGATCACCGGGGGCCTCCGGCATAGAGTGACGGCAACCGGCGCTCGCATGCTGGAGATCCCCGGTGCGTCGAGTGGCCCCACCGCTGACGCCCTAGCTGACAAGCTACGGGCGTCCCTAAACGCGGAGGAGGCTCGGGTCTCCAGGCCTGTGAAATGCGCAGACATGCGTATCATGGGCCTGGATGACTCCGTCACGGAGGGAGAGGTGGTGGCCGCCGTCGTCAGGACGGGCGGGTGTCTCGCCGAACAAGTGGAGGCAGGCACCATACGCCCTGACTTCACGGGTATGCGAACCGTTACGGTAAGCTGCCCCGTGACGGCGGCCAGCAAGATTGTGGAGGGCCGAAGACTCCTGGTGGGCTGGCAAAATATACAGCCCTGTGACAGACGGATGGACAAACGAAACCCAAAAAACAACAAGGTCTTTTGTCTACGCGACAGTTAGAGAGTTTCAAATGAGTGAATAGCAATTGTTGTCAAAAGTGACCAAGCAATTACGTGGTCAACCTTTCATCACTAAACTTGATTAAACATTCCTGCTACTCATAAATTAGGCCCACTCCTGGCAACTACAGAGACAGTTTTCACTTACAAAAGACCCAACTCACCCATTGTGTCGCCTCTTATCTTGCCGTAGATCAACAGAGTCTTATCTACGTCCGGCTGGATGCACTCCAGAATAAATCTGTGCAAGCAAGCTGGTTCATACTCTGTTGCTTTAAAGGTCAATGTACTCTACCAATAGTACACCCATACCTTAATAGTACATTCACATTTCGCCAATAATGTTTAAGTCCCATATCTATCCATGGGCGAGTCTGTTTCCATCATCTGCTGCTCGGTACCGACCTGGGAATCAAACCCAGGACCTCATGCTCAGCAGTAGCGTTTGCGATCACAAGACCCACGAGGCAGTCAAGAAAATTATATGAATATTATATTATGTATTAGACAGCTAAAACGAAATTACTTCTAAATAATATACATATATGTACAGTACTCCCAAATTAATGCACATGCAGATCTTCGCTAATTGTCGTATTCCCGGAAACACCCGAATCATTGAATTGTTCGAGTCCCTTGCATTTTGCACCTTGTTCGAAAGAAATAGGAGTCAATATCATGTGTACACAATCGAAAACAATTCGGGCGGTCGGCGGCGGTCGGCGGTCAGTCAAAGGTCCGTCAGTCGTCTTGTTATATTGGTGGTGACTGCACGTGTTCTCTTTGTCTGGAATTATATAGAGCTGCTATTACACACCCTTCTTGGTTTTGTTTTCAAAGGTGAATTTAATTTCAACTTTAATTATTTTATTCAGATTTAAATAGTTAATTTTGTAAAATATTTAAATATACTAACAATTTTCACGTTTTTTCAATATTAAAAAATTAAAAATACCTACGTAAAATACATATTAAGTACTAGAAAAAACATATTAAAAATCAGATTTAGGCTTATATGAATTATAGCTCGCTATTAACTTACATGGAATTATTGAATCAAATTTCGTTACTGATAAATCAATATTTAACTCTTTTAGGACAAAACACATAATCTTAATAAATTATGCATGAAGAAAATGCACTTAACCACTCTATATACATATCGTCTTCCGACGCTCGGGGAATACGACCGTTGCCGAACAGTGGCGAAGATTTCTATGCGCATTATCACTGTTGGAGACCTGTATACGTATAAGGGCGAATTTCACCAATGAAACTGAACGCGATCAACACATCTCATCATCACAACATTATGCTTAAAATCAGTCTCTAATCATAAACAATTTTAAACCATATGGTACAGAAATAAACATTTCGTATTTTGTAAAACGCGTTCAAGAGCTGTCAGCGTCAATATTCCTTAGAATAAAGACAGTAATAGCTCTTAAACGTGGTTTTTCGCTCCTTGCGTTCAGTTTCAATGGAGAAATTCGCCCTAAGTAATTTCAACCAAATCTAGATGTTTGACTTTCACACAAGGTCATCATTTACAACATTAATTTCAAGTCGATGTAAAGTTTCTGAAATATAGCATTAAAACATATGTGAGCCTTCTGCTCATATTATTATCCATTCGTTACACCCACCCTTTACTACAAATAAAGATTCAGATACGATTTGCTAGTAAAAAGGATTCCACGGGAGTTGACCCATGTGATAGAACCATCATTTTTCACGGCATAAAGTTTATGAAGCGTGCATTCTTATCTTACACCCTTTGAGCATGGGTGAACAGAAATGTTTTAAATTAACGACGGAGAAAAAAGGCTCTAGGTTTGTATTTTTCTTGGAAGGCTACAAAATAATATTTGTTAAGGCTATAGTTCATACGTGGCTTATATTTACAACCTTAAATGTTATCTTTAAAGCTTCTTGAGAGTTTTAGGGTTGGTGTATTATTGTTCTATATTTTTAAAGATTTAGTGTAGAGGAGGCTAGAGAAATAATGGATGGACTGTACTGTGTAAGATGATATGGCTAAAAAAGTGGTGACTACCGTGATGACGACTAACAAAATGAAATAAAAAATTGAAATGCTTTTGATTACTTTTTTAATCTTTTATTACGGACGCTTTTTACGTTTTGCATCGTTCTCACACGTATAATTTCAACATGTATGATGTAACACATATTTTGTAACACACACTCCACAGTGTCCGTGGAGTTTCTTGCCTGTTCTTCTCCACAGGTACCTACTGCGTTGGAATGGGCAACTAGCTTGATCTTTCTGACTGACCGACCCCTTGACAATTCAAAAGTGCCTGTAATTGGTTTCTTTTGAAATAAATGCTTTGAGTTTGAGTTTTAAATTGAGAAGTATCGAAGTAAAAGACATGTTGCGCCGACCCCAATTAAATTGAAATTACTCAAATGAAATGAAATGAACTTGTTTATTCTGTAAATACGATATTGGATTCACTTTTACACGTGGCCTATAGCATATCCTTTTGTATGTACGTATATATACCCTTTCGGTAACACCCAGTAGAATGCACTTACAGCAGTTAATTACTTTTGGTGACCCAAATGCCAAAGCCTTCTATTCCCATTGTGACTATCCTATTCACTTACAGGGAGCAGATCAAATATTTGCCATGACTTACAAATATTTGTTACAAACGGTTCCTGTTGGACGATAAAAAGGAAACCAATATTTACCCTCGGATTTCTGGATAATGCATATTGTTTGCGTAGGTATTGGCAATGGCGACCGCGAATCATATATTGATAAAAATTCAACCGGATACTGACCTACAAATTGCAAAAAAAAAGTATAAAATATGAATTTCGTGGGCTACCCTTTAGTTTTCACCTTATGCCTTTCTCATTTACTACGAGTATACCTACAATTTTGCATAACTATAAAAATCACAGTAATCATTATTTTCGCTACAAAAAGGTTGGAATGCTGCTGTCAAAAGGACTGGCAGCTTAGAATGTCAAAATGCGCGCCAAATCATTATTGTTGACATTAGCGTCATCTTTTGTTTGTCTATTAGTATTTCCATTTTCAAAACAGCAATGAATTACATTGGAAACAATACAATACGACACGTTTGATACTTCAATTGTTCAGTGCCGTCACATTGAGTTAGCTCGCTGCAATTTCAGTTCCATTTCAGAGAGGCGAGTTGTATCCGTTTGAACACAACACTTGGCAAGCTCAAATTTCGTACAATTGTTTTCCTGTTACATTGGTCGCATTGACCTTGGTGGAAGAATAGAAAATATTTACAAGCGTAGATAATATTTTGCATTTTTAGTTTGCTTGTTGTACTGTAAGCTCGAATAAGGTCAAGGCACTCCTCGCCTACTGCATAATGCGTATTCATAATTGGCATGCATCGAACTTCTAATAATTCACATAATGCGCCCCTTTTTTCTTTTTTTGAGGGTGGGAAATCATCAAATGACTCCTCCCTCTCTAGGTAGAGCGGAAGGGACTTATACTGACTAAAACCCATCCGTTCCTTCCTTAGCCCTTTATGTTCCGGAGTTATGGTAACCCTTTCGGACAATCCCGCTTACCCAGACATGTTGCGCCCCAAAACAATATTAAATACTTGATTGCACCTCTTTTTGTGAATTCTTATATTGAGGTTTTACAAATAGGTACTAAGTAGCCAAGTAACTGCGACCAACTTGAATGCAGTGTTAGCGGTCGTTGTCACGGCACCGCTCGCTTCGCTCGCTCGGCTCGCGCTTAGTTGGTCAAAGTTCAAGTAATAGTGTCTTAGTTGGATATCGGAAATTATTCTAAGAGAATGTGTTAAAAAGTGTGGTCTCTTTCCAGATTATAAACTATCTGTGAGCCAAATTTCACCCAGATCCGTTCAGCCGTTGAGGGATGATTGAGTAACAAACATCCAACCAAACTTCCATCCATCCATCCATGGCATTTATAATATAATAGTAAAGTAATTTATTATTATATTATAAATGCCACTAGTTAGGATTCAGTAGTTGGTCCTATTGTTCTTTATACGAGTATACTACTCTGTCAAGAAAGTACCGGGAAAAGATCAATAATACACAAAATGTCTGTTATTCATCCAAAATGTTATCACCTTCAAAGTATGCTCCTTTAGAAACGATACACTTGCGCCAACTAATACTCCATTCATCAAAACATTTTTTAAACGCTGCTTCCTGTATTGAGTTCAGTTCTCGCCGCGAATTCTCCTTTATGTCTTCTATCGATTGAAAACGGGTGCCACGAAGTGGTAATTTGAGTTTAGGAAAAGAAAAAAGTCAGCAGGAGCCATATCTGGTGAATATGGTGGTTGCTGGATGGTATTTGTTGAGTGTTTGGTCAAAAATTCGTTCACAATGATAGCCTTGTGCGAAGGCGCATTGTCGTGGTGCAAAATCCAAGAATTTTCTTTCCACAAATATGGCCTTTTTCGTCGAATTTGCTCTCTTAAACGCCGCATAACGCTCAAATAATATTCTTTATTTACCGTTAGACCTTCCGGTAAGAAAGTTTCGGTTCAGTTGGAAGGCGCCACTCCGAAGCTTGTTGACTAGTTAGCATGTCAAACTCGTAAACCCACGTCTCGTCACCAGTAACAATGCGTTTCATGAATGTTGGGTCCGAACTGACTCGTTCTAGCATGTCCTCTGCGACTTTCATGCGATTGAGTTTTTGGAGAAAATTCAGATCTTTTGGGACTAGCCGAGCAGCAACATGTTTCATACCCAAATGATTAGTTAAAATGGTACGGATCGACTCGTGAGATACAGAAAGTTCGGCGGCTATCTCTCTCAGAGTTGAATGGGGATTTTCAGTCACTATTTTCTTCACTTTTGCGATGTTAACTTCAGTTGCAGACGTTGACGGCCTACCAGAGCGAGGCAAATCTTCCATCACATCTCGACCGCTTTTGAACGCTTTGAACCACTCATAAGCACGAGTTTTTGATAAAGTCGATTCACCGTATGCCTTCTGTAACATTTTCAGTGACTCCGAACACGAAATTCCATTGGCGATGCAAAATTTAAGACAAACTCTTTGTTCGATATTTTTGTCCATTATGAAATTCGCAATACACACTATATATGATATTACTAAAACCAGCACTGTATTTAATATAAATAACAGATGCAACTCAAACTCCGCGCCAAAATGGAAAACAGTTGTTCCAATCTAACAACTACAAAAAAACAAAAGTTTGAATTTGGAACCATAAACAAATCATCCATTCCCGATACTTTTTTGACTGAATGTATGTCTATTATTGCGCGAATTGCATTTAGAACAATTGCTGCGATGCTGCAGTGAGCATCCAGAATAGTTGGAGCTTTTTTTGCTTTTCATTTGTTTTGGAATTATTTAAATGGCGAAATCATTTCCATTTTAATTCTAATTGGTTATTTGAAAGGTTAGTCAATAACGTTACTTTTTATGAATTGTCAAAACGCGGCATTTGTATGAAATATAACAATGTGACGTCACAGAGTTTTAGAATCAAATGAAATACTTATTAGTATGAAATGTAATTTTACAATTACATCTTCGCATAATATTTAATTTATGTACGGTGATGGAAGTTTTTAAGACGAGCGGTCTTTTTCCTATTGAGAGATTGAGATTTCATATTTTATTTTTGACCGTTTCAAACAGTCAATTATGGTCACTGTTCACACTTTTTGCTTGTGGATGAAATGTACCTACCTATTTTTTTGACATTTAACTATGCAAGAACACTGACGTAAATAGGGTATTTTTAAACATAACATCACGCCTGTAATCCCCCAAGGGTTGGGCAGATGTGCCAAAACGCGATGATGTATTACACCCACATTTCGCCTTTAAACCTGAAATGTCGTATAGGTTCATAAGTAGTATTCTCTATATAAAACAATGATTATAACAGTATAAATCGTTGAGCTCTTATAAGCCAACGGCTTCGAATAGGCGAACATCTAATGGGTTAATTAACATGCAATAGCGAGCCTGTTGCCATCGAACGGGAAAAATCTACACTCTAGGTTAATCAAGCATAGTTATCAAAGATGTGATGAATTACCGAATAACGGCAATTGTTAACCCAATACCAGTAGGTACTTGTCATACTTCAAAATCGAGGAACAAAATACGAAAATCTTCAGCCAATAGCTCCTACCTATTCACGCCTAAATACACAGTGATGGCTCACCAAAACTCCCAATGCTTGCCGATCGTGTTGTCGCCACAAATCCCTCGTCACCGCGGGGATTTGTGCCGAAACTTACTGCTGACAACGTACTTAGCTATATTTCTTTCCTAAATACTTTAGCGCGGACGGAAGAATAGGTTTACCATCTTTTGGAAACCACACTGTTTACATTTTTATTAGCCCGTATCTTATGGACCATTATGGCCTTAAACAAAGAGTAATGGGCGACATTGCCTGCTCAACTTAACTGTTTAAATAATACCCATGCTGTTTTCAACAAAATTAATTCGTACAGTAAAAAAAAAGTATAGTGTTTGTAGGTGTTTCATGCCTTAAAACTATGGTGTATGTATGTAAAGTATAAAAAGTAATGCACGTAAGTACATATGTGTCAGATAGATACAAAGAACAGACTTTAAACTCTGTTTCCACATTCGTTTCGTTTAATTTTAATAATTCCTAAGCTTTCAACAGTACTATCTTTGCTTCCGACTTGTTAATCACAAACATTCAACGCGACCTTTATCCCAATAAAAAAACATAATATTTATTCACCAAGGAGTTTGAATTAAAACTTTTGAAATGACAAAAACAACTCTTATCTATGGTCCAAACTTTTTAAGTCCATTGTGAAAAGTAGGAAGGTACATAATTATTTTTGTTCCTTATTTTCTTTTTTCGAACTCTATTATTTTTATTCGCTCAAGTCTTTGTAAGTTCATCGTTGTGCTCTGAATGTAAATAAGTTTTCTTTGGAATTAAAAATGTTATTGTGTTGTCGTTATGACAGAGGAAAAACATAAGTCTTAAACTGCTCAAAACAGCTATAAGACTAAAGTTGTGTTTTGAGTTCCTTTTGAAACGCAGTTTGTGTCAGCAAAAGAAAATTTAGCTTGAAAGCGGGCAACTTTATTGTAATTAAATATTTTAAAGGGCAACTTTCGCAGTTGCAGTTGTCCCACTGCAAAGCCTTTGTCATAAAGAACAGAAAACCGTTTAAAGCTATAAGAATAATTAAAATGAGAACGACTTATTATTTTGTTTTTTTTTTTTATTACGGGCGCTTTTAACGTTCTGCGTCATTTTCACATGAATGATGAAAATTATATTTTGTTTAAATGCGTGTCCGTGGAGTTTCTTACCTATTACGTTTTGGAATGGCCTTCTTCTTTCTGACTGACAATCCCATTGACAATTCATAAGTGCCTCTAATTGGTTTATTTGAAATAATTGCTTTGAGTTTAAGATTTAAATGTTGATCGAATTTTAAAATAGGTATCTTGTGCTAATAATTAAGAGGATATTATTTTATAACTAAAAACATGGACCAAGCTTGTTACTTTCCCAGCCGCCGCGGGAGACGCTCCGGGCGTCGGGAGCCACGTGACGACTCCCGGCCACCGTAGGCGCGGGCCTGCGGACGGTGAGTAATGGGTGACTCACCGTCCGATCAGCACCAGACCCGTGCCGTACGGCGCGTATATGTTCCACGCGCGCCTCAAAGAGATGTCAGCATATGAAGGGGCCCCCCAGGGCCAAGCCTGCCGGGTAAGCGGGATTGTCCGAAAGGGTTACCGCTACCCCGGAACATAAAGGGCTACGGAAGGAACATGGATGGGTTTTAGTCAGTAAAAGTCTGACACTCCCTTCCGCTCCACCCAGAGCGGGAGCAGTCATTGGATGATTTCCCAGCCTTAAAAAAAAAAAAAAAAAAGCTTGTTACTTTAATTCCTATGGCAATAATGTACGCAAGTTAAACGGTGTAAGACGTTTGTCTCAGTGAACATAAAATTCATCCTATAAATAGTTTAAAGAATTTCAAGGTACTTCACGAGTAAGTTATTCAAGTGGTCGTACACACGAGCGGCACGCGTCAACTACAGAGCCAACTGCTCCCGTCGACAACGTGTCACTCGTGTCTTTGAGTACAGGGCTTGAACACACGAGCGGCACCAGCTTCCGTTGACGCGTTCCGCTCGCGTGTATGAGATCTAAGTCGTTTGTCGAACATAAAATTCGCCCCTAAGATATATTCAAGGTACTTTAAATGATTTAAGACTCAAGTCCTAAGAAAAAGGAAAAAGTGCCATTAAATATGGTCACCCTGTTAGTTAAAAAGGCGAACAAACTTGTCGGAAAGATTTACCCGTGAAATATACGATGCAGGTGTCGTTTCGCACTGCCTTCCGAGGTTTACCGAAGTTTACCGAATTGTGACGAACAGTGATGGATCAGCATCACTCATAATGTAGTCTATACTGTTATATGACCATGTTGTTTACGATTCGTCAGTAGTAAAGTTAGTAAACGAAGCATAAGGAGTATGAAAAGATTGTGGAAGTGGCGATCTGTCAGCAGGATTGTCCGAAAGGACGGCCGATGGATGGCTTTAGTCAGCAAGCGTCTGACACTCCCTTCCACTCCACTAAAACGGGTGGAGTCGTTTGATGATTTCTCATCCTTAAAAGAAAAATAAGGCAGGCGGGCGACGCGACGCGACACTGTGGGGAACAAGAAATTTCACGCGGACGTAGTCGCAGGTATTATAGTGATATTATATGGCGTCAGCAATAATAATATGGCGTGTGCAGTCGAATTTCAATTTTGGTTATGCGATTGTTTGTTGTCTTTATGTGGTGCAGTGTCGTATTTGGTTATTACCAATAGATAGACGTAATGCAGGTTTGTTTGCTGTGATTTCGATTAATTGGAACACGATAAGCAATTATGTATCGTAAGAATAAATTTACTAAGATGAAGACTAAATTCATTTAGATTCTTTTAACCGAAGAATTACGTACTTTAATTTATTCCTTCTACAAAAAAAAAACAAAAAAACAAAATAACTTTAGGAATTTTAACATACACAAACTTATTGATATGACCTCCTTGTCATGGGGGTAAGCAGCAACCCTGCTACCCTCGTTACATACTATTTTTGCTCCATTTAATTTTAGTAAAATGCTTCAATATTTTTACAGCGTATTTTAAAATTTTTGGTGTAAGATGTTTCTCGAAATAGGTGAGGTTTTCGGCTAAAATTATAATGGTAAAATATTTTCACTTGGATACGTTTGTTTGGCAAAGAGCCAGGCTTGGATCTCCTATTCCATTTTGTCTGATCTTTCATACTTTGTGCTGGAAATGCAAAACGTAGTTAATGTTCCTTTATCTGGGAGCACGGTAGTGCCCTCGCCAGGTCCTGTAAAAAAGCGGCTCGGCCGTACCATCCTTTTCTCGAAGCACTTGAGGCCATTTTCGACCCCCTATAACTTCGTTGTGGATAAAACTAGAATCCTGAATTTTCTAATTATGTACACCTAAATATATAGTTATATAGGAACCCTACCTACTAACAGGATCCCGTGTCATTCCGTAATTCCTTCGTCCGGAAATTCGTTCCTCTGCACGTTTCTAGCCTTTTCATTTCAACACGAGAGTTTCCGTTTGAAATACTAGAATTTTTAGACGAATACACTGTAGTGCATTACATTTGCATATTTTACAGTGAGGTGCTGAAAATGCCTGAGAAAATACATTCGTATTCCTTTATGGGGCTTAAGTATGCGGGGAATCTTAAATGAGAATTGTTTCGGGTTTTCAAGTGTTGGATGGTTTTATAGGATTTGTGTTACTTTGAGGGTTCCGTACCCAAAGGATAAGTTGGAACCCTATTACTAAGACTCCACTGTCAGTCCGTCTGTCCATCTGTCGCCAGGCTGCATCTCATGAACGGTGATAGTTATACACTTGAAATTTCCACAGATGATGTATTTCTGTTGCCGCTATAACAAAAAAAAAAAACAGAATAAGGAAAATATTTAAAGGGCTCCCATACAACGAACGTGATTTTTAGCCGTTTTAATAAACTCGTACTTGGCCGGTTTTTTTCTAGGAAGGTGTAAAAAGGAATTAATTAAACTAAAATGACTTTTCTTAAATTAGTTACAAGTAAAAGGTGAATAGAGGTATGTACCTTAAGTTGTATCTAGCTCGTTGGTTAGAAAAAAACTGGCTGCACTTTGGAATGGACAACTAGCTTCATCTTTCTGACTTCTGACAGTTTAAAAGTAATTGCCACACAGCCTGCAATTGGTTTATTTGAAATTAATGCTTTGAGTTTGAGTGTTATTTTACATATTTTGATTAACGTAAAAAGTTAAATTCTGGCCGAAAGCCATTTTCAATTGCTTGCACTCCCTTTTGTCATCATAATTTATTTCTGCCGTTTCAAATAAACCACATTGTCACTAACCACAACGCCCACATATTCAGAACAAGTCTGACAGACTAACAATACCAACATTGGCTTTCAACGCGACCATTGTTCTGCTTTGAATGCGGGTAGTTCAGTAATTATAACGTTCAATTGTGTTTGATGCACGCTTTTGTGTTTCGCCTGCAGTGTTAATTCAATAATTATGTTGGATGATATTGCTGATAAGCGCGCAAGGAGCTCGTGGCTAAGTAATAACAGTCACACGGATTGATTCATCAGGTTAAGCTACGCTGGCCAGGGTTGGTACGTGGATGGGTGACCATCTCAACATATCGAGACTCCTCCGTGCCTCGGAAAGCACGTTATGCCGTTGGGCCCAGACTTCCCTTACTGACTGGGTTGTGGAGATCAGACAGGCAGTCGCTCCATGTAAAATACTGGTATTCAGCTGCATCCGGTTAGACTGGAAGCCGACCCCAACATAGTTGGGAAAAGGCTAGGCAGATTGATATTGTTGATAAGAGAGTTATGAACATTACATCACCCCTGTTATCACCGAAGGGATAGATAGAGCGCGCCTCAAAGAGATGTCAGTATTAAGCCGTCGTAGCCGAAGCGGGATTGTCCGAAAGGTTTACCGCTACCCCGGAACATATAGAGCTTAGGAAGGAACATGGATGGGTTTTAGTCAGTAAGAGTCTGACACTCACGGAGGGGACATTTGATGATTTCCCACCCTCAAAAGAAAAGGAAGAGGTGTATCAAAAGTACAGACGCCAGCACATCAAGCTATCCCTAACTGTCAAATTTTCTCAATTAAAAATGAACCTTATGTCTTTGCAATAAAGTTGAATTACTATCAAAGAAATTTGACAGATTGTGGTAACTTGATGTGCTGGCCTCTGTACAACTTACACTTCTCCAGTTATGTTTGAGTCCCTATTGTAACAAGGGGAAAGTCTATTGCCGTAGCACGCATTGATTTATTTATTATTATTAACTTTTAGAATGTTTGAACATATGTGAGCACCATGTACTTGTGACAACTAGTTTTACCTGCCATTATATTTGTTTTTTTTTTCATTTTTTGTGGTGTAGTATTTTTATTCTGGGTGCATCGTCTTCACATAATTATAGTTTTATAATTTATGTATACAAAATATTGTAAAAGGAAGGAGGATGGTGGATTCGCTCTCGAAGAGAAGAGGCCTGTGTCCCAGCAGTGGGAACATTAATAAAAAAAATAATAATAATATCCTTGGACATTCCACACAACGCCATTTTAGTCCCAAGCTAAGCAACCTAATGCTTGTGTTATGGTAACGAGATGGCTGATATACTACTTATGTTCATATTATTTTTTTTTTTTGTAAATTATACATACATATTAAAGATACAAAAAACACCCAGACCCGGATCAAATACTTGCAGGTCGTACAAATATTTGAACCGTGCGGGAATCGAACCCGCGACATGCGATAGGACGTAATAGAACGTTTATTAATCTCGGTCTTGATAATGTTATGGACAAGGAAATCCGCATATTTCTTTAGCTAAGTTAAATCGCCAGGCTCTCCGACGGACACAATAAATTAATGCATCGTCGCGGCCCCCGTTTTCTATAATAACCAAAGTTTAAGATAACAAGTAATTAACATTACTGCAACAAACTTGAAGTAGCATCTTAATCAGTTTTAATCAAGAGACGCGAATTACGAACGACTTAAGTTATATAATCAAATTAGGGGTTACTCTTGTTAATTATGAAACCGAAGAGGTTATGAAGTAGAAGTTTGCGAGTTAGTGGAAGAATGTTTTAATTTGAATCTGAAAGTTCTGTAATATGCAATAGTATGTTACCTAACTCAATTAGTATAATCCATATTTGTTCCATGGATATTATTATTATTATACAACAGGCAGTGGGATACTCAGCGGTAGTATCCAAAAGGGATACGGCTACCCCGAGACATGAAAGGCTAAGGAAGGAATGCATGGGTTTTAGTCAGTAAGAGTCTTACACTCCCTTCCGCGCCACCCAGAGCGGGAGGGGTCATCCTCAATAGAAAAAAGGCAATGGGACACCACTCATCGAAACCATTCGAAAGTATGCATTTTGGTCAATATATTCTAGGACTTTTTGTACTATTCTGACTTAAAAAATATCACCACAGATTTATGGGATATAAAAAAACACGTTGCATAAGCATTATAATGTAAATAAATCAAAATAAGCATATTTCATTACAGGTCAATTAGGTACTCAAAGCTTTTAAGATAGTCTTTTGTTTCAAATGTAAACCTTTTTAAAAATGATTTTTGCTTGAAGTAGTATGCACCTCTAAATTTTTACTCATTTGTGACGAGTTTTCGTTAAAAGGGTCAATTTACTGAACCCTTTTCTAATTTATTCTGAAGCTGATATACAAAGTAACCAATTTAACCAGCACTTGGGTTCAATTGTTTCGTAAATTTAAAAAAGATTACATAACATTGATAAGCAGTGATGAAATGAGGGTCCTGCAGTCAGGCGTGACACGACGACGCGATGCGATTCTGGTAGAACAATGTCCAGTTCCGTTTGTAATTAACACCTCTGCCTGCCTGAAACATACCTAAAACTCGTAAAAGGTTCAGAGGCCAGTATATCAAGCTACCCCAATCTGTCAAATTTGTTTGATAGATTTTCAACTTTATTACATAAGCATAAGGTTAATGTTCAATTGGGAATATTTGACAGATGGTATTGCTTGATGTGCTGGCGTCTGTACACGATCGTGTTAACTTGGTAACCGAACACAAGTTTCCTAAATAGCATAAAAACTAATAGCCTACACTGTCCCACTGCTGATCGAAGACCTGCCCCAAATCGATCCAGACATCTTTTTCTAGAGCCATCTCCATCTATCCCGTATAATATTTATAGCAAATCACACTATAATATTATAAAGACGAAAGTTTGTCAGTGTGAGTTTGTATTTTGCCCGTCCTTCACGCTCTAACAGCTGAACGGAGCTGGATGAAATTTGGCACATATGATATCACTTTTTATACCGGTAGTACAGACGCCAGCACATCAAGCTATCCCTTACTGTCAAATTTTCTCAATTAAAAATGAACCCTATGTCTTTGCAATAAAGTTGAAATACTATCAAAGAAATTTGACAGATTGTGGTAACTTGATACATAAACCTCTGTACATTCTCTTGGGTTAATTTCCTACATCCACGCGAGCGAAGCCACGGGCCGCAGCTAGTAATCCTATAAACACTTCATCGTCAATATTTCAGCTGAAAGATGTCCACTGCTGGACATAGGCCTACCCCAAGCACCGCCACTACGACAGGTTCTGTGCTTCCAGCATTCAAATTAAACTTTAACTACCTATTAATCTGTGGCACACTTATCTCTCTACTAAATTTACATCAGCAGTTAAAACTCCCCTGAATTGTTCACCCATATTAATTTAATTTGGGGTTCAAACACACTGAAATACGTATAAAGTTGTTACTGTTAATTACATACTGGACTAGTTTTATCGAGTGTGAAAATTTTCCAGTGTGGAGACCAGTTAAGGCGCTACTAAACGACTTTGATTTTAAATTGAAGATCACGTCTAAACGAATTGTGAGAATGATTTGGAATAAATCTATTTTGTTAAATTATAGCATTTCTATACTAATATTATAAAGAGGAAAGATTCGTATGTATGTTTGTAACGGATAATCTAAAAAACTTCTTAACGGATCTGGATAAAACTTGCGACAAAGATATATTATAGTCTGCAATAACATATAAGCTTTTTTTCCCGGACAAATGTACGGTTCCCGTGGGATAATTTCCTACATACACGCAGGCGAAGCCTCTGACAATTTAGCTAGTTCTTAATAATTTAGTATGTGACTGCTTTAGATTATTTTTAAATGACATAGGTAGTGTAATTTTAACTTTATGTTTAAAAAATTAAAAATTGAGAATCACGCAACGCGTATTTTTATGAAACCTTCACCATTTTCAAGATAATATAATTATTTATCAATGCAATTTTCTAACATTTTAAAGAAATCCGTAAATAATAACGTTTAATAGAAATATAATGTCTTCATGAAACGAAAATGTGAAAACGTATATGTGTGTTAAATTAATGTCACCATTGTAGTGCACGTTGTATATCCTATACGCTTTTCCTTTGTAAAATGCTTTGCCATTATTTATTAAAGAATTCACATTTCTCTTCCCGAAAGAAGTCACTATAACGAGTAAAAGAAACCCACGGCTCCTTATTTCAAGGCCACAAAATAAAACCAGTTGAGATAAACCCTCTCTCGTCGCGGAAGGCGTTAATTTCAACCCTTTACTACAGCCCTATTTCACCCCTAGAACCCTATTCACCCCCCACAGTGGGTCCCTGAAGTCATTACGGAGAGAAGCGGTAGGCTTCCTATTGCTTACACAAATATCTGTGGTGTCCGGGCTAAGGAAGATGTTAATTGTCGTAATTCGTGGTATCTTGAGGCAATTGTAGTTGCTCTTAACTTTAGGTGATTTGAGAATTAAAGGGTTAAAACTTGTGTAGATTGTTGTGGACAATCTCGTTGATCCTGGTTTGGAAGAAAATTAGCCTAAGTTAGTCATTATTTGATATATATTTATATATACTTCTACATGCATTTGCTGTTATTTTGACATTGCAAAGAGACACTTGGATTTTATTTGTATGTATATATTTGTATGTATGTATGTATCATATTTCATTGGTGAAATTCGGCCTTAAACTTCAATCGTTATGTTTAAGTAATCATTATATTGCGTTCATCTGGAATTTATTATTAGCAGCCCTTTTTTTTTTTTTTTTTTTTTTTTTAAGGCTGGGAAATCATCCAATGACTGCTCCCGCTCTGGGTGGAGCGGAAGGGAGTGTCAGACTCTTACTGACTAAAACCCATCCATGTTCCTTCCGTAGCCCTTTATGTTCCGGGGTAGCGGTAACCCTTTCGGACAATCCCGCTTACCCGGCAGGCTTGGCCCTGAGGGGCCCCTTCATATGCTGACATCTCTTTGAGGCGCGCGTGTAACATATACGCGCCGTACGGCACGGGTCTGTTGCTGATCGGACGGTGAGTCACCCATTACTCACCGTCCGCAGGCCCGCGCCTACGGTGGCCGGGAGTCGTCACGTGGCTCCCGACGCCCGGGGCGTCTCCTGCGGCGGCTGGGACGGGAGGACCTTTCTCTCTCCCATCCCGCCACCTCCTTCGCGAGCATAACTTTTTCGCAGAAGGAGGTGACTGCCTCCCACTCCCTCTCACCCCGGACCATGGCTTGCACCAGAGCCGGGCGCGAGAGGTCGCCGCCGCCGATCGCCTCTACGAGGACACGGCGGTGCTCTGCCCATGCGGGGCAGGTTTGCACCGTGTGCTCTACCGTGTCCTCTGGGCGATCCTCGCAGTGGTGACACCCGGGCGTTTCCTCCCGCCTGATGATGTGCAGGAACCTCCCGAAACATCCATGTCCGGTGAGGACCTGCGTCAGGCGGTAGGTGAGGGCGCCGTGACGCCTCTCTAGCCACTCCTCAAAGAGGGGCCTTACCGCCACTATCGTGGCGTGCCCTTATTAGCAGCCCTAAGTCTGGATTTGTGCCCTTTAAAAACACGAGGGTCACCCCTATTATTTGGGAAATGGAACCAGAATCTGCCTGACCGTTCGTTAATTAAAGACGTGATGTTATAACGACGATGATATAATTTTATAGCGACGATGATATAATTGGTTAATTGAATCGTCACACAATACATATTTCTTTTTTTTTTGTTTAGGCAACCAATAGCGAAATGATCAATTATTTACTTTCCTAGCAACGAAAACGAAACCAATTGAAACCATAAAATATAATTAAAACGTTCTTCCCGATACAGTTCAATTGAATTGAAACCAATTAGAATTGAATTCTGCAGTGAAGCGGAACGGTAATTTTAAAACATTTAATTTTTGTTAATTGACCCCTGAATACCCGTTTTCAATAACAAGAGAACATTCGGGATTATTTCATGTGTCAACACTTGGTCGAAAATAATTTAAGGAATGACAACCAAATAGATTTAGACGCCAGCACATCAACCTATCCCAAACTGTCAAATATTCCCAATTGAACATCTTCTTCATAGCGTGTGAATGGCAATCTAAATGGACTCGGCCCAGTATTCGGCTACGTGTTTGGCACCATTACTAGCGTCCATCTGTTTCTGTAACGTGCAGACGACAGGATACACAGGACACTATATTAAGTGTCCCATCGTTTGTGGAACAGCACCACATTTACACTCCAAGGCGGAGTTGTCTATGAATCCCCACCTGAGCAGGTTTTCCTTGCTTCTCCCAACCTGCGTCCGGGTTGAGCAAGGCAAGTCACGCCCAGGAGGCAGACCTTCAGCAGGTCATATGTTTTGGTAACTATCTCGCCACAACTTCAGTCTTTCTTTCGATGGTTCGACAGTGAGTGAACCTTTTGTTTTTTGTTATACTGCAGAATATCTATCAATGAAATTTGTCAGATTGGGGTAGTTTGATGTGCTGGCCTCTGTACATACAGGGTGGAATTTTGTAATGCCCCCTGGAGGGAAAGTACTCTTAATACTGTAGATAGAAAATTTTACTCAAAGGAAACATTCCTTTATTTTTGAATAGAAAGAAAACTGCATTCAAAGATTTCCAAAAAATCGCTTGCCACACCCGGGAATCGAACTGACTAAAATCTGCAAAAAGTACACACTGTACTTTTAATCCCGCGATCGTTAGTATCAATTATAAGGATGAAATCTCTCGAACAAACTTGATAAATTAAATGATAGGAAAACCATGAAATCTTTAATTATTTACAAAAAATTGTAAAGTAATTAATTAGTTGCTCGAAATGTGCTCCATTTTCTTGGATACACAAATGTATTCTTCTAAATAAATACCTTTAATACCTAGATTGGTACAAACGGCACAATCAGATGGCCTGCGAGATCACCGGATCTCACCCTTTTAGATTTTTTTTATGGGGATATGTTAAAAACCAAATTTACATTAAATCTTATGCGAATGTAAACGAGTTGAGAGTTGAAGTTCGGAATACGATTTATAATATTCACCACAACACGTTATTAAAGGTTACAAGAAATGAATTTGTTAGAAGAATACATTTGTGTATCCAGAAAATGGAGCCCATTTCGAGCAACTAATTAATTAGTTTACAATTTTTTGTAAATAATTAAAGATTTCATGGTTTTCCCATCATTTAATTTATCAAGTTTGTTCGAGAGAATTCATCCTTATAATTGATACTAACGATCGCGGCAATAAAAGTACAGTGTGTACTTTTTGCAGATTTTAGTCAGTTCGATTCCCGGGTGTGGCAAGCGATTTTTTTCAAATCTTTGAATGCAGTTTTTTTTCTATTCAAAAATAAAGGAATGTTTCCTTTGAGTAAAATCTTCTATCTACAGTATTAAGAGTACTTTCCCTCCAGGGGGCATTACAAAATTCCACCCTGTATATTGCACAGCTAACACAAGACTGTATCAACGTCTGTTTTGACGACACGGTTGGCGCAGTGGTTGAGCGATTGACTGCTGCGCAACATGTCGCGGGTTCGATTCCCGCATGGAACAAATATTTGTACGACCTACAAGTATTTGTTACGGGCCTGGGTGTTTTTCTATCTATAATATGTATGTATTTACAAATAAAAAAGGTATATAAGTAGTTTATCAGCCATCGGTTACCATAACACAAGCATTAGGTTGCTTAGCTTGGGACTATATGGCGTTGTGTGAAATGTCCATGGATATTATTATTATTAACTCAAGAAAAGACAAATCGAGATAACTCATTTCATATCATACGTAAAATTAAATTCTCTACGCGTCAATTTTAATTTTATCACTAATTTTAAAACAGTTTTCACTTTTTTACAATCGTTAACAGGTAACGAGTAATCAGTCTTTCATTATTTCTGAAAAAAGCTTGATTTCGAGTTGATACAGTCTTGTGTTAGCAGTGCGATGTGTTATGAACAACTAGTAAATCTATTTTTACAATCAAATGAAAAATTATTTTTTTAGTAAATGTACAAATGATGACTTTATAAACTTAAAAACAGTTAAGTACGTATATATAATCTAGAACTGAAACTAAAAAGAATATATTAAGGACAAGTATTTAAACGTATAAAAAAAAACGAATAACTACCTAATCAAAATATGGCGTCAAAAAATTCCTCCGCATCGCTGTCGACTAGTAACTTCCCGTGACCGGACGCTGGCTTTTACCTTAGCCAGAGGCTAAGCATTGCTATACAACGTGGCAATGCCGCCAGTCTTTGGATGCACTACCAGTCGACAGCGACGCGGAGGAATTTTTCGACGCCATTTTTACTTAAGTGCAATAACCCCATCCACAAATCCACTAAAATCAATTTTACCGCCATAATATTTTTCCACAGCCGTTGTTTACAAGATCGCGTGACAGTGCGCAATTCTCTGCAGTATGTTCCAAATAAAATGTTTGGCAAAACTACAATTTTCTGCATGGTTACGTAGCGTAGTGAAATGAAACATTGTGCATTATCTGCTACTGAGTATTGGGGGCCGACTACCGCCTATTAAAGTAGTAGGTACTACTACTTACTTTAATATTACTTTACAGTGGAAAAGAGATGGAGCTATACGTGCTATATAGCTACGTCTCATTCTCATGCTTTAGTAATATTGAAATTACTTCGCTGCTATATGAGGTGGTAGTTCAGATCCTGATTCCTGTAGGTGCTCCTCGAGGCAGGTCGTACAATAGATACTTAAAGCTCTAGTTTGTTTTGTGGATATACTGGTAATAACAATTACTGTGCTAGTATTGCCCGTAAATGCGTAGTTATGAGAGCAGTAAATAATAATTAAAAAAGGTTTTAAAAGAATTACATCATCATCACCACTGCTCTCAAAATGGTGAAGGAAACGTGAGGAAACCGGCATGTCCTAGAACCAAAAATTTGAATACATTACCAATCCGCACTGGGCCCACGTGGTAGGGGATTTTGGCTCATTCCCACTTAGGTATAGAGAGGAGGCCTGTGTCCCAGCAGTGGGAACATTATCGGCTGATCATGCAGCAGAACTACCTTCTATATTATTCTAGCTCCATCGACACACATTAATCTGAACCCCTCGCACGTCCGCAAACATTGCTTGAAAATGCCTCAAATGTCGAAGCATTACTAATAGCCATATAATGTTGCTACATGCGAATAAACGACAAAAAAAATTACGTCCAATGGCAACCGATTCCTTATGATCCAACGGGTGCACACGCGACATTTGAAGCATTTTTTCCTTATGAGCCCCCGGGGGATCATAAGGCGCTCGAGGGGTTAATGACAAAAAAAAACAGATGTTTCTTCTTTGTACGTTTGTATTGAGAAATCAAAATTGCTATGTAAAAGCGACGGTAAAAATTATTCTTTGATCTCTTTTTTGATCTCATTCTTGAAGCTACGACATTACGTTTATTTTGCACTGTCTATATTTCTTTAGAATTTTATCAAATTATTTTTTTCTAACAATAATTTTATTCTTTCAACATTGGCACTTGCATAAAAGTACCCACTTAATGTATAAACGAGCTCAAACACATAATGCAAAACTTAATTGCATTTCATGCATTTTGCATTCAAAGCAATTGCATAATGAAACAAATGCAATTAAGTTTCCCTCTCTCTTATTAAACTTCGTGCAACTAAATCGAGTCGTGGGTAGATAGGTACTTTTAAGTTCCATACACAAAGGTATTGTAGAACCATGTCGAATTAAAGCGCTCAACTTTCTCTGTACGCTCTTGTTTATGAGACAATTAGTCGCAAGCCATATTGTAAGCGGAGCGGAGCGGAGCGAAAACCAAAAGTTGGCTAAATTGATAGCAATTTCTTTTTCTTCGGTCCTTCAATGCTGAGGTGACCACAAACGACTTGTCTCCAATTATTCGGCTTTCTACAGTGTGAACCGTGGATTTAGCACAGTGTAAAACCTAGCATAATCAGCCTATAATGTTCCCATCGCTGGGAAACAGGCCCTCTTAATGAGAGGGAGTGGGCCGTAATCCACCACGCGGTGTCATTGCGGGATGGTAGGTGACTTAGATTTTTTGGTTCTAAGACATGCCGGTTTCCTCACGATATTTTTTACACCGTTCAGAGAGCAATGGTAATGATATAATTTTCTTAAAGTAAAGCGCCTGTATGGGCTTCAACCTACAACCTACAACTTGTAAGTCGCAGCCGTTACCACTGAGTCACCACTGCTCTACCTTCTTACGTTGTACCAAATATAATACATGAGAGATATTTCTTGATGTCTCACTTGCCACTTGTCTTGGTGTCTAATACAATTAATTTGTCTGTATTTAATTGTTTTAAGACTGGCGTTGATTATTAAAATAAACTTCGTTTTATTTTTCATGAGTATTCGATCGCAAAACAACTGGGGGCTTAGACAAGGTCACATTATCAATCATTAGATAAGGTCATATAATTGTTCAATCAACAATTTTCGAAATCGAATCGACACGGAGCGATTGACACTTGTCCCCTGGCTTTGTTTAAGACATATGATCGCTCATTCTAGAACCGATTACGTTTATTAACACAGCTTCTACTACATACATACCTACATGTTTAGGACCTAGAGAACCTTACAAAAGTACCCTCCCTCTCCGCTCTCTGTGAGAGCAATGCCTTATAAAGAACAATGTTTTCGGTGAAGCAGCGGTTTTTGGTAGATAAACTTTTGGAAACGTGACAAAATATTCGAGTTTTAAAGTGTTTGTAATTTTAACGTACTCTGAACACGTATTTTAATTAACGTACGAAATTGTTTAATTCGTTAAAATAAGTAGAGTTTGTTTATTTATTTCAGTGCGAACCGAAACCATTTACATAAGTTATTCCTTTGAGTTTATTATTGTACGCTCTATGATAATAATTGAGTTGGTATGTTGTCGGTAAACAGGATCGAAGGAATACGGTGAGGTTCTGTTAAATACTGTTAAAGCCATTGTATTTGGCAAACCTGGGGCCCAATTCTATAACTTTGAGTTAAGCAAAACGACATTGACACTATCGACACACTACAGAGATTATGCTAAGTTAGGTAAAAATGATCATAAATTATTTTTAGAATACCAAACGTCAATCATAAGTCTATTGAGATACTACTTATACTACCGACACAATATTGACAAGTTGGTTACTTTATAGAATTGAAACAAGCAATTCATTTGCATGTAGCAAACCACAATAAAGCATTCGAGATAGTAAATATTTTACAACCGCGGACCAGAGCCAACAGATACCCAATAATATTTCATATTGGCAAATCCCAAAATGTATGCATTGTAGATAAATCAAAGCTGAATTATACTGCATGAGTTGGTAATTGGCTAAGCTATATACACCACACGTCTAGGTAGTATTGTTAAATAAGTTAATATTTTTTAATTTAACCTTCTGCTGCTAACGTTACGTCAGTCAGACACTGTAAAATGTAACGATCGATGGAATAATAATAATAACGTTTATTGTGTCAAAAGTTATACAAAAACAATTTTGGGTTTGGAGTCTTCGTTTAAGCAAATTAATAATGCCTGTATTTAAAGACCCCGCTCCTTCACAACAGTAGATACTTACTTGAACACAATAAAAACAGTACATGAGTGAAATAAACAAAATATAATTATGTGAACGTGTGTGTGCGTGTGCATGAGTGTATATGTATTGTTGAGTGTACATGAGGAATAAAAGTACAGGTTGTAATTTTTACTGATTTTAGTCGGAACGATGCCCGGGAATGGCAAGCGAATTTTTGAAAATCTTTGAATGCAGTTTTCTTTATATTCAAAAATAAAGGAATGTTTTCTTTGAGTAAAATTTGCTATCTACAGTATAAAGAGTACTTTCCCTTCAGGTGGCATTACAAAATTCCACTCTGTATATAATCATCTTTTATTCTACATTATAATTATTAACGTTAAAAGAACACTCTAAAGGCACTAATTATAAGTTTACATAATCCTGGAAAGGTGAAGTGTTAAATTATGTATTTCCAATTAGGTTCTCACTTAAAAGTTCAACCACTTTGTTTGTCAAAAGTAATCCTTGCGAATGAAAATTTGCTACAAGCTCAAGCATTTTCTTATTACAGAAACAGAAATATTTAATTAAAAAAAAAGATTATTACCTATATCGAGCTTATAGTCCGAACAAATCTTGTGAATCGGCCACATAATCCTCCTAATTCGTTAAACTAGGTACAATGCTGCGTAATCTGCTCGAGTGCGCTGGATTACGCTAGATTAGGCTATAGTGACATCAAAGCTAACCTGCGCCAACACTGTCAGGTTGCCAAGGTCTAGCTAGCTAACACAAAACAGATATTAACGGAAGGCCAACTCCATAAAACCGCTATACCTACATGAACCGCAGGCCCGTGGTTTAGGACGATGCGGCACGGTGGCCCACGACGGTGGCGATCTGGCCCGCTTAGGCGGAGCACCACCGTGTCCTCGTAGAGGCGATTGGCGGCGGCGGCGACCTCTCGCGTTCGGCCCTGGTGCTAGCCATGGTCCGGAGCGAGAGGGAGAATTAGGCAGTCACCTCCTTCTGCGAAGCAGTTATTAGTTAGGGCCTGCGGACGGTGAGTAATGGGTAGCTCACCGTCCGATCAGGACCAGGCCCGTATCGGACGCCGCGTTTGTGTTCCACGCGCGCTTCAAAGAGATGTCAGCAGTCAGGAAGGGTCTTGTTAGGGCCGAAGTCTGCCGGGTCAGCAGAATTGTTTGAGGGTTACCGCTACCCCGGAAGATAAAGGGCTAAAGAAGGAACATGCCTCCTCACGCTCTGGGTGGAGCGAAAGGGAGTGTCAGACTCTTACGGACTAAAACCTATCCATGTTCTTTCCTTAGCCCTTTATATTCCGGGGGCAGCGGTAACCCTTTCGAGCAATCCTGCTGAAGCGCGTCCCCCTTGTGCTTTTTGCTAGTTGTACAAAGCTGACCTTTTATATATCTGTCGTGTATGATGTCGAAACCAAGCTTTAATTAAGTGTCGCTGCTAAAATGTATTGGTGACTGCGTAAGCCTTTTGTATGCTAATGTACTGTTTATGTTATTTTGCATAATTACTGGGCTAGAGTTTTCGGGTTCCGGGTTAAAGAAACACTTCCGTATTTTTACGTGGAACGCACAACGTTTTGTTTCGGGTGGTTGGATTACAACGCAGGTGTTATTTTATTTTGTGTTTCTAATTCCGTCACAGAACGGTACCCGGGGGCCTAGACAAAGTCACATTTTAATTAACAATAACGAAATTAGATAAATCCGAAATGTATCGAATTGGCATAAGCTTTCGAAATGTCACGTGATCAATCGTTTTCAATCACTATGTGCTGGACAATGTCAAATTATGTAACGAAACTCGATCAATCAGTCAACACATTTATTTTGTATGGGCATATACAAAATAAATGTGTTGACAAGGGGCGTTCTTGACAATCCGAACCGCAGACATAACGAATTTAAGCGGGATTGTCCGAAAGGGAAGAGACTGACACTCCCTTCCGCTCCACCCAGAGCGGGAGCAGTAATTGGATGATTTCACAGCCTTAAAAAAAAAAAAAAGACAACGAATTGTTCGAGCAAACAAATTTCGAAATCGAATCGACACGGAGCGATTGACACTTATCTAGGCCTCCCGCGGGGTATTTGTGTAACACTAACGGTACCAATGGTTTTCATTTTGACAGTTCAACAACATTCATGATAATTCCGTTGTTAGCAGAGACCGAGACTCCTCCGTGCCTCGGAAAGCATGTTAAGTCGTTCGTCGCGGCTGTCATTTGTGCATCTTTGACGGTCGTTACGGGTCGTCAGAAGCCTGAAAATCTGACTGCCAGTCTTACTAAGGCAGTCGCATCCGGTTAGACTGGAAGCTGACCCCAACATAGTTGGAAAAGGGCTAGGCAGATGACTTGCCATCTCTTGGATACTACTTAACATTATGATAAAGCGTTCTATTCATTTCCTACAGCTAGGCTCAATAGTGAGAATTAAAAAATAAACGTCCGCGATAAAAATAGACCCATACGAAGCTGAGCTGACATCTAGCAGTTATCTTAATTTTAAACGATCCAGTCTCTCTTGGTATTCCTGGAATAATTCCCGCTAATCTCTGAAGCTTAGTACTTTATTGCACCCTCTGATTTTCTAGAGGACTATGTAGCAATTTAGTAACCTGATAGCTTTATTATTATTAATATTTTAAGTATTTTTAGGTATGTAAATATCATGTGAATAAAATAGTACTAATGTATAAAAAAATACTTAATCATATTTTTCAGATTAGTTTTTCACTTACGTGTTTGGAAGGGCTGGGTTTTCCCTTGTTAGGTGTCCGGGGAGATTTATAGGGTGGCGGAAATTAGGTTTCGTGCGAGTACCTAATATAGTAATTTGAAAAGTCGATCGAGAGCTAGAGGTCTGGGATGTTATGAGCACTTTTCACTTACATCCAGAGAAATCAAAGTTTGCAAGAGTTTATAGAATTACAATGACGAAAAAAAAAATTATGCTGTTTGTTATGCCACATAGAATGGCGCACAGCAAAAACAAAACAAATGCAAATTAAACTACACTACTCATTAATTACATTTCATTATAAAATTGAAGTACTAATACAAAATATTAAAAAAAAATAACGGTGGTCTTTTTTGCCCAAACTCCTTACAAAACTATCCTTTTAAATCGTTCGAATTTACATGCTAGGCCCCAAAAAGAACAAATAGTACCCAAAACAAGTGTTTGTCAGTAACGTCAATACTTAGTTGCCATGGCAACCGAATGTTTATTTGTAGAAGTTAAGCAATCATGACGAGGGAAAGGTTTCATGTCACGGGCAAAAATATGTTCGGCATAACACGATAACACGGAAGGCTGAATAGAGTTTACATCGACCTTGTCCATTTGACCATGTCTTGATACATGACGAAGTAAGAGGAAGTTTAAATAAAAGTGTTGAATTATAGATCACTAGCTTTCGTCCGCGTGATATCGGTTATATCGCAAAATCTTAATAAAAATAAGTGTTCTAAGTATCAAGTATCTAATTGTTTAAATTTCTTCAAAACTAATAGGCTACGTTCTTTACTAATCTAAATAGTGAATGTCGAAATCACCTAACTACTGGGCGAGCTTGAAAACCAATTTTCTCTCAAATCTGTTTCCGAAGAATGTCTACCCTTGAGATTTTTTTTAAAACATTGTAAAGCAGACTTGGACGGGAAACTGTGGTGCAAATACGGTTTCTCTTTGCGCACAATGCTACTTTTAGTCTGGTTCCATTACGCGTTTGAGGGGATTTTAAATTTCACAACAACATAACAGGAGTGCCCACTTCGCAGATTAAGATTATGATTTGAAAGACCCAATGATTGCCGTTTTCTAAACCAATTGAATAAGGTATTTCATAAAACTGTATCCCCTTTTTGCCCTCTCAAAATATTCTTTGAAAAGGACCAAGACATATCGGTCCTAATATTTTGTGTTTCGGATTCTATCAATATATAGAGAATTATGTGAGTATTTAACGCTCTGTTTACGCTTCGATCATATAGTGCTATAATGTTTGGATCTAAAGTTAACAAAACGTTGTAGTGAGCTTGGAAACTTATCAATAGAAAGGTAGGTGATATAGAATATCTAGTTGCGAAATATTTTGCAGAAGTTTTGTGGAACTTCGGATTGTCTATGATAATACTATTGTGATATTTCGCTGCTGCAACGAATCTTTATAAGTTACATTGCTTTGAAGATTTTTATTATGGAGTACTAACTTTAAAAGTTTATTTATTTAAAGCTTTTCGCACTATATGTGCAAAGGCCAACAAAAAATGCAGTTCTGGAATCATCATAAAGTCTTGCCCTTAGCTTTACCCGACTGAAACGGGACAAAATCCCCTAGATTATAGGTGTCATAACCGGCCATTGTCCCCTTAACAAACGCCTATTTACAATGGGTGTGACAGACAGCCCTCTGTGCAGAGGATGCATGGAGGCAGAAGACCACAACACGTCATTATGGAGTGCAGAAGTGAGGCAGATCAAAGGGCACGATTTCTCCAATCGCTGGCATCGCTCCCAGAAGCCTTTTTTTTTTCAGGCTGGGAAATCATCCAATGACTTCTCCCGCTCTGGGTGGAGCGGAAGAGAGTGTCAGACTCTTACTGACTAAAACCCATCCATGTTCCTTCCGTAGCCCTTTATGTTCCGGGGTAGCGGTAACCCTTTCGGACAATCCCACTTCTCCCAGAAGCCTGCAGCAGCCCAAAAAGGCTGGGAAGCTTTCTGGGAAGACCTGGGATGGTTGGAATAAAACGAGGCTTTTACATAAAGAGGCTAAGTGTGGAAACAGCTCAGTTAACCCTAACCTAATCTAAGTGCAAAGGTGGACTCAATACCTTAGGCATTCTCGACCAGTCAACCAAGAGTGGTGAAGAGATTAGATGGCAGGTGCTAACACTGGGAAGATCAAGTTAGAAAAACAAATTGGTACACAAGTACAAAGGCCAGCACATCAAGCTACCCCAATCTGTCAAATTTCCTTGATAGTTTTTCAATTTTATTTCAAAAGCAGGTTCAGTTTCAATTGGGAACATTTGTCAATTCGGGATAGCTGTTTTGGCTAAAAATTTCAAGTGATAAACATAATATGTACATTTGCTATAATCGGCGTTGCCATTTTTTTTTCGGCCAAAGCGGTATTATGAAACATTTTGAGTAAAGAATCCTCTTTTTAATTTTACATCTTATTTTTTTACTGTTGGCCATTTAAAATATCTTTTTATTAAAAATATGTTACTTTACTCAATACTATGGTGTACCCGTAAGGCAGGTAAATAAGTAATACTACTTATTTCTAATATATTTCTGTGAATACAGTACGAACAAATAAGTTATTTGTAATTAGTATACACTAATTACAAATTACTTATTTATTCGTTTGTAATTAGTGTATACTAATAATAAATTACTTATTTATTCCTCTCGGGACGCCTGGCAACGCTACATAAAATGCTTATCCAAACACATTTTTTGTAAACTCTTAAAAATACCACTTTAAATATGTTTCTCTTACTTGCCATTGCCTTTTAAACAGTGTAACAAAGTTGCAAACGTAACAAGCCTGCGTTTTACAGCGGGTCGGTTCGTTACCTACAATATTTATTACACTAGCAACTAGTTTAATTGACCTGTTTGAAGTACTTTAACGTTCTGTTGTAGTTGGTAGAAACAAGTTCAGTCTTTCAGAAGCTGAAACTTTGAAGTGGGGTACAAAGTGGTTCAGTAATTTAAATGGAATGGAAGTTTTTTAACCTTTATGTTGTTTGATAGCCTAAGCTTATTCAGTCTATAATGTTCCAACTGCTGGGACATAGGCTTCCTCTTAGGGAGTGGGTATCTGCATTGCCGACGTTTGGCCCCCAACCTGGGAACGGACAGGGGCCGCCTTCAAGCGGCTCTTGCCCAACTGAGGGGGCCAAACGCCTCCTGCCGGAGGCTTTACGCGGGAGTCGTGCGGTCCATGGCCCTTTACGAGGCCCCGGTGTGGGCGCGTTCACTGCGGCGGCGAGCCGCCCACTATCTGAACGCGCCCCAAAAGGTGGTAGCCATTCGGCTTATCCGGGGGTACCGCACAATCTCGGGCGAGGCGGCAAGCCTCCTTGCCGGACTGCCGCCGTATGATCTGGAGGCGATAGTCCTCGCGCGCCTGTACGAGTGGCGCGCGGAGGTACTAAGCCGGGGGGAAACTCCGTTTCCGCAGGAAATTGCGGCGGAGAGGACGGACCTCCGGCGCGATCTCATGGCGGCCTAGAATCAGCGACTGTCGCAACCCAGCGCAGGGCACGCCACGATAGTGGCGGTAAGGCCCCTCTTTGAGGAGTGGCTAGAGAGGCGTCACGGCGCCCTCACCTACCGCCTGACGCAGGTCCTCACCGGACATGGATGTTTCGGGAGGTTCCTGCACATCATCAGGCGGGAGGAAACGCCCGGGTGTCACCACTGCGAGGATCGCCCAGAGGACACGGTAGAGCACACGGTGCCCGCTTGTCACGTGCGTGTCCTCGTAGAGGCGATCGGCGGCGGCGACCTCTTGCGCCCGGCCCTGGTGCAAGCCATGGTCCGGGGCGAGAGGGAGTGGGAGGCAGTCACCTCCTTCTGCGAGAAAGTCATGCTCGCGAAGGAGGTGGCGGGATGGGAGAGAGAAAGTTTCTCCCGTCCCAGCCACCGCAGGAGACGCCCCGGGCGTCGGGAGCCACGTGACGACTCCCGGCCACCGTAAGCGCGCCTGCGGACGGTGAGTAATGGGTGACTCACCGTCCGACCAGCACCAGACCCGTGCCGGACGGCGCGTATATGTTCCACGCGCGCCTCAAAGAGATGTCAGCCTGCCGGGTAAGCGGGATTGTCCGAAAGGGTTACCGCTGCCCCGGAACATAAAGGGCTACGGAAGGAACATGCATGGGTTTTAGTCAGTAAGAGTCTGACACTCCCTTCCGCTCCACCCAGAGCGGGAGCAGTCATTGGATGATTTCCCAGCCTTAAAGAAAAAAAAAAGAGAGTGGGTATCTGTCATTCTACTATGTCTTCGAATTTTTGGTTCTAAGACATGTCGATTTCCTCACGTAATTTTCTTTCATCGTTTTGAGAGCTTTGGTGATGAAATTAAATACGCAAATTGATTATTTGTCTGAATTCGGACGCAACACCACTGGGCCATCCCTGACGTTTAGTAAATTTAGGAAAGAATAACAAAGTGCGGTGCTCCGCACAAGCGGGTCAGATCTCCACCGAGTCCTCTGGGCGACCCTCACAGTGGTGACACCCGGGCGTTTCCTCTCGCCCGATGATGTGCAGAAATCTCCCGAAACATCCATGTCCGGTGAGGACTGAAGGAAGGAACATGGATGTGTTTTAGACAGCTAACGTCTGATACTTCCTTCCGCTCCACCCAGAGTGGGAGGAGTCATTTGTAACTTCCCACCCTCGGCAAAAAAAGGCCTCTTAAATCACTCGCAATATGTAACAGGAATCTTTGCTCTTTGATTCTACCGGCCACCGTCCAACGATCAAGTTTTAACGATATTTGTATCATCATCTTTCCACCACAAGTCAATTCCATGAAAATGAGACGCTTAACGCATAACCACCTTAAACTCTCAAGAATAAAGTACAATATCGAACGCAACCATGTCTTGGTCAGGCAGTCATGACGTAGTGACATTACTTCACTGTTATTAGAGGAATGCACTTCCAAGTCTTAGCTGACACAGCTTTGTTAGTGCGGCTAGTGCTTGTCGGAAGTTGTGACATACCGACATAGAAGATTGTGAGCGAGATGTCTTTACGAAGAATAGGGATGATGACAGTAAACAAAAGTCACTAAAGTAATGCATCTATGTAATGAAATGTAAATTATGGATTGCAAAAAACGTATTTATTTTTTAATTATGAGTGAGATTATTTAATATTTTAATAAAATAAAACCACAAAATACGACAATCGGCCATGTTATGTTGAACGCCAATCAGAGCGAATTACGTCACATTCTTTTCAAACCAAGTGCACCTGTAAAATCCATTTTCTAAGAAGATAGCCACGGACTTGAAAACCCTTCTATGTGTGTAAGAGAGACACCGCATACTTTTGTTTCAAATACGGCCCCTTAGAATTGCGCTTCAAAATGACACAAAGCTTTGAGTTTGAATACAAATTTTTCTTTGACTTTGTTATGTATATCTTCAAGAACTGTTAACAGTTTTTTCTTCTTTAAACCTGAAAAGTTTGGTAAAAGTAATCTATATATCACGCTTCATGTGATTTAGAATATGCATTTAAAATCTTAACGGAACGTTAACTGTAATTTCTATTCCCAGTAGCTAAACAACAGCCCGCATGCTCCTCGTTGCCCAAACTCCGTCTACATACATCCCCATTGTTTGTCGACACAGGGCTAGACGACACGACAGCCTCACAGCTGAGCACTCTCCACGACAAACAAAGAGCCACTTTGAGCACAGGGCGATATTTAGACGAGCCGCAACAGACTTCGGGTTAGCACCGGGGTGATTTGTCTTGTAAGGGTCAGGTTACATTATAGTAATTCGTGCCTAGTTGTTATAATGGTTTTCTTCGTTAATGGAGTTCCAGAATTCTAGATATTCGTAAGGACAGTTGTATGCGCTGCTGAGTGGGTCATGTTTGCTTGAATGATAAGTCACGGAGAGCCAAAGATGATGGTTTATCAATTGAATATATTTAACTACCCCGTAACTAATGATTGCTAATGTTTTGTGAATGATTACAGCTGACTATGGATGCTGAATTACTGTCGCGTTACAATTTGATTTGTGTAAAGGCGACGGAAAAGTGCTGATCTGTGCAGCCCGCGCGTGGCTTGTACGTGTGCGTCCACACTGCGAGCCTGCCGCGGTTGCGACGACGGGCGCGAAGTATCAAACATATGAAACGCACCTTTGCGGCCATATTGTAGTGACTAAGGTGGAAGCCTAGTGCGACGGGACTGAGCGACACAGCGCGCGTAGTTTTCAAACGCTCCTGTCCGCGCGTTCTGGCCGCACTACGGGCCTAGTCAGCGAGCGACCCAATGCGCGGGTGGCGGGGGTAACAAACCAGTTCGGTCTTGTCGCTCGGCGTATGCGCGTCTGTGCTTGTTTGTCAATAAAATGTCAATAAATACTGAACTGTTTATAAGTGCCATTCAATCTAAACCTACTATAAACTACATATAAATACAAAACTTAGTAAAATCTTGTTTTATTTATTTATTTATTTAATACTTTAAGCACAGAAATGTACAGAGGCGGACTTAATGCCATAGGCATTTTCTACCAGTCAACCTTTGGGTGATGCAGAGATAAACAGTGGTAGGTGCATTAGAAAGCAAAGTGCAACTTTTATTTAATTGTAAATACAGATACACATATACAAACTATAAATATAATAATAAATACATATCTAAATATATTATATAAATAAATTTAATACTATACCTACTATAATAAAGAAAACGAGCATTGGGAGAACATTACCGGCGTGATGATTCTGCCAGCTTCTTGCGGATATGCTCGCGAACTTTTAATTTAAAAGCTAAACGGTTGGTTGCCGTCCTGATTTCCTGGGGGAGCGCATTCCACAGAGAGATAGACTGAATGAAGAAGGAAGAGTGCATGAAGTCAGTGCGGTGAGCGGGACAAAGAAGAAGGCGATTATTTGAAGATCGTAGATTTTTGTTGTGATTAGCACAAATGTACTGAAAGTGGGAGGCAAGGTAGCTAGGGGAAGAGGACGAATCAAGAAAGGAAAACAAGGTAGTCAGCGCCCTTTGCTCTCTCCGCTGACGTATGGGTAACCATTTTAGAAGCGACCGATGCGCAGAGACATGATCATATTTACGCAGGTTGAAAACGAATCGAATGCAATAATTGAGAAGACGGTCAAGTTTGTCGAGAAGATCTGCATTCAGGTCGTAGTAGCACACATCACCATAATCGATGATTGGAAAAATTAAGGTCTGCACAAGCATTGTCTTCGTGCTCGATGGTAATAAATTTTTGAGTCTGTACAGAGCCCGCAGCGTTCCAGTTACCTTCTGGCTGACCCTAGCGACTTGAGTACGCCAGTTCAAGGTGCTATCAATGTGCAAGCCTAAGTCCTTCACGTCAGTACTAAATGGTACGATTGTATTGAAGAGGACCGGCGGCAAGGTTGCACCATCCACCTTACTCATACTCCGAGAACTACCGATGATAATGGCCTGACACTTGTTAGGGTTCACAGCTACACCAAATGCATCAGACCAAGTTTTAATAGCCAGCAAGTCCCTGTTTAATTGGTCGATGGCTTCAGCTATTTCGTCAACTCTCCCCTGACAGTACAACTGCAAGTCATCAGCATACAGATGATACGCACACTGAAGTTCGGTGGTAATAAGATTAATAAAAATAGAAAACAGAAGAGGAGAAAGTATGCCGCCTTGAGGAACGCCAGTTTCCAAATCACACCAGCATGATTGAGAATCTCCAATATGAACGGACTGCTGACGCTCCTGAAGGTAAGAGGAGAACCATTTGAGTGCATCAGGAGAGACCATAACATGGGACAGAATGGCTAATAAGATGTCGTTTTATTCTTACCTCAGAGTTATGAACAATTTCTCCTCAGGTCTAATACTTTTGCGAAAGTTAGTATCTTCTTTGGTGATTTTAGGGGCTATTTTACTTAGTATGTTGTCAAACGTTGACATGGGCATTCGCGTATACTCAAAGAATTTTGTAGGGTATAATCTCAGTTCTTCATATAACTTAAAAAATTCACCAGATATTCCTCTGTTTTTATTAATTTCGTGCACACCATCTCTAGTGTTCAACACCTCCCATCTCAGGATCGGACTGTCTAGTAAAAAAGCAGGTCCTCGTCCATGTTTGCAACACCTGATATACGTCGAACCGCTACAAGAGCTCGCGCTTAAGTGTGCGTCCACACTGAATGCGCGGTGACTGGAGCCTAGGCGGGCGCGGCGAGCGGGGGCGTGCGGTGGCCACACTTAAGGTGAATCCTCCAACCAGCCCGCGAAATTCAAATTTTCTTAAGTTTTTTGCAATTTGCAGGCCAGTGATAGGTTGTATGTTGATGAACATTTGATTCGCGGCTGTAAGACGTATGTAGTTACAGAATTACAATCATCAAAATCATTAATACAACCCTCCGAGCTCATAAAGGTTCCGGAATGACTTTGACCTTGTAAAAAGTCATTTTTACACCTTTATGAGCTCGGAGGGTTGTATTAATGATTTTACCTACCTACCTACTACTACCTGGCTACCCTTTTTTTTTATGTTCCGGGGTAGCGGTAACCCTTTCGGACAATCCCGCTTACCCGGCAGGCTTGGCCCTGAGGGGCCCCTTCATATGCTGACATCTCTTTGAGGCGCGCGTGGAACATATACGCGCCGTACGGCACGGCTCTGGTGCTGATCGGACGGTGAGTAATGGGTGATGGGTGTCCGCAGGCCCGCGCCTACGGTGGCCGGGAGTCGTCACGTGGCTCCCGACGCCCGGGGCGTCTCCTGCGGTGGCTGGGACGGGAGGACCTTTCTCTCTCCCATCCCGCCACCTCCTTCGCGAGCATGACTTTTTCGCAGAAGGAGGTGACTGCCTCCCACTCCCTCTCGCCCCGGACCATGGCTTGCACCAGGGCCGGGCGCGAGAGGTCGCCGCCGCCGATCGCCTCTACGAGGACACGGCGACTACCTGGCTACCCTGGAACATCAACCTTAAGCGCGAGCTCTTGTAGCGGTTCGACGTATATCAGGTGTTGCAAACATGGACGAGGACCTGCTTTTTTTACTAGACAGTCCGATCCTGAGATGGGAGGTGTTGAACACTAGAGATGGTGTGCACGAAATCAATAAAAACAGAGGAATATCTGGTGAATTTTTAACTTATATGAAGAACTGAGATTATACCCTACAAAATTCTTTGCGTATACGCGAATGCCCATGTCAAAGTTTGACTACATACTAAGTAAAATAGCCCCTAAAATCACCAAAGAAGATACTAACTTTCGCAAAAGTATTAGACCTGAGGAGAAATTGTTCATAACTCTGAGGTAAGAATAAAACAAGATTTTACTAAGTTTTGTATTTATATGTAGACGCGCATACGCCAAGCGATAAGACCGAACTGGTTTGTTACCCCCGCCACCCGCGCATTGGGTCGCTCGCTGACTAGGCCCGTTGTGCGGCCAGAACGCGCGGACAGGAGCGTTTGAAAACTACGCGCGCTGTCTCGCTCAGTCCCGTCGCACTAGGCTTCCGCCTTAGTCACTACAATATGGACGCAAAGGCGCGTTTCATATGTTTGATAATTCGCGCCCGTCGTCGCAACCGCGCCAGGCTCGCAGTGTGGACGCACACTTAGGCATGTACAGCACATCTAGTTACCCCATTCTGGCAAATTAATTTGATAGATTTTCATCTTTGTTACAAAAGTATAAGGTTCATGTTCAATTTGGAATATTTAACAGTTTGGGACAGCATGATGTGCTGGCGTCTGTACCATACCTCTGCACAACCCTTCGGGGAAATATCCGTGATGCTATATTATGTTGAGTCTGTGTGGAAGTTTTTTTTGCTGAAATAAAAGCCCCATTGGACCCATCGAGCACACGTCTTGCCTTTCATGATTTTCAAAGATAAAGACGACTTTTCAAGCGTGGATTGTTTTTGTCGCATTCATTTAGACATATCTAACTTCTGCCAGCGGCTTTGCCTGCGTGGACGTCTGTAATTATCTCACGGAAAAGTACTATCGGAATAAAAATCCTATGTGTTAATCCAGGTTATGAACTATCTGTGTGCTAAATTTCATCCAGATCCGCTCAGCTGCGTGAAGGACAGACAAACATACAAACTCACACAAAGATGTGTGAGTAAAAACTACTTAACGGATCTCCGTTCAGTAGTATTTGCGTGAAAGAGTAAAAAAACATATATCCATCGTCACAAACTTTCACTGTTATAATATTTGTAGGATTATACATATTTACGATAAATATTCACCTTCCCTACCTGAACATAAACTTATATTGTACTAGCTTCTGCCCGCGGCTTCGCCTGCGTGGATGACGGAAATTGCATGTTATTATACATATAAACCTTCCTCTTGAATCACGCTATCTATTAAAAAAATCTGCATCAAAATCCGTTGTGTAGTTTTAAAGATCTAAGCATACATACAGACATTTGGACAGACGCGGGAAGCGACTTTGCTTTAAACTATGTAGTGATGTTTCAGATAGATGTAGAGGTATGTTGCGTAATATTCAGGGTAGAAGGGACATCACAAGAATAGTGAAAATATGTTGCTGGCACATAGTAAAGTCTGGTTATGAGAAAAGGAAATTACTAATTCGAAACTTTTGTTTTTAAAAACAATAATCCCTTTTTCAGTTGGTGACTATTTACTAACTTTTCGCGGTTTTGCGGTTTAAAGGTTATCAGGCAGCTAAAACTAACTTCTCGTTATTTTTAATAGAATAATTTATGTTTGTCACATAATCTTGCCTTATTGTGACTTAAAACGGATATCTTTGTGTCGATTGTAATGGTAGTGGATAGCGCTGCTGGAAGAGGGGTGTAGCCAATGTTGCGTCTCACAGCGCGCAGCGGCACCACGAGACGACCGCTTTATAACAATATACACCATATTGTTTAAAGGAGTTTATTTGAAGTATTTCACGAAGAATGACATTTCTAGGAGATATAATATTGTCTTTCTGCAACTGTTTTCAAGTTATTATTTTAATGTAACCTGCTTTTTTATTAATATACACAGACAATATTTCTTTAAAATCTGTCAAAATCTTTGTATTTGAGGTCACAAATCGATTCACTACACGACACGATATCAGTCACTGATGAGTTTCTGGATGAGAGTTGCCAAGAATCTTGCAACTTGAAAGCCCTATGTCCAGCAGTGGAAGGTTATGGGCTGATGATGGATGGATAAGTTTCCATTTACCTACCTATCTGGTAGATAATTTACGTTACACTTTTTTAAAATGTGTTAGATTGTGCTTATATACAAGTAATAGGTTTCTGGAGGCTAGGACTAACACTAAATAACCTTAGAGTAAACTTGTTCAAAACAAAATATATACATTTTAGCAACTACAATCAAATTAAAAATCATAATTTCGACATTACATTCGAAGAAGAAAAAATAAATAGAGATGATAATATTAGATTTCTTGGTATTACCTTAGATGAACACTGCAATTGGAAACTACATATAAACACAGTATGCAAAAAACTTAACCGATTTGTATACGCTTTAAGACAGCTAAAGAAAACGGTTAGTGAGACAGCAGCTCTTACTGCTTATCACGGCCACGTAAGCTCCATCTTAAGGTATGGGCTAGTTATGGGGCAACTCGCTACACATTAGTAGAGCTTTTATTATACAAAAAAAAATGTATCCGAGCAATAAGTAACGTCGGGCCTTTTGAAACATGCAGGCCGCTTTTCAAAAATCTAGGAGTACTTAGGTACTCTTGCATCTATGTACATAATGGAAATTGGAATGTTTATTAGAAACCAAAAACATTTATTTGTCGAAAGCAATGAAAACCGTAAATATAAGTCAAGAGACCCCACTAAATTGAATATTCATACCTCTTGTAGAAGCGCATTGTTCAAAAAGAATAGCTATAGGATGTCCATCAAAATCTACAACCATTTTCCACGTCCGTTGAGAGAACTTTCTTCATATAAGTTTCATAAGCAATTGAAATCATGGTTATTAGAAAACTGTTTTTATACCCTAAATGAATTTTTTAACTGTAAGACTTAATCCCTATAAACTAAGTATGTATTGAACTAAGTAAGTATGTATTGATTGTGTGTATTGAACTATTTGTGAACTTTTGCAAACTATTTTTACTGTGTCCTATAGTAAATTTTCGCATGCCTCCTAAAGGTGAGATGTGTAAAGGACTATTTTTTCATGTAACATCCATTGTACCATATCTCTGGCGGAAGAAATGATTTATGATTTATTTAGGAGTGGCTGTAAGTAAAATAAAGTCATACGATAAAGTGATCCAAATTCTTCGTCTTTTTGTATCAAAATCTCGGAATTCCCACACGTAAAAAGTAAAAATTCCTACTGACCTCGGAACTTAAATCAAGCTAAGTAAGTTTAGTAAGTGGGTAGTAATTAAGAGGCGCACGTGATCCCACTAGAGGCGATACGTGACCAAGTGGCCGAGCGACAATGCTGCGGCTGTGGAGCGACGCCCTTACTTAGTAGGTTTTTATGAAGAATGGCTTTCGGATGTTAGATGTCGTATTTTTTTTAAGGGTGAGAAATCATCTAATGACTCCTCCCGCTCTGCGTGGAGTGTTAGGCTCGTACTGAAATCCATCCATGTTCCTTCCTTCGCCCTTTATGTTCCGGTAGCGGTAACCCTTTCGGACAATCCCGATATTGATGTCGTACGTGTGTACCTACGTTCGGGGATAATTTGGTTGAGGCTTGTTTTGGTTATCTTTGTGGCTATGTGTAGAAAATAATGATTAAAAAATGAGCAACGTGCACGTTGCGTGTTGAACCTAGAGTAGGTAAGGTAACTTAATTTCAATAAGCATAATGTGAACGCCAAAAATATCTAATTCTTTTGAGGGAACATTGATACTGACAGCTGTTGAACTCGGTTTAGATGTGGTGATCGCGTTCAGTTTCATTGGTGAAATTGGCCCTTAGAAGGTCTACATTTAAACGTCACGGGCACTTTTATATAAATACATTGGCGTAATAATCTGAGTACGTACCAAGTTATGCTTAGATAACGTCGCTCTATAAACTGTCACTGTGATTGACAAAGCCTCTATTAGTTTGTTTAGGATTGGATTATAGCGAAAATGGGTTTATAATGTTACGATAGCAACCATGACACATAATAATCTATTAATTCACACTGATTCAAATTGAAATGACATTACATTTGACTTCAAATTTGACAAATACTTGACAGTCTTTATTTAAATAAAGTAACTATGTTTTATGAAGCAATTTTATTAGCTTTATTTGTTTCATTTACGTAAGTATAAATTTTGCATGTTTGTTTTAGCCGTTGGTCCCGGCTGCCATTCGTGCATCTTTGACGGTCGTTACGGGTCGTCAGAAGCCCGAAAATCTGATAACCAGTCTTACCAAGGAGTATCGTATTACCCAGTTACTGGTTGTGGAGGTCAGGCAGTCGCTCTATGTAAAATACTGGTATTCAGCTGCATCTGGTTAGACTGAAAGCCGATCCCAACATGGCTCGGCAGATTGATATTGTTTTAGCGATTTAGTTTCGAAAACATCCCACCATCAATTCTGTAATGTATTAAAAATTGCAAAAAAAAACATTTTATTGCCATTTCTGACTGACTGAAACTTTTAGCTTTAAAGTGTATCAGATATAGACATCTTAAATTTGAGCCTTTCGTCTTCACAACTTAGACAACCTTTTACACACGCTCTAAGATAACACACATGCTAAATTAATTAACGAAGAGATAATCATCTATTAGTATCACAGTTGAGTTGTGTCTACCCCTATGTGAGAAGGTCGTGTACCCTGGATCGTGTATATGGCAGGTTATCAGAAAGGAGGTAAGGTATTATTAGCAGGTTTTTATCATAGTATTTTCATATGTTGAAAACATAGTTTATTGGTCGATTCACACGAATTTACTTGTCCGAAACGGGTCAATCGACACTTGTAAATAATATATTTTTATCTGTTATATTTCTTAGTAAAGATTTTTTTTATAGTTGAATATTAAACGTTTTTAGAGTACTTTTTCTTTAGTTTATTTTGCGTAAAATTCTAAATGTGCCGATTCCACCACAAATAATTTAGTGAGAGTCGGCTACAGAAAAAATAATATTATTTAAAAATGTCGATTCGCCTGTTATGGGCGAGTAACACGTGCGAATGGACCAACAAGCATTTATTATTGTTAATGATAAAGTTTCTTAAGCAAAACGTATACTAATTAGCAGGCAAAGGGGACCTAAACAGTAACGTATACACACTTTGAAGTAAAACACACATGTCCCGAGAAAATATGAACCAAATAAATAAAATAAAATCGAACCCGGAAGAGCATTTCAAGCATAAAATCTTGAGTTTCCCAAAATGTGTTCACTTAAAGAAAAGAGTCCCTCTTTAAGTGTCGATGGAAATCACTCTCTGAAATGACATAGACATTTTACCCTCTGTCCCTCCGTCCCAGCTGAATGATTAACGCGATGCGGCAAAAATAAAATCTTGAAAGTTGCTGCTCTTATGAAATGGCAAAACTGTAGGTACCTACTTATTTGTATATAATTACCTATCAAGTTTTTGGTAAACGACGGTATTTCGTTTTGAAAAGTATTAAAGAAACTGAATAAATTAAAAAAAATAATAATAATAAAAAAAAAAACAAAAAAAAAAAATATAATAATGATATATAATAATAAATTTTTTGTTCTGACATCGGCCCTATTTATTTGATCTGACATAATATGCGATATGTACTTGTCAAAATATGAAAAGAAACCAAAACGTACATTTATTTTCTGATTGGTTTCTCAAAAATTGTCAAATTGACTGTTGACGAAATTACGGTTTCCTTTTGATTTTTATAAATACATTGACAACAACACCAATTGCCAAAATATTTAAAAAAAAATCTACATAAGGTCATGAAAAATCAAAATAAATTAAATGGACACGCAATAAAATGAAGTAGGTGGGTAAATAAAATAAAATATATATTAATTGTATTTTATTTTGTTCCATAGATAAAATACAATTAAAAGAAATCAATCAGTAGTGTGTAGATGGATCGCTGACTTGAAGAAGGTAGCTGGAAATGGCAGGATAAAAATGGCGGGAGATCGTGTGCTGTGGTGCGGTGGCCGTGGACACCCTGGTGCAGCAGTAGACTTCAATAGGCTGAAATGATGATGATGGTGATGAGTTGGAGTAAAATAAAATGATTAATACCTTCTCCTAACCTCACATTTTATCTTCAATTTAATATTTCAATAAATATTGATCATTGTATCTCTACGGACATTATCGCTTCGCGTCTCCCACCCAGGACGGTGCCTTATCACCGCGTTTCTTTTCTGAGGCTGACAGATAAGATCGAGGGGCATTCTCAGCCCGAAACGACTCGGACTATCAATCGTTGCATCGTCACTTACCGAGAACTGTCTAAGTTATAAATGGTTCGCGTCTCGACCCCTTTCGGGGATGATATTTTTCTTGATCATTTTACTTTTGATTTATGGATTATGAAAATGTGTTGGAGTAGATGTTATGGATATGGATGGTGGTAAGTCATTAGAGTAAAATGTTTTAGGTTTAAATGGAGCAGTTTTGGTTACTGACACATCATAAACAGGAAACATACACATCATCATAAACATCGTGAGGAAACAAGCAGGTCTGAGATATATTTCTCAACAGCATGTGAAGCTAAGTCAGAGGCTCATGGGTAGTATAAAAACTCTGACACTAGGTTAGTCACTTACCACATGGTAAGAAGAAGATAAGGAGCATATAATGTTCTCACTGCTGGGCTGGAATAGAAGCCTCCCCTCTGTGAGCGGGAATGGGTTGTAAACCATCACGCGGGCCCCCTCAGTCCGGGTTGGTAGATGTCACATGCCTTATAATATTTTGGTTCTAAGGTGGTGATGAAATAATTTACACTAAGTAAAGCGCCTATCCAGGTTGGAACCTGCGACGTACGGGTACAAGTCGTAAGTCGCGGCAGCAACCACTGGTTCAACACGGAGCTTAATTTAAACTCTTTTAATTTAAATTTCTCTCTTTAATAAAATAAATCTTCAGTGCTGAACACAGTACGTGTAAATAAATTGTAATCCCAAATTCATAAGATAAGATTCAGTCGTCTAATAAATACATTTTACGATGACATAAGTATCATAGTTTATTATAAAATGCTACCAACCAATTTTCATAGCGAATCATCTTTACTTTAGACTTATTTTATTCCAGGAGTACGCCGGGTCAGCGGGAGCAGGATTAGCGGGATTGTCCGAAAGGATTACCGCTGCTCCGGAACACAAAAGGCTCAGGACGGAACATGGGATGGGTTTTAGTCAGAGTCTGCAACTCCCTTCCGCTCCACCCAGAGCGGGAGGAGTCATTTGATGATTTCCCATCGTCACACATACTTCAAATACATTAGACAAATTCTCTTGATCCCGAGTTCCCAAGAACACCTATATCACAGTGAATGACAGTCAAAAGGATTAAACTGGTTACATAACCTGACCTTTGCAGTTTGCCCAAATATAACCAATTTAACTTACCTAATCCTTAGGATTAGATAGACCAATCTAAGTCTGATTGCAATTTAATTGAATACATTAGTATTATTTAGAGAGGCTTATGGCTTAGTAATAACAGCAGCACGGGTCGATCGATCAGATTAAGCAGCACTAGCCGAGGTTGGTCCGTGGATGGGTGACCATCTCTACATACCAAGATTCCTCCGTAGCTCGAAAAGCACGTTGAGCCCTTGGTCCCGGCTGTTGTTTGTCGATCTTTGACAGTTTTATTATTATTTTTTATTGGTCGTCAGAAGCTCGAAACTCTCACAATCAGTCTTTTAAAGGGGTATCGATGGTGTTTGAGTCAGTTACAGTTTACATTTCACAAAACTATTAAGGTGAACTTAAAGAGTTCACATTTAGTCTAAGAGCCTGTCAATCGCAATGAAAATAGTTAGTTGCTAAAGTACTTGTATTCAAAAATGTATATTAATTTTCCACTTAAAAGGTTTTGCGACATCTTGTCAGATGTAATCATAAGTTTATTAATGGAACTACACACATCAAAAGTGTCTAGGGATCAACATATATTTTTGCAATAACTTTTCTCTTGATTGATATTAATTTAAATTTTCTTTAAGGATTCATCAAATAAAGTGTTTTCGTTTGTCACAGTAACGATAAACCAAGTCACCTTTGCATTAATAAAGAAATTTGCCATTTTCCTAATAAAGGGATTTTTGACATTTGAACCACTAACATTAAAGTTCGAAAAAAAGACTGAAATAACAGTTTTCTTTAAAATTTTATTGGGTAACTTAAACAATTAATAATCCGTGTTTCTACCGCGAACACTAACAACACAAGAACATCGGTTTGGCATACTCAAAATGAGTTCATCCAAATCACGCTGTGGAATGGCCGCCCATGTTCGTTGCAACAACAAAAAAAGGTCTTCTTGCAACTGGATACCCTCCATATTCGGCAAAGCTCTTCTCTGTAGCATATCCCATGCATGCTCAATCGGGTTCAAGTCTGGCGACTGAGCAGGCCAGGGCAGGACATTGATGTTAGCTGCGGCGAGAGTCTGTCTTACAACTCTTGCGGTGTGCGGTCGTGCATTATCATGCATTAACTGAAATAAGGGACCGATTTGCACTTGTAGAGGAACGAATGAAGTGAACCTTCATTCCCGAAGACCGCTACGGGTACCACCTATAGCAATGCACAATCGTAGGATTCGATATCAATGGGCTCTTGAACACAGAAATTGGGCAGAAGAACAATGGCGTTTCGTGTGCTTTTCTGATGAGTCTCGTTTTGGTATGAGACCGGATACAAGACGTATACGACACTGGAGAACCCCTGGACGCCAACAGCGATTAAAATCCTGCCAGGAAGTCCATCCTTATAGTGGTGGAACCATCATGGTATGGGCGGGTATTTGGATCGGCGGAAGAACTGAGTTGATTTGGATCAGAGGCAACCTCAACGCTCAAATTTATGCTGAGACGATTGTATCTGACGTCATCGTTCCTCTACAAGTGCAAATCGGTCCCTTATTTCAGTTAATGCATGATAATGCACGACCGCACACCGCAAGAGTTGTAAGACAGACTCTCGCCGCAGCTAACATCAATGTCCTGCCCTGGCCTGCTCAGTCGCCAGACTTGAACCCGATTGAGCATGCATGGGATATGCTACAGAGAAGAGCTCTGCCGAATATGGAGGGTATCCAGTTGCAAGAAGACCTTTTTTTGTTGTTGCAACGAACATGGGCGGCCATTCCACAGCGTGATTTGGATGAACTCATTTTGAGTATGCCAAACCGATGTTCTTGTGTTGTTAGTGTTCGCGGTAGAAACACGGATTATTAATTGTTTAAGTTACCCAATAAAATTTTAAAGAAAACTGTTATTTCAGTCTTTTTTTCGAACTTTAATGTTAGTGGTTCAAATGTCAAAAATCCCTTTATTAGGAAAATGGCAAATTTCTTTATTAATGCAAAGGTGACTTGGTTTATCGTTACTGTGACAAACGAAAACACTTTATTTGATGAATCCTTAAAGAAAATTTAAATTAATATCAATCAAGAGAAAAGTTATTGCAAAAATATATGTTGATCCCTAGACACTTTTGATGTGTGTATATACTTACAGTTTATTTATACACATAATATTTACAACACAAAGACTTAAAATATTAATAATAACTATGTACAGAGGCCAGCACATCAAGTTACCACAATCTGTCAAATTTCTTTGATAGTATTTCAACTTTATCGCAAAGATATAAGGTTCATTTTTAATTGAGAAAATTTGACAGTTAGGGATAGCTTGATGTGCTGGCGTCTGTACAAGTATATAAAAATCGAAGAGCAAAAAAAATAAATAAAGAGGACACAAATATAACACTAGATAAACTTTTTCAACTAAGGGCTGACTTTTCAATAGTCAGATAAATTTTATATGAAGAATAAAAATGGCGGTTTGACATTTTTCTATGCAAAAGCTGTCAAACTGTCATTTTTGTTCCTCCAATAAAACTTATCTGACTATTGAAAAATCAGCTCTAAATTAACCAAAAAACTATTAAATAGCACGTTCAATGGAATCTCCAAACGACTGGTTGGCACTTCCCGACTTTTACCTTGGCCAAAGGCATAAAACTACTATAAAAACTTACTTATAAGTGTGCTTGAAGTCAGCTGTCATTCTACCTGTCATTATTGACAGCTCACTTGACCAATATATTCACGATAAAATTTTGACAGAGTAGAGATTTCTGGTCTGCAAGCTGATGAACAAACAATCCAGCAACTGTTTAAAATAAATAGCTTTGTTTAATGCTTACTCACTTTATTCTTTAGGCCGTAATTTTTTACGACTTTTCATAACTGTTTAACGTAATGAAAATTAATTCTAGTTATCTCAGGTAATTGTTTTAAAGTAGCGGTATTCCAGACATCTAAAAAAATACATTAAAGTTTCTGTTTGTAATGACAAAATAACAGCTTTTTATTAAATGCCCGCAGTATTTTTAACAAAAAAAATCTATGTTTAAAATTTTGTCTGTCCGTCTGTTTGTTCCGTCTGATCTCCGAGACGACTGAACCGATTATGACGGGACTTTTACTGGCAAATGCTGATGTTTTACGAAGTAATTAAGGCTACTTTTATTTTAGTAAAATAATGACGGTCGTCGCTGGCGAAGCCGCGGGAAACAATTAGTTATTCATATTTTACATTTTGTACAGAAGACTAGAACACGACTAACGACCAGCAGTTAGGTTTCAGGTAACCGAGCGTTTCAAGTTAAAATTACCTACCTAGTTATGAAGTCCTGGTACTTACTTAAGATGCTAATTAGAATGTTGTGAAGAGGGTCTTTGCTGGCTCTAGTAATTATTTGACGTTATTAAAGTAGAAATAATTTAATGCGTAATCTAAATATAACTGGCTATTTTAGACCGTCAAAAATAAAATATGAAATCACATAGATAAAAGATCGCTCGTCTTAAAAACTTCCATCACATAAAAGAAAATAAATATTATGCGGAGATATAATTGTAAAATTCTATTTAATGGTAATAAGTATTCCTTTTGACTCTAAAAATCTGTGACGTCATATTTCATACAAATCACGTACAAATTCCGCGTTTTGACAGTTCATAAAAAGTAAAATCATTGACTACCCTTTCAAATACCCAATTAGAGAATCATAATGAGTAATTAAGAAGTTTCTTACTTTTGTGTACTTACTTTCCTATCACAGATGGAAGAGATTTCTTTCGAAATACGCATCACTTTTGTAGGTATTTTCTGTTCGTTTCTTTTCGCCTGTTTGTTTTTATAAATAGTTAAATAAATCAATAAATAAAACAAACGTTCCTGCTCTTCGTGTTACGAAGATTTACTTTTATTATACAACGTGGCTCTACAATGGTGACATTAATTTAACGCACATGTACGTTTTCACATTTTCAATTCATGAAGACATTATATTTTCATTAAACGATATTATATTATACAGGGTGTCTGAGAAAGGTGTAGCGAAAATGAAGCGTGTGGTACAGACCATCAAACGGAACAACTTTTTCCCGAGGACACACATCGTAATTGAAAAAAAAAAATAAGTCGTCCCATACAAAACTTCAATTCCTACTTGACAAAATGTATGGCAAGTTTTTTTTTTTTTTTTATTTACGATGTTGGTCCCCGGGAAAAACTTGTTCCGTTCGATGGTCTGTACCACAAGCTCACTTTTCGCTACCCCTTTCTCAGACACATTGTATATTATTTACGGATTTATTTAAAACTAGCACTTTGCCCGCGGCTTCGCTCCCGTGGTCTTTCCAGTGGGACCCGTTATTTTTTCCGAGATAAAAAGTAGCCAATGTTACTCCCTGAAAACTAAGCTTTCTAATGGTAAAAGAATTTTGATTGTAATCGGCACAGTAGTTTTTGAGTTTATTAATTACAAACATACACACAAAAATACAAATCTTTCCTCTTTATAATATTAGTATAGATGTTAGAAAGTAGCATCTTAGAGCAACCTGTACTTAAAGAACTGCCGCGGTCACGGATCATAACATTCGTATCAATGAAATTAAAACGAATAAGCAATACAATTAGCATGAAACAACTGCAAAAAGTAGGCGAATTGATTTTATTATTTAGTTTGTTTGAAGTTTTTCTTTTTCAATTTGCGATTTATTTTAAGTTATCAACATTTATATCATTAATGGGCACTAGCCCTACCCGTGTGTTAAATTAATGTCACCATTGTAGCGCCACGTTGTATTTCCTTTCCAAAAAAATATACAAATCTTAGTCCAGTACCTACAGTTTATTGCTCAACACTTACATCCACAGCCATAAAAAAAGTAAAAATTAAGAAATAAATCTTTCACATTTTTCATGGCTCACACTTTTACGAGCGCACATATAAAAAGCCACTTTACTGACCACTTCCTTTTCAACGTGGCGTGATGATAAATCTGTAGTTTACCCGGAAGTGACGCAATGTTGCTTCCTGTGCGTGACCGATGTGATTGCTAAAATACGCTTGTGTTGTAGTGTCATAAGATTTCCAGTGATTTAGGTCACTGAAGCTTTATTAGGGCTTTGGACCGCGGTTTTACCCGGAAACAAGTACGTGGTTATAATTTTGGCTCTTTTTTTTTTTGAGAGATGGAAATCATCAAGTGACCCTTCCCGCTCTGGGTGCAGCGGCAGAGAGTGTCCGACACTCACTAATTAAAGACCATCCATGTTCCTGTTCCTTCCTTAGTCATTTATGGTCCGGGGCAGCGGTAACCCTTTCGGACAATCCTGCTGACCTATGGCTGTAAAAGAACCATTTAATGTTCTGTAACAATTCTTTGCAAGATCAACGTTGCTTTGGTTTTGTTGCAACAAAAATGGCGTGTATTTTTAATCGATTTCAAACCGGTTCGAACCGGTTATCAATTCGACTAATGTTTTCTATTTTGTATGTATGTTACGCGATTACTCCGTCAATTATGAATTTATTTTTATGATTCCATTTTTGTTTGGTAGGTCATACTTCAGAAGTGGTCCCACATAAATTTTACTAACTTCGCCTGAATATTTGTTCAGTTAGCTTCGATAATACGTATTTATTTTAACAAATTACAAAAAGGAAGAGGTGTGTGTGTTCTCTGTACGTTTTTTTCATGCATTTTCAAAACATATCCCAAAAAGGAACCATAAATAACTACAACACGCATTTTTTGCTGCTTGGGACTGTTTCTCGAACCACCTCATTGCGAAGCCACAAGAGAGATATATTTCTATTAAGATATCTCCCGACATTGCTTAGACAAACACTCTTCGCTGACAAAAGACTTGGATGCCTCAGGCGATCCAGTTATGCAAGACCCTGAGGAATTTCATTACGACTGCGATGAGTGTTTTGTTTTCAAATATTCTATTCTATCAACGTTATTTGTGTCTGGGATAGCTACATGAATTAATTATGGCCAAAATGCTGCATGTAAAGTTTGACATTTTTCTGGATAAAAAATACATTAAACTCATTGCGAATTGTTACCCTGAAAGGTTGCGCCGAAGTGTACCGTTAATATACCAACATTTCGCTATTGTGTTTAAGTCCCATGTAATAGGGGACGAGCCTATCGCTATCAACCGGGTCGAAATAGGCTGTTAATGAGAAATTCCATATTGAAAACCTTCGTTTGAATGGGAATCGAACCCAGGACCTCATGCAAAAGCACGAAAATTATACAATAAATAATAATTCCACAATTAATTATTTATTTAATAATTGATAAATTATTATTTTAATTTATTCATTGGATGAAAATTACTTCAAACGAAAAAAGGAAGCTATAAGGTACGCAGCGTGAATATCATTTCAAGATGCTTAGTTATCGGCTCCCAAATTAATTCGGTCAAAACCTGTTTTTTCAGAGCTGTTTTAACAAACATGCCAATAGTCACTGATGGGACACAGTAAAAATCTTCTCGTCACTCCTTTTTATCTTTGTCACACTTTGAAGGCAAATTATCTCCTTTGCAACAAATAATCGCGGAACATACCAACTTGGGGGTGATTCGGATGCCTCTACCGGACCGTTGACCCTTTCGGACAATCCGGAAACCCCTGCCGCGGAACATAAAGAGTTAAGGAAGGAACATGGATGGGTTTTAGTTAGTAAAAGTCTAACACTCCTTTCCGCTTCACCCAGAGTGGGGGTCATTTGATGACTTTCCTTTAACCTTTAGCTGCCGACCTGGTCTAAACGTAACACTTACGCCGACGTGACGACTGAGAGACGTCAAACTTTAAGTACTGAAATAATATGTGTATTTGCATGCTACATTTTTATATTTTATACATTAAAAAGATTGGTGTTTGAGGTAACAAACTACAGAATTAAAAAAAAGACACGCTATTTTTCAGGTAAAATCGACATTAATTCGAGAGATCACAATTATTTGGCACTAAATTTTAAGGACTTACTTCAGTCACGTTTTTCTCTAAAATTCAGTAATTAACAACAAACGAACTTAAAATATGTTATCTTCTTTAAACTATTATCAAAATAAAACGTAAATCTTACTTCTTAGTTAAAAAATAAAAATAATGACAGCTGTCGAATATTTGATACATTCACTACGTACGTTTGCAGTCAATGCATATTTTGTAGGCAGCAAACAAGGCACATTGGTTTCTTGCATTTGCATTAACAGTACTTCGTTCGCCTTTCCAACCGACTGGGACGGATTGCACGTGTCTTTCTAACACCTAAATCTGGATTCTGATAAGTTTTTGGTGGTAGGGGCTCGGGCATATCGGCGGGTCCAATAACTCGCTCGATACTGAGCCGCAATTCTCGTGGGATCCTATAATTGGAGAGGCGTAATTTCATTTCCGGGAGGACTAATTCACGTGCCAGCAGGAGTAAAAATCGGCCACGACTGATGTCGCCCTTGTTTGTGCACTTGTTGTACAATACATAACTATTAACACCGCTCATATCTATCAACCTGTAAAACAAAGTCATAGGCCAATGTCGAGTTCTTCGAGAGGTCAACATGGGGATATGCGACCTCAACATCATCCTCATCGGATTGTTCGGAGTCCGTGTTGTGATCGCTCTCTAAAATAAAATCAGGATCGCCTACATCGTCGTCAAAATCACTACAGTTGTCGTCACTCTCGTTTAAGAGATTTACACATATCTCTTTATCTTCTAAACGCCTATTCTGTTTTCGCAGTTTCGGGGGCTTCTCGGGAACTGAACCGTCATCATTTGCAGGTTTTTCCGCTTACTAAACGTGATGTTTCTCCTTTTAGGCATTCTGTAATTAAAAGTATAATTTTAAAGCCGATGTGACGTCAATCAGACACTATAAGCTACCACACATGAATACCGAGGTGACGACCAAGAGACGTACGAAATTTAGTACATAAACACCGTACTTACGTCTGTGAGACGTCGATCGCTTCAATACGGAGACTTGTGCACTCGCCGCGGGCGCAGCGTCGACTGATGGCTTGCGACGCGGAGGGAGGAAGGTAGCGGGAAGGGCGACGCCGAAGGTGGCGTGATTTTAGAAATATTTCAAAATTAAAAGTTATTACGTCTGTGAGACGTATAGGTCGGTAGTTAAAGGTACCTTCAAAAAAAAAGTTTGGAAGTTATTTTGCCAGTTACCGATATTCGATCAAATACATACCTACTTAAAGCATGTGGTTGACATCGGTAGCTCGCATTCATCTCAAAGGTATGTGATTTGTGAGCTTAGCTCCGCCTACTTTATTGTGGCCATTGTAGGTCATTTATTTATGGAGCAGGTCCACGCCCAATATTGGACAAAAGTGCAAAAAGTAAATTATTTTACCTTGTTTTTTTAGTTTTTTCAAAACGAAATTATCCACTAGCTGAATAGTTAAATAAAACTTTCGTTTGATCTTAGGTTCCAAAAAACCTAACATTGTGCCTCAAATTCGTTGTTCGTATTTAGTAGGGAGTTAAAAAAACTAGGTACTTTACAGAAATTCTAATTAGAAAACTTTAATAACAAAGGTCGAATGTTTTCAATGCATGCTAATTACTAAATATCTACAATAAGTTGAACGTGTTTGTACTCGAAATGCCTTCACAAGTAGGTACTAGCCTAGTTGGCTCTTTTGAGTTAACCTTTTGAACGCCATTGTCACATATAAGTGACAAGCAAGCGCATGCCCTGTACGCCAACGACTCAAATATGTGTCAATCCGGTGCACTAATAACACGAAATATACAGTTAAATCAGTACCTTTGTGTATCTTTTTATGGATATCTTAAAATTTTAAGCTCTCGTACCTACGTATATAATTGTATGAAAAAAATTTAAATACACCATGGATATTGGGTTTTTTTTTTTTTTTTGTTAATGGCATCTCGCAGTTCAACCAAAGGGTTGTCTACTGCTTAACCGGGCTTGCCTGTGGCTGCCACAAAAGAATTGTAGCCTCCAGCCAAGGCTTAATAAAAACTAAACCTAACTTACAAAACTAAGCGACTACACGCTAAGGGCACCCCCTGCGGGGTTCGGACCTCGGCTTAGGGCGTCGCTGGGGGGGGACAGCAAGGGACAGCTGGATCGGGGGTTTTAAAACTACTGGCTCAGCGGCAACGCGGGCTGGCTCGAGCAAGGGTCGGGAGGATGAGAGTAGACAGGGTCGTCGCGACGGGCCTCGACGGCGAGGACGGAACGACGGAAATTTGTATCTGTATGTTACTCTAACAGTGCTAGTAGCCGGGCTGCTCTCCTGGAGGAGAGTGGTGGCATCGTCGGGGGCAACGAGGGTATGCCGTGGACGGCGAACCTTACTGATGCGGGACGGGGTGTATCGGGAGGCGGCCGCAATCAGGGGATTGCGGTGCTTTATGGCAGTGTCAAAGAAACGCTTCGAGAGGCGTTTCATGAACTGCTGAACTGTGGGGAGTTTAAAATCTACATGAAGGTCCATGTTACGGACGTAAAAGGGAGCTCCTGAGACCTTACGGAGGAACCGGTTTTGAAGTGTCTGCATTCGATGCAGATACTTGGGTTTGGCGTGCGCGAAGACGACGCAAGCGTATGTCATAATGGGACGGATTACAGCCTTATAGAGACGCAGTTTGCACCGGAGTGACAATTTGCTGCGTTCTGTAAGCATGAATTGGAGCCTACCGAGAGCGAAAGCGGCCCGCGAACGGACCTGCTTTATGTGCTCTGCGAAACTGAGGTGTTGGTCGAGAGTGACACCCAGGTACTTGGCATGCTTCGCCCAAGGGATCGGCTTGCCGTACATGGTGATCGGATTAGGGGGGTTGGGGAGGGCCCTACGAATTCTCCTAAAGAGAACAGCCTGGCTTTTATCGGGGTTGACCTCGATTCTCCATTTCCGGAACCAAGCGCCGAGGACGTTGGCCGAGGTCTGGAGAGTCTGAGCTATAGCTGGCGGACTGGTCCCCGTGTAGTAAATGGCCGTGTCATCGGCGAATAACGCCAATTGGGCCTTTTTACTCTTAGGGATGTCGCTAGTGAACAGGGTAAAGATTAGGGGGGAGAGAACGGAGCCCTGGGGGACTCCGGCGCGAATCGGGTGGGGGGAGGAGAGAGCGCCCTCGATGCGGTAGCGGAAGGTGCGGTTCGACAAAAAATCCCGTAAGATGAGCACGAGACGGTCGGGCACGCCGAGCTGGTATAGCTTATATATTAAGCCATTGTGCCAGACTTTGTCGAAAGCCTTCGCTATGTCGAAGAACAGGGCGCCAGTCATAGCGCCACGCTGGAAGCCGGCACTGATGTGCTCGACTATGCGGTGCGCTTGCTGGACGCACGAGTGTTGGGTACGAAACCCGAACTGCTCGTCCGGAATCAGGCTCTTCGCCTCAGCATAGTCCTTGAGACGCTTATAAATAAGCCTCTCGTAGATTTTGCCGAGCACGTTGAGCAGACTGATGGGGCGATAGCTGGTGGGGTCGGATTTGGGTTTGCCGGGTTTGGGGATACCTATAACAGAGGCCTCTTTCCAGGCTTGTGGGAACATGTTATTACTCATGGCGCCATTGAAGATGGCGGTCATGAGCATGATCAGTTGGGCGGGGAAGAGTTTGAATACCCTATTGGTAATTCCATCTGAGCCGGGGGCTTTACGAGCCTGAAGACCCTTGATGATGTCTTGCACCTCGTCAGGGGTGACGGGGGGCAGAGGATCATCAGGGTCTTCGACGGGCGGGAGAGAGGCTCTACGTTCGACCTCGGCGTCGACTTTGGCGAGGTGCTTTGGGTCGACCGGAAGGGAACTGGGGGAGCATTGGGACTCGAGACTGTCGGCTAGGAGCTCGGCTTTTTCAGAGCTATCGAAAGCGATGCTCTTGTCGGGACGGATGAGTGGAGGGGTGGAAGATTCTTCGGGAGCGCGAAGCTTCCTCTGAAGGTTCCAGAAGGCTTGGTGATTGGGCTCAAGTTCACCGAGTAACTTGTCCCAGTTGTCCGAACGAGCTTCCGCAATGCGTTTCTTTACAGCACGCTGTAAATTGCGCATGTGGGCTTTGTTCGCATCGCAGGGGAAGGAGTCGTAGGCACGGATGGCTGCGTTCTTCTCGGTTATCAGCTCACGTACGTCAGCGGGTAGTTTCCAGCGGTGGTCTTCCACCACCGGGACTTCCCGTGAGCAATCCGTCAAAACGGATTGCACGTGTTCTGTAAACGAGGCGATCGCGCCGGTAGTGTCATCGACAGAGACAATGAGGTCAGGAATGGATTCCAGCTGAGGTGACAGAGTGTCGGATTTAAGCTTTTCGCTTACTTTCCTCCAGTCGGTCACCAGCTGTGTGCGGGGCGGGTGGTCAGGGTCAAGCGGACCCCCCGTGTAGGGGGTGAGGTGCATGACCACGGGACGGTGGTCTGAGTTAAGCTCTTGTAGCGCCTCTAAAGATTGCAAACGGAGGTTCACATTCTTGAGGAGCGCTATGTCGAGGACGTCGGGAGTTTGGTTAGGGTCGCCGGGATAGTGGGTGGGAGTCATCGGAGCGATGACGTCAAAGTTAAGGGAGGCCCCTAAGTTGAACAGTAATCTGCCTCTGGTAGAGGTGAGGTTACTGTTCCAGGCGGGATGTTTGGCATTGAGGTCGCCCGCCAGGATGACGGAGTCGCTCAAGCCGAAGAGGAGTGAGAGGTCGGCGGCGATGGATATATGATCCTCGCTACCGTTGGCCGGTGGGAAATAGCCAGAGATGATGGTGATCGGTTGATGACCGGTCATGGCGAGCCGACAGAGAGAGATCTCCAAGTGAGAGAGGAGAGGGGGGGGATCTAGAGGGATGCAATGGAGAGTCCTTCTGAAATAGATGAGGGTTCCGCCCTTGTGACAGCGTGACCGATCATTGCGGACTATGCGATAGTTGGCGATGTTCGGGTTGCGTATATGGGGCTTCAGAAAGGTCTCCTGAACTAATAGGACGTCAAGCTGATGGTCGCGGAGGAAGGCGGCGATCTCATCGCGTTGACTTTTAACGCCGTTAGCGTTAAAGAAACCTAGCTTGAGGGACCGGGGCTTTGTACATCTAGCACCTTTTGTAATATCCATAATTGATATTTAAAAGGTGAGGTTGGAGATGGCGCGCAGTACCCCGGGGTAGCTGTGGTATGCCATGAGGATTTTGATAGGGTCGCCCTTGGCGGCGTAGACCTGATCGGCCATCGCGATCGCCTCCGGGGTTTCGAACACTTGGTTCATAACCGCGAGGGTGTGGACGAGGATCTCCGTCGTGGTGGGCTTGGTACCTGCTGGGGAAGGGGAAGGGACCTTTTTCGGGGCTGCCGAGGCAGGCTTCGAGGGGGCGGCGGGTGGAGTTACCAAAAGGGCCACAGGGGAGGGGGTTGGCCCAGGGTTAACGGTAACCTTGGGCGCGGGGTTGGTAGCAGGGGGCTGAGAGATGGGGGCCGCGGTGACTGGAGCGTCGCTGCGGAGTAAGTTGGCCCAGGGCATGGGTCGTTGGGGGCTCAGTCGCACTGGCAACTGCGCTGAGGGCACTTTGAAAGTAGCCGAGGGGCTTTCCCTCTTCTGGCGATCGCTAGCGCGCTTCGCCAGTTTGGGGGAGGAAGCCTTGGGGGCTTTCGGGCAGCCACGGTAGTTGGCTGGGTGGCCGGATTGGCCACACAGTACGCAGCTCGGGGGTTCGGTGCATAGAGCCCGATCCTTGGGGCGGGGACAGTCCGCTGTGCCATGGTCACCCAGACACTTGACGCACCTGGGTGTGGCGTAGCAATTTGACTGCGCGTGACCATATAATTGGCAGCGATGGCACTGGCCAATTATGTTGGAGCGGCGGGGTTTCTCAATAGAGATCCCCGATAGTGAGCAGACCGACTTGATCTTGAAGATCGGGTGGTGCCCTTCTACAGGGTCACACACCACGAGGACCATGTCGTAAGCGTGCCCGCGACGCGCCTTGTGAAGGCGGTGCACCGCTGAGACGGAGATGCCTTGGGCAGAGAGGTCATCTTTGATATCGGCCGAAGGGATCTCCTTCGGGACTCGGCGGATGACTACGCGAGTCGGTGTCTCTTCAGGGAGGGCGTAGGTATGGAACGAGTAGTTCCTAGTACGCAGCATAGCGGTGAGCTCCCTATAGTCCGCGGACGAGGGAACGGACACCTTGATGCCCTGTTGAGTTGAAGTGGCGCTGGTGTACTGGATCTTTCGATCCACGCACATCTTGGACACTTCGGTCCATTTGGCCTTGTCTTGAATAAAGACCGGAGGCGGGGGCTTTTGCTTCTTTCCAGAAGCGGAAGCGGGTTTCGCCTTACTACCGCAGGGGCGGGGAGCCTGAGAAGGGGCAGGGGTGGGGGAGGAAGAGGCCGCTACGGCCTTTTTGGCCTTGCTGGCCTGGGACGAAGCCCCTTTCTTCCTCTTCCCTCCTTTTCCGACGACCTCGTAGTCGTCTTCCGAGGAGGAGGAAGAGGCAGAGAGGGGGCCATCGTCGTCCGAGATAGGAGCGGAGGTATCCATGCTCTCGGGTAGAGCTTGGGCGGGTGTGGTGGGGGCAGCCTTTGTTAATACCGGGACAATGGGGCCCGATGCAGCTGCGGACGGAACAATAGACGCGGCCGAGACAATGGGTCTCGCGCTAATTGGGTTCGCGGAAGCGGGCTCAATTGTCGGTAACGACAATAGAGCCGGAATTCCGGCAAGCGGCTTTGAGCAAGCCGCTTGAATAAGGCCTTGATCGGCCGGCGGGGGCGAGAGCGGGCTGTCGAGCACGTCGCTGAAGTCAGCGACTGACGACGATGGCGCGGTGGGACTGCCGCGCAAAGCACGGCCGGAATGCTGGGCCACAAAGTTCGGGTCCGGGAGCAATTCCGTTAAGAAGTACGTGACCCATCTCGGGTCGTAGTCCGACATTGTCGGTAGGGAAAAATTAAAACCTAGATGCGAAAACACATGGCATTCGCAACCTATCGGCCCTATATCCTAATTCCCCGGGTGGATAGGCCCGGGGATGTGTAGCCTCCCTGTCGGGTGCAGACAGGGAGGTGTGTACCTATGGTGAGCCCTAAGCTTGTAAACCGTTCGCCAATCTTATTGTGCGAACGGGCCCTGACCGGGTCTAGTGCGAAGGGGTAGACACTCCCAACCGACACTAGGTGTGTTGCTGTGGACGAAGTCAGAAACTAGAGTTGACTAGGAGATCCCCCAAGGCCAAACTTCTAGCTCTCGGCTCCAATTGACTGCCTCACCCTGAAGGGGATCGGCGGGTGTGATTGGGTCAACACCCCACTCGGCTTCGTTGACACCGTGAGGTTTCAACCGAGGACCACGAAACTGTGGTTTTACCCAGGGGGGGCCAAGACCGACGATAACGTTTGACAAAATTTCTGTTAAGAAATAGCGACTGTAACTACCTCCTTGAAAAAGGCAGTAGTATACAGGAAACACTTGTAGTCGATGACTACGAAACTGGCGTCGACAGGAACGTCGACCGGAACACACTAGCGGCGAGACAGGGTGCGGCGAGCAGGTAGCGGAGAGCAGGTAGCGCGCGGCACGTCCGTTCGGGGCGAGCGTCGGGCAGCGAGTGGCATGGATATTGGGAAATTCATGATAAGAAGAAATACATTTGGTGCTCGGCGTGGTGAGCACCCGCGTACGATTATGCTCTGGCGTTCAAAAGGCATTATTCTTATTTGCTGATTTTACGACTGGCTGAAAAAATATATGTTAGGGCAACAGCGCGGTTTAAAAGAAGAATTAGTGGTAAACATTGAATAATATGCTTAGATGGTTAGTCATGTTTAAAAGATGAATGAAAGGCGCCTAACAAAAGGCAGATGTGAGTGTAAACGCCGGGAGGGGAAGACCTAGGATTACATTTATTATAGTGACCAAATTGGTGACGTTCTTGCGAAAGGTCAGATGCGTAGCAACACAATATAAATATGAACAGTACGGAAACTACGAACTAACGTTCGAAACGGCACACTCACACAAACACGCGAATCGACGAGACCCCTAAGCGGTTGTCGCGGTGCTGTCAGTCGTGAGTGCCGCGTCAAGACGAATGGATAATGCACACACATTTTCGGGTTAACACGTGGTACCTACTATGCGATTGCGTTTTAACTAAGAATAGGATGACCTTGGCCCTATATTAGATAAACAATAATCATAATATGAAAATTACATGAACAAGGTAATTTTTTTTTTTTGATTTGCATAAAGTTTTTTTTTTGTTAATCTTTATTGTTGTCACAATATGGTGCCAAGGTCATCCTATACTTAGTTGAAACGCATAGTACGGTGTGCGGCCGCGCCGGGTTAATCAGGCATCGGCGCCACATAAATTATACTTCGACTTCGTTCTCGATATAAATTTTACAATGCAGCTCTTCTGACGCCAGTCGGCAACCATCGCATATTTTAGAGCTGAAAGCAAAAACTAAACGCCCAACTATGTTCCCTCTATGTACGTCATCTGTCATTCTTTACGTTTGCGCGGCAACCAGTACGTTGTGATTCCCAAAGAATATTATTTCAAGTGTTTAGAATTAGTTTAAGTATGTTTAAAGTTAACATTAAGTAGCATACTGAAACAAAATCAAAGAAAAGAATAGAATCTTCAAAAAATCTGAAGAAAAAACTACAAAGATTCATCGGAGTCGTCCATTTTCTTTTTCTTCACCAGGAAATACAATTGTTTTATACGTTTTATATAGAAAAACGTGTTTGTCATGGCTTCAAAACGATAGTTATCGTATATCGCGGGTAATGTACGAGATGCATTGACGCGAAAAAACTATTCGGGGCGATTACGAGATAACCGCACGAATTATTTCATTTGCCTAATGGTGTAGTCCGAGAGGCTACACTTAGGTATATTATGGTACCCAAGTGCGATACATTATCGGGGTCAATTTCTATCTTCTTGCAGAGCGAAAAACTGATGAAAAACAAGAAGCACTATAATTATGAATGTTTCGAAGTACCGGCCTATTAGACGAATACCGATTATCACGAGGACACCATGACTGTAATTTAAACTAACACTCTACTTGCCTGACCCCGCATCTGAGCTAGATCCTGATTCACTCAACCTATTAATATTCTATTCCCGTAAGTGCTGCAAGCACTAGGGGATATGATTCACTAAAAACCAGAATATGGACAAGTGTTAAACAACGACTTACCCCTATACCTATTTGTATACCAATTTGGAACAACATATTTCCAAGGAAAAAATATCTATGGAAAATGTACCAACCTGTTATCTACTAAAAGCTACTACGCTTCTTCCAAAATCCAATTATTATTGCTTCACTGAATGAAACAATCATTTATCAGGGTTAGTGTGTCATCTTAGGGGTTAATCAGACCCAGTTAAGAATGGTACTTACTGGTTTAGGGGAGACATCAATGTGAATCTACTACAGCAGTTTTGATAGACTCAAACGGAATCCTCCAGCTCAGTGACACTGGAAAGTTATTTTCCATGTCTTCGACAAAACATTCTTCAGATATTGTCTAATAAGTAGAATGGAATGATTACTGTTATGGTAACCATCCATTTAAAAACGATAAAAGTCTTTTAGGCTGTTCAAAAAACAGGTCAATCTATAAAAATGCCAACTATTTACCACAACCCATCAGGGAAACTCGTGTGGTCCACCTCTTACAACCACTAGAGGAAAAAATCTGAGGTGAGGATACGAGACACCACAGTGCTCATATCAAGCAAGGAAATATCAACCAGCACAACAATACATACAGTACCAGCCACAGCATGCTGTGAGAAACCTCAAGGACCTCCACTACGGGACAAGACTTGTGCTTGACACTAGAGGTTAGTCATGCTGGAAGATTAAATAATTAGTTACCTTGTTGGCAAAAGAACTGTGACAATGTTTGAATATTGAATCATGTCAATGGATACTCAGTACTTTTTACTGACACCTTATTAGTCTCAATCATAACAATTGTTAAAAAATGATGGTATGACCTGATTATGTAATATAGTCATTACAATCATTTACTGATATATAATGGTGCAATTCCACCTTGCACGTCATGTAACGAGAAATTCGTACAGTGTTTTTATTAAAAAGCCATAAAGTAGCAAAACATTTATTCAAAAACTACCATTTAAAAAATGGAAGATCACAGAACTGCAGTAACTTGGAGAATTTATGGATTTAATAAAATGGCCTTAATCATTGATAAATATCCAGCCCACAGGAAGTTTTTATAGTTTCAATATGAAAACTATTTGAATTTAATGCAGTTCCATTTCTCTAACATTATGAGTGGTATTTATTTACATGATTATTTAAGATCACAAATCAGTACAATACCATAAGGACCTCTTGGATATTGATTCAGATTACAAAACATGTTTAAAAAATTCTAATGAAAACATTGCTATTTTTTAAATATCCGTCTTGGAGTTATTATAAATTAAGAAAAAAGTAGAATCAGAGTCCTTCCAATTCTTAGTGCGTATTTGTTTTTGATACAAAAACAATGACAATAACATTACTCATTGGCAAAAAATTATCTATTGAAAATCCATTGAAAATTATCTGTGAAAACAGTTGTAGTATAAGAAAGCTTGTTCAGGTTGGACATAGACATTGATTGCAGCATGCTTGCCAAGTATGTGCAAATGGTTTTATAGAAAATACTATTAGAACATCATAAATATCATGGCTTAGTTATGATTTAATGTTTGTAAATACAGTTTTGTAAACACATGCCAATAATAATTCTTAAACTAGACGTGAGTTTTAAACTTAAGTGGTGAACTGTAGGTGCACCTACCATGGGTATTACCTAAGCCTTTGGGGAAATAAGATATGTTGTTAATTAAAAGGAAAGACAATTATGATAAAAAGCGTTCATTCACCCAGATATTAAACCTACAGTGCTAGGCTGATGATATCAATAGTTTGTTTTTTCAAAAATGTAGCATTCTCTAAATACATATTATTTCTAAATATTTATTGATGAGTCAAGAATTGGGGGGGGACCGTTTATAATGGTATTCAGGACAGTTCATGGGTTCTGGAAAGAGATTGAAAATTTATGTCACATAATTATATATGAGTACATAAACATGCCATAACTTAGCCTTCAAAATGTTATTTAAAAATAAATACACATAATTTTTATAAGGCAATATGGGCTGGAGACCGCTACTCCACTTCAGTGCGCGTATTCTGTGTATGGCCATCATTTACATACATTTAATAATAAAATTGCCATATTACATTATTTTATTAACTGAATGAAGGGCAATAAATACCCAAATTTTAATAACTTAACCAGAAGCATTTGGCAAGGGTGTGAAGATAGACAAACTTTTATATTTGCTTCTTACAACAAGGATCAACAAGGAGATGAAAAATCACAAGTTAATCCTGATACAGATTAGGAACTGACTATCTATACATTCCACTGCATTGTTATTCTGTTTAGCCAACTGGTTATTGATCGGTTTGCCTCAAGAATTAATGAAAAATGTGAATTATACATTTACTAGAAACTGGACCCCAGATGCATCAAATAAAAAATTGATGCTTTGGCTGTTTTTTCAGACAAACTACTTTTTAATCCTTTTTTTTTTTCGACATTTAGTACAATGTTAAGATGCTTACAAAAAGTTAAGAAAAATAAAGTTACAGGCATTATGATAATACCACACTAGCAGTCATAAGCCTAAGAGAATCATCTCCTACATATCCAATTCTCCACCTTACTCTAACCTTTCATATGCCAGAATTACAGAAGCAATTAAAAAGCATCTCTCGCGTGGACCCGCGTTTCTGGCAGTCAATAGGTTAACAGTTGGGATATTATCAAAAAGGCATGGCAAAAATGAGCTATCCCTCATCAGTAATAGATATATTAAGTTCAATATCAAATACCTATCGTGAAACAATACAATCATAAATAATATCAACTATAAAAATGGTGGGCTGTTTGTCACAAACATAGTACAGATCCAATTATACCAACTATACTATCATGTATTTTTTTTTTTTTTTAACCATGCAATCAGGCAACTTGGGGGCCTTGTATCGGTTCTTAAACTCACACAAGTCAAGTCTTGCTGTACCTAATAATGGGCTCAAAATAGTGTGAGTGATGACAAAGAGGCTTCCTAAAGGTTTCAGTAAATCCAACTGGAGCCAAGATGTTAGACTTCTTCAGACTATCATAATCATCTGCCTAACCTTTTCCCAACTATGTTGGGGTCAGCTTCGGACTATAAAGTCCTTAAATTATTTAGTTTTAAAAAATGATGAAAAGTCCAATTAATTAGTAAGGTCATTAGCAATAACTACAGCCCAAAGAATACAGACTTATGAGACCAATCTCATGTAAATACCTTGCATCACAGTAAATCAGGCAGGTCTGCACATTTTTATTACTGAGGCTATTAAAACGACTGTTTCGGTTGTTGTCAACCGAATCTCTTTTTACCCTTTTTTGGTAAGTAAGTCCAAAAAATTTCCCAGCTGGTACATGAAATGATTGCATTAAATATGCTCAGATCATTGCGGGAAATAATCTACTGATAGTAGATGGATAAAAAGGGTTGTATCGTTTTCCAGCATAGATATTATTATTTTTTCTAGACAAGTAGACATGTCTAATCATCAACTGCTAATACTAAAATAGTGTCAAAGGCAAGCTGGACAAATAGTTCTTAAACTTTAATTGTGAATTAGCGCATGCTGTGCATAATGCTGAACTAAACACTTGGTTATTATAAATGATACCAATAATTTTAGTTTTATGTCATAATAAGTATTAAAACTAAGATTGAAAGAAACTCGAATATAGAAGCAAAGATTTTATTTTTTGTTTCTCTATTATTGAAATTTGATAAAAACTTACAATTTAAAAGTAGAACTAACTCCAATTTTAAGTCGAATGAGACTGTGCATATAATAATGCCATTTTACTTATGTCATCACAAAAATTACAGATTTTAATTTTGTATTGAAAAAATAACTAATCATAAATTAATCTTTCGAATCTCAATTTTCCTAAAAACTCTTAACATCTGCATTGTAAAATTTATATCGAGAACGAAGCCGAAGTATAATAAGTGATCAAACGAACTTACCTGTTGTGAAGTTCGATCATTATTATACGAAGGGCTATGTTCGAAGATATAGGGACCCTCCCTACCCTACCCAGAAAAATTGAGATTCTCACATACTCTAAAATAATGACAGATGACGTACATAGAGGGAACATAGTTGGGCGTTTAGTTTTTGCTTTCAGCTCTAAAATATGCGATGGTTGCCGACTGGCGTCAGAAGAGCTGCATTGTAAAATTTATATCTTCGAACGAAGCCCTTCGTATAATAATGATCGAACTTCACAACAGGTAAGTTCGTTTGATCACTTATTATGCGCCATGCCGCGCGCCGTTTGCGGCGCGTGTCCTCCGCGCGCCCTTCCGAAGGATCGCACAAAACGTTTTCGTCTTTCCGCGGCTCACTCCAAAACTTGTATAAGGTTACGCCTTATTGATAAAGCTCACAAGTTGTTGTGTATTGATTTTAAACTGTTCCGTGTTATAAACAATCTCCTTTTACTGGTATTAACCTAAGCCATGAGATTACCTATTTAAATGTTATTAGTACCTAAACAATCGAAAAAACAATCGAGTTGAAATAACTAATTCCAACTTGATTGTTTGAGAACACAAATATTTTAATACATACAGTTCAGTTTCAAAAACATTAAGAGTGACAACCCTAATGCTGCAGTGGAGCGTAGGTAATTATTTCAACAAATAGGCCTAGTTTCCATACTGTTCATATTTATATTGTGGTAGCAACCAGCGCGCGTGTTTGACCAGATGTGTAAATGTAAAGGAAGCAAATGAAATATGTAAGGAGCGTCTGCCTACCTCCATGTGAAGAAGGCATGAGTTTATGATTGAACTAGCTGCTGACAGAGGCTTCGCCTGCGTGGATGTAAAATATCCCAAGGGAACGTACTATCGGGATAAAAAGTAGCCTATGTGTTAATCCAGGTCATAAACTACATCTGTGTCAAGTTTCATCCAGATCCGTTCAGCCGTTTGAGCGTGAAGTACGGACATACATATAAACTCACACACACACACACACTCACTCACAAAGTTTCGCTTTTATATTATTAATGTGATGTATGCCAGCATATCAAGCTATCCCAAACTGTAAAATTTTCCCAATTGAACATAGACCTTATGTTTTTGGAATAAAGTTGAAAAACTATCAAAGAAATTTGACAGGTTGGGGTCAATTGGCGTCTATACTTCCTGAAATAAAATATATATTATAATTATTATTATTATAACTCACACCTTCACGCTGTCTAGAAGACATCTTCTTAAATCGAAATCAAAACATTATAGTCTTCTCTGTAAATTATCTTCATATTTACGTTCAATTTATTCAATTTTTAGGTTAGGTTGCAACCTGTCCTCGACACACTTGGCAAAAATTCTAAGAACAGGCCATTGGATACATTATTTACGATTGAAAAAGCCTGATTCTTTTCTTTTTCTTTCGTTTTGTTCATGGTTAAAATAAAGCTTTTAAATCCACCTACTTAGGTATCTACTTTCTTTACATACTGTATCTTTTATCATTTGGAAACTGGTAATAAATAAACAACACTTTGTCTGACCCGAGAATCGAACCAGCAGTAGCTCTTGCGATCACTAGACCAACGTATGTAAAGATGGTTACCCATCCACATACCAACCGCGGCAAGAGCAGCTTAACCAGATCATTCGATCGTACGGCTGTTTTTTTATTTAGCTACTCGTAGGAAGTATTTAATACCAACGACCGTTCTATATTTGTAACAAATGGTAAATTTGAATCCTTCTTACCGGTTCAAAGAATTCGAAGGTCGAAAATTGGAGCAAAAATTCTAACCAGCCAGTTATAACTTAAATTATTAGGGTCTTATGACCAACTATTCACTAACAAGATGGCGTATGGCGTAACGGGAAATAAAAATTCGAAGGCAAAACTTGCAAACCGGAAAATTCTGATAAAATCTTTTCGCAAATTGGATTTTCTCAAAGTTATAAGGCGATGGGAAATGCCTTGTATAAATACATTCGTAAACTTATACGTTTATTCATGCGTTGTATAATCCCCATCACTTTATGGAATGCTGTATTTAAATGGCTTTGGCACCCACTATAGAGATTGATTCTTGGGTTCGAGCGACATTTTATTTTAATTTATTTATATGTATTTGCATGCCATCGTTACAGGCATACGTGTTGATCCGTTTTTATCTCTATTTTAACATCTCTTGCGTGCTCACAATTTGAGTTGTATGTACGTATTATACGCTCGCCTGCGCTTCAAGTTATACCTAACTGTAAAATTTGTCCTAATGATTTTAAACCTTAAAATGTTGAACGTAAAGCGCAAAGTCGATTGAACAAATTTGACAATTTGTGGTAACGTGATGTTCTGGCGACTGTAATAATGTTGGTGCATTACATGATTATCTTATTACATCGTATCGTTTTTAGCCATTTGTAAAAGAATTTTCGGAATCGGTGGTTCCCTAGATTACCCCGTACATAGAAACTCATAATTTTGACCTCTTTAAATCAAAACAACAACAATTTTTCTAAATACAACAACAATTTTTCAGTGTTACCTACTTATAATTTCTGATATAGCATTAGACCCTTTTGGCAGCCCGCCAGTAATGAAATTTCATTGTAATTATATTATGATTGAATCATGATGAACCAATACGGTTACACACGGTTAATTAACTTGCATTGTTATTAAATAGGGTTAGAATCGCTTGAATATCTTAATTAAAGATTACCTACTCAATCATGCGTGAACTTGGGTCATCATAATCTGCATAGCGTTTTACAATATCTAACCAGATACGTCTGAATACCACTATTTTATATGGAGCCACCACTTATCTGACCTCCACAACCCAGTTACTGGGTAATACTGGCCCTTGGTAAGACTGGTTATCGTACTTCCGAGCAATTAGTTGATTAAGTTGTCAGTTTTTTGTCGGTGGTCCAGATACTAATTGTCAATGGTTTTAATGTTTCTGAATACGAGGTTTTTTAGCTGCTTTGCACGGGTGTATTTAAGGACTTTTTAGTTTCTTGTTATAACTGTGCGTTTTGTTTGTGCAGAATAAACGTCTTTTCTTTCGTTTTTTCTGACGACGTTATGACTGTCAAAGCTCCGCTAGTGAACACCCAGGACCAAACCCTTAACGTGCTCTGCGAGGCTCGGTATTTCATTTATGATCTCTCTTTCTCTTTCGTATGGTTAGTGACTAATCTGCTGTCAGAGTTGTTATGCTGCCCATGGGCGTCTGACTTCACATACTGTTGAGAAATATCTCCCAGGCATGCCGGTTTCCTCACGATGTTTTCCTTCACCGATTTTTTAAGCAAGTGTGTCTATGATGTTTTAATGTTGAATAAGAACATTTTTATGGAACTGCTTATTCGTGACGATGACGGATGTACCGTACGTACTTATCGTTGTTGATTTTAACGATTATCATTTTACTTTTCTTAATTAAAACATTTCCAATATGTGTCTCTTGTTGTGTAGATCGACACTCATATACGCCAACATCCGGACACAGGAATGTCTAACTATTCCATTTACAGCACCAATGCGAATAGAACTCTTAGTGTCCACAATGCACACCCACATAGTAGAAGTAGTATTTACAGGGGGGCACAAACTATTGAAAAACAATCGCACGCCTTGTTTCTCCGAAGAGGTTAAGCAGAATTGTACCCATTGTAGGTACACTCACGTGTCGCCAGGTATGTTTAAGTCCTATGTAAAACTACGAGGCAATATTCATCGACTTGATACAAACAGACTCCGGGCTGCTACTGACAAATTTGGAATGGAAAAATCCAATAACACTTTGCAGGACCTTTTTTTTTTTTAAGGCTGGGAAATCATCCAATGACTTGTCCCGCTCTGGGTGGAGCGGAAGGAAGTGTCAGACTTTTATTGACTAAAACCCATCCATGTTCCTTCCGTAGCACTTTATGTTCCGGGGTAGCGGTAACCCTTTCGGACAATCCCGCTAACCCATTCATATGCTGACATCTCTTTGAGGTGCGCATGAAACAAATACGCGCCGTCCGGCACGGGCGGTGAGTCACCCATTACTCACCGTCCGCAGGCCCGCGCCTACGGTGGCCGGGAGTCGTCACGTGGTTCCCGACGCCCGGGGCGTCTCCCGCGGTGGCTGGGACGGGAGGACCTTTCTCTCTCCCATCCGGCCACCTCCTTCGCCAGCATGACTTTTTCGCAGAAGGAGGTGACTGCCTCCCACTCCCTCTCGCCCCGGACCATGGCTTGCACCAGGGCCGGGCGCGAGAGGTCACCGCCGCCGATCGCCTCTACGAGAACACGGCGGTGTGGAGTACCGCCGTGCGAAGCGGGGCAGGTTTGCACCGTGTGCTCTACCGTGTCTTCTGGACGATCCTCGCAGTGGTGACACCCGGGCGTTTCCTCCCGCCTGATGATGTGCAGGAACCTCCCGAAACATCCATGTCCGGTGAGGACCTGCGTCAGGTGGTAGGTGAGGGCACCGTGACGCCTCCCTAGCCAATCCTCAAAGAGGGGCCTTACCGCCACTATCGTGCCGTGCCCTGCGCTGGGTTGCGACAGTCGCTGCTTCCAGGCCGCCATGAGATCGCGCCGGAGGTCCGTCCGCTCCGCCGCAATTTGCTGCGGAAACGGAGTTTCCCCCCGGCTCAGTACCTCCGCGCGCCACTCGAACAGGCGCGCGAGGACCATCGCCTCCAGATCCCACGGCGGCTAGGTATAATCTTATCATTTGTGTCTATACATAAGAGGTATTTAACTGCCAAAGGGCCATGGACCGCATGACTCCCGCTTAGAGCCTCCGGCAGGAGGCGTTTGGCCCCCTCAAATTGGGCAAGAACCGCTTTAAGGCGGTTCCAGTCCGTTCCAGCTTGGGGGACAAATGTCGGAAATGCTCCACGAATTTCGTGAGGGCTCTAACGTGCATGATGGCGTCCACCGTCGAGCGCCCCTTGCGGAAGCCAAACTGGCAGTCCGCAAGGTCCGGCCCCGTCCTTCCAAGGTGCCCGATGAGTCGGCCCGCAATAATTCTCTCGAAGAGTTTGCCGACCTCGTCGAGCAGCACTATGGGCCGGAATGCGGACGGAGAGTCCGCCGGGCTTTGCCGGACCTGGGATCCGATCCTAGGACATCATGCTCAGTAGGAGTACTTGCGTACACTAGACCAGCGAGATAGATTAAAAAAATGGTTGTTAAGAAAAAATTGTTGTCACACAAACGTTTGAATGAGTATAAACAATATTGTAATGCCTTACGTGATGGAATTGAAAATGGTGAATTATGCATGAGTGAGGACTCAGTTCAAGATGGCCCAACTATAGCTTATCTACATACAGTTGATCCATTTAAAATTGCACTTAAGATAGGTTCCCTCAAGGCTTGGTTTTATTTTGTCTCCAGTATTGCACAAGTGCATTTTACTTTGTCTCTGAGTTAAAAATAAATATATCCACCGGCCACCTGCGACCGACAATTCTAGAATTTTACTAAAAGTAAATAAAATCTCACAAAATGTTCAGCACAGACGGTGTTTATTCTTGTTTTTGTTTATACTGTGACAATAAAGTTTAAATCTTTGATGGCAGATTAAAATCGTCAGATGCAGATTATGCCACCTCGCAGGTCATCCTAGGAGATGGTGGCAGTGCTCTCGGGCGACACAGGTGCTCTCAAGGCATGGTTGCTTCTGGTAGTACCTGTGTCGCATTACTAGGGAGCTGGCCGCTTCGTGTCACTACTGCGTCGACTGCCGGGAGCACACGGTGCGGCATACGCTGTCAGAGTGTACCACTTGTGAGGAGCCGCAACGTGTCCTCATCTCTGCAGTAGGCAGTAACTTACAACGGACCATGCACCGCCCAAGCTTTCTGTACCAAATGAAAGAAGAGTTTTTAAAATCGGTCCTCAATTGACGAAAATATCGATGATCATATATTTTTTTAAATAATAACAAACGTAGAACCTCCTTCTTTTTGTAAGTACACGACTAAAAATGCTCTGAACGCGATTGTCTCTTGTCTAGGTCCTCGGGTTACGATGTACAAACTTCTAGGTGTCGCCAGTGTCTATAGCCCTTCTTGCTCCTGCTTATTAAAAACATATAACAAAAAACTTTAACAGACACTGAACACAACTCATCACCACTAATATAACAAAAACTGTACATCAAAAAACTTTAACAGATACGCATCACGTGCTTCCTCACCCTTAAAAATCGGAGCAATTCTCCGTTAATATAATATAGAAAATCAATTTCTCATGTACCATCCTTGTTACCCGTAAGATATTGTGTTTCTCAGTAATAGCCTCAGACAGATCTATTTCCTTCCCTATATTGCAATATGACAACACAGTGTCTTGCTGTGTTATCTACAGAACTTGTTTCTTTTGTTTTGGTTGAACAGAAGTGGAGAATGGTTTTTATTATTTGTGTAAAGCTAAGCTAAAGCTGTGTTTTCTGGTAGAGCGGTGGCCGGCACATAGCATCTGCAATGTACCTTTGTATGACGTCACTGAAATTTTATTTATGATTGGTTTACCTTAATTTAATGTTTTTAGTGGGTTTGGTTATAAACGCCGTGTCTGCTTCGTTGGTCTAGTCGCAAGCAGCTGAGTATGACGTCTTGGGGTCGATTTCCAGTTCGGGCAAAGTGTACTTGTGATTTTATGGAATTTCTCTATTTTTTTTAAGGCTGGGAAATCATCCAATGACTGCTCCCGCTCTGGGTGGAGCGGAAGGGAGTGTCAGACTCTTACTGACTAAAACCCATCCATGTTCCTTCCGTAGCCCTTTATGTTCCGGGGTAGCGGTAACCCTTTCGGACAATCCCGCTTAATCAGTAGCAGCCCTGAGTCTGGATTTGTGCCCGGTTGATAGCAATAGGCTCGCCCCCTATTAAGTACATGGGACTCTATAACACCAAATTGCAACTAAATGAATATAATATTAATCTAATCATATTTACATTTAAAAGCTAAATATTCATAATAATGGACATGGACTTAAACATAACTGGCAAAATGTGGGTGTGCTTTAGGCAATTAAACCCTCCCTTCCTCGCCGCGCGCCACAGTGAGCAGACGTGTGCACTTGTGCTAACTAGTCGCGATTAAAATCTATTTTTACTAAATTCTGATTGGTCTAAAATTGAAATTCCAAATCTCGTTTCTTCCTGGAGCACCTTTACGAGTTGGCCACTCCCCACGAAAGTGACAACGATATTTCTATCACGAACATTGTCTAAAACTTACGAAAGGTCCACCGTGATTTGATCAAGCACTCGGTTTTGAACCGCCTCCTCAGTGCGTGGGAGTCGGTGTCACGTACCGCTAAGCCAAACTGCGATTACGCATCGTCGCGAAACATCGCATCCCTACCACCTGTGCCGCGTCACCCGAACTGCTACGAGAATACGCGTCATCAACAATCTGCTACGCGCGGTAAGGCTACGAGTGCTACGCGGCGCCAAACACCTGTGCTACGTGGTTATCGGCTACGAAACGGGTTCTATAGTATTGTTGGACTTCTACTGTACATCGCGCACCGTTGCGTGTGCCGACATAAAAATCAAGTAGGTATACAAGTGTTGCTACTATGCCGAGAATTGAGCGTTCCCCACCCGCTACTCCTGCCCGTGAGATTGACAACCCACCTATTTTCTCAACTCCAGACGTTTTTAATCATCCAAATGAGCCTGAAACCTCAAACATTACTTCGCGATCCAAGCGACTTCGCCCAGACTTCTCCCCGGAGTGTGAATGGAAGAACCTCGAGGACAAAATAACGATGTTATTTACCTCCTGGAAAACTGAGCAAGAGGCACTGCTTGGCAAACTAACGTCGGAGCTAAGAGAAATTAAACTGCAAAATGCGGAGATTCAAAAAACGAATGCTGAAACCCTAAAAACTATAGAATTCCTGAGTCAAGACTACGATTCCATAAAGAAATCCATGCAGAGGTTAGAAAAAGAAAACAGTGAGCAGCGCAGCTACATACTGGATCTGGAAAAAAAGGTTGAAGATATACAGCTGAGCTCTCGATCATCATGTATCGAGATTAGGAATGTACCTGCCATTGAGAAGGAAACCACGAGTGACCTAACCTCGATTGTTTTTAAAACCTGTGAGACTCTTCAGCCGACGGTTAATCCTCCTCAACTACGCGACGTCTATCGTTTGCCCGGGAAAAAGGGCTCAAACAGACCGATAGTAGCGGAGTTCCTGACTGTCCCCTTGAAAAACCAAGTACTGAATGCGTGCCGTATGTTCAATAAAGGTCTGCCATCAACTGAGAAACTAAACACGGGACACATTGGTCTTCCAGGTGAAGTCAAACCATTGTATATCGCCGACCACCTGCCTCGCACTCAGCGTCAACTATTCTTCGAGGTTCGCTCATTTGCAAAAACAAACAAATATAAGTTTTGTTGGTCGCAAAATGGTAAAATATTTCTTCGTGAACGGGAAGGAATGGACTCCATTGTTATCAACTCAACTTCATGTCTCACAAAACTCCTCACCCCTGCATGAAAGATGCAAGGCATCTCTTTTTCATTATTATTGCATGTTTTTTAGTTTTAGTACCTTACAATTTTATTTACATACCCGAGTGCTACTAGCCTCCTACAAACACAATTCTTGCTACTTTTTAATTGCAACTTGTTGCCTTTTCATAAAAATAATATTAAGTTATTTTTACATGTTTTTTAAATCTTTTAGTTTTAGTACTTTACAATGTCATTTATATACCCGAGAGCTACTAGCTTCCTACAAAATTAATTTTCACTACTTTTTAAATGCAACTTGTTACCTTTTTACAAAAATAACACTAAGTTATTTATACATGTTTTTTAAATGTTTTGATTTTAGTACCTTACAATTTTATTTACATACCCGAGTAAAAACTGCCTACAAATTTATTTTTTACTACTTTCTAAATGCAACTTGTTACCTTTTTATAAAAATAATACTGAGATTATCAACTTTACATAATGCAAACTGCATGGTTCTGCCTCTGTATGCCTGCCTTTTTAGACTCTTTAAAAAATTTCCTCTGAAAAGAAGTTATTACAAACACACTCACAAACATACTTATATACCTTCGTCTATGTACATCCTACTAACTATCTTATTTATATGTCTAATACCTGAAACCTGCAAAAAAGAATTATTTAATATAAACAAAACTATATTACACATAAACCACGTCATATCTATGGTTACAATCAATAAGCACTTAACATTCTATAGCAATGTTGGATTCTGATACTTTAAATGAGATTGACTCTTTTGGTACGGGCGATTCGTATGTCTGTGTACCTGAGTCATGTAGTCGCTTCATTCATAACAACAGTAAGTCGCTTAATATAATGCATCTTAATATACGCAGTGTAAATTGTAACTTCGATAGCTTTCTTGTGCTTCTGGCTAGGATGAAAATCTCATGTGATGTTTTAATTTTATCGGAATGCTGGTTGATGGTGTCAACAGTTCCGCAACTGGAAGGGTATGTTTCCTATCACACGAGTAAGCCTATCAACCAGAATGATGGTGTAATAATATATGTAAAATCAGAACTACCTCATATCGTTACCGAACCCTATATAAATGGCGCTAGCTCTTTGATCTGTAATGTAAAATCTCATAATATCTTACTTTTAGCGCTATATCGCTCTCCGTCCTCACGCAATCTTGACGATTTTATTAATGGTTTAGACACCGTCCTTGCTCAGACAACTGGCCAAAAAAACGTAGTGATAATGGGTGACATGAATATTGACATCACTCCGGAGGCGATTTCCCAACAAGCAAATCAGTACCTAAACCTACTTGCTTCACATGGCCTCCTGCCCACACATATATTCCCAACACGTATTAAATCTTGTATTGATCACATAATGTTAAGATCTGATCATAAAAATACGACTCTAGTTATCGATACTTACATTACTGATCATAGGCCCACACTTATAAGCATCCAACATGCAAAGCTACTCCCTACCCTTAAAGGCAATCGTATAGTTGTTGATTATACAGCTGCAGTTACTGACATTTTGTCTTTGGACTTGAGTGGAATATTGACTCTTCAAGACGCAAACAAGGCCGCCGAGTCTCTGGTTTCTGCAGTTAGCTCTGTCATCGCTAATCACTCCAAATCGGTGTACATCTCATCTAAACGCAGAATCCTGAAACCCTGGATTACCAATGGTCTCCTACGGTGTATTCGCAATAGAGATAGCATGGCTCAAGCCTTAAAGACAGATCCCGAAAATTACGTTCTCATGGTCACATATAAGCGCTATCGTAATTTTTGTAACAAGCTTCTCAAAAACTTAAGAACTGCCTATGAAAGTGATGAGTTTCAAATGGCGAAGAATAACCCTAAAGCAACTTGGAAGGTTATTAAAAATATCACAGGAACTAGCCTTAATGTTAAATCCCCTAACGAGCTACTTAGGATGTCCTCGGATGAAAAAACTTCGGTCAACTCAGTTAACGAGTTTTTTGTCAGTGTTGGCAAGAACTTGGCTGACAAATTCCCATCATCCGCCTGTACCTCCGAGTATTCTCTGGAGGAGTCGCCTTCAAACTCGCTAGTACTTCTTCCCACAGATGAAATGGAGGTTGCAAATATCATTATTGGGTTAAAAACAGATGCTGCTCCGGGTTGGGACGGCATTTCATCGAAACTGTTAAAATCTTGTTTGCCCGCGGTTGTCCCAGCAATCACTCATATTTGCAACCTCTCTATTTCCACGGGCTGTTTTCCAAGGGTTTTTAAAAGGGCTATCGTTTGTCCAATCTTCAAAAAAGGGGACAGGCACAGTGTAGACAACTATAGACCGATCTCAGTCTTGCCTGCCATTTCTAAAATTTTGGAAAAGGTGCTCAATAATCGATTGGTAAACTACCTTGAGTCACAAAATTTATTGAGCAATAACCAGTATGGTTTTAGACGTGGCAGGTCAACTGAAAATGCTGTCGCTGCTTTGGTAGATAACGTGGTATGTCAACTCGATAATAGAATGAAATGCCTGGCTATTTTTCTAGATCTTTCCAAGGCATTCGACACGGTGTCTGTTCCCAAACTCATATCCAAGCTGGAAGCTATGGGCATTCGTGGACATACCTTAAAAATTTTCCAGGACTACCTGTGTGATAGAAGTCAATGCGTCAAAATAAATGACGTTATTAGTGACCCTAAATCTTTAAATTTTGGCGTTCCTCAGGGCTCAATATTGGGCCCAACTCTGTTTCTTATTTATATTAATAATTTATGCAAAATGTCTCTAACGAACTGCTCAATTTATACTTACGCTGATGATACGGCCTTGCTTGTTCATGGTACTGACTGGCCTGAAACTGTCAAATACGCGGAACTTGCTCTAAACTCGGTGATAAAATGGCTGTCGAATAACATCTTGACCTTAAACCTTATTAAAACAGTATACTTACCATTCTCCTTACTATCTACCAACCTCCCTCCAATGGATTCTATGGCTCTAAGGGCTCATACTTGCTCCCCCCATCTATCCTCTTCATGCGACTGTCCACAACTCTTAAGGTGTGAGTCTGTCAAGTATCTCGGAGTGTCTGTAGATTGCTCTTTGAGCTGGAAACCTCACCTTGACAGTCTCACATCACGAGTTCGCAAGTGCATCTTTATTTTTAAAAAGCTAAGGCACTCCGCAAACTACAGAACTATAAGAACTGTCTACTGTGCACTGTGTCAAAGCATTTTAAACTACTGCATTTCCGTGTGGGGTGGGGCTCCCAAGACAACCTTCCTCCCTCTCGAACGGGCACAGAGAGCTGTCCTCAAGGTCATGACCTCGAAGCCTTTTAGATATCCCACCTCTGCCCTTTACACTGAATGTCAGGTCCTCACTGTGAGACAGCTCTTTGTTCTCGCCTCTATTCTGCGCAAACATCGCTCTGTGGTCTACAGGCCGAATGCTCCTAAGAAGCGTAGATTCTACGAGGTTTGCACAACTGTTGGATGTAGAACAGCCCTAGCTCAGCGTCATTATGCTATACTATCTGGCCACTTGTATAACAAAATAAACAAACTGTGCACCATTGCTCCCCTGTGCCTGAGTGTATGTAAGACCCAGGTCACAAAGTGGCTATTGACTTTGAGCTATGATGAGACTGAGGCTCTACTACGAATTTCTATCAAGTAACAGTATCATATTTGTAGGTAATTTAATTATATATACACACATACACACACACACACACTACCTTTTTATCATATTTATCTCCCTCCCATTTATTACTTGCATTTATTAGTTTTAGTAAATGGTAAATAGTTTTACAAAAATATTGTGCTCGTCGTACAACTACTGATAAATGTTCGAATTAGGCGAGGACGCTGGCACCCTAAACACAAGTTAAATCTTACATTGGGTGCCAGAGTTCATCGAAAACACTGTTCCCTTAGTTGTAGCGATGCATATTGTTTTAAGTAAGTGTTTTCTTGTACAACTGATGTAAATAAAATCCTTTTTTTTTTTTTTTTTTTTTTAATTAAGTACAGGTACTTTGGATTTGTATGCATTGGAGTGTATAACTACTTAACGACAGAACATACAATATAACAATATACTCAAAAATTAGTTAAATAAGGTACGGTAATTCACCTGCAGTTTAACTTGAGACTCACAACGAAAAACATAGTATAAAACACAAAGCTTTGAAGTACAATGTGGCGGCAACTTTTGCTAACCCATTTTAATTAGGATTCCCTGCATATTCTTTGTGTTGCATTCTTCAGTTGATGAGCTAGAAAAATTTGTAATTAATTTTGTATAGCAACTTATATAATTAAACAAGATAGAATGCGTCTGGTATGCGGAGGAGCTCGGAGTGGCTAAGTAATAACAGCTGCACGTATCGATAGACCAGGTTAAGCTACGCTTGCCGGGGTTGGCCCGTGGATGGCTGATCTTCTTTACATATTGAGACTCCTCCGTGCCTCGGAAAGCACGTCAAGCCGTTGGTCCCTGCTGTCACTCGTATGTCTTTGTCAGTCGTTACGGGTCGTTAGAAGCCTGAAAGTCTGACGGCCAGTCTTACCAAAGGGTATCGCATTTCCCAGTTACTGAAGGTCAGATAGGCTGTCGTTCTATGAAAAATACTGGTAATATGTTAATGTAAGCAGCTCGGCAATTATATCTGATTTCATGATACATTTGTTAAATTAAAAAAGTTATTTAATTATTATAGTAACTCAGTACTGTAAAGGTTTCATGCAAAAGGTGAGCTTATCTCGCAGCAGGCTGGCAGGAAAATTAATCTGGCTGTTTACGATTTTTCAAACGAATTCGGAATTTGAATTTTTGGCTAGATGAAAAAGCAGCGTAAGATTATGCGCATAGAAATGCGCACGTTTTTCTGAGAAAAAATTATAATACCTACATAATTATTTATCGTATTTTCCTCCACGCCCCTATTTGATAAAGCCAACGCACTTCAAGCGTTACTGTATCTACATAATATCCATTACAATATACGCCATATTTGAAAGGGAAATCTGATTAATTCAGCCACACGAGGAGCTCAAAAGATAACGCAGTTTGCTACCATCTTTTAATTTCCGCGTTTAATATTCATAATGTTATGATTTAGAACCGTGTTTCGGATCTTACTAATTTCCTTTTTATTAAAAGCTTTTATTTAACTTGCAATGTATTTATTTTGGTTCGGGTCAAATCTTGCAACTAAATTTTAAAGCAGTTGTCCTCGACTGATTGAGCTGATATTTTGCATATTCGTTTAATTTCGATGACTATGCATGGTTAGTTAAGTGACGTCACTGTAAATCCAAAATGGCGAACAGCCCAAGATGGCAGATTAGTTATTTCTATGTACTTCCATGACCCATTACAATTTCAATACCAAGGTATAATTACTGAAAAACAACTAAGCGCATTAACTTTTTTGTAAACACAAATTCCTCTCGTGTTAGTTAATTTTTAAGACTTACAATTCAGCCCAGCTGCTAGAGCAGTATATTTTTCTTTCAGATTAAAATTAGTATGAAAAACTAAATGAATTTGTACAGTCTGGTAGTAGCATTTTATCCTTGGTAGATGTAATTTAATAAATATTTTTTCATGTCGCTACACAAAGCATAATTTCCTGCATTGATTGAGTTTTCTTATCTATTCGGGAGATCTGTATCTAGAAGAGATTCGATTTGATCTTGATCCTGGATTAAGGCAAATTTTAATGCACTAGGGACTCGTCTAAATGGTTATAACGACTTCACAAAACATCAAAGTTGCTTCATTTCATGCAAGTTGAATACTAATGAAAAGGCTATCTCAGCATAATGCTGCTCGGGATGGGAGAGAGAAAGGTCCTCCCGTCCCAGCCGCCGCGGGAGACGCTCCGGGCGTCGGGAGCCACGTGACGACTCCCGGCCACCGTAGGCGCGGGCCTGCGGACGGTGAGTAATGGGTGACTCACCGTCCGATCAGCACCAGACCCGTGCCGTACGGCGCGTATATGTTCCACGCGCGCCTCAAAGAGATGTCAGCATATGAAGGGGCCCCTCAGGGCCAAGCCTGCCGGGTAAGCGGGATTGTCCGAAAGGGTTACCGCTACCCCGGAACATAAAGGGCTACGGAAGGAACATGGATGGGTTTTAGTCAGTAAGAGTCTGACACTCCCTTCCGCTCCACCCAGAGCGGGAGCAGTCATTGGATGATTTCCCAGCCTTAAAAAAAAAAAAAAACATTATGCTGCTAACTAAGCTGCAGCTAAGTTTATGGCCTCGCATAGGTATTTGTTTATTTTTTTTAAATATTTTTTTTGCCTTAATTTGAAATTAAGGCAAAAAAGGCTTAATTTTTTTAAATTCTGTTTTATATATATATTTTTTTTGTTTCCTGTGCGTGGCCGTCTCTATGTCAATAAAATATTTTTCTTTATTTAAACACGGAATAAATTCTCAAAATGACGGTGAAAACCGCATGAAGATCCGTTGCGTAGTTTAAAAGAACAACGCGATAACTCGGACAGACACGAAGTAAAAACAAGGTTTTATCTTGTAATTAAAGTAAAGCCACTTTAATTTCATTGTACAAGTTTTTTATTGTATAATCTTACTTGGGGTATCAATTTTAAAACACCTACGAGCGCCATTACAAAAAGCTTCACAATTTCAGAGCCTCTAGTTTTCACGTATCGGGGTTCAATAGGCTGAAAGCGGATAGTGAATTCTGTAAAATTATCACTGTGATAACACGTGACGTGAGTTTAAAGTGACCTGTTAATAGTGTCTATGTTTGCATGGGTGAAACGGCAACTCACTTTACGCTCACTTCATCTAAGTTTAATTGTGAATTTTTACAGAAACGCTTGACTAGTATTAAAACTTCTACAATGAACAGAGGCCAGTACATCAAGCTACCCCAGTCTGTCCAATTTATTTGCTAGATTTTCAACATATTACAAAAGTATAAGGTTCATTTTCAATTGGGAATATTTGACAGTTTGGGATCGCTTGATGTGCTGGCGACTGTACAGTAAGTTTTTGTAATCAAGTTAGTCCTAATTGTGTTTGTTGTTAGCTGGGTTGGGATGTTACAAGATAAGGAGAGCCTCCTTAATGCCTAGGTTTTTAGTAGTTTGGGGTTATTTTGCTGTGAAATTGTTGGAAGGAAATAAGTTTTGGGACACTAAAAGGGAAATAAAACTTGCTGCGGGAAAATAAATGGCGAAATAAACGATCTTGTTCAGTTCGGTTAGGTAGAGGTGTATTTACAAGTAAATAACGGTATAGTGTAAAAAATAGAATATATTTCAGTGGGTTCATTATTAATCAGGTTCAAGTGTATAAATAACTATTTCCGTGCCAACTTCGTATTTCTGAGAATTTTGATGTATGGAGGAGCTCGTAGCTAAGTACCTACTAACCGAACAGGTCGATCCATCAGGTTAAGCTACGCTTGCCGGGGTTGGCCATGGATGGGTGACTCCTCCGTGCCTCGGAAAGCACGTTAAGCCGTTGGACCCGGCTGCCATTTGTGCATCTTTGACAGTCATTATGGGTCGTCAGAAGCTCGAAAATCTGACAGCCAGTCTTACCAAGGGGTATCGTATTGCCTAGTTACTGGGTTGTGGAGGTCAGATAGGCAGTCGCTACATGTAAAAATACTGGTATTCAGCTGCATCCGGTTAGACTGGAAGCCGACCCCAACATAGTTGGGAAAAGGCTAGGCAGATGATGATGTGATATACGGATGGAATATTCATCATTTTGCTTGGTCACATTCATTTAGTGTCAGCCGAAACAAGCGTACGAATGAAAATGTGATTTTCACAGAAACACGTTGTTCCTAATTAAATTAAGTGAAAATTTTACCCGTCCGACATTTTTGCTGATTTAATTTTGTACTTTATGCTGCCGCGTTTAAACCCAAAGTTGTTTGTCAGGCAGATGAGTAAGCGGAAAAAAGATAATGGCTTAATTAGCTGTCAGGAGATTGAAGATGCTTTAGCTTTTATCATTTTAATGGTGGATGCCAGTGTTGGGTTTAATTACGATTTAAAAAACAACTTGTTTGGGCCGAATTACAAGGGTGATTAGGGATGATTGAGGTTAGGGGTCGCTTAGACATTTGTTGGGACACTCAGAATGTTTTGCAAAGGTTTGTCATGATAACATACCAATGTGTAGGGTAGGTAGATTTGTGATGAAAATTCGTTTCCTTTCGTTAGTTTGTTATCCAAATTATCCAACCTCTTAAAGTTCTTCCTTCTCCCTAGTTACGTACGACACTCGAAGGCGGTGAAATATCTTTATCAGATATATTTTTAGGGTTTCGTACCCAAAGGGTAAAACGGGACACTAAGACTCCGCTGCCCGTCCGTCTGTCTGTTTGTCAGCAGGCTGTATCTCATAAACCGTGATAGTTAGATAGTTGAAATTTACACAGATGATGTATTTCTGTTGCCGCTATAACAACAAATACAAAAAACAAAATAAAATTGTGTACAACAAACGTGTTTTTTTTTGCCGTTTTTATAGATAATGGTACGAAACCCTTCGTGCGCGAGTCCGACTTGCACTTGGTCGGTTTTTATTAGTACAGACGCCAGCACATTAAGCTATCCCTAACTGTCAAATTTTATCAGTTAAAAATGAACCTTATGTCTTTGCAATAAAGTTGAAATACTATCAAATAAATTTGACAGATTGTGGTAACTTGATGTGCTGGCCTCTGTACGTAGCAGAGACAACGTTAGTTTTGTCAAGTAAATAATCTCTCGGAGACAAACGGACGCAATACATAATTTAAAACTAGCCTTTGTGAGAGACATGATGTTTAACAAAGAGAGTTGGCACGAAGCCACAAGTTAAATAGTTAAAGCTGTATTGTAGCTCTCATTGGAAACCCTCCCAATGTGGAGAAAGGATTATAAATAGTTAAAAGCCTTTTTTGTTTGAAAACTTAACTTTTGTGGCAGTCATAAGGTTATGTGCAATATTTGACTGGCTAAGTAATAACAGTCGCACGGATCGATCCATCAGGTTAAGCTACGCTTGCCGGGGTTGGTTCGTGGATGGGTGACCATCTTTATATTTCGAGACACCTCCGGGGCTCGGGAAGCACGTTAAGCCCGCTGTCTGCCTAGCCTTTTCCCAACTATGTTAGGGCCGGCTTCCAGACTAACCGGATGCAGCTGAATACCAGTATTTTACATGGAGCGACTGATTATCTGACCTCCACAACCCAGTCAGTAACTGGGTTTTAATTATTATTAATTTACTAGAGATAAATATACATATTATAAATGGTAGGTCTTTCTGTTTTACCATTACAAGACCAAGTATAAACAAAGTCCAAAAACAAAACCTAATTAAATTATAATTTGCCGTCCCTATTCTATTTTCTCGAAAAGAATGTGGTCAAAATGAGTTTTACAACAAGAAAATATCCGCAGGAGGCTAGCCGCTTTAAATCTACAAAGAGACGTTTTCGTTTCATTTTCAAAGACTTCCATTTTGTTCGTCTTCTCGTGGCTAGTTGAAATAACTGCTTTACCCTCAAAATGTAATTTTAAATGTCTTTGTAGGCCTTTGGTCGTTAGACTGACAAAATTTATATTCCGTTTTGTAATATAAGATTAATTAAAAATTATGTTCACAAAATTAAATATATGGGTGCAACCTGTACAACCTTTCGTAATTACAGAGTAAATTAAAAAGCCATTGTGTCTCGCGTAGATATGCGTTCCGGCAGTCAATGGGTTATTTTACTATTTAGCTTGCTAAGGAGCTCGTGGTTAAGTAGTAGTAATAGCCGTGCGGCTGGTTGCACCTTTTAAATATAGTCGAATGTGGTACACACGCCAGCACATCAAGCTATCCCTAACTGTCAAATTTTCTCAATTAGAAATGAACCTTATGTCTTTGCAATTAAGTTGAAATACTATCAAAGAAATTTGACAGATTGACAACTTGATATGCTGGCCTCTGTACTAATTTCCTTTAGTGAGTGACTGCGTAAGAATTTAACTAGAACACCCTGTAAATTTTGTAAAAACCTCACCGTCATAACTTAGATGACGTGAGCTGTCTTTTCACCTAATGTAAGGGATTCACAGCTCACTTTAAACTCACTTCACACACATAAGTTTTCGCTGTGAGATTTGTAAGGAACAGATCAGCAAGTCAATTGGATTTGACCCCATTATCACCTCCAGTTCTTTCTACCTATTATGATGAAAGAATTTCCCGGTTTTTAAGTTCGATAAATATGTAGCTAATCACCGTTTCGCGTGATTCATTTGTAACTAATAACGTGAGTAATTTAATAATAGGGTTTGTTTCGCCGTGGCATAACTAAAGAGTTTTAAAGTTTATCTACCTATACATACATACATGCCGCTAGCCATTCTGTTCTGCCGGGTAAGCGGGAGTGTTCGAAAGGGTTACCGCTACCCCGGAACATAAAGGGCTAAGGAAGGAACATGGATGAGTTTTGGTCAATATGAGTCTGACACTCCCTTCCGCTCCACCCAGAGCGGGAGGAGTCATTTGATGATTTCCCACACTCAAAAAATAAAGCCATTTTGCTATTTGATTTTAAGGAAAACTGTTTAATTACCCGACGACAGCAAAGCCAAAAGCTATGTATGTATGTCTTTCTACTAGCAATTTAGGCCGTAACTAGGAGTGGACTTCAAACTATTTAAAAATAATGTATTCAAGCTACAAACCATTGGACGCTTTTATCTTTATATTCTTTTTCGTATGGTTGGTGACTAACCTGGTGTCAGAGTTTTTATGCTGCCCATGGGCCTCTGACTTAGCTTCACATACTGTTGAGAAATATCTCTCAAGCATGCCGGTTTCCCCACAATGTTTTCCTTCACCGTTGTTTAAGCAAGTGACAATTATCCAATACGAAATTCGGGTACCCAGAGAAGAGCTTATCTTCCTAGCACACTGTCATAGTTACTAATAATTACCATAATATTTACCAATTATTAGTTTACTGGGAATTACTAATGTAGGAAGGGATTAATTGGGCCTAGACAAAGTCACATTTGCATTAACGATAGCGAAATTAGATAAATCCGACATGTATGGAATTGGCATAAGCTTTCAAAGTTCTAGACAATGTGAAATTGTGTAACGAAATTCGACCAATATTCCCATATAAATGCGTTGACAAGCGGCGTTCTTGACAATCCGAATCACTGAGATAACGAATTGTTCGATCAACAATTTTCGAAATCGAATCGACATGGAGCGATTGTCACTTGTCTAGGCCCCAAGGTACCTTATTCCCGAAACGGAAAGAAATCAAGAATCTTTTAAGTGGAAATCGGAACTCTGTTTATTAATTAATTGAAGAATAAAATAAAAACGTTAGCAAATGCATCTTAATAGGTTTTTCCGGCAATATGTTCAATATTTTATTTTTTTCTTCTTTATCAGTCTTGAATCTCTAAACAATCTTCGTACATTCACAATATACTCCCAATATCACCTTAAACGCGTTTCCATGTGATCTAAGATTACTCCATCGATCATGATGACAGCTTATTATCTGTGGTGTTAAAACTCGCTGGCTCACTGCCCGTGCCGCGTCGGGTTACGCGTGAAGATTCAGGATTTTTTTTTGTTGGAAAAAGCCGGAATGTCATTTGAAGCTGACAGTTAAGGTCGGGGTCTTTGAGAGGGGTTGAGAATTTGATAAATGGCTATATGGCTTTTTTTTTTAAGGCTGGGAAATCATCCAATGACTGCTCCCGCTCTGGGTGGAGCGGAAGGGAGTGTCAGATTCTTACTGACTAAAGCCCATCCATGTTCCTTCCGTAGCCCTTTATGTTCCGGGGTAGCGGTAACCCTTTCGGACAATCCCGCTTAATGGCTATATGGCTACTAAGTGTGCTAAGCGTGCTAAGTCCCCAGTACCTTGGTGGATTGTATATCCCGGATTAACACATAGAATAGTTTTATCCCGCTAGTACGTTCCCGTGAGATGATTTCCGTGTTCCACGCGGGCAAACCCTCTAGCTCAGGGGTTCCCAAACTTATTTTGTCTACTGGGCAGTAACTTTGAGAATAAATTATATTTTAGCGCTCCAATCTTTACACCAAATTAAAAACCACTATCTAGATGAAATTACAATACCCCGTAAGCCTCTACGCCCCCATTTTGTTTCTGGGTCTTTACTGCCCCCATTTAGGCTTGCAGCGCCAACAAAAGAGCGGAATATGATACCTTGTATAGGCAGTTTAAAGGAAATTCAATAAGCTTATACGGAAAATTACCTAGAACCCGTTAGACTCAGACTTAAAAGCCGAAGTCAAGAAAAGAAGCGTTCAGTTTTAAGATAAACGTAGTCGAACAAAACGAATATATCTTGCAAGGTCCCAGTGGTGGCGTTAAATCAGATAGCCAAGAATCGTCTGTAGCACCAAGTACGCAGTGTGAATGTGTAATGTTCGCTCATTGGTACCTAAACGTATCTTCGTCGTACTTCGGGGACGTGGCCCTAAATTATTGACACATACTTACTGTACCACAGTTATTTATTATGTTACTATGATATATATCAGCTCCGTGTGTAACCTTTAGACATTTATTCATTTGTTTCGAAGTTTTATATTTTACCTACCTAGAATATACGTTGAGCGCCAACGCGGTCACCGGTGACCGCGAACAATAGTTTTTCTATTGTGTCTGCTGCGTGGCAGTTAATGACTTAAATGTAGAAAATTTTAAGTTTTTGCATGCATTCTATCGTTCCCCAAAAAAACCCATTTTGGTTTGATCTTGGGAAATCATCAAATTACCCCTTCCGCTCTGGGTGGAGCGGAAGGGATTTTCAGACTCTTACTGACTCAACCCATCCATGTTCCTTCCTTAGCCCTTTACGTTCCGGGGTAGCGGTAACTCTTTCGGATAATCCCGCTTAGGTATATGAATACTTAAATAGATATAAATGGAAATCCGTTGTTCTTCAGACTTTTAGCTGAAGACGTAACGATTATTTAATTAGCTCTTTGAATTTATTATGAAGTTAACACGTGTAATGTTACTTTATTAACCCTTTTCAACTCAAGAGTAGAAGGAGGATTAGCTACCCAAAGCTCGGCGACCACAGCCACTGTAGCCCAGTGAGAAATAGTTCGTTCACATTTATTTTCATACGTTTTGATTCTTCGTACATATGTAGCCGGTGGTGGCCACCTGCTACAACAGGGGCCCAATTATGTAACTTTGAGTTAAGCAACACGATATTGACACTATCGACACAGACACTATGTTGCGACTGTTGCTTTGGTATTCTGCAAAAACTTCAATGGCCTTTCAGTGGTGGCTCAGCAGTGTGTCGTTAGTATGTAGTACTGACGCCAGCACATCAAGCTATCCCTAACTGTCAAATTTTTTCAATTATAAATGAACCTTATGTCTTTACAATAAAGTTGAAATACTATCAAATAAATTTGACAGATTGTGGTAACTTGATGTGCTGGCCTCTGTACAATAGTTTTCAGTGTTAAAATATTTACAGACTACCTTTACTTTGGCCGTCACGATGTCATTGACACATTATAGTGCAGCAGGTTAAAAATTATTACAATAGTCTTATTATGGCGTTTCAATGGCATTACAGTGGTAAGTCATTAACCATAAATAATTTGTAGAATACCAAATGTCAATGATTAATCTATTGAGACACTACTTACACACTACCGTCACTATTGACAAGTTGGTATATAGTATTAGGCCCCAGACAATACAGAATTGGGCCCCAGTAGTCAACACCGCAGCAATAGGCGACAGCCACCGGTGGCTATGGGGATCGTTTGCGTCGAGCGTAATTGAATGCGCATAATTTAATAATGTTTTGAGCTTTGAGCAATGCGGAATCATAAAAAAAAACTTTTTTGGAAGTCGGTTTTATTTTTTGTAAAAAAGTTTTTATTTTTCACTTTTTAGTTGTGGTACCTATGCAACCCCCCCCTCTCCCCCCCAAAATTTAAATACCACTACCTGGTATGTAAAAATGCCTTTAATATTTCAGAAGTTGTTTTGTGGACACATTGATGATAACATCAGAACTAAATTTTCAATGGCACCTTTCATTCAGAATGTATCTTATGACAGTTCTAATAAACCCAAATACTGCTAGGATACATTGTTTTATTTTGAAGTTCTCATGCCAACCTTGCACCTTCCGGCTCCATCATCAGATCAGTTCGATAGTACCTTATAGCCAAAGTGCATTTTATGACAATTCTAATAAGCCCAAACACAGCTAGAATACATTGATTAATTACGGAGTTCCGGTGCCTGTCTTCCGGCTCCATCATCATCACCAGATAAGTTCAATGATAAAATTTTCAACATAACTATTCAGGATTGTATGTTTATTTGTATTGTCATAGTTGCTTAACTATCTTGATTGTGATATCTATGCGAGTGTCAAGTTCCGTTAGCCATATCTGATCTTCTTCACCAGTTCCACTTCATCAAATGTTACTTTTTGACTGTAAACGCTTGATTTCTCGATGAAAATATTAAAATTACTATATAGTTGCCTATAATATTTGAGGAGTTCCCTCGATTCCTCATGGATCCCATCATCAGAACTGGATTTTGAAAAAAATGGGACCAATCTAGAAGCATATCCTTTAAAGTTTAAAAAAAAATTTGCAAATCCATCCATAAACAACGGAGTTCTGAGGTAACAAACATAAAAAAAAAATATTAAAAAAAAAATACAACCGAATTGAGAACCTCCTCCTTTTTTTGAAGTCGGTTAATAAGATGAAACTATAATTTTGTTGTTGGTATTTTAGCAATTTTGTCGACATTTTGTTTCGCGAATGTTTCAATAAATCTTACATGACTTCATATGAGTATTTATGAGTTTACTTTAAGATGAATCGTTGGGTATGAGCCAGAGTTTATATTGAGAATATTATGTCATATTTTACATTTTGATTTAGTATGAAATTTTGGCACAAACATAATCAAAATTTAAGCGTTACAAATCTTGTAGATCATGTACATATATAGGTATACTAGTGGAGAAATGTTCAAAAATAAATTTAATGAAATACATTTAAGCCTGTATTCCCTGAAGCGTGGCCCTTTATACACGGCACGGTTTCATTACAGAACGGCGTGAAAACTGCGCCGTAACAAAAAGTTGCCTGTCAACAAGCTTCCATAGTGATCCATACCCACTGACGACCATGCCAACACACGGCGAATAAACCGTAGATTTTCAAGGCAAAAAAAATTGTGTGTACAAAAGGCCTTTTTTTTGAGGGTGGGAAGTCATCGAATGACTCTTTTCACTCAAAGTGGAGCTGAAGGGAGTGTTAGACTTTAACGGACTAAAACCCATCCATGTTTCTTCCTTAGCCCTTTATGTTCCGGGGTAGCTACCGCTACCCTTTTGGACAATCCCGCTTGTACAAAAGGCCTAAAGAGGCGTTACAGTACACCAACAATTCACCAGTTATATTTAAGTATCTTGTAATAAATAGGGGATAACGACACTATTCTACGTTAGGGGGTTCAAAAGTGCCTTTCTTGGGCTTATTTGAAATAAATTATGTAACTTTGACTTTGCTTATGGTTGCCGCACGCAATCCTTTAGGCAGACTACTGTGCGAGAATATTACCATCAACCTTGTACAAGTCCAGACTGACTACACTTTACCCGACCTAGGAATGGAATGTAGAACCCCATGCTCAGCAGTATATTGCGATCACTAAACCTACGTGGAGGGAGACAGTTAAAAATAACACGAAAAAAAAAAAAAAAATTATACACCCCGATCTTTATTCATAAAAATATATCCACCCACATACCAAAATATCTTACAGTCTCCCAGAAATCCTACTAATATAAACGTGGAAGTTTGTCAGGACGTCTGGATGTTTATTACTCTTTGACGTAAAAACAACTGAACGGGATGTTTGGCACAGATATAGATTAAATCAATCAATCTGCTGAGCCATTTCCCAACAATATTGGATTCGGCTTCCTGTCTAACCAGATGCAGCTGAATACCAATATTTTACGTGGAGCAACTGCCTATCTGACCTCCAGAACCCAGTCACTGGGTAATACGATACCCCTTGGTTAGACAGATATAGATTATAGTCTGGAATAGCACATGGTATACTTTTGTCCCGGTGGTACGGTCCTGTAGGATAATTTCGGACATCCACGCAGAGTCGCTGGTAGAAGCTAGCAATACATATTCATTCGAATGAAAACATAGTCAAATCCCACCATAGTTAAAGTGTACGAACTTTAGCATTAGAAACATGAATACAGAGCTATTTTCAACCGACTCCATTCTAGTATGTTGGTAGCCATTTTTTGCCTCGTCATAGGCCTCACCGATTATGAATGAAAGTGGTGGGAAGTCGAAAGGTCGATATGGAAAGTCAGGCACGCTACGTCTTTTTTTAACCGACTTCTAAAAAAGGAGGAGGTTCTCAATTCGACTGTATGTATATAATATATATTTTTTTTTTTATGTTTGTTCGCACATAACTCCGTTGCTTGCCAACCGATTTGAAAAATTCTTTTTTTGTTGGAAAGGGTATACTTCCGAAATGGTCCCATAAAAAAATTATCGAAATCGGATAAGGGGTTTTTGAAAAATCAACAAAAATCTAAAAAAAAATCTACTTAATATATTTGGACGATGTTCTAATAATAAGTTCCTGTCACTGTAATTTACATATGGGTTGTGTAGGTACCACAACTAAAAAGTGAAAAATAAAAACTTTTTTATTTTTTGTAAAAAAGTTTTTATTAGAGACTAGTAAAGGAAAGTATTATAGGAAAAGGGCATTACATCAGAAAGCAGTGTACCTACTAAGATCATACATAAGGTAAGGACAAGGGGTGTTTTTTATTACTTAAATTATATTCCTTTTGTATTTAACTAAAATGATTTTGACGGCCTCTCTAGTGGCCTAGTTGTCGCGAGCGCTACTGCTGAGCATGAGGTCCTGGGTTCGATTCCCGTGTCATTGAGTTTTTCAACTTGAAATTTCTCTGTAGCCGCCTATTTTTTTTTGACGTTGGGAAATCATCAAGTGACTCCACTCGCTGGGTGGAGCAGAAGGGAGTGTCAGACTTTTACTGAACTGACTAAAACCCATCCATGTTCCTTCCTTAGCTCTTTACTTGCCAGGGTAGTGGTAACCCTTTCGGACAATCCCGCTGATCTGTAGCAGTTTGGAATAGCACGCTCGATGGAAAGCGATGGATGAGGTGTATGATTGAGTGATCATGCCGAGAAGATGCCTGTTCACTCTTGTTTTGAAGACAGATGGGTTATATGTGGACCCCAATAGGTAATGACGCTGGCAGAGAGTTCCACTCTTTAGCGGTGCGCATAAATACCTCACTCAGAGACACGTCTTGACACTAAAATTAATTATTGGAACTACAAGTATTATTAGATATTTATCATCTCAGTTAAACCGAGATACATCTATTTGGAAAACCAAATAGCTGTATCTCGGTTTAACTCAAACGAATTTGTTAATAAAGGGTCTTTGAAACAAGGAACAGATCTGATTAAAACAAAATGGTAACACTAAATAACACTTAACAAATAATAATGGTAACACTTAATTGGTTTTCCATTCCGTTTCTGTAAACATTTATTTGTCTAACTGAACATTATTTAGCTTTCTCTTGTTATTGTGCGTCGAGTTCAAGGGCCTGGGGGGCTGCCACCAACTCCTATACCAGTTTTTTTTTTTTATTTTGCTTCTACTTCACATGGTAAAATGTACTTGCTTGGATAGACAATAGTAGTAGAATTTTGAAAGAGTGTCCACGGAGACTCTTGCCCAGAGTCTCCGTGGACACTCTTTTAAATCAAAATATGATGATTTAATAGATTTAAAGGAGTTTCTTGCCCGTTCTTCTCCATAGGTATCTACCTACTGCTTTGGAATGGGAACTAGCTTCATTTTTCTGACTAATCGACCCCATGACAATTCAAAAGTGCCTGTAATTGGTTTATTTGAAAAAAATGCTTTGAGATTGAGTAGACGCGGAAAGCTGAACAGTTGCGTACGCGTCTAAACAAAATCGTTGTTTTAGACAAAAGCTGAATAACTGTGGTTCGTCCCTAAGTCCAGGTGTCTAAGTATTTTGAACGGAGTCCAATTACCAACCCGAAATGAGTCGGTAATCGGGGACTGGAAGTAACAAATTAGGGGAATCGGGATGAAATATAACGTTTACACGGTAATTAGCTGGGTAGATGATTTATAATCAGGATTTGGCTGCAGAAATACAGGTGGGTTTGGAAGGTAAATATTTATCTTGTATTTTGCTTGAGCCTTGTCTAATCGTCTAATCGTAAGGTCAAATAAGGTATCATATCAGTGCCATATAAGGGTTAAAAACATCATAGGGCATAAAACGTTGAGAAACCAGAACGAGACTGAGGCCCGTATAACAGAACCTCATTCAACACCCAAGCATTACTTAAAACTAGTTTGAACCAATCAAATGGCTTTCATCGAAACTCAAGCAATGCTTTAGTACTGAGTGAGGTTCTGTAATACGGGCATCATTAGTAATTTATTGTGACGTTTTTTTACCGTACTCCAGGATTTTCAACTTTTAGCTTAGCGCTGAGCGTTTAAAAAAAACCGTGCTCTTAAAACGCGCTAGGACATAGGTACTTAGTTGGATTCTCAACACTCGACCCTGTTTTTTTTAGGTATGGGTAATCATTAAATGACTCCATCCTTTCTGGGACCGAAAGGTAGTGTCAGACTCCTACTGACTAAAACCCATCCTTCCTTAGCTATTGTGTTCCGGGACAGCGGTCATCCTTTCGAACAATCCCGCTGACCCCGCAGGCCTAACGGGCCCCTGCAATGATGCTGTACATTTTTTCCGACGCACGTGGAAGACGAACGCGCCGTCCGGCACGGGGCTGGTCCTGATCGGACGTTGAGCTATACCCTGAGCGTTAAAAATTCAGAGTGTGAATAAAACATCGCGTTGAAAAAAACGCCCGTGCGTACGTGGACTTACTCTTTAAAATCAAGCATTTCGAGTAATATGATATCAAAGTGAGTGTCACTTTGAGTATCAACAAGGTCAAATCAAGTGAAAACGCTTCCTTAATCCTTCAAAGAGGCTTGGAGACCTCTCACTCAACGCAAAAACAAATAGGATCAGAAGGCTAGGTCCATACAATAGCCGATGACGCACAAATCGACACGGATCAAGTATAGAACTACGATAACATGGCGCCCTTCTAAATTACTGTTTCAATGTTTGTATTAACATCTTTATGAACGAGTTAGTAAGTATTCGTCTTCAGTAGCAGGCCGGCAGCAACATGCGTTGTGAGTCTTGGTGGTGCTTTGCAATTACTTTCACAAATATTTTCAAACGGTTCAAACTTTGGAGGGGCGGGCCATGTTATCGTAGTTTATCTATATTAAACAGTCCATTTTTGCTGTGAACATATAAGTGAAGTCAACTTGAAATGAGCTGTCAGTAATGTAAATCCCTAGCCGGCCTATTCTGTAAAACCTTGTAAATAAAATTCACCGTGAACTTAGGTGAAATGAACTTGAATTGAGTTGGCATTCGACCTGATGCTAGGGATTCACGCTATTGACAGGTCACTTCACAGATTTTTTCATGGTAAGATTTTATAGAATAACACTACAAGTGGAATGACAGCTCACTTCACCTAAGTTTTCACGGTAAGATTTACACAGAACTAGCTGCTGCCAGCGACTTCGCCTGCGTGGATGTCGGAAATGATCCCAAGGAAACGTACTACCGAGATAAAAAATACCCTATTTGTTAATCCAGGTCATTAAATACCTCTGTGCCAAGTTTCATTCAGATCCGTTCAGCCGTTTAAGCGTAAAGAAGAGACAAACATACAAACACACTCACACTCATTCACAAACTTTAGCCTTTTTTGACAGCCTCGTTGGTCGCAAACGCTACTACTGAGCATGGGGTCGTGGTCGTGGCCGTTTGAGCGTGAAGGACGGACGAACATACAAACTCACACACTCATTCACAACCTGTCGCCATTATTATATTGTGATAGGCATGTTGAAGTGCACTCGCGACTAGTATTCGATTAAAATCGCTATGCGTACTCGTTTACTGTAACATTTCCCTTCGTATGGAGCCAGCCTTCTGTATCAATTTTGTGTTACATCTCACTCAACGACACGGTGACTTGTAAAAGGCATTAAGGATGTCTTTTCATCTCTTTTCCACAATTTTCTCTCTTTCTGAATTATAATCTCAGCTGATATCTTTTCCTTGTAAGAAAGTAATTTAATTTGTTATATTATAAGCTTAAGCAGCGTACAGCGCTCTTCGTGTTCAATATAATAATGCGTTCCGGGTGTTGATGGGGCTGTTCCGCTTCTGTAGCGCATCAGAGATGTTTGCTGAAGCTCGCATTGATTGCTTCTACGCAGTGATGTGTAAAAGATGCGCCTCCCTGGTGCGCCGGGTGCGGGCCAGCCCCAACATTATTCTGCGGTGTGTCGTGAGCAGACTGGATTGTTTGTGTGTGAACCGCTGCTGCAAGCTTTCTACCTCGGTGTTGGGTTTGTAGCAGGGGTGCACATACCTTGATGTGTGTGTAGAATAAGTTACTAACATAGTCGTTAAGGAATATTGTTACTAACAAATTGAGTCTTGGATACTTTTCAATAAATGAATTATTATTATTATTATAATCAGCCAAGAGGAGTTCGTGGCTTAGTAATAACAGCCGCACAGGTCGATCCATCAGGTTAAGTTACGCTTGCCGGGGTTGGCCGTGGATGGGTGACCATTTTTACATACCAAGACTCCTCTGTGTCTCGGAAAGAACGTTAAGCCGTTGGGCCCGGCTGTCATTTGTGCATCTTTGACTGTCGTTACGGGTCATCATAAGCCCGAAAATCTGATAGCCAGTCTTACGAAGGGGTTTCGTATTACCCAGTTACTGGGTTGTGGTGGTCAGATAGGCAGTCGCTCCTTGCAAAATACTGGTATTCAGCTGCATCCGGTTAGACTGGAAGCCGACGCTAACATAGTTGGGAAAAGGCTAGGCTAGATTGAAGCATATTCAGCCTATAATGTTCCCACTGCTGGGACACAGGCCTCTTGTCTGTGAGAAGGGAATGGGCCATAATCCACCAGGTGGGCCAAGTTTGGGTTAGTAATATTATAAAAATACTCTTCTTCTTTTCGTGTGGTTAGTGACTAACCTGGTGTCAGAATTTTAAAGCCGCCCGCCCATGGGCCTCTGACTTAGCTTTTGAGAAATATCTCTCAGACATGCTGGTTTCCTCACGATGTTTTCCTTCACCGATTTTTAAGCAAGTAATAATTATACAATACGCACGTGAATCTGTAAAATCAGAGGTGCGTGCCTTGGGTTCGAACTCGAGACCTATGACTTGGCAGTCCGACGGTCACACCACTGCTTCTAAAAAAAAAATACAAAAATACTGGTTTAGTAACTAAGATCACGGACATTACCCAGAAAACCGGTGCCGGACACGTCTTCTGTTAGTCACATGACAAGTGGAATCGGAGAACCACTGATTGCGCTCTACAAAACGCACATCGGTCTCGACCACTATTACTGAGCATGAGGGTTCGATTTCCAGGTGTTATTGGGTTTTTCCATCTGGAATTTCTCAGTCCGGAGTCTGGATGGGTGCCCGGTTGACGGCAATAGGCTTACCCCCACATAATTTACATAGGACTCAAACATAACGAGTGTTATGTGGTTGTACTAAAGGCCTACTTAACCCTTTGGGAATTACATGAAAAAAAACATTGAACGCCCCGAACCCCTAAATAAACAGTTAGTACTTTTAAAAGCTTTTAGGACTGAATAAAACATTTACAACTAGAATTTAGGTTTCACAGAATTTATAAATTGGTCTCAATGAGTGAAACTACAAGATAAACTATTTGGTTTCGCAAAGAAACGGAGTCTTGTTTCTGTCCAAGTCGTATTAGAAGAAGATAATTTCTTCTTAAAAAAATAAAATAAAACATTTTATGTTTTATTTTACTGCCAAAATTACGCAAACGGTAAATACTGGTATTCAGCTGCATCCGGTGAGACTGGAAGCCGACCCCAACATAGTTGGGAAAAGGCTAGGCAGATTGATTGAGGGATAGCACACGGTCTCTAGTATATTCAAAATAAACGGAAATAACAAATACACGGTGATTTAAAATTCACTATAATCATCGGTTCTGTCAAAAGGTTAATAGTGAATTAAAAATCACCGTGTAAACTACCCACTACATTTTTCGAAGATTACAAGTTAAATATTTACAAACTGTTGACAAACATTATATTAGCTGTACGGTGAACGGTGTACGGAATCATGAATTTTATGCATAAGCGTAATCATTCAGCTTAAAAAATGTTCACAGCAGGGACACAGGGCCTTCTCAGCAAATGGCAAACGTTGACAAGATGTATTAAAAAATATATATCCACTTACATTGTATGTAGACTTAGAAAGCCCTTTTGTGTTGGTATTAACTTAAAAGGAAGCTCTTTGAGTTGGAATAACAAAACAAAAAAGCGCTCAAAAAATTACTCAGCGCATACAGCGCTTCACTTACCTACCTTTCATTCTGTTAACCAAACATAACTTGATTTGCTTGCCAGCGAACGCATGGTAAATTGGTGTAACTAAATTTTTCCCTGATGTATGGGAACTCCATGTTAAAGGTCGGTCGTAAAACAATATTGTCTTTTAAGTGAGTGTGAGACCAGTGATAGCCTAGTGGTGTATCTAACCGTCGGACTTCCAAGTCATAGATCTCGAGTTCGAACCCAAGGCACGCACCTCTGATTTAACGGATTCATGTGCGTATTGTATAATTATCATTTGTTTAAAAATCGGTGAAGGAAAACATCGTCAGGAAACCAGCATGTCTGAGAGATATTTCTCAAGCATGTGAAGCTGAGTCAGAGGCCCATGGGCAGCATGAAAACTCTGACACCAGGTTAGTCACTAACCACATGAAAAGATGAAGTGGGTTTATAAGTCAGTATGCAAGTAATTTTTTCCCTGTTGTGAGTGGAGTGGAAGGAAATGTCGCACTTTTAATGACTAAAACACGTCCACGTTCCTTCCTAAGCCCTATGTGTTCCGGGGCACCGGTTACTCCTGGACAGTCCCGCTGACCCGGCAGGTCCTCAGCCCTAACGGGCCCCATCAATGATGCTGACATCTCATTGAGGCGCGTGTGGAACATGAACGCGATGTCCGGCACGGGATGCAAAACTACCTTAATAGTGAATTATACAGGGTGAAATAGAATTTATGGGCATTATTTTAAGGGGTTATTGTAACATAATGAGAACAAATCTTAAATCGCGAAAAAAATCAGGTGTTCCATACATTTTGACGAGTTATGCGACAGATGTAATTCAATGACATATTTAATTTCACTTTAAGAATTAAGATTTAATTTCCATTAACCTATATTAACGAATAGAACACTTTATATCCGACTACACGTAGCAGTCCGCCCACCCACAAAAATGGAATATCACGCTTAACCCGCTTTGACCTTAGACACTGAACAAACTGCCGTTCATACAATGAACACCTCTCATCATGCACTCATGTTACGTCAGCTTATTTGGAACATGACATGGGTCTCTTAAAATCGTCTCTCGTGTCGTGTAAAATATTAGATACCTGTGTGTTTAGGAATTCATTCGTAATTACGGGGCTCTTCACGTAATGGAAAGTACAGAGGCCAGCACATCCAGTTACCCCAATCTATCAAATTTCTTTGATAGATTGTTAACTTTATTAAAAAAGTATAAGGTTAATTTTCAATTGGTAGAATTTAATTGGTGACTGTACACAACAGACCCTGAAATCACGAAAAAAAAACAGCTTTTCAGTACATTTATGTTCGCATAATTCGTCAAAAAGTATGGAACAGCAAATGTATTTTTTTTTTATTTCAGGTTGGTCCCCATTGTCAAAGTTGTTCATTTTCATGAGTACCTACTATACCCCCTTGAAAGTAGTATCTCTCGTATAACTTAACGCACTGTATTTTGAAAAGACATAAAATAATTGTTAGACGTATATAATATGTATTATTTGGTACTAGCTTCTGCCCGCGACTTCGTACGCGGACCCTGTTGCTTATGCCAGCGACAACGGGGTCGCCATTTATGTTATTTTTTATCATTTTTCCCATTTAAATCTTTTATCACACTGAGCTTTAGTTTTATATCATTCCAACAACCACCAAAACATACAGTCCATTTGTCATCGTTTTCATTTTGGTAACCGCATTATTATATTCCTCCTCTAGAGACCTAGAAGTCGATGCGTAGATACGCTTGGAACTCAAGCGTAATTCTCTTTCTGTGAACGTCTCTGACTCGCGAGACAATACATGACGTTCACGATCAGCGGTCAGTCGCGCATCATATTCTTCACTGGTCTCTAGAGACCTAATGAATACGCTGAGAACGCAGGTGTGCTTCGCGACCCGAAGAGGTTTCCACGGAGCGAGTTGCAGCCTAATGTTCTCGAACAACATCAAGTCTCTCCTGACGCTCTTCGGTAGATTCTTGGGATCTTATGATCCTCAATCTTTTAGCTCTCTTGGAACATTGGGAAAGATTTTTTTTTTTTTTTTTTTTTTTTTTTTCTCTCAACCTAGTGTTCATCAAAATGATGGACTCTAATCTTATTACAATCTAGCCTTGTATATAGACTAATAAGTAATTTAATTTTAACTTAAACTGTTAGAAATATTGTCTTTACGTACTAAGAATGTGTCCATTGGCACTTTTCTTATTGTCTCTATTAAGGCGAATACACTTTTTCTTGTGTCTTTTTGGTAACACTTGTGCTACATTTCACTAATCACTAACACTAGCACTAAACACTAACTCGAACGGTTTTGTTCTTTTTAGTCTTCTCACTATGTCCGTGTGATCGAGAAGCTGGATCGCCTCGACGATCACATGCTGATGAAGTCTCTTGTCGTGAGCTTCTGCAGATTTTTGAATCACTTTATCGATGAGCTCAACATTTAGGTCCCGATGGAGGTCATCATTTCGTACGTACCAGGGTGCATTTACAATTTCCCGCAGTACTTTATTCTGGAATCGTTGAATGATTAATGCATTTGTCTGTTTGGTGCAGCCCCACAGCTGAATACCATAAGTCCAAACTGGCATCAGGACTTGTCTGTATAGTAACAGTTTGTTCTGCACGGACAGCGCGGAGTTTCTTCCAAGCAGCCAATACATTCTTTTGAACCGTAGGTCGAGTTCATCTTTTTTCTTCTTGACGTGAGTTTTCCAGCGTAGCTTTGCATCAAGGGTCATACCGAGATACTTGGCTGTATTCTCATAAGGTATTTGGTTGTTATTAATATAAACTGGAAAATACTGTTGTTTTTTGTTGGTAAAATCTATGTGTACGGATTTGGATTCGTTTAATTTAATCCTCCATTTTTTGGTCCAGTCATAAACTTGATAAACAGCCATTTGAACCTTTTCTACTGCTTCTTCGTGGCTGTTTCCAACGGCCATTATGGCTGTATCATCAGCAAAGGTTCCAATGGTATTGTTTTCGAATTCGGGTATGTCGCAAGTGTATAGTAGGTACAGGACCGGACCTAACACACTTCCTTGCGGTACGCCAGCTTTTATTGATTTTAATTCTGAATAAGTATCTTCTTGTCTTATTCTAAAGACTCTGTTTAAGATGTAAGTTTCCAATATGTCTGCAAATGGTTTCGGTAGCAGGCTCTTTAGTTTATGAATAAGGCCTTCATGCCAAACTTTATCAAATGCTTGGGCTACGTCTAGAAAAACAGTAGAGCAAACTTGCTTGTTTTCCAGCGCGTTTTCTATTACGTTTGTGATTCTGTGCACTTGATCGATCGTTGAGTGTTTTTCTCGAAAACCAAACTGGTGCTCAGGTATAATGTTTCTGTTATCAATGATAGGTTTAAGGCGTTTGAGTAGTAGCTTTTCAAACAGCTTTGACATTATTGGTAGCAGGGAAATCGGTCTGTATGATGTTGTTTCGTGAACCGGTTTCCCAGGCTTTGCTATCATTATTACTTCAGCAACTTTCCATAACTCTGGTACATATTTAAGCCTCAATGCGGCATTAATAAGGGTTGTTAACTTAACCAGACCCTTTCTTGGTAAGTTATGTAGGATTTCCCCTGTTATTAAATCGTAACCTGGTGCTTTCCTTGGGCTTATTTTCTGCTTTATTTCTCGTGCAACTTCTCTCGGTGTTACTAGTTTTATGGCATCTATTTGATCTGGCATCACTATATTAACCAGAGTGTGGTCTTCAATGGTTTCCCCCTCGTTAGGTTGAAAGATGTTTTCTAGGTGCTCTGCAAACCTCATAGCTTTTTGCTCATTAGTTCGTGCCCATTGCCCGTTTTCGCACTTGATGGGAGGGATTTAGGCTATCGGCCTCTTTAGATGCTTAGTAGCCTTCCAAAGGGAGTAGTTTGTCCTTTGGTCGTTACTTAGTTTCTGCAGGTAGGTTTTGGTTGAGTCGTTTTTGTAGTCCTGGATTAATCTTCTTAGTTTTTTTGTTAGATTATTTAGTACTCTTTTGTCATCAGGACACCTAGATTGATGCCACATTTTTCTTTGCCTTCTTTTTCTATAATGAGCTGCTTGATTCTGAAGGGGAAGATGTTTCCCTTCGTTCTTTTGTTGTAGTCAGGTGTATTTTCCCACGCTGCTTGTTGCATGTGAATAATAAACTTCTCAACTTCGATGTTTAGATGTTCTGGGGTTTTAATGGAACTTTAAGGTTTATTTGATCATTCAATCTGGCCTTAAAGCTCTCCCAGTCCGTAAACTTATTAACAAGAGTGAGACTATTTTCTTCATACAGAATACTCTCGCTAATTTTTAAATAAATTGCAGAGTGATCCGAGTTCAAGTCATAGCTTTGTTCCGTTTTTATATAGCTATTTGACAGGTCTTTGGTTACGAAAAAATCTATTAAGTCTGGGATTTTATTTGGATCTGTTGGCCAATAAGTTGGCTTTCCAGTAGATATAACGTCACATTTTAGCTCTTTTATGGCACTCAGTAGTTCTTTGCTTTTAGTAGTAGTTAGTCTGGAACCCCAATATGTATTTTTAGCATTGAAGTCACCACCTAAGATAAATCTATTACCAAGACGGGCTAGAAAAGACGTATAGCGATCTTTTTTTATCATGTACCGTGGTGGACAGTAGATGGCACACACGGTTAAGGGGTATTTTTTGGTTTGAAGACATATTGCCACTGCTTGGATGTCTTTCTCTTCGCATTTTAACATTTCATAGTGTTGCAAATTATCTTTAACAATAACGGCACTTCCGCCTCTTGCAGTATTGTCTGGGTGTAGCGCATGGAATACTTTGTATCCTTTGAATTTAATGTGACATTGTTTTGTGAAGTGAGTTTCTGATACAAGGCAAACATCAATTTTTTCAATTTCTAGTACGACCTGCAACTCATTTTGATGTTTTTGTAACCCATTTGAGTTCCACGCCATAAGTTTAAGTAAAGTATTCATTTTTTGGTTTTAGAGGTAGCATTTATGTTGCTATTTTCGATTTTTTTTAATCTCTCGTCGAATGATGACATTAACTTTAGGATTTCATCCAACTTTTTGTTGCTGTTCATATCTGTCAAGGGGGCTTTCGCTATGCCTGTTGAAGTTGCTTGAGCATATGAAACGTTTTTAGTTGTTGTTTGCATCGCGTTTTGGCTTGGTTTGGACTTGCTAGCGTCATCTCTTCGGGCAGGTGCACTTTGTTGAGGATTCAAATTTCCTCCTTTAATTTTTTTTGAGTCTTAACTGCTGTATTTCTTTAGCTACAATACATCCCCTGTAGTTAGCCGGATGTGGGGCTCCGCAGTGGACGCATTTTGGCTTTTCTTCTTGCGGTTTTCTGCAATCCTTGGTGAGATGTTTACCCGTGCATTTTACGCACCTCGGTTCTTTACAGCAGTACTTTTGAGTATGGCCGTACGCCTGGCATCTTTTGCATTGTGGTACCAGTTTTGTTGATTTTACCGGTTGTATTTCCACATTACATCCTAAAATATGTTTAATATTGTAGATTTTGTTGGTTTCCTCATCATTTGAGAATGACAACATGAACATATTGAGTGGCTCTTTAGTTTTCCAGCTCAGTTTGTTGACTGCTTCTAAAATTTTGTAGCCTTTGCTGCGCAAGTCTTCGACTACTCTTTCTGAAATGCACGTAGAATGCAATTTTTTTGCCATAACTCTTATTGGCCTTTCTTGCTTGTTTTCATATGAGTGCCAAAGACAGTTGTTATCTGAAAGGGCTTTTGAGATTGCTCTATACGATTCTTCGTTTTTGGCATTTACCTTTACGGAATCTCCATTCATCATTTTGACGGTGAACGTGTCAGCTTATTGACTTTCACATAGGAAATCAAAGAATTTTTGATAGTTCTGGATACCATCTACAACAATCGGTGGTGGCAGAGAAGTTTTATTCCCTCTATTCACGTCTCTTCCGTGTTCGTTTTGAGTGAGTTGGGTGGGTTGGGCAGGAGAAGTGTTCAATTTTCTCTTCTTCCTGCTCTTTTGCCGGATCCACCCTGTTTCTCGAGCGAGTTCTTCTTCGTCTGTTGCATATTCAATAGGTGGCGGAGTGGTCTCGGTGGCGGTTGTTGCTGATTTGGCTGCGTTTTCCGCTTGAAGTTTCAGCTGTTGCTGGAGGTTTTCTATTTGACTTTTTAGGTCATTTATGTTCTTTTGGAGCTTTAGACGCTCGTTTTTCTCTTCGCAATAGTACTTGTACAACAGATGTTCCTTCTCTGTTTTTAAGTCCACTTTGGCATCACTCGGTGTATTCTGTTTCGATCCCATTGTAATTTTTAAGCCAGTATTAACTTGGCCTTAACAATAATATTTGCCGTCAGCCGTCAGCATTACGCAATAACTAGGTCATTGCGAGGCAGCCGTCTTGACGGCGTTGTTTTGATGCGTAAGCACTAACACTGTGGTACGCGCGCGATCGCATGCAACACAACTGTTCTCAGCGAAAATCGAACGAGAATGAAAGATGAAAGAATGAAGAGGGAAAGATTTGACCTCTTTCTAGGCATGGTCATAGTTTTATTGTGAAGATACCTGATCAATAAAAATCTAAATTAAAATGACTGCTCCCCTGCGTTACCAGGTAGGCTACAGTGTCACGAAGATAAATGGAAAAGGAAATTAAACACTCAAACAACATAAGCCCGAAGGCATATTCATACGATAAAATAAAAAATAAATAGGAATTTTGGCCAGTAGAGTCAAATTTTCAATGATATACCATCGTCATCGAAAATCAGTCCTAAACTGTTACCGCCTTCACCGCGTGCAGGTACTCCCAGTTTATGTTATTTTATAATTACACAGTAAAATTAGTGATAGCTTTGATTTCCACATCAGATGTTTCTGATCTTCGATTTTTATAAGTCAACAGGAAATGCCCATCATATTGAACAACAAAGACGTCAAAGACGTCATTCCTATATATGTTATGTTGTAGCTAGGCTCTTGGAGTTCCACAACAGGTGTTCCAGATCTTCGATTTTTATAAGTCAACAGAGAGTGCTCATCAGATTGAACAACTTGTGCTAAGACGTTATTCCTATATGTGTTATGGTGTAGCTAGGCTCTTGGAGTTCCACAACAGGTGTTCCAGATCTTCAATTTTTATACATCAACAGAGAGTGCTCATCAGGCTGAACAACTTTCGCTAAGACGTCATTCTTATATGTGTTATGGTGTAGCTATAGGGTCTTGGAGTTCCACAACAGGTGTTCCAGATCTTCGATTTTTATAAGTCAACAGGAAATGACCATCAGACCGAACAACTTTTGCTAAGACGTCATTCCTATATATGTTACAGTGTAGCTGGGCTCTTGGAGTTTCACATCAGGTGTTCCAGATCTTCAAATTTATTCTCTCAGCAGAAAATGCTAATCACGTGGAACAATTTTTGCTAAGGTATCATTTTTGTATCTCTTATAGTTTAGCTGGTCTGTTGCGGTTCTGCATCAGGTGTTCAAGTTTCCAAGATAAATTATAGCCTATATGTTGCCCAGACTTAATACCTATACAACAAAAAAAAAAACATTCCAATCCGTCCAGTAGTTCCGAAGATTAGCGTGTACAAACAAACAGACAAACAGACAAACAGACAAACAGACAAACAGACAAACAGACAAACAGACAAACAGACAAACAGACAAACAGACAAAATTTTTTTTTTGGATTCATGCTCTATTACTGTTTCTAAACCCCCCTCAATTATTATTTTTTTAATATATTCAATGTACAGACACAGTTTTTTTACTGTTTTATTATATGTATAGATTTCTAACTATGGCTCGTGGCTAAGTAATAACAGCCGCATTGGTCGATCCATCAGGTTAAGCTGAATGTGGATGGGTGACAATTTTTACACACTAAACAGTACTACACAATAATTGTCGATATTTTGCCGTTATTTTTCTAATCCTATAGTACTCGTATAAGTGTGTTTAAATAGTTTGTTTATCCTCCTAGCTAGGTTTTTTTTTTGAGGGCAGTAAATCATCAAATGACCCCCCCCCCACTGGGTGGAGTGAAAGGGAGTGTCACTCTTACTGACTAAAACCTATCCGTGTTCCTTCCTTAGTCTTTTATGTTCCAGGGTAGTGGTAACCCTTTGGGACAAGGTTTGAGGAGAGATTTGAAGACTTCTCACCCTGAAAAAAGAAGAGTGAGGCTGGACATATATTTTGAACTTGTTCATCCTAATTAGGTTCAGTTAGGTATCTAATTAAGTGCAAGATGAAGTAGTTGGAAGTTTTTATTACTTTTGAAAATTCTTTACATTCTAGCGTTGGGTTGGCTTTTATTTCTCAAGAGTAGCCCAATAATATCGAAAGCAAAAATACTTCGGCACCCTCTGGGCTTTTTGTCCGAATAAACACAACATTGAAAATGAACGCTCAAAAGTGGCCCTTCATTTGTCGCAAACCATTGCGGGAAAGCAAAAAAAAACCTTTTTATTAAAGGGACCTAAATTAAGGCAATCACAGTACATTAGGGGTTCCGCACACAGGCGCGAAGCGGCGCGGCGACTTTGGTAGAATTCCCGTGAAGTTTTCGTAGAAGTTGTTCTAATTCAATGCTCAATCCTAAATTATGTATTGCGTGTCATAAGATTGGTAAAAACAGTTAGTAGGCTTAAAAAAATATAAATGTAATAATTATGTATTGGTGACTAACCTGTTGTCAGAGTTTATGCTGCCCATGGGCCTCAGACTTAACTTCACATGTTGTTGAGAAATATCTCTCAGACATGCTGGTTTCCTCGCGATGAATTATGCATGATTATGCACCCTGTCGCGCAGTGACAGGATAGTAGGAAGGGCGCTTATTTGTGTTTGTATTACTAGAGTATCTCCATAATAGTATTTTTATTTTATTACTACTTTTTTTCTTAATTTGAAAAATTCTTTTGGCTTTATCTCTTTAAGTGTATATTAACGCTTCTTTCTACTGGACGCGACGGCGCGACGCGGTGCTAGTACAATAATTTCATGCTTGTTTAACTTATTTTTTTCACGAGTTATTAGATACTGTAGTACTTACTAAAAATATTTGTTAGTCAGCAGGTTGGTAGATAGCCCAGCTGACAGCGAGGATGCGCCGGGCGAGCGCAAGCTCTAGTAGAAAAAAATCTCTAAAACTTCATGGAAATTGTTCGCGTCGCGTAGATTCGCGTCGCGCCGTGCGTCGTTCCTGTCTGTGGGAGCCTTAAGAGTTTATGAGCAATAAAAGCAATCTGGGTAGCGGGGCAATGTGTCGCGATAGCTCCGATAGCTCCAACCCTTGCACTCTATGGGGCTTTTTTCTTTATTTACGCACTATTGTCTGGGTTTCGCTCTTGAGCTTTTATTGTTTTGAACCATTTGGATTTTGTTCACGGTATGTTCAATGTCGCACACATGTGCGACAACACATGTTGTTAGACAGTTGTTTCTTGTATTTAAGCTGTCTGTATGAAGACTTTTGTTATTGTATCTATAAAAAAAAACGTTTTGATACTCTAATAAAGAGGCCCTTTATGGTATGGAAGGAATTTAAAAGGAATAACAAAAAATTGCTCCAGTTATTTATTTTGCTTTTAAATGCGGTTTTGACATAACTTTTGCGCTTTAGCTATAGACTTCATTCATGTTGTACAGACGCCAGCACATCAAGCTATCCCTAACCGTCAAATTTTCTCAATTAAAAATGAACCTTATGTCGTTGCAATAAAGTTGAAATACCAAAGAAATTTGACAGATTGTGGTAACTAGATGCCTCTGCACTCTCTGCCTCTGTACATAGTCTACTTATAATGTTCCCACTGCTGGGACACGGGCCTGCTCTCACTGAGAAGGAGTGAATTGTAATCTACCACGCGGGCCCAGTGCGGGTTGGTAGATGTCCCATGTCTTCTAAGTCTTGGTTCTAGTTCATGCCAGTTTTCTCACGATGTTTTCCTTCACCGTTTTGGGAGCAGTGGTGATGAAATAATTCTCCTCGGGTAGTATAGGACCTACAAGGATCCGTTCAGCCTATCAAGCATGATTGAATAACAAACCGCTATCCAAATTTTCGCATTTATAAATATTAGTATTGATAATAGAAGAACTTAGTTCGCTAATGGCTTCAAATAGACTTTTAAGAAGGCTTTAGTATCTGAATAAAGATATCCTAGTTTGGCCTAAACCAATTCAACAATAGATACCGCTAAGTCACGCTGAAATCAACACTAGAGCCAAATAAAACGAAAAATCCAAAGCGTTCTTCAGTACCTACGAGTCCATCGGTTATCTCGTAATCCCAAGAACCCGGGATTGCACGGGATCCCGTTAATTTCTACCGCGTTTCCGGGATAATTTTGTTTATTGCAATGGGGATTCTCGAACAAGGTGTTAGATTAAACGCCTTTCCGTTTTTATGACTCGGAGCGATCGCCAGGCTTGAATGTTCACAGATGTTGGTAATAAAGGAATTTATTTTATTTATGGGCCGTTTGGTTCCCGTACTTTACCTACCATGTGTTCCCGATTTTACAGCATACGCGCGTTTTTTTACGCGCACTGGATTTTCAAAGCATCGCTTAATGCCGAGAGATGAAAATCAAACAGCATGTTTTTTTGTCGCGCTGGGATGTGCTCTGTTGGATTTTCAATCATCGGCTTAGTAACGAGAGTTAAAATACAGTGCGCCATAAAAAAATGGTCACGTTAAAAAATCACCCGTGCGAATCGGGTTTTTTTTTTTGAGGTTGGGAAATCATCAAATGATGAATCCCGCTCGGGGTGCAGCGGAAGGGAGTGTCAGACTCTTACTGACAAAAACCCATCCATGTTCCTTCCGTAGCCTTTTCTGTTCTGGGGTAGCGGTAACCCTTTCGGACAATCTCGCTGAGACCCGTGCGAACCAGGGCTAAGGATCTTTGACGTTTATTTATCGTCAATAGTTACAATTCTTTTCATTTTCGTAAAGTGTATTGATAGACTTTTCCTGTGTAGTAACCGAAACAGTCGTGTGAATCTCGCGGCTGAGCGAGTGACTTGCGTACCTACGCGACTTAATTGATCGCGCGAGTAAAATATAAAACATGGTTTATACGAGCCCAGTGACTCTGTGTTTTGGCCCGGCCACAAGGTTAATATAGTTTAATTCATTTAAATAAATATCTTTTACCTATAAACAAAAACACGTGTAGGTACACTACCTACAAAAATCCGACAGCGACTGCCTATATACAACGCGTACGTTAGTTACAAACATTAATATTTAAGTATTGTAATAAAATCTATATAATCTATATATATAAAAGAAAGTCGGGTTTGTTCCCTTCATTATAACTCGAGATCTGCTGGACCAATTTTCATGGTTTTTGTTTCATTGGATTTGTTTCCGCCCTGAATAGCAGAATACATTTATTTTTTTGTCGATCAGCTGCTGATTTTCCTCCTATAGGGTAGGTAGGTAGGTAGGTAGGTAGGTAGGTAGGGTAGGTAGGTAGGTAGGTAGGTAGGTAGGTAGGGTAGGTAGATAGGTAGGTAGGTAGGTAGGTAGGGTAGGTACGTAGGTAGGTAGGCAGGTAGGAAGGTAGGTAGGGTAGGTACCACAGTTAAGACAGGACAACGTCTGTCGGGTCAGCTAGTATATTATATAAAAGAAAGTCGGGTTTGTTCCCTCCATTATAACTCGAGATCTGCTGGACCACTTTTCATGGTTTTTGTTTCGTTGAATTTGTCTCCGCCCTGAATAGCAGAATACATTTTTTTTTTTCGATCAGCTGCTGATTTTCCTCCTATAGGGTAGGGTAGGTTAGGTAGGTAGGGTAGGTAGGTAGGTAGGTAGGGTAGGTAGGTAGGGTGGGTAGGTAGGGTAGGTAGGTAGGGTAGGTAGGTAAGGTAGGTAGGTAGGCAGGGTAGGTAGGGTAGGTAGGGTAGGTAGGTAGGGTAGGTAGGGTAGGTAGGGTAGGTAGGGTAGGTAGGGTAGGTAGGGTAGGTAGGGTAGGTAGGGTAGGTAGGGTAGGTAGGGTAGGTAGGGTAGGTAGGGTAGGTAGGGTAGGTAGGGTAGGTAGGGTAGGTAGGGTAGGTAGGGTAGGTAGGGTAGGTAGGGTAGGTAGGGTAGGTAGGGTAGGTAGGGTAGGTAGGGTAGGTAGGGTAGGTAGGGTAGGTAGGGTAGGTAGGGTAGGTAGGGTAGGTAGGGTAGGTAGGGTAGGTAGGGTAGGTAGGGTAGGTAGGGTAGGTAGGGTAGGTAGGGTAGGTAGGGTAGGTAGGGTAGGTAGGGTAGGTAGGGTAGGTAGGGTAGGTAGGGTAGGTAGGGTAGGTAGGGTAGGTAGGGTAGGTAGGGTAGGTAGGGTAGGTAGGGTAGGTAGGGTAGGTAGGGTAGGTAGGGTAGGTAGGGTAGGTAGGGTAGGTAGGGTAGGTAGGGTAGGTAGGGTAGGTAGGGTAGGTAGGGTAGGTAGGGTAGGTAGGGTAGGTAGGGTAGGTAGGGTAGGTAGGGTAGGTAGGGTAGGTAGGGTAGGTAGGGTAGGTAGGGTAGGTAGGGTAGGTAGGGTAGGTAGGGTAGGTAGGGTAGGTAGGGTAGGTAGGGTAGGTAGGGTAGGTAGGGTAGGTAGGGTAGGTAGGGTAGGTAGGGTAGGTAGGGTAGGTTTAAGACAGGACAACGTCTGTCGGGTCAGCTAGTACTATATAAAATAAATTCAAAACGGTACTTATTACTTACTATACATGATATACAGGGAGAAACTGAAATCGCGAAAACATAATCAGCTGTTCCTTAAATTATGCTCGCATACTGTATGGAATAGCTGATTTTGTTTTAGTGTCAATCTCTAGCATTAGGTAGAATGACAGCACACTTAAAGATCACTCAACCTAAGTAACTGATATTATAAAGGCAAAGGTTTGTGAGTTTGTTTGTATGCTTGTTACTTCTTCACGCTTCACGCATTTTATAACCTGGATTAACATGTAGGATACTTTTTATCCCGGAAAAATGTATGGTTCCGTGAGATCACGTGGGACATCCACGCGGTCGAAGCCACTGGCAGAAGCTAGTTAAACATAACTGACGAAGTGTGGGTGTACTATACACCTCTGCCCAACCCTTCAGGGCTAGGGACAAGATTTGTGATGATATGATACATTAGTTATTACAAGACCCACCCAAAAAATATTAACCTAAATAAATCGATGCTATGTTCCCAATAGTAACTATTCCCATTTTCATGCTTCTTCAACAAAAAGTTAAGTACCACCACTAAACAAAAGGACGACCCTCAAAAAGGCATATCATACGAACGACGATAAAACTTGTGATTATGGTGTCGTTATATCGATATAACATTGACATAATATCGATAGAGTATCGATAAAACACGTCGTTGTGAGAACGTCCCTATAAATCTAAAGATTCTTACGTATCTGTGAGGGGCAATGTAAGCAGTGGGTAGTTTTAGGATAATCTGGTTCATATTAGCATTACCATCTTTAAGGCTAGTCCGAAATATGATTTTAATAAATTGTCCCGGTTCTTCTTAGGGTGGCCACACGGACGATGTCTGTGCGTTGCGTTGGCGCTGCGTCGACTGAGCGGTGATGCTCCGTCGTACTGCGTATAGATCTGAGCGACATGCAATGCATTAAAATGACGGACGGCGACGCAACGCACAAGGATAGGAGGGAGACGAGGTGGGGAAGGGAGCTGCGTTGAAACGACGGCGTGGCAAAGCAGTATTTAATAGCTTAACGAAGGTGTTTCAACTCCATTGTCGTTCAAAGACTGAGACATCCTACACCAACGGTGCGACTTGGGAAATAGCTGCGTTGACGCAGCCCTCATGTGGCATTGACTGCGTTGCAACGACGCAGCAAAGCCGCAGCGCCATTACGAGTGTGGCATTTTTCTTACCCGGATAAAGCTAGTTTTTAGAAAAGTGTTTGTAAAAAAGCTCTCTAGATAGTAATTTTTGTACACAAACGTAAAATATCAGGGAAAAACTACGAAAAAAACTGAATATTGTGCGTTTTAAAACAGTGTCAGATCGTCTTCGTCTACCAAATAATTCTTGGAAGCTGGGTGGTGAAATTGTGGGTAGCTAATTACTCACAATTTGGGGAAAAACTCTAGACCGATGATAAAAAAATACACATCTGGGCCAAGAAATCAAGGCATGAATTATTTAAATTAAATATCAAATAGGGAGTCTATTCTGTATTTTCATAAACATCGCAAGACACAATTTAGTATCATAAAAAAAATCCGGTAAAATAGTCCATTAACCGACGTAATATCGATACCCAAAAATATACAAGTGAATCACATAAACCTGACCTGTTTATACCGGTATAAAATGAAAAATATACAATGGCACGGTTGCGTTGGAAGCGGGCGAGTCATAGCTCCCTTGTGAACGATTTACTTGAGCTGGAGCCTCGAATAAGATTCAGTGGAAAGATAGACGTACATTGAAACGTACATAAAAATATATATTCCGATATTGATATAACTTTTAAATTAAATTGTAATATGAACTTATTTACTTAGATTTATATTTGGCGATCATTTTGATTTTAGACAGCACTCGCTGTAGCCTAATTAATTTAAAGAATTTTTGAAAAGTTGGAGTTTAATATCACATACCTACCTTATTAGACTTCTGAGTCTCCAATGAAACTGAACGCAATCAGAACATCTAAACCGGGTTCAAGGTACTGATAGCCCTTAAGCGGGGTTTATATGCTGATCGCGTTAAATTTCATAGGTGAAATTGGCATTAGGAAATTCTTTTTTATTAGATAATTCCAGATGGAAAGCCCCACTAACACTTTGCCCGACCCAAGAATCGAACCCAGGATTTCGTGCTCAGCAGTAGCGCTCGCGACCACTACACAAACCAGGTGAATTTTCAGTGTAAAATAGTTCCGGTGTCGTTCGTTAAGTGTACGTCAAGCTTTGTGCCACGGAAACGTCTTACATCGTCTGAAGGCTGAGGCTACAATGTAGATACTATCCTATTCATGGCTTTACATAGCCGATAGCCGTATTAATTCTATTGATATATTGTGCTTCAGAACTATGAACTAGAAGTAAAGATAAAAAATATGTTTGCACGCCGCTCTTTTATGTTTAGAAGGAGAAATGCTCTAAGATATCAGCTGATGTACTGGACGTGTCGGATTAGCCAATTGTAAGAAAGTGAAAAGTAAAGTGTTTTGCAAGAAAACATAATTTCAGATGCAATGTAATAATAGTATGATGAACATAATGTCAAAGACCCTTTAAATTCCAGGTTATGTTACCTATGACTTTATATTGATAATTAGATAATAAATACTTTTCTTAGTTTCAGGTTGTATATGTATATTGTATTTAGATTTGTGTAAATAGTTGTATTCAATATTGTAAAATAAATAAAGCCGAATATTATAATTCCAAGTTATTTTCATGATTATTAATATTATCATTTTAATATTAAAATAATACTGCTTTATTAGTTGGTGGATGATCCCAGCATAGCCAAACCGCATAACTCCGACGTATTATGACCGTGACAGCTCTTGAACGCAGTTTAAATGTGCTGATCGCGTTCAAGTTTCAATAGTGAATGTGGCCCTTAGTATCTAATCTATCTATCTGCTCTGAGTTTACAGCTGCCCATTTCAACTGTCACTGAAATTCATATTTCAGCTGGACGTACAACCCTTTGTTCTAGTGTAATAATAGTATGAATTTAATATCAAAGACGGAGGATCTTATAAATTCTAACATATTTTCATGATGGCGGCGTATGACACTCACTTCATTTAAATCGGTCATAATGAAAGCTTTATTTTGTCACTTAAAGTAGAGTCTTAAGAAACTAACCACATTTATTCATCAAAGTCAAAGTCAAATCATTTATTTCAACAGAAAGGCATTTTTGAACGTCAAAATGAACAAGAAATAGAATTTATTCTAGGGGCCCCAAAAGGTAGTTTCGCATGGAGAAGAATGGGCAATTTACTCCACCTTTCCTTTTTTTAAATGTGACAATGTGTTTGACAATGTTTTGTATACATGAATTATAAATTTATATGTGGAGACGATGCACCTAGAATAAAAATACTACACCACAAAAGGTTAAAAGAAAAACAATTGCAACAAAGGCAAGTAACTATGTCATAAGTACATGGTGGTCACATATGTACAAACATTCTAAAAGTTAATAATAATAAATCAATCAATGTGTGAGTTAAAGTTATTACAAAATTGTAAAACAGTGTGGTACAAATTATAAATTATTACCTAATTGACTTAGCAACCAGTTTGATATTGTCTAGGCTCTAGATTGTCCTGTTGAGCAGGACCAGCATGTTTCTAAGCTGTTCATCTCTGTTCAGTTTCTGTCCATAGAAACGCGTTAGCGATTCGACCGTGACGTAAATCGATGTATGTACAGAGGCCAGCACATCAAGCTACTTCAATCCGTCAATTTTATTGATAGATTTTTAAATTTATTACAAAAGTATAAGGTTCATGTATCATAGGGAAAATTTGACAGCTTGGGATAGCTTGATGTTCTGGCGTCTGTACGGTCGCCAGCGAATCAAGTTATACCAAACTGTTAAATTTCGCCCAATGATTTTAAGCCTTAACACGTTGACTGTTAAGTTTAAAATCGATTGAGAATGACAGTATATTGTGACTTGATGTGCTGGCGTTTGTACATTTATTCACCTACAAAGTTAGTCTGCTCTTGGGATAAATTCATACTAACTATGGAACCCTTCATTGTGCGTGGTCAGACACGCACTTAGCTTGTTTTTTTTTCTTCTCTATTCCCCAAGGCTTTCAGCTCCAACTTACCTGTTTTATGATAGGAGACAGCGTAATGTCTCCTTGCCATAATTTTCATGGTTGCCATAACATGGAGCATCAGTTGTGAGACACGGCGTAACATAAAATTTAACATTTGCAAGAATGTCACATAAATAAAACTTTTATTGCTTCCGTGTACATTATGTTTTGGTAAAATGTTTCCGACACAAATGGTTCTTCTAAAAGAGAAGTGGGGAGAGTGTCATGTTACATTCAAAATGTTTTTTTTTTATCAAATCAAAGTCAATGAATTATTATTGAATTAGGTTAGTAGTAGTAGTATTGGGTACTTAAATTATATGGCTATCTAACTAACTATATACAAAAAATACCAAAACAAAAAGGACACTTAGGCATCGAAGTACTAATGTGGTATTATGAAAAAGATAGACAGAAGAAATGTAATAAATTATATACATTTTTTTAAATTTCATTAATCATACAAAATAATTCAACAGTCTCGATAATTAAAAAAAAAGAAATATGACCACGTCGCATTTGCTTAGCTTTAAATATGAATGTTTGGTTTGAATGAATATGAATAATTAATCAATAAAACTTAGATACTTACCTGCACACATTGAGATAAACTTATATTATGATTGATGATATCTTCGACACTATGCATTTTTTAACTTTTCGTATTATCTTTAGTTTTTTTTCTTGTGTTATTTTGGCTAATATAAAATACAAACTCAGAGTTATAAAAAACACGTTGTATATTTAAACCGTAACTATTAGAAGGCATATTGGAGTACCCCAACGGTCTCGTGGTCGCAAGTGCCACCGCTGAGCGTGAAGTCTTGGTTCGATTCCCTGTCTTGGAAAAAGTTGTTCAGTTTACCACACCACTAAATATAATCATAACTTTTTGATACAATCATGATGTACAGACGCCAGCACATCAAGCTATCCCTAACTGTCAAATTTTCTCAATTAAAAATGAACCTTATGTCTTTGCAATAAAGTTGAAATACTATCAAAGAAATTTGACAGATTGTGGTAACTTGATGTGCTGGCCTCTGTACGATTAATATATTCACTATTTATTTGAAAACAAAAATAGAAAATGAAAAGTTCGCACTATTAAAAAAAAAACATAACAAGTCTACAGGGTGTACAATAGTTCGTATACTCAACCACTCTATACCTCATAGATCTACCTACCTTAATTTTTTTTACCTTTTATGTAAATTAGCACCGAAATAATATAAGGTAGGAGTAATACCTCATCCTCGTATGAATCATTCATAGTAAGACTGGTCTTTTGTGAATATAAATTATCATAATTTTATTTGCGTATGTATGGAAAAGGTGAGCTATATATAGAAACTCTTTCACTGGACCTCAAAGACTTGAATTGCCTTTGATGTTTGATACAATCTACTTACTAAATAGAAATTATTGTCGATTTTATTTTGTCTTTTATTCTTTGAAGAAATATTTTAAGAGTTCCACGTGTCGAGTTTAGTGATCGATTTTACTTTAAGATGTTCTCGGATTGTCCGAAAGGGTTACCGCTGCTCCGTAACACAAAGGGCTAAGGAAGAAACATAGATGGGTTTTAATCAGTGTGGCAAAGCGCACATCACACATGCCAGTTTGGAATATTAATAATAACATTTAAATTCCCCATAACAGCTTTCTTATGACACCTTACCGTAAGAAATAGATTGACCCTTTATTATTTTCCAAATCAAGGCAATCGCCAATAAATCCTTGAAAGTAAGATTGGTTGAAGGGAAATAAAGCAATGATGAGATACGCAGTTATCCTTCCAATTCACTTCCCCAAATATTTCGCTATTCTTTCTTGAGCTCCGAATGAAATAGCTGACTTCCTCCCGAATTCATAGCGTTCCATGCAGAAGCGTTTTATTAGGAGATGCCAAAATGAAAAAAGATTGAAGAAAGGGTATTCGTTTCTGTCAGTTATCTACAGATTTATAGAATTTGCAAGACAAATCCAATTTCAAATTCCTGGCCATCAAGAAAGTGAAAACTTTTTTTGAAATGCAAAACCTTTTTTTATCGTGGCAAACCTTTTAAAATGCAAAAGGATTTGCTGCACTTCTTGGACAGCGACACAGAAGGGCTTCTCATCATAATTTTTGCTTCACCCACTGAGTAAAGGCCTCGCACATTTTATGCCATGCTTCCAGGTCTATTTTTTTTATTAAGGAAGGGAAATCAACAAATGATCCCTCCTGCTCTGGGTGGAGCGGAAGGGATTATTATAATCTTACTGATTAAAACCCATTCATGTTCCTTCCTTAGCCCTTTGTGTTCCAGGGCAGCGGTAACCCTTTCGGGTAATCCCGCTGACCCAGCAGGATGCTTCCTGGTCTGTGCGAACATCAGCCAAGTCCCTCAAAGAAGAGTAATTTATCCGACTAAAATCCATTTCGATAAACACGTGATTCAAGCCACAACGCAACGTAATCGAATCTTCAACTTCCCACTCTCTTGTTTTCTCGCAAATACTTCAAGCCACAGAGCACACAATAAAATAAATAAGGCCGGATTTACACTGAAACAGTTTAATTCATTGGCAATGGGCGGGCCATATTAGCCATAGAACTGACGACTGTTGAGGTAGACTTGTTGTTAAGCGTAGAATTGAGCTGAATGGCGTGCAACTTTGAGAGCCTAAGTCCAGCAGTGGACTGTATAGGCTGATGATATTGATAATGAACCTCATTCTACGTTCTAAAATGCAAAACATTGTCAGCCAGCAGCGCCGATACCTTTGACTATACCTAGCTGCATTCACTTCTTTTTTTTTACCGCGTCATGTTTGCCGCAAATAACCGTATTGTATTTCTTTCGGCACACGCGAGAAGCGAATAAGCGTGTAGTGTGTGCGAATGTACATACGGTTACGTAGCAAGTTCAGTGTAAACCCGGCTTTAGAAGGAAGCGATATCGCGGCACTATGTATGCCCTTGACACGCCACAGTCCATCGTGAAGGCTAATAGGAGTAGGTCAAATGGAAGATACGACGTCGGCACCAGATACTCGTGTTACAGGGATTTCGAAGAAATGGGTTTCCTTGAAGATTTTCTCCGTTATTGTTATGGCATCTCCGGCGTTGAGTTTACATTCATAGATTTATTTTGAATTTATTAGGTTGTTTAATTTTCCAACAAAATTTGTTTTTCGAGACATCGCCGGGCAGTTGATCGACTCTTCACGTGACCAGAGAGCTGGCCTATTTTTTGGTCAAAGAATCAGCATTGTCATACAGCGCGGCAATAATGCCAGCCTTTTGGGAACTTTCCTGTTGACAGCGATGTGGATGAATTTTTGTTACTCTTTGGTACATATTATTATGAATATTTAACTTTTAAATCTAAATATGACGAGATTTTAAACAATGTTCTAGAATAGTTAGAGTCGAAGTTTAAAATATTCTGATAAATAATGACTTCTAAGTTCAAAAATAAAAACGAACTGTATGGCGCGCGATTTCGTTCGCATTAAATATAAGATCAATCTTTCGATTCTATAAAAATCTCATGGTGAAAACGAAGGTGAAGGGAGCATGAAGCTTGGAGCATTTAACCTAGCATGAAGTGAACGGCCTTTCCACATAATATGCTAGAGATTGACACTATTGACAGCTCACTTTAAACTCACTTCACCTACGTTTTCACAGTGAGATTCTTATATAATAATATAGCAGAATAGCACTACTGTTGTCTCGTTCAGGTGTTGGTTTTTGGGAAACCCGCTGTCTGTACCTCAAGTACTTCTTGAGGAACACTTATTGTGAATATCACCGATGAAACTGCACAGCACATCTAAACCGCGTTGAAAAGCTGTCAGTGTCAATATTCCACAGACAAAAATCACACTGACAGTTCTTAACGGCCCATTCACGACTTCGGTCTTAGCGGCGAGCGGCGCGGCAGGCGGGGCGGCGGCGGCAAGCGGTGCGTTTTACACGCCACGTACCCTAAGCGGCGGCGGCGGCAGCAGCCGAGGTGGACGTATTTAGGTAGTCAGACAGAAGTTCGCCGCCGAGTCTGTCACACCTACACCGCTGCCCGCGCCGCTCTGTTTCGTGGCGTCGCACTCATTCGCTTGTACTTTTGATCTCGCCGCTCCCCGCACCGCGCACCGCTGCAACGATTCGCTCCGACAAAACCGCGCGCGTTTTCGCTATGAGCGGCGACTCGTGGCGTGCTTCAAACATTTTCATACTTTTGTTCTTACCGCTCGCCGCCCCGCGCTTAGCCGCCGCTCACCGCGGCAAAGTCGTGCATGGACCGAAGAGGTTTTGCCCTGTACGCGTTCAGTTTCGGCGGTGAAATCCTCTTAGAGCTCCTATATTCTTTTAATAAACTGTGCGGTGCTGCCATGCTACTTTGCATTGTTTACGTTCATACATCTGGTCATACTCGCACGTAGATGGCGAGTACCTACTACGCACGATATGACCTTTCTGAAGAACATCAACATTATCGATCGAAGCTGTCAGTGTTCTATAGTTTCTTCTATGGGAAAAAGGGGTAAGATTATGTATGTATGCTGTCTATCAGAAATCGCAAAAAAACAGCTGCCATAAAAATAGAAGATATGACATTATGCTCGCATAACTCTTCAAAATGTAGGGAACTGCTGATTTTTTTTCGAGATTTCCGATTTGTTCGTGGTTAAGTACTAACAGCCGCACAGGCCGATCCACCAGCTTAAGCTACGCTTGCCCGGGTTGGCCGTGGATGGGTGACCATCTTTACGTACCGAGACTCCTCCGTGTCAAGCCGTTACTTCCGGCTGTCATTTGTGCATCTTTGACAGTCGTCAAGTCAAACGGGTCGTCAGAAGCCCGAAAATCTGACAGCCAGTCTTATCAAGGGGTGTCGTATTGCCCAGTTACTGGGTTGTAGAGGTCAGATAGGTAGTTGATCCATGAAAAATACTGGTATTCAGCTACATCCGGTTAGACTGGAAGCCGACCCAGCATAGTTGCGAAAAGGCTGGGTAGATGATGAGATTTGTTCCCATAATGAACGTTGTTCATAATGATGAAAACAAAGACCCGTTAAAATAATGCCCATGAATTCAATTTCACCCTGTATAATATGTCGGTCACATAACGCTCTTTTAAGTTTTAGTTTAAGTTAGAATATATAAAATATGAATTCTGTCACCAGCACCTCAAGTTATCACAAAATTTCAAATTTTCTCAATCGATTTTGAACCAAACATTCAATGTTTTAAGGTTTAAAATTATTTAGAGAAAGCCAGGTTAGTTTAACTTGATGAGCTGACGACTGTAACATGCAGCAGTCTGCAGTTCAAACACTTAACTGAAGTTAACTAGCATCATAAATATTAAATGGCTGCATTGAACTACTTACGTAGAGGCTAGGCTTAACGTCTTATAAATAAATAAGTACGTTCGGTTTGTTTACCCATTGCTGGCAAATAACATTGAACTGTATGTACATACGTACGTGTATACTAACTCGCTTGGTCTCCCAGCAAAGACAAACGGGCATATTGCTAAGATAAACTATTTGTCCTGAAGAAATAACAGCAATCCTAACTAGTAGTATAATGCGAAATGAGTTTGTTTATTTTTTTACGCTTTCACGCTAAAACGGCTGAACGGATTTGGATGAAATTTGGCATATAGGTAGACCATGACCTGGAGAACGACAACCTTTTTTTTTTGGGGTTGGGATATCATCAATGAGTCCTCCCGCTGTAGGTGCAGAGGAAGGGAGTGTTAGGCTCTTACTGACTAAATCCCATCCATGTTCCTTCCTTAGCCCTGTATGATCCGAGGTAGCGGTAACCTTTTCGGACAATCCCGCTTGCAGATCGACTACCTGGATTGCAGACGAAGTCGCGAGCACAGCTAGTAAGGTACTTATATAGCGTACGCCCACAGGAACAACGTATGAGTTCATGCGTTGTTCCTGTGGGCGTACGCTATATACCTATACCTATAGGTAACTACCTAGCATGTTACTTACCTAGAAGTAACATGCTGGCAGAAAATTGTCGTTCGGTGACAGAAGGGATACAGTGACTTGTTAGATACTATGCAAAGGTTTCGTCCCATCAGGTTCGTTGATGTAGATTTTTTATTTAGGTACCTACTTAAAAAGTAGGTCAGTGGGTCGTCTTAGGAGCGGAAATAATAATGGCGTTTTAAATAAAATAAAATTTGTGGGCCCATAATTTGGAAACGGTGCGTCGTCGTTCTTCTCAGAACCAAAATAGTTTTTATGGTCAAGGTTATGCAAGAAATATGGACGAAACTGTAAAAAAAAACTTTGTAAATTCTGTCACAAACAAGTCCTGCGCCCCTAAGAATACGCAAGCTGAGATCGGTCGATCGAGACTAACTATTTGTCGGTTTTTTACATCGTCTCATGGTTTTTGACTAGAGCAACAATTACTTTCCAGAAAAAAAACTCATCTGAGCTACTTACTATTTTGCAAATTCAGTGCGTTTTGTGTAAACCAGAAAAACATTGAAAAGCTCGTAACTCGGAAACGGTGCGTCGTTGGGCCATGCTTCTCAGAAGCCAATTGTTTTTATGGCCAAAGTCAACCAGATACCGCAATAAAATTGAAAAATTTCCGAAAAATTTTTTTTTTTCTTTTTTCTTTGTAAAATTTTCTGTCTTTGCGCCGTAGCGCCCCTAAGGCTACACTCCAACCAAAAAGTAGCTTATCCTATTTCCCTTTTTTTTGAGGGTGGATAATCATTGAATGATCCCTCCCGGTCTGGGTGCAGCGGAAGGGAGTGTCAGACTGTTACTGACTGAAACCCATCCATTTTCCTATGTTCCTTCTTCACAGAAATGGTCGAAGCGTTGGTTCTTTGGAGAACCCTTTGTCGAGCAGTGGAAGTCTTCCAGCTGAAACGATGGTGATTGTGATGAATTTCAGGATCATTCGCAGTTATGATGCAAATAAAACACTATCACCCGATCACACAGATCGTTTTGTAGACGTAACATAATTTAAAGATAATAATAAACATTAAGTGGACGAGCGTAGGCCGTTATCTTTCAAAGGACTAAATTAAATTCCTGTAAACGGAAGGCAGTGGTCCTGAAAAGGTCGTCTGAAAATAAAACGAGTCCGTATTTGAAGAGGTTTTTATTCAAATCCTTTTATTTCGTGTCACTGCTTTATATTCTAATATAAGTCTTAAATAGTAGGTAAAACTTAATATTAACTTGATGTTTTGATAGGCGCGAACTTATCTAAAGATTTGTGTACATGTCCAATGAACATAAAAACTTGACATCATAAATCAAACAAACATGAAATTTAGCAAACGTACAAAAAAAATATCTATGTATTATTGCTGTTGTTCACTCAAAAATAAATCAAATTCTTTATAAATCTAAAACAATATTAGTAATGCGCGAGGCGAGTTATTTATTCGAGTAACTCGAATCAAATCGTATTACGAGTCGAATCGGGTTCAGTTTTTAACAACTCGGTCGATCGTACGAACGCAAAGCACGCCGCCGTTCGGGAGGCCCGCGGCTCGGGGCCTCACGACTTCACTAGTCACCCACGATCTCACTCGACTCAATACGAGTTGAGTGAAATAGATCTCGGCCTCGGCCACGATTGGCGGAAAATCGAGTGAACATCCTCGGTAAAAGTAATCGACTCGAGTAGTTATATCAAATCAACAATTCAAGTATTCAATCAACATCATTATTATATATATCTGAGTCTCGAGTCGAGCCTCCCTTCTCTTCCCCTACTGGAGGCACCGAGTTGAGTCAACTCGAGTTGCACGCGAGTCAGTAGCCATTTCAACTCCAGTAACTCGAGTAAAAAAAAATCCAACTCGTCATATCACTAAATAATATCAATGGAATCTTAATTCGAATCTATTACGTTTGATTTTAAACTTCAGTCTCTGGATGATAAGAATTTCGATTTAAACCCTTCACTGTGTTTTCCAAACACATATTAGCTTAAGAACGCATTTCGAATTTGAACCTTAAAGTCAACAGATTCAAAAGTCACATAAAAAACATCCCTTAATGCACTGTTTACAATAACACATTCCCAAACAACAAACATCATCACATATTCATAGAATTGAACGAAAGCAAACAAACATTTAAACGAATGAAAAATTGCAATGACCTTAATAACGACACAACAAAAGTTGCGCGTGCAACGAAACGTACAAAAGAATTGATGTCCCCTTCGAATTCAAAGTTGGTACAAATTGAGCAGTTCGTGAACAAAGTAATAGCCTTACATTTGAGTCAATAATGCATGTTGGAAGTTCGAGGGTTTAGTCGAGTTAATATCCAGAGTTTACTCGTATAGATTTCGCCGTTAGTTCCATGTTTTGCTCGTTAGAATACGATGAATTGGAGAGGGGGGGGGGGAGTAAGATCAGCTGACGCAAAATAAGAAAGTATTGGAATAGAAAGTGTACGTAAGCACACGTCTGGAATCTGGAATCCATTGGAAAATAAAAGGTTGTCAAAATTTAGGGGAACTCTTTTTAATAACCAATGTATGGAATCTGATGAAAACGAAATCACTTTGTATAAGCATGCATCATCCTGATTAGCTTTTCTTTTTGCAGTTTGTGATTAGAACTTTGATTTCGATTTCGGATTTTCCTCGAAAATTTAAATTTAATAAATTTACTTCCAATGCTTGAAATCTTTCGAATAGAGTAATTAAAGGCTCAATTAGGTCACGACTGAAGTTCCGGGACCAAAACGTCCGGCAACAATAAAAGCCAAAACTAAATCAAGAAACTAGAAGAAAATCTGAATTTACGTCGTTTAATTTTGCTTTGAAACCTTATTTTTTCTGAACCAATAAAGCTCATGGAGTTGAGAATACCAACCTTTTTGCTGGAAAAAGAATTTAACAGTGCAGTGTGTAGAATTCTCCACAGGATTTAAATTCTTCAGCGGTCAAATGCCATGTTTGAAATAAGTAACTTTGCGAAAGGTATGCAATGAACGCAAACGATTAGCACACGCTTGAAAATAAGAAATAAAAATTCTAACATCATTCAAAATTCTAACCTAATTTGAAAAAAGAAATAAATGTTTTGATTAAAACTTTAATGGCTGACTAGAATAATGAAGAACATTTCAAGGTAAAGTAATATACAGCAGTTATATCTTTTATAAGCTACCTTGTATAACTGAGATAAAAGACGTTGAAGTAGTATATTAAATGTTAAATGAAGCAAAACGTATTCATAATTCTACTTTTTCAAGAAGTTTTCATCTATTTCAATTATTCAAAACTCAATCAACGCGACCTCTTTTGAAACAAAATGGAAAATTGTCGGGTCACAGAGTTACAGTTGAGATAATTTCTAAAGGTCAGTTTTATTTTAGTACCTACTGCTGCCACGTCGCCGAATTTAGAATGTATACCAGGTCAAGCGACGACAGAAACTTGAGACTTTGTTAAATTTAGAGAAATACTACTCAGGTGGATTAAAAACTTCTCCAGGAAGACCTGGTATTAAAACTTGATGTTTCTTTACGACTCTTGTCAAATTTAAGTTCGTGAATGCGAACGCTGTATTTTAAGTAGGATGTATAAGATCAAAACTGCTAAAACTTTGAATTATGACGTCACAATTCCAATTTAATAAATATAGGTACAAATGTTGTATTGTTACATACAAACATTATATCTAAGTAAAAAACAATCCGGGGGGACGGTGAAACATTGAATATTCAATATCTCATTATCAATAGAAATCACTTTATTTGTAGAAAGATCATAAATCATGCAGAATTTCCATCGTTCTCGAGTAACAACAGTACTTAAAATTCAATAAAGCATATTTCAATATGCTTTATTGAAGTCTGTCGGAGATATTTGGCAGTTAAGACAGACTGCACACTGCTGAGAACGACTTAAACTGAATACATAACCTCTGGAGACTTAAATCCAACACTTCGCTTGAACATTGAAGATCTATCTATCAAATTATCCAGCAATTGAATGCCTCAAAACGTAGTTCCGAAGCAATCTGACAGTGAAGTGAAGGAAGATAAAGAAACAATTAGATAAATACATGATAATTCGGAGTTTAGAAAACACAATTGACTAAGAACTAACAAATGAAAATGAGAAGATAAAGCCTAAAAACACAGAACAAGGCTAATTAACGTCAAACTCGGACGGAATGTGAAGACCTTACACGATTTTGATAATAATGAATGTATTAGCATAATCTTAGCTTACATCTACATCTGCCTTTGATTGTCGAATGGCACAAAATACTTTTCTTTACACGCGAGCACATCGCAGGCACGATTGTTTTGTGAATACTTTAAATATTTACATAGTATTGTAATTGATTTCGTCGTTACAAGGTTAGGTATAGTATCATAAAATATATTTTTACCTTTATCAGCTATGTACATGTTAATTTAAACAGTACTGGGGTACTTGGGTTCGAATGACAAACGTCTCGATATCTAAAGATAGATTTTGGTATCGATTCAGTCGGGTACTACCATGAGATTGTTTGCAGCGATGTGAGAATTGATCGAAACCATTCTTGTGGAATATCAATGACAATATTTGATATTAAGCACATTATTATTATCTAATTCACAACGAGCTAAGCGAATTCAATATTAAAATTATTAGTCGACTGACATACAGAGATGAACTATTTATTGAATTAGTTATTTAATGGATTCATACTTCGCAGTCTATTCGTTAATCAGTCAGAAACCTTGCCATGTCTTTCGAGTTTCATAACAGTTTTTACGTTTGTAACATAACTCATGGTAGCACTTCTGTTAAGCGGCATTTCGTATTTAAATTGCTGTACAATGTGGTTGTTTGCTATTGTGAAGGTACTATCTATTGTATCATTATTAAATTTAATAGCCCTTACGTAACTTAACTCTCTTACGTCACTTTCGGGTAACATCATTAGAACGACTAAAATGTTTGAAGAATGTTGAAGGTTTTTATTTTAATTGATAACTTGAAACCTTAAAGGCGTAAGTGTTTTAAGGTTAATGTCTTTATCGCCCTTTGAACTTTCACTCCGTTTAATATTAACAGAGTAAGCGTATATCAAAATACTTAATTATTATGTTAGTTGATAACAAGCCTTTGTATATCAAAATGGATGGTAAAGCGATATATAAAATACTCGAAAGTGTAGTAATAGAGTATGAAATAATTTACAAATTAAAGCTAATATGTACAAAGATATAACAGTATTTGGCCATTAAAATATATTTCTACATTATTAAGAATACTCAAGCAAGAGTTGTATTTTATTGATAAAGAAAGGATTGATATTAATAAAAAACAACCAGGTATCACTCGACAAATGTATTATTGTTAGAAAAAATATATACCAAGCAACAGATAATAAAACCTATGATGAAATATCAGCTTAACGCTAATAAAATCAAACAGTTATCCCCAACTAAGATGAAAATGATGTTACAGAACAATTTGAACAGAATTTATTCATATAAACCTTATCTAAAATTAATAAGTTTGCTTAGGATATTAGCGTAGACACGAAGGACGTACTCGACAGGGCCAAAATATTCATAGTAGACGAATTGAATGAAATTCCTAAATAACAAATTATTTTTCTAAAAACGTATGTAAAATATACATTAGTACCGTATTGAGGTAAGCAATTTGATTGAGAAATCAATGGAAGAGATACAGAGGCAATTCAAGCGAGTTAATTAATTCTATTCGACACAAACAATAATATCAATAGCGAAATAAATCTTATCAGTACTAACAATGGAATTGGTAACAAAATCAATAGTTCTGATACTTATAATAGCACCACACGTCTAAGATTTGCGCTTAACGCACTATTATAGCTACAATAGTATGTATAAAATAGATATGATGAAGAGAAGAGAAGAAGACTAAGCTACTGGAAATACAGAAAGTTATCATTAAACTTATCTCCTATATTCAATAATTAATTGGTACTTTTCGAATCTCACGCCACAAAAGTTCAATGAAAGCATATCAAAGCATTCAAAACTATTTTCATATAATGAGTTATTATTAATTTTCAAAGTCCGTTTAAAGCTACGCTTCAATGAGTTTAGAAAGAATAAATATTTGATGAAAATTATTCTGGATTAAAATGAGATTTATCATTATTAAAGAATCAAAGTCTTTCCTTTCAATTTGGGAAAAATCGTTCCAAGCGTTATCGTGAAAAATATTGAATGACGCTTGAAATTCAGTTAAGAAAGTTACAAAATGATAACACGTAAATGACCGTGACTTTGATCATACATAGATAATACATATTGGTCCTTGAAACCGTAGACAGTTGGTATCCCACTATCCACTTTAATTACACATTAGTAATCGTCAGCCGTCTTGGACTTCTAGGCCTGTTCAAGTTTGAACCTGACCCTCTGACATGGACTTGGACAGACCCTGGAGGCATATCCACAGCTGAATGCAGACTAGCAGCTCTTGAACTTCTCGGAGATGGCGCTACTCTGATGTCTACAGCGCTGTGTAAACTGGCAGCTCTTGAAGACCTTGGCGTGTGGTGAGACATTTCTGAGGGTGTGATGAGGGCAGGGATGTCCGCTGCTGAGCGAGACCGCCTTGGAGGGCTCTCAGGGATGAGCGCCATACCGCCCATACCCATGCTACTTACGAAGACCGAGTTCTAGAAGATATAAAAAGTGTAAATAACAAGGCATTACTGTATTTATAAATCAAAGGTGAGGAGTGCGGTTACGGAACGAAAAAACCGTTTTATAAATTAAATTACTAGTTCTACGTGTGGCACAAAACACAGCTAATGATATAAAACCTGGTGTTGTCTATCCAAGCTTGTGGTTTTGTTTTCTACTCAAAATCATTTTCTGACTCCTTTTTTGTAGTATAAACATTTAAAGCTGATGTTTTCAACGAGTATCTCACTCAAAGTTACATTTTTGATTCTCAAATTCAGTTTTTAATAAGTAGTTGATAATTTTGTTAGTCCTCACCTGTCGCGGTCTATGGGACAGGTACCCACATGGTTGGTAAGATGGGAATGATGCCCCGCAGTCGTATGACACACAGCCGCGTGACAATGATGCTCGGTGCTGTACAAAGCAGTGTTTTATTACCATAGGTTGGGTAGGTAGTGCAATTTAGAGTTTTTACGTAGATTATATAGGCCTATTATATACTACTCTGTCAAGAAAGTACCGGGAAAAGATCAATAATACACAAAATGTCTGTTATTCATCCAAATTTATTTTATCACCTATAAAGGAATCTCCTTTAGAAACGATACACTTGCGCCAACGAATAATCCATTCATCAAAACATTTTTTAAACGCTGCTTCCGGAATTGAGTTCAGTTCTCGCCGCGAATTCTCCTTTTTCGGTTTCGGTTCAGTTGGAAGGCGCCACTCCGAAGCTTGTTGACTAGTTTGCATGTCAAACTCGTAAACCCACATCTCGTCACCAGTAACAATGCGTTTCATGAATGTTGGGTCCGAACTGACTCGTTCTAGCATGTCCTCAGCGACTTTCATGCGATTGAGTTTTTGGAGAAAATTCAGATCTTTTGGGACTAGCCGAGCAGCAACATGTTTCATACCCAAATGATTAGTTAAAATGGTACGGATCGACTCGTGAGATACAGAAAGTTCGGCGGCTATCTCTCTCAGAGTTGAATGGGGATTTTCAGTCACTATTTTCTTCACTTTTGCGATGTTAACTTCAGTTGCAGACGTTGACTGCCTACCAGAGCGAGGCAAATCTTCCATCACATCTCGACCGCTTTTGAACGCTTTGAACCACTCATAAGCACGAGTTTTTGATAAAGTCGATTCACCGTAAGCCTTCTGTAACATTTTCAGTGACTCCGAACACGAAATTCCATTGGCGATGCAAAATTTAAGACAAACTCTTTGTTCGATATTTTTGTCCATTGTGAAATTCGCAATACACACTATATATGATATTACTAAAACCAGCACTGTATTTAATATAAATAACAGATGCAACTCAAACTCCGCGCCAAAATGGAAAACAGTTGTGCCAATCTAACAACTACAAAAAAACCAAAAATTTGAATTTGGAACCATAAACAAATCATCCATTCCCGATACTTTTTTGACTGAATGTATATATATAAAATATTGTATATTAAATTTAGCTACCCTCGCGCTTTCACCTTTGAGTTATTAATTTCTTATGTAACTTGTTTTTAACGTATTTGTTGTCTCGGAATATTAACTTTTTTATGACAAGTCAAAATTAACCCCCAAAATGTCGTATGAACCCCATAGGATCATAAGAAAAATTCTCTCGAAACGTCAATATACACTGGTCAGCAAATAAACCGAGCCACCCGCTACCTAGGAACTCTGATTCGATTTTCTCAAAAAGTATAAAACTTACAACTATCAAAGTTATACCTACAAAAAGTGCGTTTCATGGTGATTAAAATGACTACAAATTAATTCGAAAGTACCCTCAACTCACATTGTAATCAAGCAACAAACACAATTAGCATTGTGTCGATTTGCTCTGTTTTCACCAGAGTTTGAAATTAGCGTTCTTTTTCTCTACAATGATGGTAGTCGGATATTTCTTATCATTTCTTTAGTTTTTGTCAATCGTTTGCTCAGACGCGTGTGTTTTTGCTACTTTTTTCAATTAATAATGGATACAACACCTCAGGAAGTAGCTCAAGCTGTAGCATTACTTCAAGCAGGCATTGCGCAAAGTGAAGTCGCTTGAAGGCTTCGAATCAGCAGATCTTCGGTGCAACGAGTTTACAGACGATACCTAGAGACTGGAGCATTCGATCGCCGTCCGGGTACGGGCAGACCTAGGGCTACATCAGCAGCAGATGATCGTTATATCCACCTTACTGTTCTGGGAAATCGCCACCTCAACGCAATTCAAGTCCAACAATGTCTGCGTGACGAACGCCAAGTGGTCATAAGTTCAGATACCGTCAGAAGGAGACTTGCTGAACGGAACCTGACCCCAAAAAGAGCTGCAACAGGCCCAGCATTAACGGTAGCACACCGTCGAGCACGACTTGAATTTGCTCGAGAGCATATGGATTGGACATTAGAGCAGTGGAGTAATGTACTCTTCACTGATGAGACCAGGGTGAGTCTACATGGAAGTGATCGACGTCAGAGAGTATATCGTCGCCCTGGAGAACATTATTCTCAGTGTCGCATCGAGGAAACTGTTGCTTATGGAGGAGGATCTGTAATGGTCTGGGGCGACATCTCGTTAACAGCACATACAGCGTTAGTTTTCATCGAACCGACGGGCCGTACACGTGGACTGACTTCTCATCGCTACATTACTGAAATCCTCGCAGACCATGTGGTACCTTACGCAGGATATATCGGACAGGATATGCAATTGATGCATGATAATGCACGGCCTCATTTTGCTCATGTGGTGACCCAGTATCTACGCGACGTCAGCATTCGTACGATGGACTGGCCAGCTCGAAGCCCGGACTTGAATCCGATAGAACACTTATGGGATGAGCTAAAACGTCGGGTTCAAGCCCGGGTACCTGCTCCAACAAGGCTTCTAGAGCTGCGAATCGCAATTGAAGAGGAGTGGAATACAATTCCTCAAGATTTTATCGTCAGGCTCGTAAGGTCGATGAATACAAGGATGCTGGCAGTTATCAGAGCAAGGGGAAGGAATACGGAATATTGATCAAAAACATTTTTTTTTATTTTATCTTTGTTTTTGGCTTTAATTTTTTTTTTCACTTTATCATTACTAACGATTGTCACGACTGGAAAACGACTCTTCTTCGTAAAATCCTTAATACACACTGAAATATTGATTAAACCCAATGAGTTTCCTTTCATTTTAATCACCATGAAACGCACTTTCTGTAGGTACCTACACTAACTTTGATAATTGTAGGTTTTTTAGTTTTTGAGAAAATCGAATTAGAGTGCCTAGGTAGCGGGTGGCTCGGTTTATTTGATGTCCAGTGTATATAACCGTATAAATCGTTGAACTCTTACAAGCAAACGGCTTCTAATAGGCGAACATCAAACGGGTTAAGAAATCTCCGTGAAATTGCACTACCTACCTTAAATTTGTTCATTACTAGAAAATTTCTTACCAAGCTAATCCTAAGGTGGTCAGGGAAAGTGCTTGTGAACGACTTTAACATCATGTATCAATGTCAAAGTTTCATTATATGTATGTTTTATTAGAGTGGTGGACCGCACTTTCTGTTTCTATATCATTATTATCTTTACTTTTAATTTTAACTTTACCAACTAGTATGTAACATACAAAGTGAAGACTACAATACGATCATAAATTAAACTGCGTATATTTAATGCTGTCCCCAGCCTGCATACGAAGCCCGGGTGTCACCACTGCGAGGATCGTTCAGAGGACACGGTAGAGCACACGGTGCAAGCCTGGCCCGCTTGGGTGGAGCACCGCCGTGTCCTCGTAGAGGCGATCGGCGGCGGCAACCTCTCGCGCCCGGCCCTGGTGCAAGCCATGGTCCGGGGCGAGAGGGAGTGGGAGGCAGTCACCTCCTTCTGCGAAAACGTCATGCTCGCGAAGGAGGTGGCGGGATAGGAGAGAGTAAGGTCCTCCCGTCCCAGCCACCGTGGGAGACGCGCCGTGCGTCGGGAGCCACGTGTCGACTCCCGGCCACCGTAGGCGCGGGCCTACAGACGGTGAGTAATGGGTGACTCACCGTCCGATCAGCACCAAGCCCGTGCCGGACGGCGCGTATATGTTCCACGCGCGCCTCAAAGAGATGTCAGCATATGAAGGGGCCTCAGAGCCAAGCCAGCTGGGTAAGCGGGATTGTCCGAAAGGGTTACCGCTACCCCGGAACACAAAGGGCTTAGGAAGGAACATGGATGTGTTTTAGTCAGTAAAAGTCTGACACTCCCTTTCGCTCCACCCAGAGCGGGAGAAGTCATTGGATGATTTCCCAGCCTGAAAAAAAAAGCCTGCATACGAAAATTCAATCGACTATATCCAATAGTTTAGTCACTATAGCTAGTCAAAGATTGGCAACACTAGTCGGCCAGTCACTATTATTTAGTTTGTTGGAAAAAATCACTTTTTTAATTGCAGTGTTAGGATTCATTTGATAGTTCCAAAATACTCCTATTCATACTGATGAATGTTTAATATATGGTCGTATTGTTTTCTCCACATTCTAAAACTTTACTACCCACACTGGGTCCACATGGTAGACGACCCACATCCTCAAGCAAAAAGAGGAAGCATGTAACTCGGCATGGGAAAATGATACAGTGAAATGTGCGCTTTTAATAAAAAAGTGCTGCCCACCAAAAATGATACCATTGTCTCAAGACAATCTAGAATCAGTGTTCGTTCAAAATGAGTTTGGATTGCGTGTTCACTAATTAGGAGCAAGAAATACCTTACAATATCATTATAATTTAGGCATTCACTTTCTGCAGTTTGCTGTAATAGAAAAGGTTTGCGATGTACTGCCTGCAAAATAATATCCATTGTTTGTTGTTGTTGCTTTTAAATAACTTGTAAAATTCAAAATCATATTTAGCCAGGTTATCCTGCGAAATTATATTTTCATACGTTCTATACTTGCTACGGCCACGAATCATATTTTAATCAACATAAAACCTAATACTGACTGGCAAATTGCAAGAAACGTGAGATAATTTCGTGGGTTACCCTGGCGTGCCTTAACTAGAGGTCACCTCATCAAAAATACTATTTAAGGTCTTAAAACTAACTTTTACTTTACTAAAAGATAACAGGGGGCCTAGACAAAGTCACATTTTGATTAGGGATAGCGATTAGATAAATCCGAAATGTATGGAATTGGCATAAGCTTTCGAAATGTCACGTGATCAATCGTTTTCGATCGCTAAGTGCTAGACATTGTCAAATCGTGTAACGAAACTCGATCAATATTCCCATACAAATGCGTTGACAAGTGGCGTCCTTGACAATCCGAATCGCTGAGATTCGATCAACAATTTTCGAAATCGAATCGACACGGAGCTATTGGCACTTGTCTAGGCCCCTGTTTATATCAATTGTAGACTTCTAGGTAGGTGACTTTTTGTTTTTGAAAACTCGGTACGTATTTATTTAAATGATTTTTCAATTCACCTTCTCAACTCTGTTACATTGTATATTAATTATTTCTCACTACTATAAATCAGTACAATCATGCAGACAGATATACAACTCACATGAGGAGGCACTGACACGGAATTCTCAGCTAAAACGCAACTCTGTCGATGCTGCTGCTGGAACTTCGGCTGATATGGCTCCAGCATTCTGAGGGAAACAATATTTATTTGAATAAAATTTTCAAGAAATAAATTATAATACAGCTGGCTCAAGAAAAAGTCTAGAAGGCTTTGGGGGAGGCCTTTGCTCAGCAGTGGGACAGTGCAGGCTAAGTAAAAAAAAAAACATAATTTGGGTAATATTTTCATCAAATATTTCAAGATTTTATTGAGAAAGACTGCAGAAATTAGGAATTTTGTTACCATCTGCATGATAGCAGCTGATCTATGCTTTAAAAGTCTCACTGTGAAACGTAGGTAAAAAGCGCTTAACCCTTTAACCGCCCCAGTCGGATTAATACGACAAATGTTGTCGTGGCCGTGCCGCTTTTTTTTTTTTTTTTAAGGCTGGGAAATCATCCAATGACTGCTCCCGCTCTGGGTGGAGCGGAAGGGAGTGTCAGACTCTTACTGACTAAAACCCATCCATGTTCCTTCAGTAGCCCGTTATGTTCCGGGGTGAGTCGTGTTTATACGACTGAGAATCTATGTTCGGATTTCGTTGTTTATGTAATTGCAGGACCATATTCGTCTGAAATAAAAGTTTTTTTTTTATGTGTTGGGCGCTGGGGGCACGACAACTGATACTTAGTCGGGCGGTTAATGGGCTAAATAGGAATTTTGTTACCATCACGCTGCATGATAGCAGCTGATCTATGTTTAAAAGTCTCACAGTGAAACGTACGTAAAAAGCACTTAAAGTAAACTGACAAAAGTATCATTTCCTATCATCAGTCGGTCGAATTCTGACACCAGGTTAGTCATAACCACACGAATAAAGAAAGTAAGAAGCTCGTCGATTCTGTACCTCACCGTGATAACTGAGATAATTTGTGAGCTGTCGTTCCACCTAATACTAGGGATTGATACTATTGACAGCTCTCCTCACCTCTAACTTCACGGTGAAGTTTGTATAGTATAAGAGTGCAGATGGAATAATATATTCAAATAATATATATCCTTGGACATTTCACACAACGTCATATCGTCCCAAGCTAAGCAACCTAATGGTTGTGTTATGGTAACGAGATGGCTGATATACTACTTATATACATTTTTTTGTTGTAAATACATACATATTATAGATAGAAAAACACCCAGACTCGTAACAAATACTTGCAGGTCGTACAAATATTTGTTCCGTGCGGGAATAGAAACCGCGACATAGTGCGCAGCAGTCAATCGCTCAACCACTGCGCCAACCGTGTCGTCATGGAATGACAGCTCACTTCACCTAAGTTTTCACGGGGAGAATTTGATAGAATAAGTTGATTAGTACCGAGGGGTATTACCTTATCAAAATATTTATATAATTACACCAGTTCCTGTATCCCAGCTGTGGGGTAATTTTGGATATATACATGCTTTGGCTAAATCTAACCCATATTAATTTCAGTTAAAAAAAAAACTCTAAAATTCTTCAAATACGTTTTGGGAATACTTTCATTAGATATGCGTACAGGAAAGGAGTGGAATCCCTGCTGGAGTCTGTGTTTTCCAATAATCTGAAGGTCTTCAAGTAAAGAGTAATAAATTGATTCAACGTCAACCACTTCATCACTTCAGGTGACGTAGTGGTCAAGCGCGAGCCTATTGACAATGAAAAAAATCTTTTTTTATCGTGTAACCTAACCTGGTGTCAGAGTTTTTTTCGCAACCCACGGGGATCTGACTTAGCTTCACATGCTGTTGGCGTCTCTCAGGCATGCCGGTTTCCTCACGATGTTTTCCTTCACCGTTTTTTAAGCATGTGACAATTATACAATACGCACTCTGAAAAGTACGGTTTTGTGGGGCATAGTTGATAAATTAAGACTTTTTGTGAACTTTACTTTAATAATATAAATAAAATTAAAAAAAAAATCTGAGGTGCGTGGCTGGGGTTCGAACTCGAGGTCTAAGACTTGGCAGTCCGACGCTCACACTACTAAATAAAAAAACTGCTTCAAGTAAGAAAAAGATACCGAAATGAGAATTCTTATAACTCCTTTTATTGTTTACCTGACAAAGAATAACCTTTTCAGCAATATTTTGATCAAACTACTTACAACTTACGACAAAGCCTCTATAAGTGAATTAGGTTTTTGTGCTCATCTTCTGAAAGGTCTAAAAGCTATATAAAATTTGGAAGAAAAGGTTTACTATAATTTTTTATGGGCACTTTCAGTCGAATTTGGTTCGAGACTTTTAACAATTATTACCACAAGGTCAGTTTATTTTAAAACTAGCAGTTATCCGCAGCATTGCTTACGTGGACCTTAATTATTTTTTCTAAAATAAAAGTAATATAAAATGATGATGATGTTAGAGTGATGAAATAATTTACACAAAGTGTATCGCCTGCCTGGGATCGATCCCACGACCTACAGTTCACTGAATTACCAAGTACTCTTAACCACTGTACCAACACTGTTCTTTATGTGTATGATACATTATTATAAGACATACACAATAATAAATAAATCCCGATGTTTTGTCAAATCGTGAAAACTGTGTGAAGAACGGAGGGTTGCTAGTTAAATGTACAGACGCCAGCACATCAAGCTACCCGAAACTGTCAAATATTCCCAATGGAACATGACCCTTATAGTTTTGTAATACAGTTGAAAATCTGACTGCTTGCATCTGTAGTTATCCGTAAAGTTTTCGCCTTTGATCTCTTTACCGTCAGACTACGTTAACTACGAATTGTTTTTCGACGTTAGCTTCTAAACTTTGGCTTTAAAAACAAAGTTTGACTGCTGTCAGATTTAGCTCACGTAAATAGTTAACTTTCAGTCTATGAGTAAACAGAATTTAGCTGAGAAGTTTACCGAAGTGCATCTATTTAATAGAGAACTCAGACTATCGTACATACTCTCCGAAATTCTTTTGACTGATATTTAATGGGTACGTATTACAATACCGAAATTTAAAAGACCGTATTTTAAAATACCTATGAAAGGAATCCCTAAAATTAAACGCTTAGATTTGGCCGAAAATTTTAAATCCCGAAAGTTCATTTGGCCGAAAGGTTAAAATCCCGAAGACCCTTATTCCGAAGATTTTAACACGTACCCCTTTTAATTCGTAATTACTAGCATAATGAATGAATTTGAAAACTCGCAGTGTCGACGTCACGATAAAAAATCAACAATAAAATAGGGGTAGGTAACTAAAGGGGAATTTCACCAATAAAACTGACAGCTTGCATCTAGCTGCGTTGAAAAGCTGTCAGAATGACAGTGACAGCTTTGAAATTGACAGTTCGTGTACGGTTACGTTAGTTCATTCAGTTTTATGGGTAAAATTCCCTTTATAGCCCGACCGCTTAACTGTGACCGTTCCTGACGAAGCTGCGCGGTGTGAGAGGGGTATGATGATGCGACGCGCGAATTTCACCCGTGAAACTGAACGAATGAGATAGAAGTCTATGCCGAGATGCGGTCCAAGCGCTCAAACAAATGAATATCAGTGTGAGTATTTTTAATATGAACTTGTTCACATACATCCGTGACCAGGCTGGCTACTGACCTTCAGTACCACCCTTGTGTGTGTCACGGGCACGTCACGTCCCGGGCTCGGCCCGAAATTGTGTGGTGTGATTGGGTTTTGTATTGGTCAGCTAGTAGTCATTAAATCTCATACAAAGTCTGTGCCAAGCATCTCTCACTATAGTGCAATAAAATAAAACAAAATAATACTACGTACAGTTTATAGACGCACCTGATCTTGCCCCAACGATTGAAGAACAGTGCTATAGCGGCCACCCACAGAAGGAGGACGAAGGCCACTATGAGGGCTTCTTCTGCTCGCACTACGACACCACTGCCATCTGTTGGAGAAATTACATATTTATCAAAATATCCTAATAAAATTCATGATTTTTTGGAAATGGTAGTGAGATATAGAGTAGAAACCTTCTAGATACAGATGTGGCAATGTGTCACTAATTCCTTTTAGTGCGTAGAAATGATCCTGAACAAACTTTGTTTACACTTTCAACAAAATGTTTTGAAATGGATTATAGAACAGCGTATGCCGTGTATAAAATAAGCCAATCAGAAAGATGGTCTAACGGGTCTGACTGCCACTCGCGGAGATTATTTTGGTTGCATCTTTTGTATAATTATACATTCTTTGTACATATACAGTGTGTTAGGTTAAAGAAGGGACATACTTTCAGAGGGTACTATACTCGCCGCCGTGGGATCTGGAGGCGATAGTCCTCGCGCGCCTGTTCGAGTGGCGCGCGGAGGTACTAAGCCGGGGGGAAACTCCGTTTCCGCAGCAAATTGCGGCGGAGCGGACGGACCTCCGGCGCGATCTCATGGCGGCCTGGAATCAGCGACTGTCGCAACCCAGCGCAGGGCACGCCACGATAGTGGCGGTAAGGCCCCTCTTTGAGGAGTGGCTAGGCGTCACGGCGCCCTCACCTACCGCCTGACGCAGGTCCTCACCGGACATGGATGTTTCGGGAGGTTCCTGCACATCATCAGGCGGGAGGAAACGCCCGGGTGTCACCACTGAAAGGATCGCCCAGAGGACACGGTAGAGCACACGGTGCAAACCTGCCTCGCTTGGGCGGAGCACCGCCGTGTCCTCGTAGAGGCGATCGGCGGCGGCGACCTCTCGCGCCCGGCCCTGGTGCAAGCCATGGTCCGGGGCGAGAGGGAGTGGGAGGCAGTCACCTCCTTCTGCGATAAAGTTATGCTCGCGAAGGAGGTGGCGGGATGGAAGAGAGAAAGGTGCTCCCGTCCCAGCCGCCGCAGGAAACGCCCCGGGCGTCGGGAGCCACGTGACGACTCCCGGCCACCGTAGGCGCGGGCCTGCGGACGGTGAGTAATGAGTGACTCACCGTCCGATCAGCACCAGACCCGTGCCGTACGGCGCGTATATGTTCCACGCGCGCCTCAAAGAGATGTCAGCATATGAAAGGGCCCCTCAGGGCCAAGCCTGCCGGGTAAGCGGGATTGTCCGAAAGGGTTACCGCTACCCCGGAACATAAAGGGCTACGGAAGGAACATGGATGGGTTTTAGTCAGTAAGAGTCTGACACTCCCTTCCGCTCCAGAGCGAAAATGAACAACTTTGACTATGGAACTATACCTGAAATCTCAAAAAACAAATCAGCTGTTATTTAGTAGTTAGTAGAGGGGCACACCGGGCACACCGCTCAAAGATAACACCGGAACGAATTAAACGATGAGAGACGGTCAAAGTAGTGTTTATCATGGTACGTGCTGGGCGCAGTTCTACACACGGAACTTGGAATAGAATGTAATACAATAGGTTCTCCTTATTATGCTCTTTATTATGCTTTTGGATAGGTAAGTAGGTACGTACTTAAAAAATATTTAAGAAAACGCAAATAATTTGCATGTTTATGATTGAAAACATGACGCTTAAGATACTGTATCATACCTACTCATTTATTTGAAAGAGTCGAATAGCCAAAGACTTTGTAAGTCTATGAGGGCATAAAATTGAAGCCAATATTAATAATAGCATTGATTTAAAGAGCACTTGAACGTAGCTTTGCACTATGCAAAGATACAATTTTAATTGACTTAAAGTCTCGAAACTGCAAACAAACGCAACATGAAGTGTACTTCTAAAATGAATGGTAAACAATCGTCAAATAACAAAGACAATAGGGTCTAAGTAAGTAGATGCAAAGCGACCATGACAGCTTTTGTGTGCCAATCAATTCCATCAGTCTCCCATTGTGTTTGAATTTGGAATAGGCACTCTATGGTAAGAGGGGAGGAGGGGAAGTTTTCGTATCGGAATATTATATACTAATTTATAATGTTAGGATACAGTTGGATGCTCCCATCGCTGGTCTACTGGAAAAAAAATCGAATGAACTAAGCAGTACCTTTATGCTCGTCTATCTTTATGTATTTTTCTTTTTTAAGTGGTTTAGTGTAAGTATATGAATAAATGAAATTTCTATGAGATTTTAGGTTAATTACGCTCTATATGAAGCTTAAAATTATTTTGCAAGCTAGTTTTAGCAAACTTAATTTAGAAACTGTTAAAAATCGACCATGTATTTTTGCCAATATTTCATTTAATTTGAATAAATTATCAATATATTACTTCTTCGTATATACAGGGTGAAATTAAATTCATTGGCGTTATTTTAAGGGGTCATTGTACTTATCATTATGAACAAATTCCACTATGGGAACAAATCAAAAATCGCGAAAAAAACATCAACTGTTCCTTACAATTTGACTAGTTATGCGAGCTTAGTGTATGGATTTATTTTGGCGATTCTGATATTTTCCCTCTGGGCATTAAGCCCATGAAATCAATTTCATCCTGTATACATCGTTATCATCATATTATATGAATTTGTAGATATCTATATCTACGCAAACTCATGCTCGGTATTAATTCGATTTATATCCACAAACCATAAAATGACAGGTCAAAGTCCACAGTTAACCCAGAAAATATAGTTTCAGCCCCAGTTAACGGGTCTAATCCCAAATATACCACTGAAAACTGAGTTTAGATGTTCAGCCGGCAAGATTTTTATACTATATTTTAAGCATATTTTTGAGGGAGAATTCTGAAGTAGCCTCTTAAATATATTTAGTGGGTTACTTAGGGCTACTTTTAGCTAGCTTTTTGGATTTTAAATTAGGAAGGTCTCGGGCTAAGATTAAAATAGACCTTCTGAAATAGCTACCCAAACCGCTGTAATGCAGGCCAATCTCGGCAGATCCCACACCTAAAATAAACATCTTAATTATGCCTGAAAACGATATTTTTTTTAGTCTATTCAAATTTAACCACCGCAAGGGTCGATCGATTAGGTTAAGATACGATTGCCGTCGTTGGTCCGTAGATGGGTGACCATATTCTTACATACACGTCAAACCGTTGATCCCGGTTGTCAATCGTAGATCTTTTACATTCCTTACGGGTGTTCAGTAGCCCGAAAGTCTGACAATCAGTCAAAGGGGTGTCGTATTACCTAGTAACTTGTTGTGGAGGTCAGATAATCAGTCACCCCATGAAAAATACTGATATTCAGCTGCACCCGGTTAGACTGGAAACCGACCCCAACATAGTTGACAAAAGGCAAGGCAGATGAAGAATTCTAACGCCGGTTAAGGATTTCTTAGCCGTCTTTCATTAGCCTGGAGTTTTACTTCTAGCATGAGGCCGCCACAGCTGCATTTTATGATCGATAGCAACGTAATACGATACTGCATTATTATCTGTGCATTTATTTTATATAACCGTGAGATCTTACACACACGTCTTGATAGACACGAAGTGTCATGTGCGTTTCTCATGTCTCAACATCATTTTGGTATTCCATTCACTCTTCTTCTTCGTGTGGTTAGTGACTAACCTAGTGTCTGAGTTTTAATGCTGCCTATGGGCCTCTGACTTAGCTTCACATGCTGATTCCATGCACTTCTGAGTAAAGGTGCGATTTTCAACAGCCGTGATTTGCCTCACGATGCGACGCCATCCTTCTCTGTTGGCTGTAATATGTATGCAGTCGTGGGGATCGCTCCCTGGGCAATTGATCTGGTCGGTCTATTGCATGGATGCCTTCTCATGTGCTCTCTTTCCTTCGACCTTGCCCTGCTCTACAAGACGTTCTATCGAATCGATTCCCCGTTGTCACACATGTCCTAAAAATTATACAGTCATTCATTCAGTCAGTCATTTGTGTATCTTTGACAGTCGTTACGGGTCGTCAAAAGCCTGAAAGTCTGACAACCAGTCTTACCAAAGGTCATTGCATTTAAAGTCAAAGTCAAAGTCAAATCATTTATTTCAAATAACACAAGTAAGGCACTTTTGAACGTCAAAATGAACAAGAAATAGAATTGATTCTAGTCGCCCCTTCCAAAAGGTAGTTTCGTGTGGAGAAGAATGGGCAAGAAACTCCACCGTTACTCTTTTAAAATGTTTTACAATCTTTTGTATACATGAATTATAAAATTATATGTGAAGACGCTGAACCCAGAATAAAAACACTACACCACAAAAGGTGAAAAGAAAAACACATATAGTAATGGCAGGTAAACTTAAGTATGTCATAAGTACATGGTGCTCACATATTTACAAACATTCTAAAAGTTAATACTAATAAATCAATCAATGTGTGAGAAGATATTTCAACATGTTAAAATAGTATTTTGAAAAAAAAAAATTATTACCTAATTTACTTAGCAACCAGTTTGATTGTGTCTAGATTATCCATTACCCAGTTACTGAGTTGTGGAGGTCAGATATGCAGTCGCTTCATGTAAAATACGTGTATTTAAAGAGATAGAGTCTACTATTGCATCATAATGTAAATATTACTTTTGAACAATTTATACAGTGCAAGTGCTATGTTTTTGTGAAAATAAATACTTATTATTATTATTATTATTATTATTATTATTATTTAGCTGCATACGGTTAGACTGTAAGCCGCCCCGAGATAGATGGGAAAAGGCTAGGCAGATTGATTGATATATGTTACTTTGTCGAGTGCTTGGATTATTGGTGCAAAATTCTGTGCATGACACTCTAAGCACTTTTTTCCAACATCACATTTCCAGGGCGTTTATTTCCTCTTAATCCTTACTATCAGGTAAAAGGTCAAGACCATTAAAAGCCAAGTTAATACACTACTCACCGATGTCAGCTAGGGAGCCATTGACTCGCGACGTGGACGAAGGAGGGTGGAGTCGCAGCACCACTTCCGCAGGAGGGCCGCCCGTTGCGCCGCTCCATTCTGTAAACCATTACAAATCAGACAGCTGAAAGACTATGGTCTACCAAGTAACTTGGTCAGATCTACCTTTGTAAAAAACAAGATGTAAGTATACAGGGTGAAATTGAATTCAACACATTTGGAATCACGAAAAAAAAATCATTTGTTCCATATATTATGCTCGCATAACTCGTCAAAATGTAGGGAACAGCTGATTTTTTTATTGCGATTTCAGGGGTGTTCCCATAGTAAATGTGTGTAGTTGTTCATAATGATGAGTTCAATGACCTCTTACAATATTGCCCATGAATTCATTTCACTCTGTATAAGAGTTAAGATGTATATCATAGATGAATTGCTTAGTTAGCTGTTTAACATAATCTCAGCTCAGTTTTGTAAAATAGCTGAACAACTCTCCGAATCCATCTGCGACATTATAGGTACACATTGATATTAATACATTTAATCGTCTACAATTTGTGTTTCAAAATACTGTTTCAATGTTAAATGTGTAGGTAATTTGTTTTGTGGTTACACAATTGATATAATAATATAGAACAAAGATTGTAGACAATTAAATTAATTATTGTCGATGAGATGGTAAGTACATCTTTTTGAGGTTGACTCTTCTCCTCAAAGGACAAGAAGAGGAAGACTGAAGAGGTTGACTGTATATTGTATAGTGTAGGTATCTCTTACGGTATCAACATCTAGGCACCTAGGCCTGAGTCAATGTCACCGCTTCGTGTAGCAATGTGCAATTGTGTGCGAGATCGGTCCAATTTAATTGGAGACCGTTCGTCTGTACCGGTTGATCTGTCCATATCTATTACATTGGTAACAGGTCAGAAAGCCATTATATTGCGGTAAGCACTTTCCTTGGTGGAAAGCACATTGTCTCCGATTTTTTGGTTCAAGAACATGCCGGTTTTCTCACGATGTTTTCCTTCACCGTTTTGAGAGCAGTGGTGATGAAATTAAATTCACAAAGTAAAGTGCCTGCTTGGGATCGAACTCATGACCTACAACTCGTAAATCGAGGCCGATACTATTGGGCCACTACTGTTCACGAAAATAAATAAAGTAAAAAAGAATTAAAATTATTGCCATGATTAAAAATCTTATTACATTAGATACAATAAATAATAACACATAAACGTTTTTACAAAACTCAACCCCACATAGTATGTATATTTTTAAAACAATTTATGTGCTTAGTTCCAAACCACTTTCTAATCCTACATCTAGAGTTTGTGTGGCATGCATCGGCTATAAACATAGCTTGCAGCGGCTATAAATTTATCGTTATTTATGGCCACGAAGGCCTTTGGTAACAGAACAATAAAAGGTTACTCAAATATTTCAAGTGATATATTTTGTCGGCTCTCTGGAGTATTCTCTTGGCACTAGGATACATGAATTCTTCAGGAAATATAGTCGTTTGTGTTTTCGTTTTTGAGTAAAAATTATACGACTATCTGACTAAAAAGGACACTTAGGCATCCAAGTACGGGATGCCCGGCAGAAAACCTCCACGTGTGCCCGGGGACTGGAGTTCCTTTCTGGACACGTCCGGGGGGAAGGCCAGTCTTCGGGCCGGTGCATCCTGGGGTGCGGGCAGCGACTTCCCATTTGGGCTATTTCCCAGTGGGTTCTCGCTGTCCGCATGCTAATGTTCTGCCAGGAGGATCGCTCCACACCTGCCGCTCTGAGTAGCAGAGCGGCAACTGTGGTGGAGTCAGAGCGGGCCCGGTGTGCACTTACCCTGCCGCCGGGCAGGCAGGAGGGGCAACCCTCCTGTCACCGCTATAATCTCGTAGCCCCGGAGACAGTTACGGTCATGTCTCTGACTGTTGAAGGGGGTCGAGGGTCTTGGCTTAACCGCCCGGACCGCGAGGAAGATAACCTCTATAAAAAATTCCCCAAACCCCTAAGCGGCGGCGCACCGTGAGAGGGGTTGTAAGCTTGACTGATGGGTAGCTTGGTTCAGTCGCTAGTGCGGACCACTTTATTTGAGCCAGTACAGATTGTAAAATACTCGTGGGAACAAAATGGAAAAATTTATTAAAAATAAACCCAAACCCAAACCCGACGGAGAGGAGAGGAGTGGTGCGGGATCGGAGTCCGATCCCGCATCTGGTGGTGCGAGCACGGGAGGCTCGGAGAGCTCCCGCCGTGCCAAGGAGTTGGCCGCTGCTACGAGGAACCGCAGGTTCTTCGCCAAGCGGCCAAGATCAGAGGACGGCCAAGGGTCGTCATCTGAGGGAGAGCTGGCCTCAGCTCGCAAGATCCCCACCAGCAAACGGGGGGGGGTCAGAGAGCGAGGCGTGGGGAGGGGGCTCACTGCCCGGGAGGCCACCGAGCTTGAAGAACGTCCCCAGAGGGACGTGGAGACCGGTCAGGCGGTCGCCTCGGGGCCCTCCAGTGACGAGGCGAGTGCGACTGGCGGTCCCAAGGCGGACCGCAAAGACGAGTTTGCGGCGGTCGTGGAGGCCGCTATCCGGGACGTGTCCCTGAAGAGGGTTCGGGCCTCAAGGAGCAAGGCCATCGTCTCGGCTACGGCCTCCATCCTGGCGGCGGCTAAGGAGGCTGGGTGCGCCGGGCCCCCGGCCAGCGAGGTGGCCGATCTGCGGGCGGAGGTGGCACGCCTTTCGGCCGCCATGAAATCCCTCCAGGAGGAGAACGAGAGGCTCCGCGCAGACCTGGCCGGCCTGAAGGCCACCACTAGTCGCAAAGCCCCCCGGGAGGAGAGCCGCCCGCCGCCGCAGCAGCTACAACAACAACAGCAGGGGCCAAGCCAGACCGAGCCGGCGGAGAACCGGGTCCTGGACCTAGTACGCAAGGAGCTGGCCTCCTTCCAGGCGCAGTTCCGGGAGCGGTTTTCCGTCGTGGAGGGCATAGTCTTGCGTCCCCCCCTGGCGTCGAGAAGAACGGACTTGGGTCCGCAGACGACCTCGTACGCGGCCGCTGCGGCATCTCCCGCCCCGAAACCTAGGCAGACAGGTACAGCCCTGGCGCCGGCAAAACCGGCACCATCCGGCAAAGCCCTGACGCCGGCCCAGGCAACAACAACAACAACGGCCACAAGAGGGAAAAAGGGCAAGAAGTCTCCTCCGGCGCAGATGGTTAGGGTCCCAGAGCCCTCTCCCCGGCGCCCGGAGCCTCCCGCGACCGGCGCCGAGTGGCAGGTGGTCGGCGGTGGCGGCGCCGCAAGGAGAGAGCCGTCGCGGCGAGACTCCGCGCCCCAAAGACCGCGGCTGTAGTCATCACACTACAGCCGGACGCGGTCAAACGGGGCGTCACGTACCGCGACGTGCTCACAAAAGCGAGGGCGACGGTGGACCTCCAGGAGCTGGGGATCACCGGGGGCCTCCGGCATAGAGTGACGGCAACCGGCGCTCGCATGCTGGAGATCCCCGGTGCGTCGAGTGGCCCCACCGCTGACGCCCTAGCTGACAAGCTACGGGCGTCCCTAAACGCGGAGGAGGCTCGGGTCTCCAGGCCTGTGAAATGCGCAGACATGCGTATCATGGGCCTGGATGACTCCGTCACGGAGGGAGAGGTGGTGGCCGCCGTCGTCAGGACGGGCGGGTGTCTCGCCGAACAAGTGAAGGCAGGCACCATACGCCCTGACTTCACGGGCATGCGAACCGTAACGGTAAGCTGCCCAGTGACGGCGGCCAGCAAAATTGTGGAGGGCCGAAGACTCCTGGTTGGCTGGGTGAGCGCGCAGGTCAAACTGCTGGAGCCCAGACCTCTGAGGTGTTACCGTTGCCTCGTCGGGCACCACGTCGGTGTCCAATGCACCTCGGAGGTGGACCGCAGCACTCTGTGCTTCCGCTGCGGTCAGCCCGGTCACATGGCCGGCTCCTGCAACGCCGCGCCGCACTGCGTCGCATGTGCGGCTGCTGGCAAGCCGGCCGATCACCGGGCGGGGAGCAAGTCCTGCGCCCCACCTGCTGCAACCAGGAGAAGAGGCAGGCCCTCCATCGCCGTCGCCACCCCCACCGTCGCTACCGTTGCCGCCGCTGCCGCTACTGCTGCCGCTGCCGCCGCCACTGCCACTGCTGGGGGCCCCTCACAGGGAACCCAGGGGGGGATTAATATGGAGGAGTGATGGCCCCTCTCCGCCTCCTCCAGGCGAACATCAACCACTGCGCCTGTGCTCAGGACCTCTTGCTCCAGAGCATGGCGCAGTGGTCGATCAATATCGCCGTGGTCGCTGAGCCGTACTTTGTCCCGCCCAGGGATAACTGGGTGGAGGACCTGAGCGGCTCAGTGGCCATAACTTCGTCGGCCGCCGCCGGTACCCCGTCCCTCGAGGGTGTCTCGAAGGGACAGGGGTGCGTCGCAGCACGGTTCGGAGAGATTGTGGTAGTAGGAGTGTACTACTCTCCGAACCGAACTCTCGCCGAGTTCCACAACTCTCTCACAGAGTTGAGTGTCGTCGTCTCCAGAAGCCATCCCTTCCCCGTGCTAGTGCTCGGGGACTTCAACGCCAAAAGTCTGGCCTGGGGTTCCCGCTACACGGATGTGCGGGGTAGGATGGTGGAGGACTGGGCTCTGGAAGCAGGCCTAGCCGTCCTCAATCGGGGTTCTGTTCCGTTCGTTACCAAAATGAACAACCATTCACGGCGTTCACTATCCAGCACTGTTTCTGCTGCACTCGCGATCGTAACAAGGGTGATGGTATACCAGTAAAACAACCACAGGATGTTACAACTGTATATTGGTACTTAATAACATTTTAAATCGTCGCGAGCCTAGTCAACTCGTGGAGACTCTTGACACCGCGATTCAGAAATCGCGGCTCACTTAACAACGCCATCTATCGGCTTAAAACTAAACAATATTTCCAACGTGCGTGCGGATGCGGGGTGAGTCTGTTGTGGACATCTCGTTCGCGAGCCCCGCTCTGTCACAGTGCGTCTTTGACTGGCGCGTAGTAGAGGAGGTGGAGACCTACTCCGATCACCGGTATATCCGGTTCGACGTCTCCACCCAGACCTCAAGCGCGCCGGTCCGACAGGCCCCGAGTGGTCCGCGGTGGGCGCTGAAGCAGCTGGACCGGGAGCTCCTCCTGGAAGCCTCGATCGTGCAGGCCTGGGTTTCATCACCGGTCAGGCCTGCCGACATAAACGACGAGGCAGAGTGGTTCCGGGAGGCCATGTCCGAGATTTGTGACGTGGCAATGCCCCGAGTCCGGCCAGGATGCGCCCGACGTCAGGTGTACTGGTGGTCGCAAGAGGTTGAAGTACTTCGCAAGATGTGTGTCGAGGTGCGCCACCTGTACACCAGGCACCGCAGGCTCCGCATTCGCCCTCCGGATGCGGCAGCCACGGAGGCGGAGCTGTACGAGGGGTACAGAGCGGCGAAGACCGCCCTCCAAGAAGCTGTCCAGCGGGCCAAGGACTCGGCCCGCGAGGAGATGGTGGGGACTCTGGACAGAGATCCATGGGGGCGCCCATATAAAATGGTGCGGAACAAGCTCCGCACCTGGGCCCCCCCACTGACGCAGAGTCTCCGCCCACAGCTGGTGGAGGAGGTGGTGAGCACTCTGTTCCCTTCACGCGGGGAGCACACTCCCCCGCCTATGGCTCCGCCCGAAGCGGACCACGAGGACGACGACGACATCCCCGAAGTGACCGAGGTAGATCTGAGAGCGGCGGTAGGAAGACTCAAGGCCAAGAATACCGCCCCAGGACCCGACGGCTTGCCTGGTAAAGCCTGGGTCCTGGCCTCAGGGGCTCTCGGGCCCCGACTGGAGGCGCTCTTAAGCGCATGCATGGAGAGAGGCCAGTTTCCGCTCCGTTGGAAGACGGGGAAGCTGGTCCTCATACAGAAGCCAGGGCGCCCTGCGGACTCTCCGTCCGCATTCCGGCCCATAGTGCTGCTCGACGAGGTCGGCAAACTCTTCGAGAGAATTATTGCGGGCCGCCTCGTCGGGCACCTTGGAAGGACGGGGCCGGACCTTGCGGACTGCCAGTTTGGCTTCCGCAAGGGGCGCTCGACGGTGGACGCCATCATGCGCGTTAGAGCCCTCACGACGGGGGACGCGGTGTCCCAGGGTAGGGTCGTCGTGGCGGTGTCACTCGACATCGCCAACGCCTTTAACACCCTGCCCTGGAGTTGCATTAGGGAAGCACTCCGGTATCACCGGGTGCCGACCCACCGGGGTTCACATCGGCGTCGAGACCACGATGAAATACCTAGGTCTGGTCCTCGACAGCCGATGGAATTTCGTGGAGCATTTCCGACGTTTGGCCCCCAAGCTGGAACGGACTGGGGCCGCCTTCAAGCGGCTCTTGCCCAATTTGAGGGGGCCAAACGCCTCCTGCCGGAGGCTTTACGCGGGAGTCGTGCGGTCCATGGCCCTATACGGGGCCCCGGTGTGGGCGCGTTCATTGCGGCGACGAGCCGCTCACTATCTGAACGCGCCCCAAAAGGTGGTAGCCATTCGGCTAATCCGGGGGTACCGCACGATCTCGGGCGAGGCGGCAAGCCTCCTTGCCGGACTGCCGCCGTGGGATCTGGAGGCGATAGTCCTCGCGCGCCTGTTCGAGTGGCGCGCGGAGGTACTAAGCCGGGGGGAAACTCCGTTTCCGCAGCAAATTGCGGCGGAGCGGACGGACCTCCGGCGCGATCTCATGGCGGCCTGGAAGCAGCGACTGTCGCAACCCAGCGCAGGGCACGCCACGATAGTGGCGGTAAGGCCCCTCTTTGAGGAGTGGCTAGAGAGGCGTCACGGCGCCCTCACCTACCGCCTGACGCAGGTCCTCACCGGACATGGATGTTTCGGGAGGTTCCTGCACATCATCAGGCGGGAGGAAACGCCCGGGTGTCACCACTGCGAGGATCGCCCAGAGGACACGGTAGAGCACACGGTGCAAACCTGCCCCGCATGGGCAGAGCACCGCCGTGTCCTCGTAGAGGCGATCGGCGGCGGCGACCTCTCGCGCCCGGCTCTGGTGCAAGCCATGGTCCGGGGTGAGAGGGAGTGGGAGGCAGTCACCTCCTTCTGCGAAAAAGTTATGCTCGCGAAGGAGGTGGCGGGATGGGAGAGAGAAAGGTCCTCCCGTCCCAGCCGCCGCAGGAGACGCCCCGGGCGTCGGGAGCCACGTGACGACTCCCGGCCACCGTAGGCGCGGGCCTGCGGACGGTGAGTAATGGGTGACTCACCGTCCGATCAGCACCAGACCCGTGCCGGACGGCGCGTATATGTTCCACGCGCGCCTCAAAGAGATGTCAGCATATGAAGGGGCCCCTCAGGGCCAAGCCTGCCGGGTAAGCGGGATTGTCCGAAAGGGTTACCGCTACCCCGGAACATAAAGGGCTACGGAAGGAACATGGATGGGTTTTAGTCAGTAAGAGTCTGACACTCCCTTCCGCTCCACCCAGAGCGGGAGCAGTCATTGGATGATTTCCCAGCCTTAAAAAAAAAAAAAAAAAAAAAAAAGGCATCCAAGTACTCGTCCGTATTGCTGTACAAACGTGCTCAGAAGACTGACAGGGCAGCATTGCCACGTTGAATGGCAACGCTAATTCTTTGGTAGAACGAGCCAGAACTCTGATCGCGTGAAGTTTTTCTAATTATATAATGATATTAATTTAACATGCTCCATTTATGTCAAAAATCTCTTATTTTTTTGTAATACAAAAATCCAATTAGCAAGTGATATTTCTGCACAAAACAAGTTTCTATGTATGTGTTATATTCTATGTGTGTGCTATGTTTCTAACTTTTACTAAATAAACAAATCTAAAATCGCGAAAAAAATATGCTCGCATAACTGATTTTTTTTTCGCTATTTGAGAGTTGTTACCATAGTAAAAGTTGTTAATTATGATGAATACCCCTTAAAATATTGCCCGTGAATTCAATTTCACCTTGTGTAAAGGCGTTTGTAGTGTCAATGCCTCATGCCGACTAGGAGTGTCGTGAGCCTACTAAATATCAAACTGAGCCGTAATATTCAGAGCGGAACGAAGCCCCCGTAAATTTAGGCAAATTATTGGGCAGGTATTTAGGCATAGTTAGCCGTAAAATATGCCTTTGTAGTGGAACACACGAAATAGGCAAATGTTATGCTTCTTGTCGGATATATAATTATATACATATGTACATACACATATGTATATTTTCGTCTGCTACATGCTAAACCAGCGTGCCGTAAGATTTGAATAACTCATCATAATTTCATATCGCAGTAACAGGTGAATAAAGAAAATATCCCAAAAAAAAAAAGCATGACTAAAATAGTACTCTAATTAAGTAGAACTGCATAGAATAGCATTCATGTAAGCATAATCAGTCTATAATGTTTCCATTGCTAGGACACAGGCCTCTCTGTAAGAGGGGTGAACCGTTATCCACCACGCCAGCCCAGCGCGGGTTGGCAGATGTCACAACTCGTCTACAAAATTTTTGGTTCTAGGACATGCTTTTTTTTTGAGGCTTGGAAATCATCCAATGACTTCTCCCGCTCTGGGTGGAGCGGAAGGGAGTGTCAGACTCTTACTCACTAAAACCCATCCATGTTCCTTCCTTAGCCCTTCATGTTCCGGGGTAGCGGTAATCCTTTCGGACAATCCCGCTTATTCTAGGACATGCTGTTTTTTTTGAGTGTGGGAAATCATCGATAGACCTCTCCCGCTATGTTTTGAGTGGAAGGGAGTATCAGACTCTTATTGACTAAAACCCATCCATGTTCCTTCCTTAGCCCTTTATGTTCCGGGGCAGCGGTAACCCTTTCGGACAATCCCGCTGAGGACATGCTGGTTGCCTCACTATGTTTTCCTACACCGTTTTGAGAACAATGGTGATGAAATTATTTACACAAAGTAAAGCGCTTGGCTGGGATCGAACCCACTGCTCTCAACGACTGATTACATTATACTACTATATTATATAAAGACCATTAGATAATACATGTAGGTACGCCTTTATGGTCTTCTATAGGGTACAAGATAATGATGATGTGATAAGGGGTGATAACGATAGTGGAGTGTGATCTAATTCATATCAACTAGTGGAAGCTAGTTACCGCTCTCACCGGCGGAGATGCGCGACGAGTGCGGCTGACTTCTCCTGGTCGAGGGATTGTCTGCCACGTCCGGCTCCTCAGTTATGGATTGTATACTATCTGTAACAAAAAGAGGATTTTTTTGTAAATAAACTCAAACTCAAAGTATTTATTTCAAATAAACCAATTACAGGCACTTTTGAATTGTTAAGGTGTCGGTCAGTCAGAGAGATGAAGCTAGTTGCCCATTCCAAAGCAGTAGGTACCTATGGAAAAGAACGGGCAAGAAACTCCATGGATACTCTTTTAAACAAATTTTTGGTTACAAAATATTGGTTACATAGTTCATATTAATAATATACATGTGAGAACGATGCAGAACGTTAAAAGCATCCGATATAAAATATGTAAAAACTATTAAAAAAATAAATTAAAACAAGCCTTGGCCGCTAAGAGATGACCAGTCCCTACTGACAGCGCCCGTTCACGAACATGACGCATATATTAGCACCATTCAGCTCAACCATTTTGAAGGGAGCTAAATGATCCAACACACACGCCACCATCAGCGTGACACATATGAAAGTTTTATATCTTACCATATAGGCACAGCTTCTATGGTCATCTGTCACAGTCTAATAACTATACCTTTAAGGCTTCAATCTTTGGATAAGGCTGAATATTGATTAACTGTCATATAGGTTTCAAAGTGATGGCGTTTGTCAAGCACAGCCGTCACCGGAACGTCACCGAGATATGAATTTTTTCTTAAGGGTACGTGACGTCCGGGAGTTGCTCGGCTAAAATTAATAACAGCCGCACGGATCGATTTATCAGGTTAAGCTACGCTTTGCCGGGGTTGGTCCGTGGATGGGTGACTATTTTCACATACCGAAACTCCTCCGTGCCTCGGAAAGCACGTTCCGGCTGTCAATTAAGAATCTTTGACAGTCGTTACGGGTTGTCAGAAGCCCGAAAGTCTGACAGCCAGTCTTACCATGGGGTATCGTATTACCCTGTTACTGACCGGGTTGTTGTGGCGTCTCGATACACATGTGTTCATTCATTGATCTCTTTGTAATCGTCACTGTTAAACTCAACAACTCTACCCACCCTTTCGAACAATTTAAGCGTGTCTGTGTTACAGAGCAACGCAAGTATAACCCTATAACAATCTCTACATAGTATAAAACAAAGTCGCTCCCGTCGGCATCTGTCCCTTTATACACTTAGATCTTTTAAACTACGAAACTAAATTGCAGCTTTCATAAAAATAATAATAATAATATCTTTATTTTCAGAGTGATTCAAGATGAAGGTTTCTACGTATAGTTTATGGCCCTTGCGATAGTATCATACATTGAGCCCGTGCAAAGACGGGGCGGGTCGCTAGTGTAAATTATAACCGCGTAAAACGTTTAACGAGTGGCTATTAATTAGGAACTTGGTGAAACTCGCAAGTTTGGTAAGGCCTAGGAATCACGCGATCTTATACTTATGTTGTAGGTACAGATGCCAGCACATCAAGCTATCCCTGACTGTCAAATTTTCTCAATTAAAAATGAACCTTATGACTTTGCAATAAAGTTGAAATACTATCAAAGAAATTTGACAGATTGTGGTAACTTGATGTCCTGGCCTCTGTACCTACTGGTGCTAAGCTGCCTAAGTAGGTAGCTAGGTAAGTAGTAACAGAGAATTAATTGTAATCAGGGGGCCTAGACAAAGTCACATTTTCATTAACGATAACGAAATTAGATAAATCCAAAATGTATGGAATTGGCAAAAGCTTTCGAGATGTCACGTGATCAATCGTTTTCGATCGCTAAGTGCTAGATAATGTCAAATTGTGTAACGAATCTCGATCAATATTCCCATACAAATGCGTTGACAAGTGGCGTTCTTGACAATCCTAATCGCTGCGATAACGAATTGTTCAATCAACAATTTTCGAAATCGAATCGACACGGAGCGATTGACACTTGTCTAGGTGATTACTTAATAGAATTTGAATGCTATAAATATTAGATTTGGAAAGGATCAACATGAAGTAGGTACACGAGTAGTTCAATTGTTGAGTAGCTTCAATTTGTTAAATATTAAAGGGTCGTACCTATTCGTTGGAATCCCTGAAATGCCCGGTACGATAGTCCGCTTTACGGAATCACAACTAATTAATTAATTACAATGTTGTAAATAAATAATTGTAGCTATGGTTATTTTTGTTTTACGTGCCCATGTAATAGGGCGAGCTATTACCATCAAGCGGGCACAAATCCAGAGTTCTGACTGCCACTGTGTTATTCCTGTTGGAAAATTTTAACAACACTTTTCCCGGTCTGGAAATCGAACCCATGACCTCATTCTGGGCATTAGCGCTCGCCCCAACCACTGTACCCACGTGGCATTGACGTCACATTAGTGACATATTATATTAATATCACACATAGTCATGAAGAGACAACGTATTAGATCGCGCATCGCATCTGTTCCCTAGAAGCATTTCAAGGTCGAACACTTTTTTTTTCTAATTCGCACCAGAACATCCATTACTCACAGAGTTTTTATTCCTCCCCCCTTTAAAAGCCTCCCTTCTGTTTCCCTGTCCCCTTCTCTGTACCATTCTGTGCACATCCCGAGATAATATGTCACGTCTTGATGTGATTTTACGCAAGGTATTTATATCTTTACCGTATGGTGCGTATGCAAGCTTTGTCAGGCTCAAGTGTGCGGAAGATTGAGGAGAAACTTGGGAAAATAGATGAAGAAGATTTCACTGTAGCATCTCTTGTTTATGATGGGATAAAGAAAAGAAAACCGACTAAGTGCGTGACGGTAGCGATAAACTACGATAACATGGCGCGCCCCTACAAATTACTTTTTTAATGTTTGTAGTCACATCCTTGCGAAAGAGTTTGAATGTAGTTGTAAGTATTCGTTTTCAGTAGGAGGCCGACAGCAACATGCGTTGTGACACTTGGTGGCGCTTTGTAATTACTTTCAAACGTTTTGAAATTTGGAGGGGCGGGCCATGTTATAGTAATTGGTCCCTATATGCACAACGAAGCTCAGAGTAACACCAGTCAACCTTTGTCGACATCCAATAAATATCAACTGTAACCTAACTTAAATACAAGATTATCATCTATCACGCACTATCTATATCAATTTAGGTTTTTATGTCGTGCAATCCTGTCATATTGGTATATTTAAGTAATCACTTTTCCATTTTATGAGTATGTCCTGGCAATCAATATTTATAGAAGTCGTAGGTCGTAGGTATTATATTTCGATTAAACCTTTATGGTTTGCTCTATGAAACTAACGAACGCATTTCCCTCGACGGTCATGAAAAATCGGCCACACGAAGGGTCCTGTACCACGGGAAAACTTCTCTTCTTTTCGTGTGGTTAGTGACTAACCTGGTGTCAGAGTTTTTATGCTGCCCATGGGCCTCTGACTTAGCTTCGTATGCTGTTGGGAAATATCTCAACACTACTACTTACTACTTATTTAAAATTAAAATAAACTTCTGTTTTAAAAAAACACGTGAAATGTTGTCTTTTTTTTTTCAGGCTGGGAAATCATCCAATGACTTCTCCCGCTCTGGGTGGAGCGGGAGAGAGTGTCAGACTCTTACTGACTAAAACCCATCCATGTTCCTTCCTTAGCCCTTTGTGTTCCTGGGTAGTGGTAACCCTTTCGGTCAATCCCGCTTACCCGGCAGGCTTGGCCCTGAGGGGCCCCTTCATATGCTGACATCTCGTAGAGGCGCGGTAGGAACATATACGCGCCGTCCGGCCCGGGTCTGGTGCTGGTCGAACGGTGAGTCACCCATTACTCACGCTTACCCGCGCCTACGGCGGCCGGGAGTCGTCACGTGGCTCCCGACGCCCGAGACGTCTCCCGCGGCGGCTGGGACGGGAGGACCTTTCTCTCTCCTATCCCACCACCTCCTTCGCGAGCATGACGTTTTCGCAGAAGGAGGTGAAAGAAATGTTGTCTAACATAATAAACGTGAAAGTTTGTGATGATGTATGGATGTTTGTAGCTCTTTGACGCAAAAACTTCTGAACGGATCTGGATGAAATTTGGTACAGAGACAGTTTATAACCTGAATTAACACATGGGATACTTTATATCCCGGTAGTAGGTTCCCGTTGGATAATTACTGACATCCATGCGAGCAAAGCCACTGGCAGAAGCTTGCGCATAAATTGCTTGTTAAAAATTAAAGGGGGTCCCTTTTAACTTTGTTTTATTTTTATATGTGCAATAGCGTTATCCGGTTAGATTGGAGGCCGACCCCAACATAGTTGGGTAAAGGCTAGTCAGATGATGATGATTTGCAATAGAAATATAGACAATCTGTAATAAAAATGAACTGTCTACCTCATGAGATACAGCACGGATTTTTTTTTTTTTTTTTTTTTTTTTTAAGGCTGGGAAATCATCCAATGACTGCTCCCGCTCTGGGTGGAGCGGAAGGGAGTGTCAGACTCTTACTGACTAAAACCCATCCATGTTCCTTCCGTAGCCCTTTATGTACCGGGGTAGCGGTAACCCTTTCGGACAATCCCGCTTACCCGGCAGGCTTAGCCCTGAGGGGCCCCTTCATATGCTGACATCTCTTTGAGGCGCGCGTGGAACATATACGCGCCGTACGGCACGGGTCTGGTGCTGATCGGACGGTGAGTCACCCATTACTCACCGTCCGCAGGCCCGCGCCTACGGTGGCCGGGAGTCGTCACGTGGCTCCCGACGCCCGGAGCGTCTCCCGCGGCGGCTGGGACGGGAGGACCTTTCTCTCTCCCATCCCGCCACCTCCTTTGCGAGCATAACTTTTTCGCAGAAGGAGGTGACTGCCTCCCACTCCCTCTCGCCCCGGACCATGGCTTGCACCAGGGCCGGGCGCGAGAGGTCGCCGCCGCCGATCGCCTCTACGAGGACACGGCGGTGCTCCGCCCAAGCGGGGCAGGTTTGCACCGTGTGCTCTACCGTGTCCTCTGGGCGATCCTCGCAGTGGTGACACCCGGGCGTTTCCTCCCGCCTGATGATGTGCAGGAACCTCCCGAAACATCCATGTCCGGTGAGGACCTGCGTCAGGCGGAAGGTGAGGGCGCCGTGACGCCTCTCTAGCCACTCCTCAAAGAGGGGCCTTACCGCCACTATCGTGGCGTGCCCTGCGCTGGGTTGCGACAGTCGCTGATTCCAGGCCGCCATGAGATCGCGCCGGAGGTCCGTCCGCTCCGCCGCAATTTGCTGCGGAAACGGAGTTTCCCCCCGGCTTAGTACCTCCGCGCGCCACTCGTACAGGCGTGCGAGGACTATCGCCTCCAGATCCCACGGCGGCAGTCCGGCAAGGAGGCTTGCCGCCTCGCCCGAGATCGTGCGGTACCCCCGGAGTAGCCGAATGGCTACCACCTTTTGGGGCGCGTTCAGGTAGTGGGCGGCTCGCCGCCGCAATGAACGCGCCCACACCGGGGCCCCGTAAAGGGCCATGGACCGCACGACTCCCGCGTAAAGCCTCCGGCAGGAGGCGTTTGGCCCCCTCAAATTGGGCAAGAGCCGCTTGAAGGCGGCCCCAGTCCGTTCCAGCTTGGGGGCCAAACGTCGGAAATGCTCCACGAAATTCCATCGGCTGTCGAGGACCAGACCTAGGTATTTCATCGTGGTCTCGACGCCGATGTGAACCCCTCCTACCGTAAGTTGGGATCCCGATGGTGGCCTATTCCGAGGCCCATGAAAGGACATGGCCTCGGATTTGTGCAATGCCACCTCGAGACCCAACTGCCGGATCCTCTCAACGACTATCGCAACCCCGCGTGTCATCGCGTCGGCCGCCGCCTGATGCGACCTTCCCTGCGCCAAGACCAGCGTGTCGTCAGCGTAACAAATTACGCTGACGCCGTCAGGGAGGTCGGCCCGCAGCACCCAGTCGTAGCCGATGTCCCACAGGTGCGGCCCCAGAACCGATCCCTGTGGGACACCGCACGACATCTCTCGCCGGTTCCATTCCCCATACAGCACGGATAGCGGACGCTTAGTAATAGGGTTCCGTTTGGCAACCTTCGGTTACGGAACCTTAAAAGAGATTTCCGTCGTGTCTGGAGATTGCAATTGATAGTACCTACATAAAATCACGTGATGAATTTAACGCAACATTCACTTTTTTAACACGATTTTATTAGCTCGGGTTGTATCTATGTATGTATGTAACGGAATCTTTGAGCTTAATTTTCACCGGTTTCTAAAAGTCTGATCAACTTGAAACTTTGCACACGTCTCAAGGACCGATGACAATGCAATAATTTTTAATAATTTTTACACGCTTTATATTAGCTTCACTTGTATGTATGTTTGTAACCGACTCCTTTAGACGCGATTTGCACCCACTTTAAACAGCCAGATTTCATTCAAACTTTGTAGATTTATCGAGGACCGATGACAATACATTAATTTGAACTAAAAAGTAGGAAATAAAAAATAGTTTAAAAAAACTAAAAAACACGCTTTTTATAGAAAACCGACCTAGAAAATAGAAAATAAATTTTACTTTTTAAAAAGCGTGGGGTGCATGGTGGTGGTGAATATTATCTTAAAAAGCACCCCACGCTTTTTAAAAAGTAAAATTTATTTTCTATTTTCTAGGTCGGTTTTCTATAAAAAGCGTGTTTTTTAGTTTTTTTAAACTGTTTTTTATTTTTTTAGGCTCATCTCGTTCTCATCGTTTGGAATTGAACTTTGAACGAATTCAAACATATAGGAAGAACATGGCAGGTCACGAAATGTAAGTCTTTTGCAAGTTGCTGATAGATGAAAAAATAAAATAAATAAGATCGTCTCGTGGCTAAGTAACAGCAGCCGCACAGGTCGATACGTCAGGTTAAACTACGCTTGCTGGGGTTAGTCGTTGATGGGTTCAGGGATCTGTACATATCGCGACTCCTCCGTGTCTCGGAAAGTACGATAAGCCTTTGGTCCCTTCTGTCATTTGTGCATCTTTGACAGTCGTTACAGGTCGTCAGAAGCCCGAAAATCTGACAGCCAGTCTTACTTTGAGGGGTCGTACTACCCAGTTACTGAGTTGTGAAGGTCAGATAGGGAGTCGCTCCATGTAAAATACTGGTATTAAGCTGCATCCGGTTAGACTAGAAGCCGACCCCAACTTGATGAGAAAAGGCTCGGCAGAATGATCGCCTACGATCTTATCTCTTTCGAAGCAAAAAAAAACATGTGAAGTTCAAAAAAGAGAAGTGTACAGTCAACAGCAAAAGTAGATGAACAAAATCAGAAATTCAATACTAATGAACGGAGTTCACGTTTAGTAATGAATTTCTGATTTTGATCATCTACTTTTGCTGTTGACTGTACATGTCACAGAATTGAGATTTCTATATTGCTATATCTAAGTATAATATTAACACCATATAACCCCATAACACCACCACCACCACCACCACCACACCAACACCATTAACACCAACACCACCACCAACACACCACCACCACCACCAACACCAACACCAACACCATTCCAACACCATTTGGAATAAATTCTCAAAATCATGCTGAAAAAAGTCAGCGAGCAAATAGGCGAACACGAAAAACGATTTTGTTCCATACAGTGTGTTAGGTTACACGAGGGACATACTTTCAGGTTGTATAGTGCTCATAGAAATCAACAATTTGGCTGTGGAACTATACCTGAAATCATGAACAAAAAATCAGCTGTTCAGTACATTTATGTTCGCATAATTCGTCAAAGTGTATATCAGCTGATATTATTTTTTCATATTTCAGGTAACTATACCTATACCATAGTCAAAGTTGTACATTTTCATGAGTATAGTACCCCCTGACAGTGTGTCCCGTGTTTAACCTAACACACTGTTTTTCTATAAAAAAAAGACGTTAGTTAGTTATAGGTATATACAAGTACCTAACTACCACCTACAGATGGAAAACTTTGCCTTAGAATATTCAGAACGCAAAGCGGTTTGGTTGGCACGTGACCGACCGTCATCATTTGGGTTTTGTAATCTCTCACTTGTGTCAGTGACCTCTATCTGACCATGGCGGTATTACATATCAAAATAAGGTTCCTTAGTTTTTTAGTATTATGAATGGTGGTAGCATGTTTACCTAAAGTGTAGGTGTTGGTTATTATGAAATGCACTTTTGTATCGAAAACTTCCCGCGAATTCGGAATCGACAAATTTACTTTTTTTACTATAGAATCAAATCGGGTGTAGGAATATTTTCGCATGCCCGAATTTTCTGGAATCCCGGGATTTATATTAAAAAAAATATGTCTAAAGGAGCCGCTTCCATAATTTCCTAACCAAAAATGAACTTTAGCTTATAAGTTGTATCTCCTCACACTATACAATTTTTTTGCAGTAAATGTTGTGTGCATTATATAGTCTGTGGTTATAGCGCCAATTTCACCAATAAAACTCAACGCGATACGCAGGCCTACACTGCGTTGAAGACCTGTCACTGTCAAGATACCATAGAAAATAATGGCCAAACCCTTGAACGGAGTTTATGCGCTGATCGCGTTCAATTTCACTGGTGAAATTGGTACTCAGTCCGCGCTAAATAAATGTATCTTTCAGGTTTGGTCAACAGGATTTTGGTCAATCTACTCTTATTTCTGAAAATGCATAATTAGGTATACAGAATATTTCAATCTTGAATAGACAGCTTTATGACATTTCTACGTCATATTAACAACTTATATTTACATACTTAAATTAAATGACTATCTAACTAACTATCTATACTAATATTATAAAGAGGTAAAATTTGTAAGTTTGTAAGTTTGTATGTAGGGGGTAATCTCCGAAACTAAGGATCCAATTTCAAAAATTTTTTCACTGATAGAAAGCTACATTATTCCTGAGTGCTATAGGCTATAAATTATATTTATATCATACATATTAGCCGAGCTATCGCAATTTTCGTCTAGCAAGTCGGAAAGAAATACCTCCGAAAACAGAATTATTTGCAGTATTGCCGAGTATCATAGGATTTAATGTTAAAACAAGAAAATTTCCGCGGACGAAATCGCGGGCAGAAGCTAGTATACAAATAAAAACAAAAAGGTCACTAAGGCATCGAAGTACCTACTCATCCGCATCGCTGTCGTCCGGAAACATACCCAGTCTGGCAGCATTGCATTCATTCTTTGAATTCATTTTCAAAAATGAGTCTGAGTATGACTTTGTTGATAAATGAAAGCCTTTGCCACCCGCTACGATACACAGGCTGGCATTCTAACGACCAAACTGTTATCACTGATGTGTACTGTACAACGAGAGCACCACAACAGAACTTATAATAATAATATGCCTGGATATTTCACACAACGCCATATAGACCCAAGCTAAGCAACCTAATGCTTATGTTATGGTAACGAGATGGCTGATAAACTACTTATATACATTTTTTGTTTTGTAAATACATACATATTATTGATAGAAAAACATCCAGTACCGGAACAAATACTTGCAGGTCGTATAAATATTTTTGTTTCGTGCGGGAATCGAACCCGCGACATGCTGCGCAGCAGTCAATCGCTCAACCACTGCGCCGACCGTGTCGTTAAAATCCTGAACATTTATAGGTAACTCAAACATGTCGATAACGTAGCCCTCAACATCAATGATACTAGGTAGGTACTTGATTTATACTCCGCCAAGATTTATGGGGCATTGTTTTATTTTTACGCCATTTTATTTATCTTAGCCCTTAATCTGTGTGGATTTGGGGATTTTGTGGTATTTCTTACGCGGTTGGGAAATATAATGACGTTATTTTTTTGCTTCCAACATCCAAAAACATTTCCATGACTTGGATTTACGCAACGCCACTGATACTACAGAATGATCATCATCATTATTATTTCAGCGGAAAGACATCTACCGGACATAGGCTCAAAGCACCGTGACTTCGACCGCTTCTTAGCTTCCCGCGTCTAGCGCTTTCCTGTGACCTTCACAAGGTCATTGGTCCACCTTCTGGGAGGCCTTCTAACGCTAAATCTTCCGGTGTCCAGTTGCTACTCCAGAAACTTTCGGCCCATAATCATTGTCACGTAATTATTTCATGTTGGCACTTTTTCCTTGCGGAACGATTGTAAGTTCGACCTTCAGCGTAAGTGTGAGATGGATCGCTATGGTGGTTTTTGTCCGCAAGAGCCAGACCCTATGAGGACTTTTCATAACTTCTTCTCCGATGCTTACAACTCCACAACCCGTCACCCAAGTAGTCATATAGTCGTAGGCCGAAGCCTGCCGGGTAAGCGGGATTGTCGGAAAGTGTTACCGATACCCCGGATCATAAAGTGCTAAGGACGGAACATGGATGAGTTTTAGTCAGTAAGAGTCTGACACTCCTTTCCGCTCCACCCAGGGCGGGAGGGGTCATTTGATGATTTCCTACCCCCAAAAAAAAAACCTGTTCTCAAACTAAATATGAGTTATAAGCGGTCGTTACCAGAAGTGGTCGTCATGGAAAGCAATCAATCGATTGTGGACCCAAGTAGGCCGCTGCAAACACTCTAGCAAAATAGGGGATTATTGACCCGACTGACACTCAGTACGAATCCAGTACTTCTTCTTCTTCTTTTCGTGTGGTTAGTGAATAACCTGCTATCAGAGTTTTTAAGCTGCCCAAGGGCCTCCGACTTAGCTGTACATACCGTTGAGAAATATCTCTCAAGCATGCCGGTTTCCTCACGATGTTTTCCTTCACCATTTTTTAAGCTAGTCATAATTACAATAAACACATGAATCCGAATAGTCACATGTGCCGTGCCGCCCTTGTCTTGGGTTCGAACTCGAGACCTAAGGTTTGTCAGTCCTACGGTCACACCACTAGGCTGTCACCGCCCATACCTGCACTTCTGGGGACGTAAAAAAAGCCACTGATACCGATTCACGTGGTTAACTACTGGGTTCAACTCATCCAAAAAATCATCTACCTAATAATATCTATTACGTCTTTGCCATCGACTCAATAAAAAAAGTAGGCATGAAAAACACTTCTGTAAAACTTACTAACCACGCATTTATTACACTTGAAAACTTTCAGTATCAACAAGTTCGATGGCCTTCCAAGGTCCTTTTACTTTACCAGCTATTAATGAACATTACCCATACACCCAGTAAATAATTAAAGATCTTTGATAAAACGTTACGATATTGACATTGTGTAGCTATGTCCACTTAATGATTGCCTAGGGCTGTGTATATCGATTGACCCCAGGTCACCCTCAGGATTGAATAGCCTTGAGTAAGAACGGACGTATCGACTTTGACTCGTTTGATTGGCGTTTCATTTTTGTATATTTTGGATACCGGTTTCTGTATTAGATCTCTTTTTGAAGAGAATACTCCTTTGCGCGCACGTTGCGCTCTTTCTTAAACAGTGAATGATACTGAACCGACACGCTCGGGGCGGTGACCCTGAATAGGGTATAATTAATTTATTACTTTTATCATGTAGTCATAAGCGCACACACTTTTTTTATTAGAAACTGAACAACACTTTTAGATATTTTAATCATTTATGTATTGTACCTTACTATAGAGTTTGTATATACTAGAGGAGTTGCCTGAACCTTGCGATACACACACACAACTATTATATAGGGTTACCGAAAAACCGATACCCAGCACAAAATAGGTCAAATTCAGTCTACTTTCTAACAACAGCTTATTTGTTTTTGATGAAACAAATTCTTTTATGTTGGAACTTTAGGTTCCTTGTTGGCAACATTGAATTAAATAAGTATCTACTTAGTTCTATAAGGACATGCAGATGTTTAAAAATACGTTCAGCCTACACCAATGAAGAAACATGGAAATTTGAAGATGTTTTAATTATGATACCTTATTTGAAGGTGAGAAAGTTGTTGGCAAGTAATGCCTGCGGGCTCCGAATTTAAACTTGGCATAAAACAATAAGTATGATGACGCAGCAAGTGGCGCCACCCCACTTTGTTACGAAGTTATTGGAATTACAGAAAAGGTTGGATAAGCGTGGCACTGGCTGGTGACATTTACTTTAGCGGACAGTTTATTGATGGTTGCGTGGCAGCTGTCTTCGGATGACAGAAGGTAAAGTTAGGGCAGCCATACCACGTAGACGATGAACTGCTGTTATTCCAGAACAATCCTGATGATATTGAAGCTGTTGAACCACTAATACGAAGATCACTTCTGGTTAAGGCTATCCTGCGCTGTTAAGTAGGTACTTAATAGTTGCATATCGACAGTTTTAAACAAGTCATATCAATGTTTTCCATTATCAATGGTGTATTGGTTAAAAAGAAAAAAAACACATTAGTGCCATATGATAGCGAGCAGATGCAAAAAAGGGCTGAGACAATACGAATTCAATCAGATTTTTTTGTAGCGATTAAAGAGCCACCGGTGACAATACTAAGCGATTTCCTAGCACTTGCTAAGCAGTCAGCTGCGCTACTAATTTGGTGAATTGACTTTAAACTCACTTCACTTACATTTTCATGGTGAGATTTTTACAGAATAACACTACAGTTCCATCAGGTTTTAAGTATCTGTAATTTGCGTAAAAACCATGTTATCTTTTAGTAATAATATAAAATAATACATGACTCCCTTTCTACGACACATTGATGAAAAGGTCACATTTTAATTGCGCGGTAAAATATCGAAGAGTATAATTATTTCCAATAAAGAACTCTATGTATGTGACTCACGAAAACGTAATGTATTAGTTCAGAAAGGTCGCGCTAAATGTATTGCTACTAATTAACATAATTTATTAGTTATTAGTGGTTTGAAGGACCTATTACAGTGATGTATTGATTTTCGGCAAGTAATTTTAAGGTACCAGCCAACGAAGTAAAAGAATTGTGTCAGAATCATAAGAGATGGCAGCTTTATTATAGGAATTAGCCGGAATTTAAGTACAGGGTGGAAGGGACTTGAAAACTGAAACCTGCCGGGTACGCGGGATTGTCCGAAAGGGTTACCTCTACCCCGGAACATAAAGGGCTAAAGAAGGAACATGGATGGGTTTTAATCAGTAAAAGTCGGACACTCCCTTCCGCTTTACCCAGAACCAGAGGAGACATTTGATGATTTCCCACACTCAAAAAACAAGTGTGGAAGGGACATCAACGCGAAGCCGGTTACCATGGTTTCAGTGCATGATTCTGACCCTCCTTGCGTTGAAATTTTTCGACGGTTATTAAAAAAAACCGTTCCATACATTTACATTTACACTGCGTACTGCACTTTCCTATGAAGCAGCAGATTTTTTTTTTTTGTAATCAACGAAAAATTAAAACGTCAAAAAACAGACGCCAGCACATCAAGCTATTCCAAACTGTCAAATTTTCCCAATGTAGCATAAACCTTATTTATGATTTATTGTAATAAAGTCGAAAATTCATCGAAAAAATTTGGCAGTTTAGAGTAGCTTGACGGGCTGGCCTCTACACTTATTTAAAAAAAAAACAAATTGGTTGCGCCGTTCTCGAGTGATGCTCCGTCACACATAGGTGATTTATTTTTATTGTATAGATAGAAAAAGCAAATCAGCCTTACATTTAAAATACCTCAAAGCCAATTATTCCTCCAGCACACCACATAATTGCTACACATTTCACCGATACGGTTCACCACACGTAAGCATGCAATGCAAGACTTCTAATTGCGTTACTTTCAAAGTTCAAAAGTTTTGCATAATTTGCTGTCTTGCATGTTGAACTTAAAGGTAGGTTCTCATTCTTCTTCTTCTTAGCGTGTCGATGGCAATCTATATCCCCTCGGCCCAGAATTCAGCTACGTGTTTAGCGCCATCACTAGGTTCACATTGTTTCCATTCTGTTACTTTTGGAAATTATTCCTTTCCTTTATAATATAGGTAGGAACTATTATAACACCTCGTTATTATATTGCTATAAACGAGCATTTATGGTTTAATTTACATAATTAGTTACTATTCATGTATTTATATTTAACTAGCTACTGCTCGCGGCTTCGCATCGATGACGGAAATTATCCCATGAGAACATACTAACGGGTTAATATCCTATGTGTTAATCCAGGTCATAAATTATCTCTATGCCAAATTTCATCCAGATCCGTTCAGCCGTTTGAGCGTGAAGAAGTAGCTAACATACAAACACACACACTCACAAACTTTCCGCTTTATAATATTAGTTTGAAATAAATGTGATTTTTTTTCAGCGCACCTTGTCAGCTCTCTTAGCTATCCGTCAAAACTTTTCTCATTCTTAATTCAAATCAGGGTTGATTTGAATTAGGAATAAGAAAAGTTTTCAATACTACCATTTACTTAATATTAATATGGGGAGGTTGCATGCTTATAGTTGTTCTATGTCAGTTTTAAAGCTCTAAATTACTAAAAAAGAGACAAAAAAGAGGCTCCAAATACGTTTGACTTAAACATACCCTACAAAGATATTATTACGGCATAATAATAATATGCCGAAGGCAGTGGCTTAACGGTACTTAAAATTGGTAAAAAAGCAATCATCTTTCTACATATTTTTTCTTGCTGTTTTATAAAAAAAACAAAACATTTATTTCTAATAGGCACGTGTAAGGTATTAGAAGAAGTCAGAAAGTGACACCAAGACTGAAAAGTTGTGTGAAAATCTGTTGTTCTTTCATATGAAAATGGATAGATCACATCACAAGTAGAGGAACACCAAAGAAACGATGGATGGATTGTGTGAAAGATGTTATTAGCTAGAATGGAAGTGAGACCGAAAGGAAGACTCATAGAGAAGTATGGAAGAAAAAGACATGTTGATACCAAGTAAATTGGGATAAGGGCAGGAGAATGATCATGATGTGACTTTCGAATTAATCATATAAAAATATGTGGAGACGATGCACTTAAAAAGGAAATGCTTCACCACAAACGCCTAAGCGGGATTGTCCAAAAGGGTTACCGCTACCCCGGAACATAAAGGGCTAAGGAAGGAACATGGATGGCTTTTAGTCAGTAAGAGTCTGACACTCCCGCTCCACCCAGAGCGGGTGAAGTCATTGGATGATTTCCCAGCCTTAAAAAAAAACACCACAAACGCTGAACCACAAAATGCAGTAATGACAGACAAACTAAATTTGAGTTTAGTTTTAGTATTTATCTGTATATTTAGTTGGTTAGGCAGTTAATTTCGGACAATCCCGTTGACCGAGGCTTCAGCCCTAACGGGCCTCTTCCCTATTGCTGATATCTTTGAGGCGCGCGTGGCCTGGTCCTTATCGCACCCTCAGAAAAAAACCATTTAATTTAGTTCCTAGTGTACATAATTAGTAGCATAATGATTGTATTTATGCGCATTTTTCGTACATAAATAAAGATTTAAAGCAATAAATACTTATCTTCCAAGAAAATGGTTCCAATGAACCGACGTCGCACCCAACCCGGTGTAAATCATTCTTTATATGCCCGCCACGTGTATAAAGAACTGTATTTTGACACATGCTTCCGCCTAAGAATTATGGCCAATTTACTTTTAAAGCACGAACCTCGCGTTATTAAGTAAGCTAGTATTATATAATTTTAGTTATAAACGTACATAATATTTAATGGTAAACTCTACTACTCGACTAAAAGAAAATGGTGTTTAAAATACTTCCTGCATTTACCTACATTTCAGCATTTTTAGGGTTGCGCACCCAAAGGTTGAAACGGAACCCTATTACTAAGACTCCGCTGTACGTCCTTTTGTCTGTACGCGGGCTATATCTCATGAACTGTATATGGTAGTCAGTTGAAATTTCCACAGCCTGTGTATTTCTATTGCCACTATAACAAAAATAAATTTAAAGTATATAAAATGAGGAGTACACAGGATACAGGAATGGTTTTTTATAAAAAGAAAAATAGAAGTGTTAAGTATTGTACGGTGGTACGGAACGTTTAATGTGCGAGTCAAACTCACATTTGCCAGTTTTTCTTTGCATAGGAATCATTAAAAATGTACCCACCATTGTATTCCTACAGCAAGCATGTTTCTTCTATAGGACTTCTCTATTTCTTGTTACCTTGGTAGTCATCACCTTCCTAGCCATTGCATCATTCACACAGTCCACCCACAGTTTCTTGTCTTCCCCTACTCTTAAGTGGGTGATAGACGTGCGAAGTTTAAGTACGCGGTTTTTAAGATCGCGAACTTACTCGGATCGACGTCGGTGACACACGAGAAGCTGGCTTACACTGCATTACCATTTCATCGACGGAAGAAGCTTTGTGTTATTTAGGAATTGTATCTTTATCCCTCCTCGTGCATCTGAATGAATTGACGAAAAAAAATTGGCGGCTCGCGGCTGGCAGTGCTGCCACACGTGAGCCGAGACGAGCTACGAATAAGATTTCAAACCGGTTGGATCGCCGGCGAACTTGCGCGGCAATTTTAAAGTACGCGTTTTAAGGTGACACACAGGCGAAAAAGGTCATCGAGCCACAAGTCCGCGTTACTTACTCGCACGTCTATCACCCACTTTAAAGCCATCAACACACATTTTCCTCACTCCTCACACTTTCAAAAACTCCGTACTCACAAATATAGCGTATGATAGATTCAAAGGTATAATTAATTCCACGCAAATAGGCAAAAATACCAGTTAATTGACTATGCCTTTCCATCATCCAAATCAGTAGGGAATTAATTTTCCCGGAAAAGTTACACGGTACAAAATTAATTAAAACATGTTACGTCATGAATTTACTAACAATGACGGAGGATAAATTAATATTTGATGCAAAAAACAGGCTTTTAAATAATATCCCCTTTACTAACAAACATATTACATATATCAGGTGAACACACCGATTTCTCAGTTTCAGTCGTCAGAAATTTGACTTTTGAAAGAAGATGACAAAGCGTTGTGTACAAGCTATATGCAACGTCTTTTAGTAAGGAGGTTAGTCTATAGGCGATAATTTTTATCTGTGGAATAAATACTGCGGTTTGAGAACTTCGAGCGTGGATGCATATTTTTCTAGACATATACATATTTTTCTAGTTTTTTTTAATGTGACGCATTCATTTCATTCATTGTATGCGTAAAGGTATTTTATTTCAAAATTGACATACATGACTAGGATTTCAAGGTCCGTAGGCGAGAACATCCAAAGAAACACACCAACTGACCCATACAGGTCAATTCATTCACTAGGAATCGCCCCACAAAATAAATTCTAAAGCTATTATATAGTTTACTCGGTAACGAAACCAAAGCGTGATCTATCTCGACGCCAACGCCATCTAGAGAATCGACAGGTAAACCTTTGCACATATAATACCTAATATTAAACATAGTCTTATTTATTTTTCAGATAAAAGTCATCTGACAGCGGTAAGAGAAATGATACCAAGTAAATTAATCACCTACACATAATGTTACATCATGCCTGTATTTCCCGAAAGGTTAAGCAGAGGTACAGACGCCAGCACATCAAGCTATCCCTAACTGTCAAAGGAGAAACCCAAACTCCGTAGAAACTTGGGCCTGGCGTTACAGAGCTGGAATTTTGCCATAAAGTAGAGCACCTAGGAAGATTTCACGAGCCCAATTTTCACGTCTCTCAGCAATGGCCAAATTGGTAAAATCAGAAAATGTTTACATGTTAGGTTATTTTTTTAAACAAAAGCGGTGAATTCAGAAATAATATTACTGAAAACCTCAGCTAAAAATTATGTTTGCTATATAAGGCCCACTTACATCACTAATGGGTTGCATTTTTAAACATTGTATTTACTACCAGGGGATTTGATGCTTTCTCAAACCATAGTAAACTGAGATTGCAACAATAGGTTTATTTAAATAAAAACCGTATTATTGAGATAGGGTTTTATTTATCACCTTCTTCGTTAGGATTATCATAATATAATAAAACAGTATCTAGGAATTGTGCAGGAGGTAACTCATTACACTGGTGCCGAACGAACGAAGAGAACGTCCACAGTGAATACACACTCGCCGGTATCCTATAGGTGTCTGTTCACTCTTTTCTGGTCTATTTCCATCAAGATATACAGCATTGGCATGATTCCAGCAAACTTGACAGATAAAGTCATTTTCGTTTACCTAAAGCAAACATTTATCATTTGACTATTAGTTCTAGCACTAGCATTTAGCAATAAGCATCGGAGTGGTACATTTAGGTACCTAAACATAAGCGGCTTTATTACATTCCCACTGCAAGGACACAGGACTCCTCTCTGAGAGAAGGAATAGACCGTGATTAACTATGCAGGTTCCGTGCAGATTGGTGATTTTACATGCTTACAAAAATGTTACGATATAGAATTATCGCATACTAATCACTTCATCTTCCAATCTTCGCCTTCCTATTGTGTTGCAGCGGTCCGTTGCTATTCCACAATTAATGCACAAGCTCATGATACCGTATTAACCAGTCGTCAGGAGAGCAATATCCAGATCCGGTTTTCCAGCAAAGGTCAGCAGGAATGGCAGGCTACGGTGTCCAATATTCAAGCGAGGGTCAGTCAGAAGGCAACCAATTTCAGAGTCCAGTATTCGAGCAGTCAGCAGAGGTTTAATATTGTAATAAATCTCGACAATTCGAAAAACACATTCACTTGCGCAAAGATACGAAAAGCGAATGACAGTAATGACACTACTAATCATAACAATGACAATTGACAGACGTTGACATTGACATTTGCCGTCTACTAGTGCAATCCATGCGCAATCCGCGTTACAATAGATTTTTTGATTATTTATTTCCTTTAATGTTTTTTTAATCGTGCTTACGTTTCAAAATAATTATATTCTAGATTTTTTTATTTTACAATGATTTCAATATCTAAAAAGCAATTATACTAAAATAATGGAGTATTATTAAATAACTTATAATTTGTAATTATCGATATCCGCTAAATCGATTACATTCTTAGGGTACGCTCTATTGTTTAATGCCAGTGTTTGCAAAGTAAGTGACGTAGAATGAAATAATTGCTGTGACGGTTTACAAAGGTTGTTTAAAACAAAAAAATAAAAATATACTTTTTTTTACACTTGGCCATTGTAATTGAAGCTAAGATTTATATGGGTCAATTAGGCAGAACAGTAGATTTTTTTGGTACATATTTGATTCGTGTAACGGCTAGGCCCAAAAATGGGTTTCTCCTTTTCTCAATTAAAAATGAACCTTATGTCTTTGCAATAAAGTTGAAATACTATCAAAGAAATCTGACAGATTGTAGTAACTTGATGTGCTCGCCTCTGTACATCCACTATTAACCAGTAATTTCTAAGTGCCATGTAATTGGGGCCGAGCTTATTACCATCAACAGGGCACAAACCTGGACACCGAGCTGCTTCTGAGAATCGCAGATGGAAAAACCCAATAACACTCTGCCCGACCCGGGAATCGAACCCAGGACCTCATGCTCAGCAATAGCGCTTGAGACCACTAGACTAATATACCAGTCTTAACTAATTATCTATGTAATGTTTAACGTACAGAAAGACTATTATTTTAATTACTGTGTACACGAAACACATGTAGCTATAACCATTTGTGTTAATTTATTATCAGCACAAACAACTATTTTTGTAGGTACATTTAAAACATAATTATTTAGAAAAATGCTTTCTCTATCTACACAACTATTAACTATTTATTATAGTTAATTCGTTGTTATCAGTCGCACGGATCGATCCGTTAGGTTAAGCTACGCTTGCCGGGGTTGGTTCGTGGATGGGTGACCATCTTTACATAAAGAGACTCCTCCGTGTCTGGGAAAGCACGTTAATCGGTTGGTCCCGGCTGTCAGTCAACGGTCCGACGGTCGTTACGGGTCGTTGGAAGCCCGAAAGTCTGACAACCAATCTTACCAAGGGGAATCGTATTACTCAGGTACTGACTCGTTTGTGGAGGTCGGATAGGCAGTCGCTTCATGTAAAATACTGATATTTACTGCATCTAGTTAGACTGGAAGCCGACGCCAACATAGTTGGGAAAAGTCTGGTCAGATTGACATTCAAAAGGGTTTTAAAAAAAATAACCTAAGTACTCAGTTTACTGTTAAACGATTCCACAAAATGAGCCCTGAACTGTGTTTTATGCAGTCTCTTTGTAGTACCGATACCCAAATATCGGGGACTCCACGCCATCCCCATGTGGTGCAACTAAATTATGCTTGGCACGAAGTGGACAAACATTACATCGTTCACTGAGAATATACCAAACACTTTGCATTCAGATGCAGCAATGGATAGTACAATGTTGATTTAGGCCTAAGGCCTCGTTCACGGCCTCGACCCATGTGACTTGCGACATCAAACACGCGCGTACGCCTTCTTTTCTGCTTTTTGACACCTTTATACCAAATACTTGTGAAAATAGCAGATATTCATGACGGCCTTTATACATGATGGTAGTCTTTTTTGTTTTGAGGGTGGGAAATCATCGTGTGACCGCTCCTGCTCTGGGTGGAGCGGAAGGGAGTGTCAGTGTGACTCTGACTAAAACCCATCCATGTTCCTTTCTTAGCCCTTTATGATCCGGGGTAGCGGTATCCCTTGCGGAAAATCCCGCTTAAAATGATGGTAGTCTAACAAGTTATTTGGTATACAGACTTAAATAATTATCTTGCCTTAAAACTGCCAATATTTATTTTTATTGGGTGCATTATACATTATTGACATCCTGGCATACAGTGATGTTAAAGAATAGGGATGATGGAAGGGTAAAAAAAGTTGGGGGGAGTGGGGGCGCGTACGTCACAACTCAGTAAAAATCTATAAAAGAATGACGCCATGCCACATTTTAACATGAGGTCCGAACCCCGCAGGTCCGAACCCCGCAGGGAGTGCCCTTAGCGTGTGGTCGCTTAGTTTTGTAAGTTAGTTTTAGTTTTTATTAAGCCCTGGCTGGAGGCTACAATTCTTTTGTGGCAGCCACAGGCAAGCCCGGTTAAGCAGTAGACAAACCTTTGGTTGAATAGCGAGATGCCATTTAAAAAAAAAAACACATTTTAACACAATGTATCGACGTCATCTTTTGACTACGTGAATAGTAATACAGAAGAAATACGTGTCTTTTGTTTTTTTTTAATGTAGCTGACGGACTGAAAAATGAAATTGATTCATCATCCCTATTGATTACTCGGCACATTCACAACATTGTTTAGAAGTACATAGTTGCAAGTTAGCTGCCGGTATACGAAATAGCTTGTTCGACTGCATTGCTTTCCAGGGAGCTTAGACAAGTGTCAATCGGGCCGTGTCGATTCGATTTCGAAAATTGTTCGAACAATTTGTTATGTCAGCGATTCGGGTTGTCAAGAACGCCACTTGTGAATCCATTTTTATGGGAATATTGACCAAGTTGACAATGTCTAGCACTTCGCGATCGAAAACGATTGATCACGCGACATTTTGAAAGCTTATACCAAATCCATACATCGGATTAATTTCGAATTCATATAATTTCGTTTCTGAAAATGTGGCTTTGTGTAGGCCCCATGGAAATCTAAAGCTTTACTAGTAGCGCGCTTTAAATAACTTTCTTTTGTTTTTCCCACAATCGCTGTGGAAAGACACGTGTCTTTTGAGCGTGTAACTCGCGACCACGGGGTTACTGTAGGTCGATTATAATAAAATCTCACCGTGGAGACGTAGGTGCGTAAAGTGTGGCGTAAAGTGAGTTGTTGTTCCACCTAATGCTAAGGATTGACACTACTGTTAACTGACTTTAAACACACTTCACCTTCGTGTTCACGGTGATATTATTATATAGAATGAACTACTATTCATCATCATCGTCAGTCTCCTGCCCTTATCCCAATTTATTTGGGGTCGGCGCAACATGTCTTTTTCTTCCATACTTCTGCCACATATTAGTCGTCATCTCGGTAGTCACTCCCTTTCTAGCCATATCACCTTTCACACAATCCATCCATCGTTTCTTTGGTCTCCCTCTACTTGTATAGCCATTCACATTCATGCTCACAACTTTCCTAACAACATTTGCCTCATTCCTCCAACATGACACGCATACCATGACAACCGATTTCCACACCACTTTTCAGTCACCGGTGTCACTTTCAGACTTCTAGCACTACTGTTCATAAAAGAGAATTTGGCACTGTTTCAGGGCAGTCTACTTTCACGAGAAATAACGATGCTTTTACCAACAATGTTGCAAATGAATTGTCTCCTATAATCAAAGCTGTTACAAAGTGCAAACGTTGGCGTATTTACTGAGGAAGTCGTGCCAAAGCCGTTGGCAAAAAATACACAGCCTTAGGTGCCAGTTTGGCTCCTAACGACAGTGCATGAGCTGCGCCAAGTGTCAGGGAGCAAGCCAATTGCCATGCATCACTACATAGTATAAAACAAAGTCGCTTTCTCTGTCCCTATATCCCTATGTATGCTTAAATCTTTAAAACTACGCAACGGATTTTGATGCTGTTTTTTTAATAGATACTCGTAGAGTGATTCAAGAGGAAGGTTTATATGTATAATTTGTCGACATATTATGCGGGCAAAGCCGCGGGCGGAAGCTAGTTTAGAATAAATAAACAATATCTCATTTTTATTTATATGTTTTTATGTTATTTAATGTTAACTGTCATCGGAAATTGTTATAATTATACTGTATTTATCTTTACCTGTCCTATTAGTAAACATTGATATTCGTACCGTATTACTATCTGCAAATAACGTTAAGACGCATGTATGTAGGTATATTATACGTACCTAAGTCTTAATTGCATAAAAAACATACGGTAGGTCTGAATGACATCGAAATCTGCTTCGAATTAATAAAAGTCTGAATTATTTCTTTCCTGAAAATTCTTCTTTCTTTTAATTTTCGCGTGGTTAGTGCCTTACTTGGTGGCAGAGTTTTTATGCTGCCCATGGGCCTCTGACTTCACATGCTGTTGAGAAATATCTCTCAGGCATGCCGGTTTCCTCTCGATGTTTTCCTTTACCGATTTTTAAGCAAGTTATAAAATATCAATCCAAAAAGTCAGAGGTGCATGCCTTGGGTTCGAACTCGAGAGCCTAGAGTTGGCAGTCCGACGGTCAAACCACTAGGCTGTTGTCGGCTGTTGATCAAAAAGCAAAATACAGGTCTATTCTGCATTCGGGCCCCTCAGGGCCAAGCCTGCCGGGTAAGCGGGATTGTCCGAAAGGGTTACCGCTACCCCGGAACATAAAGGGCTACGGAAGGAACATGGATGGGTTTTAGTCAGTAAGAGTATGACACTCCCTTCCGCTCCACCCAGAGCGGGAGCAGTCATTGGATGATTTCCGAGACTTAAAAAAAAAAAATGTCACTAACCACACGAAAAAGAAAGAAAAACTGAAGCTTAAACTTACAGAATAGCACTTCTGGACGCCATATTTGTTTAACAAATAGATCAAGTGTTTACACATAAACTTTACACGCATTCATACTGGAAAAATGAATTCGGCTGAAACTGCGCAACTGAATATTGGTTTTCTTATTTCAGATTTTTAGTAATATTTTTAATCGAATTGAAGCGTTTTTTACAGTTTCAATTTTATTACAAAGAGACTAAGGTTGATTTTGAAATGTTTTCAGATGTGGACATAGAATAAAGTTTGCGTGAAAACGCGTGACTAAGTTGTTATTGATTTTTAATTAAGTCCTACATTTCATGAGGCAGGCTTTTATTGACTGTTTCGAAATGTAGGTAAGTACTGTACAGTATTGAAAGTTTTGACGAAACAGTAACTTGGAACGAAATATTTATTGAAACAAAGACTTTCAGGGAATTTCCAGTAGCAGCCTGAAGTGTAGAATTTTCCGTGTTGGCGTAACTGACGAAATGTGGGTTTACTATAGTTATACCTCAGCCTAACTCTTCAAATACAGGTCTAATGTAATGTTGTGTTTCCATGAATTCTTGTCGTTGTTTTCTTCCAAACTTGTAATAATAATTATATGTCATTAATTTCAGGTAATGAAAACTCATAACTTATATAAATTACAGACTATCATACATATTTATAAAAACCATAGAAATAAAAACTATTGTACACGAAGTGACGACGTCGTTATGCGCTGCGTGATACACGACACCTTTCGGCCAAAACTCTTCCTTGAGGAAGGTCTCTATATATAATGTCTCTATGTAATGATGCGCGAGATTCAGTCAAGTAGGTGGTACTTACCTAGCAAGTGCATGTGCCAACAAAGCTTTTTTTAATAGGTACAATTATGCCTTTGGCCCAAGTGACTATTTGAATCGGTCAAAAATGAAATATGAAATCACATTGAAAAACGACCGCTAGTCTTAAAAACCGCCATCACCGTACAGAAATTAAATATTATGTAAAGATATAATTGAAAAATTGCATTTAATGCTAATAAGTATTCCATTTGATTCTAAAAATCTGTGACGTCACATTGTTAAATTTCATACAAATCACGTACACCGCGTTTTGACAATTCATACAAAGTAACGTTACTGACAACCCTTTCAAATGGGAGTGATATGAAGATTCGAATGACGTTATTGCGACGCACGCTATTTTGAAAAAAAATTAGAGTGGTACGCCATTTCGAAAACACATTAAGTCGAAAACCGCTATATCGAATGACGTTGTCGCGAACAATACCCAATTTGGATCATTTGCAGCCAAGTTTGGCATTGTACCGCCAGCTACAAATTTTCAATCAAATAATCTGTTCACCATATACGTAATTATACAACAAAGCAAATATCGCGAGTGTAAATACGCTTCCAATTAATATTACCCTCTGGTGTCTTGGCGGTATATAATCCGGTAACTGCCACACAGCCTTAGCTTTTGCTTCATAAACAGTCGTTTAATCTCTGTTTAGATAATTAAGTCGGGCTGCAATTTCTAGTGTGTACACCGCAGTTAGATAAGCTAGTTATACTGTTTAGTTTAGTGACTAGTTAAGGCTGTGGTGGTAGATAAAAGACCTTTAGATTAACCTGCCTTCTGGCCTGCCTTCAGGAGAAAATTCCTCCGTAATTGTGCTGTGTTTGACGGGGTTCACAGTTGATCAAAGACTATGAGGTGCTTTTAGCAAGTAAGTTTCGAATAAATAGTACACACTATTTACCAAAAGTAAACCCAATAATCCCTCAATCAACATCAAAATTATCAATGCTTGTATAATTAAAAAGTTTTTTTTTTAGTGTGGGAAATCATCAATTGGTCCCTCCCGCTCAGGATGGAGCGGAAGGAAGTATCAGACTCTTACTGACTAAAACCCATCCATGTTCCTTACTTAGCCCTGTATGTTCCGGGGTAGCGGTAATCCTTTCGGACAAACCCGCTGACCCAATTAAAAACACAAAAAGAGTGTCACTGTAGTTTCTTGTCCGTTCTCTTCTAATAATATAACACTACTGCCAAATGCTATAGAGTATGTTTTACGTTAAAACAGAAGCTAATTGAAAATTAAACTAAACTTGTGTTCCTGTCACTGGAAACCACTTCTCTCCCGACCAACTTCTCTCTTCAACCCGAGAACCGAATTAATTACCATAGTTACATTCGCAACTCTAGTTTATATGTTAATTAGCCATGTGACAGCCTAATTGTCATTCGAAAAGTTGCTACCAATTTAAAGTTTTAGTTCAATTGACAATCTGCACCACTATCGTTAGGCCGGGACTCCACCAAAGCGGAGATGTGTGCGGTGTGCTGGGTGCTGTGCGAGAAGCGATGTTTTTCAGCTCGGGTGCGAGGCGTTGAGTGCTCTCAGTACACGCACTCTCCAGTCTCCACTGCGCGTCGTCCGCGCACAGCTCACATCTCTGCTTCCATCGCGGCATACAGATATTACACATCTTCGCACACCTATCTCTGCTGAAGCTGAGCGGAGAGGAGATGTGTCAATAACACAATTCTATTGGTTGTTTAAAAAACATCTGCTCTCCGCTCGTGTCGTATCCGCTTTGGTGGAATCCCGGCCTTAAACAGATGCTGCTGTACCGCGCCTTAGGAATGCGCGACGAGGTGGGAGGAGGACGACGCCGAGAGCATTTGCAAATGACTGGCTTGCACTGCCCCCAGTCTTGCCGCGCCTATACTTAAACTTTTGAACGCCAGAGCATAAAAGCACGCGCGTGCCCTCCACGCCAAGCTACAAATTTATTTCTTCTTGTTATCATGAATTTCCCGATATCCATGGTGGCTTTTAATTTGTTTCATGTCATTAAATACGTACGAGAAATTAAATTTTAATTTCTCGTACGTATTTACGTACTTAAATTTTTAAGATATCTATATAAACACACAAAAGTAATCATTTAATTGTTTATTTCGTGGTATAGTGTACCCGCATTGTCACATATTTGCGATGTTTGCGTACAGGGCATGCGCTTACTTGTCACGTATATGTGACAATAGCGTTCAAAAGGCTAAGGTACCGGTACAACGGTTTTGGTGATACTATAGTAACATTGAGAGTTTACTACTTTGTTGAAGTAAGTCTATAGAGAAGTAGGATCTCCACTCATTTATTATTCTGTCAACTTTCTGAGAAGTGAGATAGGTATTAATCTCAGACTCCCTAATTGGGATTATAATATATATCTATTGTTATATACAGGGTAAAATTGAATTCATGGGCAATATTTCACGTGTCTTAAAAACTCAAACTCAAAGTATTTATTTCAAAAGAACCAATTACAGGCACTTTTGATTTGTCAAAGCGTCGGTCAGTCAGAAAGATGAAGCTAGTTGCCCATTCCAAAGCAGTAGGTACCTATGGAGAATATCTCGCACTATTAAGCTTCACATGCCATAATAAGGCTAAATAGAATACAAGACCAAAGAATGTAACATGTGGAACCACCAATTGTATTTACTCTATTTATATGTGAATAAATGAATTTGAATTTGAATTTGAATTTGAGAAGAACGGGCAAGAAACTCCATGGACACTCTTTTAAACAAAATATGGTTACAAAATATTGGTTACATAATTCATATTATTAGTATATGTGAGAACGATGCAGAACGTTAAAAGCGTTGTTCCCATAGTAAAATATATTCATAATGATGAGTACAATGACTCCTTAAAATTATGCCCTTGAATTCAATATCACCCTGTATATCTTTTGCTCACGGTTTCACCCGCGTGGTCTGAAATTATCCTACGGGAATGTACAACCAGATTAAAAACCGTCCCGCAGTTATGGCGTGAAGAGGGACAGCTTCCACGCTGGATGGTTAAAGCGAGAGTGTACTGCCTTTTTTTTTTGAGGGTGGGAAATCATCTAATGACTTCTCCGGCTCTGGGTGAAGCGGAAGGGAGTGTCAGACTTTTACTGACTGAAACCCATCCCACCCATCCATGTTCCTTCCTTAGGTGTTCCGGGGTAGCGGTAACGCTTTCGGACAATCCCGCCGAGACAGAGAATACTCTCACACTTATAATATTGCTACGTACTAAGGCTAGTTCCACCAACAGCTCCAATTACCTGATGAATTACAACCATTTGCTATCTACCATGATTTATGCACTGCGACTAGCAATGTCATTATTAATGTTCATGTAGTTTGTTGTAGTTATAGATATGACTACACTGCTAAAACATATCCTCACACCTGTATTCCTCCGAAGGGGTAGGCAGCACCCTCATTTCAGGACTTATTTTTAAGTTCATAGAGGATTTGATAGGTTCAAATCTAAATAGATGACTTGTTTGTTGATTGTACCATCAGCTGATTATTAAAACTGATTGAAAAGATCACTCGCGAAATGTGAATGTACTATACTTATTATTTCTGTATATATTACTACTAGCTGACCCGACAGACGTTGTCCTGTCTTAACTATGATACCTACCTTACCTACCCTACCTACCTACCAACTTACCTACCCTACCTACCTACCAAATTACCTACCCTACCTACCCCACCTACCCTACCTACCCTACCTACCCTACCTACCCTACCTACCCTACCTACCCTACCTACCCTACCTACCCTACCTACCTACCCTACCTACCCTACCTACCCTACCTACCCTACCTACCCTACCTACCCTACCTACCCTACCTACCTACCAACTTACCTACCCTACCTACCTACCAACTTACCTACCCTACCTACCCTACCTACCCCACCTACCCTACCTACCCCACCTACCCTACCTACCCCACCTACCCCACCTACCCTACCTACCCCACCTACCCTACCTACCCCACCTACCCCACCTACCCCACCTTCCCCACCTACCCCACCTACTCTACCTACCCTACCTACCCTACCTACCCTACCTACCCTACCTACCCTACCTACCCTACCTACCCTACCTACCCTACCTACCTACCCTACCTACCCTACCTACCCTACCTACCCTACCTACCCTACCTACCCTACCTACCCTACCTACCCTACCTACCCTACCTACCTACCAACTTACCTACCCTACCTACCTACCAACTTACCTACCCTACCTACCCTACCTACCCCACCTACCCCACCTACCCTACCTACCCCACCTACCCTACCTACCCCACCTACCCTACCTACCCCACCTACCCTACCTACCCCACCTACCCCACCTACCCCACCTACCCCACCAACCCCACCTACCCTACCTACCCCACCTACCCTACCTACCCCACCTACCCTACCTACCCCACCTACCCTACCTACCCCACCTACCCTACCTACCCCACCTACCCTACCTACCCCACCTACCCTACCTACCCCACCTACCCTACCTACCCCACCTACCCTACCTACCCCACCTACCCTACCTACCCCACCTACCCTACCTACCCCACCTACCCCACCTACCCCACCTACCCCACCTACCCCACCTACCCCACCTACCCCACCTACCCCACCTACCCCACCTACCCCACCTACCCTACCTACCCTACCTACCCTACCTACCCTACCTACCCTACCTACCCTACCTACCCTACCTACCCTACCTACCCTACCTACCCTACCTACCCTACCTACCCTACCTACCCTACCTACCCTACCTACCCTACCTACCCTACCTACCCTACCTACCCTACCTACCCTACCTACCCCACCTACCCCACCTACCCCACCTACCCCACCTACCCCACCTACCCCACCTACCCTACCTACCCTACCTACCCTACCTACCCTACCTACCCTACCTACCCTACCTACCCTACCTACCCTACCTACCCTACCTACCCTACCTACCCTACCTACCCTACCTACCCTACCTACCCTACCTACCCTACCTACCCTACCTACCCTACCTACCCTACCTACCCTACCTACCCTACCTACCCTACCTACCCTACCTACCCTACCTACCCTACCTACCCTACCTACCCTACCTACCCTACCTACCCTACCTACCCTACCTACCCTACCTACCCTACCTACCCTACCTACCCTACCTACCCTACCTACCCTACCTACCCTACCTACCCTACCTACCCTACCTACCCTACCTACCCTACCTACCCTACCTACCCTACCTACCCTACCTACCCTACCTACCCTACCTACCCTACCTACCCTACCTACCCTACCTACCCTACCTACCCTACCTACCCTACCTACCCTACCTACCCTACCTACCCTACCTACCCTACCTACCCTACCTACCCTACCTACCCTACCTACCCTACCTACCCTACCTACCCTACCTACCCTACCTACCCTACCTACCCTACCTACCCTACCTACCCTACCTACCCTACCTACCCTACCTACCCTACCTACCCTACCTACCCTACCTACCCTACCTACATTTTTCTCATACAAACTTTGCCACCCCTTGTAACCCTTTTAGGGGTTGAATTTCCAAAAAATAATATGCCTATGTTCTTATCATGAATGCAAACTATCTACATACCAAATTTCAGCAAAATCGGTTGGGTGGTTTAGGCGTGAAAAGGTAACAGACAGACAGACAGAGTTACTTTCGCATTTATAATATTAGTATGGATGAATATTTAGCTTTTAAATGTAAATATAATTATATTAGTGTTAGATTATATTGGTACAGACGCCAGCACATCAAGTTATCCCAAACTAACAAATTTTTCCAATTGAAATTGAACCTCATGCATTTGTGATAAAGTTGAAAATGTATCAAAGAAATTTGACAGATTGGGGTAGCTTGATGTGCTGGCCTCTGTATATCACCGGCTCACCCTTCGGGGATTGCAGAAGTGATGTTATTTTATCAATCAATCAATCTGCCTTGCCTTTTCCCAACTATGTTGACGTCGGCTTCCGGTCTAACTGGATGCAGCTGAATACCTACCGGTATTTTATATGGAGCGACTGCCGATATGACCTCCACAACCCAGTCAGTAACTGGTTAATACGATACCCCTTATTAGGATTGGCTGTCAGACTTTCGGGCTTCTGACTACCCGTAATGACTGTCAAAGATCCACGAATGACAGCCGGGACCAACGGCTTAGCGTGCTTTCCGAGGCACGGAGGAGTCTCGATATGTAGAGATGGTCACCCATCCGCGGACCAACCCCGGCAAGCGTAGCTTAACCTGATGGATTGATACGTGCGGCTGTTATTATCGGATGTCATTTTATTTTATATAAAAAAGCCCGTACCCGTCCTTCCATTATCTCATCTCCGGAGGTTAATTGAATGAAACGGTCTGTGTAATGCGATTTACTGGTAATCTGTTAATATACTAATAATATATTTACAGCCTAAATCAATCTTACTAGCCTTTTCCCAACATGTTGGGGTCGGCTTCCAGTCTATCCGGATGCAGCTGAATACCAGTAAGTAATATATTTTCCAATAATAATTATGAGAAACATTGGCCAAGATCATATACATAGTCTGATAATATTGTTTATTTCACCAAAGACACCAAAGTCAGAACCTCGCCTTCATATTTTAGTGTATGAATTACAGTCAATTGCGATTTTTATTGTTTCGTGCGGGGATCGAACTCGCGACACGCAGCACATGAACTAATCGATCAGTAACTGCGCCTAAAATATTTTGAAGCGTTTGACTATTTGTCAAACAGTTTACAGTTTTCCAAATAGCTCAAAGCCATTAGACACACCAACACTACATCCATACTAGTCCATACAAATTTTAATAATTCGAAAGTAACTCTGTCTGTCTGTCTATTACCTTTTGACGCCTAAACCACTGAACGGATTTTTATAAAATTTAGCAGGAATATAAATTGCATCCCGGGAAAGGACATAGGCTACTTTTTGTCTCAAAAAATTGCCTTAAAGGGGATGAAAGTTTGTATGGGAAACCTGTAATTTCTTGCTTTTGCCCGCCCGATATTGTGATATAACCGAACTTCACGAGGACGAAGTCGCGGGCAAGAGCTAGTAAAAACAAACCATTAGTTCACCAACCATTTATTTAGGGATACAAATTTTGTGAAACTGTTTGGATATAAATCTATGATGATAATAAAAATTCGGCTAATCGGCTTCCAGTCTAACCGGATGAAGCTGAATACCAGTATTTTACATGGAACGACTGCCTATCCGACCTCCACAATCCAGTAACTGGGTAATACCATAAGCTTTGGTAAGACTGGTTATCAGACTTTCGGGCTTCTGACGGCCCGTAACTATTGTCAAAGCTTTACTAATGATAGCCGAAACCAACGGCTTAACGTGCTTTCCGAACTATACCAACGCAGAATTATCTAATAATAAATAAAATGATAATTTTATTCAAGCAAAACCCATATAACATACAATTTAATTTATTTTCACAATACTACGACAGAATGGATCAGAATAAACTATCAAAGCAAATTAAATTAAATACACATAACAACGATACAACTGTATTTCAGAGTAACAGTTTTATGTATCGGTTAGTGGAATTATCGCTACAAATACATTTAAATTGGTCTAACATGTAAACAAATGATTATGGTGTATGTACAACATTTGCGGTTGCCCATTTTTTACCTTTATGCCCTTAGTAATAAGGTTGAAAACTGGTCCACCGCCAGTGTCTCCGATGCTCTACATAACCCGGTAGGTTCTTTGTAATTTTTTATAATTCTTGGTTTTGTATATTGATAGTTCAAGGCCTCGTTTTTGGGTTTATTCATCTACACATCACGCCCATAATACTCAAAAGGCTAGGCAGAGCTGTACATGAGTGTTCACTTATATTTCGACGACACGGTTGGCGAAGTGGTTAAGCGATTGAATGCTGCGCAGCATGTCGGGTTGATTCGGGCACGGAAAAAAATATTTGTACGACCTGCAAATATTTATTCCGGGTCTGGGTGTTTTTCTATCTATAATTATGTAAGTATGTACAAAAATAATGTATATGTCACCGTTAGATTATAAAGATCGTTAGATTACAATCTATCTAGCGAGATTGTAAACTATCGATAGATTGTGAACCGTATCATTATGATTGCAATTTGACTCATTATTCTTCGCTATATTGTAATCTACCGAAGTGAAACCGTTAAATTACAATCTGAATAAAAATAATCTCTTTTTTCCATATTTTTTTCTATATAATCTAGTCGTTTCTGGCACTCGCCGGCCGCTGCCGCGGCAGCGCTCGCTTTGCTCGCTCGGCTCGTGCGTAGGTGGTCACAGTTTTAACCTAACCTAACCGTTTTTTTAAACGTCCTACGCCGGTTCACAATTTGACCGCTTCCCATCGATAGATTACAATCAAGCGAAAAATGATGCGTTAAATTGCAATCATAATGATACGGTTCACAACCTATCGATAGTTTACAATCTTACTAGATAGATTTAGATAGATTGTAATATAACGATGTTTACAATCTTACGGTGACATATATAAGTAGTTTATCAGCCATCTTGTTAACACAAGCATTAGGTTGCTTAGCTTGGGACTATATGGCTTTGTGTCCAAGGATATTATTATTATTATTTTGCTAGTAACGGTTTTTTTTTTTAGTGTGGGAAATCATCCACTGACCCCTCCAGCTCTGGGTGGAGCGGAAGGAAGTGTCAGACTCTTACTGACTAAAACCCATCCATGTACCTTCCTTAGCCCTTTATGTTCCGGGGTAGCGGTAACCCTTCCGAACAATATCGCTGACCAACGCTAGTTATGTTTAAGTCCCATGTTATAGGAGGCCAGCCTGTTGCTATCATCCGGACACAAATCCAGACTCTACGGAGAAATCCCAGCTCCATACTGAATAAAAACTATAATATTGACAGACGTTTAAATATAAGTCATAGCTCCTCCATCCATACGCACACCACACGTTTAGTTATGTAATAGAACAGTTTTGTTATAAGTTTATTCGCGGTTATTTATTATTTTCCTAAAGCAATAATCGCTTGCCGCCAAAGGCACGGCCGTAACGTTGAAATTTCAAATTTATTTCCATACAGCCAAGTTATATGTTTGTTCAATGCCTACAAATACTTTGCCATAGCAACAGGCTATCATCCGGACACAAATCCAGACTCTACGGAGAAATCCCAGCTCCATACTGAATAAAAACTATAATATTGACAGACGTTTAAATATAAGTCATAGCTCCTCCATCCATACGCACACCACACGTTTAGTTATGTAATAGAACAGTTTTGTTATAAGTTTATTTTAATAATTCGAAAGTAACTCTGTCTGTCTGTCTATTACCTTTTGACGCCTAAACCACTGAACGGATTTTTATAAAATTTAGCAGGAATATAAATTGCATCCCGGGAAAGGACATAGGCTACTTTTTGTCTCAAAAAATTGCCTTAAAGGGGATGAAAGTTTGTATGGGAAACCTGTAATTTCTTGCTTTTGCCCGCCCGATATTGTGATATAACCGAACTTCACGAGGACGAAGTCGCGGGCAAGAGCTAGTAAAAACAAACCATTAGTTCACCAACCATTTATTTAGGGATACAAATTTTGTGAAACTGTTTGGATATAAATCTATGATGATAATAAAAATTCGGCTAATCGGCTTCCAGTCTAACCGGATGAAGCTGAATACCAGTATTTTACATGGAACGACTGCCTATCCGACCTCCACAATCCAGTAACTGGGTAATACCATAAGCTTTGGTAAGACTGGTTATCAGACTTTCGGGCTTCTGACGGCCCGTAACTATTGTCAAAGCTTTACTAATGATAGCCGAAACCAACGGCTTAACGTGCTTTCCGAACTATACCAACGCAGAATTATCTAATAATAAATAAAATGATAATTTTATTCAAGCAAAACCCATATAACATACAATTTAATTTATTTTCACAATACTACGACAGAATGGATCAGAATAAACTATCAAAGCAAATTAAATTAAATACACATAACAACGATACAACTGTATTTCAGAGTAACAGTTTTATGTATCGGTTAGTGGAATTATCGCTACAAATACATTTAAATTGGTCTAACATGTAAACAAATGATTATGGTGTATGTACAACATTTGCGGTTGCCCATTTTTTACCTTTATGCCCTTAGTAATAAGGTTGAAAACTGGTCCACCGCCAGTGTCTCCGATGCTCTACATAACCCGGTAGGTTCTTTGTAATTTTTTATAATTCTTGGTTTTGTATATTGATAGTTCAAGGCCTCGTTTTTGGGTTTATTCATCTACACATCACGCCCATAATACTCAAAAGGCTAGGCAGAGCTGTACATGAGTGTTCACTTATATTTCGACGACACGGTTGGCGAAGTGGTTAAGCGATTGAATGCTGCGCAGCATGTCGGGTTGATTCGGGCACGGAAAAAAATATTTGTACGACCTGCAAATATTTATTCCGGGTCTGGGTGTTTTTCTATCTATAATTATGTAAGTATGTACAAAAATAATGTATATGTCACCGTTAGATTATAAAGATCGTTAGATTACAATCTATCTAGCGAGATTGTAAACTATCGATAGATTGTGAACCGTATCATTATGATTGCAATTTGACTCATTATTCTTCGCTATATTGTAATCTACCGAAGTGAAACCGTTAAATTACAATCTGAATAAAAATAATCTCTTTTTTCCATATTTTTTTCTATATAATCTAGTCGTTTCTGGCACTCGCCGGCCGCTGCCGCGGCAGCGCTCGCTTTGCTCGCTCGGCTCGTGCGTAGGTGGTCACAGTTTTAACCTAACCTAACCGTTTTTTTAAACGTCCTACGCCGGTTCACAATTTGACCGCTTCCCATCGATAGATTACAATCAAGCGAAAAATGATGCGTTAAATTGCAATCATAATGATACGGTTCACAACCTATCGATAGTTTACAATCTTACTAGATAGATTTAGATAGATTGTAATATAACGATGTTTACAATCTTTCGGTGACATATATAAGTAGTTTATCAGCCATCTTGTTAACACAAGCATTAGGTTGCTTAGCTTGGGACTATATGGCTTTGTGTCCAAGGATATTATTATTATTATTTTGCTAGTAACGGTTTTTTTTTGAGTGTGGGAAATCATCCACTGACCCCTCCAGCTCTGGGTGGAGCGGAAGGAAGTGTCAGACTCTTACTGACTAAAACCCATCCATGTACCTTCCTTAGCCCTTTATGTTCCGGGGTAGCGGTAACCCTTCCGAACAATATCGCTGACCAACGCTAGTTATGTTTAAGTCCCATGTTATAGGAGGCCAGCCTGTTGCTATCATCCGGACACAAATCCAGACTCTACGGAGAAATCCCAGCTCCATACTGAATAAAAACTATAATATTGACAGACGTTTAAATATAAGTCATAGCTCCTCCATCCATACGCACACCACACGTTTAGTTATGTAATAGAACAGTTTTGTTATAAGTTTATTCGCGGTTATTTATTATTTTCCTAAAGCAATAATCGCTTGCCGCCAAAGGCACGGCCGTAACGTTGAAATTTCAAATTTATTTCCATACAGCCAAGTTATATGTTTGTTCAATGCCTACAAATACTTTGCCATAGCAACAGGCTATCATCCGGACACAAATCCAGACTCTACGGAGAAATCCCAGCTCCATACTGAATAAAAACTATAATATTGAGAGACGTTTAAATATAAGTCATAGCTCCTCCATCCATACGCACACCACACGTTTAGTTATGTAATAGAACAGTTTTGTTATAAGTTTATTCGCCATTATTTATTATTTTCCTAAAGCAATAATCGCTTGCCGCCGAAGGCACGGCCGTAACGTTGAAATTTCAAATTTATTTCCATACAGCCAAGTTATATGTTTGTTCAATGCCTACAAATACTTTGCCATGCCGTGCCACCAATGGCGTTAAGTCATTGACTGCCACGCAGTAGACACAATAGAAAATGTATTGTTCGCGGGCACCAGTGACCGGTGTGGCGTCTAACGTGTTAATATTTAAATTTCAACTTTATTTCCATCATCCTTCCATCCTTATTCCATGGCAAAGTATTTGTCGGCGTTGAACAAAAATAAAACTTAACAAGTTTTATTTTTGTTCAACGCCGACAAATACTTTGCCATGCCGTGCCGCCAATGTGCACCGGGCCTTAATATAACATTTGGATACCCAGACTTCAAACACTGTAGCCGTCAAAATAAAGACAGGTGAATAAACAAACTGACCTACAAAATAATTTAGTAGGTACCTACTACAACTTCGAATTATATACTTGATCAATAACACTTTGAAGGTGACGTCACAGATCGATGGTGGGCCATATTTTATACAAGAAGCATGTGTTACAGTCATATCCATGGTGACGGGTTTGGTATAGAGAATATGAAGAACTGTATTTACTTGGTTGGCTGATCTGATACAGTCGTTACGGGTCGGAAGCCTGAAAATCTGTCAGCTAGTCTTATAAAGTCATATTACCGTACTACCCAGTTACAGGGTTGTGGCAGTTACTCCATGTAAAATACTGGTATTCAGATGCATCCCGTGAGACTGGAAGCCTACCACAACATAGTTGAAAAAAGGCTAAGCAGAAAATGGATGGGTTTTACTCAGTAAGAGTCTGTCACTCCATTCTGCTCCACCCAAAGCGGGAGTGGCAATTTGATGATATCCCACCATCAAAAAAAAAAAAACTTATCTTAATTCTGTCGGGTTAGCGGGACTGTCCGAAAGAGAAACTGCTACCCGGAACACATAGGGCTAAAAAAGGAAACCTGGATGGGTACAGTCACTAAAAGTCTAATACCGTTCGCATCCATTATACTACATCGGGGTCGGCTTCCAGTCTAACCGGGTCTAGTATTTTACATGGAGCGATTGCTTAAGTAAGAATGGTTGTCAAAATTTCGGTTTTCTAAATAATCATTAAGGCCGATGTTCTACCACATTTTTTATATCCGAACGTCGACACTATTAAATATTAGAGCCAATGCCGTAGCATTGGCTCAAATATTTAATAGTGTCGACAGTGGGACGTATCCCTGAATAGAGAATTTGATTGTGTATAGGAGGTGACCTACTATGATAATAATATTATCACGTACCTACTTATAGGTAAGTACTGGTTTACTGGTCAAGTAAGTACAAGGCCGACACACGTCCCGTGGGCGCGGCTATCAATTAGTTTACTAGAGCCTCTAATACATCGGGTGAGCGCTACATGAATATGGTTAGTTAGACAAAATTATGACAGCTATTGGGTAGGTAATACATGGGTTAAAATGCTCTAAGGTCTGTCCTAATGGACTGAACCGATTTGTATGAAATTTGGCACATGGATAGACTATGCCCTTGTTAGAGGACATAGGATACTTTTATCCCGGTAGTTAGGATAATTTCTAACCTGGAGCTCTGCAGGCCGGGGGGACTGCTTTTGCTCGCGGCTAAAGCCGCGTCCACACGCCTGAAGTCACCGACAAAAGCAGTCTACGTTAAGCTGGTAAACATTTTGCCTTTATAAACTTTGGGGTAGTTGACGATGAAGATTTTAGTCCTACAGACGCTTAGTGCAAATTCTTATTTGAAATCATTGTTATTTATGTAACTAAACTCTTGGTATAATTTGTTAAAAAAAATAAAGAACGCATTTATTTGGTTTATATCTTAGAACATTCTGAGCACCCTACCAGAAAATATACACGTGGCCGTGCTGCAACGTTTACAGTACTGCCCGGCCACAAAAAAGTGTTTTTTTAACACGATATATTTGTGGTACGAAATATAATCTATTCATTGGTGCTGCAGAAACAATTTAAGGACATTTAATTGATACGTCTGTAAGTTACGAAATCGACTGCGGCCGGGCTGTATCGCAACACACAGGAAAAAGATGATACCAAAGGAAAAAAACAATTATGTGTGTGTATTCACAAACGCGAGAAGTAGGCGATAATTTACGATTGAGTGGTACATTCGCTATTGGAAAGCAAAAACCACTAATCGGTATTTAACGAGATTTCTTTCGAATCCGAACAGTTGAACGGAGACATGAATTTCATTGATAAATGGATATCTTTACTTGTCAAAGTAATATGTTATTTATTGTCAAATGCTGCTTAGAAAGTTTTTTTATTAATCTTAATTCATTATTTTGGAATATAAATTAATCTTTGTCAATAAATGAATCATTTAACTTGTAACACATTCATTATTTTGTAATGTAGGTATAACATTAATAAAAAAAAATCTTCTAGGACAACTATGTCACAAGACATTTATTATTTTGTAAAATATGGTTTCCAATAAAAGTTGGTGCACCGTTTAGTGAGATCAAAGATGCTGAGTGAGTATATTCGCAGAAAAGAGGATAGAAAGAAGCAAGATGAATAAATAGGAAAAGATTAAACGCTGGAAATGTCTGAGCAATCGCTTCTACAAATCTGGGATTTAACATAAAACTTTTTTTTTGAGTGTGGAAAACCATCAAATGACTCCTCTCGCTCTGGGTGCAGCGGAAGGGAGTGTCAGACTCCTACTAACTAGAAACCGGCCTAGTGCGTGTCGGACTCGCACACGAAGGGTTCCGTACCATTATCGAAAAAATCGGCAAAAAAATCACGTTTGTTGTACGCGAGCCCACTTAAATATTTATTTTACTCTCTTTTTTAATACTTGTTGTTAAAGCGGCAACAGAAATACATTATCTGTGATCATTTCAACTGTCGCGGTTAATGAGATACAGCCTGATGACAGACTGGCAGCCAGACAGACGGCCGGACGGACGTTATAGCCTTCGGATACGAAACCCTATAAAGTAGTATTTTTGAAATAAATTATCCGCATTGCTCTTTAATACGGATTCACACCAAAACTTGCGGTATTACGAGCTATAACCCGTAAAATATTCACCTTGTATAAACCATAAACATACTCACAGAGGCGATAAAGCTTAGTGCAGACTCTCAGGAGACCACATCAGATGGAAGTTGCCAACAAACGCGTTACCAGCCAATTTGTTCACTCATGTGTGTACTACTTTATTAACAAAGTTAATTGAAGCGTATATAAACGGGATTGGGTTTAAAATATAGCTGAGCTTATAAATACATGTTTAAGGTTTATATAATGATTTTGTTTTGTTACGGGAATTAAAGATTAATGTTGGACATGTATGTGAGTTGGAAAGGGTGTTTTATCTCCCCTTTTTTGGGGTGGAGGGTTTTAGTGGAATAACTAATCGGGCCAAGGGGAAATAAGGCTTGATTAACACTGATAGTAGCGTCCGGCATTGGCGGCTTCGACGAGGTTTTTTTATTTGCGAAAGGGCCTGGGCCTGCTCTTGACCTTGGTCACGCCTGATGGAAAGCGATGGATCAGGTGTATGATGGAGCGAGCATGCCCAGAAGATGCCTGTTCACTCTTGCTTTGAAGCCAGACGGGTTATATGTAGAAGGGAACACATACGTTTTTTGTTTTTTTTGAGTTTCTGTTCAGTTGAGGGAAATCAACAAATTACCCCGCCCGCTCTGGGTGGAGCGGAAGGGAGTGTCAGACTGTTACTGACTAAAACCCATCCATGTTCCTTCCTTAGCCCTTAATGTTCAGGGGTAGCGGTAACCCTGGCAGAGAGTTCCAAACTTTGGCTGTGCGCATAAAAGATAGGTACTAACAATACTAACATAATTGTAAGCTAATATTGTTACTAATATATACTAACAAGATATGGATTATAATTATCTGAAATAAATAAAAAAATAATAATAAATGTGGAGGAGAAGCGCTTAGTATGACTTATCGGGATATCAACGAGTATTTATATATCGAGTTTACAATTTTAGGGCCAGTTTCGTTTTTAGATGGTGGCTAGGAAGAATTGGACGGAAGGCATGAGACAGTGTGTTGTGGCGTAGCCTTGAAGAGGCCTATGTCCAGCAATGGACTGCGATAGGCTGAGTTGATCGATTAAGGTGCTTCGATAAAAAAGAAAACTTGCGTGTTACCACCAGTGGCCGCCAGCGTCTGCAAGAGCAGTCGCGTAAGATTTTAAGTGATCAATAGCTTTTATAAGTGGCGCTAACCATAAATATAAAGGTTATAAAATAAATAAAAAAGCTTCTTAAAAGTAATGGAAATTAAGTTTAAAATTGTTTGATACTGGAACTGATCGCCACTGCGCTGCCAACCGCTGCCATGTCAATGTGAATAGAGCCTAAGTTATTGATATCTTTTTATAAATACACGCTACGCCGAACGCGTAGTGACGATTAAACCGTAGCAACTTCGTAGAGGCGCTACGAATTTCGTAGCACGTCTACGAATTACTTACACCTGCCCACCTACGCTTCCAAAAAGAACATAAATCAGTACTGCTTTCTACCAGATATTGACACTTTTACAAACCTATAGATAGTAGGTACTTCCTTTGACGTTTAATCTTGATTACGTCTTTGAAAGCTGATATTGAACTGTGACTGCGAGTCACGGTTTTGCATAAAATACCATTAATGAGCCTTCAAGTTTCAGTTTCGGTCTTGCGTTCTGTAAATTCTGTTTGCACCCTTTAATATAAGTTTCGGCTTCAAAACGAAAATCTCAATAAAATTGACAAATCGGTCAGTGAGCCTCAATTTAAATGCACATACTAATCGACTTACAAACTCTTTATATACAAAACTATTTGATGACGTTAACTGGTTCTGGCAGTTCGATTCGCCACCCATAAACATCCCTATGCATCACAAACAAATCTATAAATCTGAATTTTCAAAGTTACGGGCGTAAAAAACACTCACATTAGGACCTGGACTGCAGTAGACAGAAGTGTCGGCTACTCGTAACCAAAAACATAACATCACGCCTTTTTTCTTCTAAGGGTTAGACAGAGGTGTACCTGAAGTAGGTACATTCACATTTCGCACATAAAAGGGGGCGAGCCTATAGCCATCAACTGGGCACAAACCCAGACTAAAATTTTGCAGATAACATTTTGCCCAACCGGGAAATCGAACCGAAACCCTCGCTTGCTTCCACTAAACCAACGAAGCGGTGGTTACACATATATTTAATAATAGCTAATCATTTCTTCTTCTTCGTATCGGTTATTTAACCATTATTATATAGAATTTTGGTTTAAATTGTTTGTAACTAAAACAGTACCACTGACAGTACAGTGAAAAAAGTGCCAATCTAAGTAAATACTATATTATGTGAGATACGAGTATTTGCAATTATACAGTGTGATAGGTTAAACGAGGGACATACTTTCAGGTTGTATAGTACTCATGAAAATCAACAACTTTGTCCATGGGACCAACTCCGAAATACGAAAAAAAAATCAGCCATACATTTTGACGAATTATGCGAACATAAATGTACTGAACAGCTGATTTTTTTCGTGATTTCAGGTATAGTTCCATAGTCACAGTTGTTCATTTTCATGAGTCTAGTGACCGCCTTTTTTTTTAGGGTGGGTATTCATCCAATGCCTTCTCCCGCTCTGGGTGGAGTGGAAGGGAGTGTCAGACTGTTACTTACTAAAACCCATCCATGTTCCTTCCTTAACAATTTGTGTTCCAGGGTAGCGGTAACCCTTTCGGACAATCCCGCTTAGTATAGTAACCCCTGAAAGTATGTCCCTCGGTTAAAGTAACACACTGTAGAAACATTCGAATTCACATTAGCTTTACGCGGAGTGTACGTAACTTAAATTCGATCGCGTTCATGTAAGGCCCAATGCATAATCAGTTACTGCCGCAAAGGTAAACATTGACACGATCTATTGGAGCGACGCAAGCCATTAATCGCACAGTCATATCGCACGACACACAAACACCGAGACCGATCGGTTAGACGTGACTGATGACCGGACGTGTGTGTGACATTGTGGCCAGTGGCATTTTATTGGTCGGTTAGAGGATATACAGGGTGTAACCGAAAGGGTACATACATACAAAAGCATATGCTACAGACCATCAAACTGAACAACTTTCGACTATGGGACCAACTCCGAAATAGCAAAAAAAATATATCAGCTGTTCTATACATTTTTGACCACGTGTCTCGTCGTAATGTAGGGAACAGCAGATTTTTTTTTATACGAAGTCTAAAAAAAAACATTTCGGTTACACCCAGTATGTATATCGAGAGGGTTGCAACACTGACAGTATCATCATTATTTAGGGCGTTCCTCGTTCAAACCCAAAGCACGAAACTCTGATTTTACGGTTTCATTTGCGTATTGTATAATTTTTGCTTAAAAATGAAGGAAAACGTCGCCGCGTCGCGAGGAAACCAGTATGTCGGAAATAAGTGTTCTTCTTTTCGTGTGGTTAGTAACTAACCTGGTATCAATGTTTTTATGCTGCCCATGGGCCTTTGACTTAGCGGCACATGCTGTTGCAATATCTCTCAGACATGCTGGTTTCCTCACGATGTTTTCTTTCACGGATTTTAAGCAATTGATAATTGTACAATACGCACATGAACCCGTAAAATCAAAGGTGCGTGCCTCGGGTTCGAACTCGAGACCTATGACTTGGCAGTCCGACGGTCACACCACTAGGCTATCACTGCTGTCAGGACATAAGTTTAAAGAAAATTTGTTAGCTCTTGAGAATCTATTGAGCGAGAAATATCGTCATTTATAAGGAGCTCACTATCCGACAATTGTAGGTACGTTGGTAATTGTCGCGAGTTAGCACATATGTGCTGACGTGTGTGCGTTAATTTATAGCCATTCACGGCTGCGGAATTTGTATTAGGTACTTAGTCGATTAACTCGATAAAATATAAGTGTAAAATATAAAGGTGCCTACTTCGAATTGTGAGTAGGGAAGATGACAGGTTACAAAAGAAGAAATTAATGATATTTAGTCCGTTAGTCTAATAATAAAATTAGATACGAATTCTTTGCTTTATCATATTAATAATAAATTAGTTACCTAGATAAAACGTATTAAAGTTGGGGACTGGGGGCTCGGTTTGTCACAACTCAATATAAAATCTACATAGGAGTGATGTCCCTCCAGATTTCTGTACTCCGTTGTTCTACAAGAGATTAACCGATACACTATTTGACGAGTAAAAGTGTTTGTGAAAAAAACCTATTTACAAAAACAAAATCAGTTGTCTAACACGCGCGATAATTTTATTAATATTTAAAACCCTCACGAAGTAAGGAAAAAAACATTTAAAAAATACATCCGTATCGAAGCAATAAATCTATTTCCCACGCTTCACGCTCTTAAAGCAGACTTACATAACTATAGGTAATACAAACTACTTAGTACAGCCCGATTAAACTTTATGACTGCTCGGAATATGAGGCGAGTTGTTGCGCAATAACGAATTCATGTGTCAGCGGCGTCGGGATGGGAGAGAGAAAGGTCCTCCCGTCCCAGCCGCCGCGGGAGACGCCCCGGGCGTCGGGAGCCACGTGACGACTCCCGGCCACCGTAGGGCGCGGGCCTGCGGACGGTGAGTAATGTGTGACTCACCGTCCGACCAGCACCAGACCCGTGCCGGACGGAGCGTATATGTTCCACGCACGCCTCAAAGAGATGTCAGCATATGAAGGGCCAAGCCTGCCGGGTAAGCGGGATTTTCTGAAAGGGTTACCACTACCCCGGAACATAAAGGGCTACGGAAGGAACATGGATGGGTTTTAGTCAGTAAGAGTCTGGCACTCCCTTCCGCTCCACCCAGAGCGGGAGCAGTCATTGGATTATTTCCCAGCCTTAAAAAAATGTGTCAGCGGGGGGGAGGGATGCGGTACTGCGCAGTTAGTAACACACTTCAGAGCGGCCATAAAGTTTGACGCGTACTTATACCTCATAAACGGTACAAAGTTGCATTTTAAAGTGTTTGTAAACATGTTTACGGACAGTTTCATAGTTATAAAGTAGTAACCGACACATAAACATCAGAAGCTTGCTAGCTCTATCCTTAACACGTTAAGTGCGAAACGAGGCCTAAATCACCCCTCATGCAACTTCCTTGTGGTGCGGCAAAGAAAAACGTGAACATCTCTGTCGTGCGAAGTGCATAGCTTTGGTTTGGTCCAGTATAGAAAAGAGATAAATGTATATTTGAGACGCGCTAATGGTCCCGGACTCGGTGGTATACCTACCTTGGTACCGGATGTCTTAGGCCTCGTACCGCACTGAATTAATATAATTTTAATGCAGTGCGGAACGAGGCTAAAACGTCCCATATCCACCCGGACCTCGTACCGCACCCAACGCGAGCTTCCCGCGACTAGTGTTGTGCATCACGTCGATTGGAGAGCACGTCCTTTTACATCGCCGAACATGTCTAAACGATGTCGGAAGAAGTTAATTTAAAAAAAACCCAGAAACAGAACGATTGCGATTTTTTATAAAAAAGTATATTGTTACTGGTTTTTTTATGTTAATTCAAGTTCTAATAAGTGTATTTTTAAAGCCCGAGGCAGAATACATAGGATAGTTTCCTTTCTACTTCTGGTTTTCTTTTTTTTCTATTCTGTGAACCGCATTAAGATTTTCACACAAAAATAGATAAACGTCGTTGCGTCGATATTATTTTTCCCATCACTAATCTTAGCGAATATTTACCCTATTTAAGTGCGTTACGAGGTGTATAAGATCCCATATTTTGTTTTGCCAATAATTTCTAAACTATTTATCAGATCCCGGGGCGACGGTAGATTAGGGTTCATCAATTCACTGTCTATATCGATAAGGACCAAAATTTTTCATTACCTTTGATTTCGCGCCAGAAAATGGATTTTAGTCTGTTAAAGGAGGTGGGGTCTAATAGACCGCGTGTCGCCCTAACGTCTGGTCACGGTGCGGGCCGATAATACCTCGTGCCGCAGGAACGGAAAGTTTGCAAAAATTGGTGCCGCAGCTAACGTGTTAAACGTCTACATATTAGTATGTTGCAGGCATTTTGAATAAAGCTGGATTCATATTACGGTGTCGGGTCGTGTCATGACGCCTTCTGACCCAGTGTTATCCAATAAAATATTTTGGGAAAAGATAAACTCCAGATAGTATTCGTTTGATTGACCAAATGCTGAAAGAACACAACACGACAGTCAAGTGAAAATCCAGCTTAAGAATTTCTTTAGAAAATGTAGACAAACAGCGAAGCTTAGCAATATAAAACTATACTTTAAGAAATAAATCTTAGAGAACTATTTTATTTTTCGTTTACATTCATTCTCTGAAAGCCTATTTTGTTTATTGCGATTTTGAAAATTGTGTCATTTCAGTTATTGTCTAGTCTATTTTAGGGCAAATACTGCATAATCTAAATGCCTGTGGCACTTCAAACTTTATGATTATTTTTAGATTCTGCAAAAACTGAAAAGGGGTTATTGTTAATTAACCGACTACAAAAACGGCGGAGGTTCTCATTTCGACTGTGTTTTTTTTTCATATTCTTATACTTATACCTACTTATTGTTCACTATTATACACTATTGAAATAATCCTGAAATCGCGCTAAAATCGGCAGTTACGTATGTACATTTGTGTTCACATAATTACATCGAAAACATTAATTTGACTAAAAATTATGTTGTATATGACGTTATGTATAAAACACAACGCTTTGTCATCTTCTTTCAAATGTCAAATATCTGACGACTGAAAGAGAGGAATCGGTGTGTAAGTATTCACCTGATATTATACGTTATAGCAAGGGGTTTTAAGCACATTGTACGTTGTATCAACATTATAAGTACAGTGTAAATGTAGCTACACCGTTCTATGTGTCTTGCAGTGATATGATATGCGAAGTACCCATTTCCAGGATATACTAGTTTGCATTTACAGGGTGTATTTTTATGCATGAGTGACTTATATGAATTTATATGGAGTGAAGATCGTAACCTTGTTCCTTTTTATATAAAATTGATTTATGTTACAATGCTACGGATAAGGCAGTAGAATGATGATGCTACGAATGGATTTATTTAAATTCAGACTTTAGTCCAGTTTTACCAAGACTCATTATTATTTTAGGGGCTCGTGGCTCACAGTCTCACAGCTCAGGTCGATCGAAGGCTAAGCTACACTTGCTGCGGTCAGTTCCTAGATTGGTGAGAATTATAAATCGAGACCTTCGTGTCTCGGAGAGGAGGTTAAACTGTTAGTCACATATGTCACTCGTACATGTTTGACAATCGTTACGGGTAGTCAGAAGCCTTAACTTCTGACAACCTGTTTTACGAAAGAGTATCATGTTACCGAGTAACTGCGTTGTGTATTAAATAGACATTTGGTCAGACTGGAAGCTGACCTAGACTTTGTTGGGAAAGGTCTAGGTAAATTTAGTTAAAATAAAAGTTGTCATGGCAAAAAAGTTGAAATCATAAAAAAATAGGAAAATAGTTTTATGTTGCGTTAAATGTCAGATATCTGCAATATTATTTTCAATCGAAACGCTTTTAAAGTTATAAATCTTAGGTACCCGTAGTGGTATTTCACGCTTCAGTGCACATCAATCCATTGGAAACGATGCGTCGAAGCGTCTTAGAAAATATTTTATATACTGCTGAGAATATTTCATATTGGTAAGCATTTAAAAGGTGAAGGTATTTTGTTTTCTTATTAAATTCAGAGCGTAGATATTCAATTGTTTGACTAAAGGCTGATTTCTCAATAGTCTGATAACTTCAGATAACTTTTATCTGAAGAATAAATATGACAGCTTGACATACTAAAGCTGTGAAACTGCAATATTTATTCTTCAATTAAAAGTTATATGACTATTGAAAAATCAGCCCTAAGTGTTTACTTAATTTCATTTTGTTTCAGGTAAATAACGTAACATTTAATTATGTTTACTTGGCTGTGTTTGTGTAAGTAATTTATAATATTTATCCTTAAATAATTTGAGCACACATACTTTTGTTTATTATATGTTTCTATTTAGACGAGATAGCTATGTTGATAATAGAATATTGGCTTTTAGTTAACAAATAAAATACTGGTGATCGAATAAATTAATAAAACTGTAAACTTAAAGTTAATTAAATACCTACTTATCCATAAATGTAATTTTTGACTACCGTATATGCACATCTGTACTTCAACTTCAAATTACTTAAGTTTTGTTTTATATTTTATTTGGATTATTTATATATAGACGACACGGTTGGCGCAGTGGTTGAGCGATTGACTGCTGCGCACTATGTCGCGGGTTCGATTCCCGCACGGAACAAATATTTGTACGACCTGCAAGTATTTGTTACGAGTCTGGGTGTTTTCTATCTATAATATGTATGTATTTACAAAAAAAAAATGTATATAAGTAGTTTATCAGCCACCTCGTTACCATAACACAAGCATTAATTGGTTGCTTAGCTTGGGACCATATGGCGTTGTGTGAAATGTCCAAGGATATTATTATTATTATATTATTATTTCTTCTCGTCAGTGATTTGAAATCTATGAAAAAAAAAAGATATTTAAACTGAAATAAATGAATAAAGAATGACTGCAACTGGCCGGCGGGTCACGATACAAAAATTGACGGTCAGACATGCTACAGTCTCCAGTTAGGAGTAGGGAAGGAGTAAGTAGCAGCGTGGTGCGGGAGGGGTGCCAGTTGTCACAAGTTGACGAATCAGTGAGCTCTCACATCACGTCACCATAACCCTCCCACACCGCACAGCTACCAAAGGAACAGTCTCAGTTAAGCGCTCAGGATATAATTATCATCAGTCCAGGGGCCCTAGACAAAGTCACATTTTCACAAACCATAACAAATTAGATAAATCCGAAATGTATGGAATTGACATAGGCTTTCGAAATGTCACGTGATCATTCGTTTTCGATCGCTAGTGCTATTGTGCAATGTCAAATTATGTAATGAAACGCTTAGAGCATTTAACCTATGGAGATGGCATAGCTAAGCGTACCCCTCTGCCATGACCGATTGGTCATACGGCCATACACGTTCTATAAAACTAGTTCATTCGCCAACCGCCGCCATTATGTATCGTATTGTGTCGCAAGGAAGTCCTCCTAAGAAATGGTTAATTGTGCAGTATCCTCGTGCAAAAAGCGATCTGCCACTTCAAATTTTCGAAACCATGGTGTTTCCTATCACTTGTAAATATAAATTATACATTAAAATATTTTTAATTACGTACAATGTCGAAGTAATCGTTATTGACGTAACGATAGAAAAAATACATTGGTACGTAGGTAGCGCTAAAGTAGTACAGGGGTAGGATTTGCATAGTGCTGGGACAACGCGAATGAATGATTTGCCAATTAAATGATTTTTCAGTCAATAGGTTCAGTAACCAGTTTTTTGTGTATGTAAGTCAGCTTGAAATAAAAAAAAAATAACTATAAAAGTTCTTTGGAAGTCGATTTAAATTATTTTCAATGTATGTTTAGGATAATAAAAGAATAATAGTTTGTTCGTTTCGTAGTGAAATTTTGTAGCTCATGCAATTTGAAAAAGAAACAATAATTATAATAGATAGCTAAATATGACGTCGAAATCTAATAATCCACCGCGGACCGCGTAGGTACGCTGTTAAAGAAATGTAGTACAATCGCCAGCACTGCCTCAAATATTCGGAATGTAATATGTACATACGCGGACGATCTCAAATTCTCTAGAGTTTCGAGTCTAGTGAGTGACGATACTGAACTTCTTCAAAGCGATATCGACGCGTTAAGTCGATGGTGTAACGATAACAAAATGGAACTAAATATCAACAAATGTTAATACGTGAAGTACACACGGAAAAACAAAATAACAAAATTGTATTGCAATTAAATGACAGAAAATTTTAAACTCATATTAAAAGTATACTTTGTAAACAAGCTTATAACAAATTAGAGGATTATATAAAGGATAAGGATGCTTAGAAACATATTGGTCCTGCTCCACAGGACAATCTAGTGTCTAGACAAAATCAAACTGGTTACTTAGTAAATAAGGTAATAAATAATTTATAATGTTGTACCATACTACATATTTTAACATTTTGGAATAACTTTACCTCTCACATTGATTGATTTATTATTATTAACTTTTAGAATGTTTGTAAATATGTGAGCACGTTAAAAAGTGCCTTTCTTGTGCCTATTTGACATAAATGATGTGACTTTAACTTTGACATCATTTAGCTTTGCAACACCGGACTGCAAAACAATAAAACCGACGTGTAAAACTGTCATTCATAACAAAATAATAAAAGTACATCTGATTGATTGTCTTATTCTATTATTTACTAGCTTCCGCCCGTGGCTTCGCCCGCAAAATATGCCGACAAATTAACATAACACATAAACCTTCCTCTTGAATCACTCTTATCTATTACAAAAACCCGCATCAAAATCCGTTGCGTAGTTTGAAAGATTTAAGCATACATAGGGATATAGGGACAGAGAAAGCGACTTTGTTTTATACTAAGTATTGACATTGTCCCCTTTCTAAATTTTTGACACGTGTATATAAATGAAAGCCCGTTTTAAAGAATGGGGTATGAATTCCGAATTGCCGACTCTAAATGCAGAATGATATGCAATCAATATAATATTATTGAAAAATAAGAAAAAAAAATTGACTATAAAAATAAATACAATCAGTCTTTTTCTATAGCACTATAAATTGTTTCGTGATTACTGGCGGCTACCTACGTAGTTTCGCAGGCACTAATCATTAAACGTATTTTTTCCAAGAGTAGTAGTTTGTGTTTAATGTCGTAGGACAAGTACAGATACGCACAAATTTGTCAATGTGTATGTGTTTTTTGACTGTGTGTCTATAATTTCTTAGTGAGCGTTTGTAGCAATAGGAAGCATGTCTCTGTGTGTGGTTGTCAAATTTAAGAAGTGTGCTGTATGTGTTTTCCTCGCCCCCCGCAAAAAGTGGCAGAAAAAGTTGTTCGATGATTCGCCGCTTGCCATCTCCATAGGTTAAATGCTCTAAGAATGAAACGATGACGAAATCGAATGACTCGATCAATATTTCATTCAAATGCGTAGACAAGTGGCGTTCTTGACAATACGAATCGCTGAGATAACGATTTGGTCGATCAACTACTTAGCACAAATGATATCGATTTTCGAAATCGAATCGACACGGAGCGATCGACACTTGTCTAGGCTCCCAGGTCTGGAAGACCAAAAAGATCTCATACATACCTATACAGTCTTTTTAAAATAAAACAATAGCAACACTGAACTTACCTATCTGTCTTCTCGCTCTAACTCTATGCGGAGCATGTCGACCTCTCTTCACCCGAAGAGCTTCTTTCCGTCTCAGCCAATGGCCACCAGCAGCTGTCAACAAAGTATTTTCAAATAAGGAATCTGGCAGCAGAATTTATGGTACTTATTAAAAAACCATCCAATTAGTGGAAAACCTTGAAGGACGGCCTTTTGTGGTACTTTATACGCAAGTAAGGAATTTATGATATGCTTTTGTAATTTATTACACCGAAAAAATACTATGAAAAAATTTATGAAACATTTTTTTTTGGTTGCAATTAAAAAAGGAGGTCACTTTTGATGTTTTTATAATGTTATGTATATTATGTACTAAGTATTTTCATAATTATGATAAACTAGCTTTTGCCAGCGACTGCGCCCGTGTGTACATATGTAGAAAATTATCCTACGGGAACCGTAAATTTTTCCGGGATTAAAAGAAGCTTAAATGTGCTATTCCAGACTATAATCTATTTATCTTGTCTAGCCAAGTTTCATCCAGATCCGTAAAGTAGTTTTTGAGTTTATTCGTTGCAAACATACATACAAATCTTTCCTCTTTAGAATATTATTAGTATAGAAATAGAAGAACGGTTTGAGGCAATAGGCTCGCCCCCATTGCATGCGACTTAAAAAAGTATTTGGCAAAATACTTCTATTTTTATTCTAATTTGCCGAGCCCAACTATTTTACTCCAACTATTTTGGGGTCGGCTTCCAGTCTAACCGGATGCAGCTCAATACCAGTATTGAACATCGAGCTTACCTATCTCACCTCCACAACCCAGTAACTGGGTAATACCATACCCCTTGGTAAAACTGACTGTCGGATTGTCAAGCTTCGGAGGACCGGTAACGACTGACCGCCGGGACCAACAGCTTAACGTACTTTCCGAGGCATGGAGGAGTCTCGGTATGTAAAGATGGTCACCCATTTAGTGCCAACTCCGGCAAGCGTAGCTTAATCGGATCGACCTGCACGGCTGTTATTACTTAGCCACGAGCCACGTAGATATTATGTAATACTACCAATTTCCCAACTCTTAAGGTCCTTAGCTCTCCCATCTGCCTCTTACGGTTGACTTAACTAAGCAACCACCATGTTTAAAACTCAGCCTGTATATTAACTAGCAAGAAGCATAAATCTGTTTCGCCGTAAACTGAAACTGTCATTATGCTAATGAAGCACCTGTCCCACCACCGACATGAAAGCAACTAGATGAAAATAATTTTCTCGCTCAAGAAATGTACAAAAAAAATTTCGTACAGACGCAAAATCAAGCTACTGTCAAACTGTCAAATATTCCCAATTGAAAATGAACCTTATACTTTTGTGATAAAGTTGAAAATCTATCAAATAAATTTGACAGATTCGGGTAGCTTGATGTGCTGGCCTCTGTACAAGGTAAGTAAAAGATACACATATTAAAATTTGTTGTCGATTGATGACTGTTCACACCACCTACCGGTGAGGTGAGAATGTAGGTGAAATGAGTTTAAAGTGAGCTGTCAATAGTGTCTTCATCTTCTTCGTGTGGTTAGTGACTAACCTGGTGTCATAGTTTTTATGCTGCCCATGGGCCTCTGACTTAGCTTTACATGCTGTTGACAAATAACTCTCAGGCATGCCGGTTTCCTCACAATGTTTTTCCTTTACCGATTTTAATAGTGTCAATCTCGTGCATTAAGTGGAACGATAGCTCACTTCATCTAAGTTTTTACGGTTAGATTGCAGACTGGACCGACTGTACTCGGTTGTCGCAGTGACAAGAGCTATCAAAGAGAGTACTCGCCCGGCAGAGACTCTCTGAGACTCACAGCATATCTAAACGGAGATCAAGACCGGTCAGTGTCAATATTCCACAACAATGATGCCACTAACACTTCTTGAATAAGGTTAAGATGTGTTGATCGCCTTCAGTTACATTGGTGAAAACCGCCCTTAATCACTTAAACCTTTTGAACGCCATTGCCACATATACGTGACAAACAAGCGCATGCCCTACACGCCAACTACAAAAATATGTGACAGTGGCAACTACACTATAACACAAAATAAACAATTAAATCATTACTTCGATAAGTGTCTATACAGATATCTTAAAAATTTAAGCTCTCATACGTATTTAATGACATGAAACAAATTAAAAGACACGATAGATATTGGGAAGTGCATGGTAACAAAAAGAAATAAATTTGTAGCTTAGCGTGGGAGCATGCGCGTGCGTCGCGTATGCTCTGGCGTTCAAAAGGTTATTCTTATCGGCACATACGCATACCAGCGAGTCAGTAATCGCACGTCGCAGTAGCGCACTCGCTCCTCGTTTCTCGCCAACTCAATTTAAGTGGCTAGAGGCGGGACAGGTGCCTAAAATTTCATATTTAATACCTTGGTTAGTAATTCCTAGTTAAGAGGTTATACTGGCAGTTGCACGCTTAACTTTAAATTAAACTTAGTTTTGGTATGAAAACGCTGAAATGCTAATTTAATCTAAGGTTTAAACCGCAGACAGGCTAAGAACTGAGAACATCTAGTTCAGTGTTGAGAACTTTAGAATTTACTGTTACCAGGAACAGCAACTTTTGTTACCAGGGTAAGTTTGTAAGCTCACACACTTTGCATCTTGTTATCACCTAGATGCAGAATGCGATGCATAAAATATCGTGTGAGGTTTTTAATAGGCTAATCTTTATATTCTACGTCGTCGTCTGAATTTATGTCCAGTAGGCAGTAGATTCGCTCGTAGATTTTTTATTACGTATGAAAAGTGCGCTGATTATTTGTCCATTTAAAATACTACTAGGATAGTAGGAACTTATAGTGGATATTAAATACAAATAAAAATTGCCAATTTAATAACTAGGTCATTATTGAAGCAGGAACTTCTAGAAGTCTTTCTGCGTCTGTGTAGTCAAGCTTACTCAAATATTCGCGTATCTTCAGACTACAATGTTTGTAACTGATACTATAAATATTAAGTAATATTAATAGGCACGCACCCCTGTTTTGAAGGAAAAAAATCGTGAAGAAACCAGCATGCCTGAGAGATATTTCTCAACAGCATGTGAAGCTAAGTCAGAGGCCCATGGGAGCATAAAAAGTCTGACACCAGGTTAGTCACTAACCACACGAAAAGAAGAAGACCTCTGATTTTACGAATTCTTGTGCGTATTATAATTATCGGCGAAGGAAAATATCGTGAGGAAACCGTCATGTCTGAGAGATTTTCTCAACAGCATGTGAAGCTAAGTCAGAGGCCCATGGGCAGCATGAAAACTCTGACCAGGTTAGTTTCTAACCACACGAAAAGGAGAAGAATATTAATAAGTATTTTATTGAGCTTATTATATAAATCGGGGTAAATAGACATAGAATCCGTTTACAAAGGCATGTCTAGTCTGAGGCTTTACGCAGACCAAATCCTTCCCATTACCTACATGAGATTTAGATATATCTAGCGAATTGTGACATGTGATGTGTCAAGCTAGGTAGCTGCCAAACCTCTAGTTACCCACAAACAGATGTCACAGGCGCGTAGTGAAACCAGTAGAACAAAGCCACACTGACGACGGCTTTGAACGCAGTGAAGTCACAAATTAATTGGCTGTTCGTCTGTGTATTTCATTATTTATTTGAATACTTTGATCTGAACAAACCGTTGCCGTTGCTTATGTGGTTAGTATGTGAAACTATACCTTATAATTTTGCTATCTTTATATTGTTCGATATTATTTTGTTCTCTTTTGTATTCACATAAAATGTTTTTTTCCAATCCATAATGTTCCCACTGCTGGGACACAGGCCTGCTCTTGGTGAGAAGGAGTGGCCCGTAATCTACCACTGGGCCAGCACTGCTTTCCTGGAGGCCAAAACAAAGTCACATTTTCTCTAAGGGCCGAGTCACACCGGAATGGCAGCGGCCGGCAGCGACGCGGCGAGCACTTTCAGTGTGAAAGACTTTTAAACTTTGTCTACATATCTAAAATTCCAGTATCGCTTGAAAAGCTTGAAAAGGTCGCGAGCGGCCGCACGCCACGCACGTCTTGTTGGTGGGTCTGCCCACGGCTGCCAGCGGCGACGCGCGGCCGCCCGCAGCACCGCGGTCCGCCGCGCGCTCCTCACCCCCGCCGCAACACTGACCGCACCATTTCTCTGTAGTCTATTTTTTCCTTTGTTTGTTTCTTTCTTCTTCTTCTTCCGCAATAAGTGCTATAATAACCAATTCCACCATATTCACTGCAAACACACGAGTTTCCTTGCCAAATGTCGAAACTAAACTAGTCAAGAGGAGACTAGGCGCGTGGGGTCTGGGGGTCGCGCGAGGCCGCCAGCGGCGATGCCGGGGGCCGCTGGCAGCCGCTGGCGTCGCCGCCGGCCGCTGCCGGCCGCTGCCATTCCGGTGTGACACGGCCCTTACGATAACGAAATTAAATAAATCCGAAATCTATCGAATTGGCGTAAGCTTTCGAAATGTCACGCGATCAATCGTTTTCGAGCGCTAAGTGCTAGACAATGTCAAATTGTGTAGCGAAACGATGACAAAATTGAATGAGTCGATAAATATTTTCATACAAATGCATTGACAAGAGGCGTTCTAGACAATCCGAATCGCTTAGATAACGAATTGTTCGATCAAAAACTTGATGACAAGTAATATCAATTTTCAGAATCGAATCGACACGAAGCGATTGACACTTGTCTAGGTCCCCTGTTATGTTATTTTGTTAAATTCATTTATTACAATGTCTTTCAACTTAAAATTTACTCTGCTGCTCGGATCTTTGGAGCTCGAACTATGGTATTAAACATTTGTGCAATTATATTTTCGAAAATGTATTTAAGAAAAACAAAATGGCGGCGATAGAACCGGTTTTAGACATTATTAAATGAACGATGTGGATTGAATTAATAAACATGAGGCCTAAAATATAGTAGCCATTTTTTCAAAGTGTTTTCATAAGTAAATCTATAAGCGGCTGAAAATTTAGAAGGCGAGAAACGTCTAATCCAGGGAGATACTTAAGAGATTTTGCTGTGACGCCATGACTTAGCCAGGATTAAATTAAAATATAGTACCAAGATTACTTTCATACAAACTTCCACCCCTATTTCACCCCTTTATGGGGGGAGTTTCCTAAAAACCTTAGCTGACGTAACGACGTGTTAGCGACTGAACCAACGGGTTCAGTAGTTTTTAAGATTACGTGTTTAATCAGTGAGTGAGTGAATGTATGAATGACTGACCTTTCGTTTTTATATGTACATAGATAGATAGCTTATTGGCAAGATGGGTGACAGAACTAAAGAATCTGCAAATTCGAGTTACGGATCCAAGTAAACGCGGCCAATTTATTTATTATTACTAAAAAAATAAAAATTATCCCAGAGAGAATGACTTTATGGTCGCCGCACTGTCACTTCTGCTTTTATTCTTCCAAATCATCATAATTATCCAAAAATTTCTCCTTTTATATATTTCAATCTTGTCTTGTTCTTCTTCTTTTCATGTGGATAGTGACCAACGTAGTGTCAGAGTTTTTATTTATTTATTTATTTATTTGGTCTACCAACAATTGTTTACACTTGGAACTTACTTGAGAAACATACATTTAAAACTTTACATAGTATAACAATTACCGCTTAACAAAAAAAAAATCATTTTTGGCTACAAATACCAGTAAAATATACAAGCATACTTAAAACTAAACATAATTGCTAAAGATTCAAGACATTATCCTTGAACAGTTATAATAATGAATGAACAAATGAACATTTAGTGTTACTATGAATCAGATAAACAGTTCATGATTTTACATTTTTGCTTATTGAGAGAATCAAAGTGGAAATCGACTACATCGCTACAACTATTTATGACCCTACAAAACCTGGCACATGGAGAGTTAGATCCCAACACCGTTCTTCTCCTTGCTCCTTCTTTATGCTGCCAATGGGCCTCTGACTTGGCACCACATACTGTTGAGAAAATATCTCTCAGACATGCTGGTTTCCTCACGATGTTTTCCTTCAGCGATTTTTAAGAAAGTAATAATTATACAACACGCACATGAATCCGTAAAATCCGTAAATCTTGAGTGAATGATGAGTACAATGACCCTTAAAATAAAGCCCATGAATGCAATTTCACCCTGTTAATATAGAAACCTTGTCCAGCTGTGTCTACGACAGGCTAAATCAAAAAGCACTAACAGTAAACCATCTTTATTATAACAGAACCACAGTTACGACCATAATTAACTACACCACACGTCTCTAGTAATAAACCGCGCAATTCTACTGTAAGCTAACTTCAAATCATCATTAGTGAGGCCTTTGGTACTATCTATCATGTAGGCTAGTCACGCCAACATCGAATAGTAACGTAGCTACATGGCCTACTATTATTTTGGGATATGTCTTTTTAATTAGAAAGTGAGTAATTAAATCTTGGGGTCCTGACCTGGGGAGTTTCCGCGTAATTAATTAGCCAATGGAAAATGGGTATATCTAGCTTTGATCTAATTACTATCACAATAATTGCAGTGATGGCCTAGTGGTGAGATCGTTGGACTGCCAAGCCATAGAGCCATAGGTCTCGAACATGCACTTCTGATTTTACGTATTCATGTGCGAATTGTATAATTATCATTTGCTTAAAAATCGGTGCAGGAAAACATCTTGAGGAAAGCAGTACGACTAAGACATATTTCTCAACGGCATGTGAAGCTACTTCAGAGGACCATGGGCAGCCATAAAACTCCAATATAGTCACTAACCACACGAAAAGAAGAAGACTATCACAATCTTGGAAGTTAAAGGAATAATGACCTTTACATAGTATAAAACAAGAGTATAATAGTGGAGCTCGCGGCTAAGTACTAACAGCCGCAGAGGTCGATCCATCAGGTTAAGCTACGCTTGCCAGGGTTGGCCGTGGATGGGCCTTTTCCCAATTATGTTGGGGTCAGTTTCCAGTCTAACCGGATGCAGCTGAATACCAGTATTTTACAAGGAGTGCCTATCTGATCTCCACAACCCAGTAACTGGGCAATACGATACCCCTTGGTAAAACTGGCTGTCAGATTTTCGGGATAATCATGTTTTTCATTTAAATTTATTTTATATAAAATAAACTAACGAAAGTTTGAAAAATTCTTGAAGATACCTGTTTTTTTTAAATATAGGCTAGTTGTTAATCAAAATAATCTCTTGTTTCCCAGTCCCACAAAATCAGAACCCATAGTGTTACTACACATAACCGATAAAAGTCACTAATCTACAAAACATTATTGGAACCGAACCTGCTATCATCAAATGACAATACTCCAATCAACATAAGTACTATTGGCAAACGACCTTCTACCTACAGTGCACTTTATCTCTGTAACACTATAAGGTTGAAATCTGAATGGCAAATATTTATGAACTATATTTTATATTGGTTCGTCATAAAGTTTATGAGTCCTTGAAATTATAGTTAGCCTGTATATGGTAATGAGTTATTGTTAAAATGCGTGAAAGATTTGCGATCGTTCTGACGTTATTTTGATCGCAAAGTGGTCTATTTTTATTTGATATAAGTCAATGCAACAAGCGCTTAATTATTAGATAATTATTCAACGTGGCGCTACAATGGTGACATTAATTTAACACACGGGTAGGGCTAGTGGCTATTTTTCGTATAAATGTTGATAGGTTATAATAAATCGCAAAATTAAGAGGACTACAAGAGCCAAATGATTTTGCATGATGCACGCACACATTAACGCAATCGAAGTGTACGCCATCTAAGACGGGCGCTCATAGTACTAACGGATTAACGAGATTACGTTCGAGTATTCTAATAGATGGCGCCACAACAGCGAGTAAGTAAATTATAGATCTAACAAGCAACTAGAGGGAACAATTAATTTATTTTTATTCGACTTTTGTGTTACTTGTAAAATTTAGGATATTGGTTATTTAAAATAAAACTATTTCAATGGAGTTTTATACATTTTTATTCATGACTTCACGCCTGTAACTCCTGAGTATTAGGCAGAAGAGTACCTTATAAATTTATAAACTCATATTTCGCTAATAATGTTAAGTCCAATGTAATTAGCTGAGTCTATTTATTGCCTTCAACCGGGCAAAAGACCAGCCTCCGTGGCAGCTACTGAAAAAATCCTAAATGAAAAACAATCCAGGGATCAATTATACCACATTTAGTTTTAAGCTCTTTTTCAGGCGTACAGAGGTCAGAGGTCAAATTACTGTCTGTCAAATTTCTTTGATAGTATTTCAACTTTATTGCAAAGACATAAGGTTCATTTTGAATTGAGAAAATTTGACAGTTAGGGATAGCTTGATGTGCTGGCGTCTGTACATTATACCAAATTAGTTTTAAGCTATTTTTCAGGTTTAATTATGCCACATTTAATTTTAAGCTATTTTTCAGGTTTCGATGTATCACGTTTAGTATTAAACTCTTTTTCAGGTTTACATTATAGCAGATTTGCTTTTTCCGGTGTACGTTTATATATGTATAGTACAATACAATATGTTAAATTCAGTTTCAGTTTAATTTTTTACTAAAAGCTATTAAAATCTTAGACGCATTTGTTGTGAATTACTTTCGTTGAAATCTGTAAGTTTTTCTTCGTCGTTAATTTCATCTATGCTTTCGCAATTGTCTTCATTTTCCATTTCGCTTTTATATTTTTTGTCACTTTTGTCTTTGTCTGTATTTTCATTTCTATGTTTTATGTCTGGTTCACGAATTTTCATATTTCTTGAAATTCGGGGATCAAGTATCTTAGAAATAATCAGTCTAAGATTTGAGATATCGAACAACTTAAAAAAAAAAATAAGAAACATTAATAATCCTTCGTCCAATCTGGATGTTCTTTTTAGGAGTATAGTTTTCAGTCTGTAAAAATAAAGAAATATTTTTATACCATAAAACATTGTTTTAACTTAAAATAACTTTAAATAACTATATTTTTTATGTGTAATACATTTATATGTACTCCGTTCCGCCCAGCTCCACTTCAGTGGAAACGCACCCTTACTTTGGTTGCAACAAACATATTACTTGTGCCAAAATATAGTAGTAAACATTTTAAAACTAATGCGTGAAAATGTCAATTCTAAATTTTCTAGTTCTGCGGTTATAAGTTGTTACATTTTTTTTTTGTTTTTGTATATAATCGTAAAATTGTTAAGCTGAACAAAATGTTTCTTACTTTTCAATTTTTATTATAGCCTAGATAATGTGTCGATACTTACTCAGTGCAAATAGCTTCGGCGTTGAAATTTTCGACTTTCTTTCTCCTTTAAAAAAAAATGCAAATGTTTATTTTTTATTCAACAAAATATTTACAAAAACATCTAAATATAATATAAAAATACTTTAAATAAAAAACAAGTCACAAAAAGTTATAATAAAATCCTGGTAAAGATTCAGGATACAATCGATTTCCAATCCGACCCTCTACTAAACACGCTAATAGAACATTAGAAATGTAATGGAAATAACTGACCGTATTTGAATAAAGTGTTCAATACCTGAGACGGTTCCAATAATATAATTATGTGATAATTTTATAGATATTTAGGTATCTAAAATACTCTTACCTTTTAACATCGTTCGTATGTACGGCATTTAATTTATATGAACATTTGTTAGTCCTTTTACCTGGTTACACTTTATTTCCCATATTTATAAAATAAAATTGAAATGAAAGTTCCATAGACGCTATTTTAACTTAGTATTTTATATTTACAAGAAAGAAGATTATTTATTGAAAGATGATATAAAACAATGAATTTACAAATAAAATAATGAATTTACAGACGAAACTTAACAATAAATACAAACAAATGTGAGACGAAATAAATCGGCGAGAAGAGCGACACGTCCGTATAGCAACAGGCCTTGGCCGGCACTGTCTGTGCACGGGCGCTTACGCACACATGCGTACGTATTAAATTGCGAAACAAGTATACGCGATTTACAGAAAAAGTATTAATTGGATTAAAAAAATAATTCAGTATTACGTTAGTATGTTACTTGTTGAATAAATTGTCAAAAAATCAGAATGATCGTATGTATTTTAATATGGTTTTTATTCGTTTTAAGTTTTTTTTAGAGGTATCTTTGTGATTTTTTTCTATCGATTAAAATTAGTTGTATTATGTTTTCAACTTACTACTTCACTAGATTATATCCTGAAGAATATCATATATTTTTGTGATTGTGTTAACTGCAGTGAATCATATACTTTAAAGCATTATAAAACTCGCATTTAGCTCTTGTAGTCCCCTTAAAAAGCAATCTTGCATGGGGTCGAAGCATAATGTTTTCATGTTTTTTATTGCTTGTTTTTTACTGCGTCATGTTTCCCGCAAATAAACGTATTTTCTTTCTTTCTCAACCTTTTGAACGCCATGTCACCTAATACGTGACAAGCAAGCGCATGCCCTGAACGCCAACGACACCAATATGTGACAGTGGCAACAACACTCGAAAAACATTACTTTTGTGAGTATTTATATAGATATCTTAAAAATTGAAGCTCTCGTACGTATTTAATGACATGAAACAAATTAAAAGACAGCATGGATATTGGGCCATTCATGATTACAAGGAGAAAATAAATTCGTAGCATGGCGTGGAGGGTACGCGCGTGCTTTTATGCTCTGGCGTTAAAAAGGTTAATGGCGTCCAGTTGGAGAGAGGCCATTTATAGGCTGATGATGATGTGCTCCTAGGACGTCCCCCTCCCGGCGATTCCACTCTCAAGGAGAAAATCTTTAGTTCAAGGAGAGAATATTGCTGAATACTAGCTCATGTTACTATATTGCATACATATTTAGTGTTCGTGAGTCGGCTAGTCACGTGACCTCGGTTAAAACTATTTCATTAACAAAATATCCGAATATGAAAGCCCGTATTTTCCACATGACGTCGCTTTAGCAAGTTTAGGGGCTTAAAACAGCAGTCTTTTGTAGCCTGATAAACCTCTCTTTGATGTCCGTAATAGGTACACTGAAATTTTTGTGCATACGTTTTAACAGTATTTTTTTTTAATTAAAAGGCTCACGCTTGACCACTAAAACACCACACGTCTTCCACAATCGATAATTCTGCTTATAAACCTACTTTGGGCTTGATTCCCAACACGGACAAAGAGTTACTGCGTTTCTTTTAACTAAAGTTAATAACATAATCCCAGCAACCCACCTGGGAATCGACCCAGCAAGGACCTCACACTCATCAGTGGTGCTTACGACGACTAGACCCAAGGAACAGTCAGAATAATCATTAAGCAAGTCTCCATCTAATATATTTCAACTTTTCTGCAAAGACATAAGGTTCATTTTTAATTGAGAAAATTTGACAGTTAGGGATAGCTTGATGTGCTGGCGTCTGTACCTACAGATTTAAAAAAAACAACGGACAAGTGCGAGTCGGGCTTGCCCACCGAGGGTTCCGTATAAACATGTTGGTGTTCATTACGCACTTTAAATAAAGACTATATTTTTATGATTTAATTACAAATTTATAATTTTCTGATTTTTCCTGTATTTGTAGTTTATTACAATATTATTTGCAATTATGGGAAATATGTTAAAATTTAAAATTGTATAAAATGAACAAGAAATAGAATCGTGCATGGACTGCAATGTAACCTGCGTAATCATTTGAGTGATTTCGTTGAAATCTGACGCTTGTATGGGTGTTCGGCATCAATTGTTCAGACTGATGGAGATAAATTGGATTTAAAATTAAAGGTCACTAAGTTCTACCCCTGGCTTCACCCGCGTGGATGTCGGAAATTATCCCACGGGAACGTGTTACCGGGATAAAACTTCTTATGTGTTTTTTACAATCTGTGTTGTATACAAAACATCTCCTACGCGCTGTCTCACGGCAACGGTTGCCAGGGGCTGCGCCAAAGTGACAGGCGGCAGCAAGGTGCCCCAGTCCGCCAGCGCGACTGCGCCGCCTGTCATCCCACGGTGCTGCCAAACAATGTGTCAAGTCATTTTTTTTAATCCTTTTGTTTGATAATTTAGCATATAAAATCAGTGTGTTTTTTGTTAAAAAATATGTGTATAATCGTGTAAGTAGTCTTTTTTATTTATGTTTAACTTTGTTGACACTGGTGACGCCGTACTAAGTGCCAGTCAACCTACCACATCGCTGGATGCCCTAGTGAGATGCCCTCAATGTTCCCAAGCACGCTTTTTCAAAGGTGAACGTGGTTTGAAGATACATTTGGGTAAGAAGCACAAACCCCATAATGTACCTTCATCTTGCCCGACAACTTCCACCTCCCTCACACCTAGTTTACCCGCTCAACCCTTTTGGAAAACTCTTGCAAAATTGAAAAGTTCAACTCCAGTTTTAAAGAGAGTTCCTCGTGGCGCGAGACCATCCGTGGCTTCAAGCTTAGCGCGTTGTATCCATCTCGTCGCCACAGAGAACTCTCAACGTGCCTGGGAGCAATTACTCACCTTCCCTTTTAGAATTCTACATGTGCAAAAAAATTTGGCAAATAAAAAAACTTTAACAGCGCAAATTAAGGATAATTGTAATATTTCGGCCCACAGTTTTGACCCAAAATTCACAGCACATCTCCCTCAAAGAGATGTTTTGCACTATGTGGAGTCTAAACTAGGCGAGGGTGATATCAGAGGTGCAGCTAGGATCATCTTTAGCAGCGATGTGGTTGCGCCGTACTCTCCAGAGACTCTTACGGCTCTGGAAAGCAAACACCCTTCTCCGGCAGATGACCTCTCCTTCCCTGACGCACCCGATCCTGATTGTAACTCACTCCACCTATCTCAATAGTGATAAAGGTGAGGTCATCCTTAAGGTTGACATTAAAAACGCTTTCAATTCCGTAAACAGGGATACTTTGTTGACAGAGGCTCAAAAAGAAATACCCAAAATTTACAGTTTCCTTTATCAATGTTATAGAAACCCCACTAAATTACTTTATAAAGACAATCTTCTGGAATCAGCTGTTGGATGTCAACAGGGTGACCCTCTTGGGCCAGTCATTTTCAGTTTGGCAATAAATCCAATTATTCGACAACTAAATTCTAAATTCAACGTATGGTATTTGGATGATGGAACCCTGGGAGGTGATGTAGACACTGTTTTAGAAGATGTAACTTTTTTAAGAGAAAAATTTAATCTCATTGGCCTAGACCTTAACCTTTCTAAATGTGAAATTTACCTTCCCCAAACTACTGACAGACAGACTACCATTACAAAATTTAATTCCATAGCTCCAAATATTAAAATAACGGAAAAGAACTCTCTTCATCTCCTGGGGTCCCCAATTTTTGACGAATCTTTTCCAACTTTCATTGAAGAGAAAATTCAAAATTTTAATAACGTGTCGGAAAGACTTTTCAAAATTAACATCCATTCAGCCTTCTCACTCCTTCGATACTGTTGTTTTGGTCCAAAATTTACATATAGCCTTCGTTCCTCCCCTCTTTGGAAGCATCCACAACTTTTAGAAAAAGTAGACCAAATTATTAGAAATACTCTAACTTCGATGCTAAATGTGGCCCTGGACGACCGAGCGTGGCAGCAAGCCACACTCCCCATTCGCCTGGGTGGTCTCGGTGACCGCAAAATTTCAAGTATAAGTTTACCGGCCTTCCTCTCCTCGGTCCACAGTACCGATAAATTAACCAGGAATATTTTATCATCCTCACTGGTAAATTTTGAAGTACCGTGTTTGTCCGATGCGTTGAACGCTTGGAAAATGGCTTGTCCCAATACGGATTTGCCCGACAACCTGTCCTCCCAGAGACAGTGGGACGTGCCACTCTGCAGTATTATACGGGATAACCTAGTAAACACGTCACCTAATACTGTTGAGCGTGCCCGTCTGCTGGCTGTGGGAGAATGGGAGTCAGGCTTGTGGCTTCAGGCGCTCCCGTCATCCACCATAGGCACTATGATGGATGACTCATCGTTTCGGCTCGCTACGTGTCTCCGCTTGGGCGCACCTTGTGTTGCTCCGCATCGGTGTCACTGCGGTGAAGCTGTTGACAGTCTCGGGCACCATGGCCTGTCCTGCGGCAGGAGTGCAGGTCGCATATCACGTCACGCCAGCATCAACGACATTATTCGTCGAGCCCTTGCCACCGCCGGCGTACCAGCGGTATTAGAACCAAACGGCTTGGTACGTGAAGATGGTAAGTGACCAGACGGAATGACTTTGTTGCCTTGGAAGGTGGGTAGGCCTCTGGTGTGGGACGCAACCTGTGTCGACACCCTTGCGCCATCTCATGTTCTTAGCACGGCGGGCTGTGCTGGCGCCGCTGCTGCCACTGCTGAGACCCTCAAGCGGCGTAAATACAGTAACCTGATGTGTAACTACAGATTTGAGCCGTTTGGGGTCGAAACTCTAGGGTCATGGGGCCCGAGTGCGCAACTCCTTTTTAAGGAAATTTCTCGCCGATTGGTCGACACTTCGCGTGACCAGAGGGCTGGATTGTTCTTTGGCCAAAGAATTAGCATTGCCATTCAACGTGGCAATGCTGCCAGTCTTCTGGGCACGTTTCCTGATGACAGCGATGCGGATGAGTACTTCGACGCCTAAGTGTCCTTTTTGTCTTTTTTTTGGATTTATTTGTATATATAGTTAGTTAGATAGTCTTTTAATTTAAGTATGTATAAGTTTTTATTGTATTAGATTGTAGTAATAAATAAACAAATATTATTTGCTAAATTTCATAGTTCTAGGTCAACGGAAAGTACCCTATACATTTTGATTCCCTGGAGAGTGTCGAAATATTCGTTTTTGCCGGCATACACGGCCGTATCTTTTTTTAACATTTATTTAGAAGTTATTTTTTCACAGCTCCAAGGGATTGTGAACTTGAGAATATGGTTTTAATTTCAACTCGGTACCTCTACGCGTTCATGAGATAAAGGGTCTTGACAGACAGACGGACGGACAACAAAGTGATCCTATAAGGATTCCCTTTTTCCCTTTTGAGGTACGAAACCATAAAAAGCAAAAATACAATAAGAAATATTCAACATTCTTTTAAAAAACCACAAAAGCACTGCATCATACTTATTTACGTTAAAAAAACTCTTTAAAAACATTTTGTGTAGCAGCTGTTTATAAAAGACTATAAACAACCAAATGTTTAGTGTTCTACTTTATCGGAGAACATAACGGTTTATTTCGTAGACTGACGATAAAAGAAACGTTCGCATTGTAAGCAATAAAGCTCAGTGAAGATGTCGAATAAATTTGCATTTAAGATTTTACTTATTTTGGAGAAAAATTCAGAATTATAAGCATGGTGACTCAAAGGATCACACTACAGTATCATTTTAGACGCCATTAATGTAATTAAAATTTATTATTGTAATGTAATATAACTTACATTCTGTGTCTTAAATATGAAATAATATGTGGGACCAATCTAAGACTTGCACATACTTAGTACTTAATCGATACACATTGTAAGTTATTTCATGTAACGCAAAATATGATTATAAAAACATGTTTTTATGTTTATAAAGGCTAAAAATAGCCTGTGTAACAGAAATGTAAAATAATAAATAGAATAAGATCATATGTAAACACCACTGTAACCTTAATAAGGACCTTGAAAAATTAATGTAATTAAATATTATCATAACTTACTATTGCCTTATCCCATATCATCCGCTTATTATCGAAATGAAATGAAATATTTATTTCTGTAAGTAGATAAGACACTTTTACACGTCTGTATTTTAAAGCTAGATCGAGTAGATCGGCATTTCCTATCTGACTGTACCCTGAGAAGCAGCTAAAAAACTTCGTATTCAGAGCCATTAAAACCATTGACAATCAGTATCTCGGCCATGGACAATGGATGGACCACAGACAAAACACTGACAACTTATTGCATATTAACATGAACATGACAATTCAGCATTAGGGAGGGCACTTAGGCTACTCCAGCAAGTGGGGCATGGTCTGGTCAGAATCACACTCGCAATCGATTCAGTCAATATGAAGCGATCAAACAACGAGAGGAACTTGGCTCGTTATGATCTCATTCGGATAATGGATGCCACTCGATGCATTTGTATGATTGAGTTGCAAATATGTACTGCAATTAAGATTTTCTATTTTTTTACAACAATATGGGTTTTCAATTGAAGTCTCTTTATATATAAAACGTGGTTTATATATACAATATGGAGACCAAACATGAAAACCTAACATAAATGAAACCACATACTTTGTAATAATACAAATAAAAGACAACAAAACAAATGGAGAGAAAAATGTAATGACACAATAATAATAACCGTCGCGAGTAAATTAACTCTATTAAGGCTAATAATTAACAACTTCTCTCTTAATAAACTTAATTAGAAGTAGTTTACCAAAAAAATTTACTAAATATTTTATTGCATCACTAGCTTCCGCCCGCGGCTTCGCCCGCATAATATGTTGACTAATTATGCACATACACCTTCCTCTTCAATCACTCTACCTATTTAAAAAAACTGCATCAAAATCCGTTGCGCAGTTTTAAAGATTTAAGCATTCATAGGGATATAGGGACAGAGAAAGCGACTTTGTTTTGTATGTAATTTTGTTATGTAGTGATTTACACACTAAAATTCGTCTTGTATCTTGCAATTATCGTAGTCGTTTATAAAAACGAGAGCTCGCAAGATTCATTTAAAAAAAAACAACAAGATTAGAAAAATACGACACTTATAACAAGAAAAAAATTAACTACATTCAAACGACGCGTTCATTCTCGCAGATAGGCCACAGTCCCCTAATATGCCTCATATATTCTTCTAAGTGTACCCCCGTTTATTAGCTGGATACCAACATATATTTCCACGTTGGACGTAAGCAATTCCGTGTGGTATGTCCCTAATGAAATTCACTAGACAAAAGACAGACTTTGTTCGATGTCCTGGGAGTATGTGTCTAATTTTGGGACCTAATATTTGTGGATCGTGAACCTATATTGGTGGATTTTTATGATGTTAGTGATATAATTATATTATATAACCGCACGAAGAGACAGTTCAAACGAATTTGGCATCTAAAAACAGTGAAAACTAAAGGTTGATTTATAAAAATGGTATGTTAGGAACTTAGCCTTGGGAAAAGTATGTGTAATACGTTTTTGATAGAAACTACTTTTACGTTCTGCATCGTTCTCACATGTATATTTCAACATGAATGATGTAACCCAGTTTTTGTAAACATATTTTGATTTAAAAGAGTGTCCATGGAGTTTCTTGCCCGTTCTTCTCCATAGGTACCTACTGCTTTGGAATGGGCAACTAGCTTCATCTTTCTGACTGACCGACCCCGTGACAATTCAAAAGTGCCTGTAATTGGTTTATTTGAAATTAATGCTTTGAGTTTGAATTTACTACAGGTCCTTGGTTAACGCTATTAAGCTTGGAGTACACCGAGAACATGTTGTAAATGAGCATGCTAGCAAATAAGCATCCATTTTAAAACATGTGTATACCAGGCTTTGCGATACCTTAAATCCCTGACCGTATTTTATACCTACTACCTACAACGAATTTCATTTAGCAGGTAATTTGAAATATCAATCTACATTAGACATAATTTGCATCTAAAATTCCCAACACAATGTAATGTAAAATCCTCATCCACTGCGATTCTCCTTCTCGTGCCCAATTTGCACAATTTGTATTCCGAAAGCAGATAATTGGCTGCAATACAATCGTGCCTACTGCTGCAATTAGAGAGGGAACAAATGGGGCATTTAATGCATTTGCACTAACCTGCGGCCATGTTGCTTTGCTCAGCTGTTAAGGACTTTAAAGTGTTAGTATTGCGCTTTTGTTGTCTGCTAGTTGAAGTTGGACAATATTTGAAACAGGCTTTTCTAAAATAGTATGGAAAACTCCTTAGTATGAAATGACTGATAAATAAATGTAGATTTTTTTATTACGGTTACAGAATAGGCGGTCTTATTTAAAAGCTGTAACTGGTGACTTTAGTCTGTAACTGGTGATGACGAATTTATGTAAATTACTTTTTTTAGCATTGTTCTCAAGTAAGTGACATTGTTATGTTTTTATTGAGAATAAAGTTTCTTTAAACCTAAAAGCTCTTTTATAAAACCGGCCAAGTGCGAGTCGGACTCGCACACGAAGGGTTTCGTACAGACGCCAGCACATCAAGCTATCCCTAACTGTCAAATTATCTCAATCAAAAATGAACCTTATATCTTTGCAATAAAGTTGAAATACTATCAAAGAAATTTGACAGATTGTGGTAACTTGATGTGCTGGCCTCTGTAGCATTATCTATAAAAACTGCAAAAAAAATCACCTCTGTATTGCCAGCCACCTTAAATATTTATTTTATTCTGTTTTTTAGTATTTGTTGTTGTTATAGCGGCAACGAAAATATGTAAGTACATCTTGTGAAAATTTCAACTGTCTAACCATCACGGTTCTCGAGATACAGCCTGGTAAAAGCCGGACAGACGGACATCGCAGTCTTAGTAATAAGGTCCCGTTTTACCCTTTGGGTACGCCCCATTCCAGTCATATCATCTGTCACACAGCACATCCATCGTTTCTTCGGTCTTCTTCTACTAGTATAGCTATCCACATTCATACACAACGACTATATCCTGACATTTTCCTCACTCCTCCGCATCACATGTCGATAGGTACCATGACAACCGATTTTTGGACAAGTGTTCAGTTACGTCTTACTTACAATTAATAAAGGTATTCTGTTTTTTTATCATCCAAACAAATTTTCTATTTATACTTATACTAAAATATAGAGAGATATTTCACAACATCATGTGAAGCTAAGTCAGAGGCCCATGGGCAGCGTAACAACTCTGACACCAGGTTAGTCACTAACCACACGAAGAAGTAGAGAAAACCTAAAATATATACCTATAAATAAATACATTGCTTTCACAGCAGTTGTGTCCTATTTTATTCTAACCTATATCATTCATCGATAGAGTTCACATAATTGAATAAACCAATCAGAACCTATAAACAAATCCCTGAGCAGCTTAATTTTGAAACAATGCAATGCATTAGCTCCACACCCGCATCCGCTGAACCTTATTAATACCTAAATACCGGAAATAGACAATAGAATCGTTAATTAACGTTTGATTGGTTTGTGTTGTTTGATATTTTAATGATATGTTAATAGTATACGTCGCCAACAATCATGATACGATCAATAAATAGGTTGAAGATGTGTCTAAATAATTGGATAGAAAGTAATTACTTGTTGGTAGTAATTATAGCTTCGTCCGACTTTTATACCTAACTTCTGTACGCGGCTTCGCTCGCGTGGATGTCGAGAATTGTTACATTATTGAAGTTTTAGCAAGAATATCTAATTCTTTTGAAAATTTAATATAGCCTATGTCAGTCGGGCGTAGTGTAGCTTCGTAAGAATGTTTCAAATTGGTTCAGTAGTTTCGGACCCTATTCAATAAAAACAAACAAACAGTCTAATCTTTCCTCTTTATAATATTAGTATAGATTAGTTTCAACTTTCGACGAGTAACTTACAGAAATAATTTATGCCGATAAGTATGTACAGAGGCCAGCACATCAAGCTACCCAATCTGTCAAATTTCTTTGATAGATTTTAAACTTTATAACAAAACCATAAGGTTCATGATCAATTGGGTGCTGATGTGCTGGCGTCTGTACCTAGGTCCTCTTTCGAATTTTTCTTCGGTACGTTACTGCTGGATATAGCCGGCACTTTCCGTGGTAAAAATAATAAATATAATACCTAGGTATTATCTAAATGTCATGTTGTTTGTTGTGTGTTTGTTAATCAATCTGTCTAGCCTTTTCCCAACTATGTTGGGGTCGGCTTCCAGTCGGCATGCAACCGGATGCAATTAGAAGAAAGAAAGAAAGAAAAAATGTTTATTCAGCGCAAACACGACGCACATTTATAAAAATAAACTAAAAAGTCACCTACTATATCCGTGCAAATCAGCTAAAAAACCTCGTATTCAGAAACAAAAAACCATTGACAGTTAGTATCTCGGCCATGGACAATGGATGGACCACAGACAAAAACTAAATACCAGTATTTTACATGGAGCAACTGCCTATCTGTCCTCCACAACCCAGTCCTGAGTAATACGATACCCTTTGGTAAGACTGGCTGTCAGATTTTACCCGTAACAACTGTCAAAGATCCACGAATGACAGCCGGGACCAACGGCTTAACGTGTTTCGCGAGGCACGGAGGAGTCTCGATATGTGAAGACCACCCATCCACAAACCAACCCCGGCTAGCGTAGCTTAACCTGATCGATTGATCCGTGCGGCTGTTATTACTTGTTGCTGTGTATTGTTTTATTTATCCATTTTATGTTTTCATTTTATTTATTGAGACCGTCTTAAATGAATGAATGAAGAATGAATGAACATGAATTATTATGAAGCTAAGTTTTATGAAGATCTTAATGGTTACATTCGTGAACAATTACCGCATTGTTTCGATGTTGGGATAGCAAGAGGCTACACTAATTAAAGATAAGAGCAGTGATAATATTAACACAGTATTATTATGATAGGGAAACCTAATATTTTAGGCCTGGCCTATGTCAACGTTACTTTGGCTAAATGGGCCGTATATTAACAAGGACGCCTATGGAACTAGTAATAATAGTGTAGGATTACAACACATACCAAAGGCTCGCGAGTAAGCAGGGATAGCCTTTTTTTGAAGGTAGGAATTCAAATGAACCCTCCCGCTCTGGGTGGGCGGAAGAACTCTTACTGACTAAAACCCATCCATGTTATTTCCTTAGCCCTTTAAGTTCGCGGTAGCGGTAACCTTTTCGGACAATCCCGCTGACTCGATAGGCTTCGGACCTAACAGGCCCCTTCATTTATGCTGACATCTGTTTGACCTACCCATTACTCACCGTCCGCAGGCCCGAACCTAACGCTTTGTATATTCTTGTGTAAACTTCTATTTTCCTTTTCTGTGGTTTCGTGTCATATGGTGGAGGTCTGTCGCTTGGGCGGAGCACCGCCCGTGTCCTCGTAGAGCAGTGATAGCCTAGTGGTGTGACCATCGGACTGCCAAGTCCATAGGTATCGAACCCAAGGCACGCAAATATAGATTATTTCGAGACTAGGTTTAAAAAGTTCTGCAAATTCGTTTTTCGGACAGAATTAATGTTGATATGGGTATATGTACCTACCAGATGCTTTTGACTCTTTCTGTCCTAACCTAGATCAAAAACTATTAGAAATTATTCCGTGTCCGTTTTTTATTTTACTTATAAATGAGGATCGCAGACTATGTAAAGGTGCTTACATATACAAAACATGCCTGTAATCCCCGAACGGTTAGACAGAGGTGTAACCCCTACTGCATAATCAGCTGATACTATTCCCACTGCTGGGACACAGGCTAGGAGTGGGCTATAATCACCAGTGCAGGTTGGTGTATGTCGCATGTCTTGGAATTCTGGCAGTTTGTGCTGGTGACTGTACACGATCGTCAAAAATAAAGTAGCATACGCATAATCACCCTATAATCCTCCCACTGCTGGGACTTAGGCCTCTTCTATGTGAGAGGGAGTGGGCAGTTATTTACCACGCGGGTATAGTGCGTAGAGATAGATCATTGTCTGGAATACCACATAGGAACCCTACCACATTGGACTTTTTATCCCGGTAGTACAGACGCTAGCACATCAAGCTATCCCTAACTGTCAAATTTTTCAATTAAAAATGAACCTTATATCTTTGCAATAAAGTTGAAATACTATCAAAGAAATTTGACAGATTATGGTAACTTGATGTGCTGGCCTCTGTACATATGTTCCGTCTGATAATTTCCGATAACCACGCGGGCGAAGCCGCTAGTAGAAGCTTGTTTCAAACAAATGATTTGTCTTTGGTTTTGCCCTACTCGTATAGCCATCCACAACCGCAGTATCCAATCATTGGATTGTGAACTATATGAATGTCTACCTACAAGAACGTCAGTTTTGCCGTTTCGCCAATCCCGACAAAGCCAAAATGGCGGAAGCTGTCTTTATAAATGATCAGTTCCCTAATTCGATTTCAATCAGACGCTAATTCGGAACCTTCAATGTCGATTTCGTATTCAATTATGTAATAACAGTCGCACAGGTCAATCCATTAGGTTAAGTTACGCTTGCCGTGGTTAGCCATGGATGTGTGACCATCTTTACACACCGAGACTCCTCCGTGTCTTGGAAAGCACGTTAAGCCGTTGGTCCCGGCTGTAATTTGTGTACCTTTGACAGTCGCAACGGGTCGTCAAAGGCCCGAAAATCTGACAGCCAGTCTTTTGGTAAAATTGGCTGTCAGATTTTCGGGGTGTCGTATAAGCCAGTTACTGGGTTGTGGAGGTCAGATAGGCAGTCGCTCCATGTAAAATACTGGTAGTCAGTTGCATTCGGTTAGACTGGAAGCCGACCCCAACATATTTGGTAAGGCTAGGCAGACATGCACAAATAAATACACATAGCTTTAGTTCTTTCAAAACTTTCTTTTTAATAAAATAAAATTCTTCAACAGATATTCAATGCTAAGAGACTTTTATTAGTCTTGTTTGAACAGAACTAGCAATATTGAGCCACTCTGCAAACTGAAGCACGAGACTGCTCGGTCAGCTCCGTAATGTCTGTGAAACAATTAACTAGCTTTGCAGCTTCGAGATCGAAGTAAATCCACTCAATCTCAGCAATCAAGCGTCAACAATTCACTAAAGAGAAGTGACTACACAAAAAACAGTGGTGTTCCAATTGAACTTCCCACTATTTCACTGTTTTATTATTTCTCTTCACAAAATTAGTTTCCATGCCATCATACTTACATGTACCTACTAATAAATAAAGTTGAGGAGTTTGTTTGTTTGAACGCGCTAATCTCTGGAACTTCCAGTCGGATTTGAAAAATATTTTTGCATTTAACCCATTCGACGTTCGCCTATTAGAAGGCTTTTGCTTACAAGAGCTCAATATTTATACGGTTATATTTATTGAGATTTTTTTTTAAGAACATATTGGGTTTATACAACATTTTAGGGGTTAATAGCCCAAATTTTGAGGAAAGTCACCTAACCATCACGCTAAAATTCTTATGAGCCGAGCAAAAACAACACCATAAAATCAGAAAGAATCCTAAGCGAAAACGAAGTAAACGTGCGAGCGAGCGATGCCACGCGCCACGATGTGTCACAAAGTCGCAGGCAGAAGCTAGTCTAAATTATAATCTCTATACAGAGAGACGAGATAGCTAATTTTCCACTTACCGCCCCTTCACGGTCGGACTCAGACCCCATCAGTCCGCTAACGCATAAAAAGCCTAAGGGATACGACACACAGGACATCGCGCGGTTACGCGATCTGTTACAATAATATGGTTGTGTATACAGGAAGAACCCGATAAAATACGTCACAAATGGATTGCCAAATCGGCTGTATTACGAAACCACTGATGGTTTCGTAATACAGCCGATGTTTTACAAAACAATTTGGTTTTGTAAGACGGTCAGCTGAATTGTGGATGAAATTGAATTCATGGGCATTGGAATTTTAAGGCGTCATTGTACTCGTGATTATGAACAACTTTCACTGTGGGAACAAATCTGAAATCGCGAAAAAAATCATGTTCCATACATTATGCTCGCATAACTCGTCAAAATGTAGGAAACAGCAGATTTTTTGTTTCGCGACAACTAACAACTTAATAACCAAGAGTCGCCAGAAAGCGGTACTTCTGGACGTGGCTCGCATTGTAAAGAGGTTCTTTACTCTGGAACCCTGACCGTCGGTGTTTCCGTGACCCACTATTTTTTCAAGTTCTTTATTCTAATATTTAACTTACGTGTATTATTGCGGGTAACCAAATAAGTAACTTTTGTATGATTACCTTCTGATATTACAATTATACCGTATCTGCGTGTACATAAATAATGGAATAACTCATTTGCTTTTAAATGGAAAAATATGCTTGCTTTGATAAATCAAGATTTGTATGCGTCTGTGTGGATCACTCAGACTTAATAAATAATTAATACTAACAATGTTTTGAATGTTACATTCTGAAATAAAATGATTATTAATAATTGCTTACTTGCCGCGTCTTATCCAATGTGTGGTCGTCCTTATCATCTACATGCGTATTACACGGTACGCGGGACATTTATTTTTTAAATTCCACCATGTTGTAAAATGGGCTTTTAAAGCTACGACCATCCATTAGCTTAATAAAGTAAAATGTTTTAAATTTAGACTGTTAAAACATTGTCATCTGGACAACTGTGTCGTTTTGTTTTTGTTTTGTTGAAAGGGGAATAATGATGTCGAACGTGAATTAATATTGATAGGCTTTGAATATTTAAAAGTATTCATTATTCTAGCTTAATTTAGGCTTAATACTGAAAACCACAGATGTGCAGACTAAGGTACAGTCACCAGCACATCAACCTATCTCAAACTGTCAAATTTTCCAATTGAAAATGAACCTTATACTCTTGTAATAAAGTTGAAAATATATCAAAGAAATTTGTCAATTTGGGGTGGCTTGATGTACTGGCCTCTGTACTAAAAACAGAAGTTCCGCACTTTTCCTCTTAATTTTAAAATAAGATTATTTGGATCAGTACAATTTTGAAGAAGAAAACAGCGGAATACAAAACGTCTCGTCGGTAAAGGTTTTTGTGGGTAAAATCAGCGTGAACTGCAGTTGTCCCTTTCGCAGTTTACGGAGAAGGTGTATCGAAGCGCGACGTTATAGTTTCTTCAAAAGACCATTTTTCAAATTCCTCGAGACTAGAGTCCCCTCTTACCGACAGGCCACGCCAGGCGTTGCTACGCTTGTCGAAGCCTGTCACGGCCCGCGTCGAGCGTTCCGGCGACAGAGCACCGCAGGCCGCATCAGATACGATGGTTCTCACGACCCGCTTTCTCACATGCCAGATCGCGCACCCGACCAGACTGTGTGGCGAAAATTTCAAGAGATATTGGTGCGAGTCTAAACTTGCGAATAATCCGCATTTAATATAATCTTATCCCTTTCTATTAGTGTAGTTAGTGACTAATCTGGTGTCAGAGTTTTTATGCTGCCCATGGCCCTCTGACTTAGCTTCACATGCTGTTGTTCGCATGTTGTTTTTGTTAAATCATATAATAATAAAGGGGATAGTGTCTGTTTTATTTCTAGGTTACCTATTTACTGGTTATAATTTCTAACCGACTTCTTAAATAGGTTCCTATTTCGTCTTTCGTGAGGAAACCGGCATGTCTGAGAGATATTTCTCAACAGCATGTGAAGCTAAGGCAGCTTAGAAACTCTGACACCAGGTTAGTCACTAACCACACGAAAAGAAGAAGATTGGTCTTTATATTTTTCTACGCAACCATCACTTAACCCATTAGATGTTCGCTTATTAGAAGCCATTTGCTGATAAAAGCTGAACGATTTAAACGGTTATATATTTTGTTGTTTCGAAAACATTTGAGGGGTTAATTCGACAAATTGTGTCATCCATCTATTTTCTAAGATATGGGCTCAGGTCACGTGTGAATTTTGCAAACAAGAAAACGTGACAAGAATTCGTGTGCAACGATATTTTTAAAGTGCCCTTTTCAGCAGAATTGACACTTTATTTGCAGTGATCCATAAAAACGACACACGTTTGGTGGGAGGAGGTCAATAAAGTGTGACATTGTATGACTAGTGGGTCCTACCTTGTTGAGTCATAAAGTTTATGACGTCACTGTATCATCAACTCTATCCATATTACCTATTATATAAGCATCATAATATCACGACTGTAATCGCCGGGTTAGGCAGAAGTATTTGGTGTGTGAAGTTTTTACATAAGGATGTCTTGTATTGGGTCAGCGGGATTGTCTGAAAGGGTGACCGCTGCCCCGGAACATAAAGGGCTAGAGTAAGAACATGGATAGGTTTTAGTCAGTAAGAGTCTGATATTCCCTTCCGCTCCACCCGGAGCGGGAGCTAGGGGTCATTTGCTGATTGACCACCCTCAAAAAAAAAAGGCCTACAGTTTACCTATAGTACACCTTTTTTTAAGGCTTGGAAATCATCCAATGACTGCTCCCGCTCTGGGTGGAGCGGAAGGGAGTGTCAGACTCTTACTGGCTAAAACCTATAGTACACCGACATTTCGCCAGTTATGTTACATAGAACCAGGGCCGAATTTAGGGGAGGGCAACTGGGGCGAAAGCCCCGGGGCCTCCACAAACGAGGAGCCCCCACAATAGAGACTTCGGAAAAAAAATGTTTCAAATTCCAGCTAGTAAACACTATCAAACATCTTTTCCTTTTATAATAAATTTTATAATTATAAATTTATTTGGAAAATAATTTGGGGCAAGGGGGCCTCCGCTCCTTTGTTGCCCCGAGGCCTCCAGACCTCTAAATCCGGCCCTGCATAGAACTATTATTATAAGGTTAAGGGCTGATTTTTCTTTACGCCGGTAACTTATAACTGAAGATAAATGTGTCAGTTTGACATAATTTCCATATTAAAACTGTCAAACTGCAAAATTTATTTAAATTATCTGACTATTGAAAAATCAGCCCTTAATTAAATAATGTAAAATATGTGACATCACAATAAAATAGGGGAGCACATATAACTCTGACTTAGCTTCACATGCTGTTTAGAAATATCTCTCTGACATGCTGGTTTCCAAACGATGTTTTCCTTCACCGATTTTAGTTAAGTGTTATTTATACAACACGCATATGAGTCCGTAAAATCAGAGCTGCCTTGGGTTCGAACTCGAGGCCTGTGACTTGGCAGTCCGACGGTCATACCTATCACTTTCCTGGTAAGAAATTACTAACACAATCGTCCTGTACGAACGTATTTCGATAACCAATCACCCTGCCTAACTCCCTGACGGCCATTCATTGTACCAAAGTATCGGCGGCCATGTACCGATCTATACTCTCTATGGGCCTGCTAAGAATAGATAGTCAATATCGTATTGTTTCCGAGCCATTCTTGTGTTACAAGGCCATATTTTGGGCATACGTAGGGCAGTCATGGGTCTTATCGGATGTCGAAGTAACTGACCTGTTAACCTTTTTAAGTGCGATTCTCGTAATTTATTTTTATACGATAAAATGTTTTTTAAACACTATTCTTTTTTCTAACTTAATGACGGTTTTCTACTGTGTTATTTAGTTTTTTTTTATATTATTTATTAACCAAACAAAAATAAAAATACTACTTACCATTCGAAGAACTTTTATGAAAAAGTCGCTAATTTTGAAGATTCTAATCAGAATAATGGGACAAAGGTATTCTATTACTATTTGTCATCGGTCCTTGAAAAGTGGGCTTTTGAACTTCATATTTTGTCGGTCCATTCTGTAAAAATCTGACCATAAAAACTTAGGTGTAATGTAATGATCGCAAAGTGTCAATCATTCTACCTATTTCTATAAATGTACACTATTGACAGCTCACTTCACCTATGTTTTCACCGTGTTTTTTTAAGAATACACCGGATGTTTTGAAGTGGGTGAAAATTACGTTTAAAGATTCCATTTACATACATACCTATGTACAGAGGCCAGCACATCAAGTTACCACAATCTGTCAAATTTCTTTGATAGTATTTCAACTTTATTACAAAGACATAAGGTTCATTTTTAATTGAGAAAATTTGACAGTTAGGGATAGCTTGATGTGCTGGCGTCTGTACATAGATTGCCTAAAGTGAAGCAAAAAAAACGTGACAAAAACAAAGATTGGCTTCATTAAATAGATTCAAACCCCTAGTGACTTTAAGTGAATGTCTCACACTATAGCTTACGAAATTTTACACTATTATTCCTAGCTCAGTACAGATGTATAGAGGCCAGCACGTTACCCCAAACTGTCAAAATTATTCGATAGTTTGTTAACTTTATTACGAAAGCTACGAAAGAAACTTTATTGCGAAACAATGTGACAGTTTGGGAAAGCTTGATGTGCTGGTGACTGTAATTAATAAACATTAGAGCATAGCATATAGATAATACGCATAAAATGATAAATGGCTCAACATTTCTTTTTCTAAGGCTACGTTTAGAATTGTTGATTTACTAAAGGTTGCATATTATGTAAACAAATTTAACATACAACAGATTTATTCATCTTTCATTTGAATATACCTACAATTAATATTTTCAATTATTTTATTTTTATTTGTTTCTTAACATGGGAAACAGAAGGCGTTACTAGAAAGGCGCATTACTTTGTGTTAATTGTTTCATCACCACTGTTCTCAAAAACGGTGAAAGAAAACTTCTTATACTATACACGATAGATCTTTCAACTCTCAAATTAAGGGACACTTACTTCAAAATCAATCTCTCAATATTTCACCGGAGATAAACGATTCGATTGGTAGAATCTCGGGATTTGCAATCGTTTAATTTTTCATTCGGCTGTCAGCCATTTTTATTTGTATTTGGTCACATCAAGCGGGTAGATTTATCATGTCTGTGACAGTTCCATTTTGGTAATAGTTTCTGTTCGTGATATTTCCCGTAAAATCTAGTCATATGTTATTGTCTGTTTAATTGATTAATGGCTCGTTTAACTGTTTATTTGAATTTGAATTTTGGTGCTGATTTAGATTTTTGAATAGACTAAGTGAATATATTTGTATGGTCTCCCTAATATTCTAAGCTCGTGGCTAAGTAATAACAGCCGCACGGATCGATCCATCAGGATAAGCTATGCTAGCCGAGGTCGGTCCGTCGATGGGTGACCATCTTTACATATCGATACTCCTCCGTGCCTCGGAAAGTATTGTAAGCCGTTGGTCCCAGCTGTCATTTGTGGATCTTGGACAGTCGTTGTGGATAGTCAGGAGCCCAAATGTTTGACAGCCAGTCTTACCAAGGGGTATCGTATTACCTACCCTGTTACTGACCTGGTTGTGGAGGTCAAATAGCCAGTCCCCCCATGTAAAATACTGGTATTCAGCTACATCAGGTTAGACAGGAAACCGCATAATTGGGAAAGGGCTAACAGATTGATTTTGGTCTCCCTAAAATTGTTCTTACGACTCTGGTTGCGGAATTTGTGTCTGTAAAATGCTAAGAAGAAATAAATATCATGATAGAGATAAACTACGACAACATGGCCTGTCTTTCCAACATCCAAAACGTTTGAAAGCCTGCTACTGAAGACGAATACTTACAATTACATACAAACTCTTTCGTAAGGATGTGACTACAAACATTTGGAGGGGCGTGCCATCTTATCGTAGTTTATCTTCTACGCTTGAAAAGATAAGAAATTCGAAACTGACTTTATACCAATTCAACATCGAACAATATCGAAAGACATCAAATATCAGCGAATATATTTAAATATCAAACATGGAACAATGGAACGAATGACGACTGTCGAACGTTTAAATATAGAACAACAAAATTTATACAACGGTCACGGTGCAATCATCCCATAATGGCTTGTACCCACATAACCATGAATATAAAGTACACAAAACGGACTGAACTGTACTTAAAGTACTGAAATGTATTATAACTGCGTACAGAACAATAAAACGACGCTAAGGGTGGGTTCAAGATCGAAGAAACGCAGGACGTAATAGTTTTACCTTCATGATAGCTTTTCGGCGTACAGTGCCGACCATTTTAATATAGAACTGATCTACGGGGTAAAATTGAATTTATGGGGTATAGTATAATTGAAGGGGTCATTGTACTCATCATTACGAACAACTTTTATTTAACATGGGAACAAATCTGAAATCGCGAAGAAACAATCAGCTGTTCCAAATATTATGCTTGCATTACTCTGTTTTTTTTTCTGCTGCGATTTACGAGTTCTAAGTCGTAGATTCGAATCCAGTCGCTTTACTAGTATCAATTATTTGATCACAACTGCTCTCTCTCTCTATCTCTTTAATTGTGAAAGGGTTGGTGAGTCAGAAAGATGAAGCTAGACTTCTATTTTAAACCAGTTCGTTTAGGAGTAACTTCTCTTCTCAACGCAAACCTACACAGTTGACCTCAAACGAGAATAGACCGCGAAAGTTGTTGGTGTACTCTTTGTCCTAACTAAGTTTTTGAGAGGGTTTTTTTGCTCTAAATAACGGTCTAGTATTTTACCTACAGGTACTGAAAAACTGCAGTGATAATTGCTTCGCATTCTCTGTGAGAGAAGAGGTTTTTGCGCTACATTTGAATATTAGGATGTTGTGTATTGGGTCAACAGAATTGTCCGAAAGGATGTCCGCTGCCCCAGAACACATAGGGCTAAGGAAGAAACGTGGATGCGTTTTAATCAGTAAGAGTCTGATACTCCCTTCCGCTCCACCCAGAGCAGAAGGATTCCTTTGATCATTTCCTATCCTTAAAAAAAAGATGTTGTGTATAATATTATTATGGAGGCCTTTTAGACTCGTCGATAGTGGCTAAATAATAGCAGCTTCTAAAAGCACGCTAACCCGGCCGTCATTCGTAGATCTTTATCAGATGTTACGAGTATTCTAAAACCTGAAACATGTCTTACAACCGGTCTTACGAAGCGGTATCGTCTGACTCAGTAACTGGGTTGTGGAGGTCAGATAGGCGATCGGATGTCAGACTTTCGGGGTATTACTACCCGTATTTACTGTCTTAAATCAACAAATGACAGCCGGGACCAACTAAACGTGCATTCCGAGCCATACATAATGGGTGGTCACCCATCCACATACCGCTCACGGCAAGTGAAGTTTAAGCTTCAGTTTTTCTTTCTTATTTGTGTGGTTAGTGACTAACCTGATGTCAGAGTTTTTATGCTCCCATGGGCCTCTGACTTAGCTTCACATGCTGTTGAGAAATATCTCTCAGACATGCCGTTTGTTCACGAAGTTTTCCTTCACCGTTTTTTAAGCAAGTGATAATTACACAATACGCACAATATGCATCAGAAAAATTTCAGTCATTATTTATATAAATGTCAACTAATACTCGTAAATATCTAAATAATAATGTACAATATCGATATACAAATACTTACCTATAATATTTTCTATATAACTGGCTACCTATCTCAACCTAAATAAACAAATCAATGACTCAAATCGCAGAAACAAACACTAGAAGCCTTCAGACAAAGGTAAATACTAGGAAATCTAGATATTATGATGTCATGTTAAGTTTGTTTAAAGCCTGTGAACATTCTATCTGGCTCCACCTGTCTATTGATTCGAGTGAAAGTTGATATTATTATACCTATATCACATTTACTTATAAGGAAACAATATACCAGTAGCCCAATAGGGGGTCAACAACCACCTATTATATTACTTCAGTGTGAGACAGAGATGTACAGGAGGTATAGCTCCATCTCTTTTCAGCGTTAAGTAATATTAAAATAATACTGCTCTCTGAGGTGGTTTAGCCCCCAGGCGGCCGAAAGGTCATGAGTTTTATATGAACTGGTTGCACTCCAAGCAAACCTAAGCATGAATGATTAACTCGCATACTACTGTTATTATTATACTATTTATAGCATAGTAGTAATAGTGGACAAATGGTATTGGCCCCGAATTTACGAATTGTAGGTCGGAGTTCGAGCCCAGGAATATCCAGGAGTAAAGTAGGCTACTTTTAAAATAAAGACCACGTGGGCGAAGGCGAGGGCAGAAGCAAGTAGATCATTACTCGTCAATACCCAATTCTGCATAAACTATCCGTTTGTATTGAAAACTAAATGAAGTCGAATACCGTATCGACAATGTTAGGTAGAGTGACAAAAAGTGGAGTCAACACGGGTGCGGTTGTTTAATGTTACTTCGGGAACACAAAGGCTAATGTGGCTGTTTTATGGGTCTATAAGCATTGTACTAGAGTATTGGTCACAAGCCACGCACCTCTGACTTTTCGGATTCATGTGCGTATTGTATAATTATCACTTGCATAAAAATCGGTGAAGGAAAACATCGTGAGGAAACCGGCATGCCTTAAATTTATTTCTCAACATCATGTGAAGCTAAGTCAGAGGCCCATGTGCAGCACAAAATTTCTAACATCAGGTTAGTCACTAGTTAACCACACGAGAAAGAAGGAAGAATTGGTCACTTGTTCTTACTAACGTGTTGATGGCCAAAACATATTTTGTTCCCAAACTGCTAAAGGTAGTTCCCGCTGCTTCCAAAAGCTTAGACAAGAGACTGTGGACCCAGACACAGTCCCGCATTTCGCCAGCTATGCCCCATGCAATAGGGAGCGAGTCCATCGCCAGCAATCGGCTACAAATCCAATCCGGCAAAGTGTTATTGGGATTTTTTGTCTAGGATTTTTCAATTGCAGCCCAGAATCTGGATTTGTGTCCGGTTAACTTGTTAATTCTGTACAAAAATACGCACATTATAAAATATACAGCAGTTTGATAGGATATAAATAATTATGCATGTGGTTAGTCTATAATTAGTTGTGCAGGACACTCAATATTGGGGTCGGCTAATAGTCTAACCGGATGCTGCTGAATACCAGTATTTTACAAGCAGCGACAGCCTATCTGACCTCCACAACGCAGTCAATAACTGCGTAATACGATACCCCTTGGTAAGACTGGCTGGCAGAATTTCGGACTCCTGACAACCGGGACCAACGGCTTAACATGCTCTCCGAGGCACGGAGGAGTCTCGATATGTAAAGATGGTCACCCATCCAAGGACCAACCCGGCAAGCGTAGCTTAACCTTATAAATTGACCCGTGCGGCTGTTATTACTTACCCACGGTGCAGGACACTATTACTTATAATGTTTCTATCAGTATAATATCTATAACAGCTGTTTGTGAACCTCTATTAATTAAATACCTAAAATATTTCTAGATGATGTGACCTTCTTGTATTTCGTCCTCTTGTATATCGTGGTTTCATACAGAATATATAAGAAGTTTGTTTCACTATGTTCCAGGTAAAGTGTAGTTCTTATTTCACACGAACATCGCAGATTTTTTCTATTTAACTTTGGTAAACTTTCAAAGCGTTAGGGATACGACTTGGGAACAAATATTCTGGTCACGTGATTTCGGGGAGATCTAGAAATTGCTTGAAACATGTTGAGAACTAACACTTACGTTTCAAAAGTTCTAAGAGTTGCGAAATAAGCAATAGTGGTAGCTTTCTTTATATCTGTGTCTAATAGTTTTTTTATGTAGGTAAGTTAGTGTATTGTTACATAATCAGACTTTATTTTTAACTTCTTCTTCGTGTGTTTAGTGACTAACCTGATGTCAGAGTTTTTTTGCTGCCCATGGGTCTAAGACTTAGCTTTACATGTTATTGAGAAATATCTCTCGGGCATGCCGGTTTCCTCACGATGTTTTGCATCACCGATTTTTAAGTAAGTGATAATTATACAATACGCACATGAATCTGAAAAATCAGAGGTGCGAGCCTCGGGTTCAAACTCGAGACTTATGACTTGACAGTCCGGCGGTCACACCAGGCTTAGGCTATCACTGCTTAAGCGGGATTGTCCGAAAGGGTTACCGCTACCCCAGAACATAAAGGGTTTTTTTTTTTTTAAGGCTGGGAAATCATTCAATGACTGCTCCCGCTCTGGGTGGAGCGGAAGGGAGTGTCAGACTCTTACTGACTAAAACCCACACATGTTCCTTCCGTAGCCCTTTATGTTGATGTTGTGTCGTAGATGCCTATTATAAATCAGTAGGTTCCTATGGAGAAGAACGGGCAAGAAACTCCACGGACACTTTTTTAAATATGGTTACAAAAAAATGGGTTACATCATGCATATTATTATTATAAATGTGAGAACCATCCGAATTAAAAGCATCCTATTTAAAATATGTAAAAACAATTCAAAAATTTAATTAAAACAAGCCATAGCCGCTAAGAGATGACCAGTCTTTACTGATAGCGCCCGATCACGAACATGACGCATGGATTAGCACCATTCAGCTCAACCATTTTGAAGGGAGCTAAATGATCCAACACACACGCCACCATCAGCGAGACATTAAAGTGAGCATGGCATACTCTCAACCGCCAGGGCACATTCAAGTCAGTGAAAGACGTACCCAGTAAATGGTCGCTTTATAGTAGGTACATAGTACTCACGAGTAAAGTACTCAAGAATAAGGTTCATGTTCAATTGAGAATATTTGACAGTTTGTTTTTTGATGGCGTCTGTATTATTTACCATCTCATCCTGAGACTTTTTAAATTAGCCACATTCGTGATAGAAGTTTCAAGATGTAAGTCAAACATTTGGTGGATGTTGTATTTATCTTTCCTTGAGAGAGATAGCTTTAACGAGTTTTTTCATTGTTTGGATAACAGTAAATGTACTTGATTGAACCATGTGAGTAAGTGAATAAGTGATGTATAGAGTAATATCTTATCAAAACGAGACTTCATGAGCAATACAAGAGTTAACTTACTTTGAATGAAGCTATGGTATTTTAAATATAACAACCAAGAGAGACAATTGTTCATTTATTCGTTAATTTAATAATTGAGTCGGACTATATCTCAGTACACACATACAGAATTTTATGAATAAATCAAAAATTATGTAAATTTTAATATGGCACTTAGGACATGATTTATAATTATAATTCTCTGCTAGCGTGTTCAAATATAGAAAAAACATTGAAGTACCTCGTTAGAAAGGAAGTTTCCTTACCTGCTTCTCATTTACATAACACATAAACACATCACACCTGTATTAAAACTATGCATAACTTGCAAAATTAGAGCTTACATGTACTATAAGTTGGTAAACCCTATTTACTTCTTCCCAGTAAATATGAAATACCACAAAGGAAGTCAATGTCACTGCCTGTCTGTCTAGCCTTTTCCCAGCTATGTTGGGGTCGGTTTCCAGTCCAACCGGATGCAGCTGAATACCAGTATTTTACATGGAGCGACTGCCTATCTGACCTCTACAACCCAGTCGGTAACTGGGTAATACGATACCCCTTGGTAAGACAATAATCAAAGTCTACTATTAATAGATAATAATAATAATTGGCAAAAAAAAACATGTGTTGAAAGAATAACATGACATCCACAACTCGATTCCCTGAAGAAGGTCGGAGGTGTATCTAAATTCAAAATACCCACATTTCACCAGTTCTGTTTAAGTCCCATGTAATAGGGGGCGGGGCTATCATCATCAACCGGGGCCAAATCCAGACTCAATTCTTTACGGCGTTCCATAATGTATGCAAGTACAGTTGGTAGGGTTAAGATTAATGTATCAATGTTTGAACCCGTCGGGCACAGCATAGGGCATTATAAGTGTTAAAAAATTAACACTAAAAGGAGATCAGCAAATCACGGCCTCGATAGACAAAGTATTATACCATTCGAAAAAATATTTAAATAATAATAAGCTCTACTTTATTTTATCATTTCCCGAAAAAACCTAGGATATTGGAATTAATAAAAAAGAAAAGTCAGTTGATGCATTCCTCGCGTTGCAGTTGTTAATAACAACCGATGTTACCATTTTTAAATAAAAATATTTTTCCAGTAAAAGATTTGGTATTATAATGTTCGATTTATATTTCTTTTCACCCCAAAAAGTATTATTATAAGTTTATTGCGAAAAAATGATAAAAGATAAAGTGTTTTTTTTGTATTAACATATTATTTTAATGATTTTTTTAGAAAAATCGATTTGAATTTTTGCTAAATGCAACACTCGGTACGGCTGTCACTTGTCAATCAATCGGTTGTCAATGTCAATAACAGATTGCCGGTTAGCGTCAGCGTCTTATCGTTTCTCGCTCGTGTTGTGGACTTACGTTATAAGTTTACTTTGTGTGCTACCTTTAATAACCGACCCTTGCTGTGTTTTTGGACAATTGTGATTGCCTTTGTGACCGACCCCATTTCGTTTCACTAAAATGCATAACCTTATAAAAGAGTGGAAACAAATACGGTAATGGGACTTATTGACTAGGTACTGTCTAATATAAAGTTTTTATTTTTTTATTTTTCATATCCCATGTTATTACAAAAAACTAATTACACCGGATTATAGACTAATATTACTCCTTCGAAACCCAAATTATTTCATTTTTGTTTATTGAGGCCTAATTTATTAGGACTGTTTGCGGATCTCCTTTCGTGGGAGCATTAAACTCATCATTACGAACAACTGTTACTATGGGATCAACCCCGAAATCGCGATAAATATGAGCCGTTCCATACATTTATGCACCCGTAACTCAATAAACAACTCTCTAACCACACTCGCTTTTAATAATAAAAACAAATAACTTCCATCTAGAATTCTCTTTCAAACGCTTCAATATTAATCTCATCCCCTCGCCTACTTACAATGAGAGGAATGCCTTTCTATGTCAGTTATTTTGCTTATTATCACAGTCGGTTGGATATTGCTGTTATCACTCAGAGAAGGATTGTTGGACGAATGGGAGCTGGCCTGACCCTGGCCTGGTTATTGTGGGTTAAGGCCTATACAGGGTGAAATTGAATTCATGGGTAATATTTTAAGGGGTCTTTGTACATTATTATGAACAGTTTTTACTATGGGTTTAAGCGCAAATAAATAATCAGCTGTGCCATACATTATACTCACATAACTCGTTAAAATAGAACAGCTGATTTTGTTTTCGAGTTTTCAGATTTGATCCCATAGTAAAAGTTGTTCATAATGATGAGTACAATAAGTCCTTAAAATATTGCCCATGAATTCAATTTCACCCTGTATACGCCACGTTTTTTTAAGAAAAAACGCACTACAAACCACTGGAGATACTTTTTCAAGTTTAGTAACGCATTTACCGCGACACATGAAAAAGTAGTTGTTTGCAACTAATATTATAAATTCGAATGTTTTTTGTTACCTTGTCGCACCTAAACCACTGAACCGATCATCGTAAAATTTCGCATATACCTTGTCAGGTGTACAGAAACGTTTCGGAATGAATGAGCGTATGTCGCTCATTCATTAAATTAAATGATTAAATTTTAAATACGATTATAGAAACTTTAGTAGTGTGTTGAGTTTTTTTTATTTAAACTAGTACCTAATACATTTTGTAAGTCTAGAGTACAACCTGAATTGATTATTTAATTCTAAATTAACGCGAGTGAAACCACGGACAAAAGCTAGTTCAAAATAGAGAGACAGGCAGGGATATTTTAATACACTACAGAGTGATTCCATACTTACATTGAGTAATAAGGTATTAATAAATTATTTAAAACAAAAAATAATCGCCTGCTATTTGCGACGTTGTCATCTTTAAGAATGCAAGCTTTTATTGAGAAAGGCAGGGTGCGAATGTCTCCCGAATGATGTAATATGGAAAATGATTCGCTCATAGAAGCATTCGTAGAATTCTTGTACTGACCTTAGATGGACAATACGGTTTGAATAGTTGGCAAGTTAATTGAAAAATAAGTGGAGTAGATTTTTTTTCAACCCCAATCTCAAAACATTTATTTTAAATAAACCAATTACAGGTAGTTTTGAGTTGACAAGGGGTCGGTCAGTCAGACAGGTAGAGCTAGTTGCCCATTCCAAAGCAGTAGGTACTATAGGTTTTCCTATGGAGAAGAACGTACAAGAAACTCCATTTCAAATCTATTCAGACGTTTTAGTGTGAAAGCGAATCAAATAAACGAACAACATATCAAGTATTGTTTCTTTATAATATTAGTTTAGATTCAGAGATTATGACACTAACAATAAATCAATCAATCTGCCTAGCCTTTTCCCAAGTATGTTGGGGTCGGCTTCCAGTCTAACCGGATGCAGCTGAATACCAGTATTTTACATGGAGTGACTGCCTATCTGAACTCCACAACCCAGTAACCAGGTAACACGATAACCCTTTGTAAGACTGGCTATCAGACTTTCGGACTTCTGACTACCCGTAACGACTGTCAAAGATCCACGAATGACAGCCGGGACCTACGGCTTAACGTGCTTTCCGAGGCACGGAGGAGTTTCGATATCTAAAGATGGTCACCCATCCACAAACCAACCCCGGCAAGCGTAGCTTAACCTGGAGGATCAATCCGTGCGGCTGTTATTACTTAGCCAAGAGCTTACTGTTATGAGACTAACACTGTGCCTATAAATTATTTAATGTTTTGAAAGTAACATGACGTAGCTTAGGTGCCCACTTTAATAATTTTAATAAGCAAGATGCACTCCTCTTGCCATTGATTTTATAAGAACTTGAGAGATAAATCTTTAGTTTAATAACATCTCATCTTTGAGTCTAAAACATCTTACGATTTATATTTAGTTGATAAGATTATACATTTCAAAGGAATATATACGTCTTTTATCCGGGATTTGGGGATTATGAGAAATACAAAAACGGTTGCTATAGCAACTGAGTTCTAAATCGCTCTTTTAAACCGTCAATAAAAATAAATGTAGAAGCTTGCTTATCTACTTTCTTGGTTTATTCTAACAAAATAGTGTTCTGTCAAAATCATAGGGGCCCCACTATCCTAATATGCCCACAGCCTCCAATAAGTTAAAGACGGCTTTGCTAGTACTTGATTATTAGTATTTTGAACATGGATGGGTTTTAGTCAGTAAGAGTCATTGGATCTTCTTCTTTTCGTGTAGTTAGTGACTAACCTGGTGTCAGAGTTTTAATGCTGCCCATGGGCCTCTGACTTAGCATCACATGCTGTTGAGAAATATCTCTCAGACATGCCGGTTTCCTCACGATGTTTTCCTTCACCGATTTTAAGCAAGTGATAATTATACAATACGCACATGAATCCGAAAAATCAGAGGTGCGTGCCTTGGGTTCGAACTCGAGACCTATGACTTGGCAGTCGGCGGTCACACCACTAGGCTATCACTGAGTCATTGGATGATTTCCCAGCCTTAAAAAAAAATTAAATGAATCCACAAAAGTAACTCTTTTAACATTCACAGGCTAGTAGGTACTTAAGAATCTACGTTGATTGAAGAAGAACCCTTCTCGATTTGAAATGTGCAAAATAGTTAATCACTCCTTCAAAATCGATGTTTTTGAGCACATCACATTCTATGGACATCAGACAAACTGGTTAATATTGTAGTCAGTAATTTAGGGTCGATTTATTCGAATCAAAAAGTTTTTCGGTTATCGTTTAGTAATCTGGCAGGAACTAAGGGGCCCCTAGCGATCACGGGGCCCTGGGCACTTGCCCAGTGTGCCCAGCGGGAAAGAGGGGTCTGAGTACTAGCGAAAGACCAAACGCGGTACCGCACGCTTTGCTCGCTCAGCTCACGCTGGTTTCGTGGATGCCCTAGCTGGTCACACTTCCAACCTATCCTAAACTAAAAGGTCAGTACGTAAAGAAGGAACGAAAACACGTTTATTTTCAGTAAGCATGACGCAAAAAATAACAAAAATACAAAAAGGTTTTGTTGGTAAGTTAAAAAAGGCTCAACTATTCAAATAACTTAATGAATTTTATCAGGTCGACCTGCCCAACATTTTACGGTCGTAACAAACGAATCAATGTTACTAAAACATTAATGAGCCTGTCCACAAATCCATTTAGATTCATGGATGACAGATTGTGAACATATCAATAGATGAGGTTATGCTTAAATCGATTCTAAAGCTCGGTAGGTATATTGATTAGTTCTGAATAATACATACATCGGTAAGGCTATTGTTCTTTTATTCGATTTGATAAGCTTTTGTTCCGACAGCTGACATAGATATGATTTCTGGGTATTGTTAAATGATATCAGGTTTTTCAATTTTAATTTTTTATATTGGATTGGTTATCTGTGGTAATCTACTTAGTACAGAGGCCAGCACATCAAGTTACCACAATCTGTCAAATATCTTTGATAGTATTTTAACTTTATTGCAAAGACATAAGGTTCCTTTTTAATTGAGAAAATTTGACAGTTAGGGATAGCTTTATGTGCTGGCGTCTGTACATTGGTATTATTTTATAATAATTATAAAGAAAAATTCAGAGTTGATTATTAGGTAAAAGTGCCTTAATTGTGGTTAAACCTTCATTCTGTTTGCTTATTGTTTTTTTTTTCTCGTAGCTAAGTAATAACAGTCGTACAGTTCAATCCATCAGGTTAAGCTACGCTTGCCGCTTACATCTTTGACAGTCGTTACGGGTCGTCAGAAGCCCGAAAATCTGACAGCCTGTCTTAGCAAGGGATATCGTATTACCCAGTTTCTGGGTTGTGGAGGTCAGATAGGCAGTCGCATCATGTAAAAACTGGTATAAAGCTGCATCCGGTTAGACTGGAAGCCGACACCATCATATGTAGATGGGAAAGGCTAGGCAGATTTATTGTTATTTTTTAATGGAATTTTTATATGAACTGAGGACCAAAACTCACGAATGGAACAATGAATATTCGTATTTATTTTTTGTTTTGTGGTCATGAAAAAAATTATCAGGAATTAAAATCGGGAGATTAAAGAATATTACGCAAAACGAATTCTAGAAGGCGGCACCTCTGATTGAAATTTGGACAGGATAACTGTCGGGTCACTAACTAACTTTTTCACGATAAAAGATAATATTGGTGAAATGCCAAACAAACAAACCGAACTAGAAACAAAACCCCAACGAAGACGACACTTCGTTCGAAAATGTCAAGGCATTCTGACATGCTTATATTACAAGGGCTTACTTCCTTTAGTCGAGTGATATCCAACACCCACAGGCAACAGCGAATCAACAACTAATGAAAGATGTATGAGTTTACACAACAAATATTATTTATGACAGCGGTGATAATTATTATAACTCAAACTCAAAGCATTTATTTCAAATAAACCAATTACAGGCACTTTTGAATTTTCAAGGAGTCGGTCAGTCAGGAAGATGAAGCTAGTTGCCCATTCCAAAGCAGTAGGTAATAAAAGTTCCCTATGTTAGTCATTTTAACATCAGCTATCGGTCAGTGAAAATCCTGTCAAAATCGATCCAGCCGTTTTGGATATTAGCCGGAACACTCAGACTATTTACTATAAGTTAAGTACGGGTTATACTTTTATATGCATTTAGTGAAAACCTTGGATTTTAGCAAAACATTATTTCATCATTTGAATAGGCCATTAAATAAAAATAAAAGCTGTTATTTTATCATTATAAACATACACTTCAATTTGGTTGTAATGTAAGTATAGAATAGATATAGACATCAAATAATTGAAAATTATTGCTTACGTTTTATCAAAGCTTTTGTTTAATGGATATTTCTATTTCATACTTCAATATTTTAATTCGCGGACTTAGCAGTTGTTACCGCGTAAACGACCTACGGCGCTTATCCTAATCTATCTGGGGTTGACGCAGCATGTTTCGGTCTTTCTAGCTTCAACACATATAATCATAATATATCATCACACTTATAATCTCTTAAGGTTTAGGCAGAAGTGAACCTGTAGTACCTACAGCCACATTTCACCAATTGACTATTTGAAACGGTCAAAAATAAAATATGAAATCACATAGATAAAAGACCACTCGTCTTAAAAACTTCCATCACCGTACGGAAATTAAATATTATGCGAAGATATAATTGTAAAGTTGCATTTAATGCTAATAAGTATTCCATTTGATTCTAGAAATCTGTGCCGTCACATTGTTATATTTCATACAAATCACGTACAAATTTCACGTTTTGACAGTTCGTAAAAAGTAACGTTATTGACTACCCGTTCAAATTCCCAATTATGTTAGCTCTATGGGACTTAGAGACAAACCTATTACCATCAATCCAGACGTATTTCTCAGACTACGGGCTGCTAATGAGTAATTCCTAAGTAACAGAAAAACATAAAAGACTTTGTCTCATCCTGGAATAAAACCCAGGACCTCATGCTCAACAGTAGTGCTTGCAACCACTGGACTAAGAAAGCAGTCATATCTATTAAATCTATCTATCCATATTCATTTGGAAAAATCTTGGAAGTGGATCTTTCGCATACTTTAAATAGTAATTTAGTAATAAACATTATCGTAAGACCTTTTTCACTTATTTATACATATCAATCTGCCTAGCCTTTTCGCAACTATGCTGAGGTCGGCATCCAGTCTAACCGGATGCAGCTGAATACCAATATTATACATAAAGCGACTGCCCATCTGACCTCCACAACCCAGTAACTGGGTAATACGATACCCTTGGCTAGACTGGATAAAGGATGATATACACGTATTTATACATATATCCTACTAATATTATAAACGTGACAGTTTGTCTGTCACGTAAAAACTACCCAACAGATCTGGATGAAATTTGGCACACAGATAGTTTATAACCTGGATTAACACATAGGATACTTTTATCCCGATAAAACGATATCGTGAGATAATTTCAGACATTCACGCGGGTGAAGCCGCTGGCAGAAGATAGTAATATATATACAGGGTGGAATTTTGATTTTGTAGATAGAAAATTGAGTAAAATTTTCTATCTACAGTATTAAAAGTACTTTCCCTCCAGGTGGCATTACAAAATTCCACCCTGTATACATATAATACAATAGTAACGTCAAAATTATACATCCCTCGAATATTAAAAAAAGAAGTTATAACTACGATGCGTGAGAAGGAACCTAATGTCGAATATATAACTGTTTGTGTGAATGTATGTTCACGATTGGCGCAAAAACGGCTGAATGGATTCGGATGAAATTTGATACACAAACAGTTTATAACTTGGATTAACACATAGGGTACTTTTAATCCCGTTTCCAGTATCCATGCGGTCGCAAGCAAGGCTGGTTGTTAAGACATGTAATACCTTTTTTTGTGGAGTCATATAAATTGAACCATAAAAAAGTTATATACCCTAATAATGAATAGAAATTAACGATGACATTGCGTGCTTATAAATATTATACGTAAATTGTGCGTGTTAGATTACGTGGGTTTTCGACAAGGATCTTTAACTGAAATGGTTAAGTTTAATACAAGTAAATTTAATTAAACTATTGAAAGGAGAATTGTGTAATTTTTTTGTCACGAAAATATTTTTGTATGAATCAACCTTATTTCATTTATTTATTTAAAATTTAACGTTGAGTATATATTGCCTTAATAATTTGAGCTCGCAAATGTAAATAAATGATAATTAATATCCACTTACATTTGCTGTCACTTTCAATTTTCGCTTCATACTTTAGTAAATTCAAAAATTCCACACTCATTTTAGTTGAACCATAAGTTAACAACAATTAAAAAGTTTTAATTTATTAACTTAAGAACAAAACTCCACTTAACTATTAATTGAATAATACCGAACTTATTTTTAAACTAAATAATATTTTTAAACCACGATCATACTACACTTAATTTTTCGTATCTAATATCGTAGCGCGCGGCTACGGAGCGCAGCGTGTGGCTACGCCGGCCTACGACGTAGCACTGGCGTAGAGCGTGTAGATTGCGCGACTAGTCGTAGTTGTATGGCACAAACGCGGTTTTATTTTAATTTTAATTTTGAACGAACTGTCATTTTTGAACATTTTTCAACAGAGACAAGATTTTCGTATTTTATTTCTTATTTTTTGAAAAGGGAATTTGTTCTATTCTTCATCTGCTACTAAAAAGATTGGTTCTTAAACTTACTTCCCCTTTAAATCTTTTCACATAATTTTACCTTGTCGTTGATCAAAGGTAGGGACTTAAATTACAGACTAAAGAATGAAAGTAAGATGGATATTGGAATCGAAAGCCGGTTACTATTGCAGACAAAGCCAGTTGTAAGCCTACAGAGAAATATTACGGGGTTCGCCCTAACTAGGAGTATCGTATGTCGCTGATTCGAATTACTAATGGATTCTCTCCATTCGGAAGTTTGATAAGGTTACATAAAGCTTTGTAGTTCTCGACACAGATAATGGAATAAATGACCTCCTTTCTTTTGGGTGAGGTAACCCAGTTTTTTTTTTCAAGATAAGCAGGATCTCCTTTTGCAGTAATACTAGATAGCGACATCGATTGCTAAGCTTGTCAAAGCAATATTGCCTCCGACTTACGAATTATAGCTTGCGAGTCCAAACCCAGGTAGGCACTTTACTTTGTGTATTTAATTTCATCACCACTGCTCTCAAAACGGTAAAGGAAAACATCGTGAGAACTGGCATGTCTTAGAACTATAATTTCGAAGACATTTGTGACATCCATCAACACATTAGACTTTGTAGCGTTTGCAAATAAATTTGTATTTGTGTGGCGACTAGCTAGTGCTGAGAACTGTTGCTCCATTTTGGATTTACAAATGTTACTAAAATTGTCTTTGTCTGATTTCGAAGAATTCGTGTGACATCTATCAACCCGCACTGGGCCGACGTGGTGGATTACAGCCAATTCCCTTTCACGGAGAGGAACATTCTATAATAATAATAATAATAAGATTTATTTATTTCTATGTCTATAATGTTCCTGTGAGGCAGTCTAATCATTAACAGTCTATACTGTTAATGGTTAGACTGCCTCAGTTTGATCAGAGAACTCCATAGGTGCTTAGCAATTTATAGTATCGTTCAACAGTAAAGGATTCTTGTCATCAACATTATAAGCTATTATTATAACATTATAAGCTATTATTGTAATACGCTTGTGTCGTAATTTTCTATTGATTACTTAATAAAAAATAATACACACACAACACCCCCCCTCAAGCATACGGAAAATAACACACACACAACACCCCCCCTCTCACACAACCAAACTCAGCACTCACTCATCTACATTTCTACTTCACAAACAATCTGTCAGTTTAGATACGCACTTCAGTCCTCCCAAAAACATCTAAAATGGATAACACCCTACAAACTTTAAACAAAATTGACAACACAGAGATCGCACAAGTTTTCAGCTGTTTCCCAGACGAATTTAATAGCCTAATAAGAGTTAAATCTTCGGATTTTATCATAGCATCACAAAACATTCGGAGTATCTACTCCAACTATCTTAACCTACTACTAAACCTATCAAACCTGAAAACGGAGGTCGACCTAATCGTTCTAAGCGAATGTAGAATAAATCCTAACAAACAAATACCTCAAATAAATAACTACACGTCTTACCACACCAGAAAACAATTGAACCAGGCAGATGGAGTGGTCGCCTATATTAAAAATACACACAAAACTAAAGTAATTGAGACAAAACTAAGTCATGCATCCTGTCTGGAGATTAAAATATCTCCAGGCCTTGTAGTTATGGCTGTCTACCGGTCTCCCTCCTTCAATCAAAATCGATCTAAAACCGACGAGTTTATATTTTCGCTAAATGAACACTTGCATACCATTGCATCAAGTAAAAACATCATAATCACCGGAGACATTAATATCAATCTCATATCTCATGAAGATGAATACTCTTATGAGCGCACAAATAGACTAAATTATCTGAACATGTTGGCTATGCACGGTCTACTCCCAGGGCATTAACTGCCTACTAGGAGAAATAATTGCCTTGACCATTTCATTATCAAGCTAAACCCTACAAATAAAACTGCTACCATTGCTATTATTAACTCAACTATCACGGATCACTTCATGATTTTCCTAAAAATTTCTAACTTATCAAATAATTATGAAAGGATAAAAACTAGAACAACGATTAACCTAGACAAGGCGCTCGTATGTCTGCAGGAAAGTAGACTGGGAGACCTGCTCAATATAAATGACCCTAACTTGCTTACTGACCGCTTAGTGGCAATTCTACAAACATGTCTTGCTGCAAATACTCTTACATCAATAATTCCTCAGAAATGCAGATTAATTAAACCATGGATGACCATTGGTTTGCTTCGTTGCATCCGCAACCGAAACAACATGCAGAAAAAACTTAAGCTAGACCCGTTCAACGATATATTAAAAATTACCTATAAAAGGTACCGAAATTACTGTAATAGTATTATCAACAAACAGAAGCGCAAATATGATCGAGACCAAATAACTAAGGTGCAGAAAAATCCAAAAAAACTTTGGGACAAAATTAACAGCATTACTCAACGTAAACCAATCAAAACACCTAACGATGTCCTCTTAGAACATAAGGCCACCCCTCAGGAGGCTGCTGATACAGTGAATAGGTTCTTCTCCAATATAGGGGAAATTCTTGCAAATGAAATTCTTCTAAACCCCACAGGAACTCTAAACGCTAACCCTGATACACAGCACAATCCGCCAACCTCCTCGTTTGTACTATTAGACACAGACCACTGCGAGGTCCACGGCGTACTAATGAGTCTGAAGTCCGACAGCGCCCCTGGCTGGGATGGAATACCAGTCAGTTTCTTGAAGGCTGCACACAAACTCATCGTCCCACTTTTAACCCACCTAACAAATATATGCTTTGAGCAATCGACTTTCCCGACGGCTCTAAAACTTGCGTTAATAACTCCCGTGTACAAGAGTGGTGACAGGAGAGATCCGTCGAACTACCGGCCTATATCAGTACTACCATCCTTGTCGAAAATTTTAGAAAGGCTAATCAATTCACGATTCCTAAGTTACTTCAATAAGACCAATCAATTATCACCTTCACAATTTGGCTTTCGGCAAGGAAGGTCTACTGAAGACGCGGTACTGGCACTTGCCTCCACTGTTACCAATAAGGTGGACAGGGGCGACAAGTGTCTTGTAGTCTTCCTGGACCTGAAAAAGGCATTCGACACAGTCTCTGTCCCCCTTCTTCTGGACCGGCTAGAAGCAAGCGGTATAAGAGGTCCAGCTCTGGCCCTCCTCGCGGATTATTTGATCGATCGCAAACAAAAAGTTAAAATCGGTAAAATAGTTCGTTCGGAGGAAATAGTTACCTACGGAGTTGGCCAAGGAACGGTTATCGGCCCGACATTATTTCTTCTTTATATAAACGGGCTTTGTAATTTAAAAATACAAGAAGGTCAAACTTTCTCATATGCGGATGACACCGCCATAGTGTTTAGTGGTACAACTTGGAGCAATGTCTGTAAATCCTCTGAGGACGGTCTGAAAAAGGTTGCTACTTGGCTCGACCTTAATCTTCTAACCCTAAACACGTCCAAAACTAACTTCATCTGCTTCTCCAAGTACGATTCCTCCCAACCACCAGCAGATTTCAATATTAAAATTCACAAATGCCATTACCCTGCTCACTCTATAAGCTCATGCGACAAAATTGAAAAAGTTAAATTTACAAAATATCTGGGCGTAATGATTGATCAGTGCCTGACCTGGCATTTTCACACAGAATTGTTAATGAAGAGAGTTAGAAAACTTATCTGGACCTTTAAAACGCTACGATACGTCACTTGCAAACGCCTTCTACTTCAAATATATACAACGCTAGCACAGTCGGTTCTTTCTTATTGTCTCCCGGTCTGGGGAGGTGCAACAAAAATCAAATTTCTAGAGCTAGAGAGAGCTCAGAGGTCACTACTTAAAGTCATGCTCTTCAAACCCTTTAGGTACCCGACGGAAAGCCTTTATAAAATATCTGATCTACTGTCAGTCAGAAAGATGTACGTACTCCATATCATTCTAAAACAACATGAATCCCTCGTTTTTGTCCCCTCGTTGCCGAAAAGCAGAAGAATGCATAATGTTGCCCCAGCAATCACGATTAAATCAACATTTGCAAAAAGACAGTACGCAAGTCAATCATCTCGCTTATATAATCTCCTTAACAAAGAGCTAAATATTTATCCCCGTACACATCGTGAATGTAAAAGTATTATGACGAAATGGCTACAATCGAAATCGTACGATGAAGTTGAAAGTTTAATACAAACATTAAACAACGGTTAGTGGAAGATGTTGTCATGCAACATCTTCCGATCCCAAGACATGTCGTAGGGCTAACTCCTACTCCAAAATCCACACTAAAACTTCAATCGCTTATCCCAATCACACCCCATAGTACAATCACTTTTATAATACATCAACACCTACCTCACCAATCCTCTCTCCTCACTCATACACGCATACACGCACTTACTTCATGGCCTCTTACTCACACATAATAATATAACGCATACACACACTCACACACACTCATGCATAACACACACACGAACATACACACACACGAACATACACACAATCACTATGTGCGCACTCTTAATCACCCAATTTTCATTTGTTTAATTTGGACTCCTCCTTTAATATGGAGGATTTGTCCTCTTATTTTTAACTAAGTACTTTTATTATCATATTATTATTCAATAATTCGAATACGACACTGTACTATAGTTGAAGGGCGGAATGTCCTAACACAAGCATTTATTTTGCTTAAAGGGTCATTCCTAAAAGTATAAATGTAACTAATTTAAGTTATTGAAATAAACAATTTTTTTTATTTTTATTATTTATAAAGCATTACAAATAATTGTCGCTTGACATTCACAAAAAGTCATTGCCAGTCTTAGAAAACTTTGAAATAATAAATACCAAAAAATCTATACTAATATTATAAAGAGGTAAAAGGATGATGCAAATCTTTGTATGGAATCTGGTACCCGGCCCAATAGTGATGGGTGATATGTAGTTGGAAAGGTATTATCTTCTAGAACAAGAATTGGTATGGCGCTTGTCTTGATCCGTAGTCCGTTATGAATACCAGACTTATATAATTCAAGTAATGTGAATTTTCCGTTAGAAAAATGAAAGGAAATCTTATAAAAATAATGAATGAAATCAAATACTATTATGTTTTCCTTTATTTATTTAATATTTCCAGGTTACAAAAATACAGTACACTCGAGTGCAGATCAACCTATACATTTCCAGCGTAAGCGGAACTCGAACATGCAGCGCCCGTATTGCATGGCCGAGCTCCGCTTACGCTGGAAATGTATTGGTAGATCTGCACTTGACTGTACAGGTTACAATACACAGGTTACAGGTTACAAAAAAGGTAAAAAACATTTTGGATTGCAGTACAAACAATAATGAAATAACATGTGGGGTTTAAAAAATCATCGTTGCTAAATGGTCATAATATTATATTATTATTCCTATAAGGCAGGGGCTACAAATCCCTCATGCCTGGCATATCCTAAGTACCACACGAGTGATATAATGTGAGCACTGGTACCTACAGTGCGTCGTCCGGTCAGACATGTACATACAATAATATTGTGAAATATCATTATTATTATTATTTATCAAAATATAACAAAAGTATGTTCTTGCTCGAATATGTTGTGATTGGATACGGCCTCGCATGAGCCATGAGTCTTCGTTTAAGCCAAAATCAGGCAAGTCTTGCAATGCATTTTGCCTGTATAGGTATCTCAATAGTGTATATTCCATTTTGTAGATGCTCACTGCAGAACGATCTTGCAAGCTTTATTTGGGTACCTAAAGTCAACAAAATAAGTCGCTCTTCATTGTATCTTGGGAATTGTACATCATTTGCTTCTAGTCGCACAAAATCTGCTCTTCTATTATTCAATCTTTTCGTTTCAACGTAATTGTGGTACCGTATAACTCTAAACGGACAAACGATAGGTACTTGGCTCCATAGGAATGTTTATTCAGGCTACTAAGAGCTATCCAACGACGTATCACACATTGCTATTGGAAGTGGGTACCAAAGTGTTGCATCATCCTTTGTAAGTTTGTTTGTATGGGGTAATCTCCGGAACTAACGATCCAATTTCAAAAATTTTTTCACTGATAGAAAGCTACATTATTCCTGAGTGCTATAGGCTATAAATTATATTTATATCATACATATTAGCCGAGCTATCGCAATTTTCGTCAAGCAAGTCGAAAAGAAATATCTCCGAAAACAGAATACAGTATATCGCAATTTTCCGCGGACGAAGTCGCGGGCAGAAGCTAGTATTAAATATAATGGTCGGTTGGGGGTCGGTATCACACTAATATTGCGAAGGCGAAATTTTGTGACTGAGTTTGTATGTTTGTCCGTTATTCACGCTCAAACAGCTGACCGGATCTGGATGAAATTTGGTACAGACGTAGAGCTTGGATATTGGATTTTATCACTTTTTATTCCGGTAGTACGTTCGCTTGGAATTATTTCCAACATCCACGCGTGTGAAGTCACTGGCAGGAGCTAGTGAACTATGAATACGTCGTAATTATTTCCTTGGTATTATCATAACTTAAACATTGTTGATAATAACATCACGCCTGCATTCCCCGAAGGATAAGGCAGAGGAGTTTCTATAGTACACCCACATTTCACCAGTTATGTTTAAGCCCCATGTAATAGGGAGCGAGCCTATTGCCATCAACCGGGCACAAATCCAGACTGCGGGCTGCTTCTGTCCGACAGGGTTACTCCGGAACATAAAGGGCTAAGGAAGGAACATGGGTGGGTTTTAGTCAGTAAGAGTCTAACACTCCCTTCCGTTCCACCCAGAGCGGGAGGAGTCATTTCATTACTTCATACGCTCAAAAAAAAACCTGGTTATTCTAGTATTCATTTATATGATGTATTTGTCACCACGACATTCCCAGGCTTTTTAAAAAAACAATCGAAATTATCAATAAAAAAATATCCGAAATGTTTTCGTCGATAAGTTCATAAATGATGCAAGCTGTAACACCCGGTTGCACCACAAGCAACGTCGCGTCGATTAATGACAACGTTAATATTTTATGAAGTGTACGCTGTTTGACGTGTTCGAAGAATGGGTCACTGCCTTTCTTTATGTTTGTGTATTGAACGATGAAGAAAGGTCATTTTATATGAAATAGTATTATAAAAAAACTTTTTTACAAAAAATAAAACCGACTTCCAAAAAAACCCCTATAAAGTGAAAAATAATTTTGATTTCGGAAGTCGGTGTCTTCGGTTTTGTATTTTCATTTTTTGCCACCGACTTCCGAAATCAAAATTATTTTTCACTTTATAGTGTTTTTTTTGGAAGTCGGTTTTATTTTTTGTTAAAAAAGTTTTTATTTTACTCTTTTTAGTTGTGGTACCTACACAAAAAATTTTAATACCACAACCTGGTATGTAAATTACAGTGACAGGAACTTATTAGAACATCGTCCACATATATTAAGTAGGATTTTTTTTAGATTTTTGTTGATTTTCAAAAACCGCTTATCCGATTTCGATAAATTTTTTATGGGACCATTTGGAAAGTATACCCTTTCCAACAAAAAAGAATTTTTCAAATCGGTTAGCAAGCAACGGAGTTATGCGCGAACAAACATAAAAAAAAAAATACAAACATCCGAATTGAGAACCTCCTCCTTTTTGAAGTCGGTTAAAAAATATGTGGAAACATACTTAATAGAAAAATGAAATGGGACCAAAGTAGGCTCTGTTTAAAAAATACACTAGTTTGTCTTGTTATAAAACGTAAAAAATCCGGGCCAGATTCAAATTTTGTTCAGCGGGATTGTCCAAAAGGGTTACCGCTGCCTCGAAACACAAAGGGCTAAGGAAGAAACATGGATGAGTTTTAGTCAGGATCAGACACTCCCTTCCGCTTTACTCAGAGCGGGAGGAGTAGGTAATTCCCTTCGTTAAAAAATAATTCCCAGAATTATCTCTTTTTGACTCGTAAAACAGGCTTCATCACTACTTCCATTGTATCGTAACCAAACTTTTTACTATCCTGCACCCTTAGGGAAAAGATGAGTTCTCCAATCTAAGCTTAGTAAACCCAGATTAATAAGAATAGTGATAAAACTTAAACCGCCGGTCATTTTACTTTTATGGTGGCAGCGACCGTCACAATTTTGATTAATTAAACTTGTCTAGTATGAGACAGTTTAAGTGTTTAGCTGGAATAAGAATCATATTGTATTAATATTTCAGGTTTTAAGAATTTTACGTTATTTTCACCAGTGAGTCAATAGCCTAGTTTGGTTTATTTTTCGTTTCATTTCTTTTTTTGGATTTTTCTATTGGTTCTCAGGAAAACTAATGACGACGACTAATGATAAGCTTGTGGCTAAGTAATAACAGCCGCACGGCTTGATTCTTCAGGTTAAGCTACGCTTGCCGGGTTGGGTCCGTGGATTGGTGGATCTTTACACATGTCTCGGAAAGCATGTTAAGCCGTTGGGCCCGGCTGTCATTCGTGGTCGTTAAGGGACGGCAGAAGCCAGAAAGTCTGGTAGCCAGTCTTACAATGGGTTGTGATATTACCCAGTTACTGGGTTGTGGAAGTCAGATAAATGTTCGCTCCATGTAAAACTACCGGTATTCAGCTGCATCCAGTCAGACTGGAACCCGGCCCTAACATAGTTGAGGAAAGGCAAGGCTAATTCAGGGGTCTAAGGTCCACTGGGGGGGGACTCTATGCACAATAATATGATCACCACAAAATTCCCTCATCCACCTTACGACAGACTAGAGCGAATAAAGATATAATAAGTTACAGTCGCCTACATACCGCTATGTACAGACGCAAGCACATCAAGCTTTCCCTAACTGTCAAATTTTCCCAATTGAAAATGAACCTTATACTTTTGTAATAAAGTTGAAAACCTATCAAAGAAATCTGACAGATTGGGGTAGCTTGTTGTGCTGGCCTCTGTACTCAGTAGTTCCTAGTTAGTGATAACTTACTTTAACAAGGCAGGTATAACTTCACCGTCACTCTATAAGGCACAAGGAATACTAACTTCAACTATGTGGAAAGTTTCAACCGGAATCAGGATTCAGGAAGCTTGCAAGTTGACAAGGCTTCTGATTTTGATTCAAACTTTAAGCGGGCACCTGCTTGCTGACTTTGGATAGACAAAGTACTGTGGCCAAAGGTGGCGGCAGTATAATAATTAATAATATCCTTAGACATTTCACACAACGCCATATTGTCCCAAGCTAAGCAACCTAATGCTTGTGTTATGGTAACGAGATGGCTGATAAATTACTTATATATATATTTTTTGTAAATACTTACATATAGATATAAAAACACCCAGACCCTGTTTGCAGGAATAGTGTTAAATAAACCATTTAAAACATGAAAATATGACATAGAGTCATGTTCTAATATTAGGAATAAGTGTCGTTGTCGACTTCGCCGACAAAATAATTGAAATAGCTATGTATATGGATGCCAAGTTCAATGTAGAAAATCCTAAAATTTTATTTACAAGTACATCCGAAATTCTAATATTAACAATTTTAAGTTTTTTGGCATTAACACAATATCTGATTAATTTAAAAAAAATATCCTTGGACATTTCACACAACGCCATATAGTCCCAAGCTAAGCAACTTAATGCTTATGTTATGGTAACGAGATGGCTGATAAAATACTTATATATAATTTTATTTTTTGTAAATACATACATATATTATAGATAGAAATTTATATTCATAAATTTTACAAATACAATCTAATTAAATTTAGTTTACTATAAATCTCACTGTGTAAACATACGTGAAGAGAGCTGTCAATACTAGGATCAGTCTATCGATTCTGTTAGAATCTTACCGTGAAAACGTAAGTGAAGTGAGCGTGAGGTGAGCTGTCATTCCACCTAATGCTAGGGATTGACACTAACAGCTGACTTTAAACTCACTTCACCTGCGTGTCACACGGTGATATTATTTCACAGAATAGCACTACATGTAGAATGACAGCTCAAAGCAAAGAGATGTCAGCATATGAAGGGGCCCCTCAGGGCCAAGCCTGCCGGGTAAGCGGGATTGTCCGAAAGGATTACCGCTACCCCGGAACATAAAGGGCTACGGAAGGAACATGGATGGGTTTTAGTCAGTAAGAGTCTGACACTCCCTTTCGCTCCACCCAGAGTGGGAGCAGTCATTGGATGATTTCCCAGCCTTAAAAAAAAAAGGTAGAATGACAGCTCACTTCTCCTATGTTTTCATGGTGGGATTATTGCAGAACAAATCGGCAGGCAACTGAAACATTTTCAATGTCCACTTCTCAGTACAAATAACAAGATGGGACTGAAAGCATTAGATTTTAATTCTGTTTATTCCCTGCTGCGGCGCGGCAATTCTTTTGAAATCAATTACATTGTACCGATGATTTGCTGTCTTTTTGTTCAACGGCGGCCATATTGAGCGGTGAATCTTTTTCCAATTATATAGAGATAAGAACTGTTTATTTTGTGGGATTGAGAATAATGGTCCGTATTCTGCGAGCAGACATTCTTTTTCGTAAGGCTTGAATGAAACCTAAGATTTAAGTCGTTTGATTCCCTACCACTGGAAAGGTGGTCACGTTTCTGTGTCGCTTTGAAAAGAAAGATGATAGGTACGTTTAATTGCGACAAATATGACGCAGTAAAAAAAAACAAAGAACAAAAAAAATCAAGTCTTTGACTCTTCTGACGCACACAATGTCGCAGTTGCCATGGAAACGCCATATGAGGAATGTATGAGCTCACTCAGTATAGCGCTACAGTTGAGCATGAGATCTTCGGGGTCTTGAGGGTTCAGAAAATAGAGGTGTACCTACAGTACATCCACATTTCGCCAATAATTATGTTTGAATCCCATGTAATTGCTATCAACCAGGCACAGGCTCCAGGCTGAAAAAATCCAGATGGGAAAGCTCAATGTCAATTCGCACGAACTGAGAACCAAACTCAAGACCACTAGTAGCGCTTGATAGACCAACTTGCTTATAATAGACCAACGAGGCAGTCAGAATAATCATTTTAAAATCGAATAACGAATAAATCCATACATTTTCAATACATCTGACAACTATTTCCGATCGTACCAAATTTATTACGATCATAATTTTAAAATTACATTTATTTTAATGATTTATAGTCAATTCACACTTTTCTGCATATACTCCAGGCCACAATTTCCCCTGACACTCCCTTCCGCTCCACCCAGAGCGGGAGCAGTCACTGGATGATTTCCCAGCCTTAAAAAAAAAAAGGCCACAATTTCACACTTTTCCCCAACACTGTATAGAAGCATAATGCATTAATACGCAATTTTCAAAGTTTCTAATTAGCAATAGGAATTAAACGAATCAAATTCATACAAAATAACGATTGGCAATCAAACTTAAAAAGACGGCTTTCCAATTTTGTCGAATCTATATTATTATAATTCAACGATAGATTATAAAATATCTTACCTGCAACAGAATTCACCGTCGCTTTTCATGAAAAACATTGTTAAGTTAAATTTCGGAAACTCTCACTAGATGACCCGATTATTTCAAACTTCGAGATTCTCTAAAATAATACATCACACTAATATTATAAAGGCGAGAGTATGTGAGTGAGTGTGTGTTTGAATTTGTATGTTTGTCCGTCCTTCACGCTCAAACGGCTGAACGGATCTGGTTGTAACTTGGCACAGAAGTAGTTTATGGCCTGGATTAACACATAGGATACTTTTAATCTCGGTAGTACGTTCCCTTGGGATAATTTTACGACATCCACGCGGGGAAGCAACTTGCAGCAGCTATTAATATTATAGTTTTATAGATGAGATGTGACTACGTCCCCAAATTCGTCCTCCAATACTCAAGAGCGAGGTCCCTCTACATTTCACACGTGGTAGGAGCACCTAAGACCCACCTCATGTCCTAGGCACTGCTGCTTATGTACCTGCTCCTCGTGCTTATGATCCTTAGGGCTTTTCGTCTCATTCCCTATTTTTTTTTGAGGGGGGGAAATCATCAAACGACGCCTCCCGCTCTGGTTGGAGCGGCAGGGAGTGCCAGACTCTTACTGTCTAAAACCCATCCATGTTCCGGGGTAGCCCGTAGCGGTAACCCTTTCGGACAATCCCGCTTATCCGGCAGCAATCCTGCTTACCCAGCAGTAATCCCGCTTACCCGGCAGAAAATGACATTCGCAAAGCGTACGATAACGACGCGTTTACTGCGAATGATAAACAGTCCGGACGCGCCACGTGAAGACTGTTCAAGATTTATAACTTGGCATGAAGTTTGTTCCAAACTTCTTTGCGTGTCATATTTTAGAGGTATGGAGTATAATGTCAAGGTTAAGTACCCAAAACACGATTGGGTACGACCTAGAATACTCTCGAAATATCTTACCTTGGAAGTGATCGTAAACTTTGTTTTTGATTAGGTAGTAAGTACTATCGACCGTATGTCGCACGTAGGAGTATTTACGATAGCGTCAATACTCTAAGGAACTGGCTAAAACTCCAATAACCAAAGTATACATCAACTTGATAACCTGTTCATGATACCCCGCCCCTCTTACAAGATTTTGTAAGAGAAACGGTGAAATTGCCCATTCTTCTCCATTTGAAACTACTTTTTGGAAGAGGCAACTAGAATCAATTATTTTTTTGCACATTTTGACGTTTTGAATACCTTGTATGCCCATTTGAAATGAATGAGACTCCGACTTTGACTGCGTTATTCTGAACGGCACACAGGGTATCGGAACTCAGTCGTCGCGGCAGTAACACTTAAAACCCTAGCTGGTCTAGCGTGGTACAGAGATTCAAAAGAACTAGAGGCCAGCTTACACTGGTTTGTTATCACTGACGTACTACAACTGCACTAGCAATATTATTCGACCCTCCAATGTCTAAGTTAATTCTTACAGAATTTACTGAAACTCGTGGAAGGACAGCTGTGCCTAGCAACTGGATAATGTCATCTTTCCCATGTTGCACCTTTTTTTATTGGGAAATCATTAAATAACTCAAGCTTTACTGACTGAAACCTACCCTTATTCTTTCAATTGCCTAGGCCACGGTAACTCTTCTGTTTCGAACAAATCTGTGACCGTGGCGTGACTCCATCAGATTTTTTTTTATAATTATATCCCGCATATTCGAACGAAGTTCCTTATCGCGCGCTGCGAAAGGGGGCTAGAAGGAAATTAAGACCAAAAGTTGTAACGACACTTTTTTTTGAGTTAAATGTGATGTTTTTTAATCAATATTTTTTGACTGGTTAGTTTTAGATCAGATTTTTTTTGATTATTATAACTTAAAAGAAATAAAATTTTATTACAATTCCTTCACTAATTAATCGAAAGGAACTTCGTTTCAACCATAGGGTTGTCTACTGCTAAACCAGACTTGCCTGTGTAGTACGCCACAATAAAATTGCAGCCTCCAGCCAGAACTTACAAACCAAGCGACATCAAGCTATGGGCACCCCGTACGGACCTCGGCTTCGCTGGGGGAGGACAGCAAGGGACGGGCTGGATCGGATGTATGATTTAGGGACGAATTAAAAATTACAGGGTCAGCGGAGCAAGGGTCGGGGCGGAGACTCCATCAGCAAGCGCTGACATCTATTTGAGGCGCGCGTGGAAGACAACGCGTCATCGACCCGGGGCTGGTCCCATCCAATGAGGCACCAGTTTTCTCTCTGCATTACTCAAAGGTAGAAAATGCCTATGTCCGCCTTTGTACAGACGCCAGCAAATCAAGCTATTCCAAACTGTCAAATATGCTCTATCGAACGTGAACCTTACACTTCTGTAATAAAGTTGAAAATCTATCAAATCAATTTGACTGATCGGGGTAGCTTGATGTGCTGGCCTCTGTACTTGTGCATAAAGTTTAAATAAATAAATAATGAGACTGAAAACAGAAACAACAATGATTTGAAGGTGAATGCCCTAACATTTAATTAAGTTTTCACATTTGAGTTACTTCTGTAACTCAAATGTGAAAACTTAATTAAATGTTAAAATCAGATGTTCTAAGTTTCTACTTAGAACATCTGATTTTCACTTAAATTGTCACTGCATATCCCTAAGTATCTTCAGTCTAGACAAATACTGATAAAAAGACAACTTTTCCCAACTTTAACTAAGTAGAAGTACAGAGGCGCATAAAGCTACCCTCCCTGTCAAATTTCTTTGATGGATTTTCAACTTATGTTCTCGAGAATAAGGTTCATGTTCAATCGGGAATATTTGGAAGTTTTGGATAGTTTGAAGTGCTGGCGTCTATGGATTCGTTTATCTATTTCAATTACGTGTCTCCATTACCCTGCTGACTGTACACCTGAGATGGAATTGTAAATTGTCACCCCTTCTAATAATCTTCTATATCTGTATTTTTTTTGTGTATGTTTTTGTTTTTGTCTGTCTGTGTTTATTTATATCTGTAACTGGCTGCTGCCAGCGGATTCGCCCGCGTCTGATCCGGACCCGCGCCGCGGATGTCTGAAATTATCCCAAAGGAACGCACTACCGGATAAAAACTATCCTATGTGTTAATCCAGGTCAAAAACTTCCTCAGTGGCAAGTTTCATATAGATCCGTTCAGCCGTCTGAGCGTGAAACAGACAAACATACAAACTCACACACACACTCATACAAACGATTGATGTTTATGGTGTTCATAATAAAAAGTTTTCTTTATGTTATGTTATGGTTATCTTTTTTCTTATTATTGTGTGCTGATCGCGATTTTATTCGTGAAATTAGCCCGAAGTTTGTGTGACCATAAATGTACAGACGCCAGCACATCAAGCTATTCCTAACTGCCAAATATTCCCAATTGAATATGAACCTTATACTCTTGTAATAAAGTTGAAAATCTATCAAAGAAATTTGACAGATTGGGATAGTTTGATGTGCTGGCCTCTTTACCTACAGTTTTCATGGTGTTAAACCATTCGCTTCAGTCACAGTACTTACCTACCTACCTAGGTAATAGTATCATTAATCTTTTGCTCTCGAAATTGTACTTTATTTCGTCTAAATAAAATATTCCACTCGCATTTTCATATTTTTTTATTATTTTATTTTATTTTAAGGATATCTGAAGACTAATGCGTGATTTTATATTTCTTGAAATGGTTTTTTTTACTAATAGGAAAAAACATATGACTGGTGTTATATACGCGTTCAGCTGCAAGCATTCATTCAGATTGCAGCAAGCATTCAGATTATAATAACCCTTTGTTTTATATACTTACATTATAAGTTTGGTTATTAATAAAAGTCAGTCTTGCACTGCTCTTCAAGCAGAACACACCTCTAGTTGCTTTTTAAAAAGCTTTTCGTCTCAGCCCACAACCTAACATACTACTACTAATTTCTACATCATTTTATTTAGCTATATTTTGTATCGAAGTGGTCCAGTCACATGCAAGTAGACAATATAATGTTCAAAATCAATGATCACACGTCTGTTGCAACAATCCATTTTTTCCATCCTTCGCAGTTTACGAAAACCTGAAACTATGGAGAACTCCAGGTATGCTATTAGTATTTAATTAATTGCTCCCATTGAGAACTACCGGCCACTATTCTTAGGGCAGTTTTCAACAATAAAACTGAACGCGACCAGCACTTAATCCCTGTTTAAAAGGACTTTTTTTACTGATCATCATTATGACCCCTCCCACTCTGGGTGGAGCGGAAGGGTGTGTCAGACTCTTAATGTCTAAAACCCATCCATGTTCCTTCCTTAGCCCTTCATATTCCAGGGTAGAGGTAACCCTTTCGGACAATCCCGCTGACCCGGTTTAAAAGATCTGTCAGTGTCATTATATTCTGTTGATGTAATTGACACTGACAGATCTTGAACGCGCAGATCACGATCAGTTAATCGGTGAAATAACTACTTAGAAGCCCATTTTAAGGCCCCTTGACGTATGCCTCTACTATTGACCAAAACTTGGATATTTAACAACACCTCAACAGACATACATCCTAAAACTTCTCTAGTATGTGTCAAAAGTTTGACGTGACGTAGAAAGTTCTGTTTATCGTGACAAAAACTTTGGGTACAAATATGGATCTTAAATGACTTTTTCTTTTCCGCTTACACTTTATTGGGTAAAGTTCTGAATACTGTTGCTAAGCGAATTAAAGATTGGGAAACTTCCACCGCATCAAGCGACTTATCGTGACGTGTTTTACAAAAATATTTTTAACCTTTTGAACGCCATTGTCACATATACATAACAAGCAAGCGCACGCCCTGTACACCAACGACACAAATCTGCACTAATAACACGAAATAAACAATTAAATCATTACTTTTGTGTGTGTTTTTATGGATATCTTAATAATTTAAGCTCTCGTACGTATTTAATTGTATGAAACGAATTAAAGACACACTTTTTTTTTTTTTTTAAGGCTGGGAAATCATCCAATGACTGCTCCCGCTCTGGGTGGAGCGGAAGGGAGTGTCAGACTCTTACTGACTAAAACCCATCCATGTTCCTTCCGTAGCCCTTTATGTTCCGGGGTAGCGGTAACCCTTTCGGACAATCCCGCTTACCCAGCAGGCTTGGCCCTGAGGGGCCCCTTCATATGCTGACATCTCTTTGAGGCGCGCGTGGAACATATACGCGCCGTCCGGCACGGGTCTGGTGCTGATCGGACGGTGAGTCACCCATTACTCACCGTCCGCAGGCCCGCGCCTACGGTGGCCGAGACACACTGGATATTGGGATATTCATGATAACAAAAAGAAATTTGGTAGCTTGGCGTGAAGAACACGTGCGTCCGTTTATGCTCTGGCATTCAAAATGTTAATGATAACTATAATTTTAAGATGACAATGAAAAGATATGTTTAAAATATTCTGTACAAGGTTTTGCCCGTATCTTCGTACACTTGCAAGACGGAAATTATTCTAATAAAAAGAAAAACGATACAAAAGATAGATAGAGTGACTTTCGCATCATGTATAATATTAAACTTACTAGTTTTAGCCGCATGAGTGTCGGAAATTATTCCGCAAAGACATATTACCGGAAAAAAGTATGCTGCGTCTTTACCTAGCGGGGTAATTGCGTATCACACACTTTTTTTTCTGTTTTTGGGGGTGGGTTATTATCAAATGGCGTGTAAGGGCCCTCTCTGCGTGGAGCGGAAGGGAATGTCAGACTCTTCCTGGCTAAAACCCACCCATGTTCCTTCCTTAGCCCTTTATGTTCCGGGGCAGCGGTAACCCTTTCGGACAATCCCGCTGACAGTACCAATGGGTTTCATTTCGACAATTCAACAACAATAATTTCGTTATTCACGATTATGATGCAATGGATTCGGCTCGTGGCTAAGTAATAATAGCCTCACAAGTCGATTCATCAGGTTAAGCTACGCTTGCCGGGGTTGGCTGTGGATGGCTGACCATCTTTAGGTACATACCGAGACTCCTCTCTCTCTCTCTCTCCTCTGCTCTCCTCCGTGTGTCGGAAAGCACGTTGGTCCCGGCTGTCATTTGTGCACCTTTGTCAGGCGTTACCGGTCGTCAGAAGCCCGAAAATCTGACAGCCAGTCTTACCAAGGGGTATTATATTACCTAGTTACTGGGTTGTTGAATATGCTGCAAAACACAGTTATTTATACAGTACTCTAGTAACACACTAGTTATTACAATCTGATTGATTTTGAAGGCTATAACTAATCAATTGCTTCATATGTTCAACAATTAGTCTGCCCAACAATGAAAATAACGCAATGAATATGGTTGAACTCTCAAATATAAACACATTGCTATTGTCAGCCGGTATAAAACAATTTGTTCAAACTAACGCCACCTACTTTAATGTGAATGGAAATCTAGCAGCTACTTTTAATAATTTACCCCTCAAATATCGTATGACCCTCATGGGTTCATAAAAAAAAATCTCTCGAAACGACGATAAATATAGCCGTACAAATCGTTGAGCTCTTATAAGCAAACGGCTTCTAATATGCGAACATCTAATTGGTTAATCATATATATATTTTTTTTTATTGTGCCTACTCTGTCCCACTGTTGAGCAAAGGCCTCCCCCGAATCCTTCCAGACATCTTTCTCTTGAGCCACGTCGATCCATTCTTTGCGGTATGCTACTAGGTCGTCTCGCCACCTCTTCCTGGGCTGGCCTCGACGACGCCGTCCATTCTCAGGCACCCATCTTGAAAATAAAATCAATCATAAATAAAAACACAATATTAAAACATAAATATAGACGCTAAATTATCACTCAATCATTGAAGACAGTGTCTTATTTCATTCCTCAGACATCAACTTCTCAATCAACAAGCCTTCCTAAGCTCGAACTTCGATCAGCGTTCACTACAAAAGGAAATGAATGCTTTTTACAAACAACTTTTGAACCTAACAAATCCCTGAACGGTAATCTAAGAAGAACATTTGATAGCTGTTTATTTTTGTGATGTAATCCGTTTGGGAATATTGTTTGATTTGTTTGTCTTACGTTTTTAGTAAAAACGCTGTAGTTAAGATGCATTCTAATTTTCTTGTTTTTTTTTTAATGTTTTGTGCAATTCGCAAGTCAGTAATAGGTTTTGTGTACAGACGCTAGCACATCAAGCTATCTCTAACTGTCAAATTTTCTCAATTAAAAATGAACCTTATGTCTTTGCAATAAAGTTGAAATACTATCAAAGAAATTTGACAGATTGTGGTAGCTTGATGTGCTGGCCTCTGTACACACTAGGTACAGGTAAAAGAGTTTCATTTGGCAACCTTCAGTTACAAAATCCTCAAAAGTGATTTTTTGCAAAATGTATTTTTTTAATCATGAACTAGTTATTTTCTCAAGCGAAATCAACGAAAAACCTATAAACATTGTTCAAATTCCAAAACTTTCGTTTAACAGAACTAGAAAATTACATAAAAAATAATTATCTAAAGTAAGTTATCAGAAGCGATTATCGAATCGAATGGCGCTCATCGTCAATCGTTGAAACATTTAAAACTTTTTCAATTTTGTATCCTACGCTTTATCTGTAGACGTTAGGAATCGTACACACTGAGGACTTGTTGTAAGTTTTAGATCGATGTGTTAGACTTCCATTGGAAAATTGCCAGTATTTTTATTCTGTAACTCTAGTTTCGATGTCACCATGTGGATTTAGAGACCATCTATTTGATTTTAAATGTGGCAGAAAACTTTATCATGCAATAAAAATCTTTCGAGGATTTGTTTCTTGGTACATTTTTTTCCGGGAACTAGGAGGTAATACCACTTTATTTTTTTCTAATGTTAACTTTTTTTACAAGACAAAAATTCTAAAGGCCTATTCGTTTTTACCTTACGCACTTACTATCCAACGCGTCGCCTGCGCGTGCTTCTAACATAGCGATTGCAACGCGTATACGCGCGATGACGGCGTGTATGCGCCCTCAATTTAGTGTTTAATCTATTTGGAGTTTTACTTTTTATATGTTATAGGTACAAGCCTAAAATAAAATCGGTTTTCCTAAGGTATTTATCCAACATTGAAATTAGAACTAAAAAATATTACAAAATAGTGAGAACCATGCCTTAACAAATAGACGTGAAAATCTGATATTTTATCAATCTTTTCATTTGTCCAATCTATGACAACTGAATTATTTAACTTTCGAATCAGAAAGTAATTAACGTTTTTCGTTGCTTTTCGTTTACAGTTCACTTTAGTTTTAAACTTTGTGACGTAATTGGAGGTTTTGTAGCCTATGATGTTCGTTCTGCTGTGACTCACGCCTTCTTTTTCAAAGGGCAATCCAACACGTCATGTAATTAAAAAAAATGGCAGCAGTAGCATAGCCTAATGGTGAGACAGTCGGACTGCCAAGTCATAGGTCTCGAGTTCAAACCAGGCGTAATCCTGGTAGTAAACTGCCTCTGTGCCAAGTTTCATCTAGATCCGTTTAGCCTTTTGAGCGGTGAAGGACGGACAAATATACAAACACACACACAGTCATAAACTCATCAGTGGTGATAGCCTAGAGTTGTGACCGTCGGACTGCCAAGTCATAGGTCTCGAGTTCGAACCCAAGGCACGCACCTCTGATTTTACGGATTCATGTGCGTATTGTATTATTATCACTTGCTTAAAATCGATGACACCTGGTTAGACACAAAAAGAAGCAGAAGATTAAACAGGATTATCTAAAGGTAAATTTTCGAAAGAGCATTAACAACAACAACCTATAATTGTCTGATCATAAAAAGATTACGGTGACAGAATGTATCTCCAGAGACATATATATATATATATATATATATATATATATATATCGTCGATTAAATGGAAAAATGGCATTTTTCAAATTTTTTGGAAAATATGATTATTACATAAAACAAGTCTACTAACAAGATTATTATATTATGTAAAAACGACACTTTATATAGTTCACGCCAAGTTCACCAGATATCGCAAGTGTCGTTTCGATTCTCTGAGGTCATCCGCCGAAATTAAAAACTTCAAACGCTTGTACTGTAAAATTTGTACTTTCTGAATTACGTAATTTTTCTATTTAACCGACGATATATATTTTTCACCTCACAGGCTCGGAAAGAGTCTGTTTGTCATTCGAAATCTGAGCCGAAAATCACTTTTTGCTCTCTAGCGTGGAAAGAGTTTTTAAAATTCGAACCTTATACTGCCAGTCCACTGAAAATGCATGACACGGTCTAAAATAAAATATTAAATAATACCGCTCACCTTAAAAACTTCCATCACAGTACAGAAATTAAATATTTTGCGAGGATATAATTGTAAAATTAGAATTAATGTTAATAAGTATTCCATTTGATTAAAAAAATCTGTGACGTCACATTTGAATATGCAAAAATACTACCCTGTCAAATACCCAATTGTGTAGTAATTTAAGTTTATTTTTTTAAATAAAATTAATACTAATATAATATGTTATTTAATCCTTTGCATGGCAAAAATAAATATGTAAGTATTAAATTAAATTAGTTAGTTATTTGTATTAAATTAGTTTTTTTCTTTCATTCTCCTTAAAGGACAAGTAGGATATAGAACAAAATACAGGGTATTTAATTTTGGAGATATTCTATGTAACTGATAAGATACATTGCCAAGTATCTGTTATTTTCTTCACATGAGTCAATGTAGACGAGAATGAGACGCTCGAACAAAATAAAACTCAACAACAACTGTTTTCTTGCACCTAGCAGTTTCCTCGCTGTAGTGAGGTGAAAAATTGTGTGTTGCGCTCGGCAGCAAAGCTTTTCTGCGTCTCGTACCTTTGAAACCTTCGTTACGCTCAGGATTCTATATTAGAACCACTCGCTTCGCTCATGGTTCAACCCTAGAATCCTTCGCTTACTCAGGTTTCAATAGAAGTACTCGCGCCAAAAATCAACTTTCCAGCCTTGCATAACAAATAACTATTAAATGTCCGTTGGTGTGTCCGTGGCTTCGCAGTGGGCCCTATCAGAATACCAGCGATGCGGTATTTATTTCCTAAATATCGCAGCATTATGCGGTGATAGGAGCCTTTTCGGTCTCGCAAAGATCTTGGTT